>CM059563.1:6250000-7500000 GCA_030386875.1 Morinoia aosen | reverse complement strand
TTGATTTGAATGTACTTATGAATGAGGTTACTTCATGACCCACTCATTTTGTGGCCTCCTCTGAAGTTGACTGGCCACTATTCGTCCAACTGTGGCATTGAGGGCGACGCTGCGCGCTCGGTTGGCTCCTGAAGTGAACTTGGCTCGGAGTTGGTGGCTTTCTCCAGATGCCCGTCGCCACCTACGCACTGCAGTAGGTTATCGTGAATGTTGCTAGTTGGCTAGGGAACAAGAAGGGCTCATTTTTTCATGTTTCATTTTTAATCCAGTTGAATTATATCCTGGCATAACATATACGGTTGCTTATTTCATAAAAATAGTTTCAATAGGTAGAGACTGCAATAAGAAAAGACAATTAGTGTGAGAAGTTGACGAACTTTTTGGAGTTAGTTGCCATTTTATTGAGGGCTAGTTATATATATTACATGAGTATCTCATGGTACAGTTTTTCATTAGCAAGATGTAGATCGATATTTACTTAGGTTTCTTTTCTATTTCATGTGCAAATTTCTATACAAGGTATGGTTGTTTATAAGTTGATGTTTTTTATTCCTACGTAAGTTTGAAATTTTCACAATACCGTATTACATTATCTTTTTCGTTAAATTGAGTTCATTTACTTAATTTCATTTACCTGAAATTCTTTTGATTGTTAGATTCAAAGGAGAAATTAGAAGAACATTGCAGTTCCTTACGTTACTTTGCGTCGCATAGCTGGCGTTCTTGCCTATAATCGCTCAATGCCTTTTAAGGCTCGTGCAGCCAGTCCGATACGGAGAATTGGATCCAGCGCATTCTGATCGAGCTCATTTATTGGTGTGCTACCTCAATGGTTGTTGTTGCGTGTTGTGTTGAGCAGCGGCTCTTGACTATACTCCTTTTTGCGCCTGGGTAGCGTGTTGCGTTTGTGTGCGACCGACATATGCGTGCGTGAAATTGACGAGCTTTCTTTTTTGCCTTGTAGTTTTTGTTATTTAATATATATAGAGCTGATGCTGTGCTTTGTGTCTCGTGATGAAAAACTCGAAGTTACGACGTCTTCTGACCATTTTTGTCACGTTCCCCCCTCAGGGGGATACAACTATTGTATCTATGGGAATTTGCGCTTCCAGTAGAAAAATGTGAGGGCCCGAGCTGAGAGTTAGGTAGGCCTTCTTTTTGTTGAAATAAAATGTTTTTTGTTATGTTAAGGACCACCTTTTTCCGGTTCACTACTGTCCTGTTTTTTAGCACCTACTTTTTTCTTCTTCAACTTTTATCTTATTTCATGAACTTCTTGCTCAACTTACTGTTTCTATGCCCCTTCAGCATAGATTCCTCATTTTCTTATCTCCGTACTAAATGGTGCTTTCCTCCTTCCTCTCTTCGATACGCTCTATTTTTGTAGCGGTTAGGGAGTCTTAAACTAACTTATAATCATAATCATTTTGACACGTTCCTTTTGTTTCGGTTGGCCAGTTATGATTCTGTTTGATTCTGCTGAAATACAATAGCGTGACATCTGTTTAAGAATGTGTTGGATTACATTAGGGCAATTTGTTTTTAAGGTAGACTAATATTTATAGCTTCCTCTCGTATACCAATTTTTTTTTGTTCGATTATAGAAGGAGCAGTTCTTTGTTCTCTGCTGAATTTCTATTCGAATGATTTTTCTTGACAGTGTAATTTTCTCATGAACGTTCCGATAATACGCAAAATTCTCGGGCGCAAATGAATCAGATGCTACTTATCGTATGAATTGCTCGCGTTGCCAACTCATAAGTTTAATTTCAATTCTTGATGTTCTCATTGTTGATATGCACTTTACTCAGCGCTGCCTACGAATTTTATGTGTATTGGGACCAAGTCCTGCATTTCTTACATTTTCTTCTATGAATTTACCACTTCAGATGTTTTTCTGCATGCGTTTTTGCAACGAAGTTTTACCTTGATTGCCATAATGAACCGAATTCGTTTTGCGTACACGTTTTCAACTATGCCTAAAGATATTCGTATTTTTTAGAGTACATTCATTGCTTGTATATTTTTTCATGCTGTTGTTCATTATGGTATGTTCACTACGTAATAACAAAAATAATTAAAAAAGGGGGCTTGCTTTTCATGGTATTGAAATAAATATACTTTTATGATTTAAGTAGCAATGACGTCGTCACTTCGCGTAGAATCTCATGTATCCGAGCAAGGCACGTGAGAATTGGTTCCTAATTTCCACACTGAGAGAAATTTTGACACATCTGGGTGTGTCAAACGGTTATTTAGAACTATTTGGATACACATTGAATTATTTCCTATGACCACATATTAAAGCGGTTGAGAAACTTAAAGCACTTATTCACGTTTCAAATGGCTCAACATTATTTGTAGAAAACCGAAGTTTGTTTCAATTTTGTGATTGGAGTGCAATTCTCCCCAAAAAACCTTCATATCTCCGCTAATTATTCTTCTAATTCTTGGACATTGCATGTATATCAGTGTTTCTAGTTGCTAGTCCAAGAAAGTGAAATATTTATGTGAAATAAAATTGACTTACGTTAGGTGTGTCATGGTTGACACACTTAAGTGTGTCGTATAAGCCCATGACACACAAAAGTGTGTCAAAATACATAGGCTAATCATGTCTATTGTTGACACACTTTTGTGTGCCGGTTTTGCGACAACTTGACACACAAAAGTGTGCCGCTTTTGCGACAAAATTTTTCTCAGTGCAGTCCTATCGGAGGAAGAAGACACCGACAAATGCTACGCCGAGCGCGCGGCACAAGTGACGGCCGCTGCAAGTTTATTGCCCCTGTCGCGGCTGCGGCGCACCCACCGCGGCTGCGTGTCGCGCCGCTGTACCTTGCGCTGCTGCCGCCTCTGCCGAGCGACGGGCTCGTGTCTGAATGACGCTCTGCACACTGGTATCAATATGACACTAGTTCTGCCGACTGGAATCAAAATGACACTCTGCCAACTGGAATCAAAACGACACTCTGCCAACTGGAATCAAAACGACACTCTGCCAACTGGAATCAAAACGACACTCTGCCAACTGGAATCAAAACGACACTCTGCCAACTGGAATCAAAATGACACTCTGCCGACGGGAATCAAGATGACAAGTTTCGCCAATTTGCATCAGGATGACGCCAACTTCTGTTGGCTCCTGTTAAAATAACTCCGAAGTTTCACATGAATACTTTAATTGCTGGAAAATGTGTGTTCTTCCCACTTCCTTTGAAACGATTTGATTGCTTTAAATAGAAAAGTCTTAATTTGCTGCATGCGAAAAACGTGAGAATCCCTGTAACTAGACATGAATGCACTTTCAGCTCATCTATTAATGCAGGTAATGTGTTATATGTCATATAAGGTGTCTCTTTTCTTGTATTTTGACAGGTTGAGTTGTATAAGATATTCGATTAAAGTCAAATCTGAGCCTTGTTCGTTGTCGGCGCGATTCTCAAGTATTTTTGAAATAAAATAATTCGATAGCATGACCAGGTTTCTATTGAAGTCAACATCTGGATAACTGTGAACGTGGAACCTAATCGCTTATGTTTGAGGATGACGATGTCAATCGCAGTGGACATTGCCATTTAAAATGACACATGTGTGGTGTGATGGTGGGGCTGTGGCATTGATTTAGACTGAGCGTTGTCGATATTGTGATGGAAGCGAAACTCGTATGTCACGTTTACTTTTAAACTTGAGCATTTAAGATCAACCCAGTGTATCTCAGGAATCTCAGGGAAGAGTGCTGAAACATATTTCACAGCGCATATTTTGGGTATTTCACGCTTTAAAAATGTATTGTTAGTGGACCTCACTGGAATGTGGACAATTGTTTTGTGTGCCCTGCATTTGTGTGCCCTAATGGTTAAAGCGCCTCAGTGATGCCTCAGGTTACCTACAGCAGCATCAGTAACTTTAGTAAGAGGCTGTATTGAGGTTGCGGCTGAGATACGCCTTTATCTGATCAGATATATATTTTTGTAGGGAGACCTGTTATGGCCGGCGGATTAGTGATGCAAAAAAAACGGTTTTATTTGATTGCGTTTTTTTTGCAAAATAACGTGTTTTTCATGTTTTTTTTTTGCACACTTAAATTTTGTTAAGTATATGTCTGGGTTTTTTTTTTGGACACCTAAAATATATTAATATCCATGTTTTTCAGTCATTTTATTGTTGTAAAAACATCAAAAAGAAACCATACAGTAAAAGTGGTGGCAGATAGCCCACAATTAGGTACCTAGAGGTGTCTAAGAGGAACAGCAGGAGTCACAGGACTTATATAGATGGAGTCAAAATTCAGAGCTTACTATCTCTACTATGTCTGATTTTATTTTTAGGTGACCAAAAAAATCAGACTTTGCAGAGATATTAAGCTCTGAATTTTGACTCCATCAATATAAGTTCTGTGGCTCCTGCTGTACCTCTTAGACTCCTCTAGGTAATTGTGGGTTATCTGCCACCACTTTTACTGAATGGTTTCTTTTTTATGTTTTCATTACAAAAAATGACTAAAAACCCTAGATATTAATATATTTTAGGTGACCAAAAAAAATATGCTGTTTTTTAAAAACATGTTTTTTTACAAAAAATTCTGACTAATAAAAATGAACATTAATATATTTTCTGGTACCAAATATAACCATGCTGTTTTTTTTACAAAGAATCATGACTAAAAAACAATGTATTTTATGTGACCTAAAAAGCCCCATGCAGTTTTTAAAAAATAAATGTTCTTTACTAAAAAATCATGACTGAAAAACATGAGTATATTTATGAGACCTAAAAACCCCATGCTGTTTTTAAATAAATTGTTTTTGACAAACAATGATGTATAAGAAAACCTGGATATGAATATATTTTATGCAACCAAAAAACCATGCTGTTTTATTTTATGTATTTTTCATAAAAAATCGTGTCTTAAAATTATGGATATTAACATATTTTATGTTACCAAAAAAATCATTGTTTTTTTAAAACATGTTTTTTTTTAATAAAAAGTTATTATTCATTTTTTGGTCACAAATTATTTGTAAAAAAAAACACCCCCTCAGGGGGATACAACTATTGTATCTATGGGAATTAGCGCTCCCAGGGGAACCATGTGAGGGCCCGAGCTAAGGGTAAGGTTAGGTAGGCTTCCTTTTTGTTGAAATGAAATGTATTTGTTTTGTTAAGGACCATCTTTTTTCGGTTGCCTGCTGTCCTGTTTTTCAGCACCTACTACTTTCTTCTTCAACTTTTTTCTTGTTTCATGAACTTCTTTCCTAGCTTACTGTTTCTGTGCACCTTGTGCATAGATTCCGCGTTCCCTCAACTCCATACTAAATGGTGCCTTCCTCTTTCCTCTCTTGGAACATCTTTGTCGTGGTTAAGGGAGGCTAAAACTTTCTTATATAATAATAATAATAATAATAATAATAATAATAATAATAATAATAATAATAATGTTAGGTTGAGGACCACCTTTTTTCGGTTCACTGCTGTCCTGTTTTCAGCACCTACTACTGTCTTCTTCAACTTTGATCTTGTTTCATAATCTTCCTTCCTCTCTTTGGATTGCATTTGTTGCTATGTTTGGAGGCTAAAACTAATGTCTAATCTGATCTGTAAAAAAAACATGGATATTAATTTATTTTATGTGACCAAAAAACCATGATTTTTGGAAAAAAAGATTTTTTACAAAAAACAGAAGTGTTATTAAATTTTATCTGACCAAAAAAACATGACATTTTAAAAACCATGTTTTTTCACAAAAAAGTCATTAATATCCATGTTTTTTGTCATGATTTTTTTAGTAAAGAAAACATGACTTAAAAAAAACCAGCATAGTTTTTTTTTGGCACATAAAATATATTAATATCCACATTTTTTAATCATGATTTTTCTGTAAAAAAGATGTTTTTAAAAAAAAACAGCATGGTTGTTCATGGTAAAATAAAGTATATTAATATCCATGTTTTTTAGTCATGAATTTTTTGTAACAAAAACATTCAAAAAACAGCATGGATTTTTGGCCACATAAGATATATTAATATCCATTAAAACCGTACCAGGTCTTAGAATAAAATATCCACAAAGAATCTATTCACTCTATAAAAACTTTCGGAAACTAGCTCCATCCTCAGTAAGTCATTCAGTCAAATGTTTTTCAAAAGGAACAGTGAAAATTCGTTGTCCATTTCACCAAATTTTACTGAATGACTGAGGATGGAGCTGGTCTCTGAAAGGTTTTATGGAGTGAATAGATTCTTTGTAGATATTTTATTTTAAGACCTGGTACAGTTCTAATAAACATGATTTCAATATTAACAGCAGTCTTGGTTTATAAGTTTCTAAAGACAATTCGATTAAAGAAAAATAACTTGCCTGATATTTACATTCGTGTTTTTTTAGTCATGATTTTTTTAAATGTTTAAAAAAAACAATTTTTTGGTCCCATAAAATATAATAGCCATGTTTCTTTAGTCAATTTTTCTGTTCAAAAACATTTAAAAAAACAGCATTGGATTTTTAAGGTAACATAAATATATTAATATCCATGTTTTTTATTCATAATTTTTGTATAAATAACATATTTTTTTTTAAAAAAACAGCATGGTTTTTTAGTCACATCTCTATCAATGACCATGAGTAAAGATATGTTATTATAACACATCATTTTGGGAGTTGAAGGTCATTCACGTGTATTGTAAAATAAATGAAATATCAAAGCATGAAACCACAGAAAACGAAAAATTTCCTAAAATCATGAAAAACCATCAATTTAAGAAGTATGCTGTTTTATTTTGTAATTTGACATGAAAACAAATAATGTAATGTGGTTCTTTTTCTTGCTGAGTTATTTTCAGACAAAATATTTAAAAAAAACCAAAATATCCACGTTTTTTTGGCCACAGTTTTTTTTGTAAAAAAACGTGTTTTTTTAAAAAAAACGGCATGGTTTTTTTTTAGTCACATCTCTACGGCGGATATGGGCGGTATAGTCGATATTTAATGAGAAACTAAAATTGAGCTTCGTAATCTAAGTTTCGTTACAGCTTTGCAAGTTATCGCTCAGTTATGCCAGAAGTTCTATTTAGACGGAATTGCATAAGCTACTTCGTTACCATGGCGTCAATCTGTCTTATTAGTACTGTGAGATGAGATTTACTTCAGGCTGTTAATCGTTCAGTTCGTATTTATTGGCGACAATCCTTGCAACTACGCATCACGACTGTGCCAGCACCTGTTAATTGACATCACGTGCTAATAGTCAGGTGATGAACCGGCGGCGAAAAGCTCGGGAGGTAAAGTAGGGGGTGAATTGTGTGGCTCTGCCAGTGTCATATGGCTGTCCAATGCAGTGCGGTTGTGGCAGTTCTACGTGGCTGCCCTATGCAGTGTGGCTGTGTCATATGGCTACTCTTCGCACTGTGATAGGATGGGCCACGTAGATGTTGTATGTTGTGTGGCTGTGAAAGTGCCACATGACTGCGGTATGAAGTATGGTTGTAGCAGTGCCACATGGCTGCGGTTAAAGTATGGCTGTAGCAGTGTCACGTGACTGCTCTTGGCATTGTGGCTATGGCAGCGCTACATGACTGCCGGCAGTGTGATGCAGTATGGGTGTTGCAAGGCCACATGGCAGCCGCATGATGCAGTATGGCTGCCACAAGACCACATGACGGTCCCATGATGCAGTGTGGGAGCCACAGGACCACATGGCTGCCGTATCGCCACACGTGTTCCTGCCAGACACGTGGCGTTAAGCAACTGTGCGGCGTGTACACTCAGTTGGCATACCTTCTCCCCGCTGTCGAGGCTCTGGCATGGCGCGGACTGCTCAGCAGTGTTGCCAATCTAGCGTTTTTCCCGCTAGATCTAGCGGTTTTATGATGCATCTAGCGGTATGAAAGTGGCATCTAGCGGCTAGCGGGAAATCTAGCGTATTTTTTATAGTGTCTAGCTTTTTTCTAGCGGTATTTCTATTGAAGATTTTATTTGTTATATAAAATGTATTTGTGTTATAAACCACGTAAAGCCTTCACATTCAGTTTGACTGAGCGCGCTAGTTCAATCCAGATTTTTTCTCGTTTGATACGCGTTCGAAAACTTGGTGCCATGTTGAGTGCATTCCTGCACATAAAACATTTTTGACAAGCTAGGAAGTAGGAGGAAAAGATTGTGGTATTTCTTATTGGATATACTGGTGATTTATTCCATCTGTGGATGAAATGATCAGAGGGTGAGTGCAACCATATGTTATATCTCGCGTAAGGACACATTAATTAAAACCTATAACCGTTAATTTATTCAAGCAGATTTGTGAAGGTAATTGAAAGGACCAGTTTCATTTGCTTGTCTTCAAACACATCAACAGCCTGAACATTTTCCAGATACACCAGAAAATAACTGCTCGCTGCCAGTGCTAGCCGACACCGCAGTAGTCACGCTACCACGCCAGCCACGAGCAGCCGCTTGAGTGTCGGTGATGGTGGTGTGCCAGGTGTGTGTTGCCTGTTCGTAACAAAGACGCGTGCAAATATGTTGAATAAGTGAATAGTGATTTGTCAAAGGCGCACTGTAGTCTGTGCAAAATAAATTTAAATGACAAATATAGTGACCTAATTAGCCACAGTAAAACTAAGTAACATGTTAATAAGAGTGTTGCTCCAGGGACAGATATAACTCGGTTTATTATCCAGGAACTACATTACTGGAAGCCAATCTTGCATTTTATTTAACTTGCCATTCCACCATTGTAAATTGTGATCATCTGATAGGTATGTTAAAGTCCACAAACGATGGCTGTAAGGTAACGTCCCAATTAAAGATGCACAAAATAAGATGCTCAGAGATTATCAAAAAAAGTTTTAAGTCCTCATTTACAGAATGATCTGCTGGCTGATGTTGGTGAGGGCAAGTACAGTCTACTAATAGAAGAGTCAAATGACATAACAATTCATAAAATGCTTTGTTCTTTCAACTTATCTAAATTTTGTTAAATTGAAAACTTGTAAATGCCAAAACTTGTAAAAACTTGTGGATGCTCTAAAATGTGAGTTGAAAAGTACAATACTTGATATTGGTAAAATTGTAGCAATAGACACTGACAATGCCAGTGTCATGGTTGGTGTAACCAATGAAGAGTATCAAAAACTTAAAAAAGAAGTTCCTTCTCTAATACAATTTAGAAGTGTGTTATTCGTAGCAGCTTGCTGTATCTCATGCAGCATTTTAATTTCTACCTCGAAATTTGGAATTTCTTTTATATGAAACATACAAGTGGTTTTCTGTGTCACCATCAAAACAAATATCCTACCAAAAACTGTGCGTAAAAATTAATGATGGAAATTCTCTTATTAAAATACCAGCAAACGGTCAGACAAGGTGGCTCTCGATCGGTTCGGTTCGAGTGAATTGTGCGGTTGTGCGGTTCGTAAAATTTGAGCACAAGGGATTGAGTTGAAATCGCATTTCCAAATAACAGAATCAAACGAAAAATACTCCGTGATGTACTTATCTTCTCACCAAATAAGTAGCTTTATTTATCAAATACAATGATGTGTTCTTCAAAAAATTTGAACTTCAGAAGCATATCCAAGTTCTTCAACGGACCAAACCCCAAGTTTCAGTACTGATTTGGAACCTGAACCTGATGAATGAAAACGGCAAGTTTAAGGGTCATAAATCATTCAATATATTTACCAATGATATGCTCTCGCAAAACAATGTGTATTAACTTCGTTCATCGTAATAAAATGTCTAAAATGGGTTAGCGGGAATTTTAGCGGATTGTAATTAATATCTAGCGGTTTCTAGCGTTTTTTTAAGAAGTTTCTGGCGGTTTTTGGTCCAGTGGAGTTGGCAACACTGCTGCTCAGCTGTTGCCTTGTGTTCTCACAAGAACATGCTAGCGACCGACTTCCTGGCGTGGACTCGCGTTCATCGATATTCTGCGTGTGGCCATTTCTCTTTTACAACCCTGAAGTAAGATTAAATAAATTGATCACTACGTTGATGTTTACTTCTGAAAATTTATTGAATTTATATTTTAGAGGTTATTTCCTCTTCAATTCATTGGTTTATTCAACGGAAGTCCCCGAATGAGTTCACTGTAGGATAGTTTGCTTTGGTGTCATTCGAAACAATGTTGTTTCATACATCGTGATCATTTCCTAGGTTCATTCGTACCTTCAGGAAGACACAGTTATTATATCTGTATGAATTAGCGCTCCCGAGGGGAAAATGCGAGGTCTCGAATTACAAGTTAGGTAGGCCTTTCTTTTGTTGAAATAAAAGAGGGTTTAGTTGGTTGCGAACTTAGTTTTTTCGGCTGACTGTTTTATTTCAGCACCTCTACTTTCTTCTTCAACCTTCATAATGTTTCATCAACTTATTTCAAACTTGCTGTTTCTGTGCGCCAGTTGTGAGGGCATACCTTGTGCTTAGATTCCCCGTTTCCTTAATTGCATATTCAATTAATGACGTAGTTTTCTTTCCTCTCTTTTTTGAACATTTTTGTTGTAGTTAGAGAGGTACCAAATCACTTTTTAATCTTATATTTTATTCATTTATGTCAGCCTGAATTGCCAATATATATATAGCACGGCACTCTCTTCAGAGGGCACGAGGTAGGCACTAGGTTTAGGTTAGTTAGGTTAGTCTATCCTATGGGGACGTGGGCCCCCGTGGTGATATTGTTAGGTTATCTCAGCTATTCGAAGGATATCGGTTCTTTTATCTTTCTTGCCCACTTGCTTATTCCAGGTCCTGGTTCATGTTTTCTTCGCTACATCTTCATTGTTTTTTCTTCCTTCCTAACCTGCTGTTCCTATGCGCAGGATTTCTTGTGGAGGAACTTACTTTGTGAGTAGTTTCTACGGACTCCTTAGCCCATACTAAACGGTCCCGTCTCTTTCTTATATGAAAACGTTTTTACAATGTAAATCGACACTTAAACTAACTACCGCACCGTAACACGGCATTCACGTCAGCTCTGCTGCCATCCAATATTGCGATTTGGCAGGAGCTCACACTGGTCGCACAGCCGTAAAATTTCATGTGTGTACCTCAACGTATTTTTTTACTGTTCTGCGTTCTCTTGGGCAACTCATCCAAGCGTACCGTTTGATTACTTTGGTTTTATGGTTATATTTCTGAGCAGTTTTCTGTTGTCGTGTAAACAACTCGATACTCGACAATGTCAGCCAACCAACCAGCACCTGCTCTCTATATATAAATCTTGCTCTCAAACCCGTAACCGTACTTGCTTGATGGCCTGAGCTGTACGGCCACTGCTCGAGATTCCGTTAGCTTCATCCTGTCCTGCTGCTCTCCGGCCATTGTTGAACAAGCGGGCTCTGTAACATTGTTTAATTTATATGATTATCTCTGAGTATTATCGCTTTAATCGTTGCGGTTGGACGGTACTGTCGCATGTCTCACGTGAAGTTGCTTTTACTTCCGCAGTAAGCCTATATTAGTTTGTGTAAAGTTGGACTCGCGAGTTTCTGTTCAGTGAGAGTTTTTAACAGTGCACCAATTTTTGTTGATATGCCCATTTTTCTTCAGGATTACATCGTCAAAAATCTAATTTAACTATTGCACAGTGTCAAGAAAGCAGTCAACAAGTTAGAGGTACAAAGTAGGCTTGATCAACGTCAGACGTTTTTCAGTCAGTGTTATTGAGATCTTTGTTTAGAATAAGGAATGTTTTACTTACAGGAAATTGACAGATTGCGTTCAAGGTTCATGGAGGTTAGAGCAAAATCGTTGAACCGAAATGTTCATTGTTTCGATGTTAATTGAAATTTATCTGGTAATTGCTAGTAATTGTTCAATGTTCGTAAACGTTGCTAGTGCACGAGCAGCTTCTCTGGCATTAGCCTGGTGTGCGAGAATTGTGACTAATTGCGTGGACCAGCAATGGGTTCCAAGAATTAATTTGTTTATATGGTCGAGAAAGTTATGGGTTAATATTTGTCTAATTATTGGATCGAATGGGAAACATTAACGTTAATTCATATTCAAATCTCGTTAGTATTGCATTAAAATATATATATTTATTTTCTTTTTAAACGCTCTATTGATGGATGCACCATAGGCAGACTTCCCTACATCTCATGTAGACATGACCTCAGCCTGTTTAGTAGGGAACATATTTTTGAGAAGTCGCGCTACTTTCACGTTATCCTGCCTTTCTTGGGTGTGCTGCATTACTTCTGCCTAGAACACGTTGGCTTCTATTTAAAGATAGTTAGACCTTATCTTTCCGTCGGCTCACTTTCCTCTCCCGTGGGGGTGCTCCCATACCATACAACCAGCGCCCTAACTAGTGTCAACGACTCCTTATCGTCTTCATTCCATTCTTTGTACACTTGAGATGCTGCAACTGTCGAGGCACAGTGAGCGGATACCTAGGTCGAGTCATGGTAGTCATCATATTTTCTACGGTAATTTAGCTAACCTTTCTTACTGTAGTGTTATGTTCTGCATTATTTATTCCTCCAGGTGACAAGGTAAACGGATGTGCAAGTATTCTTCTATTATTTCATGTACTTTTAAATACTAAGTGTTGTAGACGCTAAGTAAAGGCTGAAGGCCTGACCTCTCACCGTGGGAATCCCGGTGGGTTTGACCTCGATCTCACTTGGTCAGAAAGTTTGCCCTCCTTAGGGATATTAATTCAAAAGTGACGCTGATCACAACCCAGCGGTGATGACTTACGAAGCTTACGAGTTTAGGGTGCGAGTCATTCCATCTGTACTTGTGATTCAAAGGATGTTTTCATAAAATATTAAAAGTAACGGTATTTGTGCTTTCAGTTATGAATACAATATCTATTATTGAGTAGTTTTTTTAAACTAACGATTACGCTCTATTTATGAGTGTTATGTTAGGTCTAACAAAAACATGAGATGCGACATGCACGACTGAAGATGGTAGCTGGGACATAAGGAAAGGCACTCGATGGGAATTTCACACTTGGTTACCTTCACGCGCCATATGGCGTGAACCTGTCGTCTGGAGCACTGCCTCTCTTGCTGCCTTCTGAGCCCGCTAACTCAGGCCTTCTTTTTATCTGGTCAAATTCATGGCTAGATCATGAGGCAGCCGAACACCGTAAACTCCAATATTTGTGCCTGCCTTAACACTTTGACTGCGACATGCGCCACCGGTGGTACACGGAGGTAATTTTCATAAAGCTGAAGACAAGATCCAGTTCATGTTTGTTATTTTGAAAATAGTTTACTACAACTGACTTAAAATTTGAGTTTGGTGTTGAACTTAATATTTAGTTGCCGCAGTCAAAGTGTTAAGGACTCATGTTTACAAGGTACAACGTATTGTTAGTATCATCGTATGATCGGTTGTTAATTTTTTTTTGCACTACAGTTGATGTACTGTAGTATACTGTGTGGAATTAAACTCCTTATGTAATATTTGCAACTTACTACTGTTAAGCTGTATTTCAAGCTGTTGCCTTGAATAAATAGCTTTGCCTGTTTTATTCACGTGATGGTGTGACGACTATGCAGTGAGAGATGATTGCGTTGAATTTGAATGCCTGGAAATTGAAGTTTTTTATTGTACGACTAGTCAGGAATTGTTACTGAACTTTTAATAATCGTTATCTTTTCTCGTTTCTCAAGCAGGAAAATAAGCTCATTATTTATATTATTGCTTAAGGATTATTTCATCAAAAATCAAACCTATTGCATAGTGTCTAAAAAGCAGTCCACAAGTTATAGGTACTAAGTAGGCTTGATCAACTTCAGACGTTTGTGTTGAAAACGTAGGCTGTTTTTAGCATTAATTTTAACATAATTGTTAATAATGTTGCTTTTAGAACAACCAATGTCCTCCCTAGAGTTTAGAGGGAGAAAGTGATGAATGAGTTGCTGGGAGACTCGGGTCAGGTTAAATTTGGGGGGAGGCTTCTGTAGGTTTCTCCGAGAGACGGATATATTCTATGGAATCTCTCCTCAGTGGAGTACAACTATTGTATGTATGGGAATTAGCGCTCTCAGGGGGAAAATGTGAGGTCCTGAGCTGAGAGTTGAATAGGTCTCCTTTTTGTTGTTGTTTTGTTAAGGACCGTTTTTTCCAGTTCACTGCTGTCCTGTTTTTTCAGCACCTCTGACTTTCTTCTTCAATTTTTATCTTGTTTCATAATCTTCCTTCCTATCTCACTGTTTCTATGCGCACGGGATCCTTTGCAAGAACACCATTTGTGCATAGATTCCATATTCCCTTAATTCTATACTAATAATGCCTTCATCCTTCCTATCTTTGAACATCTTTGTTGTGGTAAAGGGAGGCTAAAACTAATTTACAATCAATTCTATAGAATCTATTTTCACAAGAGTTGTAAATTATAAAAGCGACGTAGTAGATTCATAGATGATGTCATGTACAAATCTGTCTTGAATTGTACCTGAAATATAATTTGCTAATGCGTCTCACTGTGCGGATCAATCACTTGTTAGTGGTAACGGTGGTTTAATAATTACAATAAATATAGTAATGTTCTCTCTAGACGTGCACTTGTGCGGTTTCCTATTTTGAGAACTCATGAATTAATGCTGCTCGGTATATGTAGTATTACTGACGTACTCTCTGGGAAAACTTACTGTCTTCGATCCACACGAAGAGAAATAAACATCTTTGGCTCCGTGCAAGGTACTCTTTGTCGAAAGAGCAATAAATTTTTTCATTCTAGTAAAAGTCCGTTAGTGCCTTTTTTTTCCTCACTTCATCTCCCTCTCTCAAGACTGTGGCTATCTTTCATATTGTTTTACACAAGTCGCCTCCTTCCTTTCTTTTCGCTTCTGTTCTTTTCTCATGCGATTTAACCCTATACCTAGCGTTCTCTTGGTCTCTTATTGAGGGCCGTCTTATTTGACTGATGGTCAGGAAGTAAACTCTGCAAAGATTTAAACGTTGATAAAGTCATATAGATTTTTTCGAACATATTGATGAAGTTATTTTGAGTAATAAATATCTAACGTTTGCCTCTGGTGGGTATTAGTGGAAGTTTCTTGAGTGTTCTCAAATAACGATTTCGGTATAATTTAAATTTATACGAGTTATGGTTTTAAAAGTCCCAGTCATCGTTCTATTAATCTTGTTCTGTTCGCTTACTGATCAAATCATTTCGAATCTTCATCATCTGTGTTCTGAGCGACACGTTTGACCTTGGCTAATTTGTTAGTTTTTTCTGAAATGTTCCTAAAACCAGTGCTGTATCGATGCCGTTGGGTTAGAATTATTCATTAATTTGTTTCATTAAGTTTTTATTTTGTATTCGACTATCTTTAGTATACTTTCTGCTTCGCAGCCCACCTCGTCAAAAATGTAAAACAGATTTAAAATAACAGTCTCTAATGAGCGGGTAGATATTCATGACGAAAAGTTGGTTTGATTCTAAGGTTATATTCTCATAACTGAGCGAACGAGACTCGTCCAAGAAAGGTGCCAAGTGAAAAGCGTTTCGAAATGCTCGAACCTGGGCGACTAATCGCGGGTAGAGGCATTGACCCGTTCTTCGTCCTTTTTCTATTCTCTTCATCGTTTGATAGTGTCAGGGTTTCATTAATTTAGCAAGTTAAACGTGTCTATTCATCGATGTTCTGACTTATTTTTATGCTGTTATAGGAAATTTTACGCCGAGTGAATGTGTTGCCTGTCTCAGTGAAACGGCCGAAATATCGATGCTGCGTGAGAGTAATGAGGTGATCCATATCTCTCCACTCCGCAGTAAATGCATCAACTTCATGGAGGTTGTGGCAGGTACAAATCGCTCTCGCAATAAATAATGCGTTGAAAAAGATGTGCGTTTGATAGGCCTTGAGGCTAATTTAATATTTTGTGGCTTTCAGTTAATTGGCTACGGTTTCAATTTCTCTGTTGTACGAGTCGGTAAACTCCCTTATTTTGTTACGTAAATAGAAAGTTGTCAATAGTTTGTTTCATGAATTACGTGTTACTTAGCTCCTGTGAAACAACTCAGTTATTTTCATGATGACTTTGCTTACACTTCCCGCCAAAAATGGAAGCACATTTTAACTTTCAATCCATTATAGTCAGCGTTGTATTATAAACGTGTATTTCTTTTTAACTTTTCTATTTGCCTGTATTTTTCTTTTTCACAAGCCTGCTAGAGACGGTACTTTAACTCGTTACAAAACTGCTTTGGAGTTCTCCCTGACCACGTCACACCCGCCTGTTGCAGCAGCCTCGGCTTATAACTTAGCTCGCATTTCTCGTCATACATTGCGTCAGGAGAATGCTGGCGAAGTCAATTATACCGCAGTGTTTCTGTAGTGATGTAGACTTTCTTTGTGTTTAACTAGTTCAAACGTGTTCGCTTTGAGTGACAGTTTTGCATTAAGGTCTGCAGCGGACTTGCATATCTCTTTGACTGGCGCAATCGTAATGAAAGCAAAATAGATTTTTTTAATTTTACTGTTGTCAGTTCATTGCCCAGTTTAAAACATTCATTAAACTACCAATTCAGACTAAGAACTTAGGGCTTCTGCAAGGTCAGTCCTCGGTTTCGCTGAGAGCGTTAACGGTCGTGCGACCGGCGCAAGCGCGAGACGCGCTGCTTATTTTGGTCCTCGCCGATAGTCCGCCGCCTGCTGGTGAGGGCGTGTGGTCCTCAGCTGCCGCCCAGGTCTTGGCGCCCTGCTCTGCCGCTCGCGTGCACCACTCTGCGCCATGGCACGTGTTGCGTCTCTAGCTGCGCTTCCCAGCCGACACTTTCCTCATCTTGCTGGTTCTCTTTTCTTGTTAATGAACATTACCTTTGGGAATCTCAACTAAGAGGTGTATTCTTCGGTGTTAGGAATAGATGTGCCGCGTGGTTGTTTTTTTTCTCCTTCAGGATTTTACACTGAATCGAAAGGTTGTTAACCTCGTATAAAATATTCTATTCCGTTAGTGTTCTTACCTAGCGAAGTGCAAGAAATTTCTTTCTGTGATGTTTGTTTCGCGTTCATTTTTACGCGTTTCTTTTCTCCTTAGCAATGGTTGAACGTCTGAGCTGAATGAGTTGAAAACTGTAGTGAGAAATGCTCGCTTCTTGTCAGAATTTACGAGCTGATGCAAGCTGGCTTGCAGGCAAGCTTCTTTCTGTGTAGACATATGCAACTACGAGCTCTTTGAAGGATTTTATTTCAGCATTAACTTTTTTAAATTCTTGTTTGTTGTGTATACGTTTCAATAGTTTTCTTGTACTGTTCTCGTGGCAGTATTTGAAATATAGTATTCTGTGTGCAGCGGCGAGCTTTTTGTTGTGTATATAGTGTGCGTTGTGATGAAGTAGCTGTTTTTTGCAGATATTTTTTGAAAGTTAAGAATTGAGAATAATATGTTTTCCCCCCTTCTTTCGCTAGTCATGTACAAAAAGGTACACAACCAGTTAAAGGGTTAGTACTTGCTACATAGGAAGTGTTTTATTTACGCGAGTGGGCACCATAACCGCATGAACTTCCTTGGTATGACTTTAAAAGCTGGTTCGGTAGAGCCAAACTTTGTGTGACGCCCACACGAGGCTGGCGCTGTTGGCAGTTTACCTTCTCCTGACCACTTTCCGGGAATGAGACGCAATGTGACACTAAGTGCTTACGTGTCTTCAATTTGCTTCTGTTTACTACGAAAACACAAACTCTTTAACAGCAGGAGCGAGACTGTGTTCATTGGAACATGAGGGCTCATAAGTTCAGTGTCAAGAAATGGACAAATGGGAGATTTTCGCTCTGGATGATTTTTTCAAGCTGACAAAATGTCGTGCTCATGAATTTACACTTTATTTAGTGAGGCCGTTTTTGATTAAGTGATCGATGAATATACGTGAAAAAAGAATATATTGCATTTCATTAACTTGTAGCACCCTCAATAAATGCATATTTTCTGGACGTGACCCAGATACAACATTGATTTTACAACCCTTGATGACATATTTTCATTTCTGCGTTTAAGTATACTGGCTTAAAATCAGTGTGTAGATGACATAGATTTTAAGGTTTCGTTCATTTTCTATGAATGTCAAGCAGCATAATACTAATTTGGATCATGTAAATGTCAAATCTTGGAAACGTCTATTCAATACATGGAGCTCCATGATTCAATCCAAGTGTCTTGAACGCTAATTCAACGTAATATTGAACACGAACACGTGTGGGGCAAAATTATAAAGTGATCTTAGAGCTTCATGTGTGTTAGATTCAAATTTATTTATACTTTCCTTGAAGACGCATCTAATAACATTCAAGTAGTTCTAGCCCACATTTCATCAAAGCATTCACCTAATCATTTAAACCATTCATTCACCTGTACGACGTAGGCTTGGCTACACTGCGTGTTTATCACGTAACGTAGCTAAGTCGACTTAAAGAACATACGACGTTAGCCGTACCGCTACGGCGACGTAAAAAAGTTTGCCAATTCTATCCCGGTGTGTCTAACGTCATGATGAGCCTGACGTTTTTTGGGCGTCGTTCGCCTTACGGAAGCGCTATCATGTGCCGGCATTTTACCGCGCTGGTTGTACAGAGCGCTCAGCTCGCGTGCTGGAGTGCAAGAATATTGAATGCCAGCGTCGTGATCCACAGCGTTTGTGTTCTTTGTGTCGCCAATATCATGTCACACTGAGTTGCAATAGAATATTTATCTCTGCTTTTCTTGCATTGTTGCTCTTGTTTTGCTCCTTTGCAGTGATGCTGGTTTCAATTTGTTTTGGGATTTGATCTTATATAGCATATTTTCTTGCAGTGGCAATTGCCAGTTCTCTTTTGTATTTCGTTGTTTAATGGTTTTAGTTTTTTTTACTTTCATATTTACTAGCCTCTTTCCTTCTGTTGGGACCCCTTTGGGAGATGTCACTATTGTATCTATGGGTATTGGCGTTGCTGAAGGGTAAATGAGAGGTTCCTGGCCGAATATTAGGTAAGCCTTCATTTGTTGAAATAGAATAGGTTTTCTTGTTTTGTTATGGACTATTTTTTGGAACTTCATTGCTGTCCTATTTTTAAGCACCCATTACTTTTCTTCTTAATCTTTTGCCTCGTTTCATAAACTTGTTTCAATCTTCCCGCTTCTATGCTCAAGGTGGAGAAACATACCTTGTGCATAGATTGCCCGTCTCCTTAATTCTATAATAAATAGTAATTTGCGCGTTTTTCTTCGAAGTGCACCTTTGTTGTTTTGAATGAGGCTTAAGTAAACTTTTAAAACATGATTTTTCGTCTCTAGGTACACCTTGATCTTCACTTTTGCGTTGTTCCTTTCCAGCCTGCTCTATCTAGATACGTTTCAAATATCTCTATTCTTTTCTTTAGGTTTCTCTTTATTCTTCACCTTTTTCAATCCATGGTTGCTTTTTAAGTTTGGTTTCTTTGAATAATATTGCCGAGTTGTTCTTCATGTTGTTAATTTTTTTCCTCTTTTTTTTCTAGTATTTCGGTTGGATATTTTATCTTTGCAATTGCGTAATGCAGGTGTACAATATGCGAACATTACAGTTCAGGAACTTCTTTAGAGTATTTTTTTTAGCAGTTTAACTAAATTTAGTCGTCAGTGTTACGCTTGCTCCGTTTCTGCTGTAATGCGTCGTAAAGAGCTGTTAGAGCATCAGTGACGGGAGAAGGCGACTGGTGTTGACTCGAGTTTCTATTAGGGCTACAATTTTGCTTAGGACCAGCTTCTTTATATTCCAGTTTGTATATGTCCGAAGTATGGATTATTGTTGATTTAAGGGAAAAAACATCAAAAAGCAGAGTATGCTTAATTCATCGTAGTTTGAGATTACCGTGCGTCGCATCCATTCATTGCACATATGTTAGACTCATCTGCCAGCCTTTCTTAGTATTTAGTGCGAATTTAAATATCAGGGTACGCTCTTTCTGACGAAATCAAGGTCTTCTATGTATAAATATAAGAGTTTTGTTTTTTCTATATTAATATAATGTAAAATTTTACTCGGGATAAGAACTTGGTGTTCGAAAAACCTATCAATAACATTTAATGAACGTCGACATTACTGCAGCATGCTTCTTCAAATGCCCCCCTCAGGGGGAGACAACTATTGTGTCTATGGGAACTAGCACTCTCAGGGGGTAAATATGTGAGGGCCCGAGCTAAGAGTTAGGTCTCCCTCAGGGGGATATAAATAATGTATCTATAGGAATTTGTACTCCCAGGGGGACAATGTGAGGGCCCGAGCTGAAAGTTTGGTAGGCCTTCTTTTTGTTGACATAAAATGCTTTTGTTGTGTTAAAAACCATGTTTTTTCGGTTCACTGCTGTCCTGTATTTTCAGTATCTACTACTTTTTTTGTTCAACTTTTATCTAGTTTCATGAACTTCTTTCTCAACTTGCTGTTTCTATGCCCCTTCTGCGTGGATTCCGCTCTCCCTTATCTCCATACTATATGGTGCCTTATTCCTTCCTCTCTTCGGAACGCAAGTATACAAAAAATGCTCATTCTATTCATGTTTGATATTTACCTTCAGCACAAAAATATTACTGCATGAGTACTGAATGAGCCTTTTCAGCTTAGTAAAGCAAGGCTACTCATTTTAAGAATACACATTGTCAATCCTGTACTCGAGCCCTGTTTTAAACAGATTACAGAGGTCGGTTTATTTGCAAATGAATGCCGCGTTGGATCGAGCAGTGTTAGAATAATATGCCACGCTAGATCGAGCGGTGCTCCAATGAAGGCTTTCTATTCTTCACCTCAGGAGAACTTGAAGGAGATTGTAGTCTTTTCTATAGGATGTGAAACCAGTCTGGCATCTGTAATAGATTACTCTGTGCTCCACAGCTTCGTAAACCTACCTAGAAGATGAATAATTAGGGGGGCATGTGTGTCATATATTTGACAAGTTTTCTCTTAGGCTGTTGAAAATGGATCGTGACAGTATCCTATTAGCCACTTTCGAAGAATTCTTCCAATATCTATGAACAACATAGCTGAGCTCGATAACTCTAAATTTTATCATCTCGGTTTTCATTTTGAATTGCAGCTTTTTGCTTTTTTATGTGTCGTGAGTTCATTTTCGCACTCCTAGTCGTAAATGATCTAGACTTACTTGGATATTTTGCATTTAGAAGCTCGTCGAACTACGTAGTGTATATTCCAATTGACGTTTCCTTTATAGGAGCGTGGTGCTTGAAATTCTTTGCGAATGGATGTGTGGGTGTTGTTTTCCCACACGTTATGCGAACATTTTGAATGAAACTGAAGCAGTTGCGATCAAACTCTGTTCATTAATTGGGACTAAATGATTTATTTGTCAGAGGGCTAAAATGAATGATTAAAGAGATGAATTACTGTACGCTAACAGATCATGTGCTGGTCATGCTTTTCCTCAGCAATAGGTTACACAGTCTGTTGCCAAATAGTAATGACAAAATATTCTTCCGTTTTACTCAGTTCATGAACTAAATAACAGATTCCATAGCCGCCGCAGTGCTTTCGAGAACTTTTCAAATTGAACTTGGACTGGAACACGTACATTAGAATCGTTAAAATTTTCCTCGTTTCCTTGATTATAGCGTAACAGTTTTGGCTGTTTTACATTTTTGTATTGCAAGTTTTAATGGACTTCTTCTTTCGACTTCCGGCATTATCCGCCTTGTCAGAAACGCGAAACTCTGGAGTTAGCTCATGCCACTCTTCGAATTCAGCGGTGTATTCGACCCTTTTCGGTTTTTGAAAATCTGTTCAGTAAATGAATGCTACTCAGAAAACATACAGAATTGGTTTATAAATCGTTATCATATTTGAAGTCCTGGTTACGCTTAATAACATTTCTTGCTGATTAAATTTGCATTTGTATGAGCAGTCTTTCTATGGGGCGATGAACATCATTTTGTTGATATTAATTTCATGCGATTTCCAATGATGTGATAACTAGTGTTCATCAATGCTGTATCTACCAAGCTCGATCAAGTATACGTTCTCTTTCTTTTCTTTCTTGGAATCACAGAGTTGATCCAATCTCATGGTTTTAAACGTTCATGCATTGCCAAGTTCCCATTTTGACCTCGCTCCCTTCCTCCGCGTAGAACTGCTGCTCTTGACAGATGCTGCCAGGAAGTGAACGCTTGAGAACTATGCCACTTGACCGACTGCATCGCCAGTCTCTTCTCTGAGCTAATTTAGGTCTTGTTACTCGACCGCTCACACACCTGCTTTTCTGTGAACAGATACGGCCGTTCTCAGATCCCATTTTCTTGTGTTTGGTTTTCTTCTGTCCTACTATCTTCAAGTATCGCTCTTGGTTGGTTTTTATGCAGAGAATGGCTGATAATCACTTAAACTTCCAAGAAGATACTGATTCGGAATGGGTTTTGATAACAAAAGTTTCTGCAACGAAGTGTAGAACCTGATAAAATCCGGTAACCATACGGTGGATAGAGCTCTCTAGTTATCCTCGTTATTCTTCGATGTATTATGGCTCACTTGAGACAGTGGTGTTTCCGTTTAACATAATGTATTAAATGAATATAAATATACTACTGAAAATTTACCAGAGCTGAGAATTTCGTAAGACGCGCCATCCCGCACGCCACGTAAGATTTGCGGTGGAGTTTCATTTCTGCATTTTATGAAGCAACGCATCGACAGCAAATCGCATTCGGATCAGAACGAGAGCGAACATTGTCTGAAGTGGGCGTCAGTCCATCGAATGATTATGAGGATAAATAGAGAGCTTTTTCCTCGTATGAGAACTCTTTGATAACTCATGTGTTGGGACTTCTTTACAGTTCCTGTTGAACTTTTTTGTATCCTTGCGGGTACTGTGGCTTTTCTCACCTGTTGGAGAGCTAATGCATCTCTTCACTGCATTCTCACGGCACCTTGAAATCAATCTTTTTACGGTGTAACTAGAATCAGGTGTCGAAAAGGGGATTTTATCTCTCTATAGAGATATAGAAGAGACTAGAAAGAGGTTTGTAGAAAAGGAGCAAATAAGGTATAGGAGTAAAAATCTTAACTGTTACAAACGTTGGAAAAATTATTAAATACCTGAAAGGACACGAGAAAAATAAATGATAAACACTGATGAACCGAACGCTACTCATCCCGATGCTGTAGAGTTTTCAGTAACTTAGCATTAAATTGCCTGCAGATTTTTTTGCTGGATATTCAAATTAATACTACTTTTCTATGCTATGGTTCCCTGTATTACTTTGCCTAACACTGATAATACTTTGAAAACTCACAACATTTATATTTACTTCAAAACAATCATTGGTCGTATAGAATTTTGGGCACCATTTCTTCCACAACTTTTTTTCGTCTGTCTCAACTCGCTTGGCGATGAGCGCTGAATGAATTCCTGCTGCGTTGCTTCGCGTGTGCTCTTTCCGTATCCTGAAGGATCTCATTTATCTCGTTACTTTCCGAAGATTGTTAAATTCATTATTTGCATGCTGGAGGTTTCGTAGGTTTGTCTGAGGTTTTACTGGCGAACGAAGTAGCATTATTTCGTGCGTCCATGATCAGATGACGAATGTAATGAATAACTTGAAATGCAATGAGCGAACTGATTGGGTGTTTCAATTCGAGGCTTCTCCGGCGGATCTCCGAGGAACCCATTTTTAGTAACTGGCGTTGAGTGTTTTATATGAAGACAATGTCCGGTACCCAATTTCAGTCCCTCGTTGTTACGTACTGCGTGACGGAGGTGATGACATTAGCCGCGGGGTTTTGATTCTTCCATTTGATCGCTACAGGCGTTGCTCCCAGCACTCTCATCACGGGGATGCAGCTATTGGATCTGTGGGAATTAGCGCTCCTAGGGGAAATATGTGATGTCTTGAGATGAAGGTTAGGTAGGCCTTCATAGTCTTTAGTCAGAATAAGGTAAGTTAGGTAGGCCTTAATTAGAAAAAGTTTTTTCTGTGTTACATACCACCTTTTTTTGGTTCACTGCTGTCTTGGTTTTCAGTACCTGCTACTTTTATCTTGTTTCATAAACTTTTTTCTCGACTGTTTCTGTGCACTTGTATATAGATTCCGCGTTCTCTTTACTCCATACTGAATGGTGCCTTCCTCCTTCCACTCTTTGTTGCGGTTAGGCAGGCTTAAACTAACATCTAATCTAATTTGCTCCAAGCACTCCAAATTTGTACCTTTAATTATGTTGCATCTGCCGTAGCCGGTTACGGTGGACTGCCGAACGTTAGAGTACACCTGAACATATTAGCGAGAGCTTATTTTTGTTGCGCTGCAGCATCGACTCAAAAACGTCATGGGTTACTGGCTACAGTGGAGCGTCAGAGCTAAGCGCTTTGTGGGGCACCACGGCGAATCCCCTTATTAATGTTCATCCGTAAATAAAATGTAACTACACTGTTTATATTGTCTTATGATGCTTAAATTTCCACTAAAAATGCTATAATACTTCGATTGGCAGACGTTGTGCAGCAAAAAGGCTAGCGCTGAGCCGTGCATCCTGCGCGATTTACATCATCGAAAACCCTCTTTGTTTTCAGCACGACCCTTATAGTTCATGCATAGCTATAAAAAAAGTTCAGCAACAGATTAACCCTTTAACGCCCAAGTGGACTCTACGGTCCTCTTTCAAAAATAACAATAATATAATGTATTTCTTATTCAATTTGTTCACTAATGTGTCCTTTGAACTTCACTGTCGAGTGGCAGTTCCTTCCCCATCTTGATAACAGTGACTACCTAATGCCAGTGTCGGTTTAGTGATAGTGGTTGTTATAACGGTAATATGAGTATAAAAATGTGGGCGTTCAAGGGTTAAGAGCCTGAATATATTCTTCAGGGCAGTATCATGCGTCTAAGTTTCCAAATGAATTAAAATAGTAGAAATCAGATTAAAAACTAGAAATTTAAATATTACTACTCCAGTCAGTATTTTTTTGTTTTTGTTGAATGCAGCTGAGGGAGTAAAAAATTGTCCGTAAGAATACCTTTGGGTATTTGGAGTTGCAGTGAAGATTTGATAAAAACTGATCAGTTTATGAATTCTTTACTTCCCCCGTGTGGGAACCTGCGTGGTAGGTTATGTTGAAACACGGAGAAAGCGATAGTATGTAAACCCTTTAACGCCCGAGAGGACGCCAGTGTCCTCTTTCAAAAATACCCTCAATATATTGTATTTCTCGTTCAATTAGTTCCCTAATGTGTTCTTTGAAGTTCACTGCCGAGTGGCAGTTCTTTTCTCATCCTGATATTGGTGACTGCCTGATGCCAGCGCCTGTTCAGTGACGGTGGTTATGTTAACGGTAATATGAGGACAAAAATTCTTACGTTAAAGGGTTAAGGATGATGGTATCTAGCCATGGCGCTATTTTTTAATATTTTGTTCAATTCTAAGTATTGAGGTAATACTTTTACTAAATATCAGATGTCTCTGCGTGACGTTTTCCTAGCTCTTCATCTACATCTTTCCAGGGACGCGCTTCAAAAAAACAATCGCTCAAAAATTCTTAATGAAAAATTTCAGCTTGCAATTTATTACGACCCCCTCAGGGGGATACAATTATTGTATCTATGGGAACTAGCGCTCCCAGGGGAAAAATGTGAGGGCCGGAGCTGAGAGTTAGGTAGGCCTTCTTTTTGTTGAAATGAAATGTTTTTGTTGTGTTAAGGACCACCTTTTTTCGGTTCACTGCTGTCCTGTTCTTCAGCACCTTCTACTTTCCTCTTCAACTTTGGTCTTGTTTCATAATCTTCTTTCACAACTTACTGTTTCTATGCCTGTCTGCGTTGATTCCGCGTTTTCTTAACTCCATACTAAATGGTGCCTTCTTCCTTCCTCTCTTTGGATCGCATTTGTTGCTGGGTAGGGAGGCTAAAACTAGCGACTGATCTAATTTATTACGACCGCAGATTTAATTTCTGCGGTTGGTAGACTTCATCTAAAGTGGTTCTGCTCAGCATTGTGAGACGTACTGCAATTCTGAGCTTTTGTGCGCATGTTCGAGGCTTTGCGCTTGTAATGGAACGAAATGTTAACGCTTGTTTTTATTACTCTACTGATAGCAAATTTAAGAATTTATTCATGATCAAGTTATTATCCTGCAAAATTACTCCATCATATCTGCGTATCTGAGTAAGATTGATAGATTGCTGCTACAGTGGTGCGTACTTCACTTATGTCCTTGTCGCAACACCTGTGTTGTCTTCACCCCTCGATAATCTGTTTTATTATAATCTCAGAATGCGTGCACGTGTTATGTTTGAAAGCAAACCTATCTCACGAGCTGTCAACGTTTGCTTTGTCTCATTACTAAGTTTGAATTTAAGCTCAAACAATTACTTCTCTCCATAATAGATTATGCACCTGATGTTAGCATGGCGTGGAGACTGCGATTGCGAAGTACAAGGCGCGCAGCGTGATGTATCATCTATTTATGTTTTGAAAATGTTCTTTTTAGTTTCATTGCATACGAACGTTCACTTGCGCGGCATGTTATATTTAGGGAATTTAAATGAGCATGGCACTTGCTCCGTCTTATGACTGTCCGAGGAGATACTTGATAGATAATGCTAACACAGTTAAGTCTACTTCGTTTTGTCCAAGTAGGGGAAGTGTAATTAGCTATGCTCATAAATAATCACTCTGCCATTACTGTAAATTTTACGTTGTATTATGTTAAAAATTTAAGGCCTGGAGTAGTTGTGCTACCTTCAATTCGAATTCCAGAAATTCTCAATAACTCTCTCTGTAGTGATTTTTTTGTGAAATACAGTTGCGGTATAGTTTGCCAGTAACTGTTGTTCTGAGGCAAAATCTTGATCGTCTTCAGTCATTTCCTCCAATACTCGCTTTAATGGTTACCTAACCTAACTTCACAAAGACGTTCATCGGTTGATCATAGTAATCCAGTCGTGAATGAATTGCACTTATTACGGTTGGCCATCCAATTCTCCCACTTGAAAGAAATCTGTATTATTTTCATTTTGATTATCTGGAACCATACTTCAATAGACTTAGTCATTCTCTTAGTTTTTGCTCAATATATGTTTTCAGAGGGATACACCCATCGAATCTACGGAAATTATCGCTCCTAGTTAAGATGAAGATGTGTAGACAGTGTAGTCTTGAACGGGAGGCTAGGTAGGCTTTACTTTTGTTGAGATAGGAACGGTTTTTCGTTTTGTTACGGATCTTTTTTTCCGTTCAATGCTGCCTTTTTTTCAGCACCTCTCACTTTCTTCTTCAGATCTGATATTGTTTCATGAATTTCTGTCTTAACTCACTGTTTCGATGCGCAGGAGGTCTTGGGTGGGAACACATCCTGTGCGTAGATTCCCCGCTCCCTAAACTCCATACTAAATGATGCCTTCCATCTTCCTCGCTTTGTACCACCTTTTTTGTGGTTAGGGTGGCTTGAACTAACTAACCTAATCTGCTCAATATGCTCACCGAAATCCTAGTGTCGTGTGACTGACTGCTCGAGTGTAGCGTGCGTGGGACCCGCCATACACGCAGTTTCATGGCCTGCTATTTATACACCTGCGTCATGCTGACGCATTACTCGGTAGCGACCGCTGCGACCTACACAATACCAGCGCTGCGTGCTCTCCGCGGTCCGCAACTCTTCCACTGCTTCTAATCAAGTGTATTTTTGTTTCCGCTCGCTGGCTGTATTTGTTTTGAGTGTTATTGAGTCTCTCATAGCCAGGCGGTTCCAAGGACCTTGGCTGATGTTTGCGACCAAGCAGCGTACGTGGTCAACCTTCGAAACGAGCCGCTGCCACTTAGCTGTCGTTTGTACTCTTTTCAGGTGCTGCACGCAAACGTGACCACGCTTCATAACCTTTTTCCACTCGTTTACCGAGACGAGAACTGAATTAGTTGTAATGAATAAGATCAATTGACGCCTTTACACTAAACGCAAACACATGCACTCACCCATGTGAGTTATTTCAACGTGTTGTCTTGTGCGTCGCAATGTTAGAAGTGAAAAATATCTCCAGCGAACGAATAAGGATTTGTCTTGAGTCACTCGAGTCTTTTATAATTGCCCCGTTGTGTGCTTCTATGACAGGCCACTTTCTTATTATGGGAACGGATTTCATGCTTGTTCCAGAAAGTCCGTCATAGCCCGGCGTGTATTTTTTATGTGAGAAATGGACAAATTTTTGTTTGAAGTGGTGCATATGCAAAAGCTAATAATTTTTTACTCGTTGATCGTACTTTTAGTGAATTTTGGGACGTTTCTGTTTGTTCGCAACATCTTTTTTTTATTTTACCAGAATTGTTTCGTTGACGAGGTTCTCTCGCCCCATATTTCATACATTAGCTTAGTACCCTTCTAACTCTGAGGTTGATGAAGACATCACCGCCATATTTACTAGTTTCAGCGTGGTGTTCTTTGGCATCTCTGTAAATGAGAAGTTGCTGTCAGCCGTTGATGCGATCGCGTGTTCCTACCCAGATATTAATTTCGTAGTCTATTTCTGTTCGAAAATGATTGCTTTGACACGCAAAGTTCGACCGCTGGATAATACACAGTTTTTCAGAAAAATCAGATACAAGAGGTTATTGCTGGTGTTTCAGGGTAAGGCTTCAACGTGTTCTACGTAGTAAGGAAAAGTATACACCATACTTGCAGTACGGAATAGAAGCATGGCACGGAACTGATAAAAATAAAACCAATATAATTTTTACTCTGCAAAAAAGAGCAATCAGAGCGGTAAAGAATCTAGAATATAATGCTCACACAAATGATTCATTCAAAAATTTACAAATACTTAAACTTCCAGATCTCTATAAAATCTCCATTTGTAATTTCATTTACAAAACATTAAGAAATGATGGCGACAATAGCCTGAAACTATTATTAAGTGCGCAAACTGGTCATCACGACCATTTAACCCGAAATAGAAGTAAATTCATGCTTCCTTATTATTCAAAGGCCCGGTCGCAACACAGTATCCTCTTCGTTGGAACTAAAACTTGGAACTCAATACCTGCGGAGATCCGTGATAGTAATTCTTACAAGGTATTCAAAAGAAATCTCGAGACTCACTTCCTATCGGAATATTAGTCATGTAAGATCACCAAGTCAAATCTTGTCTCCAACATGACTGTTTCCAATAATGAATTTTGCCATGGGTAATATGTAATTCGCCTTCAGTCTGCTGTTAAATCTTTTATCGAATGTACTGTTAAATATAGTCCATGTAACCTATATTGTAAAATGAAATATCTGATATCGATTGAATTATCTCACTGATCAGTCTAATGTGCAACTAGGTTAAGTGATTTAGGTTAAACATTATTGTACACCGTAGAATAATGTTGATGGTAGGATGCCCCAGAAGTCGCTGAACTTATTCGGGCCCACAGGTAGCTATATTCAAACTTGTCCATTGTACTAGACTTAAGAAACATTCTACCTCGGTATCTCCTGTGGTAAATAAATTGTTTAAATTGTTTAAATTGTATTCTCTGTCGGCATGTAGTTCCGAGAGTTCCCTCAGGGACCTAAGGATGGACAGTAGGCTTAGGTTAGTTGGGTCTGTCTTTCCTATGCTAGGGTGACTGGCACTGCGACGGGGATATTGTTACGTTTCCTTAGCTATGAGTGGGCTTTCGGGACTTTCGGCTTCTGTACTCACATAGCTTCTTCAGAGTGTTCATGCCCTATTTGCGAGGTCTTTTTTGTCTTTTCTTCTTCCTTCGAAATTTCCTGTATCCATGCGCAGGACATCTAGCATCGAAGCACACCTTGTGCATAGATTCCCCGTTTTTTATAGTCCACACTAAATGGTCTTTTTTCTTTGCTCTCTCGAGGTCGCCCATGTTGTGGCTTGCTTGTCTTAAACTAAATAATAATATAATAATAGTGATTCTCTTGCATCACTATATTAATATACTATTTTTACTTGTTAGTGATGCTATCGTATCACTATACAAGGGAAAAGTTAGCCATAAATGAAGTGTGCCTTATTGTATCACTGTAACACTTTGAGAGCGATAGATCTGAAATATTTTCTTCGATGGAACTCTTCTGTTAACCAATCAGTCGCCTATACGTGGAGTAATGTAAATGTGCTTTTGATAGCAAATGCTTGATGCTTCATAGTAATTGTACTTTTCCTGTTGTGGGGGGGGGAGAGCGGTTTGCTATACTTGATGCTTGATTGTTTTTTCCCCTAATATAAATTCAGAGTGTCGTAATATGTTGGTTTCACCTCTGGAAATGCTTTCTAAATAAATTATGCATCAATTTGCCTAGGAAGGACTATTCGAATCTATTTGGTATGTCTTTACAAATGTTATACACTATTACTCGATATATGCGATATATGCGATATATGCTCGTTTCTTCCTTTTTGTATTGGGTTTTATAGCCACTCTAAACCGTGGCTGAATGGTCTGGTCTAATTTTTACCCATTGCTTTGTATCCTTTTAGCACGAAGGGGGCATTCATGCAGCGTCGGTATTCAGTCGTGTTCCGGCACTGGTCATCCGAGTGTTACGAAATGACAGCGTCATCGCGCCTGTGTGTGCGCTGCAAATTTTCCTCCTCCCGACGAGGAACTCGTGTTTGCCCTCCCTATTTAGGTTGCTAGCTGCATTTGTCAAAATTTTTCTCATTTTATTTGTATTTCTTTCTGGAGCTGTTGGGTTGGAAGGAAATTGTTGCTACCTGATCGTAGGAGACAGAATATAATTGGAGGTACTTGAAGGGGGGAGGGAAACATTACTACACGTATTGCATTAACTTTCATCAAGCCATCCGGATGTGTGTGCAATCACTTTAGTTGTGTATAATTCTTCGTAATATTTCAATATTTCTCATGAATAGATAATGTTTGTTTTCTCTGGGTACAGTTTACTATAGTTCGAGGTCATAGGTATAAGATGCTGCATGCATGAAATGAGGTACCTCACGTCTGGGATACCTCGTGTCTGTTTCCTTATACGTGAGACGTTACCATACGTTTTGGGTGCGGCGACGAGCAAAAATCATGAAGCGAATTGAATTTTGCAGCATAAAGACAAATGGAGTAATGGTAATGTTTTTTTGCATGTAGTCGTTAATATGTAAGTTCAGATTAGCACGAATACTAATTAATGACTTGACCACTCTTTGGAATACAACTGTTGTATCTATGGGAATTAGCGCTCCCAAGGGGATGAGGTATGGTCCAGAGTTGAGAGTTGGGCCTACCTTCCTTATGTGGAAATGAAATAGATTTTTATTTTGTTACCGACTATCTTTTTGTCGGTTTACTACTGGCTTGTTTTTTGGCACCTCCCACGCTCTTTTTAGTTTTTGTTTCATAAACTTCCTTATTTACTGTTTCTATGCGCAGGGTGTGGGGAAACTCCTTATGCATCGATTCCGCGTTCCCTTATCTCCATACTTAAAGGTGCCTCCATCTTTCTTCTCTTTGAACATCTTTGTTGTAGTAAGGAAAGCTGAAACTTATAATTTATCAATCAACTTATGGCTTAATCCACCAGTTTAGTTTTGTTTTTCGCCTAGATTGCCATCGCTCTTTTATGTAGGCATTTATTTTTGTTAAATAACGAGTGATTAACGAAAAACAGTTCGACACTTTCTGTGTTAACTTTCTTTGTGGAAATTACTCAGTATATTATGCTGTTGTTCATTTTAAAGCTGGAAAGGGATGATGTTTCATTGAAATTTGCTATCCATTGCGTTCTGCCAATCGACGAACAGATGTCTTTAATTTTTGTGTCCCTCTCAGGGGGATACAACTTTTATATCTAAGGAAATTAACGCTTAAAGGAAAAATATCTGAGGCCATGAGCTAAAGGTTTGGTAGGCCTTCTTTTTGTTGAAATATATTAGTTTTTTTTTGTTTAGTGACGGACCATCTTTTTTCGGTTCACTGCGATCATGTTTTTCGATCTACTTCTTCCTTCTTCAACTTATATCTTGTTTCATAACTTCTTTCTCAATTTTATTTTTCTATGCACCTTGTGCACAGATTGTACGTTCCCTTAAATCGATACCAAATGGTGCCTTCCTCCTTTCTCTCTTTGGAACGCCTTTTTTGTTGTTATGGAGGCTTAAAATAATTTCTAATCAAATCTCTTTCATTATTGTGAACTTTCGGTTTTACACGTCTCTATAAGGGTCCGTTACTCGTACTTTACTCGTGGCGTTCATTTTTGTTTGGTGGAATAGCTATAAACGAAGTAATAATGAGTGCAGTGTTAATTTTAAGTAAGAGTAAATTAACTGGTTGCAGTGCGCTTCTTATATTTAGTGTGTTCTTCATCACTCTGGCAAGTTGAGAAATTTCGTTTTCAACATTCACTTGAACCGGGTGCTGTTCCCCTTCATCAACGGTAACGGAATTTAGTACTTGAATCGAGCGTTTCTCATCACGAACTTGAACTCCTCCTTGTGTGATTCCGGCCCATTTGTTAATTGAACTAAGGAACTTAAAATTATTTTTAGAAATAACGAAATTAAAATCTAATAGGCCGTGTTTCTAATTTATTCGTGATTTACTTTTCTGTTTCAAAAGAGATAGCGCTGATTATCAAATATCCCAAGAATATTGTTCGAACATACTTAGGAGAAGCAAAATAATTCAGGTTAGAACTCTCCAACAGCTCATGAGTGTTCTGGGTATTCCCACATTGTTGCTTGCCGTTTGCTTGGTGAAGCTCGGATATTGATGTTGTCTGTTATGATAATGAAGAGCGCGTGATATGAGACGCAGAAATGCGTTCAAAACGTACGTCGGATGGGAGAAGCGAGGTAAACATAGCCAAACATCGCTCATCGAGGGCAAACAAACCGAACCGATCGCTTCATCGTTGCAGGATCGGCTATGTTCGGATGACTGCAGTTTAACCCTTTCCCTGCGATAATTTTGTTATTGTTAGGACATAAATTCAAGGAATGAAGTTTTAAGCACCCTTGAATTGTTTTGAAATTGTCCTAATGTTGGTCATTTTTTGTTTTGGCAAATGTTTGTTTATTTTCAAGTGAAACATTTGATGCTATCTGCAAAGGTTTGTTGCAAGAGAAAAAAATACCTTGTGACGCCGAGAGAATACATTTTCTAATTGCTTTTTGTGGGTCAAGTTTTTACCGTGATTTATCGTTGAATTAATTCATTGAAAATAATGGAGCTATAATTTTTTACTGACGGTAAAGTTTAAAATACGTTTGATGAAGTGTCTGTTATGAAGTTGGTTAGAATCAAAGAAAAATTGCGTCAAATGATAGTCGTAAAGTAAAATAAGGCCTTCTGAATACGGTTGGTTCCATGTATTTTCCAACTTATTTCAGTGTCATATAATTATCAAATACTTCAAAATTCTTTTTTTTTTCGGAATAGAATCGCCTAGCGATTGAGCACTAATTGTGTACGTGAGGAGCGGAAGGGTAAACTGCCTGCTCTGGAGTGGCCATGGTCTGTTGTTGTGATAATACTGCGTCGGCTGCATGTTGTCCAATTCTGAAATCTACCATGTTTATTGCGGTCCAAGTCTTTACTTGAAGTCAATCCTAGTGCAATTTTGGGAATATATTATTTTGTTTTTTAGAAGCAATTTCATTTTTTGGTTAGCATTGTTATTTCGTTAAATTATTTATTAGTCCCATTTTGCATGCTCATTTTTATCTCTATGTATACTAATAATGAATTCTTTGAACTGTTACTTGCTTGGGCTCTTGGTCGTGCATGTCGAATGGAATCAGGATTTATTATGTCCTCAGGACTTGAGTACGACGAATTTGCATTATATATCTGAGACACGACTTAGTTCGATATTAACTAAAAGTTATCCGAGTTGTCCTTGTAAAACCGTGTGAATTTATTCGTTGCCACTGTATATTAGTTTTAATAAATGATCAGCAGTTAGAACTTATTCACTTGCACAAATTTATGTATTCCTTGCGAGTACAAAATTCGACACTGTTATTGCGCGAACGGCTGGCACGGTTGATATTCTTGAGCAAATGGCATACGTTATGAAAACTTGGCGTCCCGAATCACTTCCTCGTTCTTGACTCACAACAATTAGTAGCAAATTTTTTTCTTAGTTCGTCGCCTGCTTGGTCACTCGGTCGCGCTTCAAAATATTCCTACGTGTCGGAATTTTCTGAACGGTAACGTATGACGTGTCATGCAACTGCGCTTTTTATTATCTGAAACAGCTCGCTGTTGAAAAAGTGACATTGCTTTGCAGAGACCACACTCATATTTTGTCGAAATCTGAACGGATTTTTTTTTCCAGCAGAATGTTTACAGTGACCTTGGTTCTTTTATTATCGTTCTTCTCCTTTCTTGCATGCATCATATCTATTTGAAAGCACAATATTAAAGCACTATTACGATGCTGATGATGTTTTTTGTCATGATATGCTTGACTGCTTTATCAAAGTTAATACATTACATAGCATCGTCTACATTGTATTTTCAGTATTGAAGGTTACTTTAGGCAGTGATTACTGGTTTCAATAATGTCGACGTGGCGGCTGTTTATATGATCTTTGTTCCCGCATGGGAATAATTTACTGGTGCAGGTAAATGAAAGTTATAACACTATCGAAGGTGTTACTCACAGTTTCTTTCTTGTTACAGAAGACGTGCCCACTTCGTCCACTGCTCGTCTTCGTTCATCACCGTCTTGTAAGTGGAGATTTTTAGTAAATACGAGTATAAGCTGAATAAATCAACTTGCTTCTCTGTGTAACCCTTCTGTTCCATGTAGTCTTACTTACTGAGAGCTTGGTGCGTTTTCTCCAATTAGCTTGTCTTCTTTTTGAGGATGTAAGTAATTTTTGAGGATGTAAGTGACCGACACAGTAAGACTGTGTCGGTCAGAAACTGCACGATCTGAAAAAATTACTAAGTGAATTTCGCATTGCCGTATATTTATGTTAACTTTCCGTAATTAAAGTTGTATGGTTCGGTATAATGTGTTGAAATTTTTCACTTTCTTACCGATTCATTTGGAGTAAACTTTCCGGGTAAGTTCTTCGTTTCATAAATGTACTCAATATGTTCAACTTATGAACGCCCTGTGCGACTCAGTCCTCTTGATTAGTACCTACGGGAAATTAGACCTTGCGTTTATGCTATGCAAGCGTAGCAAAGTATACTTCAATTGACTAGCTGCAGCCGAAGTTTTAAACTAAAAAAAGCTTCGGATGCATTACTCAGGATTTTAGCTGACGATGTAAAAGGTTCTTTTTTTCGAGTCTACGTTTAATTCATCTCAACACTTTTTGAGCGTCTTGATATAGTCGGCTCAACTTTCGAGTGACGCGAACTTTCATTGAATAAAACATTAATTTATTTAGTTATAAGACTTTTGTATCCTGTATACCACCTTCATTTCCTTAAGGCCTCATATTTTTTAATTTTGAACGGTATGCCTTGATTTTTAACTGCTCTTAGACTAGTCGAATGAAAAATTTCATTGTGGGTGACAATTTTGAAGACTATCGAGTGGTTTTCTGATATGACGTACATCTGTTCGCAGCGTCTGCGGGAAGTAAAGCTGTGCTCTCCAACGCACCCGCCACCTCCACCAGCCCCAAGAAACGTTCGACTGCAAGTCCCGCCAAGTCGCAATTGACCTCACCGTCCTTGTCGTCCTCTCAGAAGACCCAGTCTGACACTTCTCAGTCGTCGAAACGCAAAGTGCCATTGACCTCCCTTCAGAGCACTGCCATTGGGAAAACAACTGATTCTCGAACATCGTTTGCTCCTTTACGCAAATCCCCAGCTCGAAAGGCGGATCTTAAGAAGCCTGGAGAAGCTTCAAACTCTGCTTCTCACGCTGGTGGCAAAGTCATTAGGAAAGGATTCGCTGAGGGTGTTCGAGACGCTTGGCGCGACGGTAAAGAGCAAAGATCGAAAGAATGTGACGCTAAGGGTTCCGCTAAACTCGCTTCTCGCAAAACTCCTGACCTTTCTAAAAACGGAGGTTCAGAGAAACCCGTGAAAATCGTTGAGAAATCCATAAGGGATAAAAAGTCTCCAACTGTAGCGGTCTCCGCCTCGAATGCGTCCGAGCAGCAACGCTTCGGCGAAAACAAGGTTGCTACGCCTGAACGTCCTCTTCGTCTGAAGAGAGCTAGCAAGTCGAACCTGAAGCTTAATATCGGCGCTGCTACTGGTGCAGACGACACGTCCATCACAGGACCTAAATTGCAGGAGAAAGTTACAGCTTCGTTTTCTCAGCGCACCCCGAAAAAAGGAGTTTCCCCTCCAAAAATATTAAACAAACCTTCCAAAGAAAACTCGAAGACTATACCTCAATACGAGTTTGGTGGCAGGCGAAAGATAGTGCCGGACACCGGAGACAAAGAAGCGCATCGTCTTTTGGGCCGTTCTACATCCGTCAAATCTGATCAGCAGTCATCCCACGAAACACAAGAGGCAACTTTACACATCGAGGAAGAGTTATCGACCCCACGCACTGGAGAGGAAGGCAACAGTTTAGATGGCTCCAAACTTCCTGACGCTGCAAAGTTCACGACCAAAGAAGCTTTCAATTCTGAAGACGTGAGGTTTGCCTCAGAGTCACAGGACTCTTCGGAGACCTCCTCTAACAGGTGAGTGTACTTAGCAAACTCAAAAAGTGCTGTCAAGTTTCTATTTTTATTTCGTATCGAAATTTTCGTGGTGCAGTGTTTAAAGGCGTTTGTTTGAAACTTGGTTTCTTAACTGAAGATTACAAATATTCTCGTTGGTGTTTTAACAGCCTAGAACGAGATGGCATTCAAGTTATTCATTACACTGGAAACATGGTTCTACTTGTTTCGCGTCTTTATTAAAACGACGTGAATTTCATTTGAACGCTAACTTTTATGAGCTCATCGAGTGCTTCTGTCATTGACGTGAACAACGCTGGAAAAGTTAATTGTGCGGCAAGTAGCATCCGTTGTCTCTTAGCCAGTTAAATTATAATTTGTAACTCATTCTCGCTCATTTTTCGTAGCTTTTGAGCTATGTCTAGGGTAGTACCCTAGCTCAGAGCTCTGGCTGCTCTATTTATTTATTCAATTCTCACATTCTCAGACGTGGTAATATTTCAAGAAATTCTTTTTTAAGCATTAGTTGGAACGTTTAATTTTATTTTGCTTATAATTTTGAGCATAGATTCGCCTTATGAAGACAGCAGTAACGCTCAGTGTCTCCTATTCAGACTATCTAATTGGATGAGACCTGAATTGAAGTGATTCATCAAATTTGAATACGATGCCCTCATTACATCATGTGATAAGAGGTATTTTAGTGATGGATCATTCTGTGCGGCCGGAAGAGAGGGAAGAGTGGGACATAGGCCAGAAAAAAGATGACGTTCTGTTCCTATGTTTGCATCGTATGAACCTGTGTCGGACTGGGACTGTAACTTCAGTTGAAGACTGAACGAAACATTGAGGTTCTTGATAATAGACCCCTCAGACCCCTGTCAAATCGTTATACATCGGTCTTACTTACCATTTTTTGCTCTTCATATTTTTATAAATCCATCTTTTTTCTTTCGTTTTTTCACTGTCTCTATTATTACATTTCTATTTTTGTTATGTTTTTCCTCGCCTCCCTGTTTTTGAACTCCCATTTTCATTTTCGATTATCTGTTTCTATGGTTGATTTATCTTGCGTTTTATCGATCTTATTTTGCTCTGTTCTTCCGTTTATCTTGCCGTTTTTCATAGCGGTTGTCTCTTTCTTTCTTTTTGGCTTTATCGTTGTTCTATCTATCTTGTTTTCAATTGTTTTCCTTAGTGTTCCTAAAAACTCCAACTTAAATTCAGTGTTCTTTCGTTCACTGCACGTGTTTGTGTGTTATTCCGCGTGCGTTTCCTGTGTGGCGTGTAGTACGTCTCATTATTGACGGGACGATGTGATGTATAATTGGGGCGCGGGTGTGCAGGATGGTGTGCGGGTCAGGCGACAACAAGGCGGCGGCGGGTGACAGCAGCGACAAGGAGCGCAAGGAACGCATCCAGCGCTACAAGGAGGAGAGGCGCAAGCAGATCGCAGCTCGGTGAGTGTGCGTCTCGGCTACGAGGCTCCTTACCAGTGGAGACATCTTGCGATTCTTTCTCGGGAATCGTGGAACGCTTTTCTCGGTTCACATTAATGTTTGCCTCATTTATTTCTCCTGTGTACTTATAAGATGAATTCATCGGTTATATCATTCAATTTCAGCGTTTATTCTTCCATCTGGCATGAAACTCCTCTAGTATTTGGCCAGTAATTCAAGAAGTCGGATTTTTGTTGTAGGTTCTTCATATTTCATTCCAATTTTTATTTTACATTTTAGTACCAACTTAATATTTTTTTCTAATCAAATATTTAAATAGCTTTGCTACACAATGAATACCCCTCCATTTTATTTTCGCTATTCCTCCTTAGAAGTATTTTACTCATGTTGTAATTACTACTGTACTGATTAGTATCATTGTAATTTGAAATTAAAATTCATCGTGTTGAATGATCGGAAATGTTGCCTTTACTATTCCTTAATCGCTGAATATGTGCATCTGCAGCAGCAGTGGTTTAGGAATTTCGTTCTGTTTTAATTTAACCACAGTAAGTTTAGCTAGCGTGGTTTTCAATAAACCGTGTGGGTTCAGTTTTCATTTTACCTCGACAAATTTAGCTAGCGTGGTTTTCAATAAACCGTGTGGGTTCAGTTTTCATTTTACCTCGACAAATTTAGCTAGCGTGGTTTTCAATAAACCGTGTGGGTTCAGTTTTCATTTTACCTCGACAAATTTAGCTAGCGTGGTTTTCAATAAACCGTGTGGGTTCAGTTTTCATTTTACCTCGACAAATTTAGCTAGCGTGGTTTTCAATAAACCGTGTGGGTTCAGTTTTCATTTTACCTCGACAAATTTAGCTATATAGGGCAGTTTCCAATGAAGGTGTGACGCCTGAGCAGGTACGGCGCAGCGGAGTGGTCGTCAGAAGAAGACAGCCCTGCAGTGGACGGCGGTGAGGGCGGCGAGAGCTACCGAGCGTACCGGCGCCGGCGGCGACACAGGGACCAGCACTCCGGCACCGCGGCCAGGTGGGGGGGCCGGGCTCTTTGGTGTGTTGGTTCGTCTGCGCTGCGGTGCTGTGAACGGTGATGTGATGATGTCGCAGGTTGTGTGAGGGGATGTATGAGGATTGCGTGAGGTGGTGATGTCGCTGGTCATGTGGGTCGTGTGAGGTGGTGATGTTGCAGGTTGTGTAGGTTGTGTGAGGTGGTGATGTTGCAGGTTGTGTAGGTTGTGTGAGGTGGTGATGTTGCAGGTTGTGTGAGGTGGTGATGTCGCTGGTCATGTGGTTCGTGTGAGGTGGTGATGTTGCAGGTTGTGTAGGTTGTGTGAGGTGGTGATGTTGCAGGTTGTGTAGGTTGTGTGAGGTGGTGATGTTGCAGGTTGTGTAGGTTGTGTGAGGTGGTGAAGTCGCTGGTCATGTGGGTCGTGTGAGGTGGTGATGTTGCAGGTTGTGTAGGTTGTGTGAGGTGGTGATGTCGCTGGTCATGTGGGTCGTGTGAGGTGGTGATGTTGCAGGTTGTGTAGGTTGTGTGAGGTGGTAAGTTGCTGGTCATGTGGGTCGTGTGAGGTGGTGATGTTGCAGGTTTTGTAGGTTGTGTGAGGTGGTGATGTTGCAGGTTGTGTAGGTTGTGTGAGGTGGTGATGTTGCAGGTTGTGTAGGTTGTGTGAGGTGGTGATGTTGCAGGTTGTGTAGGTTGTGTGAGGTGGTGATGTCGCAGGTTGTGTTATTCGGGTTGTGTGAGGTGGTGATGTCTCAGGTTATGTGGATTGTAAGTATGATTTCATAAGTGGTATGGGGTAATGTAAGTGACGTGAGGTTGTTATGGGTGTGTGGGATTGTGTGGATGATGTGAGGTGATCATGGACGAAAACTGAGTTTGCTCTCCCGTTGATGCATGTGCAGATCACAGTTTTATGGTAATATCTCCCCTCAAGACCTATGGAGGTTTGTGTTCTCATGAGGAAAATTTGAGATCCCTAGGTGAAGATCAAGAAGGCTTATCTTTTGCTAGAAGGAAAGTTTTTTCAGTCCATTTTTTTTCGTTTCACTACTGTCCTTTTTCAGCACGTATTACTTTCTTCAACTAAACTATTATCTTATTTCATAAACTTCTTTCAATCTTGCTGTTCCCATGCTCAGAGTGTGGGACACACCTTGTACATGAATCCCTAGTTCCCTTAATTCCATACTAAATGGTACCACGCTCCTTTCTCTCTTTGAAACACATCTGTTGTGGCTTGGGGGGCTTGAACTAACTTATAATTTTTAATCCATCTATTATCACCCTTTTTTTCTATCAGCTTTTTTTATTTATGTGTCCATTGCGACTAATACTTTTACCACTTTTACCTTTTATTTAATTGGTACTGTTTTTATTATATTTATTTCCGTTTATCTTCTTTCTAAGTTTTTTTTTGTAATGTGCCTCTTTTTATGGACTTTTATTTGGCCGCGCGTCCCTGACGTGAAAAATGTTATGCTAAACTATTGGCTCTGTTACTAAAATTGAAACTGAAACACTTCACTTTAGCTTCGTTGGTATTTTTACATTTTTTGCCTGTTCGTTTTTCGTATGCTTTTTTGTCTATTTTTCCTTCGAACTTTTCCTTTGTTGCGTTTTTCAGTTTTTTTCCTCTTTTGGGAACTCCTCGGGCTATTTACCCATTTTCTGTGTTTTATCTCTCATTTTGTGACACATTCTCTATCGTATTTTTTTAACATGATCAGGAGTATTACGCTGAACGTTTTCACTTATTCCTCCTGATATTTATATTCATCACTGTATTGGATATTTTCACGATTTTCCTGTGCGCGTATGCTTCCTTTTTGGTGGATAGTAGTACGCCTTTCGTATTCGAAAAGATCACTGGTTAGTTTTTCTTACTTTAGTCCGCTGTTCGTGTGATATCTATGTAGGCTCCGAACATTTAAAAAAAAATTCACAAAGACGTTTTCTGGTAATTGTGGTTCATCATCTTAGAGCCCCATGAACTGATGAATTGGCCGCCCCAAGTAGAACTCGTACATGATGTTTTGTTGTGGGATCTTGGTTTGAGTTCATTTCAGTCTCCTCGTTCTGAGTGCAGGAGAATTGATTAGCTTCGTCGCATATTTTGTAGCATCTTTTGACGGATAATTTACGTGCTGAAGGTTTTTGTTATGAGTGATTTTATCGTGGTAATACAAGAATGCACACAGCGAGCTGAACAACTGGTCTTGAGACTGTAATAAATGACACATCTTGATTGTATTGAAACAAATTCAAATTATATTTCGGAAAATTTACATATTTGGTCGAAAATATCCGCTACATGAGCCTGCGTTCTGCATTCTTCTCTACAGCTGCCCTTTGAAATTTAATATCTCCATTGCTGAAAAATTTAGCGCGTCATGAAAGAAATTTTTCTCATGCTATAAATTTTTCCCAGTTAATCTTATCAGGTTCCTGTGCAATAAGCTATAAGGGTGCGCAACTTTCCTAAAGTTTCTTATAAAAGGGGATCTGAATGCAAATTCTTCATTTTATCTTTCTGACCTTAACGAGACTGGAATCTCATTTGAATTTTCTGATTCCAATTGATCGTGGGGCTTTTCCGTGTGACATTGCGGTGCGAAATCATCTGCTTGTGTCGTAGAATTCTTAATTGGCTTTAGTAATGTGTTTAAAAGGACGGAAAATTGTCTCTTAAGGGAAACTTTTGCGCAAAGTGTGCATTTAGTTTTCCACCTAAGTTTACTCCATTGTAATCAATCTAACATTGAAGGGGAATTAGCTTTGCATTTTCTGGTGTTGCATTTATTTTTTGCCGCTCTCTGAGATGATTTAAGTTATATCGGTGCTGCTAAAAGTAGCCTTATTTAACACTCTACCCCTGATACTTGGCCAAGCTTATAAGTGGTATATAACTAGTAAGGGTGCATTGTGGATTTGTTGAATTATATCCACTGCCGATTCATGTTGAAGAATTTAGACAACAGTCTGTGAGGTATTATTCCCGTAACATTGAAGCTCCATTCAGAAGTTAGTTTTACGGATAATACATTTTCTGACGCGAGTTTTTAACAATGTTAGCCGCGAAATTGATGCAATTGGTGAGAAATGTTGTGGCTGTGTGCAGTGGTGGCCGTGGTGGACAGGAGGGCGGGCAACACGCCGGTTCCGACTCCGTCAACAACAATAGCAACAACGGCAGCTCTATTGGCAACTCGAAGCACAAAGGTGAGCTACAACTTATATTTAACTAACTAACTTTTTTAACTAACTTTTTATTTTATCTATAACAACTATGAACCTTGTGGTTAACGGCTTTTAATACATTGTTTGGGCGATATACAGTATATATAGTTTCTGCAGAAATCCTTCGGTACTTGAAAACTAGCTGAAATCGAAGTGCCGCGTTCGGCGAATTATTAATTGCGGCTAGAGTTGATTGCAGAAGCCGCGCTATCGCATGTCAATCAATTCTTTGTAAAATATGTTAATATTTTGACTTTTTCGTTTCGCGTTCGTCGTCGTCCGAGTTATTTTATCAGCTTTCATCGTGTCGATTCACATCTCTCAGCGATCTCAGATATGTTTTCGCGCAAAATATTTATTTACAAATAATTTATTTTTTCGGGTCTCCGGTCGTATACATAGCTAAAATTATGGCAGAGATTCTCTTCATTCATTCGCTATTTAGTTCGTTCTCTCTAATATGGAGGCTCATTCACGTTTAGACCCCACAGCGAGATACAACTATTGTATTAATGGGAATAAGCACTCCTAGGGGAAAATATAACGTCCCGAGCTTAGTTGGCAAGGTCTTCATTTTTAAATCAAATGTTTTTGTTGTAACAAGGACAGTTTTTAGGTTCACTGCTGTCCTGTTCTGCAGCGCTTCTTATTTTTTCATCAATTTTTATCTTGTTTCTTAACCTTCCTTCTCAGTTTGCTGCTTCTATGCACATTGTATCTTCTGTGGGAACACACCTTGCGCATAAATTCCGCGTTCCTTCAACTCTATACATATGGTGCCTTCATCCTTTTTCTCTTTGAACATCTTCGTTGTGGGAAAGGCGGGTGAAGCTAGCTTATCGATAAATTCATGTTGAGGATTCGTAAATTATTAAATTTTTACAATTTTGTAGGGAAAATAAAATTGCTAAACGTATTTAAGATTAAAATTGATGAATTCACCGTTTTATGGAAATATGTCTACTATGATATAAAGGAAATTTATGCTCCCTTGACTGTATGACAATTTTATTACATATGTACGCTCGTTCACGGAATAGTCTCGAAAAAGATGAACGCGTATCGAGAAAAGTGCGTGGGATTTAACTTTTAATTTTGATGTGTGCGCTCGTATGCGAGTGTTTCCCAAGGAATATGTTTTAACATAAGGTCTTACAACTATTGTATCTGTGGGAGCTACTACGACTTTTGTTATTAGGGAAGAATACAACCATTGTATCCATGGGAATTTGCGCTCGCTAGAAGAAAATACGAAGTCCCAACCTGAAAGTTAGATGCCCGCCCTCTATGTAGTTGAAATAGAACAGTATTTTGTTATGTTATGGACCCTGGAGACCCTGGTGGAATGTAACGCTTGATTATATTGTTACGAATCATTTTCTTTCTATTCAAAGCTCTCCTGTTTTTGAGATTTTATTTTCTTCTTCAACTCTTATCTTGTGACATACACGTCTTTCCTAACTTGCTCTTTCTATTCACATAGGGTTCTATGCAGCCAATTGTGAATGCATTGACAATTGTTAAGATGGATTGCATCTTCTGACAGCCTAGCTCTTGATATCAGAGACGACTTGCTTAAAGCCCGACTCACATTTGACTGAACAGCGTTGTTTATGCAAAAAATATTGAAATTCGACTTTCTAATTCGACACTCAAGTTTCAAATACTGGCAGCGCATAGGCTTTCCAACTAATTTTCAAGTTTTTATTTAATAGCCCTTGTTAAAACGTAGTATAGGGAATGGGTGTACGTTAAGATTCCCTATCATATACTCTGGAGATTGTCGCCCTCTGAGGAATTCTCTTCAGTTACCTCTGCTATAGATAGGCTTGCGGTACTTGTATTTAGTGTCTACTTTGCTTCTTTCAGTTTTCCTGCTTTCTTTGCTATCTTTTCTCAGTCTTTTCTTCTTCTTTTTCCCTCACTTGTTTCCTTGCACAGGATATCGTGTGTGGGAACACGCCTCGTGCGTTGATTCCACGGTTTCCTTAGTTCATATTAAATGTTCCCTTCTCATTCCTCTGTGTAAACATCTTTATAATGGACACGGAGCCTTACACTAACAACTATACTGCAGGGTGGCGTAAGAGTCACGTCACCATTTCGAGCATTCATTACTCGACAACAAATGCAGCCATAGAAATTGGTTACGTATGAAATGAAAGAGAAAAAGTTCAAGTTATATTATTTAAATATGATAATCTTTATATGTTCTCCATTATTTTTTAACTACAAGCGTATTCTACGTGATGTATTTTCCATGATCTGTTCAAAATTTTTCAAAATTTAACGTCACTAAAACGTGAAATAAAACGACCAGGAAAGGCAGCTCGTAGTATAGCCTTGGTTTTTCTTGTTGTATGTGGTGTTCCTCCATCTTGTTGGATCCACAAATTCTGCATGTCCAAATTTCCAGTTGTGGTAACTAATTGTCCTGTATCATTTGTCTGTAGTTGTCTCCTTTCACTGTCGTAGTTGCACTATCAACATCCTGGGAGAAGTACCAGAAGGTAACCTTCTGTTCATGAACTGGTTGTTCTTGGATTATCCTAAGGTTTCCATCACACCAGAAACAGCTGTTTTGTTTATTAAAATGCCCACTGATACGGAAATGGGCCTCATCAGCCTTGATAAGGTGTGAGGTAAAAGTTTCATCAATCGTAAAGCGTAGAAATTCACGTGCGAGGTCTTTTCTTGGTTGATGGTCTGCAAACCTTATCATTTACGTTACTTGATATGGAAACAGTTTTAAATTTTTGTTCGGATGCGTTGCAATAATCTTGGTGAAATTCATAGTAGGGTAGAACTTTGTCTAGTCGACGTTTTTAAATCTTGTGCAACTCTCATTGAAACACGTTGAATTACGCATGCATTTCGTGCCGATCTCGGTCTGCCAGAGCATTCTTTGTCTACTGCTAAGTCTAAATCTGTGAATCGTGAAATTGTAGCAAAATTGGAAGGTCTTTGTTTGTTAAATCTTCTCGATATTGCAACTGACGATCCATTTTGAGAGAAATAACTTTTCTCTACCTTTGCTTGTTAGTCTTTCCTGTATTTCGGCATTTTTGGGACATGATAATTGTGTAAATTTTGATTACAAAATATGTTTTAAATCTGTATTATCGATAAAGTATGAAACTTGAAGCTTTTCTCTTTCATTTTGTATGTAACGCATTTTGATAGCGTTATTAGTTGTGGTGTGATAAGTGTTCAATGTGGTGAAGTGATTATTGCGCCACCCTGTACTTGTCATATTTTCTTCTTCCTCCATTACGTTGTTTACTAGCGCATGGTTTCCTAATTAAGAACACTCTTTGTGCATAAATTCCCTGTTTCTTTAATATTAAATGACCCTTTCTATTCGTTTTCTTCGGATTGTCCTCGTTGTGGCTGGGGGGACTTGTACTAATATTTTCATAATTTTAATTTAAAATATCTCTCGGGTTACAAATGTGCCATCTGTGTTACAGATTCGCTTGTCGTATTACAGATGTATGAGTCAGATGGTAGATGGACGTGTCAGGTAGTAGATGTACGTGTCAGGTTGTAGATGGACGTGTCAGGTAGTAGATGTACTTGTGAGGTTGTAGTTGCTCGCGTCAGGTTGCAGATGGACATGTCAGTTCACACCTGAGTGTGTATGCGTGTGGAGCGACGTAGGCGCACATGGCCTGGGGCAGTCACGTAGGAGCGAAGTCAGGCAGGCGCCTCGGTCACTCTGTGGTCCTGTGGAGACCGCCTCTGCCTCCCAGCCCAGTCAGCTGTTGGCTGTGGTGCGAGTGGCGTGTGTGCGTGTCTGGTCGTGTGGCTCGTCTAGCATTGCCAACGCTGTGCAGTGTTTTCTTCGGCTATCCCATGAGTTCCTGCATTAATATTTACCCCCTCCGGTCAACCAATTAGCATGAACTATCGAAGGTTCGTGTACTGTTTCTCGATTTAAGATAGTTGAGGGAAATTTTGTCGAAAATGTTTTCGAGTTATTTGAGAATAATTTTCAGAGAAGCAGTTGATTGTCTGAAATGAATATATTGTGTGATGCGAATAGTAATACATTCGAAAGTTCTTCATTTAGAACTTCTTATGCCGCAGACTTCGATTCTGCGTGGATTTGAAGACGAGAAATTTTGTACCGTGAAGGGAATTAGTTCCACTCCGTATAGGCTTGGAGTCTTGGACACGTAGCACAAACTTCACGGAGAGGGCAAGCGATTTCTGCGGAAATCTTGATTAAACTAACAGGCGTGAAAGCGAGGAAGTCAGCTTACATCCATTCTATTTTAGGTAATCTAGTATAAATTTACGTGGAGAAGCGTGTTATGTCGCCCTGGAAAGCTTTGGTCGCTCGGCGAGTGTTGCCAAGTCAGGTTTTATTGGTAATACCTGGGCTTTTGGTTCCATTAAGTTAAGGATTTATAGTCTCGATGTGCAGTGCTCGACGTGTACGAATTTGACTGTTGACTTCGTTCGTTGATCAACTCGCTTACTAAAAGTCATATCTACAAACAGGTGAATATATATGAGGATGTATAAAATTTCTTTTCCCTGACTTTTTATTGGAATCTTTTGGAGCTGCTATCGATGAGTTCTAAGTGTTAGCTTTTTTACATGTTTTAGATACAGTTCCGAGATGTATTTGTATTTGTTGTTAAATTTTGTTATTGATGTGGTTTACACCCCTCAAGGGGATACAACTATTGTATCTATGGGAATTAGCGCTCCCAGGGGTACAATGTGAGGGCCTGAGCTAAAGGTTAGGTAGGCTTTCTTTTGTTAAAATAACATAGGTTTTTGTTTTGCTACGGACCATCTTTTTTCGGTTCACTGCTGTCCTGTTTTTCAGCACCTACTACTTTCTTCTTCAACTTTTTCTTTTTTCATGATCTTCTTTCTTAGCTTTCTGTTTCTGTGCCCTTTCTGCATAGATTCCACGTTCCCTTAACTCCATACTAAATGGTGCCTTCTTCCTTCCTCTCTTTGGATAGCCTTTGTTGCGGATAGGGAGGCTTAAACTAACTAATAATCTAATCTATAATCTGATGTGGTTTACATATGTTTTGGATATAATTCTAGAGTTTTTTTGGAGTGATTTCAAAACACATAGTGTACATATTTTTCTCTGAATTGAAAGGAGAATAATAAAACATTTGTTTATTTGTTCATGTTTCTAACCATATGAGCTTGTATCCTATACTAGTACCTTTTCTTAAATAATGCGTCTTTTATGGAAAAAAATTGCGTTCTTATAAGCTGTAGAGCAAAAAATTTAATGCGATCACCTGACATGTTTTCCGATCTGTGTCGGACATTGAAATTATATCTTTAACATTGAGGGCGAGGTACTTCAAATTTTACTAGTTTCTAGTGCTTTCACCTTTTAAGTTTTTAAGATTTAACATTTGAGCACAATATATGCGTTTTTTTTTAGTTGAGAAGTGGTAAAGTGTTCTTTTTTCGATAATCGATAAAGGAGGCATTTTATTATGATTCAGTGTATACTCATGCGTAACCACTTCCTGCGGAGAGAACGGGGAGGACTCAAGGTGTTGTAGACATGTCTCTCGGAAACGGAGGGAGAAAATCTTCATTTAGCTCAGTAAGCCTGGATAGGGAGCAGCAACGAAAACTGTGGCTGTGGAGTCATGCAAATGCGTACTCTTTTTGTGTGGGTCAAGTAAGTTCCAGTTGTCGCTTGTCGTTAGCGTTTATGTATCGAGTAAAAGTTAACTTCTACAAGAAAGGAATGCTTAGACCATTGTTTCTAAAAATTATTCGGGTGTATTAGAAAATTATTTCATAGATAGAAAGCGTGAAATAACATTGCAGTTGGTGAAGATCTCCAACTAAACGAAGAACACATAAACGGGCAAATATCAATGTTAGGATCAAGTTTAGGATATCGTGCCAAGCCAGGCTTTTGTGACTCGTTTGAAAGTTTTCTTTCCTGGTTCGTTTGAATTATAGAAAGCAGATGCGATTTTACGATTAACATGATTTATTATACGTTGGAAATTCAATTGAGTTGTGAATTGTAAGCCTACAGCGTTGTTCACCAAAGCGTATTGGCCCTTTGTTTGCAAAACCACGGAACAAGCTAAAGACTGCGAATCATTTCCGGCGTTTATTTTCAAATATTGTATCATGGAGTCAAAATGTGAAAATGCTACGGATGACAGGGGAGAATTGAGTCGCGAACGAAGCTCTTATTGTGGAACTGGCGTGAAAAAAGATCTCATGTTACTTATAGAAAAAATAATTTTGAAAAAATGTGATAGTGAAACGTAGAAAATATCACTGAGTCAACAGAACCATATTTAGCATCGTCTATCGGTAAATATATTCAAGTCACAAAACAAAATTTAAGACTCATGCTTGTGTTGATAAAAGAGAAAGGTCAAAAAGCTGAAGAAAATCGAGTTTGGCAAGAGCTAGTCGTCCTGTTCGAAGGACTTCATCTCCTTTCAGGTGTGCGTCAGGAAATTGCGTCGACTGCGCGGTGTTGCGAGCCTGAGGCTCTTCATTGCCGTGTTGAGCTCAATACTCTGCGCCAAGTTCAAGTGTGGTTTACTTGGCATGGTGGTTTACTTGGCATGGTGGTCCCCTCAGGGGGATACAATTATTGTATCTATGGGAACTAGCGCTCCCAGGGGGACAATGTGAGGGCCCGAGCTAAAGGTTAGGTAGGCTTTCTTTTGTTAAAATAGAATAGGTTTTGTTGTGTTACGGACCATCTTTTTTTCGGTTCACTGCTGTCCTGTTTTTCACCGCCTACCACTTTCTTCTTCAACTTTTTCTTGTTTCATGAACTTCTTTCTTAGCTTTCTGTTTCTGTGCCCTTTCTGCATAGATTCCACGTTCCCTTTAACTCCATACTAAATGGTGCCTTCTTCCTTCCTCTCTTTACATCTCATTGTTGAGGATAGGGAGGCTTAAACTAACTAATAAACTAAACTTGGCATGGTGGTTTGCATGTCGGGCTGCGTGATCAAGGTTAAAATGTTAAAGCAATCATGTTAGCATATCGGCAGTTCAGTTGAATCGTTCCGTATTATGGTGTTTATTTTTTTTTGTGTAGGACGCGTATTACTTGGTAGATCATTTTTGTGTGAGAGAACACTTTAGCCTGACGTCTTCAAATCATTTGTAAATATTAATATTAAAGGGCTTAAATCTTTTGGTTTATTCCTTTGGGAGGATGCAGCTGTTGTATTTGGAAATCAGGGCTCGCATGAGGAAGATATGAGGTCCCGTGCTGAAAGATAAGTTTGCCTTTTTTGTTGAAAATGGTTAGGCTTTTGTTTGTTACCGACTATTTTTTACAGCTCATTGCTGTCCTTTTTGCAGCAATCATTACTTTCTTCTGTTCATATCTTGTTGATAAACATTTTTTGGATCTTCTCTCAATGAGCGTAGGGTAAGCAATAGGTTTATAGGTTAATTAAGTTTGTCTGCATGAGAGATACTGTTAGGTTACTAAAGCCATAGGTCCCCTCAGAGGGAGACGACTATTGTGTATATGGGAATTAATGCTCTCAGAGGGAAAAATGTGAAGTCCCAAGCTGAGAGTTAGGTATGCCTTCATTTTTGTAAATGATTTTTTGTTTTGTTGAGGACCATCTTTTTTTCGGTACACTCCTGTCCTGTTTTTCAGCACCTCTGACTTTCTTTTACAACTTTTGACTCGTTTCATAACGTTCCTCAACTAACTTTTCTTATGTGCTGGGAGAATTGGTGCGGAAACATACTTTTGGCTTCAATTCACAATTTCCCTGAACTTCCAAATTAAATGATGCTTTCCTTCGTCTTTCCTTTGGAACACCATCGTTGTGGTTAGGGAGGCTTAAACTAACTTATAATCGAATCTAATCTCGCACGTAAGGTTTTTGGAAAATAATTTTGTTCTGTTTATCAGATATGAAAATATTGAAACGAGAATATAGCATTCTAAGTAAGCCCTGATAGTTTGATGTGCTTAGAGGAAAATATTTATTTGCCATACGTGTTGCATAGCGTAACAAATTGGTCAAAAATGAAGTATCTGAACTGTTAGCGGGCGTCACCTCATATATGAATGATTTCCTCTTAATTTGTTCCATTGGAGAGAGCTGTTGATGGCATAAGAACGCACTCGCTTGGTAACATTTGGAGAGCTTTGTCGTTGGTGCGGCAGTAGATATCGTGAGGCGACCTGTGCTAAGAACACCTCAGCCACGCTCCTCCCTCGCATTGCTTGGTTGTGTCCGCTGCTACTCGTGATCTGTCGCAGCTCTGTTGTAGTTATGCTCCTTCCCCTCTACTTGGAAGGTAACTCTGGAGTTATATGGCTTGCTTGGTGTTGCCCTCGATAATTTAACTTAGTGAATTTGGTTCATCTCAGTTATTGGTGGTTGAGATAATTTCGAAGGAATGAATATCCTTATTTGGGTGTCTTACAAGAATGTCTTCGTTCTTGCAAGAATAGTTTTGCTCTGCGGTTCTGAGTCATGTCCTTGTTTTATTTTTTAATGTCTACAATGGGTGACTTTGTGGAATATCGTATTATAATTTCCTTCAACCAACGCTTATTTTGTTGCCGTTATCGAAGGTGCGGGGTTTTCATCTGACTTATGTTCTCTTGCGAAATAAATTGCAGCATTGCCATTTTCCCAATTTCTCGCGAGCCGACACCTTCTCAGTGCTTATATTGTGAACGCTTTTCTCTGATAGATTATGCTGAAGAACTAGTGAACATCTTCAGTTCATGACCGCTATCGGAGAAAAAGGGAATTTCAAGGGCTTGCTTTGTCGCGTGTCAAGTTAGGATCGGTGTGCCAGTATCCTCTCGATTCTATTTCTCGATGAAGCTGCAACCTCAACTCGCGCTCTCGACTGGCCGTGTGGCGGCTCGTTGCCAGCCCCACTGGCGGCGGCGGCGGCTCACTCGAACTCAACTTCCAGTGCAAATACCTGAGGCATCGTTTTGCGTTGCCGCATACAATTGAGATTGTTTGGGGGGGAGGGGGGAGATACGTTCTAATGCGCACTGATGATTATTTGCCGTGGTTGTGTTGCTGCTGGTGTCACGGTGGCCGAATTGCTGTTATTTGTCTTTCTTGGTTGTAACTGTTGTGTTCTTAAACTTTCATGGCTTATATGCCGGTTTTTGTGATTGCTTAACTCTTTAAGATTGTATGATAAGAGTATCCATCGGAATTAGCGCTCTTAGGGAAAAGATGCAAAGTCCCAAAGTGAGGGTATTGTAGACTTTCCTTTACTTGTGATAGAAAACGTTTTTTACGTTTTTTTTTTCGATTCACTGCTGTCCCATTTTCTTAAAGCCTTTTATTTTTATCTTTTCTTTTATCTGTGAGGATGTTTTATTGTGTCATTGTTAGAGCTAAGTATTTTTATTTGAATTTCGTGCTAGGGATAAGTGAGGAATGATTAATGAGAATGAATTATTTCCAGTGCAGATATAATTCGTTTGACTGCTTGTAATTTCATTCGACAGGGAATTGGAGTGTCTTGATGTCCCAGGGGGAATATGTGAGGGCCTGAGCTAAAGGTTAGGTAGGCTTCCTTTTGTTGAAATAGAATAGGTTTTTGTTTTGTTACGGACCATCTTTTTTCGGTTCACTGCTGTCCTGTTTTTCAGCACCTACTACTTTCTTCTTCAACTTTTTCTTGTTTCATGATCTTCTTTTTTAGCTTCCTGTTTCTGTGCACCTTGTGCATAGATTCCGCGTTCCCTCAACGCCATACTAAATGGTGCTTTCTTCCTTCCTCTCTTAGAACATCTTTGTCGTGCAGTTAAGGGAGGCTAAAACTTTCATATATAATAATAATAATAATGATGATAATAATAATGAGTGTCTTGATGTGTCTATTGAATAGTTCATCTGACACAGCTATGTATAAAATCAACTCGTATTCTCAATAGTTACTTGTATCTATGGGAATTAGCGCTCCCAGGGAGACAATGTGATGGCCCGAGCTAAAGGTTAGGTAGGCTTTCTTTTTGTTAAAATAGAATAGGTTTTTGTTTTGTTACGGACATCTTTTTCGGTTCACTGCTGTCCCGTTTTTCAGCACCTACTTCTTTCTTCTTCAACTTTGATCTCGTTTCATGAACTTCTTTCTCATCTTACTGTTTCTATGCCCTTTCTGCATTGATCCCTCGTTCCCTTTACTCCGTACTAAATGGTGCCTTCTTCCTTCCTCTCTTTGGATCGCATTTGTTGCTGCGGGTAGGGAGGCTAAAACTAACCACTAAACTAATCTAATCTCAATAGTCACCCTGAAATTTGGACTGAATTTACCATTGCACTTCATTCTTTATCTTCTTCATCATGAAATAATTCAACTTCTATATTTCCACGCCAGTTGATCATTTAATCGTTTATGAGTCATGCTTCACTGAGGGACTGCATGGTTTTCATTCAGTTCGCCTTTGGGACTCGAAGCTTTAAATGTATGTGTTGTCCCTAATATCCCAACCATTTGCACGCTTTTTTGTATCGCGTTGAGCTTTTAATGTCACGTAAATGTGCGTTTCATATTGTGTCGTAACGCCGGGCAAAATGTCATTCCGGCGACCTCGTCCACATGTTTTTTTATGTTTCTTTCTCTCTTCAAATTTGACATTTTGTGGTTGGTGTTTTCATGTGAAACTAGCTGGTTTCTGAGTTTGAAATGTATCCTTGAGCATTTATAGCATTTAATGTTATCCATAAGCTGCTAACCTTTTTTGCTATATCATCTCCATGTTCGCGCGCTGACCTTTCACTCGATATAATTCGCTTTCCATCGCAGCCTCATTAGAGTTTATGGCCAGTCTCTTAATACGGTGTTGGACGCCAGCATCGCGTGCTTTGAGCCATGATTGCTTGCGCTGCACTCGCTGCTGCTGCGGGCTTCCAGGCTCAACAGTCCCTTAGCGTATGTATATTGAGCGCGCGCCTCTGTGTTACTTTCTTGTACGTAATATTTTTGACTGTAGCTTCGAAACTCTCACCGAGTTGTCTACGGCTGCCAATAAAATGTACAAATTGTTGGATTTTCTGAAAAGTTGAACATTGTTAGTTAAGATTACTTTCACCTAAAACTTTCAGCTTTTGTCTTGCTTCATAAATTTCTCTTAATCTTACTGTTTCTTTGCGCAGTTGTGCTTAGAGTCCCCGTTTTTTTGAATCCATACTCAACGATACTTTCCTCATTCCTTTCCTTGAAACTCCTTAATTGTGGTTAGAGAGTCTTAAACGAATACTCTAATCAGATCCGTGAGAAAAATTGAGTTCCAAATCATTTGCGTTTCTGCTTACGTAAAGTTGCTGACACATTGTTGCTTAAAGTTTTTGGTGGTGGATTTTGTAAAAGAATTTGTTGTTCGTATGCGGTAGTTATCCAGAAGATAAATCCTTATAATAATTTTTTAAGGGATCCTCCTAAGTGTATCTTTTCTCACGCTTTCCATTAGCTTTGAAGAAGTGACCGCTACTCGTTTTGGGTTTCAAATAAATTCAACATGTGACCGAGAACATTAATTTCACCGCCTACCTGTATTGATTGAAACCATTGAATGTCTTATTCTATATTCTCAGCTTTATGATATTTCTTGCTAGTGTAAATGTTTGTGCGAGTTTTGGGTAATAATTATAAATTTTCATCCGCCGTGAAAAACGATTATTTTAATTCTAATGTTTTTGTGTTTAACGGGATCAAAATTACTTTCAAAATTAATTCATTTTATTAATCTTTTTATTTGAATTAAATATGCTTACTTCAAATTCATTCTATGTATAGGAGTTGAGGTTCCCAGGGGGAAAATGTAAGGTCCCGAGGTGATTGTTTGGTAGGCCTTTTTGTTGAAATAACATGTTTTTTTAATCATTTTAAGGACTATCTTTTTTCGATTCACTACTGTCCTGTTTTTCAGCACTTACTACTTTCTCCTTCAACTTTCATCTTGTTTCATGAACTTCTTTCTCAACTTACTGTTTCTCTGCACTTTATGCATATATTCCTCGTTCCCTTATCTCTATTTTAAATGGTGCCTCCCTCCTTCCTTTCTTTGGAACGCCTTTTTTTGTTGTGGTTAGGGAGGCTTTAATCATCTAATCTAATTTAATCACAGTATTTGAGGTTTCCTTGGCTAAATACCCAGAAATTTTTTATTCATCATTACTCATTGAATTATTAATTCATTGACATTTAGCGCTGCCATTCGAACTTGATGGATAAAAATGCATGTAGGTGCTGAAGAGACTTCACGTTCTTAAATCCCTGAATATCTCCCAGTTGTTGAGATTTGCATCAAATTGTGTGTTATTAATCTTTGTTGTTTGGATGACAAATTTCCAGTTAAATACAACTCTTTTAAGCTTAAAAGTATGAAATGTGCTTCCTTCAAATTAATTTCTTCTTAATGAATTTGAGGCGTGCAACGTTGAGAAATTATTAATTTTCTTGACTTCCCAGTCAGAAATTTTTCGTCTGACCGACGAAAATTTACGTCCGAATTTACCAGTAAGTATCATCTTCTTCTTCCTATAAACCGACGATATATCGTCAGAATTAGTGTCGCGAATGTCCCCTATTATCGTCCGATTTACGATAAATTACCGGTTTTTATCGTGAATTTTGGACGAAGACCGACGATATTAACCAGTCAATTACCGGCAGTTGAACGATTATTATAGTCGGTCTTCGTTCAAAACTTTCGATAATTACCGTTGATTTAACCTTATAAATGGCTACTCTAACCACTATATTCCAGGAGATTCATAAGCAGTGCAACGATTTGTCCCAAAAATGGCGTATTGCTCCCAAAAACAATAGGCCACACCTCGTGAAATGCATCTGTCCAATTACCACGAATTTGAAGACTGCACAAAAATTCCGAAATTACCTATTTTAATTCAACAAATACGTTTAATACTGTCTATATATTTCGGCAAGTTTCTTGCAAATTGCGATAATTGAACAGATTAGTGTCACAGGGTGAGGCCTATTGTAACAAGTAACAATGCACTATTAGAAAAAATAGCTGCGATGCTGATGAATGCTACAGTAAGAAGGCTCAAATTGTCATCTTCATCGTAGAGCACGAGACAATTACGATAAGTCTCACAAAAAATATAAAGTCATTTTAAATTGCCAGTGATTTATAAATAGGTTAAAACATTCCAGATGTTCAACAAATATTTTTATTTCATTTTCAGCAGCCATCATTCAACTATTGAAATAAATTCTTACAAAAATATATTCGGCACGCAAAGAATTTTATCACAGGTTGTTTGTAAGATTCATCACTACAAACACTACGTATGTAACTTTCATTTAAAATTAACCACCACCACTACAAAAGGTCTCATCAAGCAACCGATAACTAAGAAAATTTTACCAATTTTAAATTAAATTTGCGCACTTCCATTCTTACACATCAAATATCTACTATGTCAAACTCTCATAACCACTACACATCTTAGTCTCTTAATTAATTGGGATGAGGAGACGACAGGGCCTGCACTAATGCGCTCGAGTCGCAAGTAGCAGAGGGCGAGGTTATCCTCCACAGCTACACCTCTTCAGAAGTAGCCCTCCACCTCCCGCTTTTGTGCGGCTCTAACGTTTGTAATTTCTTTAGAATTATCAATTTACCAGATATTCACATCATAAGCAAATATACAACTCAAAATATTTCAAATACAACTTTCCCATAAAAATGGTGCTACAACACAGAAATTTTTGTAATGCAAATACCTCCTGTTTGATTAAACGAAAATAAAAGATAAAATTAGATTAGTTGTTAGTGTCAGCCTCCCTACTCGCAGCAATAAATGAGATCCAAAGAGAGGAAGGAGGAAGGCATCATTTAGTATGAAGTTAAGGAAACGCGGAATCTACGCAGAGAGGGCACAACAACAGTAAGTTGTGAAAAAAGATTATGAAACGAGACCAAAGTTTAAGAAGAAAGCAGTAGGTGCTGAAAAACAGGACATCAGTGAACCGAAAAAAGTTAGTCTTTAACATAACAAAAACATTTTATTTCAACAAAAAGAAAGCCTACCAAAATCTTGAATTTTCGACCCCATATGAAAAAAGAAAAACACGAGAAAATAAAAAATTGCTACTATATTTTTGTTATATATGTTCCAAGGATTCTAAAACTGTCTTTGTTTTTGTTCTAGCATAAAACCTCAATGAGTTCTATTCATTTGAAACATCAATACCAATGGACTAAATACCAATATGTCAATTTTTTTCAAAAACTAAGGCCTGAATCAGAAAAATGTATGAAAGAAATTGTGTTTCTTTAAGAAAGGTACCTATTCCACTCAAATTTCATATGAATCAGTTTGAAAATAAAAAAATTCATAATTTTTTTATGAAAAATATAAATAAAAATTTTTATGGAAATTACAATATATATAATATATTCACAGTGGGAAAATGAAGTTATGCATATAGATTATCGAAATACAAACAACATTCAATTACATAAATTTTCCATTAAATTACACATAAACAAAAAGTTTTGTTTTTGGCCTGTACTGTATAGTTACTTATTTTCAACTTTCAAAAGAAAAGAAGTCATTGATTCTCTATGCTAGGAAGGAAACAAAGACAGTTTTAGAATCCTTGAAACATTTCTAACAAACTGATAGTCCTTTTTCCAATTTGTACATTTTAATTATTTTTATCATAGTCCAAAAACAAAAATTCGCTATATTTCATACATTGGTATCATAACGCATATATATATAAACAAAATTCATATACAAAAAAGGACTATCACTTTCTTAGAAATGTTCCAAGGATTCCAAAACTGTCTTTGAATTTGTTCCACCATAAAAACATTTGAACTTCTATCTAATAAAAAACTGAAAAACTAATATTTCAAATTTTTCAAAAAAACTAAGGCCATAAGAAAAAAGTTACGCGAACAAAATGTTTTTCTTTCAAAAATACATATACTGGCCAAATTACAGGCCAATCGGATCAAAACTCAGATTTGACGGGAGGGCCCCCTTAACCCTTCAGCGTCAGCATTTTACTCCTCAAATAATCGTAAAAATAACTACCATCAGAAGACCTACTCTGCCATCAGGGAGTGACAGGTTTCAGAACGAGGATGGAGCTACCCCTCGGCAGTGAATTCCATAGTACACATTAGAGAACAAAATTACAAGAAATATAATATATTGAGGCTATTCTTGAAGGAGGACCGAAAAGTCCTGATGGGCGTTAGAGGGTTGAGCCTCCCTTATCGCTACGAAAAAGATCGTATCGAAGAAAGGAATGAGGAAGGCACCATGTAGTATGGTTATTAGGGACTGCATAATCTATGTAGATGGGGCATAGAAACAGCGAGTTGGAAAAAAAGTTTATGAAACAAGATAAAATTTAAAGAAGAAAGTCAGAGATGCTAAAAAACAGGACAGCAGTGAACCGGTAAAGAAAGAAAAAGAAAAAATATGGACTTTCATAAAACTAATAACAGATCGTTTTAACAAAAAAGTAGGCCTACCTGACTCTCAGCTCGGGCCCTCTTTTTTTCCCCCTGGGAGTGCTAATTCTCATAGATACAATATTTGTATCCCCTGCAGGGATTTTCAAAGGCACAACGTTCGCCTAGTTATACACCCCCACTCATATCACCCGTAGAAAAAAAATATTTGTAGGATTTTCATAGTCAACTTGAACTTTATTCACTCCTGGTAAGGGAGGAGCATGACCAGCTGATGCCGACGGAGCAAGCAAATGAGGCGTCTGAGAGGCGGTCAAAGCAAGAGATGGAGAAGCAAGTAGACTTCGTGGAAGTGTACTCGTATCCGCCGGAGACACTTCTGACTCAATCCGTCGTCTCTTTGAGCCAGCCCAATCTTTGCAGCGACGCTGGACCTCTGGAATAGCTGACGCCTTTAGCCTCTGATCTTCATTATGCCCGACTGCAGCTAAAGAACCTGATAAATTGGAATACATCAGTAATATTAACTGCGCGAATAAAAACAAATAAATTAAATTACTGTTTGCCCAATGACTGTTTTAGCTACCACTGTGTTTGGAGCAGGCCAGGCTAGCTCCACTTGTGATAGCAACATTGGGAACTTTGGCTGCTATCAAAGAATAAGTCAATTAATTTAACTCTGAATACAACACTTGATATCTGTACCCTATTGCTAATTTTTTCATAAGGTAATTTTGACTATATCTATAGGCGGTCAGATCTGAATCCAATTATTTTATACGGATAAAAAACCATTACATTGCTTATAAATTAGTCATAGCCTGCCTTACCACTCCAAAGATGTTCAAAAAAAGAAAGGATGAAAGCATCATTAAGTTTACCGGGTGCCCAAAAAACCTATACCTAATTTTCCAGGGCTATAATTCAGAAACTATTGAACTTGAAAAAAATGGGAAGCCACATTTTGTTTCCTAACATTTGTTCCATTTCTGTACAAAATTTCAGATAAATTCTTTCAACCGTTTCATTAAGCAGTTTAGCGACCGATACTGAAAGCCTGTTCTAACACTTTTGGTAAACTTAGAATTTTATGACATTAAAACCATGTTATTACTAACTTTTACTCATTTATTAAATGGAAAATACCAGTAAAAGAAAGAACACCAACAAAATGTTCCTCCTATTGTTCGTTTGCTGCAAGGAGATTTGGAACTTTTGCTGCAATCATCAATTTGCATCACCCGCCAATTTGCTGCAAGGAGATGCTCACTTTAGACGAGTGATGGCGAGAATGAGGAGGCGAATGCAACTGTATATTGAGAGAAACAGAGGACGCACCGAAGAAACGAACAATAGGAGTAACATATCTTTTTTATTTTAGTGGCGTTTTCCATTTAATGAAAGGTTTATACCTTTTAAAACATTGGTTTCAATATCATAACATTCAAAATTTGTCAGAAAAGTGTAAACAGGTTTTCAGCATCGGTCACTAAAGATACTGCTTACAAAGAACGGCTGGATCAATTCTCCCGGAATTTTGTACAGAGATGGAAAAAATGCTAAGAAACAAAATGGTACTTGCTAATTTCTTAATGGTTTTTGAATTACAGCCCGTAAAATTGGGTATCGTTTATTTGGGACACCCTCTAGAGACAAGGGAAAGTGAAATCTATGCACAAGAGGTGTTCCCGTATAGGATTCCGCGCACACAGAAACAGAATGTCACGTAGGAAGGTTATGAAACAATGATAAAAGTTGAAGAAGAAAGTCTGAGATGCTGAAGAACAGGACGGAAGTGAGCCGAAAAAAGCTGGTCCTTGACCAAACAAAAATATCTTATTCAAGAAAAAGGCTCACTTATCTATCTGGTCCGGTTCTCAAATTTTCCCCTGGAAATGCCAATTCCCATAGATATAATAGTTGTATTCCCCTGAGGGGAACTGATATTACAACGCAACTTAGAGGACTGTTGTTTATTGCAATTACACTACGATCAAATACATTTAAGAATAAACAATGCTTTAAAGAAAAAACAGCGCATTTTTTCATTTATTACAGCATTAAATTACCGATTTTACGTACTGTATTTGATCGTAGTGTAATTTCAATAGACAACAGTCTTCCATGTTGGTTTTCTATGAACCAAAAAAAGTATGAGCTTACACGAACCTAATATCAACTGGCAGGCTGGATGCTCCTTGAAAGATATTTTCGTCCGTTGGAGAGCCTGTCTTAATCCCGAGTAGGACATTTCTTTAGCTACATCAGCCGTCGTGGTGCGCTGCATCATTCGCCGCGTGGTGTCCCGCAAACTGACGCCAACGCATCGCTGGAGCTCAGTCCTCTAGTGATAGAAGATGCATTGTTATTGTGTGTAGTATCGAAATAAAATACGTACTCCATGTGAGGAATGGCCTAACTGTACGGATGAAACTCTAATCGCATTTAAATCTCTTATCAACACCGTATCATGCTGAATGACCAGGACGCATTCAGTTGAATTTGCCTTTATAATCAACGCTCACTTGAGAACAAGAAATGAAAAAGCCATAAACATAAGCGTTCTTAAACTAACGACAGTTCATTAAAACGAAACTTCATTCACCTAATCGGATGTACAAACGAAGCGAATGAAACAATTGCGGAACTTCGATGGATGATTGGATATTTAAACGACTAAGTAGAATCGAAATTCATACAGTTTCTACCTCCTTCGGAAGAGTTGCTATGGAGTGTTATTTCTCTAGAAATGATGAATAACTCTGTCAGTTCAGTTTGTTTGAGATAATTCACCACGTCTGCGAGCAGGTGTTGCAAAGACAGCAATCATAGCCTAAAATATGAATTACTTTCAAAAAATGATCGATTTAATGTGTGCGATCACTGACCAACTTCATGTTTTTTTCATGTCAAAATTAGATACTTTGATACTTATGCATCTTAAGATCAGGAGGGCGGCTGTTGAACCCAATAATAATTTTCCGGAGATCATTTTCAGATTTGACTTAACATGTCAGTAGAACATAACATCCGGAACTTAGAAGTATAATCATTGTACATGACAGGAATAAAACATCCATTAATCTGTACAGTCTGATAATTTATTATTAAATGCCATTTTACTCGAACAATATTTTATTTTGAACTGGCATCAAAAGTTAACGATCGTCATTAACGGATTCAAGAGTTGCTAAATCCCCAACCGAAAATAATATGGCTCAGACATTCTAGTCCTGAAGTCTTGTATACCAGTTATATTAGCTTCTATAAAATGATAGTTTAGATTAATCTTCCGCTTTGTACGGGATATTGAGCCCTACACTACGATAACTCCTAAAGCTTATGGGGCATCTATTAACGTAAGAGCAATCACTAGGTATGGATGTACGTATTGTGACAGCCTGGAGCATATGCATAATGAAGAATTAATCTTATCCACGTAAAAATTAGAATGCGTTACTCAACCTCAGGATTGTTTTTGTGGTATTGAATTATTAATAGCTATTGGGTTTCCTCACCACTGTTTGATTGGTCGCTATTTGGTCAAGCTCCTCCATTGACGTTGCTCGATGAAATGTTGAGACAGGCTGAACACAGGTGGCAGAAGGCTTCTGAGGTTCAAGAATGGCCAAAATTTTCTTGATGTCACGTCTGTTTGAGCGAGACATGTTGAGCAGAACTTCAATCATATTGTTGATCTTCTCAATCGCAGTACAGTCCTTCCTGAAATAAAAGTCAAAAAATAAACATAGGTCTATTATGGATATTATAATAAAATATAGTTAGACACAGAAGTAATAGAAAAATTTTTCAGCTAACATTTCAAAGTAGGGTAAACTTTAACTTGAGTAACCAAAGTTATTACAGGTAATTGAGTGCAACCAACCCAGGTAACATCCCTTTAAAGTTAAAGGTCTAAGTCACGATTTAAAAATGAAACTCATGAAACTCCAAGAAACATGAGTGTTTATTTTTTCCATTTTTAAAATATGATGTAGAGAAAAGAAGTACACATACATGTTACACATTTTTGCCTGATAGATGTTTCTGAAAATAAGTGAAAATGTGTAGGGAAAAAACAAATTCCAAGACGAAATGAAATAGAATAATTTGTACATTCCAAACATGTAGTTCATGCATTCTCTTGCCTATAAATGACCAATCAACAAGATATGTAACAATTCATGACAATATCTGTTATCAAGGATTCTATTACATAATAATTAACTGCTATATTTAACAGCATTACCTGCATGGGTCTGTAATTTTAACGGGTGTGAGAGCAATGTGCTTGTGTAACTTGAAAGCACTTTGTGAGGGTGCCCCACAGGTAGCTGCAGATGAAGCAACTGAGTCGAAGCAGCTGAGGAAGCAATAGACCGAGCTGCGGCAGGAGAAGAAGTAGTATACCGAGTTGAAGCTCCAGACGATGACACAAAAGATGAACACTCAGGTTGCTGAACTGTGTCAGTCTCATTGCCACCAGGAGTGTACAGCTTCAGTTCAGCACCTCTAAATGTACCTGAATGCAAGAATGAAAAAATGGCATCGTATTAATTACAGATGCAATTTTATTACTGAACATTTACGTAAATTTACAGAAGTTTGTTTAGCATTTAAAAAGCTTAAGTGGAAAGAAAAATAAAAAATGCATAGAAGTAACACTACTTGAAATGAAGCTGTTGTGTTAGCCAACTAAACCTGACTCATGCATTTGTTATACGTTCATGAATTGAAACTGTTCACCTACTGTGGCATTTGCTGAGGGATGTGAGATGCAGTGCACCAGTCAAACAAGGGTTATCAGTGCCAAAGAAAAGGGAGACAAAAGGTTTGATAGGGTCATAATCCCAGTCCGGAATTTCTCTCAGGCCCACAGCTATATCAAGTAAGCTTTTTGCTCATCTACACATAAAATCCATTGCTATACAATATAACATCCAAAGAAATGAAATACTTAGTGCATGCATAATAGAAGCAAATAGTTTGCGTCATTGCTTCTTGAATTGTTGATTGCAACAACTCATTCTTGATTTGCTATCAATTTAAATACTTCTCGTGTATAAATATCATTAGAAAATTCAAAAGATTCAACATGAGAGGAAGTGACACGTCCTCTAAAATCTGTGGATTTCTTTTGAAGATTTAAATTTTGTAAATTTTAGAACGATCAATGCACAAAAAATAAGTAAGGATATGTAAGAAAATACTTACTTGACTGTGCAAGAATTTTCTTCACTCGAGATGTAGCCCAGTTCTCTTCAGGTTGTGCATTATTTTCACTTTGAGCATCGACATCATCAGCATGCAAGGTGCATATAATCAAGAACAAAATGTGAAACCATTGGAAAATCTAATATTGACAGAAGAGGAGATGTCTTTTCTTTGAGATGATGATCACGGTCAGTGTTAGATTTGAATGAGTCGTTTGTTCTTACATCACATTCAGTTTCAAGGAGAGCAACATGCCCACCCCAATACTCTCCTTTTTGCACACATCGTTCACAACTATTGTAGCCGGAGTGTCCCATCATTTGCTTCAAATAGCTCCTCATCGGAGCATGTCATTAAGTCTTCGATGAACTGGTCAAGAAAAATTTCAGGTGGTGGAAGCAACTTGTCAGGAGTGTTTGTGCAATACAAACCTGCACACACAAGCTTTTCAATGTGCATAAACTTTATTAAAATTGGATATGCACAATATTTTCGTGAATTTGTGTACAGAAGATACTCTCCAAATTCACTCATTGTTTCAACGTTCACACCTTGATAGGATTCTTTTAGAGCTTTGGCAGTCATCGGAATAGATGGGTGAATCACATTAAATCGCATAACAGTCTACCTAAACAATCACTTGACAATTGTTTTCCAGAGGATTTTTTCAAGATTGTCCGATGTAGTTCGTGGAGTAACGCTAAAATTGCAATCTCGGACACAATTGCTTGAACAATCACTTGAGGAATCGCTATGAAATGAAGATATCACTTTGCTCAGGAGTATCACTGATTGAGCTCTGACATTCTTCTGAAGGTTCTTTGATTGACCCTATGCGATTAGGAACATCACCTATTGAATTTTGACTTTTCAATGGAGCAATGTCTTCAGTGAACATGTCTGATCTGTTATCAGGAAGAGTATCACTCGACAACTTTGAGCAGTTCGCTTCAAACCATTTTTGGAGGATTTTGGGATAAGTTTATCATAAAAACAAGATTTCGAATCACACCAATCTTCAACTGGGAAAGTATGAGAAACTGCTTCATCTGAATCATCTTCTGAAAAAATTCTTTCAACAATCCTTCGATGCTTCTGCCGCGTTGACAATTCAGAAAATAATTTGCGTTTCTGTGAAGGCATTTCCTGAAAGTAAATTTCAAGCTGAATGACTCTGAGGGTTAAAAAAATATTCACATTGAATCATTTTACAGGCAATGATTTTGCTTGTGTTCATCAGTTTGATTCAAAAACTCTACATCTCATATCAAAATACACAGTTAAAGTAAATCACAATAGAACTTGTAGTGTTACCACATGTTTGAAAAAGTTCTTAATAACTTGAGGGGGACAACTGAGTGATTTGATCAAAAATTTTAAATTTTGCTGAGAAAAGTTCATTAAGTCGAAGGGGCTGTTGTGTCCTAAAATTTATTGGGGTTACGGGTACTACAGCCCCCGAAAGAGGGGTTTCAAGATAGATAGTGAGGGTAAAAAACCGTGAATTTTTGACCAACATTTCATCAGAAAACGAAAGGAAAATGAAAAAAACAGTTTTGTAACTTTGCTAGCAATGTTACAAAGATTCTAAAACTGTCTTAGTTTTTGTTCTAGAATATAAAAACTCAGACTTCCATTCCTATGAAGTGTCCAAAAAAAATCCCATATATTATGAAAAATATTCCTCATTTTCTCAAAAATTATGGCCAAAATCACGAAATTTACATAGAGCAAAATCTTATTCTTTCAAAAAATTACATAAGCTGGGCAAATTTCTGAGCAATCTGTCCACATATTAAAATTTAGTTTGTTGTCCCCCTTAATCCTTCTTATTGACCGTAGTTGGAACCTAAAATTTTTGATGCCATATCTATAATAAGTTTTATGTCTATCTTTATAATTGTAAGGAATTTGAACTTACATATATATTTCACAAACAAAAATATTCCTGGAAAGCAATTGCCTGTTTTGAACAATAATAATAATACTTTTAATCAGAAGACAAATCATTTTGAAGTTTTTTTTACACTGAGCCATCATAGCAATTCAAATACTAAAATTATTGGAATGAAAGGATTGCCTAAAGAGTATTGCATTAGCTTTCACTTAATAAGGTCTAAATACTTCACAATTCACCAAGATAGGTCGTGCAAACCTGAATTAATATTTAATATGAGGTACTAATAGAAGCATCATTGGAAGAATTGCTATGAAATGAACTTCTATCTTTAGGTTCAGAACTCAAGCAAATCTAGAGGGATATCTCTGACTAAGCTTTCATTTGCATTACTGGACGACTCAGATCAATTTATTGTACACACAAAGTTTGAAGTCAAACAAGTTTGCTTGGGCAAGTATGAAAAACTAATTCATGTCTGTTATCATTAGAGTGAGAACAATCTCCTACATGAACTCATTTTACAATCATCAAACTCAAGCTCTCCTTTGATATTGTAGATTTGTAGAGTCAAGATGGCAAAAGTTCAACAGAAAGTGTCTATCCGTACATATGAGTCATAATGTGAGATTATTTCATAACATTTTTCTCAAATAATATTTCTGTAGTCAATTAACATTTACCAATAGTTTTTTCATAAATACACAGTGCTTAAACACAGTGATTAAATCAAAATAGGAATTATGTTACCACACGGTTAAAACCAGGTCCTATAAACTTAATCATTTTTTGTTTGGTAACTGGTTCCTCTCACATATCTGGAATAAATTTCAATGTCTATCTTTATATGAATAAAATAGGCATTCACATATAGGTTCCTATATTTTTCATGGACAAATTTTTACTGGTAAGTAGCTTCTTTTAGTGAATAGACAGAGTAATGTGTTTAATCAGAAGGAAATTGGGTAAATCTGAAGGATATGTCAGTTCTCGATTTTGCACTTTTTGGTGCCTGAACCTAATTAATTGAATCAAAATAAACAAGTTTTCTTCTATGCACTTTCTGTCTCAAATGAGTATTTTACGATTTATAGCGGTAAGTTTAGTTTCGTCTTTGATGACGAATGCGCTCGAATAAACAGCTACTCATCGATTTTCGAATTTTTGTTGCTTGTATCATGGTAATAAAATCGAAATAAACAACTTTTCTTCCGTACATTTTTTCAAATGAGTATTTAACGAGGTATAGTGGTAGGTTTGGTTTCGTCTTTCAAGACAGAGCGCTGGAAGTGAGACGCCATTGCAGTATTGCCATACAACTTGATCGAAGAATTTCTTTCCGCTTCAAACACTGGAGTTGCTGTAAGTCATTTACCACTATAACTAATAAAATACTCATTTGAGACGGAATGTGCATAGAAGAAAACTTGTTTATTTCGATCTAATTAACTATGCTAAGGCATCGAAATTTACAAAATCGATAACTGACATATCCTTCAGATTTACCGGAAATTGATCAACAAATTTTACTTTTGAACTGAAACCAATCAAAAAATTTCTATACCAACATTATACAAATAATAGGATCCAAAGAGCAACATTGCCATAGTATCCAATGTATGAGAGTTGAATGCTTCTCATTTCCTGGACAGCATCTTTCAGAGACAGATTGTAGATTGATATTTTGAAATGTTATACATACATATTTAAGTACATTTTCATCCCATAAACAATTTACTCTACCAAGTTGTAAGCAAACATTATTTAAATTGGTAAGGATAAGTTAACTAAATTTTCAGAAATTACCCCTCAACACAATTGAACATGAGTGTAAAATGATATTTTACTATAATTTTTGGTCAAACTGGGATTTTGTTAGCATCAGTCAGCTGTTATATTCAGAAATCCTTGTTCATGACTGTACACAGTTAAACATGGTACAGTCATGTCTTATTTGTAATGGATACATAAAACTTTATAACACCTATCCATTTCTCATGTGAATGCACAACGGTGAGCATTAAAACCGTTCAATCAATTTTTGAAATCTTACATCAGCAGTGAAGCAATTAAAAAATATTCAAATACCAACAATAGTATTCGGGAGTTAGATCTTAGTTCTGTCATGTATTGCATAAATTTGTAATTAATGAGAATCAAATCTTTCACAGTTCAAGATACTATTTTCAAACCTAGAGAATGAGTTATATGTTACACAACACTGCTCCAACTCGAGCAACTAAGTCAAATAGCATGCTACTTGTTAGTCATTCATGTTACCAGCTGAGCTATTTCATGATTTCGACTTCATTTCTTGATGCAATAAAAAATACTTTTCAATAATACGTATTTTATCTTAAAAACGAAGGTCATAAATCATGAAATATAAAATATAATCAAATAAAGAGCCTATTCATACCTAGTAAATTAGTAGCTAACTGTGGAATTACAGCGTTTAATCAGGCCCGTTAACTGAATTTACCAATTTGAATTCCCGATGAGTCACGCACGGTCAGCAAGTGAAAGCTATGCAGCATGAATAGTTACGAAATTTCTATACTTTCACAGCTAAAACATACACAGTTTGATCAGATTTCCGTATCTTAAATACTGTGACCGGCTAAATTTCATTATTTTCAAGGGATTCACAGTACCACAAACGAGTATACACACAATTTGATAACTGAGAAACTGATCACTTATGTTTCCGAGTACCGACTCCCGACTAATCCCAAGTACAACTAACTTCTCGCGGAAACTGAATCTCTCACACAGACTCACGTGACTGAACTGAACGAGGAACAATCGACACTCAAACAACGCTTGAACGCCTTTCAAACATGGAATATATTGTCTCAACTGATGTCAAATTTAACGTATTTCAGCTCCCAACTCATTATTGATGTTTTTAGCTAGAAACTATCTAGGATATTTTTACGCTATCTAGATTTACAGCTAGTAACAAGAATACCCAAGTCGATATCTAGATGGAACGAAACCTATCTGGATCTAGCTATTTTATAGCTAGAGTTGCAAATACATGCACAATTTTCGAACTCAAGCCTACATAAACGTTCGGAACTTCGTGTTCTGTACGCGAAGGTTCGAGTAATTTTTCTCGTATTTTTTCTCTGATTTGAGAAAGAAATATTTTCATTAGAAAAAATTAACAACTTTTAAAACATTCTCATTAATTGATGCTGTGAATGTATATAGGGTTATAGGTCGTCCATCTTTTGAACATGTAAAACTTAACAAATTCACATAAAATTGATGTATTTAAAAATAAGTCCTTTTCGTTTAAGATCGCGTTCTCTTCAACCGTATAAAAGAACTTAACACTGATATTCCAACTCATCGAAACGGTCACGTTTTAAAGAAGCGTGATGAAGCGTGAGTTAAATATTGAATAAAGTCAGAAGTACATTTTGTCAGTTGACATCTAAATATAATTATGCATTTTATACATCCAGGATTTTTTCTTTAGATATAAATAACCTATTTAAATGAAATGCTGTGAGAAATAATGGCCTCAAGCCCGCACACAATCGAGTTAAGGAAAGAACGAGAAATTTCGCAAAGATTTAATTTAGAACGTTCAATAAACTGCAACGGCAGAGTAACATAATTAAATTACTGTCAGCGCCTTAACAGCGAGACCTATTAAGGTCGCAGGCAGAGTATGCAGTTTAATCTTTATTCAAGTGTTACATTTAAAATTCATAAGGATACAGGTTTATTGCTTTAAAATGGGCAAAATAACCCAATTAAAATTGACAGCAATGGTAGTAAATTTTCGTTCTGCCACTCCGGCAAGGTCGAAGGGTAAGCCAGCTCGGAAAGGTAGGTTCGTAGCTTGAGGTCCGAAAGGCAAGTTCAGAGAGTAAGTTGAAAGACTAGGCGAGACGGTAGTAGCGTCAAAGTGGCAAGACACCGTCACGCAGGGAGATCGGCCGCAGAAGTTAGACTGCCGCGCCTTCAAAGTGATTCTCAGGAATCCTCTCGACACCAGGGAGTGGAACGGATGGGCCACCAACACTCAGCACTAGCTGGAAGACAATTCAAAATATAAATGAACGAAAACAGAAAACAACCGAGAACTCTAAAACCAAACGATACGTACTAACGAACGAGATTAAGTGCAAATTTCGACAGCAGCTTAATAACAAATGTTTCAATTTCAATTACCTAAGGTCAATCCCTCAATGGAGCAGACTGCCGACAATCAAGGGGAAGAACGGAGCTGCGACGATAAGATGTACTGCAGAAAAGAATTTACGTTGTATTAGAACAAGGACTAACGACCGATACCAAAAACTGACAAAACAAGTCGACAAGTTCAAAGAATTTCACGATATACGACTAATTTGACTGATTATACAATAAATAAACAACAATACACACCTGAGCTTATAAATGGCACTCAGTGTAGGAACTTTTAGGCGAAGAATTTATTATTAAGAAATTAAGTAGAAATCAGTAGTAGGAAAGTGTCCATGACGTGAAAGATAGTAAGTATAGTAAGAGGTTCAAATGCGTTAGAAATAAGGTAAATGAGTGCAGGTCGATACCAGGTCGCTTGCGCAACCTAGAAACTAGTAGAACCGCTCTCTTATAAGTTAATATTTAAGGTTACCGAAGTAACTGTAGTTAATGGCCAACTGGCCGAGTTAATAGCCAAGGACACTTAGAGAATTTAAGCAAAAAGTAAGCAACTTAAATTAAAGAAAGAAATCATTCACACAAACAAAATTCAGCAAAGAGATAACAGACACAGGAAGAATTTAGAATAATGAATTGCCCCAGTTCCAGCCAAGTACAGCCTCCTCCATCACCGTCCCTTCTCAAGAGGTGGAGAGCGCAGCGTATGCCACGATGCAGCCCGATGCTCCAACGTACTCCATCCAACGAAGGCCCCGAACAAGCCTCCACCAAGCAAACATACGATCCTTACACTGGCGTCATTAAAAACTGAGGTAACATTCCAGAGTATTCTAAGGAGTTTCACAAAAGAATTGTAAGGAGTTCAAAAGCATTCTGCCAAACCTCCCGCCACAACGACCCACTTCAGCTTCGACCCGACCGGAACAGCCAACCTCAGACTCGCAGAACAACGCTCCCGACAGACGCACACAAGACGTACAATTTTGAGGAATTATTTCCGATACACTCCCGGGGGCGAGAGAAAAACATTAATTTATTCTGCAAGCCTCAACAAGCATCGCTCTGCAGCCGCCCTCCGAGGCCGTGCTCCAGTCGCGACCCGCGGTCCGTCGCCACCAAGATCACCGCTGCCGACAGGAAGAGTGTAAGAAGAAATTTTATCTAAGTTAAGTTCTAAAGGATACAAAAGAGAAACAGCATATTGTCCTACAGATCGGTCAGATCTAATCAATTCAACAGAGCGAGTACGCCCGTCAGAGCCGGTAAATAATTTAACTACTCTCCCCATAGCCCACATGGGTCGAGGTTTTACAGGATTAGAAATCAATACAATATCATTTAATTTAATTCTGTCACTCCAAATGGGCTGGTAAGAATTCTTATCACGATCCCGTAAGGAAAGCAAATACTCTGTATACCACAAATTTTTAAAATTTTCTAAAGTCTCTTCTCTAAGTTCTAGTGACTTTACTAGAACCTCACGAGAAGGACGCGGTAATTCACTCCCGATTACGGGTCCAAAAGTTAAGCTAGCAGAAGGTAAAAGTTTAAGGAATGCGTTAGGGGAGACAACTTCGTGCGATTGGTCATCCGTGTCTCGGTAAGTCAATGGACGAGCGTTAACCGCATCCTGTATGTCGGAAAGTAACGTGAAGAACTGAAAATATTCTATCTTACTTTTTCCAATTGATTTATATAAACATTTTTTAACAACACCTATCAAGCGTTCCCAAGCCGCACCATACCAGGCACTGTACAGTGGAATTTTCACATGCTTTATATTATTTCGACATAAATGCTCTGATACATAATCATCTGAAAAGGAAGAATTAAGGAACTCTGCTGCTTGGGAAAACGTAGGAGCATTATCGGAGTACAATGCACTTGGAAAGCCGTACCTATTAGTGAAACGAACAAAGGAGGCCAGAAAAGCTGCTGCCGACATATCGGGTACGAGCTCAAGATGCACTGCACGAATGCTCAAACAGGTGTATATTACTAAATACATTTTTACAAACTGGTTACCATAGTTTACATTAAAGTGACCTGTAAAATCTACGCCTACATTTTGAAAGGGTCTAACTAAGTTTACTTTATCACTCACGAAATCTGTTGGCTTCGGATAACGGAAAGGCAAAGAATTGTATTTTTTACAGAGCACACAACTACGTAAAATTTCTTTTATTAGAGGCCTACCTTTTGGTAGCCAAAACCCTTTGTTACGAAGAACATTGAGGGTAGAGCTGAACCCCATGTGCTTACAAAGCTCATGACAGTTCCTCACTATCAGTTTGGTTAAATAACTGTCCCTGTGTAGCAAGATCGGGTTAGCAACATGGGAATCTATGTAAAGGCATTTATTGAGCCTACCCTTCGATCGAAGTAGGCCATTGTCATCTATGTAGAGATTTAGGTCTCTAACCACCAGTGGAGGAGGAGCGGAAAAATCTTCATTAAGCAGGTAAGAATATGCCTCGGCAAAATGAATTTTCTGCTCTAATTTAAGCCAGTAAGTTTTAGCTTTGTTAACACAGTCTAACCTAGTAAATTTACACTGTCTAGCCCTAAATGAGCAGGCGAAAAGGCGAGCAGTAACTCCAATAAGTTTATCAAAATTAGAGTAGTTCTCTGCAGGAAAGATAGATTTAAGCGCCTTCTGAGAAGTCGTTTGAGAAGAACACATGATCAACTTTTTGTTAACCTCGGATATGCATCCCAAAGAATTAGGAGGCCAAGACATAGAGTACTGCAGAAACTGAGGGCCCTGCTGCCAGAAAGTTAGTTTTTTAGTAAATTCAGTTAAAGTTAATCCACGAGTGATCAAATCGGCTGGATTTTCACCAGAGGAAACATAGCGAAAGGAACAGTCTAGATTGAAATTCTGCTTGATAGTTACTAGATAAGAACAAATGTCTTTTACTCGATTATCAGCGAAAACATTTTTAGATTTAACGGTTTTATTCAATATCCAGGATAACACGATTTGTGAATCTATGGCTACGAACAAATCTGAAATAGTGACATTATTTAAATTTCGCATCAAATTCAAAACGCATTTCAAGGCAATATAAACAGCTAGTAGCTCCAAAGTAGGTAAGCTTTTAGTTTTTAAGGGCGACACTTTGGTTTTACTAAATAATAATGACGATTTATCCGCTTTTTCTGAAAGTACATAAACAGAAAATCCATAATTACTCTTGGATGCGTCGGTAAACACAACCAATTCAATTTTATCCCCGGAGTCAAATGATCTACGATTAAATTTAAAATTACACAATTTATTCATATCTCCAGCCAAAGATTTCCAAGTTTGAAATAAGTTGTCCGGCAGTTTTTCATCCCACGTCAATCCCGCTCTCCAGATTTCCCGCATCAAATTTTTACCCCTAACCGTTATCGGACCTACCAAGCCAAGAGGATCGAAACAACGAGCCAAGCGGGAAAGTACAGCTCTTTTTGTAACACCCACCTCCTGGGTACCATCCTCAATCTGCACACTCAACTGGTCAGACGATTTATCGTATCTGTAACCCAATACTTTCTCAAAGCTTTGTTCATGGCAAGCACTCACCTCGTCCGTCAAAAAAACCTGCTGCAAGGACTCGCAGTTAGACGACCAGGATACCAAATTGAACCCAGCATCGAGCATACGGGAACGAGCTTGACGATACAATTCTAACAGCTTAGATGGATTAGAACCAGTTAAGAAAAGATTATCAACGTACATCCTATTCTTCAAGAAAAAATTACACAAATCATCAGGGTATTTTTCCAAATGATGCCTTATTACAAAATTTAAAATAAACGGGCTAGCAACAAAACCAAACACTATGGTGGTGTATCTATAGGCAACAAGTTGTCCGTCTCTTTCCCACAAGATACAAAATCTATTTTTATCCTCTTCATCTGCTAGTTTTATTTGAAGAAATGCTTTACGGATATCCGACAAAACCAAGTATTTATCCTGACGCAACCCGATCAGAAGGTCGAACAAATTTGCCATTAAATCGACACCAGTAAAGCCGGCCTCGTTGAGTGAAGGACTCTGCCCCACCTTTACACTGCAATTCAAAACAGGTCGTACTTTAGTGGTGCAAGTTGGGTCAGTCCTAATAACTTCTCTGTGGGGAATAAAAATTCTTTTGTCATGTGAAGTCAACGGAATTTCTTCAATAACACCGTCTGCCAGCTGCTGACGAAAAACCTCGCTATACTTCTCATAGACACCCTTTTGTTTTAGTCTCTGCACAACTCTAGTTAAGACTGCCCTAGACACAGCAAAATTGTTATTGACATTTGTTATCTTGTCGTTCCAAAGCAGTTTTACGTAATAGTTCCCATCTTTTAGCGTTATACCAGAATCGAACCTGTCAACCTGTTTTTGGTCAGATTCACTCACAGCATCATCTGACAACCCGATAGATTCTAACTGGAAAATTTTATCCAAATGACACTCTACGTTACTATCTTCCAGCACACTACCAATAGGGTCAGGATTACATGGGCGTGGGTCCATAACGAAATTAATGGCCGACTCCCTACTCGCACTAGCCAAATGCAAACTACGATACATAGACACGGCCTCTTTACGGCTCAAGAAATGTTCCACGTTACCTACAGGGATTACCTTGTTCAAGTACGAGAACGCAGCCCCATTCATGCATGGAACTGTTCTTAACTCTGCCAGACACTGCAATAGGTCAATTCCAAGAATCCCGTCAAGTGCAACCATATCTGAAGCAGAACTGCTGTCAAAGGAACTGTCGGCCAAAGAAAAGTTTTTTCTTAAATTTGAAACTGCCTTATGCAACGAGTTAACTTCAAATGCCATGTGGAAATTAGGATCCACTAAAACGGGGGCCTGCAGTGGCTTACGCCCGTCAAGCACATCAATATAAATACTTACTTCAGCAAAATTTCTCACACCCTGATCCAAGAAAGTATTTACCGTGAAACTAGTTAGCCTCAGGTCTGAAGAACAATCTATTTTATCTAAGATTTTCTTCGACAGGTAGGAGCGTTGAGATCCGCTGTCTAACAAAAACCTGGCTTTGGTCACACTTTTTCCCCTACTCACTGGAAGGGTAAGGGTAGGCAAAATATAACCAGATTGAAAATCGGATGCAGAATTGAAACAATAGTTTGCCTGCACGGCAGGACCCTTTACCTTCCTGCAAAGAGCGGCTACATGATCTTTACGGTCACAAAACTTGCACACGTAATCTAAAGCCGCGTTACACGCGTTCTTATCATGCTTTGTACTAGTGCAGTTTTGACAAATTTTCAACTCTAAACACCTATCTAGCCTACTTTGATGAGTAGGGTAAGCCGAGCAGTGCAACATACTATGACTGCGGCTGAAACAGAACTTACAAGCTCTTCGTTCAGACGGTAAAGCAGGATTGGCAAATACCTGACTACCCGCTTGCTTAGGCACCTGGGGCAGGTTTACGACTGGTTTACTGGCACCCTGCACTTCATTACCCACAGAGGACCTCATATTCAAAGTCGTAAGCACCTCCGGATAATTATCTAAAAGGTCGTTCAAGGAGGGATAATTATTATTTAACTTTCTTACCAACTCTTGCTTGAAAAGGACAGGTAGCCTTGAAAAAACAGAGTGGCCCACTAAAATGTTACTAGCATGTTCTCCTAGTATGTCACATCCAAATGTTTTTAGATCCGATATTAAACCCCTGATTTCGCTAATAAATAATCTAATTTCACCGAAAGATTTGTCGAACTTACACTTCAGGCCAAACAATCTCAAACTCAAATCTCTAACAACTGCTTCCTTATCAAGAAATTCTTTCTCTAAAAGAGCCAACGCTACAGCAAAATTATCGTCACTGAGAGTCAAATGACTAACCAATTTGGCCGCATAACCTGACAGAAAACTCTTGAGATAGGTCAGCTTTGCTGAATTAGATAGACCTTTCCTCGACCCAATCGCATCATTAAACTGGACAAGAAACGAATGGTACCGCAATGAATCTTCAGAATCTCCTCTAAAGGGTTCTATTTTTAATTGAGGTAATTTGGCATCTTTGGCCAATAAAAATTCTTCCTTCGCCGCAGCTATAGGACGCTCAGGTTTGCACAAGTCTCCCAGAGCCACTTCAATTTCTACACCATAAGCCAATTGCTCATCTATTTCAGTATTCAAATCGTCATCAGAACATTTTTTCTCTACCATCCCACTCGTTATCTGTTCATCAAATACTCTCACCTGTTCCAAATTATGCCTCACGAGGTCGCAATGGGCGTCCAACTCGGCAATGGATCCAGCAGTCCGCGCTTCTCTCGCCTTCTTAAGACCAAGAGTGATTTTCCTTTTATACACGCCTCGCTTTTTCGGAAGAGTTCCGTCCATCCTGATAATAGATAGTTAGCACACACACAGGGAAATGTTTATCTGGAGAGCAAGCCCAATTGGAAATTTACCGGAACAGCTGGAATAAAAAATATTAAGACAAAGAAATATCCAATTCACCCAGGGATAGGATAAGAAAAGAAAGAAGGAAGAAGATTATAAGCTCAGTACTAACTTGTGTGAGAAATAATGGCCTCAAGCCCGCACACAATCGAGTTAAGGAAAGAACGAGAAATTTCGCAAAGATTTAATTTAGAACGTTCAATAAACTGCAACGGCAGAGTAACATAATTAAATTACTGTCAGCGCCTTAACAGCGAGACCTATTAAGGTCGCAGGCAGAGTATGCAGTTTAATCTTTATTCAAGTGTTACATTTAAAATTCATAAGGATACAGGTTTATTGCTTTAAAATGGGCAAAATAACCCAATTAAAATTGACAGCAATGGTAGTAAATTTTCGTTCTGCCACTCCGGCAAGGTCGAAGGGTAAGCCAGCTCGGAAAGGTAGGTTCGTAGCTTGAGGTCCGAAAGGCAAGTTCAGAGAGTAAGTTGAAAGACTAGGCGAGACGGTAGTAGCGTCAAAGTGGCAAGACACCGTCACGCAGGGAGATCGGCCGCAGAAGTTAGGCTGCCGCGCCTTCAAAGTGATTCTCAGGAATCCTCTCGACACCAGGGAGTGGAACGGATGGGCCACCAACACTCAGCACTAGCTGGAAGACAATTCAAAATATAAATGAACGAAAACAGAAAACAACCGAGAACTCTAAAACCAAACGATACGTACTAACGAACGAGATTAAGTGCAAATTTCGACAGCAGCTTAATAACAAATGTTTCAATTTCAATTACCTAAGGTCAATCCCTCAATGGAGCAGACTGCCGACAATCAAGGGGAAGAACGGAGCTGCGACGATAAGATGTACTGCAGAAAAGAATTTACGTTGTATTAGAACAAGGACTAACGACCGATACCAAAAACTGACAAAACAAGTCGACAAGTTCAAAGAATTTCACGATATACGACTAATTTGACTGATTATACAATAAATAAACAACAATACACACCTGAGCTTATAAATGGCACTCAGTGTAGGAACTTTTAGGCGAAGAATTTATTATTAAGAAATTAAGTAGAAATCAGTAGTAGGAAAGTGTCCATGACGTGAAAGATAGTAAGTATAGTAAGAGGTTCAAATGCGTTAGAAATAAGGTAAATGAGTGCAGGTCGATACCAGGTCGCTTGCGCAACCTAGAAACTAGTAGAACCGCTCTCTTATAAGTTAATATTTAAGGTTACCGAAGTAACTGTAGTTAATGGCCAACTGGCCGAGTTAATAGCCAAGGACACTTAGAGAATTTAAGCAAAAAGTAAGCAACTTAAATTAAAGAAAGAAATCATTCACACAAACAAAATTCAGCAAAGAGATAACAGACACAGGAAGAATTTAGAATAATGAATTGCCCCAGTTCCAGCCAAGTACAGCCTCCTCCATCACCGTCCCTTCTCAAGAGGTGGAGAGCGCAGCGTATGCCACGATGCAGCCCGATGCTCCAACGTACTCCATCCAACGAAGGCCCCGAACAAGCCTCCACCAAGCAAACATACGATCCTTACACTGGCGTCATTAAAAACTGAGGTAACATTCCAGAGTATTCTAAGGAGTTTCACAAAAGAATTGTAAGGAGTTCAAAAGCATTCTGCCAAACCTCCCGCCACAACGACCCACTTCAGCTTCGACCCGACCGGAACAGCCAACCTCAGACTCGCAGAACAACGCTCCCGACAGACGCACACAAGACGTACAATTTTGAGGAATTATTTCCGATAATGCACCTATTCATTATTTTCACAATAACCGTCCTGTATTATTGAAATTCATCCTTTTATTTGCAAAGAAATTATCAAACGCTAAAATTCAGATATTTCATGTCAAATACTCAACATTTGAAGCTTAAATTAGAAAACATGAACTTCATATTCTAACGTCTTAAAAATTAGAACGTATAAAAATAGCGAAATATGTAAATTTGCTCCTGCAATATCTTAATTTTGAACTTAAGTTTTTGACTCTCATGTTGGAAGAATTGAGGTTCAGACTGTTGCATGTAAAGGATAAGTTAAATAATATTTGACTGTTAGAAATACATCACATAATATTGTGTAACTTTTCATCAATTAAACTTAGGCTTGTGCCATCCAGCATTACCGTTAATTTAAAATTATAAAATATAGCGTAAAAACGATCGTATTTTTACCAGCGTTTTTCTATGGTCGAAATGACCGTCAAAAATCGACGGTAGATAACGGTCATCATTGTCGGTGGGCATTCATATCGTCTTAAATTACCGGTAATCACCAGTAATTTACCTACTGTCGGAAATCTTACGATAAACGATGGAAATCGATAATAAATACCGGTTCGCCGACGGAAAAATTCGGATTGGGTTCTGCCTACACAGCTGAAAATTAGGTAGGCCTTCTTTTTGTTGAAATGAAATGTTCTTTGTTATGTTAAGGACCACCTTTTTCGGTTCACTACTGTCCTGTTTTTCAGTACCTCTGACTTTCTTCTTCGACTTTTATCTTATTTCATGAACTTCTTTCTCAACTTTACTGTTTCTATGCCCCTTCTGCATAGATTTCTCATTCTCTTATCTCCATACTAAATGGTGCCTTCCTCCTTCCTCTCATCGATACGCTCTTTTTTTGTAGCGGTTAGGGAGGCTTAAACTAACTTATAATCTTAATCTTTCTGCCTACACTCGCGAGGCCAAGCTATATGTATGCTGTTCTTATCTTCTGCCTTATTTTTGCTGTATGAAAATTATTCACAATTATAATTCTCCTCAAGGCATCGAAATTTATGCAGAACTCACTGTTATGACGCTGTAATATTTCTTAGAAAGCTTTTGAAGAACATTCTAGCGTTCTGAAAGCCACTTAAAGTCACGAAAACAAATTTCTCGTTCAACTGGCGATAAAATATCTACGAAGGAAGCCGTGTCCACGGATTCCTATTTTTCGACGGTGTTATTGCCTGGCTTCTGCGATGGAAGTCAACATAAGCTGCATTTTGCTCACCTGTGGAAATCGTTTGCCTTTCTCGCCGAAGCATTTTAGCGAGTACTGGGTGCGGTGCTGAGCCGCGCTCCGTAATGCCGTGGGATGTCGTGCATGTTTCCAGAGGTGGCTTTTATGTTGTTGACGCTGCGGGCCCAACTTGTTTATGGGCGAGCGGCCGCGTCACCCTCCTCCTCCGAACAAGTGGTCGGCGGGTGAGTTTGATGTGCCATATTGGCTTGACGGGCACGTTTAGAAGCCAATGCTTTCACGGAATGGGATGTAAAGTGAGTTGTTTGTATACAGCGATTTGTGTTTATGACCCTTAATTGTTGACGGCTTCCGATGCACCAATAAACTCCACATTAGTTCCAATCGCTGCGCGGATGTTTTAAGAATTGTTTAGAAATGAAGAGAGAATAGAATCTTGAGAAAAAAGTCGAAATCGAACGGAAAAGAAGAGTTCCTTGAAATCAGAATGTCTCGCTAACGATGTCACCTTTTTTGATATATCCGTCTTGGAACACGCTCCAAATTGACTGGTGCCGCGCACACAAGTTGCCTCCCCTTTCTTGTGCGTAGGGTCTGGCGTTGCCCTCCCTCCGACTTTGCCGGAGCGGGGAGGTGATCAATAACGCTGTCGCCGTCGCACGTGTTGTGCTGCCCGCTACTTTCAGGAAAACATGTTGTTTTTGGGTGCGTCTATGTGCGCGCTCCGATAAACGTGGTGTGCAGTCCTGTGTGATTTGGAATACATTTGAAGATTCAAAAGCTTTGCGCTGTCTAACAGTGGGCAATAATTTTTCTTCGCATCCATGTAGTGAGTGTTAGGATACAGGGTCATTGAAATTTAATGGGTGTTATGAAATGTGATGAAAGTAGGTCTACATATTGTATGCAGATATATTCTTACCCATTCTTTGTATTATGGGGTAAGGATTATTTGCAATATTTTATTATCTCGGTCATTTTGTTTCTGTTTTCTATCTCAGGACCTTTTCTTCTCGAAAGAAACTTTTGCATAGCTGAGCGGAGCACAGCAATGCACTCACCTCTAACCATTTCGCCAGCAGGATGCAGGAAAAGTGACGGTGAAAGTATTCGGTGTTTCGAAATCCTTCCAGGGCAATGGAACTAAGCCCGTGTTTATAAAACATGGAAGACGAAGCAAGTGTGTGTCGTGAATTTTGGAAATTCTCAGGCAACACCGGAATGTCTCTTTCAAAGAAACCTCACCATAAAGCCAGTAGTATTGGCTTAGAATAGATTTGGTAAGAACTGAAATTACAACCTGGTTGGATATGTCCTCGTTTGTTATTAGTATGGCAAAACACATGGAAGCCAAATTGGAGAACTGCCAAAATTCAAAGAAACGGCAATGATTGCTACTGCGATGTTCTATGCATTATGTGCTTGAATAAGTGAAGAAAACGAAAAATAATGCATACTTTGCAATTTCTCAAATGCAGACAAGAATTTATTTCAATGAATTTATTTCAAGGGCATTACAAGAACCAACTGTCGAGTTTATTAGTGTTTAGGTTTTATTACCATTAAAATACGAAAAATGATACCGTTTGTCAGCAATGAAAAATGAGTGCTTAGAAAATCGTTTGATCTAGAAATTTTTGTTTACGTTCACATGAATCGGCCAGGCTTTTCAAGGACATCAATCAATAGCGCCTCAGCGGTCAAGGCTTCTAGTATTATTGAGATGCCATTTGTTTAACACTAGGACGGCCGCGAAGATAGACACTCGCAACAATTACAAAGTTACACTTGCTACAAATTTAACTGGCCAAGCGTCATTTCACTCTGCAGCAGCACTTCACCGTTGTTTCTTTTGTGTAAAGTTGTTTGTTTTCTTTCGATTTCACTGTTAGTATCGTTTTCTTTTGAGTTTTTTATTATGTGATGCGCTCATTCGCAATTCTTCAATCAATTAGAGAATGAATTTGCACCGGAAAATATCACAATTACTGACCTCTTCAAAGATGATGAAAGCATTCATTGTGGCCCAAGCCTAATATGCTGCTGCACACTTGCGAAGGCCAACGGCGAGATGATACCTTTACAGAGTACAATCGGGTCCTTAGATCAAGAATATCTACACCATACTTGATTGCATTGTAATATTGAATGCTGTCTGGCAGCGTTTTCCTGCCATCCAATATGTTCATATTTTGATGAACGGTTCCAAGTAGGAAGAAGCTTTTATTCTTCTTTCCTTGATACACAGTGAGAGTAGCACTGCTGTCATGTTTCTAAATCGTACTGCGTGTAAGTTTTGTTTCAAAAATTTAATTTCATTTGGAATTTCCTTGCCAATCTGATTTATGGCACAGACAATACGGGTATCGCTTTGCGTCAGTTTCTTGTCCAGGTTCGATGTGAAAAAGTTGTGGGGTGGTCCTTGAAGCTATAGTTCCATTAGCGGTATAACTACAAATTCAGATTAGGGTTGCATAGTCGGTCTTTAAACATCTTTTCCCAAATAAGGAAATCCCTTCACTAAATTCTTCGATAAAGCATCCACTGCTATCCAAAATGTGATGCTAAATTTGTCAGGTTTGCTTTCCATACATAGATTGAGTGAATGGATAGCGGGCTTTAGTTGGAAATAGTTGTTCATCTACTGTGATGTCTGAATTTGCTCGGCGGCAGGACTTGGAGTTCTCGATGAATTTGTTCCATATTAAAGATATGAGAGAAAACTTGTCTGTGCGTCAACGCTCTGATCTATGAGACCGAATATCAAATGTGATGTATTTTAGCAATTCCTACTATCTGTTTCGGCTCATTGTTCTTGGAAAATAATTCCCACCCCTATTTTGCGACCAAATTTGGTCTACTGGATGGACGCCCTTTTACAAGAACTCCTCTGCCAAGCATAATGCCGAGCAGTTTGTGTTTGTATTTCTTCTTTCACTCCCCTCCGGGGGATACAACTATTGTATCTATGGGAATTGGCGCTCCCAGGGGGACTATGTGAGGGCCTGAGCTAAAGGTTAGGTAGGCTTCCTTTTTGTTGTAATAAAATAGGTTTTTGTTTTGTTACGGACCATCTTTTTTGGTTCACTGCTGTCCTGTCTTTCAGCACCTACTACTTTCTTCTTCAACTTTTTTCTTGTTTCATGAACTTCTTTCCTAGCTTACTGTTTCTGTGCACCTTGTGCATAGATTCCGCGTTCCCTCAAGTCCATACTAAATGGTGCCTTCCTCTTTCCTCTCTTGGAACATCTTTGTCGTGGTTAAGCCCCTCAGGGGGATACAACTATTGTATCTATGGGAAGTAGCGCTCCCAGGGGGACTATGTAAGGGCCTGAGCTAAAGGTTAGGTAGGCTTTATTTTTGTTGAAATAGAATAGGTTTTTTATTTTGTTACGGACCATCTTTTTTCGGTTCACTGCTGTCCTGTTTTTCAGCACCTACTACTTTCTTCTTCAACTTTGATCTTGTTTCATCAACTTCTTTCTCATCTTACTGTTTCTGTGCCCTTTCTGCATAGATTCCACGTTCCCTTAACTCCATACTAAATGGTGCCTTCTTCTTTCCTCTCTTTGGATCTCACTTGTTGAGGATAGGGAGGCTTAAACTAAATAATAATAATAATAATAATAATAATGTCGTGGTTAAGGGAGGCTAAAACTTTCTTATATAATAATAATAATAATTCTTCTTTCACTTGTTTTCCAAGAGCCAACTTGTTGCTTGGCGGTTGCGCTTCTTTTTCTGTACAGTTCGCAATATATTCAGCAATCAATCTATCAATGAGTAAACTAAATGCTGAGAGGTCATTGTTTTCGGAAATATTTCGCTTAGCATAAGAAGTTTTGCCTGGGACTTCTTTCAATACATTTTGTCACTGCACTCTTCTCATAATCGGGGCATCTGAATTCTGTTCTGTCCACACAGCAGCCTCATCCTTGGAACTAAAAGAGACATGCGAATCAGAAACTCGTCCTAATTTTGACTTCGGAGTGAGGAGTTATCCTTTCGTCTACATCTGGGAGGAAATAAGTTTGATTCTGAGTTCTATGACTTCATTATATAAGCCATGCAAATATTTTCACCATCCTATAGATATTCTCATTCAATGATAATTACAGGAATAGTAAAATGTTCTATGCAGATGTTAATGAAGTACTTATGTATAGTTATCTTATTCATCAAGTGGTGAACTTTCTCCATCAGACTCATGCAGGGGACTCGTTTATAGCTTCTCCAGCAGAATCACTGGACGTGCTTTGTTGGTATGAATATATTCAACTTCACTGCGGTCATCGACGAATTCTTCACCATCAGAGTCAGTTGCAAGAAGTATTGCTTGAATTTCTCCTTCAGTGAGCCCCATTCTCCGTACGATCTTGTAAGCTAATAAAAACAGGCAGAAGCTCCTCCCTTTTACATGGTAACAGAGCAAACATGTCGAGCCAAGTCTTAACACCGTCACCTGTGAGCGGTAGCTCTTGTTTTAACATGTATCACATTAAATATCACGGCCTCTCTTGGTAGTGGGGGTCGTAATTCGAAAACATGCGCTTGTATTAAAGTAATTTTCTCTGTGGAGGGTAATTTATGCAAGTCAAAAATATTCAGAAATTATAGGTTTCCAGATTTAACGGTTAGTTGGCAATAACAATTTGAAATTAAATGTGATATCACGGCCGTCCTAGAGTGGACTGGAAATACACATTTTGTGAGAACGTATATGCCTTCATGCTAAGAATGAAAGAGAAATGTCGTGGTACGCATATATTTGGCTGCTTGGAGGTTGGCTGCTGTGTTAAAAGAATTCATTACGATTGAAGTAGACGTTCTCTGTTCTCTAGCTCCCATGGAATTACGCTGTTACGTGAGAGAGCTAGAGATGAGCACTTAACCTCTAGCTGTCCCACGTGCCGTTGAGTGTTCATATACTTCCATTTCTTGACGAATTTGTGCCCTCATGCGTTTTTTGAAGTTCACTATTGAGTAGTTATTCCACCCCTATTCCGATGTCGGTGACAACCTGATGCCAGTACCAGTTTGATAATAGTAGTTATAATGAGAATGATACGTGTTAAGAAAATTCTGACGGTCTAGAGTTAAGCAGAGGCGAAGCGTGTTGGTGATTTTCCGCAGTCAAGCATGCTAGGTTCCCTGTACTAATTATGAGGGTTGAGTGAGGCATCCGTGCTACTCTGGTGCATCTCTCTAAAATTAGCGTAATTAGCTCAGTTGCAGCGTTGCAGGGTCTCGTGCCTTGGATTTCGTTGCGCTTGCCCTTTCGGCGTCCACTTTCTTAGTCAGGCTGAGTATCATTTTGCCCACATATGTTCGTACACTTTTTATGAGTGGTCTCCTGTTTTCTAGTTTTCTATTGCTCGCACTTGTCAGTTTGTTTTCATACTGCTTGCTTATTTTTGAATAGTGCCTGCATCCTTCCTCTCTTTGAACATCTTTGTTGTGGTAAGGGAGGCTGAAACTAACGTGTAAATACACCAATCTGCGTGCTTCTTTTGTGTGTTGAACTTAATTTCGGGCATTGGTGACCTTTCCTCCGTATCAACACGCAATTCACTCTGTGCTATGGCAGTATTCCTAATTTGTTAATTATTTAGCACAAACAAATTTTTGACCTAAGAACATTGTCTGTTAGTAAATATTGCTGCCTCATTTTATACAGTGCTATTTGTTATGTGTTACGTTCATCTTATTACTGCACATAGGTAGAATTTATTCTAATCTTTTTAGAGAGATACAACTGCAGTATCCATTAACAAGTAGGGGGGGGGGGATGTAAGGTCCCGAGCTGATGGTTAGATAGGCCTTCCTTTGTTCGAATAGAATAGATTGATGTTTTGTTAGAGGCCATTTTTTTCGATTCACTACTGGCTATTTTCAGCACCTCTGACTTTTTTCTTCAACTTTTACCTTGTTTCGTAGTCTTGTTTCTTTCTTTTGGAAATACCCTGTACATAGATTCCGCGTTTCCTTGATTCCATACTAAATGGTGCTCTCATCTCTTTGAAACACCTTCGTTGTGGTTGGGGACCTTCGAACTAACTTATACTCATCAGATCTGCCACGGAAAGGGTAACAAATGTTTAAAATGATTCCTGTTATATTTATAGGGAATTAGCGCTCCCTGGGGAATTATGTGCGGGCCCGAGCTAGGGGTTAGTTAGGCCTCCTCTTTGTTTAAATAGAATAGGTTATTGTTTTGTTACGGACCATCTTTTTTCGGTTCACTGCTGTCCTGTTTTTCAGCACCTACTACTTTCTTCTTCAACTTTTTCTTCTTTCATGAACTTCTTTCTTAGTTTACTGTTTCTATGCACCTTGTGCATAGATTCCTCCGTGTCTCTCCATACTAAATGGTGCCTTCATCCTTCATCTCTTAGAACATCTTTGTCGTGGTAAAGGGAGGCTAAAACTTTCTTATATACTTATAATAGTTCCTGTTACGTAGATTATTTTTTCTTGAATTTCGAGAAATCGGAAACGGTCTGTGCAACCCGCTGTAGCGCAAATATCTTCTATACCTTTTTGTGCACTTCATCCTTTAGTTATTTTTGCTTCAGATTTTGCTGCTGTTTTCAGTCGCTTCGTTGACCACGAACGGTACTGAAGCGGCTGAATATTGATTAATTTCTTTATTGTAAAAGGTTGTAGCACAACTTAAACACGTTCTTTATTTTATTGCAATTTCATTGTATTGCTGTGCTCCCTCAGGGGGATACAACTATCCTATCTATGGGAATTGGCGCTCCTAGGGGGACAATACGAGGGCCCGAGCTAAAGGTTAGGTAGGCTTTCATTTTGTTAAAATAGAATAGATTTTTGTTTTGTTACAGACCACCTTTTTTTCGGTTCACTGCTGTCCTGTTTTTCAGCACCTACTACTTCCTTCTTCAACTTTGTTCTTGTTGCACAATCTTCTTTCCCAACTTACTGTTTCCATGCCCTGTCTTCATAGATTCCTCGTTCCCTTTACTCCACACCAAATGGTGCCCCTTCTCCTTCCTCTCTTTGGATCACATTTGTTGCTGCGGATAGGGAAGCTAAAACTAACAACTATTCTAATCTGTGTTGCTGTGTTTATTTGAGTAAATTTTATATTGTGCGTTTGCAAATAATTTCCTCTCAGGAAAACAGCTATGGGATCCATGGAAAGTAGGGCTACCAGGGGGAGATGTGAGGTCCAGAGCTTTTGTTTAAGTAGGCCTTTTATGTGTTGATATAGAAAAGTTTTCGTTTTGTTTCGGACCATATTGACGCATAAGGTCAATTTTTAAGCAGTTCTTGCTATTTTCTTCAAATTGTATCTTGTTCCTTAAACTCGTTTCATAACTTGCTGTTCCTATGCGCAGGCGATATTATCTGGCAACGTTGCTTGTGCGTAGGTTTTCCGTTCTCATTACTCAATACAAACTGGTTCCTTCTTTCTTCCTGTCTGGGAACACTTTTGTTGTGGTTAGGATGGCTTAAACTAATTTATCTGAACTAATTTCTAAATTAGCAGAAACGCTTCAATATGATGTATTTAAGATTGAAGCATCATTATGGAAACAACTAGAAATTTAACGAGAAAGTGTGGGCTCCAGCCTTTTTTTTTGAGGGAAGTACGTCATGTGGAAAGAGTTTTGCGTGCACCCTAAATTCATTTCCGTAAAGTCAAGTCTTTTATTAAACATAAATGCATTGTATAAGCAATACCGCTGGACTAATGTCATTGAGCATTTCCTTTCCGAATATCACTTTTCTTCGTACTCGTGAAATAGTTTAGAATCCTGTCAGGCGACTATGACGAGTTCATTTCAATCGCCCGAGAGGCATCCAAACATTGAAATTTTCAACTTCTTTGTTTTAGAAACTGGCGCAGCGTCTGTTTCCACAAGGTTGACGCCCTCATATCGCTCCGTTCCTCCTCACCAATCTCACTCCTTCTCCCCCTGGACTCCATTACCCTCTCTCCAACCCCTTCATTCGATCCGCCATCACTGCTCCGAATATGACCTGCCTCCCCCACGCGATGGTATCGTGCCCTCGATTAAGGCTTTGTCGTCCTCAACTTTCCTCGCTTTCTTTAATGGTGTTCTAGAATTTCTCGTTTCGTTAGGTTCTTTGTCTGTATAGACTTTATTTGTTTTCGGTCGGATATGCTGAATCGAATTATTCTTGTAGCAACGAGCGTTCATGAGAGTGAGATTTTTGAGCATTCTCATGACATACAGTGACGGAACCTGCCTTCTGTAGAGTACTTAGGTGATCCATTGCGGTAGCTACCATGCTAAAATATGTGCGTTCTTCGAAGGAGGTCGTTGGGATTTACAGCGCATGTACACGCGTATTCGCACAACTTCATCAATAATATAATGTGGAAATTTCGAGTTCTGGTTTGGAGTAATGAGTGCGCGTAATTCAGGGAACAAATATTTATCAGAATATTGAAACAGAACTGAACGGAATTTTTTGACGACCAGAAAACAAAAATGTTGGGTGAAAATTAATATCATGTTAAATATCATCATTTTATTTCACAATTTGAGTATTTCAACTTAATTTTTTTCTAACGCTTTCAGAAACTTCCAGAAAAGCACTTAATGTTAACAAACTACGATCGACAAGTTCATTACCTCTTAAGATTTTGTTGAATGATGGGGGCTTGGTAGATCCAATGCAGAGATTTAAAAAAATGCCCGAAATTGTTTGGAAGCAAATAATTGTTCTTCATAACGAAGGGTTAGCCTGCTTGTAAATTGTTGGACCTGTTGAGGTTCTATACGCAAGTGTTGGTGTAATAGTTCGGAAGCATCGAGAGACTGGGGCAATCTCCAATCTGTCAAGTATTGAAGCTCTTCACAAGATCACAAGCCGCTCTTGACGCTTCTTGCTGCGTAAGGTTACCAATGAGCCCATGACAACCCGTCAAAGCGTACGGAAAGAAGTGGAGTTCAAGGAGTTTCCGTCAGTCGGAAAACTGTTGCCGAAGAATTACATCGAAATGGTCTGCATCCTTTACAAAATTCCTATTCCTTCAGCAAAGCACGAGAACTATTTAACTCTGCCAAAAACGATCTTGATCAAAGAATTTTATTCTAGAAAAAGGTTGTTAGTTCTGAAGAAAGTAAAACTGGTCTTTGCCGTCAAAACAAAACTCGTCACTCTTGGAAGTAAACGGCTGACTGCCCGTAATCCTAAGAACAGCTTCCCTACAGTCAAGCGTGGAATAGGCATTATAATGGTGGGAGACTTTTACTGTTCGTGGATTGGGTCAATTTCAGTTCATTGAGGAAAAAATGCATTGTTAAAAAACATATAAATGTGATACTTGAGCGGAAGATTTTCTCTGCGCAATAAAATTCACTTTCGACGCAAGTAGATCTTTCAACATGACAGTGATCCTAAACACAGGGCGAAATTAACAGAAGAATGGTGCACAAATCTGAATATAAAGTGTTCTTCCGTAGCATAGCTAATCGTTTGACCTCATTGCTGTCAGAAATACGTGGCAAATATTCAAAACCGCTGTGAATAAAAGGAGCTCAAAGAACCTTGCTGATTTGAGGATCTGCTTTTAAGAATAGAGCAAAATACTACAAACGGAGGGTCGAAAGTTAGTTTCCAGCTAAAATAATCGTTTCCATGCTGTTCTTGCGAGTTCACGCCACTAAATACTGCACTTATTTTTTAGTTTTTGACTAAGTACTTTTGTCCCATATATTGGTATAGTTTAGTTCGTACCTTGCAATCAAATTGCATGAGTTTACTTTACCCGTGAAGAAATATTTTCCTATGATGTGCACTCTCCCTCAGGGGGCACAACTATTGTATCTATGGGTAGTAGTGGCACTTCCAGGAGAAAAATGAGAGGTCCTAAACTTAGGGTTAGGTAGGCATTCCTTTCATGGAAATATACAAGTTTTTGATTGTTTTTTATAGACCTTCTTTTTCAGGTCACTGCTATCCTGTTTTCTTGAACCTTCTACTTTCATTTTGTTTAAGATCTTTCCTTCGTACTCACCGTTTCTATGCGTACTGTACCCTGTGGGCGAACACTCTATGTGTGGTCTCTTAATTCTGTACTAAATGTTGCCTTCATACTACTCTCTTTGAATATCTTTGTTTTAGTAAAGGAGGCTGAAACTAGCTTATAATCCATTTTAAGTGCAGCCTGATTGAAGTTAGCGAAGTTAGCCTGCTTTCATTATGAGGTCGTATTTTCTCAGTCGAGGAGACAAGTCGACATTTGCATAAAATACCGAGTCCTGTTAATGGATTCAGGATACGCTATTGTAAAAGGCCTTCATTCTTCGGCTTGAATTACTCGCTGCTACACGCATTCTAAATTGGAACAATATGTAAGCTTTAATTGTAAATTGAGTGGCGTAAATAGGAAATATGTTAACGTGTAGGGGAATGAAATTATATGGCTTACTTGTAATAATTTTGGGAACCTCACCACTAGCATTTTTTTATATTTTCAAAACAGCTTCTTTCTCTCTGACAAAGGCATGACGCATTGGAATACGTACTATTCACTTCGTATAAACGGTTTCGTAATGTGATGTGAAAGTTTCTTGTTTGAAACGAGAATCGTGCTCGTTGTTTTCTGCTGCAAATAGTGAAGACGAACTTATAATTGCCGGAAGAATTGTGTTTTGTTTCACATTTTTCTAAAAACTCAGTCTATTCTAGGTTTCCGTTGTTGTTCACGTTGTGAAAATAATCTCTCCATAAAAAATTCATCTCGCATAACTTCTTCGCGTAATATTTATAAAGTAAATTCTGATGTTAATTAGCTTCTACGAGCTAAATTTAAAATTGAGACATTCAAGAAGAAAGTGCAGTTCTCAGTAGGCGTATTAACCACAGTTAAGGCAATCTAGACGGAGATTTCATTGCCAGTTTGATACTTGAATGCTCGTATCAAACTCCGTAGATTTATTGGGTTCAAATATCGGGCTACTTTGTCAGTGATTTTTTTTTAGATACGTTAATTAAGGCTTCTTAACTTCAGGATCATTTTTACGTATCAAAATTTTTCCTACAGTCAAACCTATCCCTGTGAAATGTTGCTTTATTTTTTTTGGAGTTAGTTTTCATTGTCAGTGGAATGAACTTTTTTATATTTAATTCTTCAAGCACGTGTTGTTAATTAAATGTTATGTATTCATGTTCACTAAATCAGCGTGCCGTTCGCAACTCCACACTTTCTGTACTTACTTCTATATTGCCGTTGAATTTTCATAGTCAAGTAAAATCTCCTCTGTGTAATTTTGAAAGAACAATTTTAATAATTTACGTTATCCCCGTTGATTTCAATAGTTCATATCGCATCGGATGCTGTAATTTGTTCAACCTATTTTGCTTTCTTTCAGTGTGTCTTGGGAGACTTAGTGCTTCTCGGTGACATGTAGAACTCCTAAGTAACGCTTAGGTATGCAGATAGTGTCTCTCCGTGAGTGTAACTTGAGGGACGAGCGCTTCTCGGTAATCACCCTGGCTACCCAAACCACAGGATCAGGCACTCCTGTTGCGCGAGTCTGTTGAGCCTTTCGGTATGGGTAGGTAGGCTTTTCTTTTCATTCTTTTCTTCTGTGTTGCTCGCGCACCGGCCAGTGTACTGTGTGATATTTTGTTCTTCATTTGACCTTTTTTGTCTTACCGTGACGCTCACGCCTTCTTCAGCTAGCGTAGCGAACTGTGCCAAGCGAGACACTGAAATGTTGCTCACTTATTGTGTACTCGAATAGAGAAAGATTATCACGTTAACTGCGGTGGCTTGAACTGAAGTTCAATATTTAATTTAAATTAGAGTTCATTTTAGAAATCAATTTTGAAAGTAACTAATGTTAAATAGATTGTGCCTTCCGAAAAAATGTATACGTCGTTGAATGTAAAGAAATACATGATACTCGTGAGCGTCAGCGACACAGCGAAAGACCGCTTAACGCACAGGTGCGTCAAGCGGCAGCAAACATATTAATGGAAGAATTAAAAATTACGCATTTAAAGCTAATGTGGAATCTTTGAGGATCGAATTCCATACTTGCTATTAAAATTGCACCTTTGTTAGATCGTTATCCTCGAACTGCTTCTTCACGGCTTAAATAGAAGTTAATTCATTGAAGCATCCTCTGGATTTTCTGCTTGCAATCTTTTTTTGCTCTCTCATTATCCTTCTCTCTAAATAGCTTTGTTCGTTTAGTCCGAAGTATTCCGAAATCTCACACGCGTGTGTAGTGCTTCTGCATCCGTGTGTAGGGCTTAAATTTTTCTTGGTCACGGCCGCCTAGCTGTCATTTGTCTCTTCTTCAGGGGAGTGCGTTGAGAGGTTCGTCATTCGATTATCTCGAGGTTAAGCGGGACAGAATTCTTTCAAGGGCTTGTGCTGCCAGGCTGTCTCATCGTCTTTAGCTACCTACAGCTCTGCATTTGTATTTTATTTCTTCAGTTGTTTCACATGTTTCATAAGACATGCTCCGTATTTTATCTTAAGTCCTGATCGTTCTTTCACCGACCTCATTTCCTTGACTTCAGCGACGCGATGCGATATGGTCTCTAGAGGCTCTGAGCACTTAGCTATCCAAAAGTATGACATAGGAATTATCTGCATTTGTTGAAGAGGATATTTGGGCTGCGCACTGTAGGAATTCTGATTGTGGAAACTTAACTATTTATTTAGCTGCCTCAATGATCTTGTAATTTTCTGAGAAGTTGACGGGGTGTACGAATCGTGTGTGGTAGCTTACTGTTACCTCATTAATTCGAAACCACTGTTTGAATCGCAGTTTTTTGAAAGCGCAATGGAATTGACATCTTGTGAGTTGTGTGACGCACAAGCAGTTCAGTCGTGATTGCTCTGATCGAACCTGTGCTCGCCAATCATTTGAGTAATTGAATCTTTGGGAATGTCTAGTGTTTCATTGAACAGTGGAAAAATTCAATGTTTCATGAAGGCCTCTTGTTAGAACTGTCACGTAATGTTTGCTCGTGTTATCTGTCTAAATTATATCGATTGTTTAAATTATCTGTGAAGGTAACGATGTCGGTCGTTATTGGCCTGTGGCATCTAATATCGCAACTGGCATTTGTTTTTAATCAGGTATGCACGTATCTCTCGGTAACAAATTGGTGAACCTTTATGTTGGAATTTTGAGCGGCTGTCGTTATGATGTCACTCGACATGATTTGGAAGTCACACTAAGAGTATTTTTCCTTACACTGCTTCGTATGGGGGAAATGTGAGGTTTCGAGCTGTAAGTCTAGGCCTTCCTTTTGTTAAATTAAATTAGGTTTCTTTTTGTTTCGAATATTTTTTTTCGGTTCACGTCTATCCAGTTTTCCAGCATTTATTTCTTTCTTGTTCAGTTTTATTTTTTTTTAATAAACTATTTTCCTAGTTTTACTGTAGCTATGCACCGCGAGTCTTCTGTGAGAACGGAACTTGTGTATAGATTCCCCGTTCTTTGAACTCTAGTACTAAATGGTGCTGTAATCACTCCTCCCTTGGAAACACCTTTGTTGTTGTTCGGGAGGCTTAAACTAACTTACTTAATCCGGGCTGCAATGAACGCTGTCAGAAGTCCGCGCGCCAGCTTGTGCCAGGCACTATAGTTCAAAAATATTAGGCTCACAACCTCTTCTTCACGAAGTTCTGATATTGTGTTGTGGGTGAGGAGCTAAGGTTTTGTGAAATATTTTTTTGTTCAGCAACCGTGAAGACTTTTATGGAATTTCTTTATCTTGGTAAGACGGAATTGGTCATTTCTGAAAATATTGCAATTTTTCGACATGGAGTTGAGTTAAATTTTTTTGTGTTCTTATTATGAGTCTAGGAGTTGAAATGTATAATGTTCCGATTATTACAGTCGAAGAAATAACTACTAGAATTTACAGATAGGACTATTAATTTGTAAAAATTATGTGGCGTTGTGTGAACGTGATTTTTTGGAAATAGTCTTGCTTAAAACGTGGATTATTTTCCAAAGTTTGTAGCTATTATGATAAATATGTCTTCAACTTTTAATCTTACGTTGTAAATAACTTAGTAACTTGCAGTTATCATTTAAACTTCGTCGTTGAAGGTTTACATTTATGTTCAATGTTTAATACTTCGCAATGACTTAATTTCTCGCATTTTTCTTTCACGATCTTGTCCACTTCTTGCTGTGCCTCGCCTAGAATGCAAATCATAAAACTTGATTAAAAGTAAATTACCATTGACAGGTTATGAGTTTAAATTGTTTTGTATCTATTTAGTGAATCCCTTTAGATATTCTTAAATCAAGTACACATTTGTCTTGTCAAAGGGGCTCTTGATTTTACCTTTATTTTAGGTGTTCGATCATCCGTTAGGCTTTTCTGTCATTATGGCTTGTATTTTTTGCGAATCATAACACTACATAGTTTTTTTTTAGTAAAAACAATTGCTCAATTGATTGTTGACGTTCTTTCTAACATGTCACTTTATTTCAAGTTTCACTGTACTTCGCCACTGGTAGAAAATGTAGTGCGATTCAGGCAGTGAAGGGTTTACTTTCCTCGTGATAGCTCCTAGGCTCAAATTTTCTGCACTGCATTGCATGTTTATGCTCTCACATGTAAAGGCCATGAGGGGCCCCTGTTAATCGCGCTCTTTTTTTGATTTTGTTGGTTTTGTGACCTTCAGATGGAGACAACAGCGCTCCCGCGCCCCCTGCTGCGCTGCTCTCCTCCTCCGCTCCTGTGAGTCTTTCTTATTTTGCTCGAGTCCAGTCAATGTTAGCATCGGTTAATCTCACTTGGGAAGTGGTATCAGTCTAGTAGTCTGGGCCAATTTGAGAGTATCACCGGATGGGTCCGAAAAGGAACCCTCGTTTGGTGCTTTAGTAAGTTTTTGGTCATTTCTATACAGGGTATCCACTGACCGATGTATATATTTATGATACCGGAATTCATATTTGATCACAAAATTATAATATGGTTCAGGTATCATGTAAACATATATACGGAGGTCAGAGCTTACATTTTTTGTGGACACCCTATATAATGATTGTAGGATTGTTTTTAAAGGAATGTTATTATTACTCAAATTAGAAGTTACTGTTTCGAAAGCGAGTTAACGTATTCGCTCGTCTCATTGTATTGCGCCTTTGCGAAATCAACAGTTAATACCATTGTGACGTTTTATGTACTTCAGTAAAATTATGCGCTGGTGTTAACGATGCTAATGGCGGGATCTCGCACCCTACTCTTCATCAACGTGAAATTTATCATTATTTAATTTCGTACCTGTGAAAACGAATTTTTAGGGCTTTAACTAAACCTGGCTTCTCTCCTTCATTTGAGTTGTATTGGTGATCTGAATAAAATTGAACCTTCCTTTTGTTATGTCAATGAGAAATCAGAAGCAGTGGAATGTAATGCGATGTAGCAGTTGTTAATGTTTAGCTTTAAACTAAATGAAAAGCTGGTGTGTTTGGATTAGCAGCCAACTTTTGTAAAACATTTGAATTGAAATAGTGATCGGTAACACCAGTTTTTTTTGCGCTGGAGGATTTTTTTAAGAAAATATATTTTATTACATGTAGTCTTTTGCGTTCATTTTGTCAGATTCAATCCTAGATTGTCATTTAACAGGGTGTCCGCTAAAAAATTTGCCGATTTAAAAGTGCTTTTGTTTGTAAAATATTAGTACTAGAAAGCTGAAATAGATTTCATTGAAAAAAAGTAGGATTTAAAGTTTTATTTTATTTTCATAATTTTGCTTATTTGACACACCAGAAGGACAGAAACTAAAATAAACATAGTAAGGATCTTGATTATCGATGATAAAACTAAATCATTTTGAAAATTGTCTGGTGAAACACAGGTAAAGAAAACTACTATTCATTTTATTCTCAAAGAATAACTTTATTTAAAACTATACAAAATGCAATGTTATCAAGAAATCTCACCGCAGGATAAAAATCGGAGGTTATTATTTTGCCGCAGAATAACAACATGAGCAGTTTTTATCAAATAATGTTGAATAACATGACTTTTAGAGATAAATGGCACATTAATTTGAAAGTGATAACAAAAAGGCAAAATTTACGAAGTAAAATAATATTTTGAAATCCTGTTCTTTTCGATGAAACATATTTCAGCCTTCCAGCAGTAATATTTTGCAAACCACATCACTTTTAAATCGGCTACATTTTAGTGGATGCCCTGTATAATTTTGCAGTGTACGTTATAAATTCACAATGTCTGTCGTTACCAGAAATTGCTCTTGGCTGGATGCACATGGCGGTTTGGAAGACGCAATTTTTTAACTTAGTTGACTGTGTTTGTTATGGATCACCCTAAGTGTATGTAGCTGAGTGTGTGCGTTCCAGTGGCTCAAAGAAGTGACGGTGGCGGCAATATAATGTTACCGTGATATTTCGCTTCTGTGCTCAGGGCGTTGAGGGAGCCCCTGACAGCGGCGAGAGCGGTGTGTTGAGTGGCGTCTCCGGGTCCAAAGGCCGAGCCAGACCCGAGGGCACCAAGGACAAAACGCACAAGAGGATGAGCCACCTCAACCGCAGCAACACTACTGAAGAAGTCCGCCTAGATCCCGACCGTGAGGACGACGGTGTTGGTGAGTACAGATCTCTTGGCTCGCAGATCATGTTGTGCGAGGGTGTGTAACGCGGTATTCTGTGGTCTTATCTTAACCTGATTATATCTTAACCTTATATCTTATATGATTATATCTTAACCCAGAACTTCACAGTCCAGTAAGTATTCGAACTTTTTTTGCTCTGCATGCCTTAAAGGAATTACATTTTGGAGGCTGGAGAAAGATTCCTGCGCGGTGAGGTATGTTTTGCAGTTGCCTGTTTTCTCTTCAGTTTTTGTCGGTATTAGCTTGTGAATGGAAGAGTATTGAACTCTGATTTTGTTAGGAAACGGCAGTGTTTGTTGCATAAAAATTGATTCTTCAATAAGATAATCTTCCATGATGACTTTGCTTAGCTCTGCGCGCTCAGCTGCTTATCGGTGGGTTCTGCGTCATTTTGATTTCACGAAGCTGAATGAGCTTCGCGCTTAAGGTGGATATTTACTGTGAAAAAATTACTTTTAAAATGCGATATTGTGAAGCATAATTTGGTCCATGGGGCTTAGGTTGACCTGAATATTCCTACTTGAAGGTTATATTTAGACATCCTTGAGATGATGAAACAAGGAACATAAAGATGACCACTTCAATCAAAGATATCATTGTTCAACCGCGGCTTCACAATGTAATCCATAACTGAGCCGCGATGGGTTCTCATTCTTAGTTTTAATGTGGCTTTATTTCGGTGTCTTTGTTCACGTAATCCAGTATTTATGGACACAGGAATTGACCGCAAGCTGCTCAATTTCAGTAAATGGTGTTTTTCATTATATTCGCCATCTTACGCTATAAATTTTTGCGAAAATTAGTACAATGTAAAGGAGAGACTTCGTTGAACTCAAGGGCTTATTTGTCGGAAGAATTGAACTGTGTACGATGTGTTCTCGCTCTAGAAATAGAGATGTTTCAGTGAGGGGTTTTTTATGCTGCAATTTAATCTCGTACTTAATCTTCCGATTTGGGTTCGGCTTGTAATATGGATGTTTTTGTCCTCTGCTCAAACTTAGCGTTAAATTCATGATATTTGCATTTAAATCGAAGTTCTTTCTACGAAACTCTTAACTACAGAGGCTACTGTATCATGGAAAAACAAGGAAGCAGACTTCCATTTATTTAAAAAAAGTGTAGTATTGCATCCAAGGATGAAATTAGTATTAAATTCGTATTACTATTAAATACTAAAGTTTTATACCATAGAAACGTGGTATTTTGATAATTTGAAAGCGTTCTATTGAAGACTTACTGTTGGGTAGATGAAGGTTGCCTGTTGGTATGAGTCAAAATAGGGTGTTGAATTTTCGGATTCAAAAATTTTCTTCTGTTTACATCATCGAGTAGATCGTTTTTTTCATTGAAATGTACTCAAAATTATATTTTAGCCAAGTTCTTATTGATATAAAAATCATAAATACTCAAAGAGAAGTAACGCGAACATTGCTTAGTCATTTTCAAGCATTATATTTATAGAAGTCTGTTGAAAAATAACATTTGGTGGGTCAATTGTTTGAATTGAACTTCTAAGCGATTATTTATGCGGCTGTCTGCGCTTCACCTCGATTTTTTCGCTAATTTGTAAGCTAGAAGATTCTGCAGCCTCGTGGTATAATTTATTTATACTTTGTAATATGTTTTGCTCCTCCTCACTAACGATTTATTTTTTTCTTTATTGAGTATCTTTTAATTCGGCTCTTCATTTTTCTCATTTTAAAATTGCTTTGCCATTATTATTTACGAATCGATTGAAATTCGACTTACTGTATCCAGCTTTACCAAATGTATACTCGCTTTTGGATTGCTTTTTTACAAGTTATAAGCCCATCTTTTTAGAGTTATTTTAGTATTGCTCAGCAATTCTAATACCTATTCCATGTGTGATGCAAAATAGTATATTGGGTTTCTGAACTTTCGGTCATTCAATGTGTGGTTTACACTTTTGTATATCTTTCCATAAGTTTCTATCGAGCGAATTTTTGTTTATGAATCCGTGAAGCTTTGTTTTTTTTGAGGGATTATTCGATCTCTTACTGAACAGTTTAAACTTCATATGCTGCCACTCGCAGTATTTGTGCTGCACCTTTGGTCAAGGTAAACCTATGGATCACGCTAAGCGTTTCTTGTGATGAGCGATTTTCGAAAAATGAATTAGCGGGAGGAAATCAGTCATTTTATTCTTTCTGTTGTCATAGCTTTCCAGCGCGTCGTTTCGGTGTGTGTGGTCGTGAACTCGAGTATGTGATTATCTGACTCTAAATTGGTTTCGACTTGCTCCACCGCGCATTTTTAACATCGACATTTTTATAGAATACGGTTTTGCATGTTAAGCTCACTAAGCTTTTTAAGGACTCAGGGTAATTCTACAGCAGTGTCATCGCTAATAATTCAGGAACCTTTGCACACATTTCTGCATTGCTTTAGTTTGGAGGAGAACTCACGTTTCGCACTCCGCAAAACGATAGAATAGGAAAGTGTGTACTTTCATCCAGTTCGCGTTGAGGCAACGAGGTTTTTCGTGTTATTTTAGGGCTAACGAATGGAAACGAAGTGTTGACAAGTGTACCAAATGATCCATTAAGTCCGCATTAAGTTCGTTTGCTTTAGTTACGTCACCAATTGATACGAGGTCGACGGCGTTAGGCCGCTTACTGATGGGCTGTGTTCAGCATTCGAGCTTCTTCCATGTTCTGTTGCACGTAGAGGGAAGTATTTCTGGGATGATGTTACCAAGATTTTAAATTGTTGCACATTTTCAAGATCAGTGCAGTCCGTCTCTATTGTTGCTAACAATAACATCGATATTTGTTCTGATGGTCGCCGATATGGGGTATATTTTCCCAGCTATTTTGGGTGGCCATTTACCTGCGACCGACCTTTCTACTGCCGGTCGAAGCCACGCCACGTTTGTCTCCTCTCGATGACCTCATCGTCGTAGCTCTATTATTTAGCATCATCGCTAGTAAATTGAGATTGATCGTGGTCGTATTCTCAATGCCTGGGTTCGGACGCAATAATTTTGCTATCCTCTCATGGGGTTACTTTTTTCTCATAAATTTGTTTAGAAGAATAATTTTGACTGGGCCGATTCTGAAAAATTCTAGAACAAACTGCAAGTTAAATCATCTTTTGTTGTAAATTGTGTCCAGGAAATTATTATTTCCAGTACACATTCTACATTGTAGTGGATGCTCAGACTAGTGTATATTAGCGCTCTTTGTGGAGTAAATGTGGTACGACTCGCTAACTCGACATGAATGAAGCTTTTTTTCTTGCGCTGACATCGACAGAGTTCCCTCAATACTTTTTGTCCTCATGGTGAGGATGTACTACTTCCAATACGAATAATTTCTTATCGTTTCAATAAATTTACATTGACTCTTAACCATTCATTCTTTTTTAATGGAAAAGAACGTAGAAAAAGGGAAATGCTTTTAAGTATACTTCTTAGGCCTTAGAATAGCTTTTTAGCAGTCGATTTACTTGAATCAGTATCGAGGCGTTTGAAGTTGATAGATATTAGTGAAGTTGATAGATATTATAATACACGAGGGGGTGTAGAGTAGTTTCCTAGCTGATGAGAGCACGTTAAAATTCGCCGCTTTGTAATCAGCTGTGTGATGCTGTTGATATTCTTCCCCATAGCAGGGCTTGGCTGATGGTTGCCCTCGCCCTGCCATAGCTCAATGGTCTTTTTCTTTGTGAGCGAGTCCATCGTCGGATGAGTTTACTCAGTAAACATTTAGCGATGTTGGCGAGCCACCGCTTTAGTTCATTACATTGCTCTATTTTTATTGCCTGCTTTATACCTAGTTTTTCCGAAGTATATCCCGTCGTTGCCCCTCAGGGGGATACAACTATTGTATCTATGGGAATTGGCGCTCCCAGGGGGACTATGTGAGGGCCTGAGCTAAAGGTTAGGTAGGCTTCCTTTTTGTTGTAATGAAATAGGTTTTTGTTTTGTTACGGACCATCTTTTTTCGGTTCACTGCTGTCCTGTTTTTCAGCACCTACTACTTTCTTCTTCAACTTTTTTCTTGTTTCATGAACTTCTTTCATAGCTTACTGTTTCTATGCACCTTGTGCATAGATTCCGCGTTCCCTCAACTCCATACTAAATGGTGCCTTCCTCTTTCCTCTCTTGGAACATCTTTGTCGTGGTTAAGGGAGGCTAAAACTTTCTTATATAATAATAATAACTGGGTATTATTTCCTAAGTTCCATAGTAGATAAAGAAATGCAAGTGTTTTTGTGCTCGTTGTAGGATTTAATGTTTTAGTAAATAAATCAATCGTCTTCCAGCTCACTTAGAAGCTAGAAATGTTTGCATGTTTGTATTAAATTTGAAATGAGTACAATTTGAAGCGTAAACTGCATGATTGAGTTGCATGGTTGCTATAGGAAGCGGAATAGTAATTGTGATAGTGTTACTAGAAAGCTCTGTTATTATGGAAACTCTTTAATTTTTCTTCATTGAAATCTTATTAGTATCTTAATGATGTAACTATTGGATTCCATTAGTGCTGAATGAATTTTTCAAGTATAAATTTTGCCGTGTCGTATGTAGACTTTCATAGCACCTCAAAAACAGCCTCTCTTGAGTGTTAAGTGAAGTTATTACTTCGAGTTATATATTAAGATTAAAAAAACAATCACTTTCTATTTTATTTTATTTTTGGACATCTTACATGTTTTTTACACTCGTGAAAACGTATCGTTTTGATTTTTCATAAGTTTTTACTTTTCCAGTTGATTGGAATGACTTCGTAGCACTAATGACCATAATTTCAGTCTCTGATGGGATATTTTTGTTGACATCTCCAATTGTTTTGATCATGCGATCTTACTTGGTGTCAGCATAGACATCCAAAGGCTTGTTCAAGTCACATGCTATTTTGATGTGCGGGCGTTTTGAAGTGACGCCTAAAAGTGTAAAGATCTGCTGCTTCTCCATGGACCTTGTAAAGGTACTTTTGCTGATGGTTTTTGCCTCCTGTGGAATTACATCTTAACGTTCTTGTCGATCAAAGCCATTAGTAAATTGCACAGGGGTTTCAAACTTGAAATGAAGAGAAGAATCGTGTAACAAAAAAAAAAATACATGATATATGACGTGATTAGCTTTGGATGCCAGTTGTGAGGACGGACAGCGAGAGGAAATTTTCGCTTATGAATAATTATAAAACGCAAAAGTGGATTTATACAAATCCTAAGAAAATGTTCTGTGCGTAATCGTGCCTTAACTAGCAAATGCCTGCGCTTCAAATCTTACTTGGCCTGGGGCACACGGAAAGAATTGGAAGTGTCGTGAGCGGTTCAGTGACAAACCAAAGGTACGATCAAAAGCGGCATCTGAGCTGCTCGGCCATGCCAATATTTACCGAGGAAGGCCCTTCAAAGACCAGCTAAATGAACATCGGAAGCAGCTGTCTTCATAGACGAGGCTTCTCCAGTGATTGTTGACGTTACTTCCAGCTGTATTCTGAATGCTTTCTGGATGCTTTTTTCTCGAAGGACACGAGTACGGTGTTTGCTTGCAACATTCGTACGGAAAACTCTTTTTGTGGTGCTTTATTCTTCAGAATACAGCACACGCTTTGTGTAACGCTTTATGTACTTTGCGCGTAGTCCACTTAAACGAGCAGCTTCGTTTTCTTCATAGGTGCTCTGCATCGTTGAAAGAAACTTCACATTCTTTTACGGTTGACTCATATGTGAAAGAAAATGCTGCTCATTGAACAGATGGTTTGGCGCTTGTGTTAGGTGCTGGGTACTTTTAGACGCTATTCCAACTCGGGGTACGTTCATGAACATAGGGTGGGTACTATACTTTTGATTCTTAACCTATCGTGTTGATCTTACCTGAGCTGTTGGAAAAGCCACGTTCTATAGTACTGTGACAGCTACATTAATGAAGAGAATTTTGGAATTGAATTACTTTGGATTATCAACTCTGAAGAAGTTACTAAAGCGTAGTGCGATGAACTTAATTAAATGGTAAAACAAAGATTCTAGTACACAAAGCATTGAACTATTATTTACTCGGACACGTGTTCTTTTTTAGCACTGAAGTAGAACGGGCACAATTCACGTTGAAATAACATAAGCAGCTTTGCTTTATATCACCCCGGTGGCCTCTCAGAGGGATACAACTATTGTATCTATGGGAATTGGCGCTCCCAGGGGGACTATGTGAGGGCCCGAGCTAAAGGTTAGGTAGGCTTCCTTTTTGTTGTAATAAAATAGGTTTTTGTTTTGTTACAGACCATCTTTTTTCGGTTCACTGCTGTCCTGTTTTTCAGCACCTACTACTTTCTTCTTCAACTTTTTTCTTGTTTCATGAACTTCTTTCCTAGCTTACTGTTTCTATGCACCTTGTGCATAGATTCCGCGTTCCCTCAACTCCATACTAAATGGTGCCTTCCTCTTTCCTCTTTTGGAACATCTTTGTCGTGGTTAAGGGAGGCTAAAACTTTCTTATATAATAATAATAATAATCACCCCGGTGGAAAAACGACCACAAGCAATAGTAATAATTTGCTTTCTATTCGTTAGACGTTTGTAGGAAGTGAATCGGGTTTAGAAATATTGTGCATTACAATAAAATTTGTGCATAAAATTCTATTACGTAAATTTTTCTCACGTGGGCATTTTTGTCATAATTGCTTCATTCTCTTATTTTTCTTGAGAATATTTAAATTGCCTTTGTTTAGGTTTGTTTACATTTCCGTCTCATGTGAGAGTGAGTATTCTACGAGGATAATATGGTTAGTGTAAGAAATGAGAGCCATCTAGTATTTCATTTCCCTACCCCCTCAGGGGGATACAATTATTGTATCTATGGGAACTAGCGCTCTCAGGGGGACAATGTGAAGGCCCGAGCTGAGAGTTAGGTAGGCATTCTTTTTTGTTGAAATAAAATGCTTTTGTTATGTTAAGGACCACCTTTTCTCGGTTCACTGCTGTCCTGTTCTTCAGCTCCTACTACTGTCTTCTTCAACTTTGATCTTGTTTCATAATCTTCCTTCCCAACTTACTGTTTCTATGCCTTTCTGCGTAGATTCCGCGTTTCCTTAACTCCCTACCAAATATTGCCTTCCTCCATCTTCTTTTTAGATCGCATTTGTTGCTGGGTAGGGGGGCTACAACTAACGACTAATCTAATCATTTCCCTTCGATTCGAGTCGTGGGCGTCCACGAAGTGGTACTGTTGCACGTTTCTTATGGATTGCATCTATATTTTAGATTTCGCTCGCTAGCTTCTCAGGTGCTTTGTTCCTTATCAAAAATCAATATAGTGCTACAAAAGTTTGATGCGCTAATAATAACGCAGCGGTTGTGATGTATCCGCTTGTGCAGCTGTTTTCTTGAACCGTGGCTGCGCGAGTCACTGCTATCTTGTCGTCCGTTAATTCCAATGGTCAGAAATGAACCGCTGTTGACGCCTACTTTGTAATGCCAACTATTGATCTATTGTGTGACTTGTGTCTTCTAGTTCTATATACTGCTGTAGCGCGCGCAGCTTTCGCGGCACTAAATATCTAATGGGTTCAATTGGTGCAGTTGATCTTCGCCACAAACAGAACCATTGACGTAATGTATTGCTCTAAATCGACCTTGAAGTTGTTGTTGTTGTTGTTTTGCCCCGACGGCCGCTCGAAGGGGTCCGCCGCGGCCAGGGCCGCCCCAGACCGGGCCCGGCTCGAGGCGAAGAGGGGTGTGGTTATATGGGCCTCTGGAAGACGCCCGCGTCGTGCAGAAACCTCACTACGTCCGCGGGGCGAGTCCAGAGGTGCTCCAGTGCATGTATCTGGTGTGTGTGTCGGTGTGCGTGTAGGGCGGGACAGTGTAGGAGGACATGCGGAAGATCGCCCACGTTGGCATGGCACCAGACGCAGCTGTCGTCCTCCGCAAGTCCTATTCTGTGCATGTATGAGGGGAGTGAAGTGTGGTGCCCGCACCGCAGCCGCGCCAGGTGGACTCGATCCTGCCGGGGGAGGGATCGCTCCGTCGAGGGGACGGGGGGGGGGGGTCTCACTCCGAGGAGGGAGTTAGGGGGTAGGGCAGCGAGGGCGCGTGAAATTCTTCACTGGTTCTGCCATGATTTCCACACTGGGGTACAAGAACTCTGCGTTGATTCTTTTCCAACGTATGACCTTCGCTCCTCTCTTTCATCAGTTATTTTCTGTGCTCATTGCTTATCGACCTCCCTAATTTTGTTCCTTTTTTCTTTTAGTTGCCCATTTTTTTGCCTAGTTCTCTCCTTTCTCTCGCAGATTCTCCAATTTTTTCCTTCTGCCTAATTTCTCTTGGACGAGGCTCGAGCGATTTTAACGAAGAGCATCAAAAGGTCGAGACCTGTGATGTGTGGAGTTCTTTTTGTCTCTCAGGTCGCTCTTTTGGACAGTGACGTGTTATGTCACTGTCATTTGAAAAGCTTCCGGTTAAGTTGTTTGGTCGCTCACTGTTGAGCGTCGCAACCTTGCACCTCAACATGTTGTCGCTCATGGCGTGTAGGATTTCGTGTTTTTATTTCATCAGCATCTAGTGTTAGTTAATATCAGTGAGCTGTCGTTCATGTACCCTTTCTAAAATTTATTTGGAATCCTTTGTAGATTAGTTTTGCGTCGTACGAAGCTCGTTTTACATTGTATGTGTGGAACAAGAAATTTATTGCGCGAAAGATTGTCTAAACTCACTTGAAAAAATGATCTATTTTTACGGTCAAAAGGCGCTAGTTGGAATTGATGGTTGTCTGGTAAATTATAAGATTAATAATTTTTAATATTTCAAATTTTACAGAATTGTGCTCCTAGAAGGAAGGGTACACCTGAGAAAGGTTGCATTTAAACGTGAATAAAGGTCTGTTTCCTGTGCACTGGGGTTCGATATGCAAACTTTAACAGCTTGTACCTCCTAGTCTTTGTTCGCTGAAAGCTGTTTCTTTTTATTCTGTGGAAGAAGTTCTCAATGCAATATTTAGAATTAAACTTTTTCATTTCTCGTATATAGAGCAACATTGTAAAACTTGAATCCACTTGATTTAAATGCTCTAATGCGCATAGTTAACCCTGTCTATTCCTTAAGTGCTCAATATATCACAAGTTATTAGAACGGGTTATCATTTGTATTGTTCAGCATGTATACAATCTTTTGAGATGCTATTGAAATATAAGTAGCAAGAGGTCGTACGTTTTGCTGGCGTTTAAATGCACGATTAACTGATCGCCACATAAATCTAGGAATATCATTTTAGAGACTGGAGAATCTAGTTTAAATTACACTTGAATTAAACAGTATTTGTTCGTTATGTTTGTTTAGTCTGTCCGCTCTAGAAGGTTATTTTCAGATTTGTTACTCGTAGTTGTGGAGCTCCGCTCGTAAGTGTTCTCCGAAGTAAGGACGGTCGAGCCGAAGGGTCAAGAGTGATCTAGTGTTTGTTAGTGTACTTCCAGTTGGTTCTGAAGATGACGACCGCAGACTGCTGTATGAACTGAGTGAAGGTTTGAGAATTACTGTTAGACTGTTATGGTTTATGGCATATTTCAACGAGTGGATAGAAAATGCAGTCAAAATTTACCATAGTCGGTGCTCATTGATGAATATTAAACTGCTCATTGCGTAGATCATTACCTATCTGAAACCTAATTATTTCTTAGGGTCTTGTTTAGCGCTGATTTTCGGTAAAAGCTGTCCCTGTAAAATGTATTTTTGCCGACTGGCAGTATCGTAAAATAATTCAGGTTTTTGTTTTTTTTTCAAATATCTTGTAGCTTGCTGCAATTTTGGCGTGAGGATAAATTTTTCGCATCATCACAGTTTTGCTTGAGGAAAAATCGCCTGTCCTGAGAATAATCACGGGTTAAGCAACAGAGAAATGATTCACTGCAACTTCCAATTCAGAAATACATTTCATATTCTACTGAGAATTCATCTCGAAAATTTACAAATGGTGAATTACTAGAACGAGTTTGAGGAATCACATCTTGAGATGCTGAAGATTTAGCTGAAAATTGATGAGCGTAAAAATTAAGAAACTTTTGAATTATTCTTCCAGTTGCGTCCTCGTGATTGGGACAATGTGAAGCTTCGAAATGACAATTTTTTCTGTTTTAGGAATTCGAAGACGCTGAAGGTTGTTTCAAAACCGATGGTATTTGTTTCACCTACTTTCATTGCTGCAATTAATTTTTTAGTGGCACTTTATTTACGAGTGTTCTTGAGGATAAGACGCGTTATGGAAGAAGTATGGACGTGAAAAACCGTTTAAAATATTTTTGGAAGCTTTCTTCGTTCTCACATATACTGCCTGCTGCTTCCATCTAATGTAGTGTCATTTTCCACGTCAAATAATAATGGATATTATTCCATCAAGTAGAACTTTTTCATTTGTAACGTTTTTTACAAGTTATTTTTTCTCAGTAATAACGCACTAGTTAAATTACGTGAGAAATAATTCATGAACAAGTGTGGGATAACTTTCAATTTAATTCAGCCTAATTCATTTACGTTTGTAGACTTTCTGTTGAATCTATTTTTCAGCATCTCTGACTTTCTTCCTACAATTTTATCTTATTTTCTAACCTTCCTTCTCAACTTATTGTTTCTATGCGCAGAGGATCCTGTACGGGAACCCACCATGTGCATAGATTCCGCGTTCCTTAACTCCATACTGAATGGTGCCTTTATCCTTCTTCTCTTTGAACATCTTTGACGCGATAAAGGGAGGCTAAAACTTTGTTGTATAATAATATTTGTTCTGGTAAGGGACGCTGAAACTAACTCACGATCTGTAATTGAAAATTTACCCCGACAATTCAGAAATAAAGAATTAGTAGAGCAAGTGTAGGGAAACAAAATCAGTATTGATTGGCTGAATCAGAAAATAAAAATTTCTACCAATTATAGTACACTCCATTTAGTGTAGCGGAGTTTCGAGCAATTTTTGAAATAGTAATTCACGGCATGAACTAAGCTGCTGAGAATATATGAGATTTTTCATTTGCTTGGGTTTTTTATTTGCAATTATTTCTGTGTTCATGTCTAAAAACAGTTTCTTGCTTAGTTTGTGATGGTAACTCGTTTACATTCTTTTATCCATCTTCATAATTTGAATACTAGCAGCAATTGTTTAAAAATAAATTGAAAATTGATACTTCGATAACGTTCTCCCAAGACAATTTAATTTAATTTTACAGAAATTTATTTGCATAAATATGTTTCAAGTTAAGTAAATGCATTTTGGTCATTTTGCGTTGTGCTGCGTGGCTCGCTCAGTTTTATATTTCATGTGTGTTTCCATAGGTCGTTAAAACTTTACGATTAACGCGTTGCAAGAGCATCTCATCTGCGTAGCGTATTACACCGTAGTGCATTCAACTGTTTGCTGTTGCCCAAGCGAAAATCATGCATCCGTTCTCCTTTTTCATACCAACTCAGTCAAACGTAAATTCTTTGCTCCGTAAATACACAAGAGGCCCTCCAGGGATTTTCACACAGTTTCGTTGAGAGCAGAGCTTTGATGTTGAATCTTGTGTGCTGCTTCTTTGCTGGATCGCGCGAGGCTAAGAACGACGATATCTAAATGGACACAACATTCGTGCGTCCATGAGTTGGGATGAGCCGAATCGTGTAGACGATATTCCTCGAGCGAGGCCGATTGCCAATTGCTCGAGAATCCTTTGAAATTTTTCCGTCGAAATTTATACTGTACTTTCGAGGATTTTTTTTTACATTCGGTGTTAGCATTCAATTTATTAAATTTATGTGTTTGGCCTTTTAACTGTAGTAACTTTCTTTTTCTGCTCAGTGAGAAATTGGCAGTGTAATTTTTTTTTGGTTATGCAGGATTTTATGCTTAAGAAATATAGTGTTTTTCTTCAGAGTTATTTGTTATTTATAAACCAAAATCTTCTGCGCTACATAAATTTTTTCATGGAAAATGTAATTTTAGGTAATTTCCTGCGCCTTCAATTGTATTCTACTAAATGATCAATGCAATTTTTAATCCCAGTTTAGATTGTCAAAGGATTTATAGATTTTGTGGTATCTTCTTGCTGCCTTCTTATTTATAGATTTTGTGGTATCTTGTTGCGTAGAACGTACGAACGTCTTTAATTATAAAACATTTTAACAGTGACCAGTGAATATGACAGGTGAACTGCGTGATTTTTCAGTATGTTTGCTGAGCGAAAGTTATCTGATTTGAGTTTTGAATTTCTTCAATTCTCTCAGCGAAAGCTATCTCTGAATTCTGAAGCGACTAAATACTGATGCTGAACGGTTCAGCGGTAATGTGTCGTCTGCTTTGTAGCGGTGGGGAGTTGGGGGGCGGTGCTGTGTGCAACACCGAGTGAATACAACCGTTCCTGACCATATAATTATATTCCGTTTAGGCTTTTAGTGAATATGCGATTATCGCGTTCCAAAAACTCAATGAATTTTCTTCGTTCTACGGATTTCAAAATTCAATTTCATTTCAACATTGACCAACTAAAAAAATTGTCTTCATTTTATCAGACGGAAAATAGATTTTGAAGAAAGGCATGTTTTGTGTTTTACGGAATGCGCGATCCCATTAAAATTTGCGAGCCAATTCCTTGAAAGCGCATCTAAAGGTCATGATGTGATGCTAAAACTTTTGGGACGTCTATTTTGCGAATGAAAATATGCTAAAACGACCACCTTGTCTGAAAAAGTGAGCTTCGCTGTGATCAAATGTGTAGTTTCAGCGCATTACAGGTACATATTTCAAAGGTGATATAATGAATCTCCATTTGTTTCTTTGGTACTAGCAATACTGATGATAACTTTTGATTTCATTGTGAAAGTCGGGTGATGTTCTTAGAAACTACGTCGCATATTACCCTGTAAACTTTTGATGTATTCACTCGTTTCTGAGTTTATAAGAGACGAATGGCTTGGCTTGACGAACGGGCCAAGGTGGGCGCACACATGATTCATGCATGTTGTTTTGTATGTATGGCTCTGCGTACAGTTCATCTGTCAGGTGTTAAATGCATGGATAGGGTAAAAATTCACCGATAATATAACTATGCTGCCAATCTACGATAAACGACGTGATTAGATCATACGTCAGAAAACTGATCAATCGACTCTACGTACACAGGTAAAAAGCACTATTAAATAGTGCAAGGTATACCCGACATAACACCTCCTCAAGCGGTGAACTTCAGGCATTGTCCGGCTGGGAAGTTGAAGTTTCGATTTAACTCGTTACTCGGGGCACAAGCGCACCGCCACGCTTGCGCTGACCCCGCGCCATCACTCAAGGCTGGCTTGCCATTTGTACATGTTAATGCGTCTGCAGAGCGCCTGGCCGGACGATGAATCGCTCTATTTTGGTGCTTGCAATTAACTCCTCGACTAATGGCTTCGAGGCTCTAAGCTTTGATTTGTAACTAGCAAGGAGGTCTCGGAATTTTCTGTCTTATTGAGTAATGAGATGCTTTGTTTGATCTTTCACTCGTTTGAATCAAAATAAAAGTGCCCAATTAGTTCAGAATTTGCGGAGCTGCGAGCAGTTACAGCTCGTCTTTGCGCCTGATATTCATGAGTCGTGAAAATGTTGTCTTAGTGTAAACGTTTATTTGCGAATTATGTCTTCTAAGTTGCGTTGAGACTGGGAATAAATTTTTGATAACAAAGTTAATATTTTCTACGCCCGTGTCTACTGATCGAAAAATACTGGCTTTTGATATGCATTATTTTTCATTAGCGATGTAGATGTAACGTTAAAGTGCGTCTCTGGTTCCCCACTGAGATCGTGGTGTGCAATAATAACGGTACCGTTTGACTTTCGGTGCGGAAATTGAGTGCACAAGTGCTGCAATGCTAGAAAAAGTATAAACAATTGTTAAATTATGACATTAGGGGCAATTTGTCCGGTAATTGCGCGAGATTGAACTTCACTCATCATTTATGTCTCCTACTTTGGTTCGTTACACAAACTCAAGCGAAGGTATCGGGCGAGCGGAAGCTAATTTGTTTACAAACACTCGTGGCTAAATTCCAAATTGGTCATGGTTTTTTCCGCCTAGTTCGTATTTCGAAACAGTCAATACGCTGAATCATTTCCATTTTTTTGTGCTTATCTTTGTTGAACGTTTTTTATCACAATTTTAAACTTTAAACAATTTTAAGCCTAAATATTCCTATTTTTGAAAATTGGCGGTCTGAATTTTTGTAAATAGCTTCAATTTCAACTTCTCCTCAGGGGAATACAACTTTTGTATATGTGGGAATTAGCGCTCCCCAGGAAAATATGTGTGAGGACCCGAGCTAAGAGTTAAGTAGGCCTTGTTTTTGTTGAAATAAAATGTTTTTGTTACGTTAAGGACCACCTTGTTTCGGTTCACTGCTGTCCTGTTTTCAGCACCTGCTGCTTTCTTATTCAATTTTTATCTCGTTCAATTAACTTTTTTTTCATCTTACTGTTTCTATGCCTCTTCTGCATTGATTCTGCGTTCCTTCATCTCTCAAGTGTTCCCTTCGAAACGCTTTTTTGTAGCGGTTAGGGAGGCCTAAACTAAAGTCGAATCTAATCTTCCATTACCACGTATGATTTTGGCAGTTTTATCAAAAATGTGAATTGGTTTGTTCACACACTTCCACTGTCTACACGGTCAGGTTCCTGTCTATAGTGCCTGACCGTTTGTTGTGTGCATGTTAAGCTCCGCAGATCTGCGCGGAGATGCCTCACATGTCTGTCTGAATGTGTTAATTCCATGGTACCGAGACTTGCCACCGACAAGTTCTCTACAGAAGTTCATTATTGGAGCCACTGTGCGTGTCTGACCCCTCGGGGCGATAGGTACAGCTGTTGTATGCATGGAAAGTAGAGCTTCTCGCGGAGGATGTGAGGTTCCGAGCTGAAGTTATCCAGGCTTTCCTTTATTGAAATAGAATATTTTTGTCTGTTACTGTCTTTCTTTTTGGTTCACTGTTATCCTTTTCCCAGTATTTATTACTTTCTTCTTGAACTTATATCTTGTTTCAAAACTTCTTTCAATATTGCTGTTTCTATGAGCAAGGATTCCCATGTGGAAACAAGCTATTGCATGTATTACCCGTTCTTTTAATTCCATAATAAATGGAGCGTTCCTATTTCTTTGCTTGGTATGACATTTTGTGAGGTTGTATTTAACTAACTTCTAATACAATATAAAGTGTGCCGGTCCAATTGTGGGCGATTTGGTGTGGACGATTATATATCCATTTATTATTCAGTAGTTTCGAAAACATAGTAAGAACTTAGAAAATTTGAAATATTGTTTAGGGGTTATTTTTTTGCAATGATGCATTGTCGAAGGAAGGTGAAGTACGAGTATAAATTACTGATTGCTCTTCGAAAACGATTTCCTTCAACGGGAATGATCGAGTGGTGGAATAATGTGGTGGAATGTAGCATGTTGAATTTTTAATGTAATAGTGTGCCATCATTTAAGTTTCTCTCGGTTGAAAATAAATTAAACTTAACATTCATGAAATACAGCTCTGCACTTCCGTTATGAAATAAGTTTAGTATTCTAAAAGAAAAACATAAATTATTTTAGTTGGTAAAGTTGTACACTGCTCTCGAGACACTCAACCCTTGCATCTATTAAAGTTATACCACGCGCACGCGGGAATGTTTTACTTCCTTTGAATGTAGGATAGCTCTCAAGCTTTTTGTAGTTAGAAATTGCAGCATTTTATATTTCCCGCTACGTTTTGTACGCTTAATAAAACAGCATGCAATGAATGCCACTCTAGTCTTAATTTTTTCGCATAAATTTTAAGAATTTATTACTGAATTTAGTTTAGAATTAAAAGCTGAACGTACGTTTTTTCTTCACGCGGTTAAATTTCTGATTCCACGAGCCAGAGGTACTTCAAGCTTCCCGAGCATCATCGTAACTGTGCAGAATTTCCTTACCCCGAATTTAACTAACGAGTCTCCAACGTCCCTTCCTGCAGCGCGGACACAATTTTATGCTCGGCAGGCGAGACGAGGGAGTGATAATGGAATGACTTGAATCTAGAGTAAGATCTTGAATATTATAATTTTAGTGCGTAGCAAGTTCCCTATAATTTTAGTGCTTAGACTCAATTGGGGGCTGTAATTTTAATATCAGTTCTTTAAAAATGTAAATCATGCAAAAACGTTGATTTTGATGTTGGCCTTTGTTTTCACTTTCACGCACACAGCGGTTGAGCGCTCGTTCACCTTTGTAGCATTGACAAGACCGGTTGCGCGTATTGGACAGGCAGACTTTGCTTGCGGCGAGCGTGTGACTGCGTCACCGTCACGCCGGACTGTCACTCAGTTCATCCTGGACGGTTGCGAGGTGTGGTGTGGTGGGTGATCCGTGCTCTGCTCGTGCCAGCCATGCTTCTTGTATGCCTATACCCGAATGTCTCACAAGTTTCAGTAGGCTCGCAGTGTTGTGCTTCATTACGGGATTCCGATGTGCAATGGATGTTTTTCAACGTATTCTGCTTTTAAAGTGTTCTTCCGTTATTTTTACGATGTTATCGTTTAAACTCAACGATAATTCATAGCATTTGAGTACTCGTCTTAGGATACAAGTTTATTATTTTTGTTTGAAATTGAAAAGCTGGTGAACTTTCACTTGAAGTACACCGAACGAAAAATATTCCACAGGATTTATTGAGGATATTTTACCCTGCCAGCTCCAATGTCTGGTAAAGTGAACGTACATTTTTTGCAACTCGAAGCCTATAACTCAAAGCTCGCTACCTGACGCTTTATTGAAGTATAAATTAAGAGTTTATGTCTCTTTGCCATAAAATTCAAGCCTCTCAGAAACCTAGCAGTGTCGTAAATTTAGTTTCAACGCGCACTTGTTTAACGAGGGCGGTGCAGGCATTTTGTTCTGTTAGAACGTTCATTTTAATGCTCTTCATACGTGCCCAACGTTGCTAAAAAACTTTTTTTTTGCCGTGGTGAAAGAATCAATGCAGCGTAAGCGCTGTCTCGTATAAAATTTTTTAGTTTCAGCACAAACCATTCTCCTCAATGTGAGAATGAGCTGTTGGCTGGTCTTCATGTGATGGTGATGCAAAAAAAAAACAATCTGAACCCTCTGCTTAATATTTTGAAAGTCTAGGACTGCCTTTGAAATAGTTTTTTAAATCTTACTATCATCGTCTTGCTTATGCAATTGGTTTTTATCGATCAGTTTTCTATTACAATAGATCTGTACTTGGGTGCAAGTGGTTTGGTTTGCTATAAAATCAGTTCTAAAATAATTTGTGAAAAAAGTTGTACCCCTCTGTTATTGGATCATGTCGCATCAAGTATTTCATCTGTGTAATTGGGAGCGGTCTTGCCCTTGATACGTTTCACGATGTAAGCGTTGCTTTTATGGCCAGATTGCTGCACTTTTGCTACTTCATTTTTTGCAGCAAGAAGATGTCGAAAAAGTTTTATTTGTTAGCAGCGATGTCCATTAAAAGCGCTTCGTGCGCACGTTTTCTTGCAATGTCGAGTCAGCAAGCACCACCTGGACGCCTTTCTGTATTCTTGAAAAAAAGGTGCCAGCTGCGTGTTCCCTCAGACGTTCATACGGTGCTTACATGGTTGTCTGCTTGTCATTTGTCTACTTAGCACTTTACGAGTATGTGCGCTGCACAGCTCGCTTTATGCCAGTGCTTGATTACAAGTTTTTTTGCCGCATTGTCATAGGTATTATCAAATTTATTTTTTGGCCTAATTATTTTTAGTAAGCAGAGCATTTTGACAGCTACCGTAGGAAACATTTTTCAGGCGTAAATAAATTTTTGTGCTGTAGACTGGAAATTCTTCGGTTTTGATACGACCAGATACATAGTGGAAAGTGTGTTATTTAACCCTTTGACGACCAAGTGGACTGTACGGTCCTCTTTCAAAAATAACAATAATATGTTGTATTTCTTATTCAATTTGTTCACTAATGTGTCCTTTGAACTTCACTGCCGAGTGGCAGTTCCTTCCACATCTTGATAACAGTGACTACCTAATGCCAGTGTCGGTTTCGTGATAGTGGTTGTGATAACGGTAATATGAGTATAAAAATGTGGGCGTTAAAGTGTTAAGGTGTAGCACTCGCGATGTGTAAAATCTAAACGTTTCGTTTACTGTCGAGGCAAAAATATTCAGATCCGAATGTATGGTCAGGTTTCAGAGTTTTTGTTATGAGTTATTTTAGGTTGAGATATTCCACCGCTACGACCATTTATCAAGTTCCTTCTAGGTGGAACATTTCGTCGCTACGACATCAGTTATGTTCTTAGGGATGGATTTTCATCCCAATGCGGCATCGTATCGTATGTTAGAATTGAAATTTTTCAAACCGAAATTCCGTTCTTCTACGAATCATTTCATTAGAATATTTAGTATCCGCTACCACCAGCTCTAATGAGACAAACCATATTTATATAATTATATAAATAATTCCTCAACAATATAATTGAATGATTCACTTCGGTCATCTTGATTAATTTATTATCTTCGGTAAGCGTGTGTCGAGGGCATCTAAAATTGTATTGTCAGGGCTTTCTCACGTATAGATTTTGTGTCATATTTTCTACTTTACACTTTCATTCTTCCAAACTTACAAAAGGAATTAAAAACACGGAAGAGTACTTATTTCACTATTGAATGCTGATGCCTGTATATCACGAAGCTGTTGAGAAAGAAACTGTTTAGGCATAGTAATAATAATGTAGACTTATCTGAGGAATTCAGTTTTGGGCGTATAATAAGGAATGTGCGAGGAGGTTGATCACTTTTAAATTGAAGTTAATGGTTATGTTCAAGGTAAGATGGGCTTTCTAATCTTCTATGGCGGAATTACACTCGTCGCTGTTTTAAGTCACTTCGCAATAAAGTGGATTCATCGCCTAAGGCTATAAACTCGAAGAAAGGAACACAGATATTCGTGATCTCTCTTCATCAACCTCCCTTGTTGGTGTCTCGGGGTATTTGCCTGCCGGACACGCTCCTTGAGGGCGTGTCGTTACGCTCACGAACAAACGGGTTACCTCGAAGTTTCAGAGTTGACTGGTGTAAAAGCCCACAGTCCTAATTAGATATTGAGGGAATGAATTCTCCATTTAATCTATTTCGAAGAGCCCCTCAGGGGGAATACAACTATTGTATCTATGGGAATTGGCGCTCCCAGGGGGGAAAATGTGAGGGCCCGAGCTGAGAGTTAGGTAGGCCTTCTTTTTGTTGAAATAAAATATTTTTTTTTGTCATGTTAAGGAACATATTTTTCGGTTTACTACTGTCCTGTTTTTTAGCACCTACTACTTTCTTCTTCAAATTTCACCTTGTTTCATGAACTTCTTTCCCTTCTTACTGATTCTATGCCTCTTCTGCATAGATTCCACATTCCCTAATATCCACACTAATTGGTGCCTTTTTCCTTCCTCTCTTCGATACTTTTTTTGTAGCGGTTAGGGAGGCTCAAACTAACCTATAATCTAATCTGTTTCGAAGAGATAAGGAATGGTTGATTATTTCATGGCTTGCAGCTCCCTTAGCGAAGTAGTGATGAAGACGTGGAGAAGGCATGAGTGAGGGTAAGACGATGAAAGCAAACGAAGCATTCAAACGATGTCTGTTGTCGTTGTAACGGTTATTTGTAATAGATTGGGCAAGGATCTGAGAACTATACAAATGCTAGATTTATCCAAGAGAAAACGGATTTTTTGGGGGCATGGTAATGAAGTCATTAGCCAGACGTACTTCTTCCTCGTAGCGTTGTATTTATCAGATGTAATAGAGGCAAGATGTGTGAAACACCACATTTCTTAATTATGTCATGTTGTGTGAGGAAAACAGTGAGGTGCAAAAAATGATTAGTCCTCTGTAGCTTAACTTCCTCTTCGTTATAAAGCGTGAATTTCTACCCTTGCGCGAATAACGTAGAACATTCAGAAGTTTAATGACATGTAGAATTACGCTAACGTTTTTGGAATGCCAGGCTACATGGTTGTAATCCCAAGAACAAATTGTAAGGAAAGATTTGTGGTTAAAGAAGTGGCGACTGTGCAACATGAGGTTTCCAGACCAGCTTTGTCGATGCGCGCGAAGCCTGACTTCCATTGTTGCAGACACCTCTGACCGTGTCACTCGCTGCAACGCAGGCATTTGCGCTTCCAGGGCTAAATTTGGTCCCCTTCAGCAACCCTAGCACTAGTGCATTACTCAAGAGCTGAGTTCTTTCTTCTACAAGTGCGGTATTTGTAATGTTCCCACTTATTTCAATTTGTATACCCAATTTTCTCACTGATTTGTTTAGGGATATCCTCCTTTAATGCCCTTGACAAATATTTCCGTTGAGTTTTTATATCTGCCATCATTAATTTTTCTGTAGGCTATTTTTTCGTAATTCCTAGCAAAACTTATTACTTATTTAGATGCTTGTAGTGTAAGCGGTCCAGGTGAACGTAATCATAATGTAAATCGCTAATGAGTTTGACTTGACTTTTTCCGGAGGTGGATTGCCGTTGAACGTTGATCTTAGTAAGGCATCGATTGAGCGTTTTTCTTACGCGTAGTTTAATCGTTGATTTTACTCAGGTGTCGATGAAACGTTTATCTCACTCAGCCTCTCATGGTGCACAGGATAGGTATTAGGCTTAGATTAGATAGGGTTGTTTATTTTATCCTATCGAGACTTGCCTGGGGAGATACTGTGGGGATATCCTGGGGAGATACTGTGGGTTACCTCAGTTATAGAGACGACTCTGAGACTTCAATTTCTCGTGCCCACCATGCTTCTTTCAGTTTTTACATCGTTGTCTCTTCTTTGTCTTCCTTTTTTTCACTGTGAAAACATCATAGCAATGAGAACGAAGCATTAAAACCTACCATAGGTTCTGATCTTTCTCAGCCGTTGATTGGTGTGCCGTAATGTCAACAGTTCAGAGTTGCACGTATAGCCGTGCTACTTGTTCTCGGACTTGACGCTTCGTGCGTCCGTTTAGATGTTTGCTATTCTTGTCAGTACTCCGGTTTCAAGTCTGTACTGGAAATGAAGAAAGCATGCATTTTTTTCGGCTATGAACGGTAGTATTCCTTTGAGAGTTTTCCAATGTTTCGGTTGAAATTTGAGAAACTGATAGTTGAGCTGCGCAACTTTTGCAAACCGTACCTGTTTTTATAGTTCAGACGACTTTGACATGTAAGGATGGAGTCACTTGCATGAAGAACTTACTAACATTTGTTCCTGAATGTATGCAGTTTCAGAAAAATGCGTTATTCCTTCTTTGATGATGTGGTCAAGTGTACATGTGAAGTGTTTGCTTGTAGCTGCTGTATAGCTTACTCTCATAAATAGTCTAGTGCTTATTTGTGAATGCTATCGCATTGTGATTTGAATTTTTCCCCATTTGTTGGGACCTATGATTATAAGATAAAACTATTAATTCCAATTTTGAAAGTGATGTGTGAAATCAGCACCGTTGGCTTATGCGAATGTTGAGTATCCCTACTTGGGCATTTAGTCTGTAAAAAGACAATTTGACCATCTACAAGTCCAGTGGTATCGTGAGCTTATTATCACGGATAAAATGAGCTAAGTTTTCGTATTTCTTTAATACCTTCAGTATCTCAAGGTTAGCAGCGTTAGGCGCATTCGCGAACAGCTTTGTGTTCCACGGCACAGCGGCAGCAATGCGGCGATATGAAGGCTAACTTAGCTTACTTACTCACTTGCAGGCACTGATTGAAATGAAAAGAAACATTTCTTATTCGTCACTGGGAAATTTATGCTGGGAACATCGAGTGTTGTTGTTAATAAATCAATATGCATATACCTGTCGAATTATTTAAAAATGTTTCACAGTAAGCAATGTCTTGTCCATTTTAGATTTCATTTTTTTCAATTTAAAGTGCCGTTATTAATGAAACGAACTTTTTACTTTCTATAAATTTTATTGCATCTGCAGTGCAAAAGTTACAGTTGGCCTTGAAGGGAAACTAGAAGTTCCCAAGGCAGCTATCAAGAGAATTCAATGCTCAAGCGCACACAGACGCGCTAGACATGTACACAAGAGAACTAGACTGACCAAATTTGTATATTCTACAGTCTGAGGACGGAAGACTGCCGTAAGCAATTCATGGCGAAGCGATTTTGAAAAGACTTGTAAATGCTGAAAGGGAAAGCGCTGGCGACTTCTTAATGGATGCCTCCGAAGTTCATTTTTTCTTCTCATGTCGGCAGACTTCTAAAATAAAAGCGTCTCCTGTCACAGTTTATTTCTAATTTTTTCAATTAGTGGTTTCTTATTTTGGTGCTCCGTTTTATTTAAGTTTTCGCCGCGAATATTTATTTGGTTTCGAATATTTTGTGATACAAGACCTTTTTTGGGAGGCTACCTTAGCTATAGATAGGCCGTCCGGACTTTTATCTTTCATTTTCATACCTTCTTTGCTATCCCCTCTTTCTTCCTAACTCCTTGCTTTTCTTGTCTAATTTACTTTTTCGTCTTCGTAACTTAGTTCTTCCTCTTCCTAACCCACTGTTTCCATCTTGTGTAGGAACATATTCACACTTCGTGCACAGACTCCTCGTTTTATACAGTCCAGACTAAATGGTCGTCTCTACCCTTTCTTGCGATGGCCTTGGTTTTGGTTAGGGAGTCTCAAACTAACTGATAGAATCGTATTACTGAGATTGGTCTCCTACGGTATCAAATTACCGTATTCCACGAGAGCTATTTTTTATGTTATTTGGTAGGTTGAATAAATTCAATTTTAATTTTTATTTTTCTGTTCTTAATTTACCATGAGAAGCCGGTCTGTGTTTGTCTCTGACTTTGATGAACCGCTCGCCTCTCCTTACGGCGGTCGTTTGGCCAAGTAATTAGTTTGCTTACTTCTCTTTTTGTGCGGTGCTCTACCCCCACGAAAGGCAGTAGATGCCATGCCCACATCGTAATTGCTGGGAATGATTTGTTTAAAGCTGTGGCATGCAGACATGACTACTTCAGGGGCCGCTCCTAGATCAACGTACCAGGATGCGTGCACGTAGGATCTTTAAAAAATTAAATACATAGAGCCCACGTAACTCAATAGCAGCGCAATGTGCTCATAATGAGCTATAGTCGGATAACGGAACCGTGCGAACATGTTGATACCTGGCAGGGTTGCCAGAAAAAACTTTTTATTAAAATTCCTTAACGACCGCTGTTAATTGGGCTTCTATGGATTTTTAATTTCGAATTTGTTTCAATTTTTTGTTTTCATGCGAGATATTTGTAAACATGGGTAAGCAGAATCTAAATTCTTATTGAAAATACTAAGCATTAACGAATTGCGAGTATTTGGAAATATTTTTTGCAGTAGAACTCGTCTGTCTTTCTGTTTCACATTTTATTGGAATTAAGGTATATCTTCCTGAGTGCAAAGTAGAAATTAGGAATGAATTGTTCGAATATTATTCGAATACAAAGAAAGTCATTAAAAAAATTAACATTTCAAGTTCCAGTAGCCAAAATGGTTTTCATTTTATTTGGTTTCATAGTGAAATCTTAGGGGAATGTTGTAAATATGTTAGGATGTTTTACATACTGAGCGGTTCACATGACAACATCCCCCATAACACGCCGAGGAAAATGTATGGTCTTGAGCTAAGTAATGGGTAAACTTTCTTTTGTTCAACCCCTCAGGGAAATACAATTATTGTATATATGAGAATTAGCGCTCCCAGGAAGAATATGCGAGGTCCCGAGCTAAAGGTTAGGCATGCCTTTTTTTGAATGGAATTGTTCAAGTTTCGGACTATTTATTTAGTTTCGGACTATTTTTTTTGGGGGGGGGGGGGGCTGTCATGTTTTCAGCTCTTACCACTTTTTTCTTGTTTCATGAACTTCTTTTTTAACTAACTGTTTCATGCACCTAATTCATAGATTTTGCGTTACCCTAATTCCATACTATATGGTGCCTTCTTTCTTCCTCTGTTTTTAACGCCTTCGTTGCGGTTATGGACGCTGAAACCAACATCTAATCTAATGTTTATTTTGAAATAGGTGTTTTATTTTGGGAAAAACATTTTTTCGGTTACTGCTGTCTTTTTTTGCAGCATCTATGGCTTATTCTTCAACTTTGGCCTTGTTTCATTACCTTCCTATATAACTTTTTGTTGGTAAACGCTTGGGATTAGTGTGGGGACACACCTTGTACATATATATAAATTCCCTGTTTTCTTAACTCCGTACTAAATAGTTCTTTCCTCTCTTTGGAACGCCTATGCTGAGGTTAGTTAGGCTCAAACAAACTTATAATCTAATCATCCATAACACTGCAAAAATAGCGTAAAATAATTGAAAACTAAACCGCCGTAGAAACTGTTCTTTACACGTTTTTGCACGTACATTCATGCGCGCGCAGTAAGTTCTGGCTCAATTAAAGAGATATTTCAACATTTGGTTTTGTGTGCAGTAGCATGCGAGGAAGACTATGTGAAGCCTAAAGACTTGAAAACATTTTTAGACACTTGAGGTCAAACGATTTATATATTTATAGTTCATAATGAAACTATTCAGTATATATTCCTCCACCGTATATATGCCTCCTTTTCTTTGGAATAAATTTTTTGTGTTTAAAGAGGCTTAAAATAACATTATATAATTTATGATGTAATTAATTAGGTTGCACGTTAGCGATCCATTTTTTGCAAAATGCACGACAAATACACGAATAAAAAATTATCTTGCATTTAATCATCGACTCCAAGAACATAAATTTATTTGAAAAATTAAAACAACATTTAGAAAAAAATAAAAAATTATTCCGAAGGTTTTTTTTGTCTTCGGCGTTATTTTGGGTTAATTTCATTTTATTGTATTGGGTAGATTTTTTACCATAAACCCTGGTGTTGATTATCATCAACCCTAAGTTTTGTCAAGTTGGCAATAACAAGTTTTATCAACGCAACTCGAAGAAATTAGTGGAATATCCTTATGTCACTCGCCAGTGTGGTAGACATAGCCATTTCAGTTTCAGTAAATATTATTTAAGAAGGAGCGATTAACTGATTCTTCATTTGTTGTTATCGCATTGAAAATCTTTGGTTGTAAGGAGTATTTGATCCTATTGATGGTTATGTGTGGATGTTTTTCTTATTTTGTACTGTTCATATTATGACATAATGTTCATTTTATTATGATGTAACAATGGATTTCTTCAATTTCAGTTTGTTCAAAGTTCATCCTATGAGTTTGTATTAGTGTCATAAACGTTGAACTCCTCTCAGCAATGAAACCTGCTCTAACGCTCCTATTGAGGTGCACAGAGATTTTTTATGATTATTTCTCTTGCCCATCGCCGGCGAAATGGCACGCATGCCACGCCGGCGTTCTCCCCCCTACGCTGCCATTTGAACTGTCGCAGTTTAGTCCCCCAGCTGCCTCTCAGATTACCATTTCTTTAGCTTTACTCTGTATTTTCCCTGTGCTACATTGCGGGCAAAGTGAAAGTCATTATCGCCTTAGGGCTCGAGGTGTCGTCGCAAGTAGCTGTCTCTCTCTCCCTGTTGCCTTTGGTTGCCTCGAGGCAGAAATTCCATCCCTCACGTCTCCCGGCCTACCGTCCGTGTGGCGGTAAGCCCTCCGCTAATTTTAGAACCCTCTTCTGATCAATGGACGTCTTAGCATGCCGGCTCGTTGATACTTGTCGACGGACTTCGGTTTTTATGAAAGAGTCGTTTTCGTAAAAACTATGCTGTGGCTCGAAATGTCTTTGTGAGGAATTAATGATTAACCTGCTCTTTTTTCGATTTGTGTACTATTTCGTGTTTTTTGATCACTAAACAGGATTTTGAAATGGTAGATATTTTTGAACGTGAGTTATATACTTGCAGACTTCTAAAATGTGAGTCATCTATTGCTTCGCTTGATTGCTTGTGCGAATTTTTTTTAATACATTAAAAAGAGTAAGCCATTTACTATTCAGCGTAAAAAACGTACCTGAGATGAAGATGTAAATTGTCAGAGGAAATAAATCGTTGGTGCCCTTCTTCTCCGAGGCTCGATACACTTGCTGCCTACTTAAATGAATACCATCAAGGCAAGAAGTGCGAGTATACGCTATGGTAGCGTGTAAGAAGGACGCCGCTCAGGGGGATAAAACTATAGGGAATTAGCGCTTCCAGGAGAAAGATGCGAGGTCCCTAGCTGTAGGTTAGCCTTCGTTTTGCTGAAATAGTTTAGATTTTTGTTTCGTTTTGGACAGTCTTTTTCAGTTCACTGCCGTCCTTTTCCGGTTCACTGCTGTACTTCAGCACCTCTCACTTTTTCCACTGGATCTTGTTCCATAAACTTCCTTCTCAATTCACTGTTTCTGATATACACAGGGGATCTTATTTAAGAACGCACCTTGTGCATAGATTCCTCGTTCTCGGAACTCCATACTAAATAACACCTTGCTCCTTTCTGTCTTTAGAACAACTTCGTTGTGGTTAAGGGAAGCATGCTCACCGGTCGGCCAAAACTTGATTTTCCATCCATAGATTTTTTTCTATCGGACTTACGTCTATGAAAATTTGCAGACTACTAGATCTCTAGATTCCCTACAACTTTTCTTCTACAAGTTTTTTTGCATTGGGACATAGAAAATGAGTTATTCATGATAAATAAATAAAAATATATCTATAACATTCGTTATCATGGGGCCGAAATTTAGAAAGCTAGAGCAATGCGGTTTGTTGCATGCGAAAGTACAACGTATTCTCCAAAAATGTTGTTTACCGGTTTTTGAATTTGAATTCATTTTGAATTTATAGAATTTTTTTTGAAAAAGCTATAATCAGAGTTTAAATTTAGGGTAAAAAGTCTACGGAAAAAATTTCACGTGAAAATTTTTGAAAATCAACGAGACAGCAAATGTAGATTACATCTGTGACTTCAAAATGCAGCAAACCACATTGCTCTAGCTGTGTTAACTTCGGCCCCATTATAACGAATGTATTGAAAATTGTGATTGTTCAATATCGACGATTTAAGAAAAAAAATGCTTCTCCTCCTACAGTTTTTGAGCTTCAGTGATGATTTTGGTATCATTGGATGCAGAAAAACAAGGGCTTCACAATGCATCAGGAAGTTTTTCAAAATTCATTCTTGTTTCAAAGTTATGACGTCATAAATTTGAATTTTCTTGAGAATATTTTGATTTTTTTTTTAATTTTTATATTGGAAATTTGAGGAAAAGCATTCAAGTTTTTGGAATGTCCACGTTGTTTTGCATCCAATGATACCAAAATCATTACTGTAGCTCAAAAACTATCAGAGAAGAAGCATTTAGAACCCCCCCCCCCAAAATGTCGTTTTCTATGATTTCCCATTTTCTTTTCAAGAAAATCGCATTTTGTCATGAATGATAAATGATTCTAAATTGCATTTCCTATCAGTATACCAAATTTCATTGCTCTAAATTCAATAATAAAAAAATATTCGGATGGGGGATGCTTACCTTGAGGAATATGAATGATGAAATATATATAAAAAAATAAAATAAAATTGAAAATTTGAGAATTTTTTTTGAATGTCCACGTTATTCTGCATCCAATGATACCAAAATCATCACTGTAGCTCAAAAACTGTAGGAGGAGAAGCATTTAGAAAACCCCCCCAAAAAATGTCGTTTTCTATGATTTCCCATTTTCTTTTCAAGAAAATCGCATTTTGTCATAAATGATAAATGATTCTAAAGTGCATTTCCTATCAGTATACCAAATTTCAGTGCTCTAGGTTCAAAAATGAAAAAAAGGTCCGTAAGGGGGATGCTCTCCCCCTCCCGGGTGGGACGCTAGCTCTGGGATACGTTCCTGATATTTTTACAGACATTCGGGGACATATCTCAAACTCATTTAAAGCAATAAAAAAAATCGGGAGAATCGACTTTTGGACTGCAGATGCCCTGAGCATGCTTCCCTTAAGGAGGCTTAAACTATCTTATCTAATCTCTGAGAAGGACGTAAAAATACCTTTCAATCATAAAGATTTTAAATTTGTGCTGCAGTTTGTTGTGAAATCTTTTATTATTCTGCAGAATCTTATATTATTCTGCGGAATCTCTGATTATTCTACGGAATCCTTCCAACATTTTCATTTATTAACTTTATGCAATAATATAGCAGCAAAGGAAGATTCAAGACTCCACTCGTGACTTTATTCTCACGAGTTACATGTAAGAAATTTACCTTCAAAAGCATTTAGCCAAGTGAAGCTACTGTGTTATATCCTAAGTTATATATTAGATAGTTTTACGTCAATGTGACTATTTTCCGTTTAGTAATGGCTGAAAAGTTGCCCTTAAAATTACCTGCATGGTGGAGTTTTCTTCCCATTTCATTCATCTGTCGCACTTATGTTTAAATTTTCCCCTTTCGCAACTCTAACTCGTGACGTTTAATTTGTATTTTATTGAACCAAGAATTCATCACCCATTTGTTTCAATGGAATATTGTGAACTTTAATGTTTAAATACTTGTTCCTGCGAGCAATCTGTCGTCGATGAACTATTGAGCCCTCGTAAGTGTTCCATGGTTTTTACTAAAAAGTCGCCCATAAGTTACTAAATTTTTTAGTGCTATAATATTTTTGACTGGCCCCTCATCTGTTCTGAAACGCGCACACTAGCTGTCATTTATCGTTGTTTCAATGGAGCTTTTACTAGCCCTTCAAAGATTCTTGTGTAGTGTTTTCATGCACTCAGCCGTTAGTCCCTATTCTTACTTATGCATGTGTGTATACTTAATTGCATTGCATTGTATCCTAACTTTTCTCTCTTGCTGTTGATATTGCTTTTCAATGTCGTTATAATTCTAGCTAATGCTCCCAGTAGTAGTGTTCCAAATACCAAGAAACGATTTTGTTCCAACGTTTGGTCTTTTCTGCCGGAATTTTTGTGGTTTAATTAATGCTATCACGCGTGTAGTCATACTTATGGACTAATAGTTCGGTCGTACGATGAATGGAATGTGAAGGTGCAATCGAATATACGAATTGAATGTTCACCCTTCTTTTGAGCAACTGTTTGAACGCGAAAAATTGACGTTTTATCGCTGGCCGGAAGGACAGAAGTGTGACCATCGTGTGTTGTTATCGAGTGCTTGATATTACTCTCAGACTTGTATTGCTCTTCGTTGCGAAACTGGAACTCTCCTGCTGCGTCTCACTTGTAATTGTTCGTGTGCACGGGAGCTTAATTGGACAGGGGAATGCTAGGGGGTGTGGACCCTGCACCTTAGAGCACTGGTACTAAATTGCCTTTTTCTGGCTGCAATTTTCTATTTGTTTTTCTTTCAAATAAACTTTGGTTTTTCTATGTGTTATTGAGAGGTGGTTTTCATCAGCGAATTTTGGTGAAAGGTTTTCGAATTTGAGAGTTCGGCTATGAAAAGAGAATCTGGAACCCTGTCCCCCTCAGGGGGATACAACTATTGTATCTATGGGAATTAGCGCTCCCAGGGGAACCATGTGAGGGCCCGAGCTGAAGGTTAGGTAGGCTTCCTTTTTGTTGTAATTAAATAGGTTTTTGTTTTGTTACGGACCATCTTTTTTCGGTTCACTGCTGTCCTGTTTTTCAGCACCTACTACTTTCTTCTTCAACTTTTTTCTTGTTTCATGAACTTTTTTCCTAGCTTACTGTTTCTGTGCACCTTGTGCATAGATTCCACGTTCCCTCAACTCCATACTAAATGGTGCCTTCCTTTTTCCTCTCTTGGAACATCTTTGTCGTGGTTAAGGGAGACTAAAACTTTCTTATATAATAATAATAATAATAATAATCTGGAACCCTGTCACTCAAAACGCGTACTAAAGAAAGAATAGCGCTTCATGAAAATATTTGAGAAATGTCTGTAAAGCATGGCATAACATTTAAAAAAAAAAGTTCTTTGATACTTAATAAAATCTACTATCGCTTTACTGTAGCCTATTTAATCTGTAATGTAAATCTAACGTTTTGTGTTCATTTTTGCTTTGTAACATGGTATCCTAAAACTCGATTAGTTAGTATTTACAACTTTGAGGAATCTTATTCATCCACTGTTTTTTCCTTCATTTTCTTCCTTCACTTCATTAGTCATGGCCTCGCTTCATCAGTGAGTCTAAATGGGTTCATCTTGCCTTTGGCCGCAAGGACTCATCAATCTAGTTATTTTAGGTACTGTTATAACAAGTCTTTGGAGCGAAGCAAGTCTGGCCCTGATTTTAACTTCCTGACCTTGCAAACCGTCTAGACTTTATCGACTCGCTTGGATTTGTACTGCAATAGAAGGATTATCTCTTGCTGTAGCACGCATATTGTCGCTTTTGGAAGTAGTATTAGATGCATCTGCAGTAGTGGTGATTTTGGCTGTTAGTATTTCTGTGCGTCTCATGATGCTTTGGGTGATCATCGCTGTCAGTATTTGTGGGTGCAAGACGACGCGTGTAGCGATTGCCCGCGCGCTCATGACACGGACGATAATCGTCGAAATCGTAATTGTTATTCGTGTGATTTCACGTTGCGTGATGTCTGTTCGTATTTTAATTATTGTGAAGTTTATCTGATCAGCACAAAGCATTGCATGAGTAACGGTTAACAACCATAAGTAAATAAGGTGCATCTCATTTGAGAATTAATGTTTTGACTAATTTAATTCTTGATTGTGTAATTTACGGTTTTTATGTTTATGTCTATGAATTTCAATTTCAATTACCTCACTCCCACATTTATGGATTTACAGATCGTTAAATTCAATGAACTGAATAAACCATTTGTGATTCATTTATTTGAATATTGGCCTCAATCACAAGTGAGACCTGTATTTGATGTTTTATTAGACTACCCCTCAGGGGGATACAATTATTGTATCTATGGGAACTAGCGCTCCCAGGGGGACAATGTGAGGGCCCGAGCTAAAGGTTAGGTAGGCTTTCTTTTGTTAAAATAGAATAGGTTTTGTTGTGTTACGGACCATCTTTTTTTCGGTTCACTGCTATCCTGTTTTTCACCGCCTACCACTTTCTTCTTCAACTTTTTCTTGTTTCATGAACTTCTTTCTTAGCTTTCTGTTTCTGTGCCCTTTCTGCATAGATTCCACGTTCCCTTAACTCCATACTAAATGGTGCCTTCTTCCTTCCTCTCTTTACATCTCATTGTTGAGGATAGGGAGGCTTAAACTAACTAATAAACTAAACTAAACTTTTATTAGACTATGTTTTTACCGTTTAAATTCCATTTATTTGTTTTAGAAATGAATTACAGGTATGAGGAAGCGAGTGTACATGGGTTCTGAGATGGAAAGGAAAACCTGTTGAGGGTTGAGTTTAGTTCTCTATTCACGCGTAAGTTACTGGTGATGCGACCATGCAAAATTGACTGAGGAAGATGTTTATCTCTAAAACAGAACAGGGTGACAGTGACATACTTGAGATTCGGTGAATGTTAGATACTTTCACTGGACGGTTGCAAGACATTTTTTCTTTGAAAACGAAGGAGACTGCAATGGAAATAAAAGGTTGAGTGGCCAGCCACGACAATGTACACTAAGACTGCTGTGGTCTGTGTATGAATTCTTCTTGTGTAGGAAGTCTTTGGTGAACTTTGAATTCATAGAACAGTTCCTACAAAGTACACAGCTTTCACGACATTCATGACCTAGCGTGCTTGGGTTTTGTTTTCATTTGCAGTTATATCTTGTGCAAAAGTTATAAATAGCTATTCGATCGAATTACTGTTTGACCTAATTTTTCTTTCTGAGCACGACTTCCGTCAAAAATTGCCATCAACTTCTTGAAGCATTTCAAATAAATTAATCAATCGTCAACATAACGCGAATTTCATTGTAGTGATCTTATTTTGAATATTGTAGTGATTATTTTGAAACAAAATACTATTGTATTTTGGCTTTACAATTTTATTAGCAAAATAGTAAAAACAGGGGAAAAAGAGGAATGTGTAGTTTTGGACCGGTGTTCTATGACCGGCCATGTCGTTTTAATTAATCCTTGATTTTTCGTCGGCTTCTAAGTCGAGTCTGCATGCAATATTTATTGTTGCGTTGAACCCTTTTAGAATTGATTTTCACGAATAATTGCACCCAAAGAAAAAAATTGTCAATTCCTAATGAATAATTTCTTGCGTAGAATTTGATTTACTAATTACTTCACCGATACATATTTTCACGGATTCCATTTTTTTCAAAATTATTCTCATTTACAAAAAATTGACATTGAACTTAGCCTAATATATGACCAGGAATTTTTCAGTGCAATTAAAGGAGTTCATAGCAACCTTTGAATTTTAGTTGCGGATGTTTTTTTTGTGCACATATAGAAGCATCTCAGTCGTAACGCAACGATTATAATTTCTTAGCTGCTGTTGGTAAAAAGTGTTCTGGATTTGGAATATCCTAAGTTTGCAGTACAAATACTGTTCCATAGAGAACAAAGTATAGAAGTAGTGCATGAATGTCATTAATCATGACTCGTGCAACATTACACTCAAGCTATTTATCAAGTTGGTCTAACTTGCCCCAACTGTGTACTTCACGTCCAGCAACATGACGAGTTCATCACTCCGTGCATGACGACAACACAGTTCGATCCTAAGAACACAGAAATAAGAGCACGAACCAAATTGACCTGTGCGACACTGCACCTATAAAGGATATATGTTCAGCTGTCCTGTTTTGATACAGACAAGCGGCTTCGCAGATGCCCCTCGCCTCGCTGTCGTTGTATACTGCACAATGCACATCTCATTTGGGAGTTATCAGGGCACTGGCCAGCCTTTCGTGTAAAAAGCCAACGTTTTCCGGTGTACTTCCGTCGTCTTGCTATGAACCTGATGCAAGCAGTAAAGCGTCGGTCAACGGTTTGTAATTTTAGTATTTCAGTTAAAATATTTCGAAAAGCAGGCTATCGAGTGGTTTTAGTATACAGTTATTTACATTGGATTAAAGTACTCGCTTATTTAATTCTATTTTCATGTACTTCAAAGTAGATATGAAATCGTTCAACTCTCATACATATTATTCAGTTTTGAATATTTTTTAAGCCTTATGTTATACCATTACGCTGAGAGTATCTAAGACATTTCAAGTTGCCTACTCAAACTCTAATGTGTTACTTTCAATGTCTGATTTGAGTAATATTTAGGCCTAAAACTTGAGCGGATGTAAACGCTTAACACTTGGACTGCGACATGAGCCATCGGTTGTCACTGAGGGAGTTTTCTTACTGCTACTGACCACCAGTAGTCACAAACTAGGTGTACATGAATGCTGAATCAAAACTTACTGAAGGCACGATCTAGTTACTGTTCACTATTTCAATATTGCTTACTAAATTTGACTTTAAATTCAAGTTGAATACTAAAGTTCTGTTTTACCTGCCGCATTGAAAGTTTTAAAATGATTTAAAAGCTGCCCTGCCGCGGCCCGATATCCAAATTGCGTGGGTGTGTACTATATTTCCTTTATACAGGCACACAACATCTTATATAATTCTTGTTCGGTGATAGGAATGCATAAATGGAAAGATTTTTAGGTTTGAGAGTTATTTCTCACTATTGGATTGTCTTGATTAATTAATGTGGTCTGCGATGTTGCTACTGATGAAATTTGTATACTCAAAGATTTTTTCAGCGTCATATCACCTCAGTTTTCCAAGTATCACTTCATGTCGTAAAAATTTGTTGGGAATTTTTTACGTGTAAGTTTTGTGTTTGCATATGTAAACTTCGCTTGTAACACTCGGGGGCACTGCGAAAGATAATCATGAACAGACGTTGACCTTTATGTTTTTGAACAAGTTTTTGCCCATTATTCATAAATCACTCGTAAGCTGACCTCTCATTTTTATAGAGTTACGCACTTGAATTGCGCCGACAAATTAGGTGAACATGATTTAGAAAGAAATATTGTGTACTGCATGAACTATTTTTAGGCTAACTCAAGCGTGAAGTATTGAAATGAGCTGAGAGCAAACCGTATCGTCGCGTTAGTCACGTGCGGAGCATTGAACTCCAGGCACGCCTAGGCGGCGCTGCGGGGCTTCTCGAGTAGCGTGCCGTTGTCAGCTCTGAGATTGTGGTAAAAACGCCTCGCTCTATTGTTCAGGGAAAAAAAACGCAAACATAATTTAAATTGATAAGCGGCGTAAGGAAAGTTAAATGGATGTGAGCGAAGCAGGATTTCAGACAAAATTCTTAAAACATAAACGTTCATGGACCTTATATAAGTATGTCTGTGTGATTTCTCAGATAGTTGGAAAAATTAAAACTGTATAACTTCCGTAGGAAATGTGTTTAGTGCGCATGCATAAGCGAAGCAGGTCACGGCTGGCGTGTCGGCATAAATTTCTCAGTCTTTCTGAAACCAATAAGCTATTTGTGCCGGGCTTGGCCTGTGCGCCAATGCTGGCTTACGACTGATAAAATGGGGGCAGGTTTTATCCATGAACCACGGAGTAGTGCGTGCTTAGGCAAGCGGGGAGGGCTTTTCCTAGGGCTAAAATAGAGTATGAATTTATCGTCTTGTTTTGCGTCTTTGTATTCTTAGACTCCACTTTCATTCCTTGACTCATACCACTGAGACTGTATAACAGACGATAATCATATGAATAAGGTGAAGAGGGGGAAATTATAATTTTTTCTGCTGTCACATACCAGCAAATTTTTAGCGGAGAGAGTACCACAAACTTTTGCGAGTAACTTTTTGCGAGTGGCATTATGTGTGAGAAATGATAGAACAAGTAGCAATTAAGTATTTTGATTACTCTCCGTCAATTTATTTCTATCTGTTGAAAGAAAACCTTTAATGGCGTTAGATAAAGTAAAAAAATCAATGTGGAGAACTGAATGTATATAGACTCGAATGTTTCAGAGTCCTTGATGTTTTTCTCATCACTGTTACAGCAAACCTGCGAGATGTGATAAAGTGCACGAATAATAGAACATTCTTTAGGCATGGTTTACATATGGTCATAAAAGAAACTCGCGAGAAAAACTTGCAAACTAGCACGCTTGTGTGCGAGGTTTTTCATTGACGCTTTCCAAAGCATAACTAATTATATTTGTTAAGTTTAGGTTTTTGTGTCGTACATCAAGCGAATGCTCTCGCCTGTGGCGAGTACCATGATCACCAGCCTCTGTGAATTTCCTCATGTTATCTACTAATATCTGTCACTGAGGGTGCAACTGGCCTTGTGCCTGAAGAACCGCTATCTGCCTGATGCTACATTAATCAGGAAGCGACTTCCGCTTCCATTTGTGCTGGATTTGTTGCTTGCGATTCACGGTTCATCCTATTCGAAACGGGTATTAAGTTTTTTTTTTTGCGTTTTCCGAAGCGAAGTTTGGTGTTAATTTGGAGTAGAATAGTGTTGCACTTTTTAATGTTTAGGTGATTTACTTACGCGTCAGGATGTTTCGGTGAACAAAAATTTACTTCAGACTTTCGCGGGAGTGAACGAAGCGCCCAATATGATGGTTTCTCATAAGATGAACGATATTTTAGAGCTAGATTTTGTTTTGAAATTGCATCTCTCCTAAACTACATGGAAACATACCTAAGTGAATTAATAATCTGTAAATGAATATCTAATATGAAATACATCCGAAAATATCCAATTACAGCGATGTAAATAGAGGAAAGAGGTCTGAAGATGTCTTGAATGGCGGTTGCTGGGGACTTGGAAAGTTCGACGTAAGGAGAACGCAGATGTAACAACGTGCTGTGACTGGGACGCTGCCGTTGTATGAGGAAGCTTTGTTCTCAGGGAAGGCTTCCACAATTTTCGTAGTATGAGCGTAATTGTTATCGTATAAAAGCTCGTGACGAATTATATATTAGCGTACGATCGACGCTGTTCTTTTCGGAGAGTTGAAGTGAAAATGCAGGCCTGTCGCAACGCTAGTTCCATAGCGCAGAAATATTCATAACAAGACGCGAAATACGATGAATCATATCATATTTGAACTCACAGGTATGGAATAAATTTAGTTGAAAACATTATTTATTTTGCACGAATCGCACCTTACACTCGCTTTAATACCTTATGATGAATATTGTTTTAGTATGTCCCGCTCATTTCGGCTTTGATGACGCGAGCCGAAGTCGGAACGGCAGTTCTCAGCTGATATGAGACACTTTCACGGAATTGGACGATTACCCTGCCGACAACTGGGGTGAAATTCCTGCTTGAGTTTTCTTCGCTGGGCAGAAATAGCTAGAGTAGTTCAGAAGTGTACGAAACTACCCTAAAACGTATTGGGAGATATGTACCATGGAAATATATCCAGTCCACGGCTGTGGACAGTATAATCGCTTACTTTCATGATTTCAGTGAAAACAATTTCGAGCAGAATGTGCTCGCAAAACTGCCAAATTGCTTTGCCCGGGGTCACGAAAACAGCTTAGGAAGTATGCAAGGTTAAGCTGCTCGGGCGCTGCTGTCGCTGCCAGTGTCTGCTGCCTTGATTGTGTGTGAAATTAATTTGAGTGGAGCGCTTAGCTGCTCTCTTTGCTAAGGACCATGTGATGGGGAGCCGACATCGAGTGCGAGCTCAAATGTAGGCTCACAGCCAACGTCGACAGGACTACAAGTTTATCATTTTCTTTTTGCTTTGAAATGGCGACCGGATCTGCGTTCTTCGGTGTTTTGTTATGACTTGGAAATCTTATGGTAATTCTAATACGCGCCATATTTCTCAGTTCATTGTTTGTACTTAAAATATATTTTTTTCGCTGCTCGTATTGCCGTTGCATTCTGACACTTTGTATTACGTGCACAACTTTGACTCGTAAAATTTAGGGAATATCTGTTTTCTAATTCTCCTTGAATGAAAAAACTAGAGCTGTTCAAATTCAACGTCTTCTGCATACAGAAACTAGCAAAGCAGCCGTAAAGGAGAGAATGTACGTGACACACAGGAAGTTGTTACAGCATTTGAATGGAAGAACATGAAATTGCCTCCCCGAGGTATGTCGATGTTTGATCGTTTGGTATGTGTACAAGAGAAAATTTTAGAAAACCCTTTTTGTACGTACAAATGATATATTGAACATTTGAATTGTCTGTGTTGTCTGAAAAAAGTTTCTGTTTTCGTCAGCATACCTCAAAATTATAGCTCCTTAGTTGTATCCCTGGTTCCCTTCAACAGAATCAACAACTCGTGTTGCAGAAGTTTGTTGGAGGTGTAGACTTGTAGTTAGGTAGGTCTTGTCCGACAGTACATTCTTTACTCTCTGCCTCTCTCGTAGAGGAGGTCTGCGTACCGTCCTACCAACCTCTAGCACGAAAATCTGTCTCTTTGATTCTCTGTGTTCTTATTTTCCCCTTTTCGTCTCAACCAAATGCGTTCGGATTCTTTTGTCACTGTTGCGAGCTGTGACAACTGAGACACCCAAATTTTGCGTCCTTGTAGTGCCACTCGAATCTTAACTTCACCAATTTTCTCGGTGATTATCGCTTACCTGGGCGGGAACAGAGGTTAAATCTTGAATGTTGTTACAATAATAATGATAAAAATGATCTCCCTAAAACATGCTGGCATATGGCTGCAGTCTTGCATGACTGAGTGCAGTGCTACATGACTTCTAGTGAAAAGATTATATTGAAACTTACAACATGTACGAGTTTCCAATCAGAAGTCCACAAACTTGCTGTCTCGCAAGTTGAACGCATTCAGAGTTCGGATCCCTTAAACATCTCAAATGGTACGAGCGCTAATTCATTTAGACAAGTTCCCTCCCTGACGTCTGCAGACATGCATGACAGGTTGCTGTGAGCGCGCGATTTTCGTAATGGTGTAGCGAGCTACAGGTGTTCCGGCACACTTGTGTAGCGCTCCAGCTGCTACTTTGGTCTGCTGGAACCGCGCGACGAGCGCAGTGCTTCTCGTGCCGGCGTCACGCGTCCGTCACTAGTGCCCGGGTTCTGTCCTCTACGCTCTGGCGCGCTTCTACCACACCGGCGTCTGGAGGCCTACTGCACAAGTGTTTTCTCGTGCTCGTGTTCAATTGAGTGACATGTTTGAAAATTTTACATAATTGTATTCGATTTTCGCTCGTTGTGTGAGTTAATTTCAGAAAAATTAATGCTCGGACTGCTGCCTAATTTCACTCTCGATATTGAAGAGTTTAGGACCTACAGTGTTTTGTTCTTGGTTCACTGGGGACATTCATCTGTGTAACGTTTTTAAGGTATGATAAGCATCCGGTTAACGTTAAATCTTCAAAACTGTGCGGATCGTGGAAGTGTCAAGCGGAACGTTCCGCTTGTGTAAGAATTTTACTTTCGATTCACGAATGAATTTCAGAAATTAGAGATTTTTACTTGGATCAATATCGTTTTGTTTTGAAAGACAATGGGATAATGATTAAAAAAATTCTGAACCAAATTTATGGTTCGTAATTTCAATAGTTAGTAGCGTGCTTAGCATTTGAACAACAAAAAAATCAAAGCCTTCTGAATACAATCGATCTAATGAGTCAATATATATTAAGCTTATGAGGAAGTTTTCCAGGTGTATGCTTTCTCGGTTAACTTTGCCCTAATTTCATTTGTAATTACCGAACAACTGGTTCATTGTTGTAGTTGATACATAATAATGCTAAGTTGGGTGTGTGGCTAGCTCGTTAGCGCGTCATTTTGAAACACTAAGGCCACTTCGGCACAACAAACCCTGTTCGATGTACGGGAAGGCAGCGTGCACAAAGCAAATTTGCTCTGTTCGGTAGAGTGAAGGCCAGCTGTCTATTTAGGCAGTGTTTTGTTCATTGTTAGGATGTATGGAAACGTACGATATTATTGTCAACGCGTTAGGAGTCAGAATAGTTGCGTACAACACTTGGTCATTGTTTAGATGAGCATATATTGTTGTACAGATCCGTTCTGTTTATTATATGAGATTCTTTATAAATGAAATTGAACAATGTGAAAGAAAAATTTCATAACTCGTTAAATATTCAGATCCTGTTTTCGATTGATACAGCACCAGTTTTAGCTGCACAACCGATATTATGCTCGGAAATTACACGGTAGTTCATTGGTGCACGCACTTGAAATGTTCATATTCTTCAGCCAATTCTGACGTACTTTTTTTCCTTCGGTTCGTTTGTTTTGTATCATTCTTTGTTGTTGGTGTTTCTTTCCGCATTTGCCATCATCTCCGCGTCGTGCTTTTGTTGAGAGTGGCGACAAAAGATCGATTGGCAGTTGACGCTTGCAAATTCAGGTCACGGTGATTACTTCCAGTCTGTTGTAGCAATCAATTTGATAAACCCTTTCAAAAATTTATTACGAGGGGTTAATAGTTCGGTGGCTTTGTTGAACATAGAACCGTTTCGTTGGTGCTGTACATGGTGTGACTCGTTTTCCGCCCTGCCCACGCGACTTAAGTGTTGTTTTTATAATCTAACTTACAGGCGAGCAATACGTTAGCAGCTGGTGCTGTCCAATTTTTTCCGTACAAAAATTCCGTTACTACTGCTCTGTTTCGCACGCTACGCTTTGTGAAATTTAGGTGGCCGTGTTTAGCCAGACTTAATTCTGTGTGGGAGGGCGGCATAGCTGCACACTCACATGCACTTCGCTCGGCTGTATCGCAAGCATCTCGGCCACGCCCTCACGAGTCCTTTCTTAGCCGTCAAGTGTGTGTGTGTGTGTGTGTGTGTGTGTGTGTGTGTGTGTGTGTGTGTGTGTGTGTGTGTGTGTGAGGTGCTTCAATATTTACCGGTAGTCATTCGTGCGGCTTCGAAATTAGTAAGGTAATTCATGAGTTCATTATTTAAAATTGGACTTATGTAAATATATTCTCATCTCATGGAATTATTTTAAGCCTAATGCTAAAATTAGGCCTATATTAGGATACGTGAAACAAAATGCTATTTTGAAACACGTTCAAATTTTTTAAGTAAACCTGTTCGGTAACACTGATCTTAAGTGAATGGAAGTTTTTGGGAACCAAAATATTTTTGGATATTTATAATAATATTTTTTGGACACCATAGAAAGGTTTGATTGCTAGAGTCGTTCGATCATTCGCATGAAGGAATAGATGAAGAATTGGGACTTCGAGTCAATGACTGCTACTGGGCATCCTTTGGAAACTTCTGTAGATATTGAAGTGTAAAGATTAGTTTTCGATGTGGTGTAGAAGCATGAGAGTGTTATTGTCGAAAATTTTGATTGGAATTGAAATAATTTCATGGGGTGAGTGACATTGATGCACGACTAGAGTAGCGCGAAGAGTTACTGGGTTGAATGCGTAACTAGCAATCCTTGCTATTAGTTTCAACTTGCTCGTCAGTGCTCACAACTTCTCTCTCCTACTCTATTGTAAGGTGCATTTTTACGAAATATATTTTGACGTATGATGAGTGAGGAAAGTGCTAGTCTGAAACAGTTGCAAAATTTTTGCTGGCTTTCTGGCAATTTCCATATTTTGTTGGCTTCTATGTATTGGTTATTTATAATAGTTCGCGATGATTTATGAAAGTTTTGTTCGTTTATATTACTCAAATTTTAGTTTTAAATGTGAACAAAAATTTTTCATCAATGAGTTATTCGTTTCGAAGTACGTCATGCACTTTATATTGCAAATTGCTTGCAATCAATAGTGCCTTCATGAATTGTGGAATAGATCTCAATTAATCAATGTTTGTTCCAATGTTTTCCACACCTCTCACCGGGCTACGAACCTCTTGTATCACTCAAGTGATACTTCACACTTGATCTATGTGCCATTCCCTTGCGGGATTCATTTATCTCGAAGAGAAGTGGCTTGCTTCTCCCATCGCACTTGAGCCCATTCTGCAAAAGTACTCCTGTTGAATTGTTATGGTAGGACGTCCTTGCGACGACGAAGTTTGCTCTACATATTTTAATTTTCGTCTAATGAGACGTCTCTATTGTTCTCGTCGTAGAGTGGAGAACTGTGGCCTCGAAAGCTGGCTTATTACCGGTGCCTTCAGTTTTATCGGAGAAAAATACTTAATAGATTTGAGTTATTTGCCAGATCCCCTTTGGGAGCTCGAGCTTGAGTTTTATTTTCATTTTTATAGTAGTTATATAATTTGATATTTGTGTCTTTGAGATGCTCTTTCTCTGCTGAGACTCGTCTTGAGTGAGTCTTGTTGTTAAATGCTTTAATATGCGTCATGTTTCTTGTGCTGAGGGTGTTGCTCTGAAGATATGCTCTGATCCTCTCATATGCCAGAGGTCTATGAACTTGAATAATATTGAGGGTCATCATGCTCTGTTTTGTATGCCCTGTATGCATTGTTTACCATCTTCCCCTCTCGAGTTGTGTGATCCCGTGCAAAGGATCTCATTATTATCTGACTAATGGGGACTTTAAGTTGCTGTTGTGGGCAGCGGATGCCTTAACCAGAGTATGACGACCTCTTGTGCATTGTTCCTTTTTGATATTCCGGTGTCCAGGAGTAAAAAAAAAATTATTTTATCGTTTTTCGTAATGTGCTACCCAGCCATTTGGGGAAGATCTGAGGTCAAGAGCTGAAAGTAACGTAGACCTTCCTATCGTCGAAATAATTTAGTTTTGTTAAGACTCCTTTTCGGTTAAATGCTGGCTTATTTTTTTAGCGCTTCTTACTTTCTTTTTCGACTTTTATTGTGTTTCATAAACTTCCTTCGTAACATTAGATTTCGATACTAAGGAGATATTGTGTGAGAACATATCTTGTTCATAGATTTCCTTAACTCTACACTAAATGGTGTTTTCCTCCTTCCTCTCTTGGGACCAGCTTTGTTGTGGATAAGGAGGATTAAATCAACTCAAAATCTAATCAAAGCTGGTAGCCCTTTGGTGTATGTCGGTTTTCAGGTAGCAGTGATGTGTTTTGTTACTCTCTCCGATCAGCAATATTTGCTACACAAGGAGGAAACTCTCCGCGTTTAAGTGTCTTCTAACGAACTTCTGTTTTCAGTACAGTAGACTATCGTGCGCAATGTGTTGAACACGAATTTTAACCTTTAATAAATAATAGAGTAAAAGTTGATATAATTTTGTCTTTTTCCTTTTTCAGATAATATTTAAAAGTTCTTAAATTACCCACAGGATATGGCAAATAAAGATGATGCGTATAAAAAATGCACATATAACCGACAGACAAAAGATTTGACGGATTCTGAGAGAAGAGCAGTATTGCAGGCACTTCTCGAGAGATCTACAGCCGCTCGGCTATTTCAATTGAATCATATCCCTTCAACATCAAAAAGCACCTTGTAACGTTGATGAATTAATTGAAGCAGTAACAGATAGCTTTGAGGAATTACAGAGATCAACATTGGACAAAATTTTCCTTACTTTGCAGTAGTCAATGGAACAGATTATTTTGGCTGACGGTGGCAACAATTTCAGGCTTCAACATCTGCCGAAAGTACGGCTAGAAAGAAAAGGAATTCTTCTAAATTTAATTCTCAGAAAAATTGAGGAATAAACTGAGAAGTGAATAAACAATTAACAGATAATTTGAATAAACAAATAATCGAATAATTAAAATAGTTGCAAATATGTTTCTTCTGTTGATGTTTTATCAATTTCATGTATTTAATTACAATACTTAGTTTGTCTTTTGTTATTTATCTTATTAAAAATATTATTCATTGATGTTTATACATTATATCAATTTAATGTACTGAATGGCGTAATAAAGTTTTATCTTTTTGTTACAACCAGTAGTTTTGCAAGATTATTTCTATAAGGTTTACAATTATTTTGGAGCAAATGTTTCCGACCAACTTCAGCATTGAGATGGACCGACTATTTCCGACTGGGGGAGTTTTAGATTGTGTTCATTTCCGTATTCTCAAACGAAATATTTTGATCAAACCCTTCTTGAATCTAAAAATGCGTCTTTTGGGGTGCTTTTTTACTCTTTGTGATGAAATGTAAACCTCAGGATAAACTGTTTCTTTAGTTGGGTAATTAATTTTTCTCCTTCCCAGTTTTAAGCCATTTGACATGATCATTTTGAAGGTATCAATTTTAGTAAATCATTTGATTCCTACAAAGTTTGAGAGAAGTATTCGAATTTGAAACGTTCCGTGTAGTGTACTTGCTGAAAGTTTGTTGCCTATTTTCCAAGTTTCTTTTAATCGCAGCTATGCAATTACATCTGAGTTGAAAGAAGGAGAAAGTGACGTGCTTTCTCCGAGATCATTCTATTCAAGCGGTCTCATTACGTTGTGAGCGTTTGAATCTGAAATGGGTGCTGTGTCTAATTGTAACTTGATTTGCGTCCTGGATGCATTGCTGCGTTGTGATTCTGTTTAAAGATGCAGGCGTTTTTTAAATTACTTCAAATGTCACTTGCTTTGCTTACCTCTGCTCTACAAGTTCAAAATCATCTTTCTGCTTTCCATTTATGATGTATTTTTTTGCTCTTGAACGGAGTTATTTTCAGTTGAATTCGTTTAGATTCATGGTATGGGATATAGTTATTCTATACTAAATAAAAAATGGTTACTCTAATTTAATTTCCCACTGAAAGCGTACGCTGACTGATAACACGGTTTAGAATACACGTGTGGAAGACTTCTTACTGTTCAGGAAGTCAGTGGAGAGGTCATAATTACTGATATTTATGGGTTACGCTGTATTGGTGTCGATCTTCGTGCTGCTCTCGTCTTATTAATTCGAAGGGAACACTCTGCTATTGGTGCACAGATGGCGAATGAGTTGGAAAGTCCTTTACAAAGAACTAGGAAGAGATATCTCTAAAGATTTGAAAAACAGTTGCTTAGAAATGTTTTTCTCAGCTAGATATGCAAATTTAAATAGAATCACAGCAGACTTTCCGTAAACCTCAAATATGCTTTTTTTTTAGGTCTTGAACATTTTGCCACGTTCAGTAATTATAATCAGTACGCAGCGACCTGCTATAATTCTACGACTCATTGAATGATCTTTCAAGTCGAAAGGCGCTCGATGTTTTTCTGCCTTGGAGTTGAGACACTTTGAGCCTAGTTTTGAAAGAGGGGATCACTCAAGTCCAAAGCTTTCCAAATGACAAACTCGGCTGCTGGATGAAAAGAGGCTAAAAATATGCATTGTGTCGAATTCTGAGCATTGTGTCTAATTCAGTCGCAGTACTCGACCGATTATTGGTTACACATCAGTTCTTTGTTCTGCCGCTATCGTACTTACCACTAAAAATTTGTGAAAATAATACGAAATTTTTTCAAGTCTTGAGCATTTTTGTCTCACGGACGCCATCAAAACTTATTTATGTATCATACTTTGCTGCAATGCATCTTTGTCTCAACTGCTCTTATATAGTAAGTTCTGCTGCCTGATATTAAGTATGAATAAACTGGATGCATAGGCTGCGATGGAATGTCCCTGTAACCACGATGGAGACGTCTACGTAATAACGGGAAGCCCGCCATTGTGGCCTGCCATTAATAAACCGCATACGGGCGCCGGTCTACTTAGTCACTAAGTAGACCGCCGCTGTGCCTAGGGTGATGTGATGTATCGCATAACTTCGTGTGCTTATATATTTGAGGCTCTGATGTTTCAGGTGCCTGCATGTATAGGGTAAAGAGCCATTTTGGAAAGGCCGCCAATGAACATTTCAAAAATTTCCAAAATTGCGCTCCTACCACCTATGAAGCATTCAACAAATTGTAATACATGAACCCCTCAGGAAAATCCAGGTATTGTATCTATGAGAATTAGTTCTCACAGGAGGAAAATATGGGGTCCAGGGCTGAAGGTTGAGTAAGTTTTTCTTCCAAGTAGAATGGGTGCTTGGTTTGTTACGGAGCATCATTTTCGATTCACTGCTGTCCTGTTTTTCAGCACCTACTACTTTCTTTCTCATCTTGTATTTTGATTCATAACCTTCCTTCTCAACATACTGTTTCTTCGAGTAGAGGATCTTGTGAAAGTACACATCTAGTGTATAAATTCTGCGTTCTCTTAACTTCATATTAAATTTTACCTTCAACTTTCCTCTCTTTGATCATCTTGGTTGGGTTAGGAAGGCTGAAACTAACTTCTAATTTAAGTTCTGCTTTGTTTTGGATAAAATATCTGCGAGAATTTATTTTCCTATGATCTCGATTGTTGCATTCTTGAGGATCACAATGGTTTCTTAGCTCATTTGCATGGCGTTTGAATAACTTTCTTCGATCCGTTTTTTCTCTCACAAAGTTCATCGCCCTGTTTATGAAAAAGTGCAAACCAGCGAAGGACGCTTTCTATTTTCATTTTAGGACAGTTTGCGATGATTTTAAAGGCATTAGAGAAATTAGTGACAGAAACAGACTCAGTTTTCAAATGATCGTATGCAAGTTCTCTGTTGAGAACTGGATGAAATGTTTCTGAATGAAACTGAGACATATCTTGAGGTGAATTTTTCTTTACGTATCATCCGTGTCATGATTCTCGTTTTGGTGTCGTTCTTTGTACATTTTTGGTCTTCATTCATAACATGCCGTCTTCACGAATTCTGAGCTGAGAGTTGGGAAGGCGTTCTTTTCATTGAAATAAAACAATCTTTTGTTTTGTTAAGGACCGTCTATTTTTGGTTCACTGTTGTCTTGTTTTTCAGCATTTCTGACTTTCTTCTTCAACTTTTATCTCTTTTCCTAACCTTTTTTCTCAACTTGCTGTTTCTATGCGCTGGGGATCCTGTGCGGGAACACACTTTGTGCATAGATAACGTTTTCCCTCAACTCCATCCTAAATGGTGCCTTCATCCTTGCTCTCTTTGAACATCTTATTTGGAGTAAGAGGTTCCTGGTTGGCGATTGAAATGGAAACTTCCAAGCTCGTTATTACTTAGCTTTCGTTATCTAAAAGCAACAAGGGGCTTTAGTGAAGATAACTTTTCACCGTACCCGAAGGGCAGACAGAGCGCTAGCAACATTAAACGTAAGAAGGCATCCCCTGGCCCAGCCATACGAGGAGACAGCGCGTCCTCAGAAGTGAGACCTCAATGTGACGGCTGTGATTGAACCTATTGAGCGTGCGAATTCGTTTGACGATTACGCATTGAAGTCCTATTCTCAATGGAAACATTGATATTGTTTGAAATGAGTTGCTTATGACATGATTTTCCTATGAAATAGGATCAAATGGTGACTGAAGGACAAAAAATAGAAGACAGAACTCCTTTGTATCGTTGACATGGGGTGATTCTCCGTTTGCAGTCGTTTGGCCAGTGGCTAGGATTTTATGTCTGTATACGCTGTAGCAGTGCGGGATGACGTCGGCGGTTCAGTGAGTCGGAGCGTCCTCCACTGCCTCTTTCGAACATAATAATTTATTAATGGTACTATATGTAGAGCTTTATGAAAGGACTCATAACACTCTTTGACTGAAAATATCTCCTTGAATATAGGCTTTAAATATGTAAATGTTGGAACAAAATTTGAATGTTTCGATATAATATGAATGAATTCCTGTGATTTGCTTGCGAAAAGCAACGAATTTTTCATGGGTTGTTTGTTGAGATACAGTTTTGTAGGTAATTTACGGTGATTTACGTCTCTTACATTTCTAAGTGACAATTCTGGGAAATTTTCTTTCTGATACATCTATGATGTGAACAAATTGCTATAAGATCTTACATTTTTTTTAAATATTTAAGTACGTCTGTCGTAGAATAGACGAATCGGCAAGCGTATTTGATTTAAACTAACCATTTACTGAATGCGTGAGTAGCAAAGCTGATTATTAGGTGTTGAGTGTTGATATCTTGAAGAAATCAATGCAGTCAAAGCGTTCTTATAATTGACACGTGAGGCAAAAAACAGCTCTGAAACTTTACGTCATTCTTTGTCCTGAATTAAGAAGAGCGTATTTTTGCGGAGGGTGTTACAATTAAATTTTTACTGTCTCCCCCTCTCCTGTTGGGTGTGGTGAGGCAGCTAAAATAGCGTGCTCGTGGAACTCTTCAATTTAAGTGGCGTCACGCTGCAGCTCAGGCCTTACTCTCGCTTATTGAACTACTCCATGTTTGCCGAAGTGCCGTGTCTTCTGTCTCACTTTTGGCCATTATTGAATTTAGCCAAACTGCTCCACCTGTGTCTGGACACGGTGTTCCCAGCCTCTCATACAGCCTCACGTCTGCTCCATATGTGTGGCAATGAGCCTTTTTATTCTGGCTCCCGTGAGGTCAGTGAACTTAATAAAGCTGCGCCATGTGTGCGAGAGTGGCTTGTCTACTGCCTCACCTGTGGCCGTTATAAAATTGAACTGATGGCGGCAAGGGGTTACTTCTCCCTATTGAATTGTTCCTACGAACTTGAAATTTTCTTTGAATTGAACAGTGACCAAGAGATTTAACGGGATTACATGCTGTCATCAGTATAATCGTGTTCGTATTTTTCTGGTATCGAAATGTATCATCCGTTTTTTTATCGTTGTGACATAGTTATCTCATCGAAACGAATGTAATTATTAATTTTTTATGGGTGATCAGTCACGAAGAACTCTATGCTATCGATCGCCTACATTTCTCTGTGGCGAGCTTGGTAGTTGCTACTCGATGTCTCGTTGTTTTTACGCCTGTCGACAAGCATTAAATATGGAAGGTTTCGTTCTTTTTCTGTCTTGAGATCCTGTGCACCTTGTTCTACTCCCAATAGTATTATCGTATGTCATTCTCTGAGTATGCGTCTTATGTTTTTATGAGTGTCAAATTTTCTTCTTGGTTCTTTGGGAGTTTATGTTTTTACTTTTTTAGATATTCGACCAATTAGACTTTATGTCCTACTCTATTACGTTGTCAAATTAGCACCTTCAGTGACCTTTGGGTAGTGCTAACACATTTTTTATTTATATTTCACTTCTACCTCATTTTACTCATCGTGGGACTGTCGTGTTCATTTTCTGAATATTTCACTTCTATCTCATTTTACTCATCGTGGGACTGTCGTGTTCATTTTCTGAATAAGATGCTATTCAAGAAAAATTTCTACAGTAAGTCCATAACAATTTGTAAAATGAAAAATTAATATTGATTTCTGATGTAGCAATCCAATAACAATTTTTTAAATAAAACGTCATTAATAATTTCCGAAATGGCAAGTCAATAGCAATTTTCACGAAATCAAATCGAAAACAATATATACTATAACTGGTGGAAACAGTTTCGACCATTACAAGTCTTTAAAAATAACAAGTATTGCCCATTCATTTCTTTATAGGCGGCTGAATTGACAGTCCATTGAAAATGAAATTTATCGACCTTGTTGCTTGTTGGTTTCATCTTCTCAATAATTGAGAACACACCAGTGCAAGGCCATGCTCCAAGTGAATGGTTTCTCGTAACTAGCAATTACTTCAACTGGCTTCATGAAGCTGATTATACGCGGCATCTTGCACTTGATCGAATATTACTCCATAAGTTTTCGTGCAGTGAGAATAATTTCGGATTTGACTGTTTATTTGTAGCTTGGTTATGAAATAAGTCAAGAGTTTTTAATTTTGTAAAATTCTTTGTTCCAAGATACGTATATTTACTCTGATCTCCTACTCCAGCAGGTACTTAAACAAGGCCGTAGCTGGAGCAATGCTCCAATAGTTATGTGCGTCGAAGTCTATGCGAGTACGAATATTGACAGCGCCTTTCCATCATTAATTGTATTGAAAAGACTTGGTAATTGCTATAAAAGGGAGGAAACTATTGGGATTTTTACGTTGAATAGTTCGAGAAGGTGGCAGATACGTACGCCATCCAGCTTTGCGCTGCTTTACTAAGCCGCCATTAATAGCATCACGAGGCTTGCAAGTGTAGCCGTCCAGTGGCGGCTGACGACTCCGCTATTCACGGTGCGACTCTCGACTGCCGTTACTCTGTCAGTAATTGCCCAGTTTCAAAGCAAGCGCAGACCAGCGTATTGAGCAGAGCTGAGCTGCGTCCTTTGGAAAAGGGGATAAACATGTTTTTTAGGTATACCTTACTGGATGTGCGTTTCATTTGCAATGTGTGAAGTATTTTTTATCGTACTTTTTGTTAGTGAAGTGAGTTTATTACGAGGAAGGAACATAATACTTGTGGAAGTTCTGTTGATTTTAACACTCATCAAAATCGTCATGATTTTATCGAAACAGGATTTTGATCGTGTTTCAAAAGTAACGTATTTATTTATTTAATTTTCTAACATCTCTTTTTCTCTTGGCGTATTTAGTGGGCATTTTACCGTCGACTCCACTTTTATTTTAAAACTCTCGTTTTTTTACTCTTAGACCTCAAAACGGAGGACTTGTTTTTCAACGATGCTTGGCATGTAATGCTGGTCCATTCATTCACTCTTTTTATGAATTCAGAGCGTCGGTCATTTGCTCTGCGCCGTCTATGAGAACTGGAAGTTCAGCGGAAATATTCGTTACTCCGGTATTGGTTTTCAGTGCTGTAGACTTATAAATTCAGCGGTCGGGTTGAAGGTCGACATTTTTGTTGACAATCAGTACTTCATTTAATTTATTGCCTTCGGTTCTGTCGCTAATCGCTTAGCGCTGTATTCTTACAATAGGTTCACCAGTGCTAAGGGCTGTCAGGGACCAGAGTTGACTGAGTACTTGCTATGAATGATGGTCTCATCTGTGTAATGAACCGGCACAATTAGTCGACCAGTGGTCGAGCCAAACAAAATATATATACGCATAATGGAACGGAACTAAATTTATCCGCTAATAATACACCATTGATAATCAAAACCTGCACCATATAATGTGTTATTTTAAGAAGATACTGTGATTGACTTGAAGTTTTCAGAATATTTGAAACCAATGATGTTATAGCTCAGCGAATAGGCATGGCTTCTCCTGGCCACGCCATTACACTGTGTTCTCTGTGCACTACATTCTGTACTTCTTGCGGGCTCGCGTCCTTCAGCGCAGGGCGTATCCTGCCTGGTGGAGAGGCTCTTGGCTAAATTGCGGAGCGTGGGCGGCAGCTACTTACTTTTTATTCTACTGGGAATCGTGGATTTTTTAAACGTATCCTAGTATAGTATTTGACATCAGAAAAAATGACATTAGTAAAATATGCGAAAAATTTCCGTGAGTTTACGGTCATGCTTTCGCTTATCCGCAAACATTTTACGGGGAAGAAAGAATGGTTTTAACAGGTTTGTCCTGCGATGCTCGTTGTTTGTAATTGCACCGTAACTTTTAAGTTTTATGAGATAATCTGTTCTACTTTGGTTCCACTGCTTTATTTATTTATTAAGTTTTTTTGGGCCGTCAGCTTCTCCTGCGTTACTGCATCACATAGCGCGTCTTTATTGTGTATCTCCATTGTTCATTTCCCTTCCTTGTTTCCAGATGTTAGACATTGATTTGTATGAGCAAAAGATATACATAACATGGCGAACTTGTGAGTTGTGTTTGAATTTCAGATGTATGATGTCCGAAATAGGCACAGCCATTTTTCGTCTTGATGAAAATTTGAGTTATATTCTCAAATTTTGAGTTATCCATCATTTTGTGATTTCCTGGCAAACAGGCCATGGTTTTAGCACTCAAGATCGTTTAATGAATTTGACTAGACCTGACCTAACCTAACCTAACCTAACCGAACCGAGCCCAACGCAACCTAAAATGATTAGTTAAAACATTTTTATAGCTAAAATTTGTCACCAAGAGGTCTTTAAGTATTTTTTTGGAATATTTTAGGTAAGCGTTTTTTCATTAGTACGCAGACCTTTTTCCCTTTTATTTTTTCTGTAAATTATAAGCCGTTTTGAGATCATTCTTGGGACGAACATACCGGAAAGGAAGTAAATCAGATAAATATTTTGTACACCAATTTCCCGCGAAGGAGAAAAGGATCTGGCGGTTCCTTAATTCTGCAGTATGTCTAGGAAGAGGACTTCAGTTCTCGATTGTCAGTAGAGGTGATGTTTCATCCACGCTGAAGGGGCGTCGCCTAATCTGCTTGCCTACTTCATTGCTGAGACGATTTGTGTTTCTCACGAGTTGTTTGTCATGGGTGGAAGTTAGCAAATTTCAATAGAATTGGTTTTGTTTCTAGATCTCAAGATCGAGACTGTATAACTTTGAATGCGTTTTAATTTTTTCATTAATGCTTTTTTTGGGCAGAATTTCTCTGATACACACAATTTATTTGTAGAAGAATTTGTGTCTTCATTAAGTTGCAGTTCGTGAAGAATAAATGCCTCATTCTAATTTTATAACTAATTGGTGCCGAGAAATATGCGTCCATTGATGTATGTATAATTTCGAAAAAAAATTATCAACAAGGGTACGTACAGGTTAGATGAATAATATTCAATGAATTGGAACCCTCGTGTCTAAACAGAAGTACTATAGGTGTTAAGTATAGAAGTGTTGCAAGCAATTTTGCCAGAGGGCAAAGTAGTGTTAGCACTGATAGTTGGGCGGGAATGAGACCGCGGTGACGACCTCACGTCCTCAGCATGACGGCCACCAGCTACACACGCTCGGCATTCCTGCAAACGCTGCTCTTCTGGGGTGGGTTGTTGGTCTCGCAGTGCGCTCCTGCGTACCTTGTGTTCATTCAGTGCACTTAGTGACGGTAAGTTGTGCTACCGCGTTGTTTGGTGGGTTGTTGGTCTCGCAATGTGCTCTTGCGTACCTTTTGTTCATTCAGTGCATTTAGTGACGGTAAGTTGTGCTACCGCGTTGTTTGGTGGGTTGTTGGTCTCGCAATGTGCTCTTGCGTACCTTTTGTTCATTCAGTGCACTTACTGTCGGTAAGTTGTGGCGTTGTTTGGTGGGTTGTTGGTCTCGCAGTGTGCTCCTGCGTACCTTTTGTTCATTCAGTGCACTTACTGTCGGTAAGTTGTGGCGTTGTTTGGTGGGTTGTTGGTCTCGCAGTGCGCTCCTGCGTACCTTTTGTTCATTCAGTGCACTTACTGTCGGTAAGTTCCCAGGAGGAAAATGTGAGGTCCTGAGCTGAGAGGGAAGGTCTACTTTTTGTTGAAGTAAACTGTTTTTTGTTTTGTTAAGGACCACCTTTTTTCGGTTCACTACTGTGCTGTTTTTCAGCATCTCTGCTTTTCTAAATAAAAGTGCCAAGATACACGTCTTAAATCTCATTATTTATTTTGGAAAGTCAATTAATAAAATTTCTGGAACATTTCGACCGCCAGGATCATTATCAACCTGATAACAAGTAGTAAAAACTAGTCAAGTGTCAAATTTACATCAATCATGGAAGAAGAAAGCAAAAAAAACATGAAAGGAACAAAATAAAAATGTTCAGTATTAAAATTACGTTAGTAGTAGAGGAAAAACAGATTGCATATCATTTAAAACCGGGGTTTCTTTCAAAATGTGGAAAGATTATAAAATTCTGAGGTTTATTTGGTTTGGTGCAGCGGAAATTACTCTAAAATCACCTAATCTAACAGGAATGTCGCACTTCTCTGCATGAGAGCGGACTGAAGAGTGGGAAGGTGCGGAAAGTAACTGATTAGTTTTAAAACTCCTGCCGGCATGCTCTGCAACACGAATACTGAGGGCTTGAGTGGTCGAGCCCACGTACTCCGACGCACACTGTGCGCAACTATATTTGTAAATCACAGATGAGAGCATACCTTTAGGAGTGTTATCTTTATAATTGAAAAATGATCCTATTCTATACGTATTGACTAACACTAATTTAAAATCAATCTGCGGAAAATGTTTCGAAAGAAGAATGACAAGGTCTTTTTTAAGTTTCTCCGATTGGTGACCGAAGAACGGAAACGAGAAAAAGAGTTCCTTTTTAGGAGCGGTAGGTAGAGTGACATCGCGGTAAAAAAAATTCTGTTCAAAAAGTTCTTAACACAAGAATCAACTAGTGGTGAAGGAAAGCCATTATCGCTAAAAGAAAACCTTCAAAAATTCAAATTCCTTATGCATAGCTTCAAATGAAGAACATACACGATAGGCCCTAGACAACAATGTTTTGATGCTATTTAATTTCGTTGTATCCTATTACTAGATTGGATTATTATAAAAGTTGGACGTACTCTACGTCACTCTGCTCTTTGTCTGGAGGAGTGTATTGTGTGCTATGTGATTATTTTCAGGCTCGAGTGCGCTCGAATCCAAGTCTTTATTCTTTCATTTGACTTTGTGTTGGAAGCTCACTCTCTCCATAGGACGTATTACATCAACTTGGACGTAAGTTTCAAAGTTAACCTAGTCTAACTTTTTCGCCGCCTTTATGCATGTTTTTCGCCGCCTTTATGCATGTTTTTCGCCGCCCCAGTAATTAAATCGCTTGGGCGGCGAAAAACATGCATGCTCCGGCGAAAAAGTTAGACTGGGAAGTTACTAAAGGGCTCAAGTTTTCTATAATTGTTCCACTGCTTTGGACTGCTGAGGATGTAGTGGAGTTGATGTTATTCTTGCACTAGTGCGGCCGCGTTGAGTATGGAGCTGTCGGTGAAGTAAACGAATACATGAAGATTTAAGTGAGTGGCGTAATGAACCGAGAGCATAATGTTTCTGTTTCCTGGGAGGTCAGGCGGCAGTCTCACCTTGGTATTTTAAATAATATTTATTGAAATTGCCGCTGTGCTATCTTTGTGTTGCTCATACTTCATTTAATTGTTTAGCTTTGAAATTTTTGCTTCCATTCTGAACGTTAGCCAACGTGAGTGTGTAAAAACTGGAATTAAGACGCAATGTGCGAAGTCGTTCATAATAAATTGAACTTCTTGTATCTTTTTCCTAGCTACTTCGCTTCTTTCGTCTTTCAGGCACTACGAATTTTTATTTTTTCTTGAGTGGTCCATGTAACGCTATTCATCAGAATTGGAGTTACCTCCTGTGTTGCTAGTATACATATATTTTTTCGTTTGTGTGCTCGATTTTTCCTGAAACGTTTTGTGTTCATTGAGAAGGAGAAACATCCATATTGTAGTTTGGTTACTGATTCCCCTGAACGTTCTTTTCTTTTAAAGGCACACATCCTAATGTTGGCCTTTGGTTTCAGAAGAGCATCCCCGGCGACGGCGCCGTCGGTCGCAGCTGCAGGCGGGCCACCAGCGCCAACTGGCGGGGGCTGCGGCGGGCCAGGGAGGCAGCTCGCCTTCTGCTGGTAAAGGGTACAGTCCCTCAGTGTCGGGTAGCCCCACGTACCCCTTGAACACCCCTGAAGTAACCAGCCCCACGTACCCTCTGAAGACTCCTGAGGTAGTGCGCAATGTGGTGTCTCGCTTCACACCGCCCCCGTCCCCTCCTCCTGCCGTGTACTCTACCCAGACGGTACAGGCTGCGCCATTTGTCCCTCCGAAGCGACCGCTGCACGGTTGCACCTCCTCTTCACCCATCAGGAAGGTCAGTGTCACCTCGGAAGAACCTGCTCTTCCTTCCACCGTCAAATGCAGGCCTAAGTCCCCTATAACTCATTCAGTTATCACTGCCTCTGGAAAGAAAGAAATGTCTACTTCTACTACAACGAAACTGCCTTCTCTCGTCTCGCCTTATTCACCTTCGAGCTCTTTTAAAGCAACGAAAACTACTCACGGGCCATCATCTGCCCCTGCAACGATAGACCACCGCAGAAAACCTCTTGGTGGGAGTGATGCGTCTCCCAAGAACTCCTTGCAAAAACCAAGTATTCCCGACGTTCTTCGTTCGCGGGATGCTGCGTCTAGCTTGGCGGCTCCATCCGTTGTTTCGTCGTCGCCTTCTGCGTTCAAGCCTCCTGCTGAAACAGAGCCAGAAGGCATGCCTCCAACAGTCGTGCGCTCTACTCTCAGAAAAGCCCAAGAAATTGGTGGCACCTGTTTCATGGCGTCGAGGCGAGATAAGAAAACTGACGACGACAAACCAGACCTCTTCAAAGACTTCAGCTTGAAAAATGTCGATCGTTGGTCGAAAATTGATTCTCCATTGAATGTCGACAGTTCTGCTCCTACCTCTTCTAATAAAACATTTGAAGAGGATGCAAGCACGAAGCTGACGAAATCGAGTAGAATATCAAAAAGCATTGGAGATGTAGACGCCTCCCTAAATTCAGAAGCTCTCGTAGACGAATGCAAAAGTTATTTGGGGTCAGCTGCATCACATTCGAGATCCCCTTCTGCTGCTTCGCCACCTCGTAGTTTCAACAAAGAAGGGAGCAAACCAAAATCGCAAACGCTTGATTTCCGTAAAGACTACGCGTACGATTACGGAGGCCAGAAAAACGGGGTCGGGGGCTCTGAAGGTCATGGCGCAGAAAGTGAGCCATTGGTTCTTCAACAAAAAGAAGTGAAGAGAGAAAATCGTGTCAACTTCAGTGTAGATTGTCGAAGTGATGACGACGACGACTACGATGCGCTTGACATCGATGCAACCAATGCTTTGCCTTCAGGGTCCCCGAAATTACTAGCCATGGATCAAGAAAGAGCTGTTCTTGCCATTGCGGGAGAGCTAATACACGGTAGAGGGCTAACAGAACGCCACCGTTCTCTCGACAGCGAGTGCGGCGATCATCGAACATCGGCGATGTCTCCAGAGCCTCAGTCGATCCTCAAGCGACGGCACTCTCGTGATGACGTGCCCTTTGATCGCCCAATGACGCCTGAACCTCAAGGTATTCTTAAAAGGAAAAGCTCATCTCGAGGTTCGTCATCTCGAGCCTCTAGTGTTGATACACTAGATGGAGAGCTGATCCCGATATTGAAAAAGAAGCCCAGTTTTGAAGACTTAGACCACTTCGAACCTAAACCAATCCTGAAGAAGAAATCTCTCACTGATGATGAGTTTGATGACAGGCCTAAGTCAATATTAAAGAGTGCAAGAAGTGGCGAAGATCTCCATTCAGGTGGTGACAGCGGTGTTGTGTCTCCCACGCCTATACTAAAACGTTCAGGCCGGTGTGATAGTGATGGAGAGGAGCTACTGCGTCCTATTCTAAAGCGCCGAGAAACAACTGATGGTGTGAGACTGCGGGTGCATTTATCAGATGGCGAAGACGGCTTGCCAGGAGCGCGACTTCGTAGCGACAGTGCTCCTGAAGCTGGCGCCCGCCGGAGTCAATCTCCTAGTGAGTCTGGAGGAACCAGCGGTGCTTCTTCCTTCCCTCACTCCGTTCATTCTTCGCCGTCTCATCGGTCTAGTTTCCCCAGTGGTGGGCCGTCTTCTCCTCAGGCCCAGCAGCAAAAGAGGCCGAGCATTTTGAAGAAACGTTGGTCCGTATCTCCAGGAGAAGATCCGTCTAGTGCAGCTGTGGAGGGTGAGCTGTCGGTTGCTCTTCGTTCTCGTCGATCTGAGGACGAGTCAAGATCGCTGATGTGCTCTACGCCCATAAGGCCCGTGAGTCCTTCCCTTCTCGCTCTGCGAGGCCACGACGCGTCAGATGACGATCGCCCTCGCAGGGTGTCTGATCGAGTGGCAGACATGGAGGCTTCACCGCATGATCGCGACGATGAAGATGGCTCTTACAGAGGTGTGTTGTCTACAGCACAGTCGCCTGGTACTCGTCCCAAGACACGGGCAGCTTCGTTCAGCTCTCACAGGGACAGGGTCCGTGCCGGCTCTGCGCAGGATGCTCGCCGGTCTTCTTGGGCCAGCTCCGACAGGTGAGAATGTTTCCGCCGTATTAAGGGCACTGCAAAATACGTTGTTTGCATGTTTGAAAGTAGTTAAACCTGATCGAACTAAGCAAAAAATTATAATTTACTACTAACAATTATGTACTTTTTTCGCTTTATCTAACGTCAGTCTTACTTCACAGGAATACGGTTTTTGGGTCACGTACAAAGTTGTGCCTGTTACTCTACAATTCTTTTAGTTAACAATTTCTTACAGCTAGGGCAATTAAAGTTCAAATTGAGTGACCATTTTTTGCGAGAATTGACACCGTTAACAGTCAATTTGTGATGAAATCTATGAGAATGACCAATAATGAAAGTTCAAGGAATTATGCTACGAATCATAAACGACACTGAATGCGGTGATGACATCCTCATAATGCCAAGATTTAGCTTTCAATAAGAATAAATCAACTTAGAATCAGTTAGCCAAACATACCAACGAGTTCCTTCATTAGGAAACAACTCTTATATCATGTAAATTTGCGCTCCCGCGAGGAAAATATGAGGTTCCGAGCTAAAGGTTGGGTAGGCCTTCCTTTTGTTGTAGTAAAATAGACATTTTTTGTTGTTGCGGACCATCCTTTCTCGGTTCACTGCTGTCCTGTTTTCAATACCCCCTTTGTTTTTCTTCAATTTTTATCAAGCTTCAGAAATTTCTTTTTCAACTCACTGCTTCTACGCACCGTGTGCATAGACTATGCGTTCCATTAATCCCGCACTAAATGGTGCCTTCCTCTCTTTGAAACACCTTTGTTGCGATTAGGGAGGCTTGAACTAACTTTAATCTGAAAACACACAAGCGAATTGCGAGCAGAAAATATGAAACTACAGCGAAAAATCTGACATCAGATTTTAGTGCTCATATCAACAAAGTTACAAAACACTCATTACGGCGGAAGTTCTACGGGCCAACATTTACGAAAAGACTGTAATTGACAGGCGTCTCAGAGCTCACATCAGTACGAAGAGAAATAAGTAAGTAGGTCTGAAATTATGACAACTTCCAACTGAAAGAATATTGTACGTTTAATGAATCTTCGTTAGCTGTAATTCCTCCAAGCTGCCGTTTGTAAGATATAGACGAAAATCTGTTACTGTTGACCGCTTGCATACAACGCTCAAGCACTTGTGGCTTAGTCATAGTGTGGGAAGTCCTCTCCTGCCAGTTAGCTGGATTTTCTTTTTAGTGCTTGTATTTCTACTGACGAGTGCTACAAAGCTCTCAAAGGTGAAATGACTATTTTTCGAAATAATTTAACCCTTTTGGTGAGTGATCGAGCCTTAACTGAAAACCAAACTTTCGTATCATCCATGTGGAAGTTCGGAGGTATTTTAGCCAAAGAGAGGGCCCCTCAGAGGGATACAACTATTGTATCTATGGGAATTAGCGCTCCCAGGGGAACAATGTGAGGGCCCGAGCTAAAGGTTAGGTAGGCTTTCTTTTTATTAAAATAGAATTAGTTTTTGTTGTGTTACGGACCATCTTTTTTTGGTTCACTGCTGTCCTGTTTTTCAGCATCTACTACTTTCTTCTTCAACTTTGATCTCGTTTCATGAACTTCTTTCTCATCTTACTGTTTCTATGCCACTTCTGCATAGATTCCCCATTCTCTTATTACCATACTAAATTGTGCCTTCCTCCTTCCTCACTTCGATACGCTCTTATTTTGTAGCGGTTAGGGAGGCTTAAACTAACTTATAATCATAATCAGCCAAAGAGAGGGTCAACTATAACTGTTGAGATACCAATACATTCAGCGAAATTTCCAAGGGGGATTTTTAACATCACCTTAATAACAAAATTATGGATCTTCTTCTTTATTTTTGTATTTTAATCCCGTAATCTATTATTCTAAACGAATGAAATGTTGAATATTAAATTGTGCAGCAGTCTTAACGACCCATAAACTTTCACTCAGATTGTGCTAGTACCATTTAATGTCAAGTTATATACATGAGTTACTCATCTTCATTTCACCCTTATCTTTACTAACTCATGATGCATTCCGGACAGGTCACCTCGGGACATCAAGTTTGTACCAAGTCCCATCAGAAGAGCAGTGAGGTCTGAGGCGTCTGGTGCATGCGTGCAGTTTGCGTCAAGCCCCACGAGACGTAACCACATGGACACCTCGAGTGAAGAAGATTTACCCCGAGACGGTGACGTCGTCGAGGCACTCAACAGGGACGTTGTGGAAGCTTGCAATAGGGCTGTCTATGGTGACGTCGACAGCGAGGGACACCCTAACTTGGATACCGTAGCTTCAGACGCTGCGAGGTTTTTGCTCATGACTGCCGGCTCGGCGCAGTCCCAACCTTCTGGAGTCGCTCAAAAAGCTGCCTTCTTTGCTCAGGTCTGAAATTTTCCATGTCCTGTTGTTCGTTTACTGGCTACTTTGCTGAATGAAGAAGATATGTCATTATACACGGTATGAATTGGTTGCATTTCATACGATATTTTTAATGGTGATATAATTTTTTCCTGCCTCATATTTTACTTGTTTTGTTTCATAGTTGGAGCAAGAGAGCAAGACGAAAACATCACCAAGGAAAGAAAGAACAGCCAGGTGAGAGTGTATTTAAAATATCTCAAAAGATTCATCACCTTCAAGCGCATGCACATTTAGAAGCTAGGCTCGAGAATAAACTTGGGCAGATTCACATGATGTGCTGCAGAATATCAAGTTTTGCTCGTTGAGATTTCTTTCCCCTGTGTCTTTTCACATTGATAAAATAGGTTCTAGCTAAGTTTTCTCACTTAGATGTAGAGTCACGCTAAAAATCGAAAAATACTTAAAAAGCCGCATTTACTTTAAATTTCAGTGTATTTTATTTGGCATGTCAGTTACTACACAAGGGTCATGATTCAGATTTTTTTACTGGAATCATATGTGCTACTCCTTGTCCTCCGGCCTCATAACAACTTGTGAATAAATTTTCTCGATCATGATTTGATATCCAGCGCGACAATGAGCCAGAGATTTCCCTCATTTGCTGCTTGGCTTTTTAGGCTCGTCACCAGAAATTGATGTCATTGAATAGGTGCTGTATTCCTCAATTCCTGTTATCTATGTGTGATTTTTTGGCTCATGAAATCCTACTGCTTTTTACTGAACCGATTTCTCATTATAGTTAACTACTTACAGAAAAGATTGGGTTGAAAATGTGTGTCCCGTTGTGTGAGCTGTTTGAATACATAATTACTGACTAACATGTAGTGCTTTTAGCCCTGTTAATTGAAGTTTAGAATCTCGTAGCTGGTACTTTGTTTTATCGCATTTTTTTCAGTGCTTCGTTAGAGAACCTTAATTAAGTAAGGTCAAAGTTAGTCTTCTTTTTTGTCAGTGCTCCGCATGGGGTATTTTCTAGCGATTTTGAATAATAATTCCCGGCAGAAGTCTCAATGGAACTGAAGCACAATTTCTGGATTAACTAGTAGCACGTTGCCTCACTATTGTAACTTCTACAATACAATAGTACATAGAGGTTACCTCAGTTTCTAATGTGGTTTTCATTGATCTTAGTGTCAAGTTGAAAGATTATTTTTCGGTCTTTGAAAATAATTTGATCGAATAATGTTGGTAACCGCTACGCTACATGAAGTACCCCATTCCGCACCAGGTACGCCACTCAGCCCGTGACAGTTTCTGAAGTATCGCGTGCCGCGAGGATGGCGGCGGGTGACCACGCAGAACACCGGCGCGTCTCCCCATCCTCACCTCGCTACCCGTTTGCTGCGGACCAGTCTCAGGAGCCCTTGTCACCGCGCTCCTTCGGGGCTTCAACGTCTCCAGTGCTTCCTTCATCTCCTCGTGGGCTTGGTGCTCCACCATCACCATCCGCCGTGTCTGCGTCGCCTAGTGGATTTGGGCCTTCATCGCCTCGACACTACGCTATCGGCAGAGAGCTTCCTCGTACCTCACAGCGACGGGCTTCTTTCGAACGTGGTGCCCACTCTCTTCATTCAGTAAACGGTGAGAAAGTTTTTCTCTAATTTGTCTAAGTTTTTCGCGTATCGCCGATCGTTGTCGAAGGGCGTCCTAGTTTAGGTTTTGTTCTTGGGGCATTTCCTACTTTTTTCAATAGGTTTTGTCTGTTTCTTCAATTCTTTGATTTTTGATTTCTATTATTTGTGGCATTTAAATTTTCTTCTCTTCTCAGGCTTTTTACGTTTACTCGAGTTTTAACAGTTTTCATTTTTTTGCTGATGTAATCTTTCTGTTCTTTTGTAATTATCCTGTCTATTGAGCGAATGACGTAGGCTGAGTTCAGTTATTCAGGTTCAGCAGGCCTTTCCCTGTCTTGTCACTGTGAGAGTGTTATGCGTTTTGTCTGTCTTCTCTTGTGGTCATTTTGTGCTTGTAGTAGACGACTGCTTCATAAGAAGATCATAATCATGGCTTTCTGTAACAGCCAAATCTGCTTGTCCCTTGTACGAGTTAGCTTGTGTTTCTGCAGGTGTGAGCTGCGAGGACAGCAGAGCTGATACCGCGGACCCTCCCTTGGACAGCCTTCAGAACGCGCAGAGTAAGTTTACAACCGAACTAAGAACTGCAGTAGAATCTTGTTCCCTTTTCCCTTTCAGTGAATTAGCGTAATCGCTTCCTAATTTCGTTTATTGTGGTCGTCGCATTTGTTGGTGTGAATCAGTTTTGCCGATTTTGTTGTTTTTTGAGTTCCATCAGTGGTCCTCATTGAACTTTAATGAAGTTATTAACTCAAGTCTTACCGCTAGGTTGCAAGGGAATTGCTCAACATTTTGTCTATGTTTGGCCTATTAATGTACACACATTGAATAATTTCTCCTGTCTGAACAATCGTCGAATTAATTCGTTCTTACACATGCTGTTGGAGTGAAATGTTGCATTTTCCACTTATCCTTTGGGCTTCTTCACTATGTTAAATTTGATGTAAATCTTTCCACGAGTTATGGGTATACATGTACATTGTAGAGGCTTTGCTATCTCGTTTCATTTTTTATGTCTTGGGCTTCACAATGATCTCTTCCCATACGTCGCGTTTTTTGTCATCAACATTGCATTCGCTGCATTATGCGGAGGGTTGTTGCATGAAAGTGGGTTCTCTACGTGAGAGATGTTTTATTGCTTTGGGAATATGTCGTTACGTCTCTAGATTTACCAAGCGTTAATCTTCGAAACTCATAAGTGTTCGTGTGACAAATTCATTTGTCTTTGATTTAACCCGTGTAGTTCATTTGCTTCGTTACGCATGAATGGTAGTCGGCTGATTTTACTTGTACTTAATTGTACTGAAGTATAATTACAGGGATGTTGAAACAATAGCTCTAATTTATTGTGCATAATTTTATCTCCATAAATGGAACACGTGAGTCACAATCTGACATGAATGAGACCTAAATCTAGTAAATTGTGCTATGATCTCTGTCCTAACTTTTCTTTTACGAGTCTAGGGGTCCCACAAGGAAAATGTGAGGTCCTGAGCTTAGAGATGGGTAGGCCTTCATTTTGTTGAAATAAAGTGTTTTTTGTTTTGTTAAGGACAATTTTTTTCTGGTCCACAGTTGTCTTGTTTTTACACGCCTGTGACTTTCTTCTTCAACTTTTACATTGTTTTTTAGCTTTCCTTCTCAACTTACTGTTTCTTTGTGCTGGGGATCTTGTGCGAGAACGCACTTTGTGCTTAAATTCTGCGTTCTCTCAACTCCCTACTAAATGGGGACCTTCATCCTATCTCTCTTTGAATATTTTTGTTGTGTTAAGGGACGCTGAAACCAACTTAAACATCAATCAATCATTACACATCTTTCGGTTAATCGTAGTCAGATAGTAATCGAGACATTTTAAATGATTTAGTTACAGAGATCGGCGTTTTCTCCCTCAACTATTTCTGTCTTCTTGCCAACTATGAACCCTTTCAAAATCCCCGGCTTGGTAGTAGTTAACGACTCAATCGTGTGAAGGAAGAGAAAACTTTGTATCGGTACATCTATTGGGGTGTTCCGAAACGTTTTTCCTAAATGAAAAGAGAATTATTGCGGTGTCGGTGGCAGCTGTGAAATATTTGAATGCATTTAAAACATTTGGTTGTAAGAAATCGACATTCAATTATTCTTCTCGACGCTTGGTTGGTTTTCGTGCATGGTAGTATGTCATTCGGAAAGGTCACCATGTGTTTCAGTACATCATTAGAGCCGCTTTTATATATAGTTACCTAAGCTCTTCGAGGTGTTGGTATGTGAGAGAACTTTTTGTTCAATGTGTTGGGCAAAAACTCATTATAACTCGCTTATGTGAATCGCATTATTAGGTTAGAGCGTTTAAGTTCACGTGTTTATCAGAAAGTAGGTATACTTCGTTTGACCATAAAATCAATCTCCCGTTGGTCGAGTCTCGAAAAAAAACCGGAAGCTACACTTTGTGTATACATATTATAGATGGGTTTGTTATGCTTGAGTAGCTTGATCGTCAGTACAATCCCACCGTCACCAATTGACTCCACCGTGAGAAACTTCAAGCTTATTCCGCACGGTTGTTCAGTTTTATGCACAGAGGGACTCACAAAAGCCTTCACCGCAATTTAAATACATGTAAGTCAAACGTCGTAATAACGAAGATAATTCAGCTCTGTAAAAAACATTTTGTAAATCATCTTTTTTTTGTCTATTCTGAAAATTTTATTCAATTTCTTAGTTGGACTTAGTCGAACTAACGTTTGCAGAAGAGTCTATCAAATATACGTGTGTTCTAAGGGGTGTGAATTGATCAATATTAGAAGAGCAAAATGCATATTTCTTCATTTTCTCATATATATATATATATATATATATATATATATATATATATATATATATATATATCTATTGTACCACTTCCTTAGTTATGGTATTGTGTCTTTTTAAATGATACAAGTAATTTAAAAAAAAAACAAATCATAACTAAGGAAGTGGTACAATAGATATATGTATGAGAAAATGAAGAAATATGCATTTCAACTTCTAATATCAATAAATTCACACCCCTTAAAGCACACGTAGTTTTGCTAGACTCTTCTGCAAACGTCAGTTCAACTGGTTTATGGGCAACAGGGGTTCGTGGTCACAACTTATCAGGTTGGTGCATAAGTAATGTCCGATTTAAATATCTTGAGTAAAAATGAACAAGCCAATGACTATGGAAATATTAATTCATTAGCACACTCTCTGTTACTTTCAATGACCTCGTCCTACCTAGTTTCAAACAATCTTGTAAATGCATCGTTTGTAAAATTTTGTAGGTTTTGAATCAAAATACAAATTCAACTTTTTTTCAATCTCTTCTCTTGTTGTTAACTTAAGTCCACTTAAATGGTTCTGTAGTCCTAGGAACAAATGAAAATCTAAAGCAGGTTGTATGGGCAACGTCTAACTGTCGGATAATTTCCGTAGTGGTAACGGTAGGATTCTCGGACCCGAGAACATTCAACTGATCAGAATCTTGTGTCCTTGGACGATCCTTCTTTGGCTCAACTTTCAAAGTGCAATCACCACTTCGAAAATGAGAAAATAATTTCCTGCGACTTCTTTCATTCACTACATCGTCCCCATTAAGTGTCTTCAATAGATTTTGCTGCCTCACGTGCATCAACAGCTTTACGAAACTCGTGCGGTAGAACATTTCATATGTGATTTTTAGGTGGGACTAACATGGATGCCAATATTTATAAAAATATGAGCGTAACAGAAATTATCTGGAAAAAATAATTTAGTTTATTCACAGAAATATATTGCTCATTTAAAAGAACTGTAATTAATTTTTCCTTTTGCACCAACCTGATATATGACTTAGTAGTACTTAAATTGTAATTTATTATTTCTCAACTCGGGAGATTGGTTGTTACCTGATTCAAAGCATCTCTCTATTCTTGTTTAAACAGTAAATTATTTCACGCTCGTACGAGAGTATGTTTTCGGTAGCCTCTACTGCAAGCTTTAGTGAAACAATGTCAAAGAAGCAATAAAGTAAAATTCTAAACTAGAGTAGATGGGAAATGTTGCTGCACGAATAGTTCTTACGGTATTAAATTAGCCTTGATTATTGTTGAGTTAAACTCAAAGCTCGGTTAACCTTTGTTTTCTCGTAAATTTTGTATGTATGTTTTCGTGTAAAACTTTGATCATGCCTTAGTAATCGATAAACCAGTAGAAACAAACATCCTCATCCATACAGGTATTATAGGTTCATAATATTCTTCATGAAGTTGAGGTTTTGAATGAAATTTATCTGCATTTCCTGCTCGGAGATAAATTATCGTGAGCTTGCTCCCGTGCATTCAACTGACAGTGCACGAGAAGTTATAGTAACACAGCTTCAAAATTCACTGATAAGCTTATTGGAATTTATGCATGAGAACTCACGAGTTTGCTAGATTTAAGTACAAGATTTTTACCGTGTTCTAGATTGATTTTTACTAATGCACTGCTTGCGGCACGATCCAGTCAGCCGGCTGAGTTAAACTCCCTCACGGATATTTATTCAACTGAGAAATGAGTGAGCTCGTGCAACTGGCTCTTGATTCATTGCACCTCCGATTGACGAGTTGTGTATTCCTCACCCAACAGACCCTATGTCCTCATCCCCATCACCTCCTCCTCTACCCACTTCATCACCTCCCGCAATGCGTTCTCACCATCCCCACGTTCGTCTACTCCCCCCAACCCCTTCACCAAGCGCTCTGACACATCGTCAATCAGCGGCTGCGCAGTTTGCCTCCACGTCTTGCTTTGGTGAGCCCAAAGCCCTGTCTTCAAAAACAGATCGCCTCCATGGAGTTGACTCGGGCTTTCTGCATGAGGAATATCCACAGAACGATGCAAATGTCCCGACTTCGAGTTTGGGGGCTTACAGAACTTTTCCTCTCAGTCGCCCGTGGTCGTCATCGTCATCTACTGGGTCCGCCACCTGGATTAGGTCTTCGTTATCTTCACGCCAAAATCAGTGTGCCAAGACAGATGACTTGTCTTCATCGTATTCTTCATCAGCGTTTAGAGCTGCTTCTTCTCCTTCTGTTACTTCATCTAGTTTTCTCGAGTCTTCTACTACTCCATCAGACATCCAATCACCTTCTATCTGTGCGTCTTCTTTTACATCTCCTGCTTCCCGTCGGGTTCCGTTTTCGGGATCTTCAAAGCACGTTGCTCAAGCTGGTTTGGTTAATTCCAGTAATAGCGCTGCCTCTAGCAGAGGTATCTTATCGTCTACCCCCAAGTCATCTGTAGCTGTGTCCCCCGATGAAGTAAGCGGCAGCAGCGTTACCGCTCGTGTTGCTTTGTGGTCCCGGCGTGTTGAAGAGCAACAAAAGGCTTCTCCTGCTATGTTGAGTCCGCGTCGGCGCAGACAGTTGCGGCACCAGACACAGCCTGTAACTCTTCAAGAAGTGCTCTCGGCCAGACGTCAGGGTATGGTCCAGTTCTACTCATGTTCATCCTGCTACTGCTGCTGTTGTTGACTTGGGCCGCCCAAGGGGTTCTTGCGGTTCAACCACTTCTCTTCCTAAGAATGTGTTGACAAGTTATTAGCCTTCAGAGATAGCCAAAGATTGATCTCTATAGGCTTTGCCGTTTATCGTCAGCACGCTGCTAACTGGCTTTTTATTGCAATTTTACGCCAACTTTTCTATACTCTCTCGAGTTAAATGCTCCAAAATAATTATTCTTTCCGTTCAGTTTTGATACTAAGTAATGCTTCAACCTCGTTCAAATCAAATAACTATGGGAACTTGAGTTCCTCAGAGATACCTCTCGCTACTCCTTATAAATCACTAATTCGTTTGATTGCAAATTGTTGCGTGTTAAGTTTGTCGTACGTGGACCTTTAGTTTTAACATTTTCCCCATTTCCTCTTAAAAAAAAATGGCTATTAAACTCTTGCACGAGTGTCTTTTCCCCTATTTTCTTTTCGTTTTACTTAAACTTCCAGTGTTTTAAAACTTATTCAGCATCACTAGTGCTTACCCGAAACACTGCCTGATGTCTAGCATCACAGCTCTTCAATTTAAAATGACTTTAATTTTACTGCAGAGAGAGTTGGAATTAGATGGGGATTGAACACTCTTAATCCTTAACACGTTTATATGTCACCTCCATTTCCTAATTTTTAAAATTTGTATCCTTTTGATTTTGGAACGTGTGTGAAATTTCCTGCGCGACCTCTACTGACTATTGTGTTAATTTTTCATCATAATATATACTCATTCCAACTGACGGCTTCCATCTCCCCATGCTAAATTTATAAGGGTTTAACAAATTTGGCGAGGAATTTTACGCTTCGTTATCATTATAAACATTTTATTTTACTAATTCGATACAATACATCTTCCGTTTTACTTTTTTGAATTAATTTGTACTTCAGCAATAAGCTCGTAAAATACACTTTGGCTTTATCTTGCACTTAATCTTGTATTTTCTATGGAATATACCACTATAATCTTTTATTTTTATCTTGAACATTTCTTAAATTTTTCATTTATATTTCGTGTCTGGTCTTATTGTCATGATTCTCTTCCGTAGCCTTTTAACTAATCCAGTCAGCCGTTATTTTCTGTTTAACCAAATGCTCTACCTCATATTCACGTCTATTATATGTTCATGCAGGCTCAGGTTTAAACTTTAGAAATTTTCGAAAATTTCAACGATACCCGCTAAAACATGTTCATCCTCATGTCTTGGATTCAAACTAGCTGTAATTTCTTTTACAATTTTTAGTAATTTCTCACATTGTAGTCATGAATTATTGTGAACACGCTAGTTGAAGGAAGTTACGGTTTTTTTCTGTCTACAAATTTAATTTATTTGATCGATTGTACGAGATCTATTACCCTATATTACATGTGATGTCTTCCATTTGCTGTTCTTTAGCTCGCAAAATAGTCAGTCTTCATACCTGTCCTTAGCTGTGTTAATTTTTTCCTTCGGAATAGCGACGCAAATGAAATGTAATGAAACTGCGGCTCGCTGCTAACTTTGAATTTTTATTCGATTTTAGAAGTTTCATAATTTTGGCATTTCATGACAAGTACGTGACATGCATTTGGCATTTTATGACATGTGATTATTATCTGCTGTTTTGGATGCGGTAACTTGTTAAAGCATTATGAAAAACCTCTGAATAACCCATAGCTTCATTGTCTTAAAATGTTGTTTGGGTCTTGTAATTTTTATGCCCAACTTCATGAAATCTTTTTTCTTTAATATTTTCGTATGATACCAGCACGGTACAACATGCAAAGAGCATTCACTTTAACGACACGTGGACCTTGTAACATACTCGTGGTAGAAATTTCTATCAGTACCAGGACATAGAAACTCCTCACGAATAAGTGAACTGATAGTTGGTTGGATGTTAAGTATCAAATTGACTGCTGGAATCTTACTTGCCATGGCCCTTAAGTTACTCTTGGTGCTTTGTGACTATGCCTTCGCTCATTGCGAATGATTCCAATACCTGCATTGTTTTTGAACATAACTTGCTTATATTGCAATATTTCAACATTTACGTTGGTGAGATAATTGCCTCTTTTTTCGTTTTGTCGTGTGTGAGGGCAATTTTTGGTTCTTGGTTCTATCTCTTCTACTTTTATTGCATGATTGTGATTATTGTGTGTCATTTGAATTTATATTTTAGTATCTACCGTGTACCAGAGCTCTAACATTTCGTCACCTACATATTTTATGTACTTTTTTTACCCACAAAGGTGTACATATCTTTCATTTTTTATTTCTTTTATTGTTAAAAGCAGAATCCTTCGGAATGCGTTGGTGCCGTCTTCATTGAGCTAATATCACATTGCTGTACCTATAACGTTCGGCCTCTGAGTGATCTGAACTGCTTTTTGAGCTAACCCCCGTTTTTATCCTCTTTAGTTGCCATTATAACCGTCGTAACAATTTGACAATGGTTGCGTCTACAATCAAGAAGTTTGATTTCTAAGTAATAGTGTGCCTTGCAGTTTGGTATGCAGAGCGAGTTGAGATTGTTCTTCTGTTGAACTTGTGGAAATTCCTCTTTTTTATCTATCATTAACTTTATGTGGGTGAGTACTTTCATTGTTTTGTCTATTTTAAATGTATAAGCTTAGCAAAAAATTTGAAAAAATAAAGTAAAAAATTTGCTATAGTAAAGTAGTACTGTCAAGCTGAAAAGACGTTTCGACCGTTTAATTTTTTCATTGAGCGGCAAAGATCATTTTATTCTTCAGGTTTTAATATCAAGGAAGTCAATTGATATTTTTGAATGAAACCTGCGGCTAAACTTGATACCATTAAGCAAGTTCAAAGTTTGAGTTAGAATTAATATTTGTTCCATGCAGGCATGGAGCCGTGGGAGGGGAACGGGGACAGTTCACCCCGACCTGCCGCTGGTGACGAGGCTGAGGAAACTGCTGCTGGTGTCCGAGGTGTGTGGCTCTCGGCTGGCTTTATATTGTGGTGGTGGCTGTCTTGACTTGCATGGTTACCGCCACGTGCAGTTGCTCTAGCAGCAGTGTGTTTTGGGTCATGCAGTCTTAGTCTTCTTGAATTGAGAAACGAGCCGATTAACTGCGTTGAATCGACTTGTAAGTTTGTCGGTGTGCTTTTGACGTGACTGTCGCGCGCCTGCTTTCCAACATGAATTTTAGTTATCGTAATTTTCTGATCTTCCTGTGTCCTAATAAAAAGATTTCTAGGGATGAATTTTAACGAAACATTTTAGTATCTTTTTTTAAATATGTTTGCAATTTTAATGCTTTTTAATTTCTAGAAATATGTATTGTAACTCTGTTTATCTGAAAACTTGAGATTTATGGTGATGTTTTTTTTCATGTACTAAAACCTAAGCTATTGTTAGATTTTCAAGAGACGGATGAAAAATTACAGGGAAATCCACGCTGTGTGCAGGCATTCTGAAGAGAGATGGTTCTCGGGAGCAGCACGACTCTCCCCGATCAATTCTGAAGCAATCCTCCATTGCATCTGCTTCTTCTCAGTCTTCTTCATCCTCATACTCTCAAGACTCCCCTGCTCTGTCTCCCCCGTCTTACGCGCATCCTAAGGACACTCCCACCAAAGGAATCCTCAAGCAGATGGAAAATTCACGCTCCCCCACGTCTCCCCAATGTACCGTTTCCTCCCCACCTGTACTGACGAAGGGACGACAGTTGCGGGGAGTTCTTAAAAAAGAATCCAGCCTCGAGGACGGCCGAGGAATTCGATCCATCCTGAAACCTCAGTCCGATTTCGTCAGACATTCGTCCGATTCTTCATCTGGTAAGCAAATATGGTCTGCCTTATTCGTCCAGTAAAGCCGATTGAGTTTCTGTCGGTAATCTGGGGTATTAGAGAACATCTACATAACTCACGCGTATTCAAGTAGAATTCAAATCAAATTTTAAAATCGAGTTTTTGAATTGATCGTGAACCAAATGTTTGGTAATTGTCCCGTAATAATATATGTGGCTACACAAGCAGACAGTAATTTAGTGTGAACCCGGTGCTTTTAAAACATAATAACTTGTAGGAATTGTAGGTAAAATTTCACTGCTCGATGTGAATTATCTGGCAAAACACTTTAACACAACGCAATTTTTTTTAAAGAGTTTCTACCTACGCTCAACTTTTCCAAGGATTGATTTCTGATTCAAGTAATTACTCGTGGTGGCATAGGTTAGTTATTCAGTAGGATTTTTATTTACGCTTAATTATCTTATTTTATAGCCTTATAGAGTCTTAGATTTTTGTGCATTAAATTCTTCTTACTTCTAATTTCGTCATTTGTTCATTGTTCGTATTGAATCATTACGATACTTGTGACAAACTCTCGAGTTAGTATGCGCATGTTCCCCTTCTAGGGGGCCTTGGCTTGGCCACAGGTTTAGGATACTTTGTTTCGTTTTTCCCATGCTTTGGGGAGAATACTGTTACTCTATTGAAGCTATTGATAGACTATCGGACTGCTATTTTTCGTGCACAGTGTGCTTATTTTATTTTACATGCCTTTTTTCTGACTTTTTTAAGCTTTTCTCTTCTTCTTCTTCTTCTTCCTTCCTTATTAGGTGTTTTTGTTCGCAGGGTATCGTGTATGAAAACATACCTTGTGCATAGATTCCTTGTTTTCTATAGTCCCTACAAATTGGTCCATCTTATTCATTCTCTCAAGATTGCCTTGTTTTCTACAGTTCACGCTAAATTATGTCTTTTATCTCTTGAGATCGTCTTTGTTGTCGTTAGAGAGTCTTAGGGTACTATAATAACAGCATGCGCATTTTCATCGATCACCTCAGATTGCTACACATATTCATCACATTTTTATAAATTGTATCTCTAAAAAAATCGTGTTATCTAGGTGATAGTGAATTATTTGAATGACAGGTACTTAATTGAGTTCTTTAACTGGTAAACAATTTTGTCACTAGTCTTATGCTTTGGTGCTTTTTGAAATGGAAATATTAGCTTTGACGATGACAAAGCCAATTCGAGCTCATTTAGATGGCGAAACTCTCTACATCAGGGAATTAAAATATCTCGCAACATTGGGAATTAGAAAACCTCTCTCATTTCTGAACTCTTCTCATTTTCGTTATGTTCGTCCTGTATCATTTCATATTTCTCACTAGTTATCGTAAATGGTATTAAGAAGTTGCTGAAAAATTCTACATCGACTTGGAATTTCAAATGTTATCTTAAATCAATATTTCTTTTTCCGTTAACGCAAGCTTTTGATGCGATTGGGGCATTTTCCCCTAAAATTTGTGCTTTTTCCTTCTGAAGCGCTTTACGCTGTCTCCCAGAACTGATCCGTGCTTTCTGTCATAACTTTGTTAGGAATTTCTTTCTGATTCGGTTGGTGTTCTCTAATATTATATTCCTAATATAACTAATATATGAGTATGGGACATCGTACACAGACGACCAAGGACTTGCTACAAAGGCGACGCCCACTGGCACGCCGAGTAACCTTCCGACGCTTCACACCGATCTCAACCACGTAAGTCTAGACTATTCGGCCTTATTTTGGCGACGCCTTATTACTTAGTATTGATACCTTCTTGCTCTTGACGACAGTTATTTTGGAATGGACCATCCGGGTGTATCAAGTTTAATCTTTTCAGTTAGTTTGTAGAAGGAAGGTTTCGAACCTACGCATCACAAGTGCTTATCAAACTATTCAGCTGTTTGCGCGAGGCAGGTTGACTGTGGTTTTGCTGATCATGAATATCTTAATGTAGAGGTTTTTTTGGATCAAATTTTTTGTTGTAAATCTAATTAATTTTCCAGGAACCTGTTCGAGAATAAATAAATGAAAACGAATTCAAGATTAATGAGAAAACTCAGAGTTATAAATATAGTGTTGCAATAATTAGCCTTATTGCTTCATTTACTGTTTTTCCTGGTGAATTTATTCCAACGCTTGACTCAAACACTGCATGTGTTTTTCATTTGAGGCCATATAATCTTTTGATGCACTCGGTCTTACTTCAATTGTCCACGGTTTATAGTTTAACAATATAGAAGTATGGGGTGAAAAATACTGCAGAACAGAGCTGTAAAGATTCAAAAGCTCGTGGGCCTGAAGTAGAATGTGGTGTAGCTGCTCCTGGTTAAATCCTTTCATGTCCTGGCTGCATCTGTTGGCTTTATTTGAAACCTCAATATAAAATCTTATACGTGTTGTGTATGCTTAATGTCCACGAAGAATGTGCTATGTTCCACATGTTAAATTTGTGTTCGGAAAATCTGCAAAGTTCCGATTAATTTCTTGACATTTAAAGTACAGATCTTCTCGCATTTGTAAAAATTAATTTCATCTCTGAGAGAAGTGTTCATGTCTATCTTAAGTCATAGTTATCTTACTATCAAATAAACTTTTAAACAGTGAGGTTCAGTGGAATCTGCCGTGAATCTAATGATTTTATTTAATAGTAGGAATAATTTCAAACAGGCATATTGAGTAAAAAAGACGCACGTACGTTGAAAAGTGGCTAACAGGATCAAAGTATACAATGCATGATTTTATGGTATACAATGTATGATTAAAGTCGTTGAATACGCGTCATACTCTGAACCCTCATTGTGGTAGCTTACCTTAGTACTTACAGCGGTAACGTTGAGGTTGTTTACGAATTTAACTCCTAAACTTTATATTTTTGGAAAGTATTATAATTGTTGAGGAATTAATACTCCTGCACGCTGCTGTTGGTGCTCATTGATGATCTTTGTTGCTGGTAAAAATAAGCAGTTTAGTGTCATTTTCGGGGTATCGTTGATGAAAGTCAAGAGAGCGCAGTCGTGAGGGTTCATCTAGCAACACAGTAACTAAGAGAAATCTGAGAAACTGGCAAAATTCCGCGACCGAAGCACAGTTTTGTCTTCCGTAAAATTTAGCGCTATAAAGATGAAGATGCTGGAAAGGTTACAGATCATACAAGGAAAAATCGTCTAAGAACTTCAACGCAGAAAGTTTTAAAGAAGATTGCATCATGGATTGTTATCCTTGGAGGTCTATAAAAAATAACTTCAGAGCTTGAAATATTGAGAGATTGTGTTTGTAGAGTTGTAAGAAGAGAGATGGGGCTCACTTATCTAAAATTAAGAACTGTCTATAGCCTCCTAAAACATCGAAGGGGAGAAAAGACACAAGAAATTGTACATATTACTCCGACTTGCAATTTGTGGTCTCGATTCTATTGTGTTCACGGATGAAAGAAGTTCTCTTCAACAAGCTTCCTATCACCAAAGTGAATTTATTTTTACTATTAGTGGTTCAGCAACACCAGTAAACTCAAACATTCGCTGGTCTCTAAAATCTGCCTCTGTCATGGTCTGGGGAGGAGGGTAGGCAAATTGGCTCTTCTTTTTTTTTTCTTGACAGAGCGCCCCCTCAGGGGGATACAGATATTGTATCTATGGGAATTAGCGCTCCCAGGGGAAAAATGTGAGGGCCCGAGCTGAGAGTTAGGTAGGCCTTCTTTTGGTTGAAATAAAATGTTTTTTGTTATGTTAAGGACCACCTTTTTTCGGTTCACTGCTGTCCTGTTTTTCAGCACCTACTTCTTTCTTCTTCAACTTTTATCTCATTTCATGAACTTCTTTCCCATCTTGCTGTTTATATGCCCTTTCTGCATAGATTCCTCATTTTCTTATCTCCATACTAAATGGTGCCTTCCTCCTTCCTCTCTTCGATACGCTCTATTTTTGCAGCGGTTAGGGAGGCTTAAACTAACTTATAATCTATAATCTAATCTTGACAGAGCGTGAAAATAAATGTCAAAAACTGTGAAAAATATATCATGGAACACCAGTGGTAAAGAAAGAACCATGAGGATACAATGTTTCATGAAAGGCCTTTTCTCTTCAAACAAGATAGAGGTCCAGAGGAGACGGTTCTTGTCTTTCTAACTAAGGATGAAAGACCTCCCTCAAGCCCTGGTCTTGATCCCGTGGACTTTTGTGTCTGGTCTTTAGGAAAGAAAGCCTGGCAGAAATCTCTGCCAACACTGGAAGCCATGAAGAGGCCTTTGAAAACGAATAAGCTAAAGGACCGATTGGGCTGTTGCTTGTAGCAGTAGAACCTGTACCCAAGAGATAGACGGAGGTTGTGAAAAGGAAAGGTGGTTTTATTGAATAAATTTTTTTCCATTTAATTTTGATAACTATAAGTACATGCTAAGCGATTTTCCTACATTCTCGTTAATTTTCTGCATAATACATTTTAACAGAAAATATTTTTGTGTCACCGTGTATGACAAATTATTGTATGTAAGCAGTATTAGTTAATCAGCTGTTTTTTGTATAATGTTCTTCAGAGCGCGACGCCTCTAGCGGAGACGGAGGACCTCGGAGCGGCTCTGCGTAAGATCGAGAGTCTGGCACGGGGCCGCCGGGGCAGTGTCCCCCAAAAGGTTACCTCCTCCGCCTCTTCAAACCAAGCCCGAATCAGCCAAGCGTGAGTATTGAACTTCATTTTTTTAAATAGCTTTAGTTATCAGCGTCTCTTCTTGGGAGGTTGCTAGGCCCATATAATGCTGGTATTTTCTTTTTCAATAGAATTGCTTAGATAAGCTCCGCTTCTTGCGATAAATATGTTTTAGATGTAATTTCTTATTCCTGATGGGAGATCTCATCGAACGGTGTGGTTTTGCGTATGCGATTGTTTAAAGTCTCTCACGAGAAAATTTGATTGCTTCCATCTATAAAAATCTATACATAATCAAACGCTCCCTTGTCATTCTATGAAAACCACGGAGGAGCGCGATTATTGCTTATAAACCGATTAGCTGTTCTTAATCGCTCTCCTCTTGCCATATTTTTTCTCTCCTGAAGCCCTGTAAGTGGCATTAGCCTACGACTGGGTATTAATTGCTGTTTTCTTTGAAATTTAATAAGTCCTACGAATTTGTGATTATTACTACAAATGCGTATTTTGGGAGGAAAATAAAGTAATGAGTTATTATTGTGTGCGTGCTGAATGGCCAGTCGCTCTACAATGACAATATTTTTTGCGTGGTTTCTGGGCCTATTTTGACCTGTGAATAACTGATAATTTTTAATCTTAAATTACAAAATTTGCCATCGACCGCTAGCAAAGAACATTATGCTCTGTAAATTTAATATTCAAACAAGTTAGAAGTCCTCAAGTTATTCTTTGCGCGTGCGTTGTGGGATACTTGCATTAAACTACATGTATGAACTGTAGCTAAACAACTGATGTTCATCGGAGAAGTATAGATTTTTTCACTTTAGGTGTGTAATTTTCATTTTATGTTTGGTGAGACATAAAAACAGCAATATTTTACGAATTCATTTCATCAAATCGTTTTCATATTTGAATAAATCTGATAATAGTTCAACTGCAAATGCGACTTACAGGTACTCGTGTGGGAGACCTACAGCTATGTCATGCATTATTTCTTCTCATTTTAGATTGTGCATTATAACATCCTCATTTGTGTGTGTGTTAGATATGCTTGAGATTCTTGTTTTAATGATTGCAAAGTGCACTTGGTTTACCTTCTGAATACCTTCATTTCACTGAACACATCGCTATAAGGTAAGTGTGGGAGATCATTACCTGGTTGTCCTCGATTCAACGCATTTCTGCTCCGAGGGAAGTTCACCTTCGCATGGTGAGTTGAATATGTTATGTTATGATTTATGTCTGAAAATTTTTCTCCCTCAAGCAAATGAATGAAATGCGCTTTTCTCAAGCGAATATAAATAAAAGGCACAAGCAAGCTTTCTCGCTTCTCTCTGAATAGAAACTAATTTTCAGTTGGCTCGACTAGTGTTTGCTTGATTTTAATTAGCCTAAATTCTGATGGAAGGTCTAATTTTTCTGCTAAATGTGAAGGTTTTCTTGCAGCGTGCCCTTCTAACTGAACAAAAAGAAAAATCTGTTCACTTCTTTTAGACTTCGAAACCAAGGCCGCTATTTTAAAAATAATGCGAACATTTTTATTCAGCTTGTGATCGTTGACGATTGTGCATCGTGAAGTATTTATTTTTTCTATGTTAGAATTTTATCTATTCGATTTCTTGCCTAGGTTTGAATACCTATTTTACTCTTAATAAATTTACACTCTTTATAACGGATGACTTTCTAGTACGTTTGAGCGCGTAAAGCAAACCACGTCCCTGTCCTCGTTGGCAGTACGGCAGCCCTGGGTGCCCGTGAGCCTGGCGTTGCTGCTCATTGGTGATAAGGGTTGTCGCCACAGCCGTTCGCTCTGCAACTTAGGCTATTTTTATCCTGACTGCAAACAATACTCATTTCTTACTGGGCATTAAATTGATTCAGACTGTCTTCTGTGAAGTGATGGTTCCCTGATTTTTTTTTGGTGTAGAAATATTCTGCCCGTGAAATTCGTGTTCACCATCTGGCTTGCATTACGTTAAAAACAATTTTGATTTACGAGTCTCCTGAAGTTAATCTTTCGGTATCTCACCTTGTTAGCTTTCAGTACTCCTGCCCATAAAAAGTCGTGTGCTTCGGTTTTTCGTCTGGTATTTTGCAGGATTTTTTTTTTATATAAAAAAAATACAAACATGTTTCCCTTTCCTCCTATCGTGATTTCTCTTTTCACTTCTTTGGCCTTCTTTTTTAAAGATTTCAATCACAAACTGTACGGCTTCAATTTTGTCTCACGATAACCTTCTATTTTGTTTACTGATCAGTGATAAAAATCTAATTGCGGTAAAATATTTCAAATTGCACCCTAATTTATTGGAGATCCCCTCAAAAGGATATAGGATAGGCAATAGCTTTAGGTTATTTAGGTTGTCTATCCTACGCTTTGGGGACTGGCTGGCGTTCCCCAGGGAGATACCGTTAGATTAGCCTCAGATATAGATAGGCCAATCTTTCGCGCCCGCTTTACTTCTTTCAGTGACATGCCTTCTTCGCCCTCTTTTGTCTCTTTTTTCTGTTCTTTCATCTTAATTCACTGTTTCCATGCACATGAAATGCTGTGTAAGAACACACCTTGTGTTTATATTCCTAGTTTTCTTCATTTTATGTTAAATGGTACCTTCTCTTCGCCCTCATGAGGTCGCATTTGTTGTAGCTAAGAAATCTTAAACTAAGCATGCAATAAAATAATGATTTGATGGTGATCTGAGTGTATTACAACTGACAATCGCGTTCGTGAGTGCTGAGTCTTGCTATATGTGTAGCCTTGAAAGGAAATACACGTGCCATAGTTTAGTTCATCCTGTAAATATTGTTGAATTTGTTTCATGTGCCGATTGTACTGCGTTAGCGTCGTACATGGAATTTGTATCGGTAAAATGCACAGGAGACGAGGTCCAAAATTTGTATTGGTTTTGCTCCCAAGTTCAATACTCTTTTTCAAATCATAAATTCCTTTCAGCGCATCAGTGAAGGTTAATATTTTGTATACTTCTCGTTATCTACCATCTAAACATTGCTTTGCTGCGTACGTGCTTGTTTGAGTTATTTATTCCGGTATTCCTTAAATCGAGCATTTTTTATCAGAAGTTGCGCTTACGTAACGATTGAATTCCAATCATCAAGTGAATCTCGCTCTTGATCCAATTTCAACTATCACATCTGTGCGTTGGGTCCTCTATTGCATATAAAATTTATTTGCTTGTTTTTCCTCATTTCTGAATGATGCCGATTTCAGGCAAGATCAACTCTAGAGTGCGCGCTCTGTATGAAGCTCTACAGGGGTTTCGTTCTATCGGAAATACTTCGTAATTAATGTCATATTTAATTGACGTATGGATTTTTCGTATATTTTCCAGAGATAGAGAAGGATTCTTAGGTTACTTTAACATATGATTTGTTGCCTGGTTAAGGATACTAATGCACTGATTTTTATTCCTATGTTCATGATTTTCTTCCCTCGGGGAGATACAACTGTGGTTTCTGTGGGAATTAGCGTTCCAAAGGGAAAGAATGTAAGGCCTCGAGCTGAAGGTTAGGAAGCCTTCCTCTTGTTCCGATATAACGTTTTTGTTTTGTTACGAACCATCTGTTTTAGCTTACTGATGTTTTATTTTTTCAGCACCTTTATTTTGTTGTTCAACTTCTATCTTATTTCATAAACTTCTTCCTGAATTAGTGTTTTTATGCGCAAGAGATCTTCTGTCAGTTCTGTGGAAATACGCCTGCTATATGAATCCCCAGTTTCTGAAATTCCATACCAAATAGTGTCTTCCTCTTCCCTCTCTTGCGAATACCTTTATTTTTTAGGGAGGCTAAAACTAAGTTACAACAACGCAATCCAATAAGCCGGTCATGATTTTCTTTAAATATTTTTTCAGTGATGATGTTTTTGAGCTCAGTGCTCATTTTTCGTCTATAATCTCATTTCTTCTGTGTAGTGGCTAGGTTCAGTACTACCTTTTGGCTGAATACGCTTTAAAGCCTTGGAAACTGAGTACGTTCAGTGGGCTGTGTGCTTGTGCTGTAGGTTCATCTTGCAAGTCCCGAGACCTCTCCGTATCGAGTTCGATTGCGTGCATTTGTCTGCATCGTAGATTAAAAATTTCTTTCTTTAAAACTTCCGTAAAGAAAAAAAATAATGCTAACAAATTTTCATCTTTTTTTGTGACGATGGTGGAAAAGCCTGTGATGAAGCGCATAGTACTCAATTGGTGAAATTTGAGCGTCTGGTGCATTGGTGAGCGTCTGTTGCTTTGGTTCTATTGCTTAACGTGAGACTTGGTTTGATTTCAGGGCTATATAGGCTTCTTTCTTGTTGGCTGGTGTTTGATCGATATTAGCTTGAACGTGGAATTATAATACTTGGAAAAATGCTTAATTGAGTCGTTTATCGAGTGTGGCATTATTTGGCTTCTTCTGTTGTTACGCTTGTCTCAATTGCGCGAATTTCCCGATAAGCGTGCCAGTTGCCAAACATATACTGTTTTAGTTTAAAGAAAAAGTTCAGTTAGGAGCAGCAATACTTCGTAGGCATTTTTTTGCCTTTTAGAGCTCGGGGAAGCAGAGAAGTGAACTTTTCTTAAGATACTCCAATGAGACCATTCGCTTACGTTTCAAAGCACGCCAAGTCGGAGGAGAGAAAGGTGGGCGCAATAGGACTGGAAAGCGTGCCTCTTCCGCTGACCTGTTGCTGTCGCGTGGCAGTTTGGGGGGCGGGCGCCCAGCGTGTCAGGCCTCGCAGTGTTGCCTGCGTTGCGCTCGGTACAGAATTTCCTGGAGATTGTTACTCCTGGGTTATTAGCTGACGCACTTTCGTTTGGGGTTCGCTGTGTGGTTTGATTCCCGAATTAGCGCAAATTTTTTCGAGATATACTTGGAAGTGTGCGTCGATAAAGTTTATTCAATTTCCCGTGGAAACAAGAGTTATTTTTTCTCCAATCTTATTTTCAATTTCACTGCGGTCTAGTTTTGAGTGGAAAATCGCATGTTTAATATGTTTATTATTAATTTACCATAGCACTGGCTGGAAACTAGGTTTTAAGTACTTTTTTTATTAATTTTGAATTTCTACCGCTTCTAGAGAGGGTTTCAATTTGATTGTCTTCAAGTGAACAAAATAAATCGGTCTTCTTTTATGCTCTCCCTCAATATAATGAGAGGTGTTCGACGAATAGTATTTATGAAATCAGTATATTGATTATAAAAGTTAAGGCGATCACGGAAAATGACTTTTAGCATTGTACCCGCGTTAGCGCGCTGCTGAACGCTTGCACTCGTTATCGGACGTGTTTTTATCAGTACTCTTCGCAGTCGTGCTGCGGAACGTCTGCTATTTTTGTTTGTAAGTCTGGCTTAATTTAGTCGTTATCATATCTAATCTAGAGTTTTAGTGCCACTTTGAAGACTATTAAAATGTCAAATGTAATTTTCGGTGATGATTTTTTGGGATTTTCCGGGTTGTTGTGGGCGAGAAATCTCAAGAATTTATTTCTGTGTTTCTCAGTTGCTCTGCGTGTCACGGTGGCAGTGTCGCTGATGTTGCCGTGTGGTGGGGTCGCGTGTGCGTTGCACTGATTTTGGCGGGCACTAAGCTCAAATTTAAAATATCATGAATTTCCCACGATTTCTCCTGACACAGTTTCAATGTTATTTGCGTAATTCAGTCTTGGTAGCGGTGTGATGCCTTCATATGTGAGGGAGCGCGCTGAATGAGTGTACGAGTGAAGAAAGGAGTAAGTGCGGTTGAATGGGACCCACCAGCTGGTCAGGGCAAATGATGAAGAGACTCCCCTCTCAATGAAAACGACGTCCGTGTTTGGCACTGCACTGCGCGTGGGGGCGGTGCTCGACGTGCACTTATGGTGCTTATCCTAGAATGTGTGGAAGGATGAACTATTTGATTAGGCACCGTAACCCATCGCAATCTTCCTTTGCTACGTTTTTTAGTTACAGGGGTCTATGCGCGAGAAATTCACGCTGCATGGTATTTTACTTCTAATTTCCGTAAACTTGATCGTAATGTTTTTCCTCCTCGGTGTAAAGGTCATTGCCTCAGTTATTTGAAATGAATTTGAATGTATCAGAACTTACTTTTTCTTACAATGACGGGTTAAAATTGTTTCGCTTGAATGTGATTCTTTGTATTTATCAGTGTAACAAAAGTAATGCCGTAGTTTCTTGTAGTAACCAAAGGTATGGTCGACAGAAACTGAAGGATTCGCACTATTTGCTGGTAGAGTGTTCTATGCTTACATACTCAAATGAACCACGTAGCAATTTTGTAACGTTCCCTTAATTTAACGCATGCCGTCACTTCTAACCAAGGGCTCGATTGGATATTTCTGTTGCGTTAAAATTTATTCCGATGTTTTCATGGCGTTTCCCGCGTCGATTATTGTGCATGGAGATTGTACGGCGGCAGCCATATTCTTATCTTAGTGTAATGCTCGTGACAAATCCCCTTACTTGCTAGCGCATTTCTTCGCTGTGAAAGCAGCAGTATATTGGTTTATTCGTGTGTTTACTTACTTGTACTTCCCGTTATGAATTTCAAGACTGCGTTAGGAATATGTCTTGTAAATTCTTTTCTCAAGGTATTATGTTTTATTTCCTTGTTTTTGCGATAAATTATTGATTTCGTTATATTTTCTTAGTTTGCATTCTGATTACGACGTCTCATTTGGTTTCTGCTAACTTTTGTTTTTTGATTTCATTTTTACGTCTACGTTTAAATCTCTGAGTATCAGGTTCGGCAATACTGACTGTATCAATGAGGTGAGCCCTCATTCCGCTAGTATTCAAATATTCATGGAAGCTTCCTTTTTGGCAAAGTCATTGCGTACAAATGAACTGCAGCTTCAATTGCAGTCCCAGTATTGGGTACTTGCGCTTATTACTCGACCATTGATTGATTGCTAATAGTTTTTTTCTCATGTGGGAAATGACGAACATTCGCATCATTTCATTTGGGAAAATGTTCTTCAATTCTCACTTTCATGTTTGGTTACATTTTATTGGCTATTTTACTTACATTTTTTAAAAATTGGAAACAATGTTACTTCCACACAATTCCATTTACGTTAAGCCTGTCAATTCATTATGCAAGCCGTTGGATATCATACTCTGACGTTCGTTAATTGACGTTTGTGGGATTTAAAAGAGACCTGTTGCGGGTTAAAGTTCTATTGGCGGCGAAGTTAAATTGAACTAAATGTTGTCTACTACACGAAACTTGGTTATAACAACGTCTCAAATGTTGGTCATCGTATCCTAGTGTGGTTGATAGTTATCCAATTTAGGGGCCTGGGTGTAGAATTGGATACTCTTATACTGAATGTAAGGCACAGTGAGAAATTGTGTGCGGTTTACCACTGCGTAACACACCAATGTTCATTTATTGAAATTTATTCATACTGTCATTTTGTTCCCTCTTGAGGAATGCGGCCAGTGTTGGAGCACGTATGAGCAATGGAGCTATTTAATTGAGTAGGATTGGCCTCCTCGTTTACTCGCTACGAGTCATCAGACTTTTCGAGCCCCCTGTCGAACCTGTTCGAGAATGTACTTGCTTCGCCTTGATAATGGATATCTCGACTGGAGCTTCGTAGGTGCGAACCAGTATCGGCCAATCATCCTTCGTGTTGTGTTCAGCTCATTGCCGCTGTTGGTACAAAGTAAGGCGAACTAACTTTCATTAATTTATTCACTTGTCAACATAAATTTTGACGTTTTCAGCTCTAACAAATTATTGTGTTTAAATCATTTCTTGTGTTTGTTGGGCAATTCAAAATGTTTCACCTCTAAACTAAAATTTGTTTTGAGCTGTAACGTAAGAAAAACAGTTCACTTTCCTCCTCTAGCGTGTAGGAACGAGGAACACAATGCGCCTAAAATAATTTATTCACTGGCATGTTTTAGCACAAATTATTTTATCTACGCCCACTATTGTGAGTTGAAATTCTCTATGCAAAAAATGGAATTAGAGTAGGTTAGCTTTGAGCTGAGGTACATCAAAAGACAATGCCTCTTTTTCACTTGAACGAACGTTGAAGGCAATCCAGTGTTTTTGCGAGCATGTAGACAGAGCGCTTTGTGCTTTCTTTGATGTGCGTGAAATATGCACAGGATCGATCCGTTCGATCGTTATGTTGACGAGTTGCGCCTGTTATGTTCTGAACAGCTTGTGAGCGGCATACCGTCTTTGAGACACCTCATTAAGTAATTAGGGAACTATAATGACATTTGCTGTGGCGTCTTCTTGAAAGTCCTCTAAGGCGAGTCTTTTGTTCACGGCCGTAAAGAATGTGTGGTAGATTGACTCAATAAATACGTAGGTGCTTGTATTGTGTGGTCAGTTTGCCCTGCTGAGAATAATGAATTCTTTTGTGGTTCACCTTTATTTCGTTATTTTAGTGTTGGTTGTGTACCGTTGTTGTCCCTTGCATTGTTATAAGAATTATTAAATGGTTTTCGGTAAGAAACTATGTATTCTGAGGGACATATAACCGATATCAGATTAAGTTCCACGCACGAAATCCTGGTGAACAATGTTCAGAACGTAGTGAAATTCGTCTAAAAAAATAATAGTGTCTCAGGGTTATGGAGTCTCGTTACTGTCTAGTCAAGTGTATCATGATTTGCTAAGATCTTGGAATGCTAAGAAATTTTCCGTACCCTTTCTGCGTGTAATGCTTTTTAGTATGCAACTATTCACATGCGTAGTGGTGTGTATATTGCTTGATTATTTCGAGGTGAGGAAAACTTTACTACAGCAATATAAGTTTCTTCGAAATTACATAGCGAGGTTAGTACGAGGCAAATTAGAATATTGCCGATTGATGATGCCTTTACGTGTCAGTGTGCGCAGAGCCGAGTGCTGTGCGAGACATATGTTGTGTTCGTTGCTGCTGTTGGTTTTAGTCATAGACTTGCTGTTGTTTAAGCCTTCTCTGATGACGCTGATTTTGATGTTTTTTTCATGCTTGATGTTGTTGATATTGTGGGAGCGTATTGTGTTATTTTCTTCTCCGCTTTTCTTGAGCGCTCGGCCTGAAAACCTGTTGAAATCCTTTGTTGTAGTTTAATGTAATGAAATCAACTTGTGTAGATATCTTGAAGAATTCTTCGTTTATAAAGAGAGTCAAGATGATATGATATAATCTGTAGTCAGTACAAAGAAGTGTTGAAATGTTTGAGTGCAACTCCCTCTAAGTTGTAAAAATATATCAATGGGAATTAGCGTTCCCAGGAAAGAAATCTAAAGCACCGAGCTGAAGATTAGGTAGGTTTTATTTTGTTAAAGTGAAATTGTTTCCTTTTTTGTTGCGGACCATCTTTATTCGGTTCACTGCCGTCCATTTTTGGTCATCTATTATGTTTGTCGTCGCCATTCATCACCTTATTTTAATTTTGCTGTTTCTAGACACAGGGTGTGGGGACACTTTGTGTATAGAATCCTCATTCCTTTAATTCTACAGTGAATGATACTGTCTATCTCTTGCAAACTTCTTTGTCGTAGTTAGGGAGACTTTAACTAACCAATCTGTTGAAGTAAAATAATCAATGTTCACTTTATAGGTCCTCGTGTTTTAAGACACGTCCTTTTCCTATGTGAAGGGTTGTGAGAGCATAAAAATAACGATTGAAAAAGTATAAGAAGCGAAAGCGTAGGACTCTCTTCTCATTCAGAAACAAATGTCTGTGTAACACTAACACAACTATTTTGAAAAACTTGTGGTTGATATGAAGTGAAGTTGAACTGAAAAAAGAAATAGGTCTTTGCGACTATTTCAGAACTGAGGAAAATATATCTTAAAATCTCCCAAGCCAGAAATGAAAACAAAGTCTGTTCGTCCAATTATCCTTCTCTAGATTTACTCTAAATGAAAACTTCTGCAGTGATATCTTTATAAGGATGCGTATATTAATTCTAGACATTCTAACGTGTAAGTTGCCTGGGCTGGTGATGTGCACAGTGACATGAAAGAAGTATAAGCACAGCCTGTCGCATTGACACGAAGGAGAAGAAAACATCCTGTGCGTGTTACGGAGCCCCTCGCGTGCTACCCGCCGTATCAGCTACATTACGTCCCTCTCGTTGCAATAAAACGTCTCATTTTTCGCACTCTCTAAACAAAGAAAGGAAACTTTTCATTGCCTTATTTTAGTATATGGTGGTAGAAGTGTTTCAATTAATGTTTTTCAAGAAGCCTTCATTAGCAAGCATTTCGACTACGATAAATAACTAGTATGTTTTCGTTTCTGCTCCCGAGGGTAAGTATAGGTAGCTGCGTGGCATTAGCGTCAGTTGTCGTTGATGTGGTTGCGCATACAGTTATGGGACGTATCGTGGTGATCATTTGAGCTTCTCTAGCATGTTCTCATCTTGTGCCTGGCTGCCTGTCATGCATTAGCTCCCAGCTTGAGCTATATATGCGTATTTTACTGGCTATTCATAATAATCATTACATAAACAGTTTTCGAATATAGGTGATACATGGTGGAACAATACACCGTTGTGAGAGAACGTAGTTGTTGTTGCTCATGTACTCGTGCACTAGCTGTGTCTTCACGCACATTTTCGCTCTCGTCTCGACTCTTTATTGGTATTGTTATCTACATCCTTTCAATCTAAGTGACTTAATTTATTAACAAAATTATTAGCGAAGAGCTTTAGCTTGAGATATTTAGAAGAATTCCTTTCCGTATATTAATTTTTATGTTTGCATTGCTTATTACTTCCAAGTTTTTTGTTGATTAAATTTTATTATCAAACGATAGTTGAGAAGACAATGTCCTTAAGTTATTTCCCAGTGGTGTACTAAAGGACAATGTCGACTCTGCATTACTCGTTATCAAGTTTTACTCAAGATTTCATTAGCCGTTTTCGACGGTTTGGTAGATATTTTCGTACTTGAAGCGATCTCGTATTGAACCGAAGGTTGCCCTACACTATCTCCCCAGTGAACACTCGAATCGTTATGACGTGCAATGCAGTATCACTTAATTATCTGCCGTGGAGCTCAAATGTTGAAGCATGTGGCCTAAATCGAAGGGAAGTATGCTTGCTGTGATAGTGACGAACAGTAATGGGTCGGCTGCGCGTTGTATTGGGCTGACTCATTCATACACCTGTAATGCAGTGCACTCTTGCTGGCTCACGCTCCTCGATCGCATGTACAAAATGGTCACACCGGCTGGGTCGTGTGTTTTTTGAATCATCAACCTGTGGGGGCTTGTTTCTAAATTTATTCGGCCAAGAGAAAAGCAAAGGTGTTCACTCGTAAGTAATAATCATTTGTTTACTTTCACTGATAACAAAAATGTTGAAGATTGAACTATCATCTTATCGCTTCATTCGGTTGTTTTTATGCCCCTCAGAAGAATACGTTGAGGAAAGTTGTAATCAATATCTTTAAGTTTTCGTCTGTCTGATGCTGTGTAAACTATTTGCTCCGAGTTCCTACATCTGTTGCTGTAAATCTGCTTGAATATTTTTAATTCATTTCTGCCATCGTTATCTTTTTCGTGGGTTATGGTTTTGTTATAGGTTATGGTAGGTATTGCCGATTTTCTTTGGGAGGGATGTCGCACCGGGCAGTGGCATGCGAGGTCCTTTGCACTAAATCTTATCAGTCTTTTGGGTATTTATTTTATTTCCCTGCAGATAGTTGTTTCACAGTGGGTGTTTTGGAAAACAGTGCGGACGTCTCTTTGCATTATTAATAACATCCATATTGTGTTAGCAATGTGTTCACTTTTCTTATATGCAATAAAGGGTTATTATTACAGGAAAATCTTTTTTAAGTAACATTTTCGATTCTATGTGAATATTGTTAAGAGTAATTATAAACCTTTTGGCCTAAATCAACCATGTGCTTGAAAGCTGGTAATTTGAAAAATCCGAACGGTATCAGTCACGCGAATACGAACATAAATTGGTATGTAATGAGTTAATTTTATGTTCAAAATCTTTCACTCAATACTTATTTTTTTTTGAGGAGATACTCTCGTTTCCAAATGTCCCAACTAGCCCGAAATATTTTCGACTTCACTTGATGTTAGTGCTGCTGGAATACTTTTTATTGAATGTATTCCAGCATTCAAAGAGAAACTTCTTTCCAAGTTTAACCAAATACGCGAGATATTCTTGGTTAAACATGAAAGTTGTCATTAAAGTGTTCTGCATGTATGGTACTTTTCTGAACTCGCGTTTACGCTGAATTACCGGAATTTGACGCTTCCATTACAGTTTGTACTGAAGTTTTCTAGGTTTCGTTGATCGCTTTAATAGGGTGGAAATGATGGATGATTTTCTCAAGAAGAATAAAACAAAATGGAAATAAAATAATTTAAAAACTATTTGCTGGTTTTTATTGTTTCGATTATGTTTTTCGTTGAACGCTTTTCAACAATAATTGTTATACGTTTTCGTAAGCTATCTTCAAAAATTCTCTGTTGTAATTACTCTACTGTAGCCTGTCGGAATCATGTTGGCCCTGAAAAGTCAAACGAAAAATGTAAAGGCCACAATTTAACTTTATTTTAAAATTTAAAGAAGTAGTTGTTTCCAACTATTATGTAATAAATCATTTTATTAATATTGCGAACATGTTTAAAGCTCTAAATCATCCCAGATGTCGTCTGTATTGAAAAGCTCAAAGTTTTACAACTCGCCAGGTGCTTACAGCAAACAATAGAATTGAAGTTTGATACGATTCTTGTAGTTATTGTTACTTCCTTGTGTGGGAAGGAATTGCCACGGCAGAATTGAGTTCTGTTTCAATTATGACATTACAGAAAAGAGAGAAAAACGGTTTGTTTCCAATAAAGGTAATTACAAAATATTACTATTTGAAATGGCTCAACATGAAGGTCCTTACTTGGTAAACAGTATTAAGTTATTCATTAATCGTATAAAAGAGTGCGCATATGAAAAGGATAAGACTTGCCATTCTTTATGTACGATAACCTGAGCAATTTACTGAATTAATTCCTGTGGATGAGTATTTACCGTCGAGTTGAGTATTAAGAATTAACACATGAGGCACGTTGGCCAGTTAACTAGCCTGAACGCGAAAGTAGCTGTTTAACTTTTCTCTAGCGGACTTAAATAGCAGAATTCTCTGCATGTGCTAGTCTGCCGAAGTAAACTGTAACAGACTGCCAAATTCAGTAGCAAACTTCTCTAGATGTGAACACTCCTCGTTATATTGACTCCCATGAACCAGTTTGCAATTATTGAGCGCATCATTATCGCTTTTGATTTCAAAATCGTTAGTGTTGTACCATAAACTGTGCAAACATTACCCGTTTTAATTTTTCTTGGTCAAACCATATCCACGTTGCTGTGCACGGGTCTTCCAACTGACATACGCACCAAGACAGTGCCTGTAAAACAAAAAGATATTATTCAAAGAAATACATATATGGTTAGAGAAAAGGTGAATGGAATAAAATACGCCGAACGTTACTGTGTACAGCTATGTAGCATTATTATTCAAATTGTCGAGGATGTGTGTCAAAGCTGAAGGGCAAACTCAGTTACTGGTTATCGTTACGTAAATTGTGTGCATGGCGTTAAGGTATCACAGGATCTTTCCGTTACGGAACAGGGCGGTAGGAAGAACTGGCACGGTGTCTCGTCTCGGTGATTTTCGAGGTTGCTGGGCTTGATCAATAGGTGCGGCGACTCTGGCGCCGACAGCGAGACAATGCGGCGTTCGCCCTCTGTACTTCAGTTCTGGTGTTACGTAGATCGCCAATTTTCAACACTCTTATTAATGAGATTTTCTCTGCAGGACTCGCTCCACTAAAAAGCAAGCATTCAAAAGGTGTTCAGATTCATGGTGCTCGCGAGCATAGTAGAAATCCGCAATGTGTGGAAGTAGGCGCTAAATGAATAATAGTCATAAGTCCTTAGCCAAGGTGGGACAATTTCTCATTACATCGAGTGAACAACTTTTTTCGTAACTTCGCTTGTTTGTGGCCCTTTGTGAGCATCACGTTGTGAGGACAGTTCTTCTTTGCTTAGAAATAGGGAGAAAAATGTTTGAACACAAGCAAGTAACATTTGATGATGTTAAGGAGCAAGTTGATACGACGTTCAGTTTCAGATAGTTCAATTTATTCATATAGTAATTAGATTAGCGTTGAAAATTATCATATACGAGCTGCTGCTAGCTAAATGGAACATTTTTCTTTCGCCAGAGTTTATGGGCAAAATGGTCCCTCAGGGGGATACAACTATTGTATGTGTGGGAATTAGTGCTCCCAGGTTAAAATGTGCGAGGGCCCGCCCGAGCTGAAAGTTAGCTAGGATTTCCTTTTTGTTTTGAAATAAAATGTTATATGTTGTATTAAAGACCACCTTTTTTCAGTTCTCTGCTGTCCTGTTTTTCAGCACCTACTACTTTCTTCTTCAACTTGTATCTGCTTTCATGAACTGCTTTTTCAACCTACTGTTTCTATGATCTTTCTACATAGATTCTGCGTTCCCTAAACTATTCCATACTACATGGTGCCTTTCTCTCTTCGAAACGCTTTTTTTAGCAGTTAGGGAGGCTTAAAATAACTAACTTATTATACGGTTTAGTTAGTTATTTAGGCTAAGATAAGTATCTGAGTCGGAATCGCTTACTTTGTAGTTGAACGCGTTGACAATTAACTATGTTGTAGATACGAGTCCTGAATTTGTGCTTACGTGCACGGCCTGACTTTCAGTTAGTATTTAGTTTTCATTACATGAGATTTGTGAATTACGTGGAACAAAAAAAAAAGGATTATGAGCTATTGTGAACGGCGTTAATTTCAATTACCAGTTATATTTTTGCCATTGAAAAACTTTTTGCGTAACAATTTATTCATCAAATTAATTATTAATCTATAGACGTCGGGAGGTTCTGAAAATTTTATTTAGTTAACTGTTGACATGAATGTAATGAGTTATTGTAAAATATTGTGCAGAAATAAATATACCTTCTACGAGTTCAATGGCCTCGTCGAACTTAACAACCCGTTTAACTGTAGGTTACGTTCTTGTTGGTCTGGCTTTTGCATACTGCTTTATTATGAAGGATACAAGGAAAGTATTTCTGTAATTTGAGTGGTGTTGAATTGAGTAAATGTGGAACGAGCACCAAATATATTGGATTTCAGAAGAGATGATTTGCACCCTTCTTTCGCTGCTCAGAATCAATCCCTTATGAATTTTATTAGAACTTCTAAACTTATTTACTCCTACAGTCGACAAAATTTAATTTAAGGTAATCACGCTTCGAGTAGGGGAAAATTTCGATATCTTATCTCAGATTTTGTTATTATACCTTGCTATCGAACTTTACGACGTTTACTGGCACGTCAGACGAGGTTAAAGTATCGCTCACCAATACATGAGCTTCGCTCACTCTTCTTGCACAGTTCCTTGATGGACGGACTCGTAACTTTGCGCTTGACACGCACTACGAGAGCTCACTAACAACACAGATGGTGATTCACTCATCGTTTACAAGAGTCGTCTGCCTCAAGGCAGTCGGGTGCGATAAGCTCCCTGTGATAAGGAGCGCCTGGTTTCCTTTATCTATTGCTTCTGCTCTTCAGTTATGGGCGTATCTGCGCTAGTGGTGAATTTCTGATAGCTTCTTCTTGTGCAGACATCGACTGTTGTGAACGAAAGTAGCAGGAGATGCACACGACATTAAAAGTCTGAACGAGCTGCAAATGTTTAACAAGAAATACAAGTTTGTGCAATGTGTTATAATGGCTGTAATTTTAAACTATGGTGTGGTACAGATGCCCGTAAGTAAAATTAGTTGTCTAAAGATGCGAGAAATAAAGAGATCAAGAAATGTGTCTTAGCAGTAGGTGTTTATTATTAATTATCGCTTCTTCGGTTATAGATGTTGATTGTGTTAATATATGTATATATGCTGTTTTTCGCGAGGGTTTTTTATTCCGCAGAATTCCATGCAGTATGACATTTAGTCGTTGAAGATGCTCATTTTGAGTTTGTTGAAGCCGTTTGGACGAAACATTCAAGACCGCTATTTGGATGGGCTAAAGCGAATTGGTGTATTTCTACAAAATTCACACAGGAATCTTGCGCCGACAGTTGGAGAATATTGAGTGTTGACTTTTTATATCAGTCCTTTGTGCTTAACCATTTTCTCCTGTAGAATTTTACGGGAAAACTAGTTTCTCACAATAAAAAATTATTTTGAAGTCTATGTTGCCATGGTTGATGAATCAGAGTAGTCCCTTACCAAATTCTGGCAATGATGTGTAATTTAATCAATAATGTTACGTCATCGTTTCCTGATTTTTTGGGCTTTTTGTGTCTTCAAACTTCTGATGTGAGTTGTTTTTCCATTTTCTTTTCGCAATATCTGACTCAGGATAGTATGTTTTTTATACACACGTGAAAAAGTAATTGGCGGTTGTTATTTTCTTTCACTGTTTGATCGTATTTTTTTCCCGAAATGATGAGGTTTTTTGTCTCCCTTAACCCGTCGCCACGTCCTGGACTCTTAGAATGTCGGCAAAGCTAGCACATGTTTCACATCCCCTCAGGGGGATACAACTATTGTATCTATGGGAATTAGCGCTCCCAGGGGGACAATGTGAGGGCCCGAGCTAAAGGTTAGGTAGGCTTTCTTTTTGTTGAAATAGAATAGGTTTTTGTTGTGTTACGGACCATCTTTTTTCGGTTCACTGCTGTCCTGTTTTTCACCGCCTACTACTTTCTTCTTCAACTTTTTCTTGTTTCATGAACTTCTTTCTTAGCTTTCTGTTTCTGTGCCCTTTCTGCATAGATTCCACGTTCCCTTAGCTCCATACTAAATGGTGCCTTCTTCCTTCCTCTCTTTACATCTCATTTGTTGAGGATAGGGAGGCTTAAACTAACTAATAAACTAATAAACTAAACATGTTTCACATCAGCAAACCTAGGGTTGCCATATATGGTCTTAAGCGTCTCGTTGAGCGCTATTCATTGGTGTAAGGTAAAATTAGGTGGGAGGAACAGGGAAGGAGAGGTATCAAGCTCAAATCTGTATGAATTCTTCTGCTCAGTCTGGAGTGTAGCTACCGGCGCTGCACAACCTCTTAGAAGGCCAGCAGTGTAGCTGAGGCATACCAGCACACACTCTGCCTCTAAGAAGGTCGCCATCATTTTTATTTTCTTACGTTTTTTGTTCCAAAAATGGGAGTCCAAATCCACAGATTTACTCCTAGGCAAAAAATAATACCACCATTGTATTCGGGAGGAAAAGCTCTATGCATATCAAACTCCTTACAAACAATGAAACTGCTTGATAACAGCCTATACACAAAATGAACTAAAAAATAAAAACTGTGTTTTACATATAGTGCACATAACTCCGGAACTATTGGACCTGAAAAAAATTTCACACACCACAAGATTCAGCAACTCAGAATCTATGAAAATGCATAATAAAAAAACATAAAAGTGCAATAAATAAAAAATGGCCAGTGATTTTATGATATCTGTTATTTGTATTTTACCGAAATAAAAACTCGAATTTCGTAGATTTTCATTGGGGTAGCAGCATTTTTTTCCCACTGACAGAAAGAGCAACTCTCTCTCTCTTTACAATGAACCCCCAATGAAACTTCTAACATGATTAATGAATGTACAGTAAGTTGCACAGTTGACTCATTTTCTTCAAACCTCTTGGTAGGTCGACCATGTGGAGACGGGTTAAGAGGAAGCAACTGTTGTTTCTATGAGAATTAGCGTCTCACGATATTAGGATATACAGTTTTCGATTTTAAGAAATTCACAGAGTAGGACATTGCGTGTATGTGACTAGTGAACCAAGGTTAGTGGGCACATAGCAGGGGACTCCTTAACCGTTTGTTATATTGGTGGTACTGACTAAATCTAAACAGCGTTGGTAAAGTATAGGTACTCAAGCACCAGCTGTTCAAGTATAGCTGTCCGGTGTGGTAGGAAAATTAGGACAGTTTATTTTATTATGGGAACCAGCTAAGATACCCGTACTAATGGCCTGCCTGGCGAGCCCCGCTCTCAAAAAGAAAAAAAAACGTGACACACAAGTAGGTTTCAATGCGTACGATCTTCGCTGGCATTAGGCAAATAAGGGGAATTTCCGACCACAAGCTTGCGTAGCCAAAACGACCAGCTAGCTGCAGCATACAGCTTTCCGACCCGAGGCTGAATAGTTCAGCGTAGTTTAGCATACGAGAGCAAGATATAAGTGTGATAGCGGACCTTTGCGGGGGCTGTGAGGTGGAGAAATTACAGCGCACATATCGCCAGCGTGCGTACGCGATGTAAGTTGGCGGCAAATTGTTGCACTGCACTGCGTAGGTGCTGCGGGCCGCACTGACCGTGAGGGCCGCTGCACATCTTCACATCTTAACTGCTGGTACCTTCATGCTGCTACAGGCGGTATGTGCATTGTACGTTATCGTGGGGAGTAGACCGAGACATCCTGGAACATGCATTATCTGAATATTAGGCCGAGGGAAGTTCAATGCTGAAATTAATGAAGTTCGCCAAGTGGAATAAACATAGAAATCGTCGAAAATATTCTAAATAGCATAAACATATTACGGGTAGAGAAACGTCGTTCCCCTCCGAGAATGTCAATGTTGCGTGCTGTTGGTGTACTATAAATCACTCGGTACTGCATATCTTTTCGCATGGTTGAAATCCATTTGTCGAATTTGTCTGTTTGAACTTAGTCGCTAGTTTAATTAAGATTTAATTGAATAATTTTAACTGCCTGTAATGCACTTTTTTATGGTAGCTTTTTAATCATGGTATTTCTTCATAGTATGCCCATAGTATTTATCTTATTTTATCATAGTATTTCCTACGATATTCCAACTTCGCTAGATATATGTGCTGTGCTATAGCAACTGTACGAAATGTGTGCGCGTCCACTTTAAGATAATCCTTCGTGTTTTAAATTTTACATTTGTGCCAATTTTAAGTTTTCATATGTTAAATTTTTGATGGGCTGTTCTTAGGTTGAAATTTTTAAAATTTTTGATACGTTGTTCGTTTTTCACTCATATCGGTCACTCCTGTTACCGTGTCTTTTCGGTTTTCTCTGTGTATCCTTTCTATTTCCCCTTCGCAGTTTTTTCATCTTTTCTGAGGAGGGTTAAATTCCTTCTTCGCGACTTTTCCTTTTATTCTCTTGAGGGAGACCGAAGTCCCGTGAGAAGCGCTTCCAGGGGAAGCATGTGAGATTCCGAACTATAGGTGAAGAAGCCTCTTGTTGAAAGAAGCTCGTTTTTTATTTTGTTACTAACCATATTTTTACGCTTCACTGTTCTGTATTTCTTCAACATGGATCTTGTTTCAATGAGCTTAATTCATAACGTTGTTTTTATGCACAGGGAACACACTTTGTTCATGAATATATTATCCATTCCCATAACACCTCACTAAATAGTGCTTCCATCCTTCTTCTCTTTGGAGCACCTTTGTTGGGGCTAGGGAGGCTTAAACTCTCTTATAATCTAATCTTTTGATGCGAGTAACATTTCCTTCCAGTCAGTGCAGTTCAAGTTAATTAGCACTGTAAGTACATGCGATTCGCAAATAATTTAGTAATTTATCCTCAGCTATGCATCAATCAGAACGTTTAGGTTGCGTGTTTTTAGCTGAGTTATAACCAGTTGTTGAGTGCTGCGCATGTTTGGTGATGGTCAAGTCAGTTACGTTGTGTGTATGCAGGCAAAGCGCCTGACGTTGGGGTGAAGGCGGTTCACGTGGCGCTGTGTGGAGATCTGTTGGCCACATTTATGCCCCTGCTGCGTCGCTTGTGGTAACTGTGTTCTAATAAAGGGCGTACTCATGTGATGCCTTCTTCAAGTGCAGTACCTGAATTACCTTATCAGTCCGTAATTCAAGTACTGCATCCATTAAAGTGTTCTTGAACTACAGTAGCTGAGGGTAGTGATGACCGCTTCAAGTTTTAAGCTTGTTTTCAATGTTGGAGTGGATACTCGCGCTGTGCTGAAGTTGATGCCATTGAGCTCTTACTTTTTGCTGTAAACCATTTCTTGTGGTTAAATGAACGCCTTTGGTTACATCCTGCATCCCATCAATTTTGAGAGCAGTCATTGGATTAGTTTTTTGCTTTGTTCGTGCAGGTTGCAACCTGTAAGCTTATCCTAAGTGATCTAATGAGTAAGCTTGCTTTAGTTTTTAAGGTTATACGCTCCGCTTGAACACAACTTAGTTTTAGGATTCACCTGTTCAATTATTTGTTGGGCCTCCTGTCCATTGAATTGCAGTAGCTTTGATGATGCAGGATTTTGCCATGACTTGGCTTCAAGGTTATTCATAATTGCAGCAGTCGTTGACCCAAATCCTTTCATACTGGTTGAAGAGGCAATGAGTTCTGCTATTCCTATTGAGGCCTTTTCTGTAAGTTTCCAAGGGGGCTTAAGTATGAAAGTTTTAAGTGGCATTCCATGGAACTAAATAGTCTTTCTGCTCATGCTCACAGGACTGTATTCGAACGGTGTGAGCTTAGTTCATGCATGGATTGTCATTCTCAAAAATTGTATCTTATGCAGGGAAGTAAAAAAACTGTATCCATGGGTTTAGTGTCATTGAGAGCTTGTGAATAATCATGTTCATATTATTTTGTGTCTGCAGAAAATTGCAGACCCATGTCCTTCTTTGGTCAGTTATTCCCTAGACCATTTCACAAGCTTCAGAAATGAAGATTTTGCATGTTATGGAAGAATGGCTCCCTCATGGGCATACAACTATTGTGTCTATTGAAATTAGCATTACCAGCAGAGAAATTTATGGACCGGAGCTGAAGGTTTGGTAGGCCTTCTTTATATTGCTAAAAAAGGTTTTTGTTTTGATATCAATCAATTTTTTTTAGTTCACTGCTGTCCTGTTATCCAGCGATAATAAATTATCATAATTTTTTCTTTTACTTTTATCTTGTTTCATAGTCTTTTCCTCGCGGCATTCAACTAATAAATCCAGTGGAATTAATACTCCCAGGGAGAAAATATATAGTCCCGAGCTGTCAGTTTGGTAAGCCTACTTTTTACTGAAATGAAATATGTTTTCAATTCGTTGAAGACCAATCATTTTTCCGTTCACTCTTGTCCGATTTTTCAGCATCTACTTTCAACTACAAATGTTTTTTATAAACTTTCTTCATAATTTAATGGTTCTGTACGCAGGGATCATCATAGGGTGGGAACATACCTTGTGCATAAATTCTGCGCTCCCTGAAGTCCGTGATAAATGGCGTCTTTCTCCTCTCTTTCCTCTCTTCGGAACCGCTACTTTGCGATTAGAGAGGTTTGCACTAACTTGTAATCTTATCTAAGAAAGTGTGTTTTGAATCAAGTAACAGGTCTTGATTATGATCTTGCTTCATGACCTTAGGGTCCGCTTTGCAATGCCAAATCATGTGTCTTCCTCTTGCTTACCCAGCTCAAATTGTGTGTGTGAGACTAGCGGGACTGTTTTCTCTGGGATACGGCGAATGCTGCTGCGCTTGCCCTAGCGTGTCAAGCTGAAGAAGAATATGGAGTCTGTGCTCTCCCCCAGGGTGCTGCAAATACTCCTCGCTAAGAAGGTCTTGTATGCAGTGAAGGAATGTTCCTCGCCACGAATAGTTATTGCGTACTTACTTTTGAGGAACCTTAATTTGAGTATACGTACCCAGCCTTGTCAGTTTAGCGTGGCAAGCTCATTCTTCGTGTGTTGCTTAGTTTGACTCCTTGAAATCATTGAGCAATAAATTAGATATAGCATCCCATCAGTCTGGTCTTCGGGGTTGTGGTGTGTCGAATATCATGCAATAAATATAATTATGCTACGCTTAACTGGCCTTTACATCAATACCCCTGTCTCGTCTCTTTATTAATAGCAGGTAATGAAATTTTCATGGAAGCGCGATGTTTGATACATTGATTAGGGGGACATATATGCATTGTATTGAAATAGTAAGTTCTTATCGAATTCATCGACACAGGTAATTAAGGCTTAGCTAACTTTACAAAATTCTGTCACCCTGAAGAAATTTAAATCCTATTGCTTCCCGCCCTTCAATTTTGTTGTGGTTTCTGAAAATTTTCGCACTTCCAAAGAGAATGCAACTATAGTGTTAATGGGAATTAGCACTCCTAGGGAAAATATATTATGTCCCGAGCTAAATGTAGGTAGGTTTTTTGCTTGGTTACGGGCCATCTTTTTCGGCTCACCACTGTCCTGTTTTTCAGCACCTACTACTTTCTACTTCTCCTTTCATTAACTTGTTTCTCAACTTACCACTGTTTCTATGTACGTCGTGCACAGATTCCGCGTCCCTCCAAGTCCATACTAAATGATGCCTTCCTCCCTCCTCTTTTTGGATTGCCTCAGTTTCGGTTAGGGAACCTTAAACTAACGTTTTATCTAATCTGAAAATTTTCTACTCCGCCACATAAGCTCTAGAGCTCAAATTGTTTTCAGATATAATTTCTGTGAAAACGTTCTCACTTGGTTCTCGTTATTTTTGTGCACTGAATGGAATGTAGCGATTGTGGTGCTCAACATAGTTTATACCGTCAGTTGAAATGAATGTTAAGTATTTAATTGTACGAATATGTTTTCTTTCTGTGTGTTTTCGTGGTGGGAAGTAGTCTTTCGAGTACAACCAACATATTGGCCTTTCGTTGGGCATACAGTGCATTATATGCGAGCCTTAGTGTCATATATCCGGTACAGCAACACTGGTGCGGGCATGTCGAGCAGATGTCTAGTGTGAGTGTGTGAGGCACTCCTTAAGTTTGCGCGACGTTTTGTAGACCCGGCGGCTGTTCCTGCTCTGCCGAACCTGCCATCTCAACAGCCGCCTTACTGGCGCATAGCTGCGTTTTTGTTAGCACGTTTGAGGTGGGCGTTGCGCGTTCTTAACCCTTTCGGTACGATAATTCAAATTGTTTGGGTAAAAACTTCCTGGGGAAAAAGTTGTCATTACCCTGAATTGTCAGTGAAATTGTCCTAGTGTGGTGCTTTTAGCTTAAGTAAGTGCCTTCTTCATTATTTTAATTTTGAAATTTTTTGTATCTTTGAAGCTCGATGCTTGGCGACAGAAATTTTTGATGTTGATAATAAAGTTTTCGTATTTACGAAGAAATTATTTATACGTTTTTGCCCGAATTTACCAAAAATCAACAAAGTTCAGAAAAAACTTGCTCAAGTTAAATGGAAAGGGTATTGAATATGTTGCTCGGGTCCTGTAGCATGAACTTACGCGTGCTACAGGGTCCTATGGTAATTACAGGGGCCTATGGTAACCTATGGTAATTTACGCGTGCAGGTTTCTGGAATTGTTTAAAAACTAGTTTAATGAATGTTTGTAATTTCCCTAATTTTGTTATTACTCCAAAATATTCCCTCACTAGTTAAATTAGTTTAAAACTAGGTTAGATGCCCTAAACTGGAAGCACTAGCCAACTTGGCACTGGAGTAGCCGTCAGGACCGAAAGGGTTAAGTTATCGCACTCTTTCGCCACTCCTTTGAGTATTATGAAGTATCGAACATGTGTAAAACGAGATTTGAAGAGGGGTGGATGTGTGGGATGAACCAATGCTTTAAGTGCCGTCTGATGTTCCATTGTGTAGCACTGCATCTCGGCAACTAAGCTGAGGAGGAGGCTTTTGCCTAACGCCGCATGGCATCACTCAAGCTCGATTTGCGCGAGAGTGGGTGCACTGCTTACTGCCCGTGCAATGCTGAGCTCCTGAGTTTGTTGTTACCGTTATTGGTTGTGATACGTTTTGAACATGTTTCGAGTTAAGTATCCGAACGTTAAAGTAAAATGCGATATAATTTTCACACGTTTCTTTACGTAGAGGAGCCTTGTTTTCATTCGGCAATTTGTCAATTCACTATTAGTAAATCATTGGAATAAAGGGGAAGGAAGAAGATAAAAAGAAGATTTTAGATAAAAAGATCCTGAGAAAGAAGATTTTCATATCAGAGAAGATATGAAAATAAATCATTTTACGCGTTTCACACGAAGGCTTGAAATTGTACCTATGTGTAAGCATTAATCGCATTGCAATTTTGTATGCATACTATCATCTGCTCTCTTGTGAAATACTTTATATTTATTAAAAGATACTTTCGTTAACATTGTATACCTTATTGTTTTTTCGCTTAGCTTCGTCATTATGTAAGTTACTGCTGGGGCTTCTCGAACATCTAATATTTTTGTACGTGTTCAGTTCAAACAGATTAATGACTGCCACTTGCTCAGTACTGTGATATGCGTGAAGTGTTCGCGCATGCTGGGATACCATGAATGTAGAAACCGTTGAAAAATCTTCAGATGTGATTGCAGTCCTGCGCAAAGTGTGTTAGCGGACTGTTCATTAGCGCCTCGTACTGGCGACTGAACCGTGTTTGCCTGGCTCTTTGAACGTAACTTCTGCCTCTGCAATGTTTATGTGCGACTTCAACCACCGACACACGCAAGCTTGTCTCGCCATGGTGCTCTGCTACCGTCTTTCGTAAGGAAATGAAAAATTCGTCCTAGCTCTTTTTAGGATCGAATGTCTGTCTTTGTCATCTCTTGAAACTTAATGTCATAATATTGTCCCAGTACTTTCATATTAAAATGACGTCTGACGACGAATCGCGCACTTTTCGTTTGTGAAAGTTGTACCCTAAATATGCAGAAAGTCGTCCCCATGAAGGTCTAACTTTGTTGATAACGTGAAACGCGGGTGTGACTCGCCAAGCTAAGGCTTTCAACTGCTAAATTTAGCCCACTCTTCACAAATAGAGCGATGTAGAATGGCACGCCCCGGCCAGGTTCTGCGGCCTTGTACGCGCCCATGAATGAGCTGTAAGGTGTGTGCCACGAACCTTATCTTGTCGTTTATAAAATGGGATAAACTGGAATGCGTGAACTCCTTTTTTGAAAGCGTGTGTTCGCGCTGTTATTTTTTATTCTAAATAAGTACATTTATTGTGAATGGTGGGGAAGTTTTCATATTATTCAAACAAACATTTTTATGATCAAATGGCTTCTAGAGAGCTTTGCTTTCGTATGTTTTATGATGAATCGTCTTCTATGTGAAAATAAATTAATTTTTCTAAGAAAATTACTAAGGCTGACGTACAAGTAAGCTGAAAGTGGATTATGCTTCGACACCCAGGAGGCGTAATAACGCATAGCAATAAAGGTGCTCAAAAGCAATGCGCAGTTTCAGTTATATTGAATTAAGCATATTCTATTATTTCTCTTTCTATATAATCATTTTTAAAAGTATTTTAGCTTCTGTTCCTCGACGTTTTTCTATTATGCGGAAATTGAACACCTAAAATATTCATAATGTGAGTGTGTATAATATCCAGTCTATATTGCTTTTGCTCACAATACGATCCTCTGTCACAGACACCAAGGCGCTGATCACTTTTATAACCGCTCTGGATACGCCCTCATTGAGCGTCTTCTATCTGTTCGCGTGTAGAGAGCTAACAGAAATTGTGGCGTCACGCACTGCTGCAGAGCCATAAACATTGATATGCGGATGGAAGACAATCTTCTGATGAGGTGGTCTCTCTCCAAATTACTTGTATGCTGAAGTAATTGAGGGCAGCTATCTTATGTGCACTCTGTGCGCAGCGTCTCCGTCTTTTTAAGGAAGTTGCGATCGCAACTTTGATTTCTTTAGTAAATTTTTTTCGGAAATCGATGATAATCGTGATCGCTTGATTAGTATTGAAATTTATTTAATTAATTGCAATTTAATTTAATTTTTAGTTCTTAGACGTATTGCATAATGTATGTCTCAGTTCTATTATTGTTCGACTTCAAGGTATAAGTTTTTTAATCATTATTCTTGGCCCGAGCTGTGAGTTAGGTAGGCCTTCTTTTTGTTGAAATGAAATGTTTTTGTTATGTTAAGGACCATATTTTTTTCGGTTCACTGCTGTCCTGTTTTTCAGCACTTAGCACTTTCTTCTTCAACTTTGATCTTGTTTCATGAACTTCTTTCTCAACTTACTGTTTCTATGCCCCTTCTGCATAGAGTCCCCATTCTCTTATCTCCATACTAAATGGTGCCTTCCTCCTTCCTCTCTTCGATATGCTCTTTTTTGTAGCGGTTAGGGAGGCTTGAACTAACTTTTAATCTCATAATGTTAGTCATTATCCTAGCCCATTTCCATGTCTATTTTTCAATTTGCTCGTTCTTATGTCACGACTTATCCCCGAGATTTTGTTTTTACCAGGGTACTTTTTGAGATAACAGCTTAATATTAAGTGCCATGTACAGTATATGGTGTGATGTATGCACTCTCATTTTCCTGAGGGAGAAGCAAAAAAAATCTTATTACTTCTATCCTGCTCTAACATTTCATTGAGATGTTTGGTTAGAGGTCTGGTAACTGAATTCCTACATTTCAATTGAATATAAGCGGAGAAGTAAAAATATTTATCACTGTTGCGCTTATTTTGTTCTTTCTTTACACTTTGTTGGAAGCTCTGTGAGTCGAGTGTCTACGTGGCAGGTGCGGTGGGGGACTGGTGTTTAACATGTGTCGCAGCACCTGCTCTTCAATTGCTGCACCTGCCTCCTGCTCTCGTTGTAACTTATGATTTGCTGCGTTACCTTCAACTCAACCCAAACGCTCTTGCAGTTAGTTTAATGACCTTATCGCCAACATATTTGTATTGTTTACTTGCAATACCGCAGCGTCATGTTTCTCCAATTACTCGGTTATTAGTTCTGCATTACTTCATGCTTTCTAAACTTCTATTGTTGAACTTGACCTCAACAGGTATTCAGCAAAGTGATCTCACATTCTTCTGAGCATAATTTTTGGCTTATTTGGTATGTTAGTGTTTTTTGTGAAGGTGTACAATTTCAATTTATTCACCATAATGCACCGATTTTTAATTTCGTAATTATTGTGATTTTAAACATTTTTTCAGCTCAATTGCTGTTATGTGTACAATGAGTTACCTCAACGACTTTTAATATTCTCGCATGACATTTCGCATTTTTATTGGAATTGCAGAAATAGAGCTAAAATGTTTGGAAGATGGAACAAATATGCTCTACGCTCCTTGCATTTACCATATACGTAAGCTAGGGATTATTTCCTACTTCTTAGTTATTTACGTAGCGTACAATAAGAACATAACCTGGGAATCCTTGGAACGTTTCCGTATTGTTCGCACTTTTTTAGCGTGTAGCGTTGTTGATCATGTATGTCGTGAAATTAGCCCGTATTCTTACAGGAGCATTATGATTGAAGGTCTTCGATTTGCTGTAACCATCGCTGACAAACTGAGCCTGATTGCCCTCGCGTGTTCTATCGCAGTCTAGTATCGTGGCCCGAGTTATTTCAGGATTTGGGCTGCCGGGGATATTCTACTTATGAACGAGGGACTTGATAAACATTAGGCGATTTAATCATTTATTTATGTTCCTAGTACTGACTTGTCACATGTGTTGGCTACGTTCACGCAGCTTGAAATATTCATCCAGCAAAGTAAGCGTTAGATTCTAGCTATGCTGAGGTATCTCAGTAATGTGTCAGTGAATCTAGCTTACCAGTCTCGTCTTTTTGTGCTTCTCCATGTGGGAATTGGAAGCTTACATCTTGGGTGGAAATAAATTAAATAATTAAATAGTAAAATACAGAAGCTAGGGCTAACACTTTGTTCTACGTCGGAATTTTTTTGTATACGCTATATCTTGAAGGAATATTGAAAACCACTAAAAGCTAATTAGCCGAAATCTGTTAAAAGTCAATGAGTAAAAAATCAGTTTATTATCCTCCTTCAGTGCTTTATTTTCTCCGTTTGATATTTTTATTTAGCATGTCTACACGGAGTTTTTTGTTGACAATTAAGAGCATTAGATATCTTCTCAAATATACAATTGCTCTACTATTTTCTCTCAAATTTTTATTCTATTTCACTAGACCTCTTTATTCGCTTCCTTGATTTTGCTTTGGAAATATTTTTAAAGTATAATTACTCGCTCATCTAGTTTTAAGCTGCGAGTTCAAGAAATTTCACCTTTCTAAAATTTTCACGTCACTTCAGCGTTTTTTCTAAGGATGGCGAACATCTTTATTGCTTGCACTCTGATTTCCGCAAAGAACGTGCTGATGTACGTCTCTGCGACTGAGCCTTTCTAATTGCATGTAGGCTTAACGCGCTTCGGTTCGTAGAGCAGCATCAAAGTTATCCTTGTCGTCCTTCCATGGTCGTTGCACATCTCAATGCACCTTGTATTTCTTTCTGGTGGGGGCGTCCTCGACCTGGGGAGCTGAGCGCACGCAGCTGTTCCATTTCAGGGCAAACAGGGCTGCCTGAATTCCCTTCCCTCCTCCTCCCTCTCATGGCTGCAGTCCACCTCTCTTTTTTTCTTTTCACCTAGAACCCCCTCCGTTTTGGTCACCCTATTACTCTCTATTCCTCATTTTCTATGTTTCTTTCTATTACATTTATTCTATTGTTGCCTTTTGAAGTTGCTGGAACTAAACGTTTGTGTCATCTCGATTTTGTCTGTGTCATCTCGAGACTTTCACGTGGCTAAGTTTCATTTCTCTTTATTCTAAAAAATTCATTTTCCTTTAAATATTTATATTATCTCCGATTTTGTTACATCCGATGCCATTTTTATTTTCTCAATTTTGATTAGAAAACTGGAATAATCAATGTCACTTGTTTTACTATTCAGTTAGTTTATTTAAAGTGTTGTTGTCACGTTACTGAACAATGTGATTTAATTATGAATAGTTGTTAATCTCATTAATCCCTCTGGAATCGTTCTTCTTTATATGATTTTTATTAAATGAGGATTACTTATTCCAATGATGTTGAGATATGTTATACCATACATTCGTCCTTCAGATTTGCCTCATACGTTATAACGTCGGAACTCACTGAACCCTACCCCTAGTCTAACCGGTACTCATTTCAAACACCAGCAATAGGCGCGGAATTAGGACTTACTTTTTTCCTTTTTCTTACTCCAAGAAACACTGGAACTCCAGAAAACACTCGAATATTCAACCTTGTGTTCAAAAAGCATGCGCTAACCATCAAGCCCCGGAGTTATTGTGTTTTCTTCAACTACTGAACTACTTCAACTACTTAACGGAATACAATACTGTATTCCTTCTATTCTCTGTTCATCGTACGGTTTTCTCACTTGTTTGTGGGAGTTTATCTTTGCCATCATTCGTTACTTTCTCTGTTTAGTGTGTGTCAGTGAAATTCTTATAGCGTTCTTGCTCTTTATGTTAACTTCTAACTTTTAACCAAGATTTCTCTGTTTGCTAGCATCCATTAGGAGAGTCACCAGTTCGTGGCTGGAATCGTTCCAACCTAGTAAGTTCCCCATGGCCCAGCTTCACGACACACTCTGAGCCGTGCTGGTAATTTGATCCCATTCTTGTCTCCGCAATTGAGTTAACGCCTGGCAATGTTCCTGACAGCTTCGCTCACGCGGCTCATGTCTCGCCGGCAACTTGAGATCTGATCCTTCTTCTCATGCAGACCTAGCGAAGTGTCGCTCACTGTCACCTTTTTAATTGGATACGAGGTCATGAGGTCATCATAGTGCTAAAACAGAAAGCTACGCTTTTAATGCTGATATTTGAGCGCTTTCAATCGTTAAAATTAATTTTTTATTGCTCACTGATATGTTTCGTGTGGAAATTACGGATCTCGAACTAAAAATAAGAGTAAATCTGTTGAATTTTTTAACGCCTGTCATATTTTAATTTCAATCTATTTAAATTCCACAGACCAAAATTTTGTGTACTCTGTTGTTGGACGTGAAATTCTTGGATGGTGTCCAATTTTGTGATTATTCGCATGAAATCTTGGGACTCCGTTGGTTTAGTTTTTATCGTTGAGAAGGTTTTAGAAACTTAGTAAGACTTCGGTTAAAACTGAGTTTGTTTGTTACGTGTTGCTAGTTTTTTTATACGTGAGTAAATTCTTCAAACCCCTAGTTATAGTCTATGATTTTTCTATTAGCTAAATGTCCCTATAATAATGACAAAAAAACATTTTCAGGTCACTTCCATGTACTCACTGGATTCAAATAACATTCAGAAAAAACAGGCCTGATAAGCATTAGTCTAAATGTTTCGTTCTCCTATTTTATACAATATTTTCAGGTGCTGAAAATTTCGTATGTTTTGGCGATGAAGAGTTACACAATTGCCCCCATAATTACCTTTACTCTTTTCCTACTGTTTAATGTTGTAATTGCATTGCGGCGTTGTTGTTGGTTACTCATGCATGCTTAAACTCGCTCAAGTTATTTCTACGTCGGTTTGATCGATTTATATTCACATTATTCCTGAGATTTTTTCTCGGGTTGTCCGAAGTGAGCGGTATGAATTCCATGTATCAACTTATTTACGTGTTTCTGGAAAATGTTTTCCTTCATGCTGAGCGAGTTTGTTAGCATCAGAAATGAAAAGCAGCGAGTTACTGGATTTTTTTTTACCAAATCGAGTGGGCGTGAGTTGCTCCAAAATCGGCACCCAGCAGCGGATGTTCGAGTTGTGTTGTGTGGTACAAGAGAACAAGTGTGCAGCACAGCGCGTCCATGTTGCATGTGCTGCTTCCGGGACCTTGTCCTCATCTGCCACAGCTGGGCCTGCCGACTGCCGTGCCGTGCATGTGTGAGCTCCCTTGCCCCGACATCCCCCCTCCCCGCACCCTCCCGTGGGGCCTGCACCTGCACGTTTTTGCTATGCGCTTGTGGTTGGTGGTCTATCTGGGCTGAATTCATTTTGGGTTTCAATGATTTGTCAGTTACTACGTGCTTTTCCTAATTTCGTTTGCGTCAAAGTGTATGAGAATTGTTTTTAATTCTGGATTTTGAGTGTAATTGCGTGCATCGACTTCAAAACAAGAAACTACTGTGAAGTGAAGAACCAAAAATAACATGAGTATTTTGTGTGAAGTGTTCTTCACCATTGTGCTGAAAGAAGGCTCAGTTCAGGTCGAGAGTATGACTGCCTTCATTCTAGTCACCTGTGCAGAATGTAGAAGTTATTCGTTGTAAGCTCTAAAAGAAAATCGTTTTGCTTCACACGTTCTCTTAGTCTGCGCTGAAATTTTCGAATTACCTTGCTGTCGTCCTGTAGGATCGATTTCCTGTCTACCTGTCTAGTTCATAGTTATCAAAACCGTTCATTTCTCTTCGATCGAGTGTCACACTTGTCGACTATTCATTTTGTATTGATTGCGAGACTTAGTGGAAATTATTTTTTCAATGCATTTCACCTACTATAACATGGCTCGTTTGGTATTGTGTGTGTTAGTGCTATGTGAGCATTCACCCGATAAGCACTAGTTCTTGTCGAGTAGCTGTTCTTCAATTGGTCTTCTGATAATCTCTTTCATGCGCTCGTGTATCGCATTCGGTGACTGTCATGCTGTGCTGGCGCTAATGAGCGTCAGCGCTCAGTACCGTCTCCGTATCTTGCCTTAATTGATCACCTGAGAGCGATGCTCCAAAGCTGTGAAGCTCCGTGTCATTCACTTTCTGTGGCGGCCGACTTTCGCTTATAATCTGTTCTCTTGGGCTTGTTCTATTCTTTCTGATTACGATCAGGTTTTGGCCAAGTGTTCAGGCAGGTGCTGCTTAGTATGGGGCAAGGTATGTTCGACTCGCGTTTTGATTTGATTTCTTAATCCATTTTCTAGATTTATTGAACCGTTGCATTATTTTCTGCTTTCTGTGCTGCAGAACGTGTGTCTAAGTTTCCACGAAACGAATCCACCGCTATGCTCGGTGATTGGAGCTGTTTGCAGTGCTTAATTTCTACGTCTTAAGGGCGTGTGTATGTGTGCGCGCCCTGCTTTCGTAATACTCGCTCACTTTTCTAGTCTTTCCATTAAATATACGTTATAACATTCTAATTTATTTTGCGACCTATTTTACTGGGTACAATGCAAGTTCTTTTAACTTTTAAAAATGTTGGTTCAATTTTCCAGTAAATATACTGCTACACTGACACTTTTGGTAATTATTACTAGTGACTAATTTCGATTGCTGCGAAGCAGTGGGGAATTTCGTAATAAATATTTCATCGCGATTATTCGTGATAGTTATTACTGTGTTATTTATTTTAATAGAATGCACTGTTTAATTACTTTCACTCATTAATACTCATTTGAGCGGGATACGTAAAAGAATTGGAAATCAAGGAATGAAGCGATGTTTTGATTGACATGCTTATTTTAACACATCGCATACAAGGTACTGGTTTATGACGCCCGGTCAGAGATTTCGATGCGTGGAGGATGGAGGATTTGGTAAACTCAGTAGTTAAGAGTTAAGCGTGTTTGAGTGTGTGGGGACCGTGCTATCTATTGCGAGTTTATGTATAGGACAGTGCGCGGCTGTATGAGTGATGTCACATCTCGCTCTCGCGATAGCATTTGTGTACTGCCCTGATCTGAGGAAGGAACATTGTTGAGCTGGTTTTCTGAGCAGTGCATCAGCTGTATATATGTTGGCTTGGTGGAAGTAGTCCTCAAATAAGTTGCAGAATTTTAACATTTTCTCGTTTGGTTTGGAAGTATTATCATGGAAAATCTAATTCAGGATCGAGCTTGGCAATCGCGATATTTCTTCAAAGCGCAGTGCGTGCTCATTTGTACCTTCAAAGCGTCAGTATTTACATTGCGCTGTTTAGAACGAGAGAATACGATAGCTGGGCATCTTTATAGAAATGATTGTTTTTCATTTCCTGAAGCATTCGTGAAGTAGTCAAAATTTTGCAGTGCAAATTAATTATATCATATGGTGGACACGGCGAATAAACCATGTTGTGTTACTGAGAATAACAAAGCATCATTTTAAACCTCATGGTGTTGGTTGCGGGTGATGACTAATTTTGATCATACCCTAATATCATTTTTTATTTATTATTTGGGATTTTCCTGTGTTAAATTTGGGAGATTATAACTAAGAGAGGCATAACAAATATGTATCAGTGAATTCTTCAAGTTATAGATGGAATTGATTTGGGAGTTTTCTCCTTTTAACGATTCTCCTATTTTCGCATCAATAGTCTAAGCGATCTCTGAGATATTGCTCATCCTCTGTGGCTGATATCAAGAATCTGACCATTTCTCTCGGTATGCGATGCGTTCAGCAGTAATCTGTTATCAGTTGTGTCGTAATCGACATCACCATTCTTATTTATGATCGAAGATTTCATTGTTTACTTTGTCGGCCGTGTGACCGATTACTGGTACTGCTTTTGCTTTTAAAGTCACTGCATCCCAAAACATTCGTAACCGTCAGTGAACGATGACGTCGAATAAATTTTATAGCTTTTGTCTCGCAATTCGGACCAGTGTTGTACTTACTTTCTATGTGTCTTTTAACGTTCTTTTATTGCATTGAGGAGAAGTTTGATCGCTAATTGTTCTATAGTTAGTAGGTTTTTGTGTACTTCAATGAGAGTGACCTTACTTTCTAACAACTGTGACCGAATGTTGGGCTGGAGTGTTCTCTCAAAGCTTGCGTGGGTCCATCTGTCGTGTCTCACCGCACAATATGACTTTTTTGTGGCAGTACCATCGCCTTTTGCTGCACGTGCTCTTTTTGGTGCTTGTGTTTCTTCTGCGGGGCATTTTACATCTTAGTTGTGGTTAGGGAGGCGCAAGCAAACTCTTAATTTTACTTAGTGGTAGTATTGCGGTTATTGCACGATACTGCATTTGGAGGAAATAAACACCGTCTCGCAGAATAATGCGATATTGGCATCGCATCTACTTGTTTTATTTGCTTTCAATTAATTTGAGGCTGTTAATGTTCATGCTCCAGCATGTATGGTGGGCTTCTTTTGTTTCCGCAGTTTAGTCTTTGCGTTGCTATTTACATCGTGTTCTAAGGCATAAGGCGGTTTAGTTACCGGAATCTCTGTTATTATCTCATTACTGAACGTGTTTGATATTTTCAGTATTTTTCTCCCTGAAATTTCGTCTTGTGATGTATGTTACAATAGAATTTTTTCTTGCATGGTGAAACCGTTGTACTGTGGCTTCAGGTGACGGGCACATTTTCCCAAATGTCCTTAAAAATAACTTGAGTCGTTGATGGTTCTCAAAGCTTCAGTCTGGAAGCTTCGCTCTCTTAACCAACTTCTGCGGTTTCATTTTCATTTTTTGTGTGTCTGCATACTTCATCAACGCATTCGCCGTAGTCTGACTAGCTTCCGTGCCTCAGGATTTGTTCCTAAAACAGGAATTTTCTGGGAAGTTGTGTCTTGTTGGCATGGCATAATGTTGAACTGAGAGTATTTTGTGAAATAATTCAATCCAAATTCTTGAACCTGAAGCCAAAAATTCATCGATTATGTTTTGACTATAACGTTCTGTCCAAGGATTTTGAAGAGTTAAAAGATGAGAAAATAGCGACAAAACATATTTGCATTGCGCATAAAAATCAGAATTTTCACCATTTCCTAATTCGAAATTTGAAGTCGAATAGGAATCTTATTTAAAGCAATGCTGTTAAATAATTTGACATGTACCGTGATGTAAAATGCGACTTTGTTCATTCAGTTCATTGTATTAAAATATGTGACACTGACTTCTATTTCAAGAAGTTTGTAAGTTCTGTTATTTCCCAATTCTTTGACGTAATTCGTACCTGCTAACGCTGCTCACTCTAATTGAATACGTGAAAATTTTCGGCTGAGTTGGTCGTGTTTGGTGCTTATATGTTACAGAATTGACATGAAAGATACGTAAATAAAAATAATCCTATTTTGTAAATCTTATAAGTTCCTTTAGAGCCGGGCAGAAAATTTTCATTGTTAGTATTAGTGTTCGTTAAAATATTCTGACGCCAAGAATAAATGATAGCCTGAAAGTTCCGACTGAAGCTCTAACGATATCTAGAAAAATAGTCTAGTGTTATCAGCGATGACTAAACTGTGCTAATAATACAGTAAATATTACCTTTGACTTACGGTCGCGGAAAAGAATAATGCTAAAGGAGAAAGCAGTGAAGGGTGGTCATAACGTGGTCACTGTGTGGCGTTCAGTAACGCCGTCTGTAGGTACCGCAGGCGCAGCGTTGCGAGTGTACTCAACCTCGCGGAAATAGAGCGAAATGTTCTTCTGATAGTGGGTTCTCCGTTTGTCTGAAGCTGACAAATCCTTTGGGGATATGTTGACTAGAGAACCTATGTTGACTAGAGTTTCTATATAGACGAGATGGCCACCGGGACGAGTTCGAAGGGAGAAGTGTAAAATTTGAATTATGGTTAGATGTAGTGTACTTGATGTACTAAGCATTATATATGCATGTACATATGTCAACCTTGATGGTTTACTCTCGCGGAGAAGGATTCGATTTACCCGAATTTATGAACACTGGCGATCTTTACGTATAGAACTCATTCGAAACCTTTTATGCGAGAGTAAACTATCAAGGTTGACACATGCACATATATAATGCTCAGTAGATCAAGCACACTACATCTCACCATGTTTCAAATTCTGCATTTCTCCATCGACTCATCACTGTGGTCACCTCTCATATATGCACAAACAATCCAGGGTTCTCTTGTCAACAGGTTTCGGTTGAGTTGTATACGTAAAGATTGCAAGAGCTAATAAATTCGGGTAAACATGTTAGCTTATTTACCCGAATTTTCATATGAGTAATTAACGTGTATATGCAGGTTTTACGGTTTATAATTGGAAGGAACATATTACTTATTTAGATGGCTTAGCCCATGACTCCTTCATAATACAGTTAAATTTTCCAAATATCTGAAGTAGGCACTATGACAGTTGATCAATCCACATCCCTGTATATCATCGTGTAAAATGACCAAGATTTGCGATCGTAATAGTTATCACTGAAGAACTCTCAATCGCTTTGTGACAGTCCACTCATTTTGCTATGAGTAATGAATCCATTTAATGGAATTCTTGAAAATGATGTAGCTAACACGTGCGTTTTGATTTCTTGGCTTCATCTCGGACTCAAAATGATGGGATCAGTTTTTATCTGTTTTTTTTTTTATTATTTCCTTGTCAAATTGCGAAGTATGTGTCGTTAGTTCGAATTGCTGTTGTCGATCTTTTTTTACATTATTGAACTAGCGTGTTTTCTATATTCGTAGCAAATGGTGTCAATTGCACCATGTGAGATATCGTTCTGAATTTGAGCGTGCGTTAATTGTTTAACAAAGCCGGAGCTTCGCACTGCTATGGTGAAAATATCAATCCTATTTGTACTGCAAATAGAATAACGTATCATGTCACAGTGGATCTGCACTCAAGTTGTCAACCTGCATAGTGTGCATAGTTCACTTACATAAATATTGAAAATCTTTGGCCTGACAACCATTAAGATTCATGTTCCAAAACTCGTTTCTTTCTGCCGGCAATTTTTTATTCTAACTTTTTTCTGAGTATCTGCGACGGCATTGAGCGTAATACATTCGTGGTATTCTACTGGAAGTTCTTCATTTGAAAAATGAAGGTAATTTTATAGAGGGTCGGCTTTTTACACTTTACCTTTTATTTTAAAATGAAATTCATACCGTCTTTCTTTATCGTCTGATTTTGTTTTATTTTATGTTGACACTCATTCTTGTTTGGGTATTTTATGCTGTCTTCTCTATAAAAATGATGGTTATAACAAAAAAATGAAATCTATATCGTTCTTATCGTACGACAAATACATTGAGAACGGAATCAGTTGCATGCCAGACGGTATAACATTTGAATGTTTTCCATTAGAGTAAAAAACATCAAACCAAACGAGTGCGATAGGCGGCGGTGCGCTATGAGCTGAAAATAGCCAGTTTCCATGACGAATGAATGGCGTTTCAGTGCAGGCTCCCCAGCTGGACACTTGGGTGCCTCACACCAGATCCGGGGCCTGCATGACTCATGCTCCACACACACTCTCTCCCGCCTCACCTGTGCCTCCCACCTGTTCTTCTCACATGCTGCTGATTACGTGCTGTTCTTGACCTCCAGTCAACTTTATGCTTATCTAGCCTAGTGATGTACCGATGTATCGGTATCGGTATCGGTATCGGCAGTATCGGCCATTTTTAGTGGTATCGGTATCGGTATCGGTATCGGCAAAATCCGGCCGATACTTTACCGATACTTTCCAAAAATACGCATTTTATCATTCAAATGAAGGTCATAAATCATGAAAGTAAAAGTATTTAACCTAATAATACCCGTTGTGTGTTTATTTATATATTTATTTGGTGTCCGCGTCGTGTGAGTTTGCGGTATCATGGATACCGAATTCCTCAGTGTAACCTTAAAAGATGGCGTTTCCATGCATTTAAATATTTGACATTTTATCAGGATAGGTTTTGTTAGGATAGGATAGGTTAGCTTAGATTAGGATAGGCTAGGTTAGCACAGGTTAGGTAATACTGTCAGAATTTTTTCTCGGGTTCGCCTAGTTTAACGATGACATTGTCCATGGAATCTCCGCGGGTCCTGCTACTATCTAATAACACCCTTGGTTTATTTGGAGTCCGCTTCTTCCATTTTCTCTGTCACGCTCATGAGGAGAGTTATAGGGACCGTATCTGTGATACGAGTTTCACCAGTGCGTAAGAACAAGAATATTTTTCATCACGAGCGCTGTTAGGATGAATACATTCGTTGGGCATCACATTTGGAAAATTTGTTCAAGAAAGTTAGTGAGTCCCGTAATTTTTGACGGGCTGTGCGTACTTGTAATCAAATAAAGAGCCTATTCATACCTAGTAAATTAGATAGCTAACAGTTGAATTATAGCGTTCAATCAGGCCCGCTAACTGAATTCACTACTTTGAATTCCCGATGAGTCACGGTCATAACTGAAAGCTATGTAAAATGAATAGTTAAACCCTGTAGATACATAAAATTTTTATACTTTTACAACTAAACCTTTATAGTTTGACCTAATGTCCATATCTTAAAGTACGTGACAGGCTAACAAAAGCCAAACCAATTTAATAAAGTTGAAGGTGCATTTGAAAGTTTTTGTGAATTTAATATAAAAATTGCCGAAAATTCTATTTTAATTTAGCTTGTAAATCGCCAAATATTACGAAGCTAATAATTTATTTTAACTTAGCATGCATATCACCGTTCATTACGAATCTTGCGTTTTTCTTCTATGTTAAGATGTTTGAACAATTCACGAACAATCTAATAGTTCAATACATCTGAACGGGTCAGTTGATTGCTTTCATCGCAATTTGATGAATTTAAAAACGAGGAAAATTCCAATGAACTTAATCATATTTACTAGGAATACTTTTCGGAGTCCAGCTCCATCATCAGTTCGTAAAATTAAAGTTCATTACGGCTACAATAAAAGAAAAAATAAAATGTTGGATACAGTCATTAAAGAAAATCACGAAAACAAAAAAAAAATCAAAACATGTGCCAGAGAAAGTAAAATCGACATGATCTACTTCCAATTTACGATGGGTAGGAACTGTCAGAATTGTTGAGGGCCAGTTTTCGTTTAAAAATATGTAGCGACTCTGAAATTCTGAGGTCACATGTAGTTGAAGCCGAATCTAAGATTTTGAAGTCCGCAGAGGATATCGGTTAGTTGCATTTTACTGCGTGATTACGTACGAATTGTGCGAATTTATTCCCCGTGCGGAAGCTTCAACCCCGATGTTCGGCCATTCTGATATAAAAATTTTGTGCCGTAATGCCGACGTACGATGATGTGAACTGCACACAACTGTAAGAATAAATCAGAAAGGCTCTTTCTCCATCAAAAGCGTACTCTTGTACTGGAATTGTATAATTTTATGGTTGCTTCATTTTTCCGGTACAAGGATACGCTTCCGATGGAGATGCGAACCTCGATCTCTGATTTATTTTTAACAGTTATACAGTTGGGTGCAGAGCACATCATCGTACGTCGGCATGACGTCACGAAATTTTTACAACAGAATGGTCGAAGCTTCCGCGCGGGGAACTAATTAGCTTACTCCTCACACTCCGCAGTACGTAATCACGCAGTAAAATGCAACTAAATCTTAGATTCGGCTTCAACTGCATGTGACCTCAGAATTTTAGAGTCGCTACATATTTTTAAACGAAAACCGGCCCTCAGCAATTCTGATAGTTCCTACCCATAACAAATTGTAACTAAATAGTAATCTTGTCGATTTTAGTTTTTCTGGGACATGCTTTAATTTTAATTTTATTTTCTTGATTTCCTTTAATGACTGTATTCAACATTTTGCTTTATCTTTTATTGCAGACATAATGATTTGTAAATTTACGAACTGATGATGGATCTGGACTCCGAAACGTATTCCTAATAAATATGATCAAGTTCCTTGAAATTGTCGTTTTTAAATTCTTCATCTTATAGATGGTTGCGTGTTTGCGGATATTTTCGGTTTCGGAGCTTACCGAATTTTAATATTTTCTTTCGCCAAAGTATGTACTCGTATTTAGTGTGAATAACACGAAAATGACAATCCTTTTTTGGAGAAACCATTGTTTTGGTTCACCTTTGGAGACTGTTGTTTTTCTCAACAATATAGTTAACATAGCAAGAGCATTTCATTTTTCACAATCGGAAACTTCTTTGTCAATATTTTTGTATTATTAGATATATAAGGAAATAATTTCATCATAACTCCCATGTAGGAGTTATAATAGTTTTATTTTAATACAAGTGTGCACGGCCCGCCAAAAATGGGATTCAATACTTTTCATGAACGAATTTTCAAGATGTAGATGATAAACAAATACAGTATATCCATCCTAACAGAACCCGTGATGAAAAATATTTTTCGCACCGTTGAAACTCGTATCACAGATTCGGCCATTATAACTATCCTTATGAGCGTGAGTGACAGAGAAATGGAAGAAACAGACACCAAACAAATGAACCAAGGGCAAGGGTATTATTAGGTAGCAGCATAACCCATGGAAATGCCGAGGACAATGTCATCGTTAAGCTAGATGGACCCATGTAAAAATTCCGTCAACATTATCTAACTTATGCTATCCTAATTCTATGTCGTGACTCGCACCGCCGCAAAGCACGTTCACGACGCGAAGGCCTAGCGATCGTCATTACATGGTAGCAACTGCGGTTCTTGTAGACCCTACACCACTAATGCGTTTTCCACTGTTGCCAATACGTAGAACGGAAAGTCGGGTAGGTTTAAAATGTTTATGCCGAACACATATGCACAAGAACACACAAAGCTCTCTTGACTAGGAGTTCCCCACCGGTGACAAATCACCATTACTCAAAAATGATTACTTCGGGCACAGCTATTCACCAAATTACTATATTTAATTTAATGTCTTTTAATTATTCAATATGGCCTAAAAGCTGCACAAAAGCGACAAGGTTAGGAAAATGCGCAAATTACGGCGATCACAACAACCTATCCAATACTACTAACCTATCCTGATAAAATTTCAAACATATCATTGCATGTACAGACGATCTTTCAATGTTACACTGAGGAATTCGGTCTCCGTGATACCGCAAACTCCTTAGTTGTTTCTTAAGAAGCGGACACTGAACAAATACATAAACTAACATACAACGGGTATTATTAGGTTAGATGATTGTAAAAGTATCGGTATCGGTAGTAGTATCGGTCAAAGTATCGGTATTTTCAAGTATCGGAGTATCGGTATCGGTATCGGTATCGGCCAAAAAATGGGTATCGGTATCGGTATCGGTATCGGCCAAAAAAATGGTATCGGTACATCACTAATCTAGCCATCCTTGTTATTCTACTAACTCACTGCTTAACTCGTCGCATCCCTCTTTCTCTGTATTGTGATACTTTTGAATCGCAATTATTTCATCATTTCAGCAAGGTTGTAGTAAATTTTTCAAATTCAAAATTTATCTTTCGATTTCAAATCGAGTTTTGTTAGTCTCTACTGTGCTTCTTTCTAAGCGGGTAAGTACTTTTTAAAGGAATTACAGGTAAATAGGTAGGATTGTTTAAGTTCCTTAATATTTTATTCCCAGTGGTTGCTTTTTACTTTTTTCTAAATTATTCTTCTCATGTACGCTCATACGTTTATGATCTCTGTTTACCTCAGAATGCTATGATACTCAACTCGCCGTGTGCTACTTTTTGTCCTTGTGACGACTGGCCCGTGGTTATGGGCCCAAATCCTCTATTTCATAAAAGCGACGCACCTGCCGTATTCAATCTCGTTCGTTGGTACTGCTAGCTTGTGGCTTCAATGGAACATTTATGTCCATGTCTTCTTAAGAGTGGTGCAAGATATAGGTCGACTAATGTTTCATCTGTGACCTATATTAGATCTTAATAAAGAATTTCAATCATCTTACATCCATATTGAATATGACTATGAATTGTTGCATTATATGGTGTGCATAAATTTCCGTAGAAAAATCAGACTACCGTTCCACGCGTTGTATACTGCAACTGAATGCCAATAACACGTCATCAGAGTTGAAAGTTCAGTTGAGTAATGAGCGGCCGCAGTGAATCTGCTTGCCTGTGATACGTTTATATGATAATCGTGCAGGTGTGTTCCGATGGTTGATGATCGCAGCCGAATGTAGGTCGAATCATGTTCATTTCCCACGGCTATTGTGTTTCGGGCCTCCGTATCCTGTAAAGACTAGCGTTGTTTTAGCAGCGTGCCACGGCTTGATTGGTATTTCATGCTACTGTCCATGTCTTGAATGTAAAGCGAGTTGTTTCTGACCCTTGACTTGTTATCAAGAAACACGCCAATCGCGAATTCATAGCCCTGTGCGTAGTTGAAAGGTTATTTTTGCATGTATATGCGTCATCATATTTCTATAAAGCCAATTGCCTTGCCTGTTATTACCCTTGGTTTGATTTATTTATTATGATGCAGTGTCGATACTTTTACTCCAATTTGTGTGAAAATATTTGTAGAAACGTACATTTAAAGGGATTTTTCCCTAAAAATTTCAAATAATTTGATGGATTTTTTTACGAGTTCTAGAAACCGATGTACCCCTAATGGGTCACATCGAACCGCCCGCTAAAATAAGAAAGTTCTCAGTATTCGTCTCGCGTGACGACCGCGTTGATTGTTCCTTCATGTAGTTATTATGCCGGAACATTTGACTCTCTAATAGCAAGTTGGCTCTAGTTATTCTCCACATGCATTTCCCCCTAACTATGCCTTAATTTATCCCTCAACATAGTTTAGGATTCCATTTCTTGCCTATGAAACTCGAGTAGATTTTTAGAAATTCACGATTGTGTTCCACAATTTCATTATCTTCGTTACTCACGGTTGCAGCGTTCGATTTATACGACGCCCAGGAGTAGTTGAAAATTTAGAAGCATGACCTAAGGTAGAAATTTTTGTCTTATGTTGATTAATTGTTGAATTTTCTTGGTATCTCAAATTTTATCTCACGAGGCAGTTGTGTACTGAAAATTAAACTTTCTAGTTACCTCTTTTGTCATAAAGTTCGTCTCGTTCACTCACAGAGTAAAATGATCGTCCAATTATTTACCGAGTGTGTCATTTTTTCCATCAGTATAGCCCTTTTAAAATTGATGTTCTGTTATATTCGTTTTTGTATGATGTTTCGCTTTTAGGAGAAGAGGTCACTCCAAATTAATTTTGTTCGGCCAATTTGAGCTGCATTTGTCACCTCTATTTCATGTATCACCAGTACAATGCGCTTGTAAAGGTTCATTAAAGAATAAGTCATTTCCTGTCACGTGTTGTTTGCATTCTCTGAAATTGCCAAAACTCGCTCCTTTTAAGGTGGGGCAGATTTGGCCTGTAGCCTATTTTTCATTCCCCTAGCTATTTTTTGAAAAAAACACATTGCATTTAAAATTTGAAATACAAAAATGTTTATTTAAAAAAGTTGACCTCAATCTTGAGAAGTAGCTTTCGAAACGTCGATTTTTCACTTCCTACTCGCTCTTTCTTCCATCGTATCGTTTTTGTTACGCACTTACAAGATGCAAGAAAAACTCCTACTTTTGTGTGTATTCTTGTAGCCATGACACGCGTGGTGAAAGAGGCGACCTTCTACTTTACGGGGAGAGCGCGATCAAGGAAGCTCTCAGCTGTGAAAACGCTAGCGTGTGCATGGGAGCGACTCGGTAATAGTAAGATTACACATATAATACCGCTCATTTACGCGCCTCCGTGTCTCGGAAGGATCTGAAAAAAGCAACCCAGATAGAAATCTGCCATGAGTTACCTCGGAGGACATTACTTATCTTGATATGTGTATTCAATGAGCCATTTTAAAATGGATTGCTTTTCCTCAAACATTGCGAACGGCGCTTGGTGGGTTATTCATTGGTGAATTCGTTTTTTGTCATCACATTTAAATGCTTGTTTTTCATGGTTATCTTTTCTCCGTCTAAGTATATTTTGCTCGCCAAATTATAGCAATAGTGCAATAAAAAAGCAGTGAATTAACGTTTTTCACTTAACATATCGATAAAATATAGTAGAAAAATCGTTGGTTCAAGGTAATTTAATTGACTATTGCTTTCACTGAACTTCGCTTGATCTAACGGTTCTCATAAAAGTAAATTAGAATGACTGGAGAATCTCATTCTTTTCCGAAGTGTCTTGAGTTAGATCCATAAGAAAATATTAATAACAATTGCGTCTTAGCGTTTAAAAGGATTTCAATCTCCTGTTCAATTTGGATGCTGAAATATTTCAAGCACAGCGAGTGTATTGTTTGCTTTTAGACGAGATGCGAGAAACCTCACAAGCTGTCTGATGTTTCTTTCAAGGAAAGAATTTGGTTCGTGCGTGCAATAGCTTGCACCAACGTACTTGATTTACATTTGATATTTAGCGACAAACTTGTACAAGAACAATCTGATTTGCTTTATTCTTGCAATATAATAGTCTTTGCAACTACTATCTTGAGTGTGGATAGGTTAAACAATAGGATAACATGGAAATATCCGCGTTTCTCGACGCGGCGTACAAGTTCGCGTATATCTGCAGCTGTCCTTGAGGCGATTTAGTGACCCACCACACGATCAGCAGTGACCCTCACTCGACGTGTCCTCGCTTATTAAAATTCCTCCACACACACACTTCTATTGTTCCCGTCACGGCGACGGCTTCCCTCCAGTGGCGCTCCTCTTTGTATTGAGCTGTCGATTGTGTTGGCGCGATGTTGCTCTTGAAATTATTTCTTCTCTCCCCGTTCTCGTCTGTGTTCCACTCTTCGTCTTCAGTGAAATATTTCCATTTCTTGCTGCTCTTCGTGATATTTTTCACATTTGAACTCGTTTCGGTTAGATTGTATGTCTCTACCATTTGATGATTCAGCACTATGCTCTGTTTTTTTTTGAGCAGTATTAATGATGTATGGATTTTAATTCAAAATTTTTGTCCAACGTTCCTTGAATGTGCTTATTTTATTCATTGTGTTTTTGTCACTGGTATGAATTCTCTCTTAGTTTTTAACTATCGAGTATTGACTAATGACGTTTTTTCGCAATACAAAAGCTTGTCATGTTTTCTGTTGCACGGTTTTTGTATTAATATCCCGGGGATGTCACTTACATTCCTGGATGTGTTGTAGTGAGCCCGCTTCGGCTGAAAGTGCAAGTTAAATGTGCGATTTTGAGAATTTGCATTGATGCTGAACTATAGGTTGGCTATAATGCTGAATGTCAGATGTGAAATACGTATGATTATATTCAGTAATGTATTGACAGAAATATTTAGAGCTGTATTGTGTTTTACAAAGCAAGTTAAATTTTTGCAGGTTACCAAGGAAGGTTCACTAACATTGTTCAGGGCATCGTAGGGGCTAGAAGCTCTGGAAGATTCTGGAGTTCCTCCTGTGAGAGTGAAAGAAGAGTGTTTAGTCAGCATACGTTGGAGACTTGTCTTTTCATTCACAAGTATCCTAAGTACTCAACGGAATAGCATGCTTTATGTGGAATAGCGTATTTTGTTTTTATCATTTTTTCTCTGTTGTCAGATATTAGTTGCATTTAACTCCTATCGATAAAACTCGAGTCTGCTGGAGTATTTTAATTTTTTGTTTCTTTCTTTGAGCGGTTAGGGAGGCTTAAACTAACTTATAATCTTAATCTTAATCTTGTTTCTTTCTTTGAATTTCACTTTTTCTTCCATGAAAAATATTCACGCTGTCTTACTTGCTGAGTGCAACGGGCTGTGCTTAGCATATCTCAAACAGTATGTACTGTTGCAGGTGTGTTCCAGCCAAATAATCGCCGAGCTTCTACGTTAAATGCTCTATTGGAGGAAAATGACCTTTGACTGTGTAATTTAATGTTTTGTGGACTTGAGCGTCCGTGTGCATTGAAAGGTTTCAAGCTATGGACGATCTAAGTCGTTGTAGGCGTGTGTTATTGTGTGTTAAAATTATAGAAATAATGAAAACATATTCTGTTACTTTTGCTTGGTTTCGCTTGAAGTGAGATTTGGGGTGTTGGTTGGGCCTGGTTTAAATTTTTTACTTCTGGGTCCCGAGTAAATTGTTGGGTATTTGAAAACAAAGATTTGTATTATCATTAGTTTTGTATCCGTTTATAAGAAAAGGGAATTTTGCGTAGTAAATGAAGTTTTTCGCTTACCTCTGCTCTGTGAAAGCAACTACAAACATGTTCGTTTCCTTGAACGAAACTCTCTCGATCTCGTCTAATCTTTACAGTTTGATAACGTCATTTATTTTCCACTCAATGCTAAGATGCAACTCTCATATAAGTAAACTCTATTCCATTCAGTTGTCACCGTCTCGCTCACAAGTATAGCATGCGTGGTCTGTCGTGCGTGCGATGTCATGGGAGAATTGGTTTGTACGCATTGATGCGGCGAAAAATTCCTGTGTATGTGCGCGAACGAACTGACCTTGCGCACGCGTTGCGCTCCGCATTTTTGCGCGGAGCTGTCGAAGAGACTTGAACGAATTATTTGGTACCCTTTTTTTTCAATTGCCCAATCGATAGATTTGGTATGAACTTGTATATGCAGACGGAACATCTGAGTAAACGCTTCAAAAGATTTCAGTGAGGGTTTCCAGATTATTGATAGATTGAATATAGAGATAGGTAAACGAAAATGACCGTCCAACAGGATGTTTCTTTTTTGCATTGTTAACAACCTACTGGGGGATACAACTTTGTGGTATCTATGGAAATTTTTGCTCCCAGGAGGAATATGTGTCTCAAGCTAAATGTTGGATTGGCTTTCTTGTTTTGTTACGGACTTTTTTTCGGTTCACTGCTGTCCAGTTTTTCAGCACTTGCTTCAACTTTTATATTGTTTCATGAACTTCTTTCTCAACTTACTGTTTCTATATATGCACCATGTTCATAAATTCTGCGTTCCCTCAAGTCTACAAAATAATGCCTTCCTCTTTCCTCTCTTTGGCACACCTTAGTTGCGGTTAGGGAAGCTTACACTAACGCCTAATCTAATCTGCATTGTTAACTTGGGCAAGTTGTTTTGATTTGCAGTTTGCACCCTCATCGAAGTTGAGTTCAAAGTGTCGAGATTTTTTAAGCTTGACTTGAAAAAAGAAAGAATGTTTGTTTTTAAAACAACGTTCATTTACGAGCATAACAGAGTAGTAACGCTATTGTATGGCAAATTATATTTGTTACTGAATGTAGCTGAGTGTGGAATGTGAGATAGGTAATTTTTAATTTTGTTGCCATCGTGTCGATATCTTTTGTTTAAAAGATCACAAATAAAAACCTTTGTGTGCTTTTACAAAGGATAGATGTTTTCGTTGTTAGTGAAAGTCTATCTTCAATGTCTTATATAAAAGAATATCGGTGCACGTCTCGAAAATGTTGAAAATATCCTCATTTTGGCATGGGCACTAGACCTCTACGTTAACGAGTATAACAGTCTTGTAAAAACTGTTGTTTTGTACTGGCAGCATATCACTAGACTGCTAAAGACTGCAGTCATCAGAACCCTGCTCGACAGTGTTTAGTTCGAGTTTTCCGTTCAGGAAACAATTTTTTAGAGTCCTGATACATTGTCATGCTAGCGCGAGGATTTCTCATGTGCATCTTCCCTAATATTCGTGTCATGATAACTCAACATTAGAGTATTTGTCCATCTAGGCAATCGTTTGGTGCGAGAAGACGCTCTTGTCGAAGGCGCTGTCAAGCACGGTGCCTGAGAGGCTTTGGACCTCACTGAACAAACACGCGGCCACTCCCGTGGGTGTCCTTAGCGGCCGCCTTTTGTTTCTTCGCTGGCGCTCCTCTGTTATCGCTCTACAGCCCTGGGGCTCTCTACTTACTGGTAGACTTGCCGCAAATTTTACCTCGAGGGGAATTACTGGGATCAAGTCGTGTGATTTGATTATTTATTTCGGTTTTGTGGTCTTCATTGCTTAATCTAATTCAAATGCTTTGAGCGTTAGGACTCATCTGCTGATTGAAAGATGAATTCATTAGTTTGTTAACCTTTCAAGTGACGTAAAATGATTATTTCTCTTGTCATTTGAGCTTGCTCGTTTATAGAATTTTTCTAATCTCTCAATTACTAGTCTTTGTTTGCGTTGCGGTCTACGAGTATATAAGTAATCTACCTATCCTAAACCTTATAACTAGACGACTAAGCTATAACTAAGCCAACTCTAGCTCTCATGTTCTCGCTCCTTAATTAAATTGTCGTTTGACGCTCGTTTTTTCGGTCGCAAATAAATTCTCGGTTATTATCAACAAAAATTGTGAAATTTCAGTTCATTTCCTAACTCGTTAAATTCTTTGTTTCCTAACAATTCAACTAAAGCTGTTCTGCGCATAAATTTGGCCTCTAAAACTCGTGCGGTACCAGGTGTCTGATACTTGACTTCGTTGAAAAACTTTGATCATGCATGCTCGCGCCGGATCATCTAATATTACCAAGGATTAGCTCTTCTTACATAAATATATGGTTCGAGGACTTTCATTCTCCCTTGTTTTAAATTTTCTTCGATGATGATTCATTTTTCGTTTAGTTATGCTCCAATCGGTGTGTGAAGCCACGAACTGATCCTTTGTGTTTTTGTGCCTGCAGCAGCTGCTGTGATCGGGCATTTAATGTTGCTTCTATGTATTTCCTACCATAAACGTTGGGCTTTTAGATTGTCTGTTGTACCAGGAATTTTCACTGTTCCCTTTACCACGTTTTACTGGTATCAACTTCAACGATCATATTTTGTGTTAAAGGGAAAACGAAAACAGACAAGGATTTGATATATATGGTACCTTCATTAATTTGTTTGTACCTAGTCGACCCGCACCTTCACGAGGTGATACTGTTATTATAGCCAGCTGTCGTATGTTTACAATTTCGATTGTAATTATTCATTTTCTTATATTATTATTCCACAAATAGGTTACTGGCTAGAACCAACGCGGGCGGCGCCCTCTAACATCAGGGTTTTTCTTTCACTATTTTTCCTCGGAACTAGTATTAAGGACATACTTGTAAATTAGAGGTCTTCACGTTCTATATCCTCGAGGGCCCTTGCCCGACAAGGGCCCCTCTTTATTTCCCAGTTAGATGGTATTTTCAAGTACCATGAGCAACTCACCAGAACTGTCTTACCAGGTCCGTACTGAGGCTGGTGAAGGCGATACACAAACAAAACATGATAACCAATCGCGGGGTTCCTCCACTGGAGCTACCTCAAAGACTAATGTACCTGACTCCTCTCAACTAACAACTGAAGGAACCTTGGAGACGCCACCATGCGCTCCGAACAATTCAACTGGCTCATGGACTACGATCACTAGAGGAAACCGGAGAAGGAAAACTGTCCGAGAAACTCAAATGATCTCACTTGATGAACTCTTCCAACCAAAACGACCATATTTTCAGAAATATTTTACCCTGAAATTCCCTGGAATTAACATTTCGTCAGACCTCAATATTATTAAAACAGATGCTGACATCAAGACTCAGGTTGGGCACGTATCTCGAATCAGAGTGGCAGGCAGGGGCACACTACTCTTGGAGTCCGGCAATCCATCGCAGTCTACTAAGATCCTGGCACTTCGAAGATTGGGTGGACGGGAAGTCGTAGTTGAACCCCATAGGACCTTCAATATTGTCAAAGGTGTAGTCCGTAGCAAAGCCTTCGCTCAACACACAGAAGAGGAGCTGAAAGACCATCTTCTTTCACAAGGAGTAATAGATGTTACACGAATACAAACCAAACGAAACGGCGAACTCACACCAACAAATACTTACATTCTTACCTTCCAACTTAACGAAAAACCACACTCAGTGCATCTCTCAAACTGGTTCTCTGAGCGCGTTGAAGAGTATGACCACCGACCACAGCAGTGCTTTAAGTGCCAGAGATACGGCCATGTGGCTAAGTACTGTAGGCGAGAAGAGGAGGTATGTGCCAGATGTGGCCTCTCAGGACACAAGAAAGCTGGCTGCACCAACCCTGTCAACTGCTTTCATTGCGCCAATGAACATTATTCTAACGATAGAGCTTGCCCCAAATTTAAATGTGAAAGTGCCATAGTTAACCTCCAGATGCGAGAGAGGATGCCACGTAATGAGGCTATGGACGTGACACTAACTCAGAACCCTGTGTACAGACCTCTCTACTCAAGGCAAGATAAAACACAACCCTTGGAAAGCTCCAAAGGTGTAAGCCCTTATAAAACCTTCGCCTCGGTAACAGCAGCGCGGGAACTGAATCAAGAAGAAGAGATGGGCAATACTATGGATATCGAAAAGACAGCTGTAACATCACAGACAAGACATCAACGTTCACCGAAACCGAACTCACGGACAGCTTCTCCAGCAAAACTAGAAGCTACCACACCCAACGAGACTCTCGCTAATACTAACACGAAGGACTGCCACCCAACGATGCAAACTCCAACTACGTCGTCAGACATGCAAGCTAGTCCCTTCCCGGGAACTAACCTGCGTCCTATGGCTGATACAGAAAACTCGAATTCAGAAGAAAGAAGCGCTCCACAGGGAAGTGCAGCCACAATGGTACCAAAAATACTAGTCAATTACAATGACTCTGAAACTGAAATGGAGACATCCCCCGCGGACATCAAGCGAAAACGTAACTCTTCCTCTTCACCATTGCGTCGAGAGAAGCCTACTAAATTGACAGCCATAGAACACCCCCCCTCCGTACGAGAACCCATTTCTACTGAGGTGGAGCTTTCGCCGGCTGGAGCTGGGCGGCCGCTCATTGGGGTAGAGCTGCCGCCGACTGGGACGGGGCGCTTGACCACTGTGGTGAGACGCCCGCCTACGACGGGGGAACGCCGGTCCACTTCGGTGGAACACTTGACACCGGTATGTCAGTCGCCGGCGACAAAGCAAACACCCGCGGGTAAGTCGCCTTATGGCAAAATACCAGTCATTGGAAGTGGCCCGTCTCAGTATACTAAACCTAGAAACACACCAGACAAAAAGAAGAGCAGTAGAGACTCCGTTTCTTCTACTTTTCGCCGTTAAAACTCATTCCCATTGATAAAAATTTCCCTTAACTGTTTCTTACAGTGGAACTTACAGTCGTATTTTACGAAATTCAGCGAATTAAAACTTATTCTCCAACAATACTCACCAGCATGCGTTTGCTTGCAGGAAACTCTTATACACAATCGCAATGCTCAACCACCATCACAATACCAAATAATAAAATCCGCACCAGTCCACCAGGATGGACATGAGAGAGGCGTTGCCATTCTGGTCCATCGAAGAATACCATTCAACATAGTTCAGTTAAATACCAATCTACAAGCAACAGCAGTTAAGATAGACGTCTCTAAAACATATACTATATGCTCACTATATCTACCCCATATACCAGTCCTTCAAGAAGATCTTAATAACCTTATAAATCAATTAACCCCCCCGTTCATTATTATGGGTGATCTGAATGCCAAAAGCATGACCTGGGGTTCCCAAGTGACAGATCAGAGGGGACGAATGATAGAAGAATTGCTTCTCGAGCGTAATCTATCAATTTTAAATGATGGCGCTCCGACCCACTACCATGTACAAACTAATACTCACTCGATAATAGATTTAACAATTACCTCTTCAGATTGCATGATGGACTTTAATTGCACTACACTAACAGAACTGCACGACAGTGATCACTACCCTATCCTCCTCGGTCTCAAAACACCATCAGTCGATACTGAACTACCAGACCGCTTCGATATCCGGCGAGCAGACTGGCGACTATTCAAAGAACTGACGTCGACAAACATAACAGTAGGAGATATCCCTGACATCGATAATCTAGTGGCTTCCATTACCCAGACTCTTACAGACGCGGCAAAACGTTCTGTACCATTAAAATCTTCTAACATGAAGAAACCTCCTGTCCCTTGGTTTAACGACGCATGTAAGGAGGCCCGACGCGCCAGATTACGTGCTGAGCGTGCCTTGAAGCGCAGATATACAATTGAAAATAAAATAGCATACAATTTTGCAAAAGCCAGATGCCGATATACCTTCAACCAATCACGGAGAGAATCGTGGAAAAATTACGTCTGTTCAATTAACAGTCAAACTTCTATCAATCAAGTGTGGAGGAAAGTAGGGAAAATGATTGGAAAATATACATTGCAACCAACACCAGTTTTAGAAATACATGGCAGGGGTAAAGTCGCTGCCCACAATGAAGTCGCAGAGGAATTAGCAGCTCACTTTGCCTCGGCATCTGAAAATAACTACTCAAACGATTTTTTGCGTCATAAAGCTCACATAGAAAGCAGACCTATTATTTTTAATAATGATGAACCTGAAAAACATTACAATACAAAGTTTACGATGCGAGAACTTCAATGTGCTCTGTCCACAACTCGGGATAGTAGCCCAGGAGAAGATCAGGTGACTTACTCAATGCTGAAGTCCGCTCATCCCTCTTTAAAATCTTTATTATTGAACACATATAACAAAATCTATTCAGAACAACTTTTCCCTTCAGCCTGGAAAACAGCAATAATCGTTCCCATCTTAAAACCTGGAAAAGACACATACGATCCATCAAACTACCGTCCAATATCACTTACTAGCTGTCTCTGTAAACTCCTGGAAAAAATGGTCAATGTTAGACTAATGTGGATACTGGAGCAAACCCAAAAAATATCCATAAAGCAATCAGGTTTCCGAAGAAATCGATGTACCATTGACAACATAACGGAATTTGAGCAGGATGTCTTAACTGCTTTCGAGAATAGGCAACATGTGATAGCGATCTTCTTCGATATAAAGAAAGCCTATGATACGGCCTGGCGACATGGGCTGTTGAAAACACTAACCAGGTGGAACATTCAGGGAAATTTGCTCAAATTCATAGCTAACTTTCTAGCTGATAGACTAATAAAAGTACGAATAGGCCGCACCTTATCCACACCATTTCCGATCAATGAAGGAATCCCGCAGGGTAGCATACTATCTTGCACCTGCTTCATAATAGCTATTAACTCCATAACTGAAAACTTGCCACCTAACGTGAACCATTCTCTCTACGTAGATGATTTCACTATATGGTCCTCTGGACAAACAATCGCGAGTATAGAACGCAGACTCCAACTAACCCTTAATAAACTAACGACCTGGAGCAACCACAGCGGCTTCTCCTTTGCGACAGAAAAATGTGTAGCCATGCACATTTGTAAAAAACGTAACTGTCCCAAACTCGCGAATAATTTTTCCTTAAATCACCAAGCAATCCGAAATGTCGATCATCACAAATTCTTGGGAATGATTATAGATGATCGATTAAATTGGAAACAACATATCATGACTCTGAGAGCTTCATGCATCAGTAGCCTGAACTTACTCAAGCACCTGTCGCACAAAACATGGGGAGCAGACCGCCTAACTTTACTCCGGTTATACATTATGCTTATAAAACCGAGACTGGACTATGGCTCTGAAATATATTCCTCCTCACCTCGATCAATTCTAGAACGACTCGCCCCCATTCACAACGCTGCCATACGTATCGCAACAGGAGCGCTTCGCTCCTCGCCCTTACTCAGCCTGTATGCCAATTCTGGAATTAAACCTCTAGAAACATATCGAAATATCAAGAACTTGAATACATATGCACGCATCGCAGTAAATCCATCCCACCCTCTGCACAACCTGATAAACTATGAAGACCGAGAGAGTGACGATGATGATCATGTTGAAAATCACACATATGGAAGAAGTTTTCTACATAGAGCTGAACAGTTAAGAAAAGTAAATCGTATACCAATGAGATCAATACTCCTGGAAGTACCTCCACCCTGCCCATTATGGATGATGAAAATTACACAATGCACAGACCTCTACAAAACATCTAAAAACTCAGTGACAGCACATGAGCTAAGAGGATCTTTCCTACAACATCGAGATCAACACAAAAACTCTATAGGTGTATATACAGACGGATCAAAAACTGCCACAGGGGTTGGATTCGCCTACGTGCATACTAATGTCCAAAATTCCCAGCGTATTTGTAATAATGCCAGTGTTTATACAGCGGAATTATACGCTATTTACAGCGCTTTGAATTCCTTAGCTACAAGACATGAGAACTCGATCACAATATATAGTGACTCGCGTAGTGCCATTGAAGCAATCATTCATACTCCAGCTAAAAACCCACTTGTTCAAATGATTCAATGTCGTATTATTCTGTTAAATAAATCAGTAACTCTTTGCTGGACTCCCAGCCACAGCGGAATAATACTCAACGAACGAGTAGACAAACTAGCTCGGGAGGCCACTTGTGCAGCGGAAAGAGCACAGCTCCAGTTGCCCCGACCCGACGTCAAGTGCCTGGTAAAGCGTGTCTTGACGCTGAGCTGGAGACACCAATGGGAAGCCATCGCTAATAATAAATACAGACTAATAACTGGAGACATAACTCCTCTACCTAATGCAACTTCAACGAACTGAGCGTGGGAAATAATATTGACCCGTCTGCGAATAGGACACACGAGATTGACACATGGCCACCTAATGGAAGGAAGACCAATCCCGTATTGTGACGATTGTATCGTTCCACTGACAGTGAATCATTTGATTGTGGAGTGCCCCTCCTTTGCAGAGGAGCGACGACGTCATTTCGGAGCCCCGCCATACCTCCTCGTAAATATATTAACACTAGCTGCTACCACCGCCCTCAACGGCCCTTTACACAGGTACCTAACAGAAACAGACCTATATTCAAAAATTTAAATGAAGCTTGGAACACACTAGCAAAATAAGTCAAATAATGGTCGAGCGCACAGTGCTGTTAACTCGAACACTCTGTTCAGAGGTGACTCCAGCGTGGGTAAGTCGTTCGGCCAGAAAGACATTGGTGAGTTGTTGGAATCCCGTGATTGGGTAACAGCTACCACCACTAAGACTCTATGTACGCAAATGAATTAATCACCAAATCTACTAAACTAAACGAAACCTAGGAAAACGGAATATTCTAATCTCTACACAAACACTCAAATACTGTATGGGTATTCACTGTTGAATCGCCCCGTTGCGTCTATGGTGGTTAAATAGTAATAATAATAATGTCTGTTGTACCATTTTGTTACGTTTTTAAAGTACAACGTTGGTGTTTGCTGTAAGTTACAACTGCGTGCTTGCATGAAGCAATCCAGTTGTGTTTGACGTTAGCGCTTGCAATTACGTTCATTTCTAATTGCAACCATGCAAATTTTCTAGTCGGATAAATAGATCTACTGCTTTATGAGGTGTGAACTGCTATTCAAATGCTCAAATACATGTTTCCTACGACCAAAAAATACTGTAAAACTGGATATGTCCAATTATCAAAATGTGAGATTTTGTGCTGTATTCTCCAAATGTTCACCATTAAACTGATGTTCAAAATAGGCTTCGTTGTTGAATACTGTATAGTGTATACAGAATTTCTTGCATGCAAGTATTTGGCCGTATGGAGTCTGGGATGTTGGGAAAACCTCACCGATCTTCTATTTCCTATTTCATTAAAAGCTCACACGACTTTTCAATGCAAAGATGGCTAAATATTAAAAAAATGCAGATATTTGTGTTCGAATAAAGGACTAAAGTAGCTGTAACTGGAAGTAGCACGCGTATACTCCTGTGCATGGATGTGCGAGTGGGAATCTCACTTAGGGGTGGAATTCTGTTAACTCTTTGGAGTGTCCCTTCTCCTGTAATGCAATTGTTTTCTTAATTGGTGACACCTATGATGGTATTTTGTGTCAAATCCCAGAAATGGAAAATGAAGGCAAATTTATTTAATTTAAAACTTTATTGGTTTCAGACTACCTCTTTTTAAATAAGTTGGCACTCTATTCCGTTCCAATTGTTAATAGATTCTGCTTTCCCTTAACTCCAATTAAATGGAACCTTCAGCCTTTCTCTCTTTCTTTCTTCATTGTTTATCTTTGTTGTTGTAAGGGAGGCTGAAATTAATTCATTTTAATTGATACCATATTCCGGGCACAATTACATTCCTACTAAATGCTTAGCTTGTATTAAGAAGAGCCATTGAGCAGTACTATTTAACTTATGTCCCGACTGCTAACCGAAAGTTCTTTGTTGATAGCGTCGCGAAAGTTCTCTTACTGGCTCAAACTTGTCTTTTTAAAACCAATGTGAATTATTTGCGGAATGTAGAAGAGGCCCTTAATTGAATACGGTTGGCCGTATTTTATAGAAAATGAATATCGGTCGAAGAGTTCTCATCTTGATTATTTGATGGTCTCGAAATACTTATGGTGCTAAAGTTGATTATTTCGATTTCAGGAAATGATTGGTTGTTGAAAAAATGGAAGGTGATGGAGGTTTAGTTATTTAATTCGATTATTTCAGTAATTTAAGCTTCGAGCAGAAAACATCACAGTGCGAATGATTGTGTTGTAATTAAGTGAGAATAATTGTTTTGAAATCAAGTACATGTTATTATAATCATTCTTTGTATGTACAAGATTCTTTTAAGTTCATTGAGAAATGCGTTCACTGGTATGAGGTGTTCCTGGGTTGTTAATGCATCATGTTACTTTGGAAATTGATGCCGAATTTCGTAAAAAAATGAACTGAACATTTTGACGTAATCGTAACCCTTCTCACTATTTGCACTAGTATATCGTAGGCAATTACTCTGTGTGTGTGCATCGTTTACGTTGAGAAGTGTAGACATTCTTCAATAAATCGCTGAGCGTCTTCTTAGTATTGCTAAGTGCCCTTATATTTGCTCTAAGCTTGAGGGCACACTTACATGAACTAGTGCAGTTACCTGGTTGCGCCTTCAGCGACTAACGGTTGCTGCTCAAGCGCTGCCTGTGTCTAAAATTGTATTCGAATTGGGAGCAACTCTCCCCTTCCCCTGGTTTTGTCTTCCTCATTCTGGGCACATTTGGGGTCGCAACTCCGCCGTTTCCGTTACGTGTGCGCCCCCCTTAGGGTGTAGTCGGCCTACCTACCTACGCACGCCTCCACTCGCATTATCTCTGGCCTATATGACCCTTCATAGGTGCGTGCTCTGAACTGCTTTGAACATTCCTTCCACTGTTGCCAAGACTCCGCAGTCCCGCATATTTCAACTACATAGTTGGGCACTGCTCACTTGCGATGAAAGCTTTCATGTTTTCGCTTGTATGACTAAACACTTCGTGCTTTTTTATGAGGTCCCGAGCTGAGAGTTAGCAATGACTTATTTTTGTTGAAATAAAATGTCTTTTGTTTTTTCAAGAACCATCTTTTTTTCGGTTCACTGCTATCCTGTTTTTCAGCAACTCGGACTTTCTTCTTCAGCTTTTATCTTGTTTCGTAACGTTCCTTCTCAATTTGTTGTTCCCATGCGCATGTGATCCGGTGAGGGAACACGCCTTATGCATAAGTTCCACGTTCCCTTAACTCTATACTACATGGTGCCTTCATCCTTCCTCTCTTTAAACATCTTGTTGTGGTAAGAGAGGCTAAAACTATATTAATCAATCTTCGTCCCGTTTCCACATACTGAGCTCGATGCTCGTCTCTGAACATTGAGTTTTGTATTGCTCTTCAAAGTATTGCTCTTCAAATTTTAGTTTATGTATTAAATAAGTACATAGATCATTGTTACATTTGAATGCGACGTACAAAATAAACTCTCTTTCTGCAATTGGTTCCATACTTTCGTTTTCACACTTGGCCTTCATGTGAGTTCTATTTTGAAGTGGCACAAAACTTTCCAGAGAAATTATACAGATCTGATAACTCTATATTGTAATCTAGAGCAACGTCATTTATTTTTGCTTATACATTTGACGCACAATTGTTAAAATATCTCAACCCCTGACTTCATCCTGCTTGTTTTTTGCGTCAAGTTGGCGCAAAAGTATGTCCGATTTTGAGAACGGATGTTCAAAATTAGGTTTATCAATTGTTTACTTTTTGTTATGAGCGTAATATATTTCTGTGACTAAACCAAACGATATTCTTTTAGATTATCTCTGTTACGTTCATATTTTTTTGTAAATATTGGCATCCATGTTTGTACCACCTAAAGTTCACATGAGAAATATTCTAATGTACGAGTTTCGTAAAATTGTTAATACAAATGTGGTAGCAAAATCTATTTAGAACACATATGGGGACGATGTAGTCAATGAAAGAAGTTGCGAGTGATAGTTTTCTCGATAGTTCTACAGTGGTGATTTCTCTTTAGAAGATGAGCTAAAGAAAGGTCATCCAAGAACACTTGATTCTGTTCAGTTGAATGTTCTCGTGTCTGAGAATCTTACTGTTTCCACTAGGGAAATTGCAAGACAGACAGTTAGAGGTTGGCCATACAACATGCTTCTGATTTCAATTTGTTCCTATAGGACTTCAGAACCATTTAAGTGGATTTAGGTTAATTAACAACAAGTGAAGAGACTGAAAAAGAGTGAAGTTTGTATTTTGATTCTAAACCTACAAAATTTTACATGCGATGCATATATAAGCTTGTTTAAAGGTGGAATAAGGTCATTGAAAGCAAGGGAGAGTATGTTGATGAATAAATATTTCCATAATCATTGGCTCATTCATACTTGCTTAATATCTTCAAATCGAAGATTTTTGCACCAACCTGATCCATTGATCCCCATCACATTAGTTGTTTCAGTATTTCAAGTTTTGGCAACAAAAAATCTCTTGGTTCAAATAAAACTTTGGTACAGCTTAGTGGTATTTACCCGGTTACTAGGAAACTGTGAACATTTGTTTGTGAGTTGCTTTTGAAGTTGTAGCATGACAAAATTATTTGGTGCCGAGAGCATCACGGAGCCATTCGCTGATGTTGGCATCTCTTGCCTGGGTGACCCTAAACAAATGCTGTGTTGTTCGACTTTCTTTACTGCGCCTTTATTCAGTGACTGGAAATAAGAGCTTCTATCAATTCGTGGCCCAACTTCTGAAAGGAAGATGGCGGGGCAATAATGCTTGAATTACTGGCGTTTCATGTTTTGGTGATGAACTATTTGCGCATCTAAAGTTTATGTTGTTTGTCCCAGCTTGAGCCTTGTCGGTTATTTTCAGCTCGGTATGGGGCAAGGATTGAGAAAGTTTAATGTTGTGCGCAGCTTTGTACGTTGTGAGTATTGTATGGAAAACTTTAGATTTGAGACGTATTTATTTTTTGCGAGTTTCACTGGGAAAATTTAAGCTGATTGTGTGTCTGCTCTATAGACATTAATCATTGCCAATTATTCTTATATGTTCACCGTGTTAAATCATGTTTTGTTCTGAAAGTAACTTGGTTGCGCAGTCGTCTCGCATATGTCATGTGTCTTTTGAATTGGAAGTTTTAGCACTACTCCTTTATGCTAAAGCATAGTCTTCATCTTTTTGGGAAACCCTTCAGTGTAGGACTATAATATTTAGTTTCTAATTTTGTTTCTTGAAAAAACTTTGGCAGTCAGTAGATTCAGTTTTTCATTAATGGCAGTGTTCGTTACTGCAGCATGTATGCGCTGTAGTTCACAGTAACATTTACATTAGCTCGCATGTGGCATTATGCGGCCCTTGCTCTTCACTGACGTTCACTTCGTCGCCGCCGGATGTTGTGCTGATAACTCGTCTCTCCTCTCAAGCTTGTCTAGATTTTCTTATTGTTGCTGGCACCTTATACGGAGCATAGCCGATGTCCATTGGTATGATTCTGGGCTCATTTCGTTTTGCTACATGTCGAGTCAACTCATTCATGTCAATGTCTTAATGTGAGAAAATGCTTTGTGAACTTTTTTTCCCCACAGAGTTTTCCTAGTTTTTTACCTGTCCACGAATGCAAACGCGTTGAATTCCATGACCTGTATTGTTTTTTTGTCCTTGTTCGTTGCGTTATTTTGATATTTGGACGCGAACGATACTAATTTTACCCGTGAGCATTCCCAGTTTGCCAGCAGGGAAGGAAGACTCGAGGGGCACATTTTCAACACGAACGATGTCGTTGCGTTGGAGAGCGTCGCGCTCTGATGCAACATGGCTGCGCCCTGAGCGCTATTGCGCACCTTATGGAGAGAGGGACGGAGCTAGTGAAGAGACTGGACTGAATTCGAATGGAGTTCCTGTATTTCTATAGAAAGTTCCTTTACGTGTGGGGACGTACTGCTCTGAGTGGCCGGTGCAGTGTGTATTAAAGCAAAGTCGAACTGTAAAATTGAAAAAAATTGATGCGGTTCATGTAATGAGTTAGACATGTGAAAGACATGTCTTTCACAGTACTAAGTTAGCTAACTGCACGAACTCTTATTTTCTAATGAAAATTGCTTGCTATTTACCTATGAACGTATGAGTAAGCTTTGTGGAGAAGTATCTGGATTTAGTGATTAGTGAAATCATTTGCCTTTTTTCACCTTTATGTGTTGTATTGAAGGGTTGAAAGCCTCTACGGAACGTTTCTTCTTTCACTTTAGGAAACGCAACATTGAATGCCTCGTTTTTCTTATAAGTGTGCTCACATTGTAATTCTCAAAATGGAGGTATTCGAATTGGTGATTTCACTGTATCATAATACACGTAAAATATCGTTTTTGCTAGTTTAGTTCCCTCTTACGAATGGTTTGATCGTTCAGTAAGATTTCTAAGCCTATATTGTATTGCGGTATCTTACTTCCATCGTGCTAGAATTTTGTTTCCTGCATAATTGCATTTTTTGTTTCTTTATAGACGGTGCAATACGACTAAGCAAATTTGAAATCGAATTAAATTTCCCTTGAATATTGCTTCGCTCTCATGAAAGTCGCTTCTCATTATTTGGTAAAGGTCAAAATTGGGTTTCCGCGGCACGACAACTTTCTCGGTACCTCGTTTCGAGCAGAGCATTGCTGAAGCAATCGCCTGCTCTTTCGAAGGGCCACCACTCCTTGCATTGTGTGTTCCACCTTAAAGCGAGCTCTGCTCAGTGTGCGCTCAATTTTAGTGGTCTTCGTGCGAATACATGGGAGTGCTGGCGCTTGTGCAGCCTTGTTAAGCTTTTCTGCGTCTTATCATCTCGTGGGAGAACGGAAATCTCGAATTTTACACCGAACGTTTCTGATGCAGTGAAATCAAAGTCTTGATTCTAGAAGAAGCGAAAATTTATGCGTGCCCCGAAAGAGCATTCAGAATTTGAAATGGGTATTCCTTTTTTTCTGATAGTTCGTCCTATAATACAATATGAAGCTCATGATACACTCCACCAAGTTTTTGTGAACGTGGACAGTTCCATGCACACCTCAGTAATTATGCTCTGGCACTTATCGAGTGGCTACGCCCTAAAAAGAACTGGAGTAAAAATCCATGAGTTTGAAGTTGAACTGTGCCAATTCTCTCACGTTTTTCTCGTTTCTTTGCTTTTTCTTGAACAGATTTGGGCATTTCAGATATGTGGAGTGTATTGATCATAATGCTCAGCCCCACGGTTTCATGAATTGAAAGCCCCTCAGGGGGATACAATTATTGTATCTATGGGAACTAGCGCTCCCAGGGGGACAATGTGAGGGCCCGAGCTAAAGGTTAGGTAGGCTTTCTTTTGTTAAAATAGAATAGGTTTTTGTTGTGTTACGGACCATCTTTTTTCGGTTCACTGCTGTCCTGTTTTTCACCGCCTACCACTTTCTTCTTCAACTTTTTCTTGTTTCATGAACTTCTTTCTTAGCTTTCTGTTTCTGTGCCCTTTCTGCATAGATTCCACGTTCCCTTAACTCCATACTAAATGGTGCCTTCTTCCTTCCTCTCTTTACATCTCATTGTTGAGGATAGGGAGGCTTAAACTAACTAATAAACTAACTAACTCATGAATTGAAAGTATAACTGACAGCAGAAACAACATGCAACGGCTGTCATTTTCTCAGACTTGTTGATTGATCAAGCTTAGCTTACTTTTGGACAGTTAAGGCTCACGAACTAATTATTGCTTATTTTACATCGGATAATTTATGCGTTGCTCTCGTGTTAGATACGGGTTATGATGTAGTGCTGGTTTTCACGTTTTGGGAGTAGAAGTTATGTTTCCAAATATCGAATTATTAATTCCAGTCTTATAAGTATTGAATTCAGTTGTTGCGCCTTCATTTTTTTCTATTGTTATCGGGCAAGGAACCTGTTCCTTGAGAGGAAGCTCATCACTTTCTTGTTTCTCACCGCCAGCATGACGCGCTATGTGTCATGAATTCGTGAGGAGTCACTGAGCCACTCCTTGCGAGGTTTTTCAGGTGTGCCAGCATTGCTTTGTCTTATGAGGACGCTGCACCTTTTGGACCGTAACTTAAGTGCATTATTAACTGTTTTCAAACGCAAATTTCGATCGGAGAATATTTGTTTTTTTACACAAATTTTTCGACCTAATCGATAAAAATGCAATTACCTTGTTGAAAAAATGTGTATAGCAATGTTAATAAAATTCTCAACAACATTCTCGATGTAAAATAAGAAATGAGATACGCGTCTTTTAGGCGCCTCCTTTGCATCAGTCTAGACACGCACTTGCAGGCGAGACACAATTTTCGTTGAATTGTTAGTGTTTTTACGATTCATTTCGGCTGAGATTTTTGAAGAGCTTTCTCAAGTTGGTGAGTCAGAAATATGATGTCGGAAGAAAGTTATTGTTTTAAGGTCTCCTTGCATGTGCGGTGTGAACTGGTCTGTATTTACGAACATACGTGCTGCTTACTGGCACGTGCCGCATGGTACGCATCCAAAAGTCACGTCACTGAATGCAAAATTCCAGCACATTTCTCGTGACGATATTACGACTCAAAACAGTGTTTTGATAGAAACAGGTTATTTTAATGTTAACAAATTTAACCTAAACGATTCCTTCACGTGGCAGACGCGTGCATGCGTGGATGTTTTTCCTAATATTAGACTGCAGGACACCCCTCTGTGATGGTGCCTGTTTTGACCCACATAATTTTATCAGACATGAGTTCGGTAGACAACGGTGAATTAATTTGTCGCTTTAGTGTTCCCGAGTGGAGCAGAGCAGCACAAGCTATCAAACCTTTGTCCATTCTGTCCGAGATAATGAAGGAGGCGTCTACATTGTGCGTCTAGTTTGATATTAAACGAAATAAGCTGCGCTCATTGTTGCAGTGTATCGTGGACTGTAATAGTTGCAGCGTAGTGAGTTTTGCGCTCTCTTCGAGTCCATTTTCTCGCTCTGCCGTGGCAATTTTTCTTATTGCCTCTCGTGCTCGTGAGATTGGAACCTACGTTATACTTCGTTCTATGTTGCGTTTGTTAACTTCACAATAAGCGTTGAGGAAGGTGACTGGAGGTGAATATCGGGTGGAACCTTTTCATTTTAATTATCAGATAATACTGTGGGATTTGCTCATAAAACATTGCAATCTTGCTCTGGATATATAGTGAGAGTAATGCTTTTTCTGACGAGGTAAGGATAGTAATTATCGAAGGTAACGCCACAGGCATTGAGTTGAAATAAACCGAAGTAGTAAAAAACTTGACCTAACCGGAATAAAATTAGAACACTGAATTTGTTTTTGAAGGCATCTGATGAAAAGCCAGGCCGTTAAAGTTTTTCTTCTGGATAGTAGAAAAATCTTTAAATAGTGAAAGTCAATACGGAATCTTGAGTTTACCGGCTATTTTTTTATTTTTTTCGTGTAGCAATGGCACTAACCAATGCGTTCTTCAGTTGCTGCTTTAATGACACGCTACCTGTGTTTCCGAAGAAGGATATCATCGCGTAATGTAAATGTGTCTACGCTTTGTGCAATGTATCGCGAAAACGAAATTTTCATTTAGACGTTAATGCTTTCAGAGTAATTTCAAAGTTATTAGTAAATAAATTATCGTTGATAAATTTCTTTCGTTATTGAATTACGGGAAGGAGAGTGTTTCCCACCGCGATCTTTACTGTGAAGTGTAAAAAATGGTTGCGTTTCTGTCTCAGTATTGTGTTCAGTGAAAAGAAGAGCTGCGTGTAACACTTCTGATGAGGTTAATGACGGTGGATCTCAAACATTGAGTATACTCTCATAAGCACGCACGCACCTTGTGATTTTTCAGCATTCTCATTCTGACTTTATGTTGAAAAATTGGGTAAATGTGGAGGAGAGGACCATAATCGCGCGTCGGATGGCAACACTACAATGGACTTTCCCTTCCGACGCGCCCGATCATTCCCGCCATCTAAGACGAAAATGAACATACCGCTATAATTCATTATTTTTGGGTGATAATTTCTATTGTGTTATTAACTAAAAGATCCTAGAAGTGGGTTGAGGCTCCGCGGGGCCGGCAAATAATAAATTACAAAGTACCCAAACGTACTCTACCAAAACTAAACCTACCGCTATAACTCGGTAAATATTCAATTTTCGACGGAAAGTGCATAGAGATTTTTTTTTTTACATCTAATTAGCTATGACTAGGCACCGAAAAGTGGGAAGTCGATTATGGTCCTCTCCTCCACAAATACCAAAAATTGAAGCTGATTAATCGTCATCTCGTAATTTGGACGAGCGCGGACTAAGGTTACGCGTTTGATTTACTTCGAAAGAGATAACTCTGATGCATCCAATAGTGACTCGAAATCGTCCCGAGATAGATGCGAGAAATTATCGAAAATGAAAGCCCTCATGTTGAACGAAAAAGTATATCTACTGTGCACCCCACTGATATTTCATCCTTTTCTCCTAGTGGAAGCGTGTTTTCGTATCAGATAGGGTAGCTTTTAAAATTCTAAAATTTCCGTTTTTATTTCTACGCCCTGTGACCTTTCTACTACGCCATCGGACTTTTCATCCTGTTGATGTGAAGTGTCGAGTTTCCAATAGTACTCCTTGATTTCATTCTAGTTTTTTACTTTATGTTTCATAGAAAATTGTGTTTTTGATGGGAGTCTCTTCAAGTTCTCCAGATATCAGCGCTCGGTTAGTTTCATAATCCCTCATGAATTGAATCATTTGCGGTGCGCAATATAATACCAACCCACTCTTATGAGTAAGAAATTCACTGTCAAGTTCTTCATGATCACTCATGTATTAGCTACTTTTAGATGTGTTCTATCATCAGGTTATTGAATTTAGGGTTCAAACCTTACCACCGAGAGGAGACACTGCAAGTTGCCTCAGCACCTTGTTCTGTAGATTCCACGTTCTCTGAACTTCATACTAAATGGTCGTTTAATTCTTCTTTTCATTGAACATCTTTATTGTGCTGAGGGAGGCTGAAATTAACTTATCAATCGATTCCAAGTTTTCTACTGTTCACAGTGAATGGTCCCTCCTCATTCCTCTGTGAAAAATTCTTTGTAATAGAAACGTAGCCTAAACGAATTCCTACACTACTGTATGGGTATTACTATTAGTGACGCTACGCTGGTGTTTGTTTCTCAAGCCCATTTAAAGTTCTTCCTTTTCCTTCACCCATGTTATTGATCTCTCCACTTAGACTAATCATTATCGGTGTTGTCGCCGCTTGGTAGCACAGTTACATCAATCGCAACCATCAGAGCAGGGGATTTTAGGGCCTGATTACGAGCCACTCACATGCATGTTATAATATTTATTGTGGCATATCCACAACTACTAAAAGATCTATACTTTCACTCGTTTTAATAGCTAATGTGTTGAGTTTGGTATTATGCATCAATTTTTCTGAAAACGTGTTGTTCTTCTTTCCTTTCATTTCGAGTCTCGGCCAGTGAAGGTAAAGGTATCAATTCGGTCTAAATGTGTATTTATGTCGTGACCGCAGCGAACTTGTTGGTTATTTCTGTTTGCACCTCGTTGGGAAAAATGTGAAGTCTCGAGCTGATAGATAGGCATTTTTTGTTAAAATAGAAGAGGATTTTGTTTGTTCTGTTTGTGAGCTTTTTTTCCAGTTCACTGCTGTCCTGTTTTTCAACGCCTGTAACTTTTTTTCAACTTTTATCTGGTTTCATAACTTTCTTTCTCAAATTATTGTTTCAATGTACTGGAGGTCTTGTGTGGAAACACACCTTGTGCAAAAATTTCTCGTTTTCGGAGTTCTAGGAAGCTGGAAATGCTTAAAATTTGACCTTTCTTAAGCTTGCTTAATATTCATGCTTTTCACACCAACTTAGCATGAGAAAACTAATACCTGAGAAATACAAGGGAGAGAGAAATGAACGAAAAGATGAAAAGTTAACAAACAAAGGTGGGTACATTCTGGATTACGAAGTACGGCGCTTGATAAAAGTAAGATAATAGTGTTTATAACTTACTATAACTCTTTTTTTAAATGGACTCACTTAAAGTTAACACAGCTTCCTCTTAACTCATTTCTTGTGATTTTTTCCAGTAGTTTTGCAGTTAAATTCTCGCTGTTCCTGATTCAAGGGTCTACATCTGTGCATTGGAAGAGAAATGAAGCCGCAAAAAATAACAATCTATCGCTGACATTGCTGACAATGTTGAGCTTCTTAACGATTCCTTCCGCGAAAATCTGTCCCAGGCTTAAATTTTTTCGAATCAAGCTTTTCCAAGAACTATTACAAACTTCTTGAGTTCTAAGTTTTGAGAATTTTCCCATGGAAAGCGTCGAAGGTGTGCATTCGATTCAGGTCGAAAGATTTTGCTAAACTTTTCGATTTATACTATTTCATATCGTGTTTGCGTTTCTGTAATCAACGTTTTGAAAGTCATCGTACAAATGAAATTCACCTCGAATTTTGTTTCGTTGAACTCAAAATTGTAGTCTTGTAATTCCCAAGCACAAAAACTGAGCGCACACACTGTCTGTTCGTATTAAGCTGTGTATGCCTTAGCCAAACTTATTAATCATTTTTGATCACCTAAGTGACATTGTCCGAGGCAATAATAATTGATAAATTGTGAATTAGAATGTTAAAGAACTGTCGTAGAAAATGCAGGATTTTATAATTGCGTGTTTATTAGGATACCCCAAGTTTGTAGAGGTAAAAATTAAAAGTAATGATATCAAATCCACCACATGCTGCTCAGGTTCCTCGTCAAATGAAAATGATTCCATCAAATTTTCACGAACATATTGGGCAATATTTAATGGTTGCGCAAAACGATCGTTTTTTATAGCTCCTGTGAGATTCGACCTCAATTTCCATCAAAGAATAAAATTCTGGCTTTCTCTTCTATTGCATATAGACCGACAACTAATGGCTGTAGAAATTTAATATGATTATAAGTTAGTTTAATCCTCCCTAACCGCTACAAAAATGAGCGTATCGAAGAGCGGAAGGAGGAAGGCACCATTTAGTATGGAGATAAGTGAATGAGGAATCTATGTAGAAAGGGCATAGAAACAGTAAGATGAAAAAGAAGTTCATGAAGTAAGATAAAAGTTGAAGAAGAAAGTCAGAGGTGCTGAAAAACAGGACAGTAGTTAACCGAAAATAGGTGATCTTCAACATAACCAAAAAACATTTTATTTCAACAAAAAGAAGGCCTACCTAACTCTCAGCTCATTTTCCCCCTGTGAGCGCTAATTCCCATAGATACAATAGTTGTATCTCCCTGAGGAGGTAGAAATTTGATATTTACTGAAAGTATTATAAAATACCATTGAAAGGAAATGAATATAAACTCCATCAAATTTCCCTTTTCAATATGTTGATAATGTAATCATCATAAGGCATAATATTTTACCTTATCAATAATTACGTCTCCTAATTATCAACACCTTGCTGTAGAGGGGTGATTGGTGTACTGCGCCTTGCTGTAGAGGGGTGTGAGGTATTTGGGGTGAGTGGTGCTTCGCTGTAGAGAGGTGAGCTGTGCCTTGCTGTAGAGGGGTGAGTGGCACCATAAGGCACCACTCACACCTCTACTCCCCCATAAGGCACCATAAGGTGAATAAAAGCTAAATTTTCGCAATAAGTCCGTTGAAAAAGCAAAGAGCAAGCAAGCTAACGAAAATTTGAAAATCATGACAGAAGTCTGATTCGCACGTATCTACGATACGCGAGCTCAATTTATCCTATGGAAGCACTACGATTATTTTTATTATTATTATAAAAGAAAGTTTTAGCCTCCCTTTACCACGACAAAGATTTTCAAAAAGAGGAAAGATGAAGGCATCATTTAGTATGGAGTTGAGGGAACGCAAAACCTATGCACATTGCACAAGGTGCATAGAAACAGCAAGCTAAGAAATAAGCTCATGAAACAAGAAAAATATTTTTTATTGTAAAATAGAGCTCACCTAATGCCCTTGCAACATTGACCGCTGCACGCTGTACCAGTGGCCGCTGTACAACCTGACGCCCAGCAGATAACCGAATGAAATCCGCGACCAGTAAAAGACGAGATAGGAAGCAGAAAATTTTCCTGGTTAAATTTATCACGACAGGAAACAAGGGCAACAAGTACTGGAGTTTGTCCGATTCACTTCGATTTCTTGGGACACCCTAGTGTTTATTCTATTTACATGAATTTTAATAGTCCGAATTTGTTCAGCAACGTTTCTATTGCCCGAACTCGAGGCATGTGCTAGTCATTTGTTGTATACTCAGAAGTTTCGAATTCCTTTCCCATCAAGGGGTATAGGTTAGGCAATAAGTTTGGGTTGCTCGAATTTGTTTATTCTGGGCTTTGGGAACTGGTGCCTTCAGGAGGACATTGTTTGGTGACCTGAGCTGAAGTTAGGCCTTCGTAACTTCTGGCTTTTGCGCTCACTTCGCTTCTTTAAGTTTTCATGCCTTCTTCACTATCTCCCCCTAGTCTCCTCTTCCTCTCCCCTCCTAACTTGATGTTTCTATGCGTATTGTATCCAATGTAGGAATACGTCTTCTGCATTAATTCTACGTTTTTGAAGTCCATAACAAATTATTTCTTCTTTCTTCTTCCGTGAAAACATCTTCGCCATGTAAACGGAGCATCAAACTAGAAACTAGACATGTAGAATTTTTCCTTGGCGTTGTGATTTTTATGTGTAACTCAAAGTTTTTTATAAAAGCCTATGAGAAGCGGACTCTTCTGACGTTTTAACTCGTTTTCCACCGAGTGGTGAAGTTCATCGTAGCACTGGTTTTTATCTGTCCTTTCTGCTTTAGTTCCCCTCAGGGGGATACAACTACTGTATCTATGGGAATTAGCGCTCCCAGGGGAACCATGTGAGGGCCCGAGCTAAAGGTTAGGTAGGCTTCCTTTTTGTTGTAATAAAATAGGTTTTTGTTTTGTTACGGACCATCTTTTTTCGGTTCACTGCTGTCCTGTTTTTCAGCACCTACTGCTTTCTTCTTCAACTTTTTTTTTTTGTTTCATGAACTTCTTTCCTAGCTTACTGTTTCTGTGCACCTTGTGCATAGATTCCACGTTCCCTCAACTCCATACTAAATGGTGCTTTCCTTTTTCCTCTCTTGGAACATCTTTGTCGTGGTTAAGGGAGGCTAAAACTTTCTTATATAATAATAATAATTTCTGCTTTAGTACTATTCACTGAATATTACGTATGCGGAGCAGTTATGAAATCCTTAAAAATTCAGCTCGTACAAGTGACCCTATTTGACGTGTGTTGATTCGTTTGGCAAATTTCAACTGTAGCTTTAATTTACTTTTCTTCTCTGTTCATCTAAGTGGCATTTTTTTCATTCTTTTATTGTGATACCTGTAACTTTTCAATGTTTTCTATGGTGGTTCTATAGTTATTCACTGTGTGTTCTTTCAAATTCTGATGGGAGGGATGCTTCGGGGCATGCTTCACCCCATATGGTACGCTGTATTGGGCGTTCTAAATTAACCCTCATGTCCTTTGCAATATATGACAACTGAAGGATATCTTTATGACGACAGAGCTGCGGCGGAGCGATGGTTTACGTGATAATATTCTTTGGATTTTGAAAATCCAGCGAATAATTGAAGGTCTATGTGCTTTCCTTGCTGTATTTACCTCGGATCTTCAGTGCTATTCCTGTGTGGGACTGAGAGATTTTTAATGTAATCCAAACAGGAAATCGACCGGAACTTGAGCGAAAAAATTTCGAATTTATATTTCAGTATCACGTGCTCCTAATCAGCATATCTCATACAATGTATCGTTCCATTTTGCCTCTATTGTTGAGAACTGCATGTGCGCATAAAATGGCCTATTTCAGGTATGTTTCATGAAGATTTCTATACAGTTGGAGGACGATCTCGCGCTGTCCGTTGGTCTAGGTCCAAAGAACTTTATTATTTGAAATCTTCACAATCACTACGAAGAATCTTCGGCTTGCCCGATTTCTTGGAATATTCAAGCGGTGAGGGCATGCCTCTGTCCTCGACGCTGCTATTCCAATTCCTTACCCAGGATACCGAATGATTCTTCCGGATGAGGCTTTTTGATCCTTCTTGATTTCGATAAGACCTCGCTGATTTTATGCGCGATTTTATTTTTTGAAAATGAATAGCAGCGAGCAAAATGATCGCAACGATTCTGAGAAAATAACAACGACTGATATAACTTCTTATCAAAACTTCTGAAAGACCCTGTCTTCATAAGCTATTCGTGAGCAATGTGCGTTTTAGTAGTCTTTTCTAAATTGACTAATTCTGTAAATTTGCCTATCGTTGTTAGGTTAATTTGAATGAAGAAAATCCGGGTGCCCACAATGATAAAATTGATAGCGACAGAAACAACTATTCGTTCTTAGCAAGTCAGTAGGGCAAAAATATATTAATTTCATTTGAATTTTGCCCTCCGTTACTGACAGAATCGATCACTGTACTGTCGCTTGCTACTAGAAAATTTTGTTGTCTCGCATAGTTCAATTGACATTCTCTGCATCTCTTACCTTAGATTTTCCATTCATTTCTTCCAGATTTTTCTAATGTGTTAACATCTACACTTCATATAGGTTAATCCTTCCCGCGAACATTCTTTTCATGAAGAACAATTTTCACTCGCTCCGCTGGGCAGGTTGCATTTCTAGCATAAAATAACGAGTTTATCCGTCAGAAGCTCACAGACTCTGTTGAATGTTGTTCTTTTGAAGTGCTTCAACCGAATGGAGCAGCAGCTGTATTACTGCACAGCCTTGCAAGATTTTTTGATCATACTTGCTGCTGAAATACTGAAACGGGACACTCGCAATGTCGAGCTGGACGCTTTGTTTCACGACATTGAGTGTAATATCTCTCATTAGTAACGTGACGAACAAAATTCTTATATTGTTTAATTCTAAAATTTCGCTGGGAAAAAGAAGTTATGTCAAGTTTTGCTATTTTCTTGCTACCGCTGTGGTCATTTTGTCTGATTGTGTGTCCTTTGGATATGAGTTTCTCCGTTGTTTAATGGTTTTTGGCAAACGTATATAGTCTTAATCAATAGCTCTTATACTGCTACTTCTTACTTTCACTTCATGCCCGCTTTCTGCGAGTAGTAAATGAAATCAACGAATGTATTTTCCCTTTTGATTTGGTAGTACTGTAGTAGGGTGTAAAATTTCTCTCCGTTTTTTAAAGCAAAGTCTTCCCGGAAACAAAATAACTGGTATCAAAGAACCATTTCTGAAAGTAAGGTTTCTATATCTGGTTATACTTGCAAACTCCTATTGATTATGAAATGGGGAACCTTAACTCTAAAAAAATTAATTGAAATGATACTCTACGCGCTACATGAGTACATGAATTTACTCACGACTTTTTCAACAGTTTAGTTTGCAGATTCACGATTGTGTAATAGCCATCACTGTTTGATAAAGATGTCGCTTGATGAAGGGAGGTAGTTCATCCATGAAACACTTTCGCTCCCCGATCGATTCTCATCCACTTGCAGCTTCCCGTCTAATTTGCTGAGCCTCTTTATTATTATTACGAGACTTACATTGATTTGACCGATCAATACGAGAGGATCTTGAGGGCAATAAACTGTTCGTGGCGTTGTTTCGTTATAGCAGCAGTAAATGTTCTTTATGTCTCCTCATTACGTACTTCAAGTGTACTGATTTAGGATACAAGGGCCACTATAATATTTTGGTCCTTTGTTTTTAAAAGCTTTGTTTTTCTGCTGTAATCCAATGTCTGGATTACAGTTTCCTTGACGTCTTGTAATATATTAATATATCGTCCTTAAGAACGTGCAATGTCTTGGTGCAAATGTGCTTGTGGCGTTTGAGTTTCGTAGAAATCTTCGTTAAATTCGTGCATCAATTAATGTTTTTCATTAAACCTTTGTTTGCAAAATTCTAAAGCCGCTGGAATGTTTCAAATAGGAAATAGTTTTCCGTGTAAGTTTGTCGAGTTGTCTGAATTAATATGTTTTATCTTGCAAAGACCACGTTCGAGCTTCATGCAGAGTTTCAGAGTAATTTATTTTGGACTGGGCTGCCTTAACGGAGGAGTTTAGTTTGGTCACCGATGTGATTGTACGTGTTCATTGAATTCAATAAGGGTGAAATTTCGTTCATTAATTAGTAGAGCTTTTCACCTGACCTTCGGCTCGTCTTTTCATGATTCTGAATATATGTTGTGTTTCAAATGTAATGTTAGGTTAAAACATAGCAGTGCATTCCATCCTCCTGTTGTACATCAAAATGACCAACTAATGAAAATCAATTGCAATTTTATTCTCTGTAAAGAAAATACTAATCAGGCTACAATTATTCCTTGTGCATTAGAGACCGTGTGCTGAATGAGATGTTTCTGTACAATAACGCCGTGGCGCTTTTCCCTTCAGATTGGTTAGAAATGTCTTCCAGAGGGACAATGTGAGGTCCTGAGCGCTGAAGGTCTTCCTATTGTTGAAATAGAATAGGTTTTTTGTTTGGGTGCTAAACATTTTTTCAGTTTACTGCTCTCCCATTTTTCAGCACCTACTACTTTCTTCTTTAACTTTTACCTCGTTTTATAAACTTCCTTCTCAGCTTACTTGTATGTATGGGAACTTACACCATGTGCACAAATTCTCCATTCTAATGGTGGGTTACTTCTTTTTTGTTTGTGGAACGCATTTAATGTTGTCAGGGTGGCGTAAATTAACTTACCTAATCTAACCAAATCTTAAGCTTTAATAAATCACTGATTGTCTTTGTTTTCAACGTCAATTACTTGCCAATAATTTACTTATGTTTTATTAATGTTGGATAATACTATTACAAAATTTCGTGAAATTTAAACTCATCGGATCAGTTGTGGAGCTCGGCTCCATGATTGTTATGAGATTCGTATTGTTTGACACCCTGTTCATCTTTCGCTTTTTCCTTGTTTAAAACAATAGCAAAACAGTATTCATTCATTAAACGAATTACGAAAGCAGGGGAACGCACTGAATAATTCAAATATGACAGCTAAGTGATTAATATTTACTGTACTCCCCCTGAGGGGGATACAACTATTGTATCTATGAGAATTAGCACTCCCAGAGGGAAAATGGGTGAGGGTCCGAACTGAGAGTTAGGTAGGTCTTCTTTTTATGGGAATGAAATATTTTTGGTTATGTAAAGGACCACCCTTTTTCGGGTCAGTACTGTCCTGTCTTTCTTCAACTTTGTCTCATGGGCTTAGGATGGGAAATTAAGTCTACCGTCCACATTTTTCGTTAGGATTTGCATAAACCGAAGTTTTAAGCATAGCTGGATGCACTTAATGCGACGGCAGAGTTAGGTGGGAGCATGGGCCCAGGTGTGCTGTGAATGGCATTCGTGAATAAAGCTGTTAGGCTCCATGAGACCTGTGAAGTGACGCTCTTCTGAAGTGCTGTGCCTCGCACACTCTCTGTGGCGCAACTGTGAGGCTCGACACACACTTGTCTACTGCCTGCGACACGTGCACCCACACCTCATCCCTCTTGCTTAAATGTTTGCTTCTTCTTTCAGCTTATTTCCTAGATATGAGGTTAATTTTTAGTGAAATGTCTTAATTTGTTTGCCGCGACAAAAAGCTCTTTTTTCTTTTTGGTGCGTTCTTTTGCTAGTGGTTATGCAAGCATTCCAGTGATGCGAGTCTATAATTTCTTTCCATCTTGCTGTTTCACGAAAGAAATTTGTTGGGGACATTTGCGTTGTGAAATTTTAATTTGTGCTTCTTTTTGTCCCTTATACTCCTGTTAATTTCCGTTAACTCTCTCTCTTTCTAGAAGGCTACTCTGGATTTTTTTCTTCTCTGCGATGATTTTTACATTTGTGCTTCTTCAGCTGACTTGGTAGCTATATCTATACAATGTTGCGTCTCTAACTTCTTCCCGAGTAGTTCGCAGTGCGTGACCTCATCCTAATCGCTCCGGTATTTTGCACTCAAAAGCTCAACATGGATTCAGTAATGATTTTTGATTCTCGTATGTCATCAAAAATCATTATGAATCCAATTATTTAAAATTTAATTGAAACATTGAATAATTTGTTTCGAGGAGAGAATATTTATGCTCTTTAGCTGCGGGAAAGCTTAGTCTGTCATGAAACTTATTTTCTCTTTCTATTTCGCGTATTGTGCCTACGAGTTCTGTGTTAACTTATTTCATTTTTTTCTCATCTGAAGTACCAATTAATTGACGCCCAATAGTGACGATACCGTATACGGTTTAGAATTTGTTCTGTACTTTTGTATCCAGTATTTTATACTTTTTGTTTTCCGAATTTGTTTAATTTTTTACCTTCTTCATTGTTAGAGTGCGGTCTGTATTCGTTTGGACGTTGAAAGAGGTTGAGATATTTCCTAGTGACAGGTTACTAAACTAGGTGCGAGCATTTCGAGTTTTTTATTATTAGTGGTGGTATTATTAATAGTCATGGAACGTTTTACCACTGTGATTAAACCGCAAAAACTTTTTGACTGAAGATAAATTTCGTCATTGATGACAGGAATGTATGGAATGGTTGGACGCGAGTCTACGTCGCATGAAAGCCCGACTGATGACAGCGCCGGAATAGTTATGATTATGTCAGGCGGTCAACGAATGCCCAGTTATTATGAACGCTTCTAGTAATTTCCCTCTTGTCGTTTTTGGAACGACATTCATTGGCAATCAGAACTTCTTGAGAAGAAGCTTCTTCAAATCATTCATCATTGATATGTGTGTGCACGTATAGATTTATATTGAGATCGACTTTATAGATTGGTGTGGTTTCTATCTAACGAAAATTGTCGTTGATTTTTTTAAATTTATTCAATGAACTTTTAAAACGCTTTTGTTTTTTTTACTCTTAGTTATGTTTTTTAATAAGCTGGTTCATCCAGCTTGTATGTCAACGTCCGGTAGCGTTAAAATGCGTTTTTTATGCAGTGCAAAAATGATCAATCTTGCTTGTTGTATATTTCTATTCACGACGCGATGAGTTGAGTCTATCGTTACCTTATACGTTGTGTATATTAACTGGGAGAAAGATGCAGTTTCAAGTTTTTTTGCTAATATATCTGTATAATGTTTGCCGGTTTTTTGACGCTATTGATTTGACTCTTCATGGACCATAAATAAGTAATTATTTTTATTCCAACTTCGATGTTTTTCATTGTAAGAGTTGCGTTTTAAAAAGTAATTTATCGACGTTTCACTGTGTTCTTGAGATGTCTCTTTCAATATGTTGCTAGTCTCAGTTTGTAAAAATTTTGCCTGAAGTTGTGCACTTTTACCGTTAAGCACGATACAGATTTGAAACTGTTATTGAAAATTTCGCCCTAATGCTTGAAATTTTTAAAAAAAGAAGTGACCTCATATTTGACATTATAAATTATCGTGATTTCGTGCTAAGTTTTACTTGAAGCTGCTACTACCCGAATATCGACATCTTCCAAAGACATTTCTACTAGTTCGAGCAACATGGGCCTTTTTGAATGAAGTAGTGAAGCTATTTATGAACAATTTTTGTCACAATATTAGCATTGAAATAGTGCGCCATGTTGTACGTAGGTGCCTGAGTGTAATGAAATATTGGGGAGAAGCGCCTAGCAAACACCTGCAGGCAGATGGTGGCTCTAGCAGCTGCACCACACGGGGCAATATATGCCGTGCTGCTGTTGCAACATGCGCCTGCTCAGGAAATACGGGTGATGCTGGCTTGCTGTTCTGCGTACTGTGCGTGGCGCGTACACATCCATGCTGGTCCTCGCGATCCTGTGACTTGGCGTGCTACTTTGGGATGTTGCTCGTATCGTGCTGTCCTGCGCACTCGCCAACGTGGCACCATCATGCTGCGACTCGGAATGTGCAGGTCACGCCACGACTGTGGGATGATAGTCGAGTTAGAATTTAGGGTGTGGTTCGTGTGGTGTCACTTCTGTGTTGCCGCGCAGTATTGACGGGCATTATACGGACACTTTAAGTTAGCTTTTAGTTCAGGTGTCTTATGCGAAATGCGAGGTCTTCAACGTGAACATTACCTCGGTCGCTTAATTGCGTTCGTCGATTTTTTTATTTATATGGATAGTAATATTGTTGATGGATTTAGTTTATTATATATCGAAATGACCTTCATCTTGATTTGATGCAGGAATTGTCAAAGCATCATTGTATCATTTTATCAAAAAGTATAGATGAATTATTTGCATTGACCTAAACCATGACATTCAAACCTTATATATTTTTTGCTTCGTTTGTTTTCAGATCTTGCGAGTTTCAGCAGTTTTTGTGCAAGCTACTTTTTCCTTAAATATCCAGGAGCATATAATTATTTTGTTCCTGGATGGATAAACAGGTGTTTTGGTTGCATTTTATATTTCTAGCCCATTCAGCTATATTGAACTTGTGATTGTACTTGCCGTTTTTTGTTCGACATGAACATATCATGTGAACTTCACTGGCCTGTTTGTGGGGCACATGAGTAGCTTACAGCATGCCAGATCTCTTCTGGGACGTGAAAAGTGTTTAGGTACTTGACCTTCAAACCTTAAATATTAATCATAGAAATAATTTGATTCCCGTGCGCAATGAGTTCTTTAGAACTGCCACCTGCTACGTCGCTCGCCAGGTCCAGGTGAGTAAATGCTCAAACGCTTCGAGGAATTACGGGTAAGATATCACCACGTGCACAGGTCTTCGATTTTTATGGGTTTGCACTACTCATTCGCTAGGGAATATACCAGAAGTTTAATGTGAATATTGGAATAACTTCAAAAGGGCTGTAAATTTGAATTGTTTTAGTGTTGAAACTGAAATGATTCGTCTAGGTTTCCTCTGACATTATTTGATGTTTGGGTTTTGCTTTCATTGCGTGCTCTAAACCTCATCGGATGTGTAGCTCTGACTCTTGAATATACTGATAGTTAACTCGTAGAGACTCGTGTGCAGGTTACTTGTAGGCTTGTGAGCATCCACTACTTTACACCTGCCTGAAAACGCAAGGAATTGTTTTCCCGTATTCCAACACCTAATAAGAATGCGCCGGGTGCCGGATCTGGGCTAAATTAGGCTGCGTGAATTATTCCTCGAATATGTATTTTCTTCGTGCCTTTGAACTGTTCTTCACTGACACAACCTCATTTTCGACGTAGCTGTGCTATCCACCCTATCTATAGCTCTTTCTGCTGTTGGCTCATCCATGTACACTGTATCAGCTTCCAATTTAAACTCTTGATACTTAACTTGAATTCTCACGCAGCGTCTATAAATCAGTAATTCATCTTTGCAGGACAATTTTTCTAACTTCTCACTGCAGCAATGTCGTTTTATGTTCACCAAACTTCTAGGACACTCCATTTGTTGCTCATTTATTCATCTTTGTGTATCAGTGCTCGGACTCAGAGTTCTGTACTGAAGAAAAAAGTCAGAGCATACACACCCATGGGGAATTCTCTTTGTACTCGTAATTAGCCTACCTGTATCTTGTGAGTATCTGTGTCATGGAAGTACAAAGGAGTCTATGAGTGAGAAGAAAGAGCAAGGCGTTGCATAAAATTGATTAAAAATATTCTCCTTTAGATATTTCTTGGAAAACTTTCACTACCTCCAACATCTTAATAACATCGTACCCACTTTAATTATTCGTCCTTTTGTTTGTAAGGACCCACGACCCTCTATACCGGAGACCCCGTTTTTTATTACCTTACCGTTTTAACTCTACGTTGAGCCCTACAGCTTCTTTCTTAGAATTTGCGTTCGTTCTAATGCATTTTTGTTTCCAATTCCCTTGTATTGTATATATCTTCCCTTTTAATTGATATTTTCTCTATTTTTTGTTTTTATTAGTGGACTGTATCGTGCGTTCTGAAACATGTCGAAGCACGATTCAGAGGTGAGGACATTACCCTGCTGAAATTCAGTGAAGAGAACTGTATCTTTGCCGGTTCTAGCACTGCAGACGCATCGTAGATGTACCTCAAGCTGTAGTCTTGTAAATGGTCGAGTAACTCTATACCGTCTGTCTCACTGTGTCGTCTGTATTGCTATATCGCTGTCAGGTTTTAACCAAACATTCTTCTGATATCCTTCATGAGCACCTCATGCTTTTACTTGTTAGGATAACTGCTTCTACTTGTACTCACGCCGTCCGCTCTGTGACTTGTTCAGCTGTGTCTCTCATGTCATACATGTCTTGTATTTCCTGCTCCCAGGGGAACCATGTGAGGGCCCGAGCTAAAGGTTAGGTAGGCTTCCTTTTTGTTGTAATAAAATGGGTTTTTGTTTTGTTGCGGACCATCTTTTTTTGGTTCATTTCTGTCCTGTTTTTCAGCACCTACTACTTCCTTCTTCAACTTTTTTCTTGTTCCATGAACTTCTTTCCTAGCTTACTGTTTCTGTGCACCTTGTGCATAGATTCCGCGTTCCTTCAACTCCATATTAAATGGTGCCTTCCTCTTTCCTCTCTTAGAACATCTTTGTCGTGGTTAAGGGAGGCTAAAACCTTCTTATATAATAATAAGTTTTGTATTTCCTTGTCAAATAATTCATTTTGGAATAGCAATTTATAATTATATGCACCACGTATTAAACAGATATTGCTTACTGTTGAGAACAATTTGTGAACCATCGTGGCTCAGAGCCACGCTAAATAAATTCCGTAAAATACGTAACGACGCAAAACACGACATTTTGGCACTTGAACGGAATGAGTTTAGTAGCTTATGAATTTGTAATCTATTTTAATTTCTTTCTATGTGTTTAAAATAATAGTGCACTGCGCTAGTTTGGCATGTGAGGGATGTTCCAGCCAGACTAAGTTACAACATGAACGTACGTATTACAATGGTGCTCATTTTGCTGACTTTAATTTCAGACCCGATCGTTCGTTTGTATCAACACGTGGTCTGACGTTAATTTCATCTTGCAGGAGTTTGCGAGACGGATCTACTGCCCTTAGCTCAGAGAACCTCCAGAGTGTGTCATCCGTATCCTCCCCTGCTCTGGCACCCGAGTCTTCCTCACGCGCCGCCGGTGCTCGGGACATGGACAACGATGATCTTGAATCGTCAGAGAAAGAAATTCCAGCTAGAGAAACCGATGATGGCAATCGAGAAGAGAAGGAAAACGAGGGAGAAGAAGATGAAGAAGACGCAAGCGAGAACGAGTCGAATGACGAAGGGGATTCACCTGCTGATGGAGATGAAGTTGACGGTCTCTCAGATTCTGGAGTAACGCTCAGATCCAAGTCCAGCAATGACATTGGGAGCACTGCCACTAACCGCACCACTCTGGCCACCACCGAGCTCAACGCAGTGCAGATTCTCAGCCAGAGCCCTTTATTCCGGAAGAAATTCGGTTCTGAGAAGAAGACATCCACGAAAAATAAACCGTCCGATTTGTCTTCTTGCAGCACCTCTGTAAATGCCAGGTAAGTCTTTAGCTTATTACATGAGGTGGTGTTGTCCCCTTTTAAAAGCTGTACGCAAGATTTTGTGTAGTTTTCTTTACTATTGGTGATGCGCATGTTCATACATACTAAAAAAACTCGTATGCATAGCATAGAAACTGAACTCGCTATTCAAACGCTGCTCTTCATTACCGTAGTATTTATGTAACGATTCAAGAGCAATAGTTTTGAAATAAATTTTTGTAGAAATTAATTGCAGTGAAAAATATGACCAATCTCATTTTTGCCACTTTAATGAAGAGCGAATTCAGACGTATTCGACACAAAAAAATGCTTTTTATTACGTAGTATTCACTAAAAGTATTATGTGTAAAGTGTAATTGTTCAGCAACCTTAAAACTGACCCATCACCAGCTGGTAAGTATTTCTGCTTAGCACACTTTATTAACTCACTAAACTTCGCCGTATTTTTTGCCGGAATTTTCACTTCGAACTTCGATGAAAGAAGTGATTTTTCGATGCTATTCGGTAATGACATTCATTCAAAGTGTGCTGGAATTCGTCCTGCGCATAGTATGGTACTTCTTTTTCGTTGTTCAAAATGCACTTTCGGAACGCACTTAGCTGGGCATTCTTTGTAGAAGCTGATGAAGAAAGTCTATTTAATTGCATCAGTGGGTGATGTACCTTGAGCATTCTGGCTTGCCCGCCTTCGTGTATTCAGGAGTTGTAGATCAGACTTACGCCAGCCAGGTCCGTTTCTTTTATGTTGCTGGTGCGAGCAAAGTTCCTGAGTCACGAGGTCGATCTCATTAGTAGTAGAAGGCGTGAGCGACCAACATTAGTCCTCTAATGGATCCCAGCTTGTAATGTAGTGTTATTCAATTATGACATTAGCATATATACCCCTTTAAACGCCTGACAGTATTAGCCCGTCCACTATGTTATTCGGATAGAGTTTCAGATTAGTGTTAGACTGATAAAGAAATTGAGGCTGGAGGATATGAAATCTGAAGTCATGAGTCGTATAACTTATGGAATAATTATGAACACCTCTTTTCGTAGCCCTGATATTTTTGTGTGTTAAATTCGAACCGTCGTCCCTGTGTGGTTTTCTTTGTGTAGATTGTGGACATAACTTATGGATGGATGGCCTGATTTCAATAGAAATCCTAACTATATTACTTTCTTTTTATTGTATAATTGGAATTTTTCTTGGTTTCTTTTAATAATTCCTCATTACAGCAGAAAAGTTTTCGTCATCAGTAGTAATGGACATATTGTGTTATTGTATTCAAGTCCTGGCGATTGAGTGATCAGCGCTAGAAAGAGTCCTTCTGGGCCATGGCAAGCAACTCTCCAACTTATCGCTAACATTGAGCAGAACAAGGGAGAGAGACGCGCAAGACAGTGACAGAACAATGCTCGCTTGTTGTGCTGTGTTCCAGGCACACAATGGTGCGCTGCCGCTGCCATTCTTTATCATCTGCCAATGATTTGACCAATAGGCACAAGTCTATTGATGTAGCCTCCCTAACTCATGCCTTTTTCTTCTACTGATTTTCTGTTCGACTTTCATTCTGGCGCTTCTTGAATATGTGAGGTCCCGAGCTAAAGATTAGCCAGGCCTTCCTTTTTTTTTAAATAGAATAGTCTTTTTGTTTTGTTATGGACCATCTTTTTTTCGGCTCACTGATGTCCTGTTTTCCAGCACCTACTACTTTCTTCTTAAAATTTATTTTGTTTCATAAAACTTCTTTCTCAACATACTGCTTCTTTGCATCTTCTGTATAAATTCCGCGTTCCCTTAAGTTCATTCTAAATTTAACATTCCTCTTTTGTCTCTTTTAACGCCTTTGATGCGGTTAGAGAGGCTTAAACTAACATCTAATCTGGGATTTCTTGACTATCCCACAACGCTCAGTTGCGGTAAGACACTAACACTATAAATAAGAAAAGATTTTTTTCTCACTTCTCTTATGGGGCTTTGTGCGGCATCGGGCTTCACTAGAGCTTCTACTTGAGGCCTTTGTTGCAAGGAAGGCCCTAGAAATCCTTGTTCCATCGACCTATTGCCGGACTTGTTTTAAAAAGGACTTCATTGATCTTTAAGCACTGCGCTCTTGTCCCTACCTTTGTTTATTTCCTCTGTGTGCACACCTTGGTTTAACGTCGTCCCTGTTTTCTTCCACGTCCTCTAATCGTACGTTCTTATTATATTTCTTAGCAGTCTTTAGCAAATAACTTCAAACTCGCTGTTCTCCGTTCATATTTCAAGCTTGTACAAATGGTCGTCTTCTCACTCGATGTTGTTGCGTAGAGATACATGATTCGAAATTGTGTGTGATTATCGACTGATTCCCTTATTTTCTATGAATTAGTTCCGTGTCCCTAGGGTACTTTGAATTGTACTAGTATTTGTACGAATTAGTGATAATGGAGCTCCATGTTTGTGTTACTCAAAATCGGAAATCAATTTTAGATTTTTGAATTATGAATAGAATGAAAAATCAAACTCGAACTCGCAGATCATTTCGAGTCTTGGCTCCTTAAAGAGCTCAAGATGACAATAGGTGCAGTTTATCTAGGTTAGTCTGATCAATGCTATGGGGACTGGCGCTCCCATTGAGATACTCACTCTCCGGTATGCAGAGTGTGTGTTGGGAAATATTACTCACTTTCAGTTGGTAAACTCTACAGTCCCGTCCGTGTCCCATGTGGTGCTCGGTGGTCAAGTTTTTAATTTGTTAAGTGCAGCCCTTAATTAATTTCCTCATTAGAAACGGGATTCAAACTTCTCTGTCTTTTGTTTCTCTACTTCCAATCATTTCGAAACGCGGGCGAAAATGTTATTTTCGAAAATTTTCATTTCCCCCCGTCAATTTGCAGTATATTTTTATTCTAGGGCAGACCATTTCCAATTATTCCATGCTTCATGATCACAACTATTTTATGTATTCCTCGTGATATCTGTTGTTCTGTTATCATTGATTGTTTACTGTTATTTCTGGAGCATTAATCGCAACAAAATATTCTTCATCCCAAGAGCTGCTACTTTTTCTTGTTCGTCTAACATTGGAAAACGCTACTGCAGTCAACAAACCATTTTTGTTTTTCTTTACCCATTTAGTGCATTGAAAATGGAATATTGAGGTCAGATACTAACCCACGCCACCGACTTCAGCACTAATCTTCGCTTTGTACCTATTCCTTTTGAGCATTTTCCCCCGCACATGCTACGACGAGGTAACTAAAGCCTGACAGCACACTACGTATAAGACACCTAGTGAGTGTCGTTGTGTGACCTGGAACGTTAGTGTGAGACAGTGATAGTTGTTGTTTTCGATCCTTCGCAGTTCAAGAGGGGCTCCAAATCCGGCATTTACAATCCTTTAGTGTAGCTGAGTCATATTTTGTGATCTCGTGATTGATGAATTTAGAGGAAAGTGAAAAGTATCCATTGATTTTACATTACAATAGCGATATCATAATGGCCAACTCCATTTCGGAGGAATGAATAGAGTGGCAAATGATATATTCCTCTATTCAGTGTGTTGTAGCACATTCCTTCTCGTTGGTTATTTTACTATTTTTTATGGAATCTGTCTGGCATGAACGCTATTAGACAATTTTATGAATACCAAACTGATATCGCGATTTTGAATACGTTATCTAGTTTTACGTTTCCAAAGAATTGTCACTTCTCTAATGTTAGTACACCCAAAAAATCATAAACTCTCAATTTCAAAAATTGAGAAATGATGCGCTGGAATTTGGAATTTCCTGGAATTTGAAAGGGCAGATTTAATAAATACACATGTGACTCTACATGACCTAAATCATTAATTTCATCTGTTCTTTTCTTACGGGGACCATTAAATGTAGTTGAAACTCGAAAGAAAATGTGATTACAACTTTATTTACTGCTATGAACAAACTGGTGCAGTTCTAATATAATTACTCTCTCATAAAAGCTAAAAACTTTATCACGGTACAAAGACGGGAAAGATTTCCTGGAACTCCCACTCACTGCATTGAAACGTCTCTTGGCTCAGTTTTATTCCACAACTTCCTCGTGCACTGGATTTTGATCTAATAGGTTCTCCCTTTGTTATTGGAGAATAACTGCAGCGTTCAGTTTCTGTAATCTTCGAAGTTCCAATGTAAACCTTATACTTTGACTAAAGAATGAAGTACACTATGACGCCATGAACGAACCGAGTGGGGCATTCTCGAGATGATACCCAAGTCTTCAGCCTTCAGACGCCAGTCGCGCACAGGCCCCAGAGCAGCAGTAGACCTAAAATAACTTAGGCCTACAGTCATTAGTCATCATAATCGAGCATCTGAGTTCAGCTCAACTTGCAAGATTATTATTCACTTTTGATGAATAAAAATTTTGTAATTTTCTTGGTGGTTATTATTTATTTTGCTCCATTTAACGTCCCACTAACGGTGAATACTTTTTCAGTTTTTTACCATGAAAAGTTTCTTATTAATAGAGCTTCCTGTTGGGAGAGCTACGATGCTCCATATGTTCTTTTTATTTATAAATATCTTCCTATCGAAGCTAGAAATCTTTTATGAAGCTCGTGCTGTGGTAGTCTTTTTATAACCGTTCTGTAGCCACTCACAGATGAAGATTTCTTCTCTTGTGACGTCTTCTAGAAATGTCTGAGGTTTACCTATTGTGTGGAGGAGTTTCCTGGTCCTACGGGACACCAGGCTTATTGCTATCACTTCACTGCTGCCGATCTTATCTTCTTAGGTCCGTACTTAGTAACATTGAAAAGCTCACAGCCACCAAACAATGGAGGTCTTGTCTGAATATTAACCATGTTGGCGCTCTAAATCTATTATTCATCACCTACCGCACAATAGGCCTGTCACCATCTGCTTCATCTCCCAGCATTGACGTGATTTGACTGACCTCCGTCTTTGTCCTGCTACAAAGTCAGGAGTTTTTTTCTCACGAAGTCTGCGCAATAAATTACTGTTTGTTCAGGTAATCGCAGTATAGTGGAGTCCACGTCTCATGTAGAACGTCAGCAGTAGCTTGATGCGTATCATCGTTCTGTACGAGAAGCTGAAAATTAGCCTATGCGCAGAGGGAAATATTGTTTTCCTTGTACCCCTAATCTACTTTCCTTTCGATATAGCGTTGCTGGACTGCTAAATGGGAGGCTCGTTGAGCGTTTTTTCAGCTCTTGCTGCTTTTCTTCTAACGTTAATGCAGGGTGTCTACTAGGTAGTAAAGTAGTAAAAAGTAGTAAAATTTGACTCAAGGTAGTAAAAAAATTGTTGAGTGGAATAATTCTCCGAAAATTTAAAGTAATGTTACATATTTATATAGGGTATGAAGATTTTTTAAATTTATTTTTCTCATAATAAAAAATTTGCCGCGATTTATGGGAAATATTCCTGTAGAGTGGAGTGTAATTTTAGGATTGGAGCACACAAAATAGAAAAAAGTTTCAAAACTTTTGCAAACAAAAGTAAAAACAGTTCACTTTTTCTTCTCATTCCGTTTGTTCTGAAAGTTATCTAGTTGTTCTATGATGGAAGGTTCATTTGAGCCATTTTATTATTAACAAATTATTGAGAGAAAACAATAAAATGGCTTTCCATTTGATGTGATATTCGAGGCTTTATAAATCTTACAAATGTAAATTTAAAAAATGTTAAACCAGTGACGATGCATTGTTGGAAACACTTCTATTAGTGCGCGCTTACACTGAGTTACAAGCTTAGGAGCTTGTGATATCAGGGATTAGTATGGAAAATAAAATAAGGATTTAAAAGTTGTGCATTTATGATTATGATGTCGACATTTAACATCTTTTATTACGTATCAAATATGCATTATAAGATCTCAATTAAAAATGAAATAGCATAGCTACATATTTTCTTGTGGAAGTATATCAAGTGGCTTTGATAGAAATATGTTTGTCAAAGAAAATAATTTATATTTTATTAAGAATTACGATTCTTTTAAATGTAAAACATCTTGTGAACTTTGTCTTTTAAATTTTATGAATAAACATTAACAACTAGCCAAAATTTTTAAATATGTAGTTTTACTTATCACTAAATAACTATTACATTTCATTGGATTTCATCTTTAGTGGATGCAGTTACCAGTAAGATATAGAGCATAGTTGGCATAATTGTTCTTTTTGTGCACTTGATACTCAAAAATTAAAGTATTTTATTCACATAGGTAAGCACAGAAATAAAATTATTCTCAATTAGCTTTTAGAGTCCTGCTTCAATTTCAGATGAGTAAGTCGTGAATCAAACTTATTACATTTCAATTCCTCCTAATGAATACTGTTCAATTCAAAGTCATATATTTGACTAGTAAGGACTTGATTATCAAAAACTTGATGTAGCCTTCCAATTCTTATTCCAAGACAAATATTCTCACACTCAAAGTTGTTGCGGCAGGATAGAAACATAACAATGACGTCAAAGGAACTTCTCCGCAGTTCATTTATATTTAGTAAGTGTTTTTTGGGCCTGAGCTTGATTGTGAGCAGTATTATCTTCAATTGAAAAGACGAGTTTATTCTGTCCACTTCGATTTGGGGAAACAATGATTTACTGAAACTATAAATGTTTTTTTTTTAATCACCTCTTTTTTAAAGCTGAAAGTTTTTTTTCCAGTGACGTTAATTTATGTCCAAATACAGAAAGAATTGTGCTATAAAATTATCTTTTAATACAATGTGTCATCATTTGAACGAGAGTTCAGTTCCTTTGAAGTACCTTTTGGCAGTCATGGCGATTCAGTTACCTCCAGGATGTCGTCATAGCATGGAGATGCTCCATGTAATCAAAGTTCATTCTTCTACTAAAAGTATATAGGAAAGCTACATGAAATTTGCATTTTCGTGATTCATTCCGTAATGTAACATGTTCATAACCTGTTTGTCATTATTGATCGCAATTAGGATGCCGATTTAGATTTTGAGGTACGATAAAAATGGTTTATAAACTCATATTTCCGAAGTGCCATAGTGTTTGGTCATAATGAAATTCCTTGATATTCTACCCTGCTGTAAAGGGATCTGACACTCCCCTGGTGTCTACTAGTTTCCAGTCAGTTTATTTTTTCCATATGATGAACTGTTTTCATCATAGTTGAAAGATGTTAAGACAAGGTCTTCGCCAAAATTTTGTTGGAGTCCATTTAGGATGGGGGTACCTTAGGAATTTAGGTAACTTTTTTGCCCTAAAACTTTGGTTGCTCCATTTAGTATTAAGTATTTCAAGTATTAAGAAACTTGGAGCCTTTTTTGAACTTTTGGTATTGCGTATATTATTGACTCAAATTACTCATTATAGGCCAATTACTTACCTCTGGACATTTGGACAACATTCATTGTGTAATAAAAAGGTAGTAATTTCTTGCCGTTGAAGGTAGTAAAAAGTAGTAAAAAGTAGTAAAATTTGGAAATGAAATATCAGTGGTCAACATGTAATGGGTTCTTTGATTTATGTGTAAATATTACAGTTTTCCAGTGTTGAATTTTGTGAACGAACAGATTTTTATCCAACTTCATTCTTATTGTTGAATTCTGAAGTTTTTAGCGACCTCTCCCGACGTGTGTTTCTTGAAAAGGTTTAGTTTGGTGATACTTGGCGGGATTTCGTACAGAACCGCAGGGCCGTGGTGTAACATGAGTTTACCGAACCCCGCCTCTGACAGCAGCCAGCTCTCTCTCCACCGATAGTTTTACCCTCTATTTAGCCCTGTTCTCTCTTATGCCTAGTCCTATCATCTCTCTCGGTCATTACTATTACAATGTTCTCTCTGTTTCTTTAATCCTAAGCCCTTTTCATTTTCTTGGTCTCTTTGCTGATCCTGCTAATTTTTGCTCGACTCGATTTGCTTTCTAGTGGTCAATTTAGCGACCGGTTTTTTTTTATGGGTTTTATGTTTTTGATTCCTTTTGTCGTCTAGGCTAAGTTTCTTCACCTATCTTCATGCGAAATACTTTTTTATAATTCGCATACTTTGTGTTGAGGTTTAGTTTATTTTGAGCTTATTTTGCCAGATCTTATTTTTGTTTTTTATACTTTGTATTGCTTTTTGTTTCTTTTCTTTGTGTTCCTAAAATTCTTTACCACTAGCCTCTCTGTCAAATGTTCTGTTCCCTGTTACATCGCGTCAAGGTTACCCGCTATTTCGGACGATTTGGTATTGCTAGTCCATTTTTTATTTGTGATGTATGTGCTTCATGTAATTAGCTGTATGTTTTACTCTTCTGATGTTCGCGTTCCTTTAAGGTAGTGTTCCTTAATTTTTTTGTCACTATTTTGATTTTCATGGATTAGAAACGTAAATCATGAATATGTGACACATCTCCTGGTCTCCATGCATCTGCGTCGAACTCAGACAAATTGATTCAATAATATAGCTACGTGTTTATTTGGGAACATCTTTTGCGCATTTCCAATGTGTACACGTTGCAGTATTCTTGAATCGATCGATTTTGTTGTGTTATTTTTGCAGTGCCGGTTTTCTTCTGCTACGATTTTTACACTGAAAATGAAAATATCTGGCTATATCATTTAAATGTGCATCTTCGCACAGTTTCTCTGATATGCTGGAACTGTTTTTTTTTGAACTGCTTTTTTGGCACACCTTTGAATTGGGTCTTTTTAGGAAAAATGGTTACCTCAGTTTTCCAAGAAATATACTTCTAAACCACATTTCTAGTGCTTGGGGTGCTATGTATATGATCCTTGGAATATTTTCCTGCTTCCTTACTTTTGCTTTTGAGTTGCTGAACCGCCATGGACCGGACACCTCTAAATTATGACTCCCGCGGGTGCGGCGTACGGCCTGCTCCTCTTTCCTTCCCACTCCTGCTCTGCTCTCACGCACTCTCCCGTGTTCCCTTTCGCTGTCGCTCGTGTTTGCGAGTTCTGTCCGTGTCCAGTAGGTCGTGTGCTCGAATTTTGGGCTTGTGCAGTCGTGGGTTGGGCGCAGTCAGTCTTCAGATATTTTCTCTGCGGTCTTAAATGTTCTCTCTCCAAATGGTCTGCTTCTGTAAAGCTTGAAATATCAAACGTTGGTGCTTCTTCTGTTGAAATGTTCCACCCAAAGGTCCAATTTCAACGATCAACTCGATCATGTGAAGTTGAGTATTTTACATGAAATAGAATATTTTGCTTGAAGTTGAGTATTTTAAGTGGAGTTGAGTGTTTTAAGCACTTACATAAAACTGGTCATACTCTCACACGCTGTTAGGTTTGCCGTTCGTTGATGTTTAGACTAAACGCAGTTTAATATTTCTTTTGGATCAGTTTTACGCTAATGGTTGTCAAGTTCATACGGGAAAACTGTTGCCTAAAATTCTGACACTGATGTAATAATGCATTCGTGCCCTGCATTTCAAATCTTTTAATTTAAGTCTTCTAAGGTCACCAGAAGCTCCCATTCATTTCCATGGATGATGAAGTCCAGTCTTACATTAGTTGAAATATGAATCACTGCACGTCCGTCTGTTCCGGCCTAATGGTTGAAGTTGCTTTCTACCTTCGAGAGGCATTAACATCTCTGATTTACATGCTCCTGCCTTCTCTGTTTTTCTTTTACTGCTCATTTTTAAGTAAATTTATTGTTCGTGTTGAGCTTCATCGTCGGACACAGGTTCAGAATTAGTCGTATATTTGAAATCAATTGTGATGTATCTCCTGACGTAGGGTCGATAATTTCGAAGCTTTACTTGGTGCAAGTTCTTGTGAGCCTAGGTGATGCTGAGCAGCACGGCAAGTCTTTCAGAGATTAATGCTGGCTGTTGAATTTCATGGTTTAACTTCGTGTGCTCGCTCTTGCTTTGTGATCTGGTCATTTTCTGCGCTCATTACTCTCTGTGTATTCCATTGCTATGAATTACGAATATTTAATATTTTTTATCCTCTTTCTCATATATTTTCTTTCTGAATTGTGTTTGTATTTTGTGTGCGATTCGTAATTTTTTAAGATTTCTATTAAGCTGTTGTATGCATAATTATTCTGTGTACACCCGAGCTGAAGATTATTAAGGACTAGAATTTTATTCTGTTTCTCTTAAGGGCGATACAACTATTTTGTCTATGGTAATTAGCGCTCCCAGGGGAATATGTGAGATTCCGAGCTATAGGTTAGGTAGGCCTTCCTTTAGTTGAAATAGTATTGATTTTTTGTTATGTTACGGACCATCTTTGTTTCGGTTCTCTTCTGGCTTGTTTTTCAGCACCTAATTCTTTCTACTTAAACTTTTATCTTGTTCCATGAACTTCTCTCTTAGTTTATTGCTTCTATGCACTTTGTGCATTGATACTGCGTTCCCTCATTTCGATACTAAAACTAAATGATGCCTTCCTTCTACCTCTACTTGGAACGCCTTTGTTGCTGTAAGGGAGGCTTAAACTAACATCTAATCTGAAGCTTTCTGTAGAGAGTGATAGTTGAACTATCCATTGGATCGCCGTGTGTCTCAAGTTGGGAAGAGCAATGCCACGCTTATTCTGTTTCGTTTGAAGTCAAGTGATTTCTGTTGGCAGCGACGTAGATACCTCGTTATATGACTAATAACACACGGTATATGGAAACACAACTCATGTTTTTCTTATGCTGGAGTGAAAACTTTGATGCTGTTGAGCAATGCAAGTGCTTATTTTACTACTGTATGTCTACAAAGGGCGCGCGAAGCTACACATGCTTGTTTTGTTGATTTACTAGGTGTAAAAGTTTCCCTGAAATCTTCGAACGTGTGTTCTATCATGGTTTCCTACGGATGTTTCTCGTAGATAAACAACGCTAACTGAGATCCTCTTGGGAAGTGCTGTTGTCTGATAAATTCTGCTGGGTGCAATTTGAGTCTGGACGTTACTCGTTTCTAATCTTTTCCCTACAAGTTGACTTGCTTAGGTTCTGGAAAGCTGCCATTCTACCAGCTTTTGTGCATTCTCTCGAACTGATTTTTAGATGGAATTATAGTCAATGCCGATTTCATTTGAACTAAAATGATTCAAATATAAAATATTTTGGTTAGATATCGTTGCTCATTCCCCTGTTTTGCTCTGTAGTAACGATTACGTTCACTTACGTTGGTCTAACAGCTTGTGTTCTCGAGAGTTGCAGTCTTACGTATCTCCTTATCTCCATTTGTCCTAAATGGGTTGTGTGTGCGGAGTCTGTTTTCGTTATTTGTTTTTTGTTTTTCGCTATAATAGCGGTCTCTCAGCTAGATTTGGTTATCCCGATTCCACTGCTTTATTTTTAACGCAACTTTTGCGTTGATATCCTCAAGTTCTGTTCTTCCAATGTTGGTCCCTATTCTATTATTTTAAACTTGTTGTTTCTAAGATATATCGTAAATTTTACGCGTTTTGTAGAGGTGACTTCTCAGCCTCAACTGGACGAGATTCTTCGATATGTTTACCGGCATAGTATTCTTGAATTTTGCCTTTTTAGAATTCTCTGCGAAAGTGGAACACGTTTCCTCTGCCAACATGCTGCTGTGATTTATCGTTCTCGAAATAATCAGCAGGTACCAATCTCGTCTAGACGATCCGTGTTGCAATACACTGCTGTGGGCATGCATTTTCTGCTTTGAGTATATACCTTCGTGTTTTTAGTTTGCCTTTTGATGCTGTGCATTTTCTTTTTTGTGATGTAAAATGAGAGAAATGCGAGTCTGTTTGCCTCACACTTGTGCAGTGACCAAACTTCAGGCGAAGCTAAAACCGTGAAGGCTGCTCCCTCATTCAGCTGCTGCCGGCCGGCAGATCTCAAATCTGCTGTGCTCTTCATGTTCCCTTAATTGACGTCTTGGCCACTTTACGGGCCTTGGCTTCAAATTCTACTGAATATTCTTGATCTTTGAACTTCTTCTCGTCTTCTTTCATGCTCCGTGTCGGTGCTCTGTTTCTGACGCGTAGAGGTGCTCTGCATCTAGCGCTTGTTGGATGCGCTTGCATTGTGCTGTACAATATTTATTTCAGTATATTTCCTCCTTTGTTTTATTGATTTTATATGCATATGGGAAACTTGACTTCAAAGTAGTACAGTGTAATCTGGCATAATATGCCACATTGTTCACGTAATTGTACGCTGGTGGACTGACTACACCAACTGCACTACTGACTGCAGTGAAGCACTTAACACTCCTTGGAAGACATGAAAGTTCCATTAAATTTCAGCAAGTTCATGTCCTCGTCAGTGTTTCCTGGAAAATAGCGATCTTTAGTTGCTCACGGCTGTTTAATTCGTTTTCTGTCGTTTGTCGAATGTCGTTTTCTGCCTCTTTCTTGGAGCAGACGAACAATCTCGTATCTTCTTCAAGTGTAATCATCTGAGTTTTGTCTTCTCATTTCATCTTCTCATAGGTTCACAATTTTTTTATATTATCGGTAGAAGCGAGTTGCGTCAATTGGAGCGCTGAATTTCTGCGCCCTCGTGGTGCCACGTGCACCTCGTCTTCTTAGAGCTCACCGTGGTACTCGCCTTTAAGTGAACCTAAATGTTAAACCCTGAAAATAAAACGGTCAAGGCCTAATTCCCATAACGAACCATACCTGCCCACTGGTAGGTAGGTGGCGAACGTGATCTGACACTCCGTATTAAATTCATTTGCCATGAAATTCAGTCGTCTGTTTCAAGTTAGTTTTTAGCTTTACTTTTTACCTGAGAAGCTCAGTCTGTCCGTGTTTTAAGGCTGGCGAAGTGCTTGGCAACGTGGCTGCTGGAAAGCCCTGGAAAATATCGCGTCGAAGTTAACATTTAAGCCTTGTCGTACTTGTATAACTCACTCGAACTAGTCCCTGTTGGTGAGGCTTGGTCGTCGTGTGGCAGAAGTTTGTTGGGGCTGGCGGTGATGGTAGAGTGCTTGTGGCTGCGGTGGTGATGCGTGTGGTGGTGACGGTGTCGAAGTGATCACGTGGCTGTTGAGGGAGACAGAGGGGGTGTGTCTCCCCCTCTGCCCCCTCAGCTGATCGCTAGACGTGGGGGCTGGCGGTGCAGCCGCAGGTGTCACTCGCGGCGCGGCCGTGATCGGGGGAGCAGGTACTGTTTTGGTCTCGCCTCACCTCGTCCACTGGGAGTGCCGTCCGCTATTTTATTGGACTCGTGTTCTCTTGGGACCTCTGTCTCTCTTCATTGCGGTCTCCGTCGCCCTCTGGTCCTGTCCAAGTTTTTAATTTGAGATAAGTTGTACGGAACCCAAACTGACGTCAGCCTTTAATGGCAGTTTTCATTTTTACCCATTTCGTTTCGGGTGCTTTGAACAATTTGTACCTTAAATTAAATCTTTTCGGTTCGTTTTCTCGAGCACCGAGATGAAGTTTTGGTTGCATGCATCCAACCAAACCTCGTTCAAATTATTTATTCGTTCGCTACATCATATATCTCGTATTCTTCTTCGAGTAACGAAGAAATAGAACTGCACCTTTAGAATGCACTGCCATCACTAAATCTTGTCCTTGCATCCTAACTACTGCTCTCTCGGTATCATTTTTCCCAAAATCTGCCGTAAAGTTCGCAACTGTTCAAGGCAATGTTTCTTTTTGAAATGTTGCCCAGCAATTCGACATCAGTTCCCGAGTGTACACTGATTTGTCTTCACAAAACCTGTGCTAACGATGGGGTCCGTTAATCGAGAGATAATTGACCATTTGACCGTTGTACGCCGCTTATATCTCGAGTTCGTAGTCGTCTCGATCGAATCCGCCGGGCCTCGTCAGCTCACGAAGATATCCGTGGGCGACATCACTTGAGAAAGACGGTTTCCGCGACGGCCAGCCATGGTAAGTTTGCCGGCCAGGCTTGTGTTCTCTTGCATAATTGCCTTTGTTGTTGTGTGCATTCATTGCTGCGGTAGCGAACTTCCTGTTACGGCTTAGTATACCTGATTTTTTTTCGTCCATTTACGAGTAATGTAGCCGCAATGCCTTCATTTTTCGGAGTCCTTACAGACTATAGCAGCACTTGCAGCGATTTGCTGAGGATTTCAGCTGAGCAGTGAAGCATGTTCGAAGCGATTTGACTCATATTTCTGCAAGAACATGTGTATTTTAGAAATGAATCGCGCAACCTTTTTCCTAAATGCATTGTGTTTTCGGTAACTTTGTGCCCTTCTGCGCTGTTGTGAATTCATAGTTTATTTCTCAGTTGTAGCTTTGATATATGTCTCCATACCTAAATTCAGCGTCGAAGTTGTGTAAAGTTTGTGGACTCTAAATACGGATTTGTTTTGCGGATCCGTTGTCTGCACTCTGTACTTAGCATGAAAATTTCCTCCTATGATAATTACTTACAGGACCAGTGGAAATTACACAGTCTTTAATATCAAAAAACTAGCTAGACCCGTGAAATGTTTTAAAGTATTTTTTTTAACAAAATAACAAAATTTATGCTTACCTGAGTTAGTCTAAGTTATCCAGCCATAACCTAACGTATCCTACCCTAATTTATTCTTCCATACCTCAAAATGGTTTATGCTAACACAACCCACGCTAATTTAATTTATCCCGACCGGACCGCAAATTTTGGGTTTACCGTACGACAGTCAACCGTAGCCGTGATATTGCTTGAGCTTGCGCTCAGAACGTTATCTACGGAGTGCCGGACACACGGAACGATGAAACGAAGAATTATAAAATAGATGTTGTTTCTTGATACGTGTTACTAATGCGCTATTCTGTTTGTTGTTGTCATCACGCCAAATTGCTAAAATTTTTCCTTCAAATACAAATATTTTGAGCCAAATAGGCACTCTTACATTTTGTACGTCTTCTTAGTTTTCATGTCATTTCATTTTTCCGTGTTTTATTTTTGTTTGTTTTTTACTGGCGGAAGCTCGTTTTTCCAATTGAAACATTGCGGACTACTACACTCTCGATTTATTTCACCTAAAATTCATTGGAAAGTCTAACCTCGTTGAAAACGGAGTCTGCTTTGTCCGGCAATTTGGGTTTAGTTTCACTGTGTTACAAAATTGGGTTCAGGAATTTCGATTTCAAAAATTCAGTACTGACTATTGGACTCGGTTATTAAGCGCCGTGGTTCGCCTCCAACAAAATTAACCGTTTGGTTGATATGTAGTACATTTTCATATATTATAATATCCTATGTATTTAGATCGTTTCCTACACGAATTAAAAATACACAATATGTTTTTTAGTGAATTTTATTTAAAAATACGATGTCATTCATTTCATGTGAGTCTCCACCGACAGGATTTAGCAATTGTCTCAATAATTCAAGAAACGCCCAGTTTGCGATTATCGAAATTGTGGTCGTTTTCTATGCATGCTGTTACGCGCTGATTATTGCTAAAATTTCGTTGTACTTGAGTTATCACTACATCAATCGAATTTTTTTTAATGTGCTCACCTGTAATAAGCTCTGCAGACGAACTTCTAATTACTGATCGTCAGTATCAGCCGTGATACGAGGCCTGTCGAAAAAGTATCCGACCTTTGGCCAGAAAAAATACTTCAACAACCTGACGGGGTTGGGACCCTAATCCCCTTCAAAGTAGGCTCCTTGTGCTTCCACACACTTAGCCCACCGATCCTTCCACTGCCGGAAACACCTCTGGAAGTCTTCTTTTGGAATGGTGTTCAGCTCTGTCGTCGCGTTCCGCATTATCTCTTCTCTACTCTCAAAACGGGATCCTTTCAGTGGTGTCTTCAATTTTGGAAACAACCAGAAGTCGCAAGGAGCCAGGTCTGGAGAGTAGGGAGGTTGGCGAACGGTCGTAATTCCATGTTTGGCCAAGAAATTGCGGATCAAATGGGATGAATGTGCGGGCGCGTTGTCGTGATGCAAGTGCCAGTTGTTCGCAGTCCACATGTCTGGTCTTTTGCGCCGAACTGCATCACGAAGTCGCCGGAGAACATCCTGATAGTACTCCTTTGTCACTGTTTGTCCTTCCGGTGCGTATTCGTGATGCACAATTCCACGGACATCAAAGAAAACAGTCAGCATCGAAGGAGTCAAACAGGCAATGCGACGATGGAGCTGAACACCATTCTAAAAAAAAACTACCAGAGGTGTTTCCAGCAGTGGAAGGATCGGTGGGCTAAGTGTGTGCAAGCACAAGGGGCATACTTTGAAGGGGATTAGGGTCCCAACTCCGACAGGTATTCGAAATATTTTTTCTGGCCAAAGGTCGGATACTTTTTAGACAGGCCTCGTATAACGGTGTTATAGACTCTTTTCTTTTAGAATCCCAGTTCAAGGTTTTTCAAATTTTTTCGTCTTTTCAAGTCTAAAAATCAAAGGAGTTATTTTCCGAAAGAAAACACGGTTCTTTCAACGTGGCCACGTCATTTTTACTTGTTATGATGAAAGGTATACACAAAATATGACAATGGGGTAGATGAGACTAGCAAATATAAGAACAATTGTCACGAGGGTCTCACGCAACTTTGGATATGCAGCGATGACGAGGTTTTACAATAAGGTCTCGAATTGTACGTTGAATTATTAAGTGAAGTTAACACAGAGTCAGAGTCAAATACGGAGTGCCTCGCCGTATGCAAACAAAATAAGTGAAGTGGCACGATGAGACCTTCTAACGTCGGAGTTACGCTCTATAATGATGATGCCCTAACCCTCGTCGACCCTTTAAGTAGCTGTCGTGCTGCAGGAGTTACCGCGGCTGATCATAGCCGTTGAAGTTGACGCGCACAGTCTCGTCGCTTAGGCCCAGACGCGCCTTCGGATAGCAGCGCCAGTCGTTGCCATCTGCTGTTGCCGTCCGCTGTTGCCGTCCGCTGGTGCCATGTTGGTGCCATGCTGGTGCCATGCTGCCACGCTGTTGCCGTCCTGCCACGCTGCCCCTGGGAGCCGGTGTTGCCTCTTTTTTTGTAACGGTCGAGCCCTCGCTGGGTACACATCGACATCTGGCGCGTTGTATACTGCTGAGCATTGAGATTTCTTGATAGCAGAGTTCGGTGTAAGCTCTCACGTCCAACCGCCCTTTACTCTTTTTTGTGGCGAAAACTTAACGGTTCGTACTAGGGACATAACAGAATCCCCCCAACCTATATTAATCAACATCCTCCTGGATGTAAAAATGGAAGTTTCCGTCTACTGAAGTCACGCATCTGAGATTCGTACTTCATTGCAGGGGCGAAATTAGACAAGCCTTGAGATTTGTGCTTCTGACGCACTTCTGAATCGAGGATCTTGAACAAGCGATAGCTTATTGTGGTCGTCGGGACGTCCTATTCCAATTTGCTATCGAAGACCTTCTCTCTTGGCTAATGACGTTCTATCAGAGGCCTTCTGAAGACGTTCAAAGGGGTAAAAACCATCCTAATAAAATATCGAATATGCAATCGATCAGTCTATACTCGACCTCCTGCGTGTAGTTACTATGGACGTATTGCTGTCCAACGGTATCTTCTTTATTTTTCTTCGCCGTTGTTGAATCCGTGTCTGGCGAAAATATAGATGTTCAGGGGAAAGTCCCGTCCTTCGTACGAGTGGGTGTACTGTTGCTGCAGATGGGAAGCTGGGTCCGCCTATTGCGTCACGCGCAGCTGTGGTAGCGGCGGGCTCGGACAGCTGAGTGGCCCTTTACTCGCAAGGTCGTTTGTGGTCGGCGCGCAGCAGAAGCGTATTGTGACGGCTGGCAGACCACGGTGCTGCAGCCCAGGCGTCGATGGCACACGGTGCTCACACACTCTGCCTCTCGGCCGCTGCGCTGGTGCACTGGCGAGCAGTGTGAGTGTTGTTCAGGCCTCCGCCCGTCGCTCGCTTGCCCAGCGTGCCGTAGTCGGTCGTTCGTCTGCCTGCCTCAGTTGACACTGAGGTGCTGTAACAATCGTTCTACATTAATTTCAGCGCTTGGTAAGATTTTTCTCTCGGATTTCTTTTGACTTATCGTAATCAATTGTGTCCATCTACTCATCACATCTCCCCCCATGCCATTTACAGCCCGGTGTATCACCCTTCGATATTGTTTTAACTAGATCAAGTAATCTAAAGCAATAAGCTCAAAGAAATCCTTTAGAGAACATTATAACTAACACAAAATGAAATAAATGAAAGGTAAATTAAATTGATGAGAGATCAAAGTAATCTAATGCAATAAGCTCAAAGAAATCCGTTAGAGAACACAAAATGAAATAAATGCACGGTAAATGAAGTTAATGAGAAATACATAATATGACATTCAATATCTCGGATAATTAGTGGGCTGCAAAGGAAAGTTCCTACGTATTAGCACGCATTCCTGGAGAAGAGCTATAAAAGACGTACGAACGGGTTACAAATTTGACATCGAGTAAAATTTTTTTTTTTTTTTGATTGATGAGCATCATCAAGGTAAATACATAAATTGACTTATAAATCGACATTAATCATGTAATACATCCTATCTGCATTTTGCTGGAGAAATCATTTAAATTTAAGTCGAAGCACTTATCCTAAAATTGAAATATAAAAGAAATGTTAAACACAAGGGAAATGATTAGAAAACATTCTGAATATTAAACATAGAACATTTGGGAGTGAAATGAGATAATCATTATTGAAGTTTGGGACGTGGAAATCAGTTAATCCTAAGTCAAAACACATATCCTAAATTTGTAATACGAAAGAAATGTTAAACACAAGGGAAATGGTTAGAAAACATTAATATTAAACATAGTACATCTTTAGAATGAAATGGAGCAATCATCATCGAAGTTTTGGGACGTCCTTGCGAGACACAAAAAATCATACATAGTTTGGGCGTCTCGTCCGATTTCTCAGAGAGTATCTAGGAATCATTCCTTCATTCCTCTGGCTTGTGCTTGGCACTGTAGGAATGTCGTTCGTCTCTGCCCCTTGCAGTTCGTCCTTTTCTTCGTCGTTGTTGAAAGGGAAGGCCATGGCGTCGTCAAGATAAGCACGTTTCACACGATTCAGGTGCACGGTCTGCTCCTTTCGGTCTGAATATAGACCTCTGATAGTGATGTTATTTCCACGTCTGGAGGTAATTCTATACGGGCCTCGGAACCTCGATGGAAAGGCTCTGTCCTCGACTCGCACTCCTTCATTCCTCAACATAATAAGGTCCCCAGCTTGGACATCACATTCTTTGGCCGTTCGATTGTAGATCTTCGCCGCAGCTTGCCTGGCCGCCTCAGAGTTTTTTCTCACAGCAGCAAATGCTTTGGACAGTCGGAGCGAGACTTCAGTTGAATACTCTTTGTCACATGCGTAGTTTATAGGCTGCTCCTTGAAGATGTCGTGGAAGGGAAGGTTTGCGTCTCGGCCGTAGAACAGAAAGAACGGCGTGTCCTTAATCGCAGTCTGATAGGAAGTATTCACCGCGAGAGTCGCAAAGGCTACGCTCTCGTCCCAAGTGAACCTATCCTCAGCCGCTAAGTGAGAGATTGCAGTCTTTAAGATACCGTTCATTCTCTCGCAGCAACCGTTCGCCATCGCGTGGTAAGCAGTCGTCGTTTGTGATCTCGCTTTGAGATTTTTGCAGACGTCCTGGAATAACCTATTGGTAAATTCGCTGCCTCTGTCACTGACGAGCGTATTCGGGGCAGAGAATTTTCCGACGTATTGGACAAAAGCTCTGGTGACAGTATCCGCAGACTTATCTGTAAGGGGGTAAGCATCAACATACCTAGTAAAATGATCAACTATCGTTAGAAGGTATTTGTTGCCTGCGTAACTAACAGGAAGCTCAACAAGGTCAACTGCAACTCTTTCAAGGGGATAGGAGGTTTCAGGGAATTTTCCCAAGGGAACTTTAAATTGACCCTGCCATTTTGTTCGTTGGCAAGCTAGACATTTCTTTACATAGTCTTTGACGTCACGAATTTGATTAATCCAGAAGAATTTATCTCTGGCACGTTCAAGAGTTCTTAGGAAACCCATATGAGCGGACAAATCGTTGTCGTGGCTCAACTTTAAAGCTACCTTAACTAAAGACTTAGGAATGACTATTTGTACATTACTTCTACCGTTTCTGCGTTTCTTTCTCGACAATCTACACAGGACATTGTTCTCATCAATAAAATATTCGTCAACGTTTGAAATCTTAGTATCACCCAAGTCATTGCCAGTTAACAAGTTTCTTACACCAGACCAAAGTGAGTCCTTTTCTTGCTCTGAAACAATATCATCCAGGCTCAATTGCTTTGCCTCGACGGCAACACTGTTATCACGTTCACTGTACACGGGTGGAGGGCACACGTCGTCGACGGGAGCATCTGTCGCATTATTATTAGAACAAGGCTTAATTCTAGAAGGAACATCAGCATTAATTTTAGGATCATTCTTATTACTACAGTTTGACTCAGCAGTGTCTACGACCGCATTGACGATTCTTTCGGACCTAGACAAATAGTCGGGCAAATGGTGTTGTGCTCCTGGTTTGTACCGAACAGAGAAATTATATTCCTGGAGAAGCAGAGCCCATCTTGAAATACGGTGATTACCTGTTTTATTAGCAAAAATGAACGTTAAGGGACGATGATCTGTTACCACGACGAACTCATTTAAGTACAGGTACGCATCATAATGTTTGATTGAATCATGGATAGTGAGAGCTTCGAGTTCTGTTGCAGAGTACTTGAGTTCGTTTCCTTTTAATTTACGACTATAGTATGCTACTGGCAGTTCAATGCCGTCATGCATCTGAAGTAATGCTCCTCCAATTGCAATGCCCGAGGCATCAGTGTGCAACACAAACTCTCTCTGAAAGTCAGGAAATTTAAGTATAGGCGCAGACACAAGTTTATCTTTTAAATCATCGAAAGCTCGCTGATGGACGTCAGTCCATTTAAACGAGTTCGTTTTCTTTGTAAGCTCGGTTAGAGGTGCCGCGATATGAGCATAATTTTTAATGAATTTTCTGAAAAACCCGGTAGAGCCTAAGAATCTCTTCACCTCTTTAGCACTCCTAGGTCTCAAAGCATCCGCTAGAGCTCGCACTTTGTCAGGTCTGGGAGTTAGTCCCTCTGAACTGACTTTGATACCAAGGAAAGTCACGCTACTGGCCGCAAATTGGCATTTCTTGAGACTTAATTTGAAGCCTGAAGCAGCTGTTTGAAGCAGCGCCTTATCCAAATGTTCGACATGAGTTTCGAAATTTTTAGAGTAAATAATGATGTCGTCAACATAACAGAACAGAAATTTTGAAATGAATGGGGAAAAAGCCATATTAACTGCTCTTTGAAGTGCAGCTGCTGATGTGATAAGACCTTGGGGTGACCGGCAGTACCTGTAACTACCTGTAGGCGTTCTGAAAGCGGTAATGTCTCTGCTCTCTGGGGACAATTCGATCTGATGATAGGAGCTTCTCATATCAAGGGTCGTGAATAAATTTGAGTCCTTTAGACTTTCGAGGGTGTCAGTCATATGCGGGATAGGGAAAGTGTCTTTCTTAACTATTTTGTTGATAAGACGAAAATCGACAACAATCCTATGAGTTCCATCGTTTTTTCTGACTGTCAAAATAGGTGACGACCATGGGGAGTAAGCTGGCTCTATAACTTTCTGTTTCAGCATCTCTTGGACATGCTCTTCAACTAATTGTTTTGTAGCGTGAGGAACTCGATATTGCGGTGTATTGATGGGGGAGTGTCCCTGAACGTCTAATCTATGCACAGCATTTCGCGCATGACCAATCTCGTCTCCAACCGCGAACGCATTCCTATGATTGTTAATTAAATTTACAAGGGTCGTTCTCTGATCTAAGTTCAAATGTGACAAGTCAACATCGTCAATCATCTGGTTGAATTCAGGTTCATTTCGTTTCTCTGCGACTGGCAACAGTTCACTGTTAGGCAGTAACTCAGGGTTGCACTGACTCAAGGGGCTTTCAGTCAGAGCGGGAGCTCGTCTGGCGTCATGCACTGTCGCTACGGCACCATAGGCCTTGCGCTGTGCCTGAGCTCGAGCATCACTTTCGCTTTCGTCTGAGCCAGGCTCTGGGTCCTCAATGGCAACATCTAAACTAGCACAAATTTTATTTCTAGGCACAAGAACATTCTTATCATTATAATTTACAAAAACTACAGGCACGGCGCCATCACGGACTTTGGCCAACGTACGAGGCACTGCTATTCCTTTGCATGTAACGCTCTGTTTTAGAACGACTGTCTTTCCATTCATGTGCTGGGGAACTCTCAAATAGGAGTGACATAACGTGCCTCCTTCAACAGTCAGATCATGTGACATTCTCGCGACACTGAATGAAGCATCCTCTGATTGTTTTACAAAATTTACTGAATTAGAAGCAGCAACTGACTGAAATGGGTAAATTTTATCATTAATTCTCACGTGACCTTTCTCATTCTGACTGTATTTTATTTCAACGCCGAACCTCTTAAGGAAATCTCGGCCTATCAAGACAGCTCCAGGGAAGTAAGAATCTTCCACAATTATAGCGGAATGGCAATACTCAACATCACCTAGTTTAAATTTCAGGTCAATCGTACCTCGAGTGTGGAGATTATCTCCATTTACAGAACAAAGAACTTTAGTGCATCGTTTAATTCGGGGAAGAGTTTTGAATAATTTGCTAATTACACAAGATTTCACAAGAGTCACGGAAGAGCCTGAATCAACGAAGGTAGAGCACTTTTTCTGTTCAACATTTAATGAAATCACGGGGGAAAAGCTTTTCGGTTGCCGTGGAAGTTTTTTGACTTTACTGCGGCGATGTCACCATTCTGACTCGGGTGGCCATTGAATTTGCGTTGATAATTATTAAACGGACGAGCATTTTTGTGTGAAGCACTCTGCCATTTAAATGGGTTCTTAGGCTGGTACGCTCGCTTTTGTGGTGAATTGTATTGGTATTTCTCCACCACTACATCACTCTCGTGGGCGCGTCTCTTCCGGTTCAACAAAGATCTTTCTTCAATCAGAGATTCCTCAATAGATCTCGCTTTATCTAAGAGTTTGGTCACACTCTCAGGGTCGAAATCATGAGATAATTTTTCACTGATCTTGGGATTCATATTTTTAATGATAGTCGGGATCAGAATTTTTTGTGCATTGGCATCCTCGTAGTGCCATTCTTGGCCGAACACGTCTTTCCAGCTAGCTAGAACGCGAGTTGCAAATGCATTGACACTCTCATCATTCTCTTGACGTAGACTAAATAGGATTTTATGAACGGTTTTTCTATAATTTACAGCCCCCTTGTACACAGAAATAAGCCAAGTTTTAACATCTTCCAGAGTGACTAATTGGTCCGATTTAAGAACGTAAGAATCCCAAGCCTTCCCGGTAAGAGCATTTTTCAAATAACGACATTGCAAATCTTTATCATTAGTGTAAATGTCAACTCGAGTCTGGAAGTGTTTTAAAAATGAAGTTACACAGCCTTCGCCGTTAAATTTAGGCAGATCAATTGCATGATTTAAAGTGACAAAATTGTTTTGAGCATTCTCGCCGTTGTTATTTTGGTTATCTTCATTATCGTTCCCTGCCATGATTCCAACATTTATTTAGGGCAAAATTGGCGAGGCAAAATAGGTTCACAATGAACACTGATAACAATTTAGAGTTTCAAATTAGAAGTTTAAATGCAATATCTCGTACAATATGTTTCCAAATACACAGACATAATTGAATCTTTCGCACAATAAGTTTCCAAATGCACAGAAATAATTGGATAGATCCAACAAAAGCAATGCACATAGACACGAAATATCAAAAATAGAATACGCAATAATCTTATAAAACGGATCAAATCAATAGGAAAACGGGCTAAATCGGTTAATAAAACGGGTCAAATCAATGAATAAAGCAACACACATGGATACAATGGCATCAAAATAAAGAGCACAATAATCTTATTACGGAAGCGGTTTTGCATGGATTAATACATGTCATAAGGAAATAAATCAATAGGGCTAAGTTAATAAAGCGAATTAAATGAATTAATACACACAGTAAAGAAATAAATCAATACGCAAATAAAGTGACATGAGGACATACACATTTCTAGGGAAATATTACAAGTTATAAATGAGATGAATGAATTTAAATAATTACTTGGGCCATTTAATTTACGTTACAAAAATTTTTTTGAATAGGTAGCGTGGCTTTAGGTCCCTTGCGGAGACGTTGAGCGTTATTGGGTTATGATCCCACGTTCGCTGACCACCAATTGTTATAGACTCTTTTCTTTTAGAATCCCAGTTCAAGGTTTTTCAAATTTTTTCGTCTTTTCAAGTCTAAAAATCAAAGGAGTTATTTTCCGAAAGAAAACACGGTTCTTTCAACGTGGCCACGTCATTTTTACTTGTTATGATGAAAGGTATACACAAAATATGACAATGGGGTAGATGAGACTAGCAAATATAAGAACAATTGTCACGAGGGTCTCACGCAACTTTGGATATGCAGCGATGACGAGGTTTTACAATAAGGTCTCGAATTGTACGTTGAATTATTAAGTGAAGTTAACACAGAGTCAGAGTCAAATACGGAGTGCCTCGCCGTATGCAAACAAAATAAGTGAAGTGGCACGATGAGACCTTCTAACGTCGGAGTTACGCTCTATAATGATGATGCCCTAACCCTCGTCGACCCTTTAAGTAGCTGTCGTGCTGCAGGAGTTACCGCGGCTGATCATAGCCGTTGAAGTTGACGCGCACAGTCTCGTCGCTTAGGCCCAGACGCGCCTTCGGATAGCAGCGCCAGTCGTTGCCATCTGCTGTTGCCGTCCGCTGTTGCCGTCCGCTGGTGCCATGTTGGTGCCATGCTGGTGCCATGCTGCCACGCTGTTGCCGTCCTGCCACGCTGCCCCTGGGAGCCGGTGTTGCCTCTTTTTTTGTAACGGTCGAGCCCTCGCTGGGTACACATCGACATCTGGCGCGTTGTATACTGCTGAGCATTGAGATTTCTTGATAGCAGAGTTCGGTGTAAGCTCTCACGTCCAACCGCCCTTTACTCTTTTTTGTGGCGAAAACTTAACGGTTCGTACTAGGGACATAACAACGGCATCGCCATCGCTCACATCGCAATTTCATACTTTGTAAAATATGTACTTGTGTTTTGGTGAAAACCCTCGATATAATACAGCTGTATACAGCAGTGTTATCAACGCTCAACTTTTTATCGTAGTACAATCGTTAATTGTGGACTGGGTATAAATTATTGCAAGCCGGTTTGGCCTCTCCGAGTTGTTACTTATGATTTGTGGAGGAACACCACCTGTAGAACCCCCACCTGTTGATCGATACCCGCATGTGTGTGTGGCCGCACTTGCATTCGTGTATGAACCTCGTTGTATGTGTGTACTCCTGACACAAAATTTGCGAGACTGTTGGTGCAGTTCCTAAAATTGTAAACGTTATAAAATGTACTTATTTTTGAATTTCTTTGATCTGTTACTTTTAAAATGTTATTTTTCCATCCCACGATTTATCCATTTCAAAATTGTTATGTAATAAATAGAAAGTAAAAGGAATTGCAGGAAGTTTAAGGTTTTCAGCAAAAATAATCAATATCATTATTAGTATCAATACCAATCAACACAAGTTACTATTTTACTATCTAATAATGAATGTGATTACCATGTTATCACATTCATTACTTTATTCTCATAATCCGTGCACAACTTTTTGGTCTCGCCGAAGATTGTCGTTAGCAAAAGTTCATTCGTGGCAAGCTGTCTGCGATTCGATTTTGAAAGACCAATAGCGAATTGTTAGGAAAATTTCACCTCACTGGTTTTCAGTGAAGGGAGTTGAAGAAACCGGAATTGTTGCACAGTTGCCCCTTCTGGAATGCGCCAAAAACTGCACAGTTGTGTGTCTTGCTGCTTTATAAAAAATCATAATTTCATGTTATGTTTTATTGACAGTTTTGATTCACTCCCTTATTTTGTTGTAATAAATATGGCAGCGTTAAGTTTGGCGTTATCCATCTTATTTGGATATCTTAGCTCTTCATTTACTCCATATGTAAAGCTTAGTATCTTTGGTGCTTCGTGATGGTTGATTTTCTCGTGTCTAGTCACAAGTTTAAGTTACTGTTCTTATTATTTTATGAAAATCCCCTGAGAAGTGAGAAAGCCTGAAAGCGGTCGTTGTCTGTGGCGCTGGAGTTTTCATGGGTCTTATATAGTCCAGCTAGTATGTCTGATGAAATCATTTGCCATTGTCCCTTGTTTCAGAGTCGGCGGGACTTTATCTTCGCTGACCAAGAGGTTTGGTGTTTTTGTAGTCTCAGTTCAGCTTCGAAATGCCTTTTTGTGTTCTTAAATATTTACGATAGAACTTTTTTTAAATTCTACTCATTACTTATCTGCGTGTAAAATAAAATGGAGCAACAAACCAATCGAGTGGTACTGTGCATATGAGATTTTGACGAGCACAATTGTTCTGAAAATCTTTCCTGTTTTTTCCGGGTAGTATTGTGTGCAGCTGTAATTTCTATCAGCAGATACGGCTGCACACGATGTGCCAGCTGCAAACGTTGCCATTACTAATTTATAATTGCCAGCAGTATTCAAAGTGGTCAGTTCGACATTCTTTGAATTAAAATACCGCTTCTGTGTTGAGGAATAAAAAATCTCGTAGACAAACGGATGGAAAGTGGCCTTTATTAAGAGTTCCTAATTTCTCTGAAAGGAATTCTCGGTTTCTCTTGCGGAAAATTAAAAAATAACTTGTTTCATAACAGACGTTCATTTGTGGCATCGGCTGGTCCAATATTTCCTTTCCTGACTGGAAATGGCATTATACCTTGATCTAAACTCACTGAAAAGTGCCAGTGCTAATGAAAGAAATCTTGTTGCGAAAATTTTCGCTGTACCAAACTGGATGTGAGGTATAGCGTTTATCTTGATTTCACAGTAGATATTTTATCAAAATTTAATAGCATACATTCTAGCGTCAAATTGCGTGATTTCGCTAAACTGCGTTTTCGTGTATTTTTTTCGATGTTCTATGGTTAGTATTCTTCATTTTACCACATAAGGTTTTCAATCGGTACTTGATGATACGCAGGTTGGGTTTGGATTTTTTACTCATGGGCAGATTAAACGTAACTCACTTCATACGTTGATCACGTATGGAGATGATGAGTTACACGAAGCTGTCACCATTACGACGGCACGCGGTACACTTCTACATCACCACCAGTAAAGCAGTTTTTGCGCATATTTTTGCACCAAATTTTCTCTCACATTTAAGATGGTCTCTGGTGACGCTAATGGCTCCCTTTAGCGATAGGATCTCGTCGTGCTTTCCCTCAAAATTTAGTTTGAGCCTGACCGACTTACTGAGTTTGTTCAGCTAAACGAACATGGCGGTTCTCTTGTAGCACTTTGCTTACGTGTCCAGCGGAAGCGTTAGCGATAACACCTTGGAACGCTGATTCCGTACTCATTCGCTGTAGAGTATTAGTGGATGAGACAATTCGAGCGTTCATATTTTTTTTAACATTGCCTTTTCATTGCTGAAAGTTTCCGTCTTCCTGAAGTTTAGAAATTTTACTTGTTAGTTGACTTTATTGTCAGGAATTTAATGAAGTGCACATTTCTCGTGCAAGGAGTGCAATACGCGAAGGTTGTATTGGAAAATGTATTAGATTATGCACAAGTATAATGATAAGTGGTGACTGGCCTTATTATCACCGAGAAATGAGACTATGTTCATTTATGGAGAAAAAATGGCCTCAGCTAGTTATCACTTTTGTTGAGTCGCATCACGTAATGGTTTTCGTTTGACATGCCTTATCGGCGCTACTTGTTTTGATTTCCATTTTGCTCTGCCCCCATGTGAGTATGTTTTCGTTTTAAAAAACCGTTGTACGCTCTTGTGCCGCCCTCGTCCTGTGGAAGTTGCTGCTCTCACCAGTACGTGATCGCTCTCGGACTTGGTTCACCCGTTGTGCAGCGCGTTCCGTTTTCCGCCGTTCGCGTTCCCGATAGCCATACATGTGGAGAAAGACGAATTTTGAGCAAATAATGCCAATGATTGTGGGGCTCATTTCTTCGTTGAAGTTGAGTGTAGGCGATTTAATTTTGGCTGATGAACATTTTACGCCTGAATTACTCTTGTATGCCTGTTAAAAACCTTAATTCTTTACCAGCTTGATGAGGGAAATATTGATATTTAATATTGTTGCAAAATAAATGATATATCCGTTGTTAGAAGTAAGAGGACGCATTTGCTTCGCTTAGTTCAATTTTTTAGTCTGTATTCAATTCTTCAGTCTTCAATATTTCTGAAGACATACTCATCAGTCGATGTTTTCATGTTTGTCAAGAGGAATAGAGAACTATAGAGTCATGCTTAACTGCTTGTCTATCTTCTGTAAATTTTGACTGGTAAAATGTCACTTGCAGCTGGTTAAACAACTCTGCACATTTAGCCGTTACTTGAATATTAATTGGTATGATTTCATTCATTGCATTTTTTGACAGAAAGTTGAATAATGGAAGTTGACTTTCCTCAGAAAATGTTCCTAGTTAATTTATTCCATTACATCATACGTGGCTTAGTATGAAGTGCACATCTCTTAGCTCAGTCAGATGTTGAAAACGTACTTAATTCTGTTCTAAACATTTACGCACTGCGGAATGATGTGTCTGGCTCAAAACCGTGAAAGCTGTAACCTCAAAGAAAGCATCAACTCTAATGATGTCATTTTTCCTAAAACTGGCAGCCACTGATATTGAAAATGCGTGAGTGAGCAAGACAGGGTGCAGTAAATGTAGAGTGCGTGGCCGAGAGCGAGGTGTTGAATGCCTGTGCGCGGACTGGTCGTTATGCTGCAGGTAACGCGACTCTGGTAACTGATATGCTAACGACACACGGCTCTCTGTGCCGTGACTGTGCTGAGGTTCTTGTGCATACTCGCACTCTCATACGTACCACTTCATGGCTTTATCATGCGCCTCTTTGCCTTTTTCTTCCCTCTCTGTTGTGCGTTTTCTCTTAGTTCTAGCTCTCACTTGTGCTGCTCATGTACTCATAATTTCTTTGCTTTCGGGTCTTCTACTCTTTGTCATTCGTTTCTGTTGTATCAACTATTTTCATGAATGCATTTCTTGGCACAGTGAATTTAGACCTTCTGTCGTGAGAGGATTTAGATAATAGCAAATTAAATTTTAGTGAATGTTTGTCACGCAAATGTGAACTCGTAGTGACGCAGATAGGTAGTTCCAACGCAGTAGTAATTGCTTTGGTTCTCGAATTCTACTTTTTGTCACCAACCCCAGATGGCAAAGAAGTAATGTAAAGCATTTAGTTATTTGAGTCAAGTTAATTAATGTAAGGTATTATTTAAGTTATATTTGGAATCGATACATTTTCAATCTTGTATCCACAAAAAACTTGAATGGCCAATTCAAAAAAATATTCAATACTTTGATTTCATCTTATAAATATTGCATCATTCATTTGAACTTGTTGCACTTCATCACCGGACATAAGTATGCAATTGGAGATATTTCTGCTAATGTCAGACCTAGCTCCATGTGTGTTATCTAATAGCGTGTGAGCCGTAACTTCCTGCCATTACAGTTTGTTTGGTTTTGCAGTATCATTTCAGTTTAAAAAACAAAATTATAGTCCCCTCAGGGGGATACAATTATTGTATCTATGGGAATTAGCGCTCCCAGGGGGACAATGTGAGGGCCCGAGCTAAAGGTTGGGTAGGCTTTCTTTTGTTAAAATAGAATAGGTTTTGTTGTGTTACGGACCATCTTTTTTTCGGTTCACTGCTGTCCTGTTTTTCACCGCCTACCACTTTCTTCTTCAACTTTTTCTTGTTTCATGAACTTCTTTCTTAGCTTTCTGTTTCTGTGCCCTTTCTGCATAGATTCCACGTTCCCTCAACTCCATACTAAATGGTGCCTTCTTCCTTCCTCTCTTTACATCTCATTGTTGAGGATAGGGAGGCTTAAACTAACTAATAAACTAAATAAACTAAACTGGGAATTAGCGCTCCCAGGGGGACTATGTGAGGGCCTGAGCTAAAGGTTAGGTAGGCTTCCGTCTGTTGAAATAGAATAGGTTTTTGTTTTGTTACGGACCATCTTTTTTCGGTTCACTGCTGTCCTGTTTTTCAGCACCTACTACTTTCTTCTTCAACTTTTTGTTGTTTCATGAACTTCTTTCTTAGCTTCCTGTTTCTGTGCACCTTGTGCATAGATTCCGCGTTCCCTCAACTCTATACTAAATGGTGCCTTCCTCTTTCCTCTCTTGGAACATCTTTGTCGTGGTTAAGGGAGGCTAAAACTTTCTTATATAATAATAATAATAATAACAAAATCATAGTTGAAGATTCATCAAATCACTTTCATAAACTTAGTGTGTTGCTGTATAAAGGAAAAATAAGAACAGAGAAGTACCCCATGTCTTGAAAAATCATGTGAACCCAGTAGCACGTGTTATCAGTAAGTGGAACACTTAAGCTAAAAACTGAAGTTTCCAATGTGCCAAGAGATTGGTCATTCGAAGAAATTAACTTGTGGAACGGACGGTATGGTTATTAGAAAAGTCAAAAGTCTCTATTTGTAACTCGTTGCGAGATCCAACATGATCTACAGAGTACTACATTACCTGTTTGAAGAGACACCGACAGACAAAGTCTTCATCGAACAGGTTTACTCACAAGATACCTTAAAGAAGAACATTCTTTGGTGAAAAAGATGTGTAGTATTCCTCGTGTATTATAGTTTGCTGGCAATATTTGAGAAAGTTATTTGCATTCTGGGATACTGTTTTGCGGTCTGATGGAACCAAAATTAAACTTTTCGGAATAAACACCGAAGCTATTATTGGAATAAATAAGGTGATTGTCTGGGCTCCTCTAAAAATCACTGTTCCTACTGTTTACTTTGAGGGGGATGAGAGAAGCATCATCGTTTGGTGAGGCTCTTTTCACATGAAACAGGAAAATTAAACACTGGAAAGAAGGAATGTCTGCATTAAGAACGAATGCTCACTTTTGTGTCGAAACATTAGTATTTTCTTTTTCGTAAATAATGAAGAATGCATCGATTTTCATTCTCCGTTTTGAATTATTTTTACCTGTTTTAATGTCCTTATTTTTTTAAAGTTGTGCTTGAAAACTAGTAGAATTTGAAAGTTAAAAGATTTACGAATTTGTTGAACACATGCATATCACTGTATTATCGTGTCAAAGTTTTATCCTGTTGTTGAGGGCTGTTGAATTCGAATGTTACAGCATAGCTCTCTCAATTGCCACGACACTTGAAGAACAATTAAAGGTGGACAACGGAATCTTTTTCTCATGGAAGTTTTCAGAGGAGAGGCTTACAAATTTCTACCCGTCAAAAAATCGAAACCACTGGCTCTGCACTCGACGACATATACATAAAAGCGAATTGGAAACGTTGCCATCAGCGATGTGAAGAACCTGTAGTTGTACCTCTAAATGGAAGAGCTGAATAGAAATATGTAGAATTATGAATGTAGCTTATAGAAATGACAGCAATTGCACAAATAAGGAAAAATAGGATTAAATAAGGATTAAAGAAGTCAACAAGCCCTATTAACAGGGATTGGTGTTGCACTGTTCCGTGCGTTGTAGATGAAGCTGGGCTTAAGTGTTCTCGAATACGCCGGTTCATCAATTTTACCGATTATTTGAAATAATCACCTGCACAATACTGTATAATAATGTTAATTCATCAATGAAGCGACAAATTACGCCGGACAATGCAAAAGGCTCTGTTTGAGTGAAAATTTTAAATAGCTTTGACATTTACGGATGTGAACCTACCGTGTGGAGGTTAAGGTTGATTTGATGATGGTGATGATGCGTGATGCTGAGCGCATCACGCGGCGGAAGTTGAAGCACTCGGTGACGGCGGCACCTTCGCTCATGCTCAATGTGAACAAGATATTGATTGCGGTGGGTTCCTTCGGTGCCTGCACACTGCACAGCCTATACATCATCACCTAGAGTGAATCAGTCCGTGGAATTGAATTGTGAAATGCAGTGAGATTTATTGGCTATTGCATTCGATAAGTTATCGAAATAAGTTGAGCAGATATTTAGAAAGCTTGACTCTTGAAGGCTGAGAGAAAAAATTCATCTCGCCCGTTATTTTTTGAGTTCCGTATGAAAATTTTAAGAACCCTGCTTACTTTGGGCAGATGCATCCTCGCACTTTAATCGTCTTGACTCATTTGCCGAACTTGTGTTTCGCCTACAAAATATGAAAAATGTATGTTTGAGAGAAATTGTGCAAACTGCTAAGTCGCCAGTTTTCTTCAATCATATTAAAAGAGTTGTACAACTTTCCTCTATGCTAGTGGAATTATTGTGAGACTCATCGTTACAATATGACATCGATGGTGTTTCTGCGGTGTGTTCGTATAGGTGTTGGTGATGTAACGAAGGGATTTCGTGCGAGTCCTGAGTGCTACGCCTGCCGTACGATGACCTTTTCATCACGACTCAGCGATTTACCTGCAGTAGGAGCAGCAGCGTCTCTTCCAAACTGAGATGCAGGCGACTCTGCTGACTGTCACTTTTTTCAGACTCTAAGTCAAATTTGTCAAAATTCTAGGTGAGAGTTAGTGTATTCAGGTATTTTCGTGGGGAATGCAAATTGAGCTCGTTCATTACTGGTTTCCAGTATTCGAGTTAGCCTACAGTTTAAACGAACTAGTGGCAAAAGAATTACTCCTTTGGAAAACTAATATAACTGTAACCTATAACAAGTCAATCAAAAATAGAGTTGTTGAGCTTCAACCTCAATTTGTGAAAGCGATACACATTGACAACATATTAATTTGGTTCGTGCTTTCGTACTTTCATATTGTTCTTGCCAGTTTTTAATCAGAAGCCCCTGGAACACAGCTGTAACAATCTGTAACCAAGTTTTGTGGGATTTCCCCTATGTTCGTAAAGGGAGGTTGCAGCGCTAAATTTTCATCTCGTGTCGTGCTGTCGAGTAACTTCCATGGGTAGTTTTTGACTTGTTGGATCCCGCAGCATTGCTCAAGGGTGTTCCTGTAGCAATTACGTAACAATAGATAACTTGTATGTGGACTTGCTTACTTCAGCAGACCACTTTGTACGCAGCGACTTCGGTATCGTCTGTAATATTACTTTCGGTGGTGTACTGGCTGGCATTGTTGTGAGATCACTGCCTTATACGCTCTCGAGTCATATGGCCGTAGTGGATTCCGGAGTAGTCATTTTACTTTTTATTGTGAGATTCGTTGAGATATTTACCATGTCCGCCAACGTTCTAACCGTTTTACAATTGATGTTGTCAATATTATTAAAGCATAAATCGTTTTTTCTTCTTTTAATTATACGTTTCATACTTTCGCGTCTTGGATCGCATGCGATATGTAAAACGCTGGCTATCTATTATCTGTTTATGTAGTTTATTTTATTTCAATCAGACACAGGGGAAAAATTTTGTATCGAATGATCAATAAATTAATTTGTTGTCTAGTCTCACTTTTGAGCTCTGCAAGGGAATGCGGGTGAATTTGAAAAATACGGATTGTTCAGAAAATAATTTTTGTGTGTACAGTTCTAATCTCATTATCGCTTATAATACAAGCAAATTTTCAAAAAGCGTTGCCAAGAAATAAATTGATTCATATTTTTGTAGCACATTGAGTTGGGGAATCATTTGTTTGTCACTGTTCGCGTTGAAATCATTCACTCGTTTGTGATGGATGTTGGATTAACTTGAGCGTAGTCGTTGTTCGAGGGAATGTATTCCAACGGTATACGACCTAAATCCCCTCACTGGCTCGACTGGAAACCGACGACCTCAAATGTTGACTGTAGTTCGTCGTATGCGTTGTTTGCGAGCTTTCTGTTCCTGTTTGAGTGTGTGCGCTAGCACGATAACATTTTTCGCTACACCCCCACATTAGTTTTACCGTGCTGCTTTCCCGTGGGGGCGTGCACTACTGCCAGGTTATCTCCGTGTAGTGATACGAAGTGTTCAGCCATTGTTGGACATCATAATGTGTATTCAGCGGCACGTATGAGTCTTGGTACTTAGCTAGCGACCCTACAGTCAACAGTTGCAAGTTTTGATCCTGATGCTCTAAAAAAAAGTGAGTGCTGGAAAAAAATTGTTTGAAGTACCATAGAATTTGAGCGGAGCTGTTGTGCCACCTTTGTCCTATAAGGAAATGCGTTGAATGTTCGCTTTTTTGGCGTATTGAAGCGACCGAGTGTTCTTATAGGTGTGATAACCTCTTTCCCTGCTTAATAATTCACAATTATTATTAATAGTATACTGTCTATTCTTTGCTATGGAGACGGGCTCTAAGGGGATACCGTTAGGTTACCTCAACTATTAATAGGCCTTCGGTACTTGTGTCTTTCATGCCCACTTCGCTTCCAATTTTTATACGTTCTCTGCCTTTTTTTCTTTCCTCCTCTTCCTTTCTTGCTTGCTGTTTCTGTGCCCTGAGTATTTTGTATGGAAACACTACGCGCATAGATTCCCAATTTTTACCCTCTGTACTAAATAACCACCTTAACTGGGTGGAAACTCATCTTAAGATGCAAATAAATAAGTGCGAAATAAATATAATGTTATGGGGCTGACCTACCGTTCAAGAGTTTTCAATATTATTCATATATGATTAGTTTATTTTATTTCGAGGTTGTTTTATGTCATTTGTCGCGATATATGTGTTGCGTGGGTACGGGTATGGAGCTTTCGAAGTAAACAATTGACAGTGCTCATGAATTATTCGAAGAAGTTTTGAAAGTGAAGGGCTGAGCTGATGAGGCAGCAAGTTGTCGCACACGCAGGCCAGGTAGGAGTTGACGAGTGCACGTAGAGCGAGCGGCCTTCAGAAGAGACGGGAGGAGGCGCCAGCAGAGGTTCTCTACCGGCGAGCGTGGCTGTGCACAACAAGTGCGTTGAATCACGATACACTGCACGGTTGTGCGTTTGGAGAGCACTCCGCTCATCATCGTTCTCAGCTCCTGTGACCTTGCTCGTGTATGCCCTGGACGTCAGTGCTGAGAATACACGTATCTATAGTGCGAGGTTATCGTTAGCTTAGTATTGATGGTATGGATTGCCAATGTTATTTTTTTCACTTCTTAACTTGATGTTAAAAGTTGAAGCTTTTGGTGCTGCTATCGTTTTTGTCTATTCTGTTCTTAGTATTCATCAGACTCCTTTGATGGCTGAACATCAAATCATATGTCATTTCCAAGTTTTTCTCTGGCCTAAAATAAATTTAATCCATGTTAACTACAAACTCGTTCAAACATTTTCTGTAAAGGTTTTATTCTTTTTGCGTCTTTTTTTTAATTTGAAATATTTCAAAATGGCGTTGTCGTTCAATATCGTGGTGGAGTAAAGTAAACCAGACACTACTCGTGTGTTTGACTTGATGGAAGAAGAACTTAATCAAAATTGATGGAAAAGATGGTTGAACTATTTCTCTTTAGACTGGAATTGCACATCAGACGAGATTATTTCTTCGTCACTGCGTCCGTCCCAACATGCTTGGTCATATTCATGTTTAAGTTTAAGTATCTGATTATTTCGCTTAATTTTATGAAATTTTTGATATCTTGCTTCAGCTACAAATTTTAGCGATGAGCTCAAGCTCTTTTGCTTTTCAGCTGGCAAGAAAGCAGCATCGATCTCTTATACTTGTTTACCTCGTAAGAACTCGTCCGTCGCCGTGTCTTGTGTGAATGTTGGAAGCGTGCTCGTGCGATTGTATTCACTGCTAGTGTACACAGTTGCCGCATGTTAGTCAACCGGCTCTCTCGAACATTACTCTGACCACCCAACCATCTAGCTGTTTTGCCTGGCTGAAGCTACTGCTTCTTAGTCTCTGCATAAGAGCTCGTATCAATACCTGGCTCTATCTGGTGAGCCATTCCTGTTGCTGTTGTTACTTCGATAGATGTCCTAATTTTCCTTCGAACTCCTTATAACTCTCATGAATTGTACAGTTTAATTCTTCATGAAAGCTTTATTTTATATCATCTCACGCCGTTGTTGATATACTGCGATATGGTATTTACCTCGATTTATTCACTCTTGGTTGAGGAATTTTTCAGCAAATAGGTCAATGCAGTGTTTTTTTGTGTTTTATACAGTACTGGGTTCTGCGATGTGAGAGGTTACAATTGTGCAGCATATTTTTTCAAATGATTTTTTTACTTTAGGTAAATGCGCTTGTACGGATTGGCCTTCAGCGCATCGTTTTTTGGGAGACTTGAAGAAACTTTGAGCTCTTTCTGATAGTATCTATCCTCCCCATAGTACGTTGAGAAACGATCACTATTCCAAATTTTCTCTGCTAACTCCCCGAGACTCTTCGAGTTCATACCATCTGTGTAGTATCATTATTACAAGATAGTTTAATAACATGTATTACATCTAGTCTTATTTTATGCTTGCATTGCATGACTTAGATCGAATAGCGGGCCCTACGTGGTAGTCATGTTAGCACCGTCTCTTAAATTGTTACGCTGCTGGCTTTGTCTGACACTTGACAGCCCTCCAGCCTTCCTGCGTGCTTTGAAGCCTGACAGCATCTGCTCGACACCAGCGCTACTCCTGTTCATCCATGACACTGTTTAGTGTTTACTCTCGGACATTAGCTTCTTTGGTCGTGGAGGATCTTCACTGTCGCATGATCGTCCACTATGCTGCTTCTTTAGAGTCGAGCAATTGCGTAGGACTGTCGTCATGTGAGTTAATACTCTGGCGTCTTGCGTTGACGCTTTATGTCAGATAAATTTGAAAAAATACAACGCGTTCTGGTAACTAATGAACATGTGTACTTTTCCGTTTTAATTTTTAAAATCTTCTAAAAATTGGTTTGTTTGAGGTGTAGCAGTCATTTTTGCAATCCTGAAAACTGAAATTATCCCTAAGATTTTCAAACTGGGTATCAATTGACAGACAACTGAACGTTCGATGCCAGAATTTGACAGAATTTCCCGCTATTTTAGACACTAGCATTGAAAAGTCTATACGCCCTTTTCTTATGCAATGACACAGAAATTACGTTCAAGTATATCCGTTTATATGACCTGCTTACGTAAAAATCAGTGTACAATTGAGTTATATACTGCAATGTGGAAAGTCGCAAATCGCAGTTATTGACATGGGAGCGAGAAATTTTCTGTCGGTGTTTGCGCCAACACACGACTAGCTTACAAGACGCAGTAATAAGGCATTTTATTAAGTGCTGCCATCTTCACTACACTCCCATCTTCCTCGATACTATTCTCTAATTTGTAGAAGAACTCCGCAATTTTTGCGCAATAGTCAAAGTAGAGCCTTCAATTGCTTTCGTGTGTGTCACAATTAAGATGGGAATGGTATCTGAAGTTGGAGTTATTCAGAAAACTCTAATTAATGTATGCGAGTTAATATCTCGTCTCGATGAACGTTAAAGACTGTCTTATCCTCTATGAAGATTTGTGGTACAAGTTCTCTACAAAACACCCCTTCTTCCATTTGTATCTTACCAATTGACCACTCGTTTCTCATTAGGCGGGGTTTCATATACGGTACACCAATATGCTACTTCATGAATTTTCTGTGATTCCACTGCCCCTCGCAAAGCCGTGTCATTGTGTTCAGTCTTCGTGATGTCTATATACATTTATCAAGTTTTTTAAATCATCTACCTAGGAGGTTCAACGCACTCTGGCTTCATTTGACCGCTGTAAACGAAGGTTCTCTTTACTCTCAAGATGTCTTTCTCCGGCATACTTTAATGCTTTTGCCTCTTGGATTGATATTGCAGATAGACGGAATTTTCTGATTCATGCGTTTGTGTTCGATGATTGAAGAACTTAAGTGAAGCATAAGTCTCTCGTTTTATTTTTATTGACGGGTGTTTGAAGATAGTGTTTTGAGAGATTATTGCAGCCACAATTTCAAGTAAAACTGGTGTCAGTTCATTACGGTAGATTATTCTTTGTCGAATTGTTTGAGCTGTTTTTAGTGGACCTTCCCGTTCCGTGTTTCTTTGAATGTTGCTCTCGTTCTCATGAATTAAATCAAGTCGTGACAGTGCACGACTTGCCCAGAAAAACGTGCGTTATTCAGAATGGACTGTGGAACGCTCTTTTTTATTTGCCTACCTGAAACGCATTAAATGCAAGCGCACACGCATCTCGGATGTTTTCAGTTAGCAGAATTGCTTCTACACCGGACGTTCTATCGAAACTGATCGATGTACTGCCTGCTGGCTGACAGACTGCTTTGCTACTGCAGCAATTCTCTGGATTCTTGTTCGTTTCCTTCGCATTACCATTTAATGTAGTCGCTTCCTCCGTGTAAACCTTGTTCTAAAGAAATGGTGTAATTTTGAGATGAATTAGTGTGTTGGATCAATTTTATCACAATTGCGTCCCATTCGACAACTTCCTGTACTGTTTGTTCTTTTTTATATGGTTTTCCAATTTTTTAGCTACGTGCACGTGATAATTTAACATCGATGAATTTTTTCAGCAAAACAATCGTGTGTCAACACCATTTAAGATTCTAAAAATATATCCAAGTTGCTTATATGGAGCCTCGTCTGTGTAACTCAATTATGGGTTTATAAATTCATTAAATTTTCACACAGAAATGATGGCATTCTCTCGATTTAATCTTTTGGTGTTGAGGGCTCGTTTAACTTCATCGCAACGAAAGGTGACCACCTTGTGTATGCGTGCACGGAGTGGTTGTGTGTGCAGCAAGTGCGGCGTCCGCCGCTCCCCTCCATTCAGGCGCTGCGTGGCAGTGGCCAATGAGCCGGTGTTTGCGAGCAGCCAGACGTACCAAAATCCTCCCACCTTTCCAAATGTGTTTTCGTCTGAGCTCCCGTCTGTCTGGACCTTGTTGAATTTTTGTCGGGCTTATTCGTGTGTTTTGTTCCGTGTGCATCTGGCGAGCCTGCGTCAATATCATGAATAGGAACGGACAATGCTGTGCGTCATTTAACTACATGGGATTTTTATGTCTTAGCTACCTACGCTAATTTGATTTTGATGGTAAGGTGCAACTTTAAATTGTGATATTTAATACACTTTATGCATTGGATTTCATGTATTCCTTGATTCATTCTATTGTGCTACCATTTTGACTCAACGACATTTTGCACGGAGTGCTCATAACCGTACAGCATGTGTTGCTATTTGTTATGCTGAGTCATCCAATTCGCTGTGAATTTGTTTCTCAATAGTACGTCATTGAATTTGCAATTTTATAAAAATTTAATTATTCAATTTAAGTCTCTGTGTTGATTAACATTTTATCCCTGAGCCTTATTTTTAGATTCTTTTTGTCGTAATTGCTGCGGAAATTGACCTGTCTTTTATTTCTGCAATGTATGTCTCGGATCTTCAAGTAGCTCCTATGTACATGCATGTTTTGTCTTGACGAAATGGTGAAATGATTTCAATTACAATTTATTCCATTTTTTGATCAGTTGATTTATAAAATGTTGAGTGAACGGTCGTGGAGTTGCGTTTTCTGCAGACTTTCTTCCTACATTTCTACGTGACTGACCAAATGATCTTATTGTTCAGGTTATAGCTTTCACCCGTAACTCGATTGTTAAATCTCACTTGAACATGTCAAGTGTCAGGTGGGATGCAAATTATTCGTAAGTTTGTTAAGGTCTGTTGAATAATGCAGCGATTCTTTTGGGGTTCGACCTCTTCTTTTGTGCATTGAATTGAGTTACTCGTCCGGTAGCCGCGCTGGAAATGAAATCTTTCTAGTTCTTTTTTTGCAGTACTTGCACAGCGCTAGAGTTACCGATATCGCAGTTGCTTGACGCTGAACGTAATTATATTCCCCAGAGCTAGTTCATGACGGTCTTCCTCTTTTTTTATCTGTGATTTGTGTGCGCCTTAACTTGGATTTTCGGCTCAGCATCTGACAGAAATTTCTCCCTATCACAGAGACCTTTCAAGTCCTCTGTTTGAATCTTGCACTGGTAGTTTTTCAGTTTGATAACTATCTTAGTTAATTATATAGTTGGACTTAGTCTTCAATTTTCTGTCTGTGTTGGAGAAAAAATATTTGCATGCTAACTAGAGTAGCGCGAGGAAAAAATGCGAAATTCCGTATTTGAAGCCAAAAGTAAATCTGGAGTTCATGGTGCTCGGGACTCGTTTTCAAATCCGCTGTCCTTTCGTATGAAATTAAGCTATTTGTCGCTGTAAAATAGGTTCAGAATTCGCTAAAATTTACATGTTCTTTAAATAAGGCGAGTCAATTTTACTGTATCTTCATGCTTGAATAATTAATTAATTAATTAAATTAATTAATTAAATAATTAATTAAAAGTTAGTTTTGGCTTCCCTTACCACAACCAAGATGTTCAAAGAGAGGGAGGATGAAGGCATCCATTTAGTATGGAGTTAAGGGAACATGGAATCCATGCACAAAAGGTATTCCCGCTCAGGATCCCGTGCACATAGAAATAGGAAGCTAAAAAGAAAGTTCATGAAACAAGATAAAAGTTGAAGAAGAAAGTCGGAGCTGCTGAAAAACCTCACAGCAGTGAACTGAAAAAAGATTGTCCTTAACAAAACGAAAAACATTTAATTTGACAGAAGAAGGTTTCCCTACCTCTCACAGGGCCTCATATTTCTCCCCTTGGAACGCTAATTTCCATAGATTCACAAGTTGCATCCCCCTGAGGGGTGCATCTTCATACATGTCCCATCAGTGGGCATGCGATTGGCTATAGATTTAAGTTAGCAAGGTTTTTCTATTCGGTGCCATAAAGACTGGAGATCCTGTTATGTTATCTCAGCTGTAGGTAGGCCTTCAGGACTTTTAGCTTTCGTCCTTGCTTGTTTTTTTCAGCTGTCATGCCGTCTTTGCTATCTCTTCTTTGTCATTTTCTTCCTCTTCCTTTCTAGCTTACTATTTGTATGCACAGGGTGTTCTGTGTGTGAGCACACTGTGTACTTAGATTTGAAATTTCTTTGGTACATTCTAAGTAAATCCTCCTCTTCGATTGTGAATAAATTTATGCAATGGAAACCTTGCCTTAAACTTATTATACTGCTGTCTCTTCATTTGTTCAATCTAAAAGTCACATTGAAAATTGCTAATTCACCATGGGGTTGGTGACACAAACTGTGTGTCACAGTTAACCTGTGACATCATAGTGTATTTTGATTTTATTTCTTTGTGCGCTATGTTAGTTTACATCGTTCTCTAAATAGTAACTATTTATTTGCTTGCTTTTATGTTGGGCAGAGGTATCACTTCCTACCACTGCCCTGCAATAGCGCACAAGCATCACGGCCCGCTGTTTGATTTGGTATTACTTCTCTATTGTTAACCCCTAAGGGGGATACAACTATTGTATCTATGGGAATTAGCGCTCCCAGGGGGACTATGTGAGGGCCTGAGCTGAAGGTTAGATAGGCTTCCTTTTTGTTGTAATAAAATAGGTTTTTGTTTTGTTACGGACCATCTTTTTTCGGTCCACTGCTGTCCTGTTTTTCAGCACCTACTACTTTCACTTTCTTCTTCAACTTTTTTCTTGTTTCATGAACTTCTTTCCTAGCTTACTGTTTCTGTGCACCTTGTACATAGATTCCGCGTTCCCTCAACTCCATACTAAATGGTGCCTTCCTCTTTCCTCTCTTGGAACATCTTTGTCGTGGTTAAGGGAGACTAAAACTTTCTTATATAATAATAATAATTCTCTATTGTTAAAATATCTGAGTGAAACTTTCAACCGTGTTGTCCCTGATTGCCCGTAGTTCCTCTTATTCCTCTTCGACAAGCTGTTTTGTGTCTGAACTACAATGCGGTGGTTACAATTTTTCGAAGTAAAAAACCATTCTCTAGTCCTGTCATAACCATTGGCGAAACGAAGTTGCGTGGCAATATTGTTGCGACGTAAGTTTGTAGTCCAGTTCTTGCCGTAGCCGTCAATCATTGATCGTAAATATGCATGGGTGATGTACCTTCTAAACTCTAGTATAGTGAGCAGTTACTCATCCATGGTGCGAACGTCACCTCACTCTGAATGTAGCTGAAGTTGTCCTCTCTATTCATGAATGTACGAGGTATCTATAAAAATAAAATGAACAAACGCCAATCGGAACATTTATTATGGAATGAATGGTGTGATTGGCGTCTATAAATTATATTTTATTCAGCTATACCTCTCATTCTTAAACAGAGCATGACAGTTGGGCAGAAGGGTGTAATATTTCTTGGTGAATGTACTTCACTGCTATTTAACATTACCCAGATTAGTTTTACTTGTATTTATCTTGTACTAGTTAGAATTATTTCGTTTCTTTAGCAACAACCGTTATATATCTAGAATTCATGAAATTATTTTCAGAATCATTATCTTTTATCTTCAGATCGTTGAGGCGAAGATATAACTTGTAAGTCCTTGGACTTCTAAGGTTGAGTTTGTCAGCTGTGACAGATGTAAGGCTTCTCCGATGCCTTGCCTTAGAGACGATGCTCCACTGAGTTCAGTCATCCTTCTGAGTTCCATCGACTTGCAGCACTGAACCTTGTATGAAGTGTTGTTATAGCACTTTCTTAATTGAACTTTCCATTCCACCAGCTTAGTCAAATCACACCGATTATTAGATTCGATGTAGTTACAGATAGTATTATTTTGTGCAACGCTGAGGGTAGTTTCGCGTAAAACCACGTTTATCATTGGACGTGAACCTAATGGTCAAAAGCTATTTGTCTTACGCAAAGTTTTAGCGGTTCAAACGAGTTTGAACTTGTTTCTATCCCTTGAAAAAACACCTGGATAGATTACGAAATATTTTTTAGTCATTGAGTAAATTGTATGTTGAGCCAAGTTTCTGTTATCACTCTCTGAGCCTTTGTGTGATTTAGGCTGAATGAAGGTCAATGATGTACGCTCTACTCTTTATACAACTTTGTAATAATTGTTAAGTAGTGAAAAAATTCAACGCGAGAAACATACTCGTAAATAATTTAGCATCAAAACCTTTTGTGTTCATGTACGATGTTACCTAAATATTCGTTGTTGTGCGCAACCAGCTGAATTTGTTGCATTCGTTTGACAAGAATTTTTTCAATTTTCGTTCTTCCACTCATTAAATAGTCTTTGCACATAAGCATTTCGGTTTGATGAGAAAATATTGCAAAGCTATATGATTAAGTAGGTTCAAATTAGATATATTTTTGGCCTGTTTATGATGCGTAGGTCTTCTTTAGTTTTTCATTTTTGCTGCGCAATAAGTTCTGCTAAATTTTCATTTCAACTATTTTGTCCGTCTCTACATTATACTGCCCAATAATTATCGGATTCTCAATACATGATCACAATTGTGGAAATAAATTAATAGGCTGTTTACATTTTTGCTGTGCTAGCAAGTTTCCATCTGAACATGGTCAAGCTCAAGACGATTGCTAAATCTTTCCGAAAAAGGTAAAAGAAGGTAGAATTCTTTCCCACTCGTTATGTGTCCTAATTCATGTCATTTGTTCTGTAAAAAGTACCTTTTTTATTCTTGTATAGCTATTATTTGCATTTACTTCGTTGCTTTTGTTAATACAGAACGTGACTTCTCAGGGGCCGTATGATAGGCCCCTGATTATTCGTTCGGATTAGTTGAGTTTGTCCATCCTAAGCTATATCCCAGGGGAAATATGTGGGATTCCCGAGTTAAAGATTAGGTAGGCCTTTTTTTTTTTAAATAGAAAAAGTTTTTTGTTTTGTTTGGAACCATCTTTTTTTGGTTCACTGCTCTCCTGTTTTTCAGAGCTTACTATCAACTTTTATCTTGTTTCATAAACTTTTTGTCAACTTACTGTTTCTATGTACCTTGTGCATAGATTCCGCGTTCCCATCAAGTCCTTACTAAGTGATGCCTTTCTCCTTTTTCTCTTTGGAACGCCTTTGTGTTCGAAATCTATCAACACTAACGTCTAATCTAAAATCTATGCTCCTGAGCAATGGGGCTGGCACTCCCTGTCAGGGATACTGTTAGGTCTCTTCAGCTATAGATATACCTTCTGGACTTCGTTCTTTCGTGCCCATTTCACTTCTTTCAGTTTTCATACCTTCCTCGTTATCTCTCATCTTTTCTTCCTCTTCCTTCGTAACTTACTGTTTTTGCACACAGAGTATCCTGTGTGAAGATCACACTGTGTTGATAGATGTCCCGTTTTTTTCTACAGTTAGTACTAAATGATCCCTTCTCTTTGCTCTCTTGAGATCGCCCTTGTTGTTTTTGAGCAGTCTTAGACTACCATAATAATGAATAATAAGATAACGGTGTGTTTTAATTTTATGGTACTGAAACTGAACGGTGTAGATGAAACGAGTGCTGTGAAATGCTGAACTTTTAGACAGATTTATTTCGCTCTTCGGATTTTTTCCTAGTTACTTTACTCAAAATTTTAGAGCAAATGAAGAACACTGTTTGCATTATGTCCAAATTTGCTTGAACTTTGTTCTGAATTTCAGAGTCTTCAAGTATTTAGGGAATGGTCTTACACTCTAGGCTTGTAACTTGAGAGCCCTTTTCGTCTTATTGTGATTTATGCTTGATGGACACTCCCCACGTGAGCGCTAATTTTTAAGTTGCGCCTGTGAGCGTTAACTATTAAATTGCGCTCGTCATAGTCGCTAGATTCAACGCATTCTGTTCGGTGGAGTTGCTTGTACTCTATTTTTGCGCGATTACATGGCTGTCCACATTATGAGAAGTTTCCAAATGGTCAGGAGTGTGCTCGGTTCTACTCTGTTTAAAGCCAAACGTTTTGCTGGTTCCGTGACTTGAAATTAGGTGAATAATTTTCCGGGCGCATTTTGCAGCCAACTTCAAAACAGGTTTTTATTGCACGGAAGCAAGGTATTGCAGAATTCAGGTACACGAAACTACTTGCGAAATGAAAAGACTTGCAACAACTGTGCGTTGATTCGTGCAATGGGTCAATGGAACAGGTGCGTGCCACCCATAAACAGCATTGTCGCACTTGTGCGCGTTTCCAGCTGGACTTCAATATTCCGTCCTGAAGCATCGAGCTACCATTGCGAGCGTTGGTATAATGTAACAAGATATTTATCTTTCTGACGATTACCGTTACTGTTTGAAACAGTTTAGTTGTGTTGATAGTTTACTTTACTTCTACATTGTTTTCTTTTTAGTTTCGCTGCTACATATTGCGTCTACTTTCACGAATCGCAGAATAAGCAGAAAAATACCAATAAGATGTCGCTTGAAAAAATGTTCTTCGTCGATTAAAACTGAAATTGCTTAGTCATTTTAAATAATCCTAGTCAGTTGATTTTTTTCATTTGTGATGGTGGAAATGAAGCTTTAAATTTGATCAATGTTCGAGGTAATAATATTTCTTGGAACAATTTTTGCTGACATTTTCCATCCTCTTTTGCGTGACTTTGGAACGTATGTATGTCCCGAAGTCGTACATACTGGAAAGGACTGATTTTTAGCGTGTAGGGCAGTAAGTAATTTTCGTTACATCGGTTGACTCGTGGAAGAAATTTTCTGTGCTCACAGGAATTTTATTGATATCTGTCTTTGTCAGTAGTTTAGAAATAATAACACTCTTCTTCAGTGGTGTCAGCAGCTATTCCCTGAAGGTCAGCTGTGTCTGTTATAATAGTGTGCATTAAGTCAGTTTGGAGGTAGGCTTTTTCATTTCTTTTTCCCCTCCTTCGTTGCTCTCGTGAGGTGGGTGGCTTACTGCGCGACCAACCTTGTGCACAAGTGTCTTTGTTTCCCTTTTCTTTGTTTTTCTCACTTCATTTGTTCATATTTGTTCAACGTAATTCTATCGTTAGGATGGGTGGTAAACTGAGACCGTAAATTTTGCGTTTTTGTTGAGTCTGGATTTTTTTTTACGGTTTCGGCTGCGAATGTAGCTCTAAATTGAGCAGTATCGGTGTTAGGTGCTAATTTTCAAAATACTGAAAGATATGTGTTGTATAATTACCAGACGGTAATTTCGATGAAATCCGCTTGTGGATTTGTTCCTCTAAATTTAGTTATTTTCTCTGTTGGTTCGTTTCAATTTTTCGTTATTGTACCACATTTTTAACATAGCTTTTATTGACCGTATATAGGCGGATTGAACATTATAATGCATATTATACAGAAATTTTATTTAAATTTTCTATCAATCATGCGTTTCAATATTCTTCTGAAAGGATAGATGATCACACGCTGCAAAACACTTGCGCGCGTCCCGTATGTGAATGATTGGCTAGTCTCAACTGACTCCATGCACGTCGTCCTGGTGCATTTATCAGCCTTGCACTGCTCTGCGTATCCATGATGCGCTCGTGTCACTTCACTCGTTCCAGAACACATGTGTGCTGTGGCTGAGAAATAGTATGTTTGGTAACCGGGGGACAGTTTTGTTTAGAGATATTTTCATGTGTAAAAATATATCTTATACACGCTTATCTTGTATGAAAGTTCAGTCTAAGTAGTAACTAATCCGTCATACTTCTCCGTAATTTTATTTTGTATAAGAATTTGATTGCATTTACATTCTTGTTATTTAATTTCTGTACCGAGAGATTTCCCAGGCTAATTTTACGGTAATTCGTCCTGTCATTTTAGTCTGATGCTCCTTAAATCTTGACTTCATCATAACCCGGTTGCGTGTAGCAATCGACCCATCAGCGGATATTAGCTTCTCTTCGATCAATGTGTCGATGCGCTCGTCGTGGAAAAATGAAGCTCGTGTGACGTCCCTTGCTGCCATTCCACTCGTGCTTTTTGTTGAACGCTTGACTTTCTACGCATATTATAACTCAGAATTTGCCCTTATTAACTCTGTATTAACGAAGACTATTAACGAAGTGCGTGGCAAATAATATAATTGAACGCCTAGTTGAAAGTGGTTATCTTTATGTATAATGATGCATTATTTTGAAGATGGCTCCGGCTAGTTTTTCTTAGTGCTCGTTCGGGTAATAAAAAATTATTAGATGAATAATTTGTCATTAATCATCTGAAATGTTGCCGCTTATGGCTCATTGTTCCTCCTAGTGTCTGGATTACAAGGAAGAAAAGGGTAGCGGGGAATTATCTTGTGCTGTTCTCAAATCTGTGCTGTGTCTGTTTCTGGGACGACACTCTTTAATTGTACCGTAATGTGCAGGCTTGCTGCTCTACACAAAAGCGGAACAGAAGGATGGAAGCAACGGTCACAGAAGGACAAAGACCTCACTTCCAATGTCACCACCAGACAAAAGGTACTTGAGGACGCCTTTGTGTGAAGTGTTTTCGTTCAGTCCTGATACGTTTGTGTACTCTCGTCCTTCGTATATCACAAATTATGTACTACGACTCTCATTTATTATAGGGCATTGTCTCCCTGTTGAAATACAAGTCTTTGTGATTTTTCGATGATACGTTCGTGTGGTACGCTGAACTTTTTAAGACTTAAGAGTAGGAAAGGCTACAAAATAGCTGTGTCATAAAGTGCGAGTAAAAAATGTTGTAAAAACTATTGCAGAGCGTTGGTGGCTCTAAAGAGCGGCCGGTGAGTCTTATGGATCGCGTCAGCAAACTGGAATCGTCAGCACAGACCTGGAAAGTCCGCGTTACGGAGTCTGACGCTTCCAAGTATACTGTGGCCCACAAGCTCGCCATGTCGGCGTCTGCCTCTTCGGTTCCTGGTATGGGTCTCTCAAGTAAAGGAATGGTCCCTGTAATTCCGGGCCTAGTTTTAACTTCTCCGAAGAATCAGTCCCAACTCTCGGCAGTGCCTTCTTCGTCTCCTGCCGTCCAGAACTCGGCTTCTTCCACAAATATCCCAGGGTCCTCCCCTCCTTCCTCAGACAACTCTTCCGGGTTCTTGACTCCATCTCCCGGGTCAAGTCCTCCCAACGCTCGCAACATATCCGACAGTCCCTCAAGTCAGCGCAAAGTACGAAAAACTCCTCAGCCTAAGATATTCAAAAGTAAGACTGGTGTTAACATTCCGATGATGATGCCGCCTCAAGGTCTTCCGGGACTCAAACCATTAAAGGTTGACTATAGAAGAGCCATCTCAACTCCGGCAGCTCAACCTGAAGGTAAGGTGTTCGCTAACCTGTTCTTGCTTTTGATGAACGTACAGTCTTGCGCTTAGTTGACATGTTATAACCATGAAAAAAATATTTAGTGTATCCTATGCACTTTCATTTTTTAAATTCAATTCACGACAAGTATATTGCTGTGTTGCATTTATTAAATTGCACCGCTTGAAAATACATTGATTTTTTTAGGTCTATTTACTTCATATTTTTCAGATAACCTCAATGAAACTGCTCAAACTGTTGAGCTGTTCGAAGTTGCAGATGAAGAATTCCACAAATTCTTTGCGTCAGCATCTACCCAGGCGAAGGCACAAGATGACGATGCCGTTGTCCTTAATCTTGCTGACCTGGACGTGGTTACGAGCAATGTACAAACACTGTGAGTAAATTGTGCGACTAAACGGGAGTTCTCACTCCGCGATGGTTAGGTAGGGGTTTGATTTCATGTTCCGGAGACGTTTCATAGTGTAACTTAAACTAACTTTTGATATCCACCCCTGCAATGTTCATGTCCCTGTGATAGCATGTCTTTAGATACGCTTGAGCTATCTATCTACAGCATATTTGATGCACTATTCTACTTCTTTCTCCTCCACGAAATATAGGCTGATAAACAAAGTGTTTTTTATATTGTATTTATTTAATTTTTATCATTACTAGTGCAAAATTTATTTCAAGTGAATTTTTTGGGGGATTTTCGCATCCTCAACCATAAAATTATTGGTACAGACTATAGTACACTGTATTTAAGGTATTGTCACAAGTTCTTTATTGTGTTATTTGAAGAAACCATCTTAGTTTATTACACTGTAATCAAGGAAATTGACTTTAATACATTCCTGTTTTTAACGTGGTATGTTGAGTTGACAGTATCAGTCCCCAATACCTACCAGACTAAAAATTAATGTCCAGTAAAAGTATTCCCAGCTTTCTGATACTTGAGTCGCGACTTAGTTGCAAAAATGTTATTGATTTAGATTTTCAATTTCTAAGGCAGTTTTTGTATTTGGTATTTTTTAACGGAAGTGTGCATTTTGTGCCCTATTGTTTCCTAATGAAGGTTTTATGACTTTGAGACTTGAGATACCGTCTTGTGGCAGTTTCGATTTTGTCACTACAACTTATGCAGGGTGATTTTTTTAAATTGGGTCCGAAAAGAATCGTCAGCAATTTTCTTAATTTCAGACAGATTTAAAAAAAAAACAAGGCATTCATGCAATCCTGAGAAATTTTATTTTTATTTTTGTCACATTTGAAAACGCCGTATACCTTATGGCCTATATCAAGATATAATACCTGTAATTAGTAGTCGAGGAAATGTAACGAGTCGAATGAATCAAATATAAATTAATTCATAAATATTCACTATATAATAATATGCAGTTACTGCTTGCTTGATTAGTCCGTTTCTCTGTCACGCTCTTGAGGATGCTTAATGACCGTGTCTGTGATACGAGTTTCACCAGTGCACTTGTACAAGAATATTTTAATCATGAGTACTGTTAGGGTGAATATATTTGTCATCCACGTCTTGAAGATTTATTCAAGTAAAATATCGAATCCCGTCATTTTTGAAGGACCGTGTGCAATAGTTGTGGTAATTATATATTTTACAGTGGGGTAGAGCGACGGCGCGTACAAAAGCACAGCCGTCACCGCGCCAGCGCCCCCAACCCGATGCGTGCCCTGGCCACCAAAGGCCTCAGCCAGTACACGGAGCTCAGGCTGCACGCCGGCGAGCGGGAGCTCAAGAGAACCAAAATAGAAGGATGTAAGTCATGATCTGTGTCTTTACTTCATCCATACGTTGCTCACTTTCTCTGCGCCGTAACTAGTAAATATATAAGGTGAAGAAACTGTGTAAAGTTCGTAAATATGCGAAAGTACAATTTAGTTTGTATTTTTTAATGCTTTCATGGGAGATCAGAGCTTTTCTTGTATTTCCTTCAGAGTAAATGCGTGGACAACAGGAAATACTCTGTTTATAGTTTTTTAAATAAAACAAGATATGTAACATAGATAAACGTGTCATGAGATGGTTGAAAACTTCAATTAACGTTAGGAAAACCTTTCAAGTATGATAACTTTTAACCCTGAAGGGCTTGTTCACGTAAGAGATGTCGTAATTCAACTCTGATGCATTGCAATAAGAGGTCGACCACATAGGGGGAAAATTATTGATGATTTCTCCATTTATTTCTGCGGGATTTCGACTTCGTTGCTTGAGATAGGCGTAGTGATATTTCGCTGAATCTTCGAATGATTTCGATGCCGCTGGAAGTAGTAATGGATTTAAACATTCAATTTATGTAAAACCAACAATGGCGTAATGAAAAAACGTTCAATTTTACTTTGAGCAATGTACAAACGCTATTCTATAGCGATTCTTCTTCAAAGTAACAAAATACGCTTTTATTTAGGGGATTGTATTTTGCTACCTAATAGTAAAGTTGTGGCCAGCTATTCTCATTTAAATAATGCAAGTCAAGTCCTCCTCACACCGACCGTGGTGCGCTGGATATGAGGGAAGACCATATATCATGCGTGATGCGTGATCAGATCACGCTGATGTCTTTTTCATAATCAGGGGGCAAAAGAAACACGCGAGAAAAAATTGCTTTGTATTGTTTTGTTCTTGGCGGGAAATTATAAAAAATGTATTTTTAAGGATTCAAACGGACTTCACGACCCATAAAACAAATTACATGCTGTGATTAAGTATGAATAAGTTTCCAACACTTCTGCAGTTTCGAAGAACTCTACATTGGCGGTAGAAGCTTTGGCCGGGCTAGCGTCGAAAGAGAACTTCAGTGCGGTGACACTGAAGCCCGTAACCGTTCAGGATACGCGTGAACTGCCTCCTTACACTCACCCCATGCTGCTGAGGGTGAAGGGCAGACGCCACGCCGAGGCCCGTCTCGTCCAGCCGTCACCTGAACTGGTGAACAGCGGTGATGACTTCATACTCGTCACGCCTGCACAAGTGAGTTTGTGCTGATGCATACGCCCGCCGCTTCTTCGTGCATTGTGTGGGGGGATGTTTCATTGTTGAAAGAAAGTTCAAATTTTGTACTGAAAAGGTCATGAACTGTTCAATTGAGAGAAAGTACGAGTATGTCTTAGGTTTCCATCTGTAACGTGGGTTTATAATATTTTTATTCTTCTTTCAGGCATGGACTTTATTTTCCTCTTTTCAAATATTCCAATTTTAAAGGAAGGTCTCCCTCGATGATGGCTCTCTAGTGTGTATAGCTTTCGATTTCCGTTGTACAAAAAGTATTTGAAATTAGATCGGAAAATTCTTTTCTGTAATTTCAAACTATGCTAGTGTAAGGCCTCTGCCATAGAAATCGTGCCTAGCTCAACTGAAAATTTTTTTGCTGTTGGATTATTGGAAATTTATTCTCATCGATTCTTCATTTTCATGTCCAGGTGTACCACTATAAAAGCGAGTTTGCGAACGTCATCGAGCGAGCCAAGGCGGCTGAGATTGCTTCGTTTATCGTCCAGCAAAAAGATTTGGGTGTATCTGCTTATTCTCCCGTCGTTGAAATCACAGAGAACGTCAAGGGCATCAGGAGAACACGTTTCTGGGAAACGCTGGGTATGTCATTTCATCTTACAACTGTTGTTTGCTGTTGTAAAAATATGTATATCTAGGTTGTGTCTTCAATTTTTTACTGGAACCAATGTTTTGGAGGCCCCATACTGTTAGTGAGCTTTTTTTGTAAAGTATATATGTCTGTTCTACACTGCTCTAGTAGGTTCAAGTTTAGAAATAGTTGAGGTGTTATCCCTTAGTTTGAGTTGAGCGGTAATATACATGAAATATGTTTATATTGGTTTTGAGCGTGCTAATTCCTCCCTCATTACTTTTATCGAGCTTCTAAATTTGTGATACACTTTTACTTTGTTCGAAAAAAATCCATGCCAGTTTTTTCTTCACAAAGTGAAAAAAAATATACTTACTTTATTCATCGTTCAGGCTTAGAAGCTAACGGAGTGAGCTGATTAGAGGCTGTATCGTTTGACATAGACGTACGTTTGAATATTAATTCTGGCCATTGTTCGTTGAGGTGGCGGAAGTGAGAGCGTCAGTGCGCCTCCGGACGCTGGCGGCGACGACGAAGAAGTCGAAGCTTGCCTTGCTCGGAGTAACAAGATCTACAGAGTGGAGGGCTGTGCGTTGGTGCCCCACGAGCAGGCCTGGGGAAAACCTCCAACTGTCGATCTCCTCAAGTCCGATCAGGTGAGAGGCTCGGTATTCAATTTCTGGGTCAAAGCCATGTGTGAAACTGTTAGCTTAATGTACTGTTTGCACGAGTGAAGTTTTCGAATTTGCCTAGCGATGTATCGTAATTAAAAATGAATGTTACGTTAAAATTTGGAATCCAAAATTTATCAAAACCGGTGAACCCCTATTGAGGGGAAACGGACCGTGATAGTTTTTTGCGGTCTTTCATTTATGAATGTTTTTTTTTTTTTCAAGATTTGAGTTAATTTCCAAGTTTGATACTAGGTAACTATCTGAATGGTACAAATCGTGTAATAGTAGCGTGTGTGCAGTAATTTTTGTTAATTAATTGAATTAAATTGATACTATTCGTTAATTATAAAGCATTCCTCCTCGATGTTCGAAATCATTTTCACTTGAACATTTCACTCAAAGGTCTTAGTCTTAATGCATGTACGAATATAGCAAGCCGTTTACAAAAATTTGAATGTTAACGTTACAGTAAAGGTTATGAAGAATATCTCTTGCTTCAATTATTAGCCATTTTGATATTAAGTTCTGAAAATATTTTGAGCTCGCTTAGCCCTACTAGTTTTGTGGAAACTAAAGTATTCGATTTTATTGCCCGATTATTTTTAGCTTTGTCTAAATTTAAATTGTATTCAGGCTTACTAAAATGAACACATAATCCGTTTCAGGAATGTTAATAATTCTGAATTGCTCGGAAGTAAAAAATTGCATTGTGGGTTTTGACCTCGCTGATGTGGAATTTCGATATTTGTCAAACCTTCCCAAATTCGATTTTCAAACTAGATCTTGAATTTTGACGTCATTTCAAATTATGTATTATTGTACTTCGAAGCAAATACAATCTAAAAACCAATATATTTAATACTCGTATTCCATGATGCCGTTAACAAAATTCTTTAGTGTACGAAACTACACAAACAATTGGTTTGCAAATATGAATGACATTTTTTGTTTGATATTTCCATTCTTATTTTTAAGAAATAAATTATTTAAAATCCGTATTGTAAATGTGTAGCTAAAAGCTTGATAAGGGACCCTATTTCCTACGTGAATGAATTGTAAATCTAACGTTGTGCCAAATAGTTATTCATTGCATCCAGTTGCTAACTATAATATTTGAACATAGAACGCAATTCTCATACGCATATTTCTTATGATTCCCTTGTGAATTTGTTTTATTCCTCAAATAAGTGACAATTTTTATGTTCTGTATGAACTTTGCTTTCATTCCATTCATAACGGAAAAAAATCAGTGTGTAAAAACAGTGAAATGAACAATGTTCGGTTTATGCATAGTTTAGAAATTTTGAAAAAAACTTTCTAGTGATGGAAATCTTCTTTTCCCAAAAGGTACTGGTATTCGATTTCGGCAGCGAAGTGTACTTCTGGTCTGGCAAGCGAGCGGCACCCGAAGAACGCAGGGCGGCCTTGGGACTTGCCAAGGAGCTGTGGGGGGAGCCGTATGACTATGAAGACTGCGATATTAATCCTGTGATGCCCGTGCCTCATAACACTATCATGAAGGGTGAGGGTTGTTTGCTCTCCGTTGTGGTCTTCTTGGCGCGGAGGAAGGAATCATACTGAATTTTAATTGGCTTTTAACTGTGGAATCCAATGCGCGTTGTATTAGTTTTATGCGTTATTGTGACTACTATTAAGGTAATGAAAGTGTTGAAAGGCATATATAGATGTTTTATTTACTCTATTCGTGTCTGTTTGGAGTGGTGAGCATTTACCACTGTCTCACTTTAATATTTATTTCTTTCGAATTTAATGAATTTGAAACGCAAGAATTAGTTTGTGAGTGTAAAACTGCAGCCTCTTTTGTTGAAATAACTAAGAAAAGTTTACCTCTTTCTGTGGCATTTTTCTATTTTGCACTGTAGATTACGATACATTCCATTTCTTTTGAAATGTTTCCCGATACAAACGACTACATTGCGTATGATTATTTGCAATGCAGGTCAAAGGCCCAGCTGGGGTATCTTGGGCAAGATCACTGAGAATTTGGAAACTGTACTTTTCAAAGAGCGCTTCATCGATTGGCCAGATACTGCGCAGCAGACGCGCATCAAAGTAAGTGTACGACCGAACAATAAAATCTCTGAGCTGCCTTCTCATAATCTCGAGATTTGTACCGTACGGATGAAATGAGATTATTCATTCAATCGGTATTATGAAGATAATCTATTCATTTTCCTTCCACTGTATTTCCCTTCAATTTTGTTCGCTCTATAGTTCATGTTATTTGGATAGTGAACTTGTGTTGATTGTAAAATTTGCCATGAACAATGATGGCTTGTTTAGAGATTTTTGTCTCTTTAAAAATCTTAGGTAAGCTGTAACGTTGCTAAATTATTTCAGGAGGTAAATGAAGAGCTGAACCGGCGGCCTGATCCGGTGTGTTGCCTCCAGCCGTGTTCGGGGGAAGAACTTTTGAAAAACACGCCGGAAGAACCTGACCTAGTGTTGGAGATGAGTCATCTGGGCAGGGGCAGCGAATACTATGATGCAGAGGTGCGATGACCACCGTAGCTTGTACATTTGCTTGACAGTGCCTGTTGTTCTTCAGGGAACTGGTGCTTCTTCTCGCTCGCTTTCTTGTGTTTCTGCTTTATGCAGACTTATTATTATCATCAACTGGATGTTCTAGGGACATACTTCCCAGGTTGATTGGTGACCTCTTGTGCCTGCTTATCTATCGTGGTTGAAATCGTTGGTAAGCGTATTGATTCGTTACTTAATACCCAGAAAGCAAAACTTGTCGCTTTGCTGACTGGGTTCGTAGATATTTAAATAACACGTACGGTGGTAGTATTTTCATGTGCCAACGGTTGTCGCTATATAGCACTGGTAATTAATTACTCATTCTGAGATGTATTTTTCATAAATTTATAATGCCGTTGATATAGCACAGATTAATCTTCTCCTCGTTATTGACAGATCTATTTAAATATTTTTAATACCGATCATTTAAATTATGTATTTCTGTCCAACGAGCTATTTCAGTGACTTAAGAAAAGGAAAAATAAGAAAAGAAATTTCAGAAAAATAAGAAAAGGCCACAAAATAATTTCGGTCTCTTATATTTCACGAAACTCGATTTTTTTTTGTTTCTCCCCTCAAGGGGACACAACTACTGTATAAATCTAATGGAATTAGCGCTCCCAGAGGGGAGATGTGAGGTTTTGAGCTGAAGGCTAGGAAGGCCTTCTGTTTGGTGAAATGGAATAGGATTCTGATTTTCTAACTGACCATCTTTTTCCCATCACTTTTTTTTCCACTACGTATCACTTTTCGAACTTGTATCTCTTTCAGAAAATTTTTCCACTCTTGCTGTCTCCATGCACGCCGTGTAGGGTCACACCGTGTTCATGGATTCCTCATTCTTTTAATTCCATACTAAATGGTGCCTTCCTCTTCCATCTCTTGGTAACACTTTATCGTGGTTTAGTAGTCCTGAAGTAACTCATAATTCAACCTAAATTTTGAGTTTTCGAAAGAATGTGCGAATAAAAGCTGCTGTCGCTTGTAAAAAAGTTGAACTTTTGTACTTTAAGACTAGATCTTATTGAAATATCTAATTCCATAACCAACGTCATATTTTTTGAGATACGGGAATTATTCACATTCTATTAACTTGTAATATTTAACTAAAAATAGTTAAATAAAATGATTTAACAATGTTCTTCATTTATTATTTAAATTTTTGAGTTGGTAGTTCAAAAATATATAGCAATCCAAGGGCCCTCATTTATTCAGAGCGACATTAATTTCTCTCCCGCTGCAAGCTCTGTATTTATTTTTTGTTTTTGAAATCGTTAGTATTAATGCTTTACTTTCGCGTTAAATATTCATTGATGTTCTGCTTTCAGTGCTTCTTCTTCGAAGTCCTATTTAGGTTACCAGAGATTTCAAAAAAAATTTCCTTCGAGTAATTGCCAGCTTCTGTGAGGTTAAAATTATTGTAAATGTAAGGTAATGGATAAATGCACGTGGTACGGCTTGTGTGTAATGTAACTGTTGAGAGTTTTCTCGGACCCCGTGTTATTTCTGCATAAGCACAACATTTAGGGCCATCTTGCAAAACGGTCAATATACTAAAAGCTTTTGATGGTAAAAGTATTCTCTTCTATGCATCTCGGGGTACGGCACTCAGATGAATTCGTATACAGGTTTCCTGAGGTATGCTGATACCATCTATTCTTTGCTGAAATTGGGGGATTTCTCACTTCCTGTTGGTGTTCTTAGCTTTCCAAAACAAAATCAATAATAATTTTTGACCGAGTCGGTTATGAAGTTAATTTTGTGAATGCTCCTAAATAGGACTTGCTATCCCTTCCCCATTTCTACGTCTCTTGGGGTCGATTCTTTTCCGATTCCCGAGAACCGTACAACCAACCTTTTACACGAGTGTCATCGTTTCTATTTCTTTCTCTCTTTTATTTTTCATGTTCTCGAGATGCTCATATCTTTTTTTGATGGGCTGTGCCAACTGAGACGCAGGAATTTTGATCCTTTATAGCGCTGGCTTGTACTGAATATCTTTCAGTGATCGCAAAAATTAACGGAAAGCTGTTGTAAAATGAAATAATGCATATAAGTAGTGATAGTAAATGAAAAAGAAGTTGAGCAACTGTAGAATACTAAATCTAAACTTGATTCTAATGAAAAACTTCCCTCCACAAACGGTGGCTGTGAACTATTTGATTTGTTTAATGCATTACTATTTCATCAAATTTTAAGCTGATTCTTGCCAAATATACTCGGAGCGTACGTTCTCAGAAGAGCTCACGTTCTCATGAAGAGCTGCACAAATATAATTGAAGGAACTATTATTTAGTAAGAGCTAGATTTGATCCTCCCTCTTTCAAAAGAGATCGAGTTTTGTTACTATATTGAAAATTTCATTTGCCCATTTGCATTATTTTATTCATAATAGTAGCTTCAGAGGTTACTCAGCAGTTTTAGGTTCTTTCTCAAACCTCACAAGGTTAACTTCTTAGTGAGCTTCCTGGTGTATTTACTGCGTTTCACAGAATACGTGTACCGCTAAAGTGCTGACACGATTGTCCACTGCTGTTCGAGCGCAATTTTGCTCAAATAATCAAGTTTAGTAACTTAATTTGTGAATTTGCATTTATGTCGAAAGTGAACATAAAAGTATTTCTTTACTTTCTAAGTGCCCAATTGAAGCTACTTATCGTTATTCATAGTATATTCATTACCTGATTAGTTACAAAATTAATTTCATTGTTGTTTTGTGGGCGTTGTAGGTGGTGAAAATATGGAAGGATAAGAATTTGAGCTTCTTATCTCGACGCATACTTAGAAGTTTTCAAGCGCCTTTGCTGAGCTACCGCGTGAATGATTTTGACTGCTCCCAAGAAACGGCTCCGTTTCATCGGATCACGTTACTGATTCTCAATTCTTCCGTTACGCATATGTTATTTTGCGTGTAATTACGCGCGCGGTATACAGCTGTTGCTTATTTACCGCTAGAAAATAGATATGTATTCGGTTAGTAAAGCACGTTTAATCTCCATTGTGGCCTGTACTGCATAATTCACCGCACAAACCTGTCGCTGAAAGGTTGCTACTTCTTCCTCGCTTCTCCGCCAAATATAGAGTACTTATTGATCTTAGCGATTTTTTTTGTGCGAGGAATACTCGATTTATTGAATACTGTAGAAATCAACTTTAAGCATGGATTCATGTTTTCTGTGCAAAAACGCTCATACATACGTACTCGTGTATGACTTTTACTTGCAACAATGATGTAAAGAATTATCCGTCGTTACTGTTTAGTGAACTAATATGTGCTAATAAAGTCATATCTGTCAGTTACTGTGACTTATCTCGCCTTAATTTCCGATGCGTTTGCTGATGTCTTTGCCACGTGTTGCCTTGTAAAATTGTTGGCCTTGCCAGTTGATATGACCTCTCGTTTCGAGTGAGGTGCTGATCGTCCAATAATTTGGGTACAGAAACGTCACAAACAATAATATTTAAAAACTTGCGTTCAATTGTTCAGTTTTTAGCTCCTGTTGTAATTCTCTGTGCAGTGAAATAGGGGATCAATAGAGTAAACTGTCTCGAACTAGTTAAATTTGGCAACTGCCTAAACTTTTTACGCACGGCGTTAGGAATGTGCTTAATGTTCAATTGTAATTGTAGGTTGTTCGATTGAAGTATCCTTCTATAGTCTCGAACATTTTTACTAATAAATCTTCGTAGTATTTTGATGTCAGTTGCATTTAAGAACTTAATGTGTTTCTGCTTTTGTTACGTAAATATTTTTATGAATTAGCATTGGGCCAGTAAAATGTGCTTGCAGTGCTGCATTTCTTTCTGGATCCTTCCAATGCATTGGTCGCTGCGCGGATAAGAGTTGATTTCTAGGCTAATATTACACGTAGTGTGTGGTAGCCAAAGCACAACGCGCTCATGCTAGCCACACCAACATGCATAATCACGGTTAGAATAGCACTCTTGGAAACATTGAATTTCGGCTGTCGATCACGTATCATTTTATTTATTTAACGTTATTCTGTCATAATAAATTATTGCTCATTCATAAATGACCTGATTTCTTAAAAACTGCGTAGAATCTAGGCATGATTTATCTCTCCGCATTTCTGATTTCCTTCAATCATACTGCATGTTGAACTCGAATCATGAGGGCATAACAGTGAGTTTCATTTTCGAGAGGACTTTGCATCCATGCGTCGTTTCATTGGAGCGCCATTGATTTGATTTTGCTTGCCGCTGCTTGCTGTTAACGTGGTTTTACTTTATCTTGATTGCTAATGCTTTTTGTTGCATTTTTTTTAATTCAGAGTACTTTTACGAGTATTATTATTGTTGCTGTTTTTTGTCCTTTCATTTTTCAAGTATTTTCAACTTGTTTCATCAAAATTAGCGTTAACTTTTTTTCAATATATTGCTTGTTTATAATTAATTTTTGATAGCATATTTCATTGACGTGACTTGCTATACTGCAATGTTATATTAATTTGATAGCTTTATTAATGATGCCACTGACGCGCTTCATCTCGTTTTCTCCCTCATTCACTCCCTCGCAACACTCATTCCGGTGCGTGGTCCTCAACTCTACAATCACATCATACTCTTTCTGAGTCCTTCTCCTATGATCGCCCATGACTTTTTCATGCTTAAAAACTCTCTACGTATTTTCTTTGTGTTAATTTGGCGTTCTTTCCTCAATTTTTCTGTTTCGAACTTGAGAATTCTTTAACACGTTCTCGGTTTTTGCTTCATTCACCGTTTTCAAAAATCTAATCATCTGACTTTTTGACGTTAACACTATTCATTAATTTTGTATGATGCCTTTCAATCTTTGGTTATTGCTTACGGGTCTTTTGAATTTTAATACCCGTTTTCATGGTATTTTCATTATTCGGAACATGAGTTTAACGTTACTTTTCATTTACAAGTCCTTCATCTATTCATCTCAAATGTACATCGCAACTTTTCATTGCATTCTTTTCTGTATGGATCGATTCATCTACGTCTAAATTCTATCTATATTTGGCAACTCCTGTTTTCTAATCCACATGAACCATTCTGTCATCACGTTACACCTGCACCACTGAACACCGGCTCCCTGTACTGTCACTATTGCCATGGTAAACAAAGCAGGAACGACGTTTACATGTGATCAGCACCAAAGAATTTAAAGTGTGGCACATCTCGGAGGCCGGTAAAACTCTGCTGGAAAGTTCTTCTCGCTGCCACTTCCATGCCGCCGACACCTACGTAGTGAGGTGGTATTACCAGGTCACCGCTACTGGCAGGACTTTGAAGGTGAGTAGTGTTATACACCCGGATCTGTGTTTACAGAATATCATGGTACACGGACTCAGAGCGAACAAGTCTTGAAAGAAAGTTTCTGATAGCACTAATATGCTGTACGCATTTTTACTAACGTCTGTGTTTACAGAATATCATGGTACAGTGACTCAGAGCGAAGTTAAGTCATGAAAGAAAGCTTCTGATGACACTAATATGCTGTACTCATTTTTATTAATGAAAAAGAAACTGAAGCGTCTTGTAAACCTCTATTGCAGTATGTCTGTATACTGTTAATTATATCATATAAAACCATGGTTATGTTTATTGTCTTACAAGTGAATTAAAATATTTTGAGATTACGAAATGTTATGATGAGCTCGCAAAATTTATACAAGCGGATTTACTAGTCCTACTTAGTTTAAAACAATTTACTCCAAAAATTACTCTTTTTTTCATAGTATGCCTCCTCATCTGTTTTGTTTTAAAACGGAATTATTAAAACTTTAACCAGTTTCCTGCGAAGGGACCCACCGGTGGTCACTGAGGATATTTTCATAATGCTGCTGACCGACCTGCAGTCAATTACTCAAATTGTATAAATACTTAATGGAAGCTAAATGAAGGCACGATCCTTAATGTTTGCTATTTCCAAAATTTCCTACTGCAATTACTGATTTAAAATTTGAATAGAAGGTAGTAATTACGGCTTATACTTGGATCATGAATGTGGTTTCATTGAAACCACTGTCTACACGTCTCCAGAGTTACTAATTTTTTTTTATTTTTATTACAATTAAAGGCTTCAGATCAATGCTGTTTTTGATGAAACTTTTTTCAAAAAAATGCTTGCAATCTGCCATCAGTAAAAACGATCCGTGTGTACATCGATTCGTTCATCTTCACGTTGAAATATTGCATTGCTATTATTTTAAGTGTTTAAACTATTCTTGTTCATTACGTCTAAAATTTAAAATTTGTATCTTGTTTAGGTTCACTGGGCTATTGTAAAATAATTTCGAGTATTTCCATGGCCCACGATTGTTTTATTTGTCAGGGTGCTCCTAGTAAACACGCAGTCACAGGACGAGAACGTGTTGCGTACTTCTTCTGGCAAGGGAGCGAAAGCTCGATCTCCGACAAGGGCGCGTCTGCTCTAATGACAGTCGAGCTGGACGAAGAGCGCGGACCTCACCACAGAATAACTATGGGCGCTGAACCTCCAGCGTTCCTGAATTTGTTCTCTGGATCCTTTGTGATTCATAGAGGCAGTCGCACTACGCAAGATGGAGTTAATCCTGGGGCTTGGAGAATGTTCTTGGTGCGGGGAGAGTTGAAGGAGGAAGCTCATTTACTGAACGTTCCGGTCGACAGGACGCTTCTTAGATCTCGAGGTTGTACATTACTCATCAACCTGAAAACATGCCTTATCTATCTTTGGCATGGTTGCGTGACTAAAGCTCATCCTCGCACACGGGAGGTAAGACACTAATTTCGACTCATTGAATTACTATGTCTTCCTGAGTTTTTTGTTAAATTGTAATTTTTTATTTTATTTTCATTCAGAAGTCATCTGTACGATCTTTGCAAAACAAAATATATCTGATTCATGTAATTTTGTACTTTTAAAATTAGCCCTGAAGAAATTCGGCTGCGCAATTGTGTTTGTGGATGAGCTTTATGTTTATTTTATGTATTTTTTTGCAACTTCAGTAATTTAACGAAAAACTTTCTTTGAATGATTTGGTCGTCTGCAGATCGCAAGTGTTGCGGCAAAACATCTCGCACAAAGTTCAGCAGAAGATGTAGGATGGCTTTCTTCTACTATCCCAACGATCAAAGAGCAGATGGAGGGTTCTGAAAGCAACGAGTTTTGGCGAGGAATGGAAGAGGGAGAGCTAGTAGACCCTCAACCAGCCAGCGTTACCACCATGTACGAAGAAGCATTCGACCAGCACCGAGCTGAAATGAGGTCCCTCTCGAAAGATTTCAAGCACTTGTCGCTTTTGAATGATGCGATCAATTCTTTCAATTGGACTCCCCGTATTTGGCGTCTGGAAGCCAAACACGACTCCTTCGAAGCAAATGAAATTACGTCAGCTCATAGGCTTCCTGACGAAGTAAATCCTTTGCCTTTCTGCCAAGACGACCTCTACTCGTCCCACATACAGCCAGGTTAGTAACTTAGAAATACATTCCTGGTTAGTAACTTAGAAATACATTCCTGGTTCGTAACTTAGAAATACATTCCTGGTTAGTAACTTAGAAATACATTCCTGGTTCGTAACTTAATTTTTCAATTCTTTTTCCTATTATTTGACGTCTCTAAGCCAAATTAAAACAATTTATGTTTTTCACGCATTTAATTTTCATTGAAAAATATGTGAACTTTAATTGAATATCTGATTCTACGCAATTAACTAAGGTGATCGAACGACATCGCTGTATCATCTCGTCAGATCAAATGTAATTTCATTGCAACAATGAGACACGGAAGGGAAGCCTTCTTCTTCTTCATTGTCGATCCTATTTGAGGTTACTTTTGTTTCAACGCCTCATCGCCCGACTATTTCTCTCCTTTGCCTTGCATCACTCTCCTTTTGTAGTATATTAGCACGTACGAATTTTTCTTGGGTCATATTTTGGTAGGAGTAGTTGCCAATTACTATCTAAGTGGCCAAGAGCCTTAAGTTATTGCAGTCATAGTTACTTCTTACGTGAATTGATTTCATTTCAATATGTCATGTTGTTTGAGTCTACAAAATTCTAATTACTGTCATCGAATGAATGCTCGAGTTGGATTACTCAAATTTTGGACAAAAGTGATTTTTTGCGTTTGCAAACGCTTCAGTGAATTTCTCGATGCTGTTGATTCGTTCTTTAAGTGCACTCGTGAATACGTATGTGTACACTCATGCGTACAAACTTCTGTACTTTCAATGCGTAAATGCTCATATACTTCTGTGTATTCAACATACACGTCAAGTTAAGAGGATAGTAATACACGGTTTTGGATGTCCCTCAAGCATGAATGATGGGCGAGTATTTAATTATTTGCTCAATTTCTGTTTATATCTAAAGATGAGTTTCGTTTCAAGAACTGTGTAAACATCAATTCTTTTGGTTTTCTTACAAAATACTACATTATTGTCTTAGGAAGAATTTTTCTCAGTAATTTAACACAAATTAAATACTTTTATTGTCCCCCAGCAATTCAGCAGTAGTATGGTCAAAAGAGTAAATGGGATAAAGAAGAATAAGAGAAAGAATATATAAAGAATAACTCTCGAGAGACATCTCGGGAAAATCCAGCTGTGCAAGGACGGTCTTTGTAATGACGGTGACTTCCTGTTTGCCTAAGAGAGTAGAAACAAAACCACTTTCAAAATGAAGTCTAGTCAATTATAGTATGATACATATTAGCTGTAATCGTTTTGCTTGTTAAGCAAGTGATAGTGCCTTCAGCGTTCCATAACATTGTGGTTTATGCATTTCTTGTGATTGAAGTATCATAACTATGATCCACCAAAGGCGACGGTTGGTGGTGTCATTGTACGACCATTTGTCATTTCAGTGTTAGAATGCTATGAAAGTAGCAACTCATGATACGTCACGAGTAACGTGCTGCCGTTCATTTTCTCCGTACCTTTTGTACTGCAACCGCTGGAACTTGTCCAATCCTTTTTCAGTGCAGGTTTGATCTAAAACTGTTTTAAGTTTCCTAAAAGTTAGGGGTGATTTGCTGCGATGATATTCTCTAACTGTTTAGAATCAAGACTTCCTGTGTGATCCCATTTACCTCCTTTGTTTCATCGAAATTATCACTTTGAAACCTATTGAGCATCTCTTGCTTCGTCTTTCATTCACTCCTACTTGCCAATAAACGCTTACGGCAAATATAACAACTCTTAAGTTCATGCACAATCTTAAGGATCACACGAACGTATGGGTGAAAATTGCTAGAATTATAAAAGTTTCAAATTATCTAAATGAAAAAAGTGTATTGACCCATCATAGTGTTTGCGTATTAGTAAACTTGAAGAGACCCTACATCTTTTAGAAAGATTTATTTTTTTCTTGGAGGAAGAACCGGACGCATTCCTAATCTCGTTTCTGAGAGTTAATTCAGACATACATTCATATCATTCATATGCCTTAATTCTTGTCAGATGTATACGTACCTAAATATGTAAAAAGATGATACGTTGTGTGTAATTGATAGAAAAGAAGTAACCTGACTAATGAAATCTTGAACACTTGAAAAAAATTCCGATTAGATTCATGGACATAATGCATAAAAATGTTGCAGAAAAGACAAAAAAATATTGACATATTTGTATCTTTCAGCTCTATTCCTTGTGGACGCGGGGGAGCGAGTGTGGCTGTGGCAGGGTTGGTGGCCTGCTGAAGACGACGATGTTGACGAAATAAAGAACGCTAATAATTGTACCGACGATGTTACAAACGGGGGTAATGATGAACTTGATAGCCGTAATAACAATAACAATATCAATAATATAAATGGTTACAACGATTCGATTGCTGCAAAGACAGGATCGGCAGTTCTGCGCTTCAACTTCGCCCGAAAAGCAGCGCTGCAAACAGCTCTCAATTTCGCTGAGACGCTTGGCTCACGTTGCAAGGTATAGCGACATTGATGTCTTTATTTTCGGTTAGATATTTGAAATTGTAAATCTTATAAAAAAAATTTAGTTCTTTCTGGGGATTTTGGTCAGTACTCTTGTGGAGTTGCAATGGTATGGAATTTCCTTTCATTTCCTTATCGATAATGTATTTCCCTTTGTGTGTTTCCATTCCTGAAGTGAAGAAATTATGTGTATTTTGTACAACTCAATGTTGAGGATGCGTTGTGACAGGAAGACCATTAACAACAATTAGCCATCATCATTAGCAAATTCCACAGCGGCTTCTTTATTATTAATGGCTGTCCTCATTCAACTTTCATACTCTCCAAATTGAAACGAGTTGGTTTCAGACTTTCTTCCTAGAGACCTAAAAGCCTCTACAGATTTTCAGGTTCCTACTACAGTATTATGAATGAGTCATTCAGATTCTGTTTTGGCTTCATGCAGTTTCACGAAAAGTGATGTGGCTTAGTTATCCTAACATCTCCCTGAAAGACTGTTTCGCTTTCTTTTTTATTTCTAATCGTTGAAAGTAATTTCAGAGTCTGTTACTCTGTTGAATGAATAGGAATTGTGCTTGTGTGTTTCTCATGACATGTTTTCTATCGTAGGTTGAACCATCTCTCGTAATCGCCGGCCTCGAACCTCTCTCTTTCATCAACCTGTTCGCGCTGTGGCAGTGCAAGCCTCAGGTTGCTGCCATTCAGAGAAAGGTACGTTTTAACTATTGAATTCAACTCAGTATTGCTGTTTACCCCCATATGGAACACACCGTTTCTGAATTGCCTTGAAATCTACTCAACAAATTTCGAAATATTTTCGTACTTCTCTCGCACCATCAATCGTTCTTCAAGTAAGGGGGGGTTGACTTTTTTGTGAACAATTAGTGCAGTTCATTGGTGAGAAAAAATTACCTTGCTTACAATGGAAGAAATTAATAGGAAATAAAACATGAGACTCGCTCTCGTGATATCTCTTGAATGAGATGCGAGCAAAAATGTAATTTTAAGCTTCTAAAGTACATTAAGGAGCTCCCACACGTGTTAAGGAAAGTATAGCAAACCTTGATTAGACATAACCATAATTATGAATTATGTACATCATGGGCTCCCAACTTTTTTTTTACCACGCACCCGTGAAGAAATTTCATTCGAATCTCGCTCACTTTGAAATAAAAATGCCGATTTATGGCCAATGTCCTATCATGTACCTGGACTTTCCTCGCACCCCCTGGAATGTGGTCCACCCCAGGTTGGGAACCCCTGATGTGCATGTTATGACGATATGGCGTATCGTCATATGATGTACAGGTGACGATACAAGATTTTGTCATCTGGTGACACCCTTAAACCGATACAATTAGTTCAACATCGGAATATTATTGAAATATTTTGTAGGGTTGAGGTTATTGGCAAAGAGTAGTTTTTTTCATAAAACTGGCCAAATAGTCAGATGCGAGTGGTGTTCTCTAGGCTGAAAATTCTAGATGCACACGACGGAAAAAACTTCGATGCAGTGTAAATGGAAGAGGAACCATTTCAGTGCTGGAACCATTACCTGACCAGGAGTGCAAGCAATCATCGAGACTGCTGGTGGCGATGTGAGAATCCGTATTGGGGAGTAGGGCTTCTGGACTTTCTCTCCTGTAAGGATACTCGCATTGCTGCAAGCTCATCATCTACCTCCGAATCATCTCGTCTACGTTCTTCAATTCTTAATATCCACCATGTTTTGGAAGTATCTGATCTCGAAACGAAGGGTTTACTGAGGTCTACAGATTTAAAGTAACTTTAAACTTACGTCGGCGGAAGTATTGCTTGCAGTTTTTCTACTACATCTGAGTGAGATACCTTGTATTAGGAAATGGAATGAATTCAAAGTAATCATCGTATCGCACTTTTTAGACGACTTTGTATTGTTGACATTTAATAGCTCTACAGTAATTCAGTCTAACGCAAAAAGATTGGCTGCTTTTATAAGCCAATTAATTCATGTTCCTCATTTGTTCGTGTTGAATAGCTCCCGTGAATTGATCGAATCATGAAAAAGTTGAAAAGCGTTTTGTTGCGGAAGACATCAAAGCATTCAAGGATCGCCCTTCTTCGAAAAAACTGAAGCGATTTTTTTTCAGCGAAGTAACTGAATACAATATCGGCTTTATCCCCAAAAAAATGTGCGAATGAGAAATGAGTATACTCGTAGACGACTTCACCCTGTGCCGTCAAAGTGGATTTCAAAAAATCCATTTTCATAAACAGTTGTAATATATTTTATTCCATGTGAAATTTTTGCCCTAATGTGTTCTTCGAAGTTAATAGTCGAGTGGCAGTCACTTCCTCGTGATATTGGTGATTGCATGATGCTGGTGCCAGTTTAATGGTAGTGGCTGTGATAACAGTAATTTGAATACAAAATGCGGACGTTAAAGCGTTAAGTCGTCATTAGCTGGAATACTGTTGAAATTTAGACTTCTATGGTTTTGCCGGAATTCTTCAGATAAGCTGGCGAGAACAAATCCTCAAGGCGTACATACATTGCTTCAAAAACTGCCAGATTCTGCTTGTCCCACAGGAAAGTCTTGCTTCCTCAACCTTACCCTGAGCTCGGTAACTTTACTTGAACTGTGGGATTATCACCGAACATCTGTGAAGGACTCACCACCGTGCGTTAATGTTGAATTCGTCAACACTTTCAACACACGCTAATAGTAGGATGTGTATCATGAATAAAATATTTTTGGATGAATTAATCTGTGATTTGTTTATTTTAAAACAGGGCCAGTTTTCGTGTCCATCTTGTTTACGGTTGTATGCTTAACTTTTTTTCTAGAGCGGTCGTTACACGAGCGTAAAGGAGTACTCTGCAAAAGAGGTTTTGGCGTCGCTATCACGACTCCACTACAGCCCTGAAGAGCTTCGCCAACAGCCTGCACCTGACGGAGTCGACCCTTCTCGACTGGAGGACTACCTCGCCGATGAGGACTTCTTGAAAGTCATCGGTAAAACCAAGAAGGAGTTCGCTGGTCTTCCGATGTGGAAGAAACTTGACATAAAGAAGAAAGTAAACTTGTTCTAATTTGAAAGTTGTGGATATGCGCTGCGAACTGAGGTGGGAAATTTCGGGATTTGAAGCGGTAAAGCTCATTTAATAACCTGGTCGTGTCTTTTTGCTTTTCAAAGTATGGGAATGCTATTATTTTGATTATATAAGTAAAATCAAGGAGCTTTGGGGGTTATTCAAGAATTGATAATTGCTACTAATGCATATGGCTACTCAATTTTAAGTTGGAAAAATATTTCGATCGATCAAGTGCTGTGCGGACACATCCCTTTACAAATTTAATGATTCCCATGCATGGGGAGAGGTCATCATTTATTTTTTACTTTATTGCTTTCGAACACAGCCAATATTCATGAAACTATAATTTATTTATCAGTTCAGAGTAAGAGCTCATATTATTACCGTTAAAATGCTAAAACATCCCTTTTAACTACGCTATAAAAACATGAATTGCTGTAGTATTATCTAGTAAACGTTTTTTGGTATTAGCCGGGTTGTTCAGAACGAATGTATTTATGAAAGAAATTATTGCTTTCGAGAGGTTAAAAATTTCAGTATCGTTCACTACTTTCTGAGGAACGACTTTTTTCGAAGTGGTAAATTAATCAAGTTGGAAGAGCAATCACATGCTATGAGCATTTACTGATAAATGTTGCTCAAGCTGTTTTGTTGGGACTCACGACTACAGCAAAACCTTCAGTGTGGGGATACAGCTCGCATTTGATGTTTTTATTAATCTGAATTTTAATAATCGAAGTAGATCTTAAAGGGACGTGGGGGAAGGAATATTTTTTAGAAGAAAATATAGTAGCCAAATTTATTGTGGGCTAATTATCGGGCTTGGGATAACGTTGAGTTATAAATTTTTTCGTCTCTGGTAATCACCTTTTACATGTAGTTGTTTCAACCCAATTGTTTTTTAAGAGTAATTAGTAATTTTGAAATTCGTTCCTAATTTTTTATACCGATGAACAGGATGAAAGTAACTTTCAGTGTTATAGCTGCACATTTCCTACAGTTACACACACACGTGAGTTATTTGTGAAATTACGTTGCTAAGCTACGGGAAGCATAAAGCTATGAGTGAAAAACATAAATCCAATCAGTTGCAAACCTTGAACCTGAAATTGACCTAACCACAGGCAAAGTAAGTCGACTTTTTATCGCCGGACGTATCTACTGCGGCAGACTGTTGAATCTACAGTGCTTGCTTTTATGGATGTACAGTCTGTTGAGAGACGAGAACCTCAACAGCTTTTTATTTTTACCTCTAACAGTATATTGAGTAATTTTTTCACATCAGTTACTGAGATGCCGGAAACTGATCATATGTTGTTGAATGTCTGACATGTGAATGTCAGAAATTAACAACTAGAACCTACATTTCACACATTGGCTTACAGAAATGTGGACTTTCGCGAATTTCGTACTTCATCCTTTAATCTGCAGATGAATTCTGTTGACTATTATCTGGTGAATGTTTTTGCTCATTACCCAGAGAACATTTATGCAGTCCAATATTATACTTTGCTAAAAAAATCCTATTCTGATTCATTTTCAATGTCCAAAGCCGTGAGTGATTAGGAAAATTTTACATTTATGTAACATAAATTCGAAAAAATTACTATCCTGACCAAGTTGAGCATATTCCATACTTCAAAAAGACGTGTCAATAGTTCGCAAATGCGAATATTACCCGAACCGATTAAGTTATCCAGTTGCTTTATTTGCAAATAATGCCTAAAAAGTAATTTGATATCAATATCAAACATTCATTTCAACTTGAATATTAACATAAGTTGGAATAGTTCCAACTGTTCGTGTATTTTTTGTCAACAATCCGTTATGTTGCTTGTTGTGACCATATGTGCGTTTCAAACATAGAGCGCAATTTTTCACAATTTAATTACATTGTATTCATTCAACAACAGTTATAATACACAAGTACTGAATTTTTTCTATTAATGTATAATAATGTATGTGTTCACTTGACTTACAAAAATATATACGTTTGTTGTAAATAATAGCGACAACTTCGTCAATTTAAGTGCAAGTCTTTGTATTGATGCTAAACAGAGTGCTTCTGTTAAAGTGGCAACAAGAAATGATTAGCGAATGAGAGCTATGTTTTATAAGGCTTTTTTGTACTCATAGCGTTTTTTGTACTCATCGCAAGATATGAATATTATTAAAATGTCAATTTTTTAACGAAGTGGCTTCTGAGATTATTAGATAGTAATGCAGAATTCAAAACTAACAAATAATCCAAAATGGCCGAGTTGTTCAACTTAGTTCTCATTTGCTGACTTTTAATATGAGTGAGACAAAATAAAAATTGATATAAATTGGCTTTTCATTTTTCCACCACTATTTATAAAGTTACGAAATAGGAAACGTAAACGAACACAGTGTCATTAAATACTCTATTGCGAAGAACAATTATGTACACAACATTTGAATCGTAACTGTATCATACAATACTGCAACAATATGACTGGAAAACGTTTTTAGTGCCATCATTAACTGAAGTGATGTGTTCATAGCGAGCGCCCGAACTGACGCAATTAATGAGCTAATTTAAACAGTTCAAGCACTTCAGTCATTAATTCGCAGAGAAAATCATATCTACTCCAGTAAAACTCATAGCAACAAATCTACAAAAAAAGTCAAATTTTCACTTACCAAAGTTAGAATTACTTGATAGTTTGTGAGTATATAACATCTTTCATGGTAACAGTTTTCCTTCTCTCTTTCTTTTCTTCTTTTTCACTCTTTCCTGTTGCTCCTTCCTTTTCGTTAGTAGCGTCCGCGCTCCTGCGTATCTCTTCTACCATGGAGCCGGAAATGGCAAGGAGTCGGTATCGCTGCCGAAGGTTACGAGCACGCACATGGGCGCTCGCGATTTCCTTGCAATAAGAACCAGGGAACCAGCCACGCTCACCGTCTCTCAATCTTTCTCCTTGGTACCAACCTTGTAGATAGAGATATGCAAAATGGGATACATTAGCACCAGAAAAACAGTCGCTTACATGAAATGCGAATCGAAATCTTCGTGGCTGTCATCTAACCTTTTTCAAAATGGAAGGTCACGATACTAGGCTACAAAATAGTTTAAATATCTGAAGCATAGCGCACTGTAGAAAGAGTATGCTCAGCTAATTTTCTGGTATAGCATGCAAGACCTAAATAGGGTAAAAAACCTTACCATTCAAATATATTATTGTAAGTCTTTGCCCAAAAGCTTGCACTGCAATATCATTGCACGGATTGTGCGCTTCAAAGACCTTTTCTGAACTCGGTTTTAATTTTTTAACCTCAATATTGTTCATGAAAGAACGTGATGGCTATTCTTCAAATAATAGTTGTAGTACAAAAGAACCATTAATTATCAGGCACTAAGGACCTGTTAGATTACCAAATTTTGTAGAACAACAAAACCTCCCTTTTCCCTTTTAAATGCATGCGTACCAATTTCAAATAATAGCTATTAAAGTAAAAATACAGATATAAAAATAGCTATTTTATTAACATGTAAATGCGTTTTTCTATTTAAGAGTGAGTAATAAATTTCGGTGCAGTGGTGCACTTTCTAGACAAATACATCATCTCTACTAGCATCAGGCAATATCGATTTTTTTACGCTGAATGAACTGCTATAGCAGTTGTTACTATCCGATTAGATTACATAAATTAGGTAATGCCTCCCTAATCACACCAAAAAATATTCCAAAGAAAGGTAGGATGGAGGAACCATTTGGTTTAGAATTAAGAAACTGGAAATCTATGCACAAGGTGACCATACACCATGCGCATCGAAACAGCACGATTGAAAGAAGTTTTCGAAACAAAATAAAAAGTTGAAGAAAAAGGTGATAGGTGCTGCCAAAAAAGGCAGCAGTGAACCGAAAAAAAGATGGTCCACGAGAATGAAATAAATTCATTCTATAGCCAGAAAAATAAAGATTTCCTAATTTACACCTCTGTATATTTGATCATACAAAATGGTTTTGAACTCAGGTGTAAATAAATTAATAATCCAGTTGTACTACAACTCCAATAGCTCAACTTTTAGTACTTAAAAAACTAACGCATGTTTTTTATACCGATATCAAAAAGTTTACCAAGAGTACCCAAAGCTATTGCAGAAATCTCTGAAGTTCAATATCCCAATAATGAATCTGCGGGCCTTCAGGTTATATTTTCACATTTCACGAATACTGAAGTATTCTATAATACTCGTCTTCAATAAAACTGTTCTATAGAATATTCTATACCATTGCTTGCCTTTGAATACATTTGCGAATAATATTCCAGAATTAATTAGCAATAGTTTCGACGATAATTAAAACTTTACATCGAGAAATTTTGAGGCCTCCGCTAGCATCACCAGGAAATCAGCTGAGCATGTGTTTTATCTAATTGTCTGAAGTCTTATTTTTTTTACTAAGGAATGGAAATCATGCAAAATTCGTACTGGTAACTAACGGAATTCTTGAAAACAACCACCACCAGGTACCAAGGAACTCTGGACCCGTTTATTATTATTATTATGTAAGAAAGTTTGAGCCTCCCTTAACCACGACAAAGATATTCCAAGAGAGGAAAGAGGAAGGCACCATTTAGTATGGAGTTGAGGGAACGCGGAATCTATGCACAAGGTGCACAGAAATAGTAAGCTAGGAAAGAAGTTCATGAAACAAGAAAAAAGTTGAAGAAGAAAGTAGTAGGTGCTGAAAAACAGGACAGCAGTGAACCGAAAAAAGATGGTCCGTAACAAAACAAAAACCTATTTTATTACAACAAAAAGGAAGCCTACCTAACCTTTAGCTCGGGCCCTCACATAGTCCCCCTGGGAGACTGGACCCGTTTAAAGAAGTTGCAAAGTTGTAGCTGGATCCTCAATGTAATTCACGTTTTCGAAGTTCGTCGGTATTTCTGCATTAATTTATCATTTTTATCGTTTACAAAGTTATTTTCAAAATGATCACATGGCATCAGCCCAAGGACATGCAGGTTCAAGTTTAAAACTACCAAACCACGGATTTTTTTTTCATGTAAAGCTTTCAATCCTTTTGTAGGTGGTCCTCTCAAGACTAATTTTACAGAACTGCCACATATAAATATAAGAATTTCGCAACTATTAAGAAACAGCTGTTTAAAGAGGTAGCAGAAGGAACTAGGAATCTTCTTCAAGAACGATTTCATACCGAGAGTTTCATACTGAGAAAGATTTCATTTTCATACACAGTAAAACTTTGAGGTCTACTTCGGTAGAATTTTAAAATTGAACCTGATTCATGGAACCTACGCCTATTATTTATAATTGAAAGATTATAATCAGTTACCACAATTAAATTCTAAACCTAGTTCTACGATGTACTCGTAAATGCGTTGATATTATCACCTAATTTCACAGACGAAGGACAAGGAATAAAAGCGAATGAACAAAATGCTTGTGACTTATTACCAAGCATGAAGTAATCTGGCATAAAGGTTTTTAAACAACAATAGCATGCTCATAGATTTTTAATAACGAAATAGTGGTTTAAATGTTATAGTAAACAGCCGTTATTTCATAACTGAAATCAAAGATATCAACACAAAGGATAAACGAGTTTGCTCATGCGAGTGCAAGACGGAACCGTCTCGGAAACAGACTGTACGAGCAGCAAGGAAACCGTTGAACCGTAGTAAAAGAAAAGAATATAACAACATTACGAATAAATCCAAAAGTGATGCCACCTTTCCTGAGTTTGACACGTTATTTGCTCGAAACGTGAGAAAGCACAATTCCGTACTCTTAGTAGATTTAAAAAAAAAAGAAGACGGTTTTTCGTTAATAAATAGTGGAAACTAGCATCTAGCCTAGATATTCTTTATTGTCAAGGATAATCAACACATATCAAAACACCGTAGGAACCACTGTTATGGCATAGATCGCAATGGAAACACTGTAAAGCTCGTGTCAAGGAAAGTCATCCTTTAAAATTGATAGACAAAGTGTTACGACTTCCACACCGATAGTGAAGAACCCCCGTTCTCAAGATCACCAACAGCATAACACTACGATAGAACGAAGTAAGAAAATCGATAAATAGAGTAGTCATAAAGTATAACCTGTAATAGTCTTCGTCTCCATCGCACCTTACTAAGCGTGAGCAACTCCAGCAGCTGTCAGTTGAGGGTTGATGTAGAGTCCTGGTACTGTGCGATCATTGTTAGTGTTGCACGCATCAATCGTGTCAAAACCGAAAAATAGGTGCTGCTTTGATACGAGACCTCAGGAATACAATATTGATTCAAAACAGATGTGTTTAAGCCTTTAGACCCTTGTGAAAAATGAATTTTTCTATGATAACTTAACAGTTATACGATCAAATTGGAAAGAAAACGCTGAAAAAATACGCTTAAAAATTTGAATACTTACGTTTAAATAATTTGACTTATACTCATAAAATCTTAAATCATTAATTGAATTATGTTGATCCAATGACAGGAAATCATACTTCACAGTAAATGATTTCATTTCTTATTCTTTGTTGAAAAATATTGATATTACAGAGAATTAGGATAAAATATCACAGAATTTTAAATGAAAACGAAAATAAAATAACAATGCGACCATATCGCCGCTGAGATCGCACACCAAAGTAGCACCGAAAAATAAAGGTTAATGCTTCCAATAATTCACACGGCTACCCAAATAAACCCGCCTTATTGTTGAGTTCCAGTTAGTAGCAAGCAGTCTAGTGTACGTCACGGCGAATAACTGAAGCAGAACTTGGTTTTCCAAATGGATGGATAACTTTCCGACTAGGTAACTAGAGATCGAACCGGAGTACATTTTTCAAACAAAATCTCGTTACATCATAGACACACAAAGCTACAAAATTTCTCTACATGAGAAAAAAATCTTTGGTCTTATTGTCACACATGCCATGTCCTTAAAGTAGAACCACATTATATACTGAAATGTACATAACCCGCGGATAAGCGCGACATTCTCATTTCTTTCGCTGTGTTTGATCTTTATTACTCTTGAGCTGAGTCAGAAATTACTACAAACAATTTATATATTCAAGGGAGATCAGAAAACAACTTTAGATACTAAGTTGTTTGGTATGTCTCATTATTAGTTCACTCCAAAAAACTGCAAAACACTTTTCTGTGACAGCTTTAAATACACAGCAAAGACTACTACAACGTGTATTAAAAATTGTGCTTTTTTTGGACTGTTTTTTTTTCAAAAATTTGTGAGCGCAAATAATGGTTAAAAACTACTTCAATTTATACTTTCAATAATAGTGCCAAACCCCCATAATCAGCGTGCATAATTGCATATCGTGAACTCGATGTTATTCCAGATACACGCAAAATAATTTTTTAATTCCTTATGTTAGCTAACCAGTACAGACACAAAATTAGCTCTTTTGAATACAAAAATTCAACATTTTGAGTACTGTCTCGCCCGAAAGACAATCTGTGTAATACAGTTCCGCAATTCAATACAAACAAATGTCAAGGTTTCTTGATGGTAGAACGTTCATATAGCAAAAACAGCTATCCTCAATGCGTGCCATTATTCAACTCAACTTTGCAAACGTCAAAGGAGCCAACATCAAGCTAAAAGCAGTTATTGAATAATTCTAAACTACGTCGATCAAGCGTTTTACAGTTAGTAGCGTAACATCCATGCAGCTAAGATCAACTTCACTAATTACTATGCCTTGTATCAGAGTTAACCCTTTACTGCCGAGATCTCATTCTACATTAAAGATGACATACATAACTTCTACTTCAAGGGATTTGACTTGAAAAATGTCGACCAGTAAACGAGAAAAAGTTTGAAAAAGTTAATATCGAAAAAATATTAAAATATATTAAAAAATGAAAGAATTCTAAACTCCTAACGGTTTAGTCGAGCGTGAACGTAAACGCAAACACGTAAGAGAGAAAGGAGTTGTTGTTATGTCTTTATTTGTAAATTTGAGCGAGATTCGTTCTTGTGCGATGGTGGGCATGAATATTAGAAACGTTATGCAGTAACGGGTTAACTTGACCAAGCATCTTTCAAGCTTTAATAAAAACAAATAAAAAAGGGAGTTAAGATTGCCTACCATCTGCCATTTTCTTGAGCACATTCACGACGTCAGACACTTCGAGGGAAAGCTCATCGGGTTGACTGCCGCTGTATGGGTGAGCAGCTTGCACCTGCAGCAAGCATGACATATAGAAGATTGAATAACTACTTGGTTATAATTATTAAAATATAACAGATTAGGTTAACTTCTCGATTTTTCGTATTGTTTATTAATCAAATTGAAACTTGAATAAATTAAAATACTTGAGTAAACATAAATAAACTACAATAATTTCCCTTGTCGCAAAGATTTAAATTCCCTGGAAAATTAAATATTTCAAAGCATTAATAACGAAAACTCGTTACAACAGAAACTCGTTACTGCAGAAACTCGTATCACATGAACTTGAAACAATAATGCAGCACATGAACCACGGAGTAATCTCCTGCAAGCAGCCCAGCAAATAAGCATTTCAAATTTAGTGGACCCGCGACTCCCAGCCTCGTACTTGCGGACAGTCCCACTCTTCGTAAATTTGCTCGTCAGGGTTGTCGGACGTGCGCGGAGTAACAGCTTCTACCCATCGCGTTCGTTCGCTTTCCAGCGCGCAAGAAAGTACCTGAGAATCACAAAAGTGGATAAACAAAAAGACATAATGCGTGTTAGAAATTGTAATTCATACATTGAATTGCACTAGCGTGGTATAATCATATCATATATTATATTAGTTAGTTATAAACTGCTTAGCCACAACAAAAGGCGATCTCAAGAGAGCGAAGAAGGTATGGCATCCAAAGAGGCAAGCCAGGCACGAAAGATACATGTCCCGAAGGCCTACATATAACTGAGATACTCTAACAATATCCTCTTGGGGACACCAGTCCCTATAGCAGAAGATAGACAAAACTATATCTATTGGCTATCTTATGCTCCTTGAAGAAACAAACATACCTGAAATAAGCCTATTGCTTATCTTATTCTTCCAAAAGTGAACGATTCTCACACATTATACAATACCAGCATCATTAAATGTTCACCAACTGGGTTAATTTACTAAGATCAGCTGTTCCATATAGTGTTCAACTGTTGATTTGAACAACACGAAGTTTTGAAGATGAATGCTAAAACAGAGAAAATTCACTGATTAATCAAATCTGATCACATGGATGTCTCGTAAATGCTAATACAAAACCACTCACCATTTCGACTGTTTTATTCTCATGGTTCTGCAACATTGTGACTATGAGCAAGTTTTTATGTCCTTCAAGCCAACGTCCAGGTGGCTTATCGCTGTTGTCTAACTCCAAAACTTGAACCATGTTGCGTGGGCAGTGGTCCAACACTGTGTAGCTGTCTTCACTGCAAAAATAGATACAAGTATCACTCATTTTGCCCTCAAAAATACAAAAACAATGCAAGTGAGTACATAATTTGATTTACTTATTTGTTGACTTTTAATCTCAATTCTTAAAGAGTTAACAAGAAAATTGTAATTATAATTTCATCAAAAGAAAAGGACTCTAAGGTCAAATCTCACCTTTTCTTCTTGGTCACAACAAGCAAATCCGTGAAAAGAAAGAAATACAGAGGATGCTTTGATATTCTCTTCCCGAAAGTAAGCTTGGTGTCAAGATCTCGCCATGTGAGTCTTGTCAGCTCTCCTTTCTTGACAAGCCAGCGAGACGCTGAAATTAGCGGCACTGCTCTTACTTCCCTGAAGTCCAGCTGCCGAGAAATGATCAACATTTCCTCCATCCGCTCCATCTTACGGGCTCCTTCGTTGCACTCAGTTACGATCTGAAAGGAATTTGTTCAAGTAAAGCAATTTTTTATAAAACCTTCAATTTCAACGTACAACTCTTAAGAAGTAAAATATATTAATATAACAAATACGATTAAACAAGTTTATGACGTTCAAGATCAAGCGGCATATTATTCCAGTTGAATATCTACATAAACTTGCAAACAGTAGTATTGAACTACAGTATATCAAATTAGTATGATTTAAAATGACAGAAAGAATCATTAGGCACTTTGAGTTTCAATTACCACTGATCAAATACAACGTATAGATTTAAAATAGTCTCAATTCAATAACAATATTTGTATTAGCTAGCATCAGTAACACGAATTTGGCGTGTTGAATAAATCCACCTGATATCTGAAGTTAAACATCGAAACAAGATACGACCATACCTTGTTCAAGGTAGCCAAAGCGAGATTGCATTCGTGCCAGTGAGGAGAGCCGTGTTCGAGTCTGTGGAAAATGGCATCCAGCAACAACGGCAACCGCGTAATTCGCTGCATCGGCAGCATTAGAAATGAATGCATCGCGAGGCTCTGGCACTTCGGGGACGATTCCAGTTCTGTGAGCGTTTCCATAAAACGTGGATTGCTCTCCCTGAGGAATGAAAAGTTCATGAATGGAAACAGCATTCCAGAAGCACAAATTTACTAATTTTAGGAGAATCTTCACCTTCCTTTCATATATTTCAATCAAGCATTAACATTGAAATCTAATTGGATCTTTATGGTGAAGCAACACATATGCAAGAGATCATGAAACTTGATATTATTTTAAATTTTATTTTATTCTAAAACAAATTGAACAGCGGGAATTTCTACGCTTGCAACAACAATATTAAAAATTTAGTTTTTTATTTCAGGCAGTTACACTAATATAGCGGCATGAAAATAGAGCTCCAGGAAAATGAATATTAACTGATTATGAAAGTACATTACGGAAGATTTAGTTACGTCACTTCAAATCACTTTATCATCACAGGCTTAAGGACTGGCCATCGGAAAATTCAAAAATGTACTTTCTTACAGACAACCATAAAAAAATACTCGAAGTGAACTACAGTAAGCAGAAGAATTCATTTGTGCATTTCAATAGTTTTATTGCATATAAAGTCTAAAATGAAAAAATCCTAACCAAGAACTTCAAAAATGAAATAAAAATTGAAAACGATTTCTACTGAAGAAATCACGCTTATAATGAAGCCTTAGATATGGGTTACGCAATGATATGTTGTAAGCTCACTTTAGTTGCTTAAGCATCCGGTCCTGGTAAATTTGGTTGCTGCAGTACTTGACGTAGACGCTAAAGGTGGAACCGGCGTGCTTGAGGACAATATCTGCGATGGTGCTGATCAAAGCTGACTCCTGCCATCGCTTCTCCAGGTCAGCTAAGAAAGCCTCAGAGCACCGCTTCACTGGAAATTAACAGATGAAAGGATAGAAAATGTGAACAGTGCAAGCAGAGTGCATAAAATGCGTTGAGAAATATAAGTAGAACTAACAAAATAAGAAAAAAGTAAAAATAAAGCGCAAAAAATACGGAAATGTATAAGCAGAAAACATAAAATAGTTAAACAATATAAAATTACTGTAAAATACGTGTACAGTTTAAGCCGAGCGCTTAAAATACGAGAACAGTAACACCTGAAGCTTAAAATACGGGATCAGTATAAACAGAGTGAGAAATATATGTTAACAATATAAGCAGAGCGCGTCAAAATACATATACAGTTGAAGCAGAGCGTGTAAGGAGAAAGTAGTCAACACAGCATTTGAGGCTAACTCAAAAACAAAAGTTGCAAGATTTATTTAAAATGGATTCGTTTTACTCTGTCAACAAGGTACTATAAATATAATATTCAAATTTTGTGAAGATTTGAGACCGTAAATGAAAACACAAAATAAAATTGAAAAAGTTTCACACACGTTTCACTAAAGTATGAAAAAACTATTTTTTTTAATTCAATCAAATCGAGGAAGAGTATTCGTTATCATATCAAGACAGAGCAATTCGTAAAAGAAAGTGTTGCTTTTCTTGGAATTCGTTCAAGTGGGCATCCAGAACTTCTCTAAATAGGTCGGTTCATTCATATTCTCATGCATGAATTAAGGAGAATATTCTTCATTTTACTACGTTGGCGAGCCAGTTTTCTGCAATTCTTGCCTTGATGACCCTGAACTTAAGAATGAATTTTATGCATGCATGTTCCAAAAAACCGTTTCATACATATACTGAATTTCTTTTTTTTACGTAGTTTCAGTGAACTTATGAGAACAGTTTAGTTTAATTGAATAAGTATTTTATAGAAGAATGCATTTATCTAAGTTAAATATTCTAACGTTTTAATTACTGGAAATTGATCTTTAGTTTACTTCACATTCAACATTGAACATTTCTTCTAAGAACTGTAAGAAGAAAAGTTCTTACAGTTCGTTTCCGTAATTAGGAATCTTTCAAACACTAATATGTCCAACAATGATTTTGTATCCAAAATTCCGCGAATGAGTCCCATTCCGAGAGTGTGTGTAAGGATTTGCTACCATTTACTCACCAGGTAAAATATCAGAGAAAAGAATGTTTTTCTCTCGCTTTGAGAGAAAGGTTTCAGAAGAGAACTGAGGGCAGCAGAGGAAGTGGGAGACCAGCACTTCGAGACTCTTAAGGTAAGACGCCTCAGAGGTGATCACTTCAAACATGGCTTCCTGCACCTTTCTTTGACCGCTCGTCAGGGTATCTGCTCAGCAAGTTGCATCGTTAATCATTTGAAACCAATCAAAAAATAATTGACAAAAAATCAATAATTATTTATTTACTAGGTTTACCTAAATATGTCACTTGATTATTCTACAGATCTTCAGCAGTTAGCTTCACCCTCCAACACAAACAAATACCAGCATATCTCAAAAGCCCACCAGTCAACATGAGTACACCCAGCCACAACTCACTCAGTATGCCGGAACTGACAACCTCGGGCAGCTCACACCACAAGGTTCTCCTGCCGTCAGCGGGCGTGACGATCTCCATGGCGGTAGGGCGCGGCACTACCGCCGCCGCTACTCCGGTGCCGCTCCCGTCGTTGATTACCTGCTCGGTGCAAATCACCTCACATGACGAAGCGCACTGCAGAGTTCACTTCAGGTTCATTTTGAAAAGTTGTTTTTACCTCTTTTAATAATGAGAACTGATTAGATTAGATTAGTCGTTAGTTTTAGCCTCCCTACCCAGCAACAAATGCGATCCAAAGAGAGGAAGGAGGAAGGCACCATCTAGTATGGAGTTAAGGAAACGCGGAATCTACGCAGAAAGGCATAGAAACAGTAAGTTGGGAAGGAAGATTATGAAACAAGATCAAAGTTGAAGATAGTAGTAGGTGCTGAAAAACAGGACAGCAGTGAACCGAAAAAAGGCGGTCCCCAACATAACAAAAACATATTATTTCAACAAAAAGAAGGCCTACCTAACTCTCAGCTCGGAGACCTCACAATGAGAACTGATATGAATTAACTGGGCAACTAAATAAACTTTAAGCTCTTGAATAAATGAACGGTGTGTAAATAACAGCTCAATTCGTTGAACGAAAATACAAATGACAGAACGAATGTAACATTTTGTTCGTAATTATACAGTACTTTTTTATTGACGTTCCACTGCGCCAGTAAAGTAATTCTAACTAATAAAATATATATTCACATGATAGCACACCGAGTATATAATGACACATACATAACATTGAAATATTCTAACCATTCTTCCCCCACATAAATCAAAATGTATAAAATTGATAATGTTCAACTTAAAATAGATTAGGAAATGAGTAATAAACATACCTAGAACCTTGTTGATTGATGATGGCTCTTTTCAACTTTTTGTTAAAAATCAATAAAACCTTATGTATTGTAGAACATCATGAATTGCTTTCTTACGCAAACGAATCGTGAATAAAAACACCAAGGTTGCTACTCTCAAAGTCATTATGTTTAATTTTCGTATATTTTTGTCCATCTCGGTTTTGTTTTTTTCAGAACGCTTGTACTGATGATGAGCCTGGTGCTCGAAACGTTTACCTTTTAAAGCAATAAATAATTTTAACAATGTTGATTTTGAGAGTAGCAACCTTGGTGTTTTTATTCTCAATAAACCCTACATTGTATCGCAGTAAGTTTCACAAAAATTACATACAGAAGAGTATCAATAGTGTGGCTTTGCCTCACTGAATATCCTTTCCAGTTTATGAATGTTAATGTGTTAATAAACGACAACACCGGAAGCTACAGCACTAGATTTAGAAGTTTACTTACTTATAAATTTCGAGAGTGGGAGTAGGAAGGAAAGGACTAAACCTTTTTGAAACCAATCATTGGGTCATTAAATTCCTCTCCCTCAGAAACAGAGAGAATTTCGCCCATTATTTTCTTCAACACTGGTAAATCTATAATATCTCATGAAATGAAGGTGTGGTAACCGGGAATTCTTAATTGAATTCAAATTATTGCAATTCCGATTATTATTATTATTATATAAGAAAGTTTTAGCCTCCCTTAACCACGACAAAGATGTTCTAAGAGAGGAAGGAGGAAGGCACCATTTAGTATGGAGTCGAGGGAACGCGGAATCTATGCACTTGGTGCACAGAAACAGTAAGCTAGGAAAGAAGTTCATGAAACAAGAAAAAAGTAGAAGAAGAAAGTAGTAGGTGCTGAAAAACAGGACAGCAGTGAACCGAAATAAGATGGTCCGTAACAAATCAAAAACCTATTTTATTACAAAAAAAGGAAGCCTACCTAACCTTTAGCTCGGGCCCTCACATGGTTCCCCTGGGAATTGCAATTCCGAGCAACCATTTGAACACGTTACTTGTTTGAAAATTTATTTACCATTTGAATAATTAAGAAAATAAATAAAATTGCTTAAATTTATTTTAAGAGCCTAAATACTCGACCAGACAACATACCTCATAATCGTCTTCGCTGCTGCACTCGCCCTGTCTGTACGTAGCGCGCTCCAGTACACTGGCGGTGTAAAACTGATAAAGAGGCTCATCAGCGAAGTGTGAACTGATGTAAGTCGGCTCTTCGGTAGGCTGAGGAAGGGAGGAATCACCATTGTAATCAGCTCTATGTTCGACTTCCACGAAATGTTCTGGTATTGCAGTCTGCACAGGAGACGTAGGAGTACTGGGTGAACTGGGGTCTCCGTGAGTGGACTTCCTCAATCTTTGCTGCCCAGTTGGTCTGGCAGGTAGGGGTGGAGGCACTGAAGACAATGAGGGTCGAATGCAGCCTTCGTTTGAAGCATAAGAGCTAGGGTTGGCAGCAGTAGATCGAGTTTTCAGTAGATTTCGCCCTATGTAGGCGGTTACCTCTTCAGTTAAACGCCCATTGGAATCGTCAACGTTCAGCTCGTCGCAAGACTTGCTGGCTTTGAGAGAGTATTTAGAGGTACTAGGAAGGGTCGCCCCACGAGAAGAAGATGGGGATGGATTTGAAAGACTGAGTTGTTTAAAAGCAGTAGGGACTGGGCTTGTGGGGGAAGATTCTGGAGGCAGAAGGACGGGGACAGGAGAAGATTCGCTACTCGAACCAACCGACGACCGCAATATCTTCCTCCCTCGTTGAGAAGTGGGCCCAGCTAGCAGAATTTGATTCAGTCGCATGGCGATTTTGTCTTTCGAGCAATCTGCGCTGTCAGGGGATCGACTGTCTTCGCTTTCCGAGTAATCTGAAAAAATAACAGATTGTCAAGAACGAATGAATAATGTACGGCAAGAAGCATAGGTTCAAATGTTGTACGATACCTTAGCACAGATCATACCAGCACATAAAACAAAAAACAAAAATTATTCGAACAACTGGAAACCGATAAAAAAGAAGAACAACTGCATATACTCTACAGTACCACGTATGAGTCAATAGTATATATACCAAGCCTTTTTCCTCTTTTCACGTAGAGGGTGGCTAGCATCATTTACATGATACTTTACAGGGAATGTACATGATAGGGGTTCCCCAGGCCCCTAGTCACGCCCGAGCTTTAGGCCTCATTTTTCTCTCGTTTAGTGCTCAGGTAACATTCCTTGAGGACAGTGACCATACTGCAGGCAACGACCCTGATTTGCCGCATCAGCGTTTTTCACGCCAACTGCCGCTCACAGGAATCGAACCTGGGCATGAAGCATAGAACGTAAGCGCTCTATACACTCGGCCACTGCGAGGCCTAGTAGAGTGCGAGGCCTAGTCAATAGTACGGTTTGTAATACGTCGTCAACTCTTTGGTATTACCAACTTCCTTCCTTCAGAGTGAACAATGCAATTCACCTATGAAAATACCTGAAACTTCGGAATGTGTAAATGTGATATTTGAAGTGCTCGGAATCAGGGCAACTACTCAGTAATTAGATTCGCCCGTAAGAAACACGATAGAACTTAGCAGAACAACACTCCTAAAACACAAACTGTATCAATTTGTGCAATACTTGGTCTGACAGCAGTTTTTTCGAGTGTCTAACAGAAATATTATAATTTCACCAAATTGTTGCTTCATTATTTTATCACCACCTGACGGAGGAGCCGGAGGAGCATTCTTCGGTCGCACCGGTCGCGGATGTGAAGCCCTTCGCTCACCATTTTTTTGACGACCTTTCCCAACGGTGTTGGAACAAGTCGCATCTGCAGCACCCACACCGATGCAACTCTTAGGTCTTTCCACAACGCCGACATTAGCAATTCTGCCCAACTCTAGGACACTCCTAAGATCGGTGCTGTCAACACTTCTGAGCAGCTCCATGTTCTTCAGGTCCATTCCTTTGAGCCGCTGCGAGGCCTCCGCTGCAGCGGCCGCTAATGCGGCATCTCGCTTGTCCGTCTCAATCGTCAGTGTTAAATAAAACGTGGCAGTTTCCTTATCCTTGTCAACAGGCACAAGGCTGATCGGTTGAGTAGGGGTTATCAAAGACGACGTGGACTTCCGTCGCCCAAAATTCTTAAGCGACCATTTCGGCTTTTCTTCACTCGTAGGAGAGGCGTCGCTGTATATATCTGCCGACACGAGGCAAAAAATAACAATCAAGCGACGAAGATATAGAATTATTAAGGTAAAGTGCCCTCGGATTCTGAGGAGTGGTATTAACCTTTCAAAATGAATGCCAACAATGACTGTTATGCTCAATTCCAACAATCAACAAAATCTGCTTGAATTTTTGCCCTTCTTCATTCAAGATTGCAATCATTTAATGAATCAATTTCAACTGAGTTCATGTTATTAGACTGGCACACCAGACAAATTAGATCGATCTCCTTTTTCTCTTCCATTGAAAAACGCTTGTACAATTTTGCCTGATGTTCAAAGCATCAACAATAAAACAGCTACCAAAATTATTCCTCTTTTCTGATAAAATATTTATGTTCCAGACTTCAACACTTCTAATCTCCTATTATATTCATAAAGCCTTTCTCAAACAAATTTCTACAAGAACAAAATCCTCCGCCACTTCGAACTCCCAAAAGAGCTGCGATGTTGAGAAAAGTTACACTATGCCAAATTCAATCGGAATCAAAAAAGGTAAATAAAAAAAGACACTGCACAGTATCTAACGGTCCTAGCTGCTCCATTCTAAAAAAAAAAACAAGGAGTATATCCGCAAACAGAAATTAAAACTACAGCTAGAGTAATGAATTTAAAAAATTAAAGCGAATAGGTCGTCAATTGTTCATAACTTACTCTCAACGCTGCGCCCGTCGATGGAAGGCGAATTCCCTTTTTTCTTTATTTTGTTGAGGCCGGTTTTTACTTCTGTCTTCGTCTGTGACCAGTTTCTCCTTAGCTTCTTCATGCCTATGTTAGCGGCCTCTGCAAATTTTGTGATGCTCTGCGTGCCTGACGAAGCAGATCCCAGGCTGCTCTGACGGTGGTACGGGGGAATGGTCCGCGGGAATTGAAGGTCGGACGAGCCTTGGGACTCCTGTCGTTCCAGGCCGTTGGTAGCATACTGGCCCTCGTCCAGACACTGCAAGAAATATCGCAATCGTCAAACGCATGAACTTACATGACCACTCATAAACAAAAATAATTTTAAAATTACGTCAAATCCATCGCAAACTAAAAATACATACCACTATGCACAAACTAACACTCTCTCAGCGTACGGATTCCAGAAGGTATTTACATATACTGCGAATAATTTTCAACAAAATTATAAAAATTAAGCGCGTCACAAGATAGATCAAAATTTTCGAACGTTTTACTCATAACCGATGCAGTTCCATGATAAGGAAAACGTCGAACTCTACTAAAAAAATATCCATCACGAACGCGCGCAGAAACGAGCAAGTATTAGCTGACGATAAATTTTGTTAGGGAATGACTAAAATTTTAATTGACGTTAATAAAATCACATTATGAAGGCATTCGAAAAAATAAATCAGAAGAAATAACCATTGCATTTATAATTGTGTATGATATACACAACACAGTATATCGCAAAAGTCTAAATTCTATTTGTAATACGCATGATCGAAAGTAGTAAACAGATATATGTGGCATTTCCAGGACACAAATCTGTGAGCTTACTTGAGGGTGCAGTCTTGAGTAGGCCTCATCTGAGTAGTCCGAATCGAAAGAGTCGTCATAGTCATCTTTGGAACCATCTTCGTCTTCCTCGTTGACAGCTTCCGTTGTGGCGAGGTAACCGTTTTCTACTGAAAGTAGAATATGCACATTAACAAACAGAATAAAAGCCCGCAACTACAAATAATTGATATAATTTTAATCATTCAAAAACGATTGCTTTCACACAAGTCATGCCCTAATAGGAATTTAAAGCTTTTTAAAGTCTTTTCTTTATCAATTTTCAATGAACAGACGTTGCACTTTATGTTTCTTTAAAACTAAAGTAACGCCAAGAAACTCTTAAGCATATATAGCTGCGATCGAACGTGGCATCATTTTGTTTACGCAACCCGTTGCAGAGATCGGTATTAAATTACCCCACAAAAAGAACTAGTTTACTGAAAAATTTACTCATATTAAGACAAGAAAAAAAAATGTGGGTATTTTAAACTTAATTCATAAATCGCATAATAATCCCCCAAACAGAGTTAGAAAACGCAAGATAATGAAATCTGTCGCGATAAGAAAAGCATCGCGCACATATTCATCAATTATTTTGTAATTGTGGGCGAAAATATCACTGGCAAAAAGAATAGCAATTGGAATAGTCACTCTACTGTAGAGATCTCAACTCAAACCGATGTTTCTAACTGAATTAACGAGCTAAAGGTAAATTATAAATACATTCTCCGAGTATTAGAAAACGCTGCTCCTTTGATTTCGGCTATTCTTGCCAATTTTATGAACAAAATATTCTTTTCCAGCTTCTTCCCGAATTCATAAAAAAAATTGCCAGAGTAACCCCCAATTTTAAGATCGATGACAAAACCGGTTTAAATAATTATAAACCGATCGCTACATTGTCAACCATTAGTAAGATTTTCGAAAAATAGTGCATAACAAAGCACACTTTTAGATAGAGCTTAACTCGTATCTGTAAGACAAGCAATTCCGTTTTTAAAAATAAAACTCAGCAACTCAACCATTCCATTCAAATATTGACGGAAATATTGTATTTATCAATTGAAAGCCTAATAATTTCAATTTTCCTCAACTTCAAAAAAGGAATTGATTATACAATTCAATTATTACCATTTAGTATACAAAACTGGGCTTGAATTTTATCTATCTCTAATTGCAAGTCAAATGTATGATAAATATAGTTTAAATAAAAAGGAGAAGCGAATCAAGAAAAAAACAAATGTATCATTAGCACACTGTATTCCTCACCTTGAATAATGAGCAGGATAGAAAATTGATCCTAGAACAACCAACGAGAGTATATATGTATGTGCAAGTGTTGTATATGTATGTATGTAAATATATTTTTCACTTTACTTTTGATGAAAAACGGTGACCAAATTGTGGAACTGTATTTGCTTTCAGTTTGATACTGAGATTCTTTGTATAATATGCTTAACTACTTCTAAGTTAGATACGTTAGTACACCAAGCTACTACTCATGCACAATAACTTGAGTATTGGTTCATCTTCTGATATGTTGCCATGGCAGACTCGTTCATTTGGTTCAATATGCTAATATTGTCAACTCTTAGAAATTCAGTAATGTATTCTTGTGTCTTATTACAAGTATTGTACATGCAAGAGGTAAATCAATTTTTCAAAACTTTCAAATTTCAGAAAATATCATTTCCGCAATAATTTTAAAACGCTACGTACCTGAGATGGCATTGTTCTGATGCTCATTGTGATGATGTTGCTGTTCACTGATAGCTTCGTAAATTGCCTCGTAGTGACTCGACGCTTCGCCGTCAGAATCGTGGTCTGAATGAACATAAAAGCAGGCATGAATATAAACCAATTTAAGGTACCAGACAATTTGTACATTAAAAGCACTTGTTCAACAATAATTCACAATACGCGAAGTAAGAAAGATGCAAGCTGAGAATATATGATGCACAGCTCTTAAAATAGAAAACATAATTTCGAATTACGGAAAGGAGAAATATATGGAACTGGCAAAACATCATGACCAAAAGGAGGAAGAAAAGAAAACCTATTTTCGGTAATTATAAGTAATGGAATAACCTTTGATTAAATTTTGTTAATTTTTATTGACGAAAAAATGAGAGTATTCGGTTTTGAAAAGACAACATTTAATTAGATTGAATCACACATCTGATAATCATTGTTTTGAAAACGTGCAAGCACGAGTCAAAATTATACACGCAAACCCGCTATTGGCAAAATTAATACTTTGAAAGTCTGGTACATATTGTCTCCAAACCAGTGAAGCCACTGCACTCGTTGGAAAAACTTACCGCTGGGTGAAGAAACGATCACTGGGTATAACTTACGTACATTTAAAACTTACCTGTACAACGAATCAGCATCGCTTCCTGATTCGTAAGTTCAACGGGTACTAGAAAACACGTGTGAAACAAATGCGAGAAAAACGGCGTCATATTAAGATTTACCACTATTGAATTTGGATGAAGATTGCCAATTTAGCAGCTAATCATATACAATAACAAGTAAACTTATCTTAACATCGCAATTTTGAGCCAAGAACGTTGAAAAAGTAAAAACAACGTAGAGGCGAGAAATGTACAAACGAGTATATCGAAACCCCAACCGAGACAACTACTTCGTATAAAATTACTCACATAAACTAGCTATATAAGTGTACGAAAAGCGTTTTGAAACAAGGCGAAGATGTAATGAAATATTATGAAGCAACGGCAATTCTCTCAATAGAAAGAATTGTTTGGCAAAAAAGCAATACACCGTGAGACAAATAGCTTCCAAGAAGGAGCAGTTTTCTGTAAGCGCACTACAGGTCAAGTATGATATAAAAAATAGTTCGGGTACGCATCACTATTCACCGACACTCGTCGGTCTTTCAACAACTGAGAACAGTCGACGTGAGGAGAAACAATGGGAGGCGCTCACCTTGACAACAACTACGAGAACAGCAACAATATCGCGGCCAGCTCAACAGCTTCACATAAGCTTCGCGAAGTGACAGACGTTCACGAACAATCATGTCTGATGTAGGCGGCGTTACCAGAATTGCTCAACTTATAGTGTAGAATCTTCTCAATTACTTCGCAATGTGTATGTCATAACAAGTCATCAGGTTGAATGGTACGTTAAAAATGTAAGGACAAAATTCGCAGTCGTACCATTCTTTACTAACTAAGGCAAAAATGAACCCGAAACAAGAGAAGTTGCTCCAGATTTTTTGCGCGAAGGTTCTCATCGCAAAGGAATGCATAAAACTGCACTTAATTCAAATGTTGACAATCGATGATCAAAAATGTAGATTTGAACAACAGGTACGCTTACGTTCCGTAATAAATTCTACTTTCAAAGGAATTTTTTATAAAGGATGTTTTTCCACGCATTGAACCCGAACACTTTCACAAGCCATTCTCAAATTTCTCATAACAAACAGAATTTAATTCGCCTTAGAGGAAAGGAAAAACGTTTTTACTCGAAATTCGGGAGTCCGCTCTCACATCTCGGCTCCACATCTTTGTCCTTCTATACTGATACAAAGCGGTATAGAACACGCACGCTCTCATAACTTAGCACCTGCCTCACTGCAATACACACACACACACGTACTCGTTCACTACAGCATATAAACAACGGAACCGCCGATAGTAATATCAGTGAATAAAATATGAGTCTCTGAAGATGGAACATCAAACCAAGCAGAATGGACAATGCTAACTATTATTTAGCGTTAAATATTCGCTGGAATTTGTTAATAACTTCGATATGGAGACAAACAGCTACCACGATCGAACAACGAAAATGGAAATTCGCGGCGTTTTCTTGGCTGGACTGATTTTGAAAAGTACACTTAAAGGCATATCAAATTAAGCATGTTCAAGTAGTTATCTAGTACATTAAGAAAGTTTATTTAGGCTTCTCTCGGACAATCACTGATAAATGCAAAATCTGAAGCTATTTCACCTCAACGCCAAACGAGATAGCTTCGAAATTAGTTTATCCATTCCTACGTCTTCACAGACATGATTATGAACGATCTGCGAATTTTGTCCACAGTCAGAAAGTAATGACACCCCGCACATACGTATTTCTCACAGTTAAATTAAACGGATCTCTCAAGAGTAACAGAGGGACAAATTCAATCTAACAGTCCCAAGGCCATCAAGTTTACTGTCTCATGAGCAAAATTTTAGGTACGTGGAACGATCTACACATTAACTCATTCGCACTCGTTTCAGTAATTCTATCATATTTATTGCGCATAACAGTCTATATCAAGCTGAACATAAACTAATGAACGTAGAGGTAGTGCTGTAAACGAAATACTGGTGAAATTTTTACCAATTTAGTGAACAATTTAGGTTCAAATCAGGAATTAGCTTGAAGACAACAAAACATGACTGTAGAAAACAAAACAAGTCGATCGAAATGAAAACAATGGCTAAAATATTCAATATCTTACCCTCTTCACCCTCTTCGACAAAGCAACTGATTTCCTGCGCTTCTTGGATTTGTCCATCGAAATAAATGCTCCTAATTTTAACGCTATCGTAATGCAGAGAGGACGACGCGGTGGACACTTGGGAAGCGTTGTAATAATTTGAGCCATAGACGGCGTCGTAAGCGTTGGAGGCGCAATCAGAGTCCGCCTGGCCGAGGAGGATGGTCGAGGAGGAGCTCACGTACACTGGAACAATAGAAATTATTCTTTTAGCAATAAACAATAAAAAGAAATGGTTTATCGTAGAAATGATCACTGTACTTTGTTAAGGTGAGTTAAAGTATTCTTTTGAAAGGGATACAGTATGTTTAACGTAGGGAAATAAAATAGAAAACTAAAATAACAAGTTAATGTTCAAAATTACTTGGGAAGCTCGTACAAAATAATTTTAAGATATATCGGTAAATGACAGCCCTTAAAAATTTACACTCATTTGGTATTTCCTCAGAGGTGGATTCTCTATTAGCAGTACTTATCACTACAATTACTATTAAACTATGAAGTTCAAGAATCTCTTGGACACAAAAAAATGCGATATCATGAAAGCGAAGAAAAGTGGCCATTTAGCATGGACTTTAGGAAACGGAGAATCTATGCATAAACTATACTGCCACAAATGCAGCATACCCTCCTCATAGAAACATCAAGATTAGAGGGAATAAGAAGAAAGGCCAAGAAGAAACAGCCAATAACATATAAAAATTGGAAGAAGCAAAACGGGTGCGAAAAGCGTAAGTCCCGTAACCCTCCATAAAAGTGAGGTAATCTAGCAGTACTAAACTGGGGCTCCAGTCATAATATAAAATAGCTTATCCTATACCTCCTGAGGAGATAACAGTGGTGAGGTATAAGTGGACGGTACGACTGCCAGCGGGTTCTACCGGTGGGAATAAGAGTACGTACATGAAAAATGTTTGGAGCTAATTACATTACTTTACACAACAAACTATATATGAGTGTATATGCACTGTGATATAAAAGATACATAAGGCTCCTCTCATTTCTTGGAGAACGGGACAATAGAATTGTCGACATTTTATCGGTACTGAAAATTTAAGAGATTTAACTCCTTACCGCACTTTCCTTAGATATCCCGAGGTTTGCGTTATAAACATTGGTATGGTATGAGATACCAATTAAAAGTAAAATACTAATTCATGATAAATGAATGCCAATTCATGAAAAATGAATGCCAATTCATGAAAAATGAATGCCAATTCATGATGTTATCTAATGATCCTTAATGATCCACAATTAGTTTTCGATGAATCTCATAACATTGTAAAGATATAAACACATCAGAGAAAAGATACAGGTACTTGGTTTACAGTACAAAACAGTACACGTACTTAGATTATACAGGGTGTCCGCTAAAAAAGTAGCCAATTTAAAAATGCTATAGGTTGTACAATGTGAGTGTTCGAAGGCTGAAATAGGTTTCATTGAAAAGAGTGGGATTTAAAATTTTGTTTTCATTCCATAATTTTATCTATTTGGCATGCCACATGGACAGAAACAGTAATTAACGTGAGGATTTTTAATTAACGATGCTAAAACAAAATCAGCGAGAAAATTGTCTGCTGAGACAGGTAAAAATAACGACTGTTCATTTTATTTTCAAAAAAGAACTTTATTTAAAACCATACAAAATGCAATATCATCAAGAAATCTCACCGCAGGAGAAAGATCGGAGGTTATTATTTTGCCGCAGAATAAAAACATGAGAAGTTCTGATCAAATATTCTCGGATAACATTTTTAGCGATGAATGTCACGTTTATTTAAAAAGTAAGATAAATACACTTAATTATTAAAATAAAATAAAACTTTAAATCCTTTTTTCAATGAAACCTATTTCAGCTTTCTAGCACTGCACAATTTACAAACTACAGCATTTTTAAATCGGCTACTTTTTTGGCTGGTTTTGGCACAGGTGCCATTTTTACACAAAATTATTCTTGTTTTGAGATTTTTCTTTTCATCTCATTAAATTTTGCCAATCACTTTGCGTGATTTATTGACTAAAGTTTTCATTATGGATAGTCAAGTTTTGGGAACTCAAATTGTTACGATTGATGCAAAGACGATATATGCTTGTAATTCAGACACAAGATAATACAATGATGCAATAAACCTACAGTAAAATTTTTATTTTTGCCATCGCCCTTTCCGTTCCCTGAAACTGATGTATTTGAAAAGTATTTTGAACAAGTTTTTTTCTGACAACCAATGACCTTCTCGATGATGAGCTAATTGAATATACTTGGAAAAAAGTCAATTCTTAGAAGACTGAACAAAATCAAATAAATACACCACTGAAACTACGTGTTTTCATAGTTATAACTTCTCAGGTGCGGGAAAGCGACGTTAACCTGTCAGATAAAAAAATGCATGTCAAAGTGCATGTGCAACATGCATGTCTCTTATAAATGATATTTGTCTAAGTGTTGGTACTCATTCTAAACAGAATTCAAATAAATATTCATTCATTTATTGGGTTTTTTATCAACTCTCATGTTTAACTACTGTCATTTTAATATCTTTTCTCATTCCATTCCATTGTTTTAATTGTCAATCAATATAATCAAAACAAGTAGGTGCATATTGTTAAGCAAAGTTCACCAAAAATAATATTTTGGGAGGTAAAACATAGAGAGGGACTAAGAAATAGCTAAGAAATATATCCCAAGAAATAATATATCACATAAAACATAAAACAGCCATTCGATCATAAGAGTGTGCAGTTGAAAGTCCTCCTGTCTAGTCAACGACAGTGAAGCATACTAACAATGAATGTGAAAAACGACCACTCCGTAACGCATGCAAGTGTGTACTTGGCAGCAACAAGCTGAGACGAGCTGATGTGCCTCAGAGCATCTGCATGACGTGAGAAGCTCAAAATAACGAAGTCTCGTAACACAGAACTCACTCGATAGAAAAAATAGAGAGCTTTTGAGTTACCGTATAATCATAAAACTCTTCCAGACTGAAGCATATCCTTCACTCTAAAACGGTCAAATTAAATAACTTGCATCAATGTTTCCTTTTTCGCTTCATGGACATCAGAAATAGCAACGAAATAAGAAGGTAGAATTGGCACACGCAAGAAAATACAGGAAAGGTGTATACAGCAACCAAGAACAATGCGGAAAAAAACACCTCAAGTCTACACGCTATCGAAAAATAAAAACACGTAAAGGAAGCGACCAAGGTTGATGCAGACGAAGAGTCTAGGTAGTTTTAACGAGGCTTGATAAGGAGACAGCCACCTCGGCTGCTTGCAGGATGAGCAGGGTGAATGTATACACGCAAGCATGCCACCCCGCTGCATTTTCCTTTTTGAGTTCATTCAAGAGAACGACCGACGCAGACGCACATAATCAAAGCGCAATCGAGTCAGATCAACGGAGTGTACGTCAATCGAGGGTGAATGCCTTGCCTTCATGATTCCCATTGAAGAAAAAACGCATTCAGATGCATCATTGAGTCCTTCGCGCTCCATTGAAAGAAGCAGCATCATGAAAATCTGCATTTAGCATTCGCCTTCCTGACGCCATTCAGTTCCCGACGTAAATTCTCATGGAAATGTTTCGCATGAGGATCGACAATCGCTTCATTTCCCTAATTTCCTTCAGAAAATGTTTCCAAATGTATACATAATGTTAAAATGTTTACGCACAGAAAGGTCCCCAACCGTATCTGTACAGACAAAAAACTTGTAAAAAAAACATCGAAATCTTTATGACATTGGTATTGATACTACAAATAAAATGCAAAACTCTCGAAAAATCAATTGTGACAACATTGCTCGTTTTTGCTTTTAACATCTATGCCAGTGAGTTATTTCTCTTTGATCTGCAGGCGTGCACCACACTCGCAGTGCTGCATAGCCCAATTCGCTATACGAGGTTTTCTTTCGGCAAGACGTAAATCGAGCACGGGTTGAACGATCTTTGAACCCAACGCATGTTAAAACAGGAGACATTATATGCGTGGTGTATGAGTAGAGAAGGTAAGAAATGAATATTTAAACGAAATTTGATTTGTCACATTTAAAAAAAAAATTAAAAAAATCATTTTCTTCTTGTACTACTTGCTCTGGCTGGAAAAAAAGAGTGGGTATCTAAAATAAACAGACGAAAGAATGTAACCATAAAAAAGGAACAGGAACACAAAGATCGATGTAGGAGGATGGTTATAGCAATTCAGTTAGCATTAACTGTAGTGCATAATGAACATGAAAATGTTCATATTACCTACTGAAAAAAAAGAATTAGGCCTATATTTCGATGCAAAACACAATCATTGAACTTAAAAAAATACATCAGTAAGAAAGACGGGGTACATTAAATGTTATCAATGGAGAAAAGTGACCTCAGCGACAACTATTTGACAGTTAGTCAGTGCGCATGAAATGACGAGCAAAGAAGTTATCAATTGCTCTAATGACCAATTTTAGGTTTGCACAAATTTACGACCTAAAAATTCCGGTTTCAATTATATTTCTCAAAAAAAGCAGGAACAAACCTCGTAAAAAGTGAAAGGTAAAATCTGGCCTGAAGAGTTGAAACATGGCACAAGTGAAAGCGCAATGCTAGGTAGACGCGTCTGGGATGTTTGACCATCGTTCGTTCATTCATTGGCACCGGAAAAGTAGAAAGCAGCGGAGGCTTCGAATCTCAGTGTTGCTAAGCCTTGTTCCTTAGCTAAACACGCCTCTTGTCTGCGGTTCCTCACTGCTTCGCAGTCCAACGAGGTTGAATGGGAATGGTATTATTTTAACTTTTGCTGAATGTATTCAATACTATTTTTAACGATACGATGCAGAGTATGCATCGAAAACATAAATAGCACAACTTAACTAATTTAGCTTACACTATTGTAATACAATTTAGTACAAAAATAATAAAATTATTAGAGATCCAGAACATACAAATACTATAACTAATGATGTTTCCACTAGAATTAAATTATATATCTTTCGATTACTTGATCATTTCGAATTTGCAGCACAATAAAATAATCAAGCAACAGTAGATGGAAGCAGTACCTCAAATAACTCCTCAGCCCCCTAAAAAATTTTAAATACATTACAAGCTGTAAAACGAAATATTCTTCCGAGTATAAAATTTTTAGCGTTCAGAACATTCTACGGTGTGTCTGCCATCAAATAATAAACCTTAACAAAAAACACATTTTATTTAAACAAAAAGAAGGCATATCTTAGTATCTAACACTCAGCTCTGGATCTCAAAATTTCCCCTGGGAGTGCTAATTCACATAGACACAATAGTTGTTTCTCCGTGAGAGGTCCAACACAGATCTCTAGCACATAACCAAGGCAAAAAGGAAGTTTATGAAGCCAGATAAAAATTTAAGATGAGAGTAATAGGTGATGACGAATGACGGCAGTGAAGTGAAAAAAATGGTCCGTGAAAGAACAAAAAATCTCTTCTATATAGATTCTAGATTAGTCGTTAGTTTTAGCCTCCCTACCCAGCAACAATTGCGATCCAAAGAGAGGAAGGAGGAAGGCACCATTTAGTATGGAGTTAAGGAAACGCGGAATCTACGCAGAAAGGCATAGAAACAGTTAGTTGTGAAAGAAGATTATGAAACAAGACCAAAGTTGAAGAAGACAGTAGTAGGTGCTGAAAAACAGGACAGCAGTGAACCGAAAAAAGGTGGTCCTTAACATAACAAAAACATTTCATTTCAACAAAAAGAAGGCCTACCTAACTCTCAGCTCAGGCCCTCACATTGTCCCCCTGGGAGCGCTAGTTCCCATAGATACAATAATTGTATCCCCCTGAGAGGTCTCTTCTATATAAACAATATATATCCTACCTTATGTCCATGCACCTCGGGAAGTCCTATCTTTCGCCTTTAGTGATACTTCGAGAATATAAGTTATAAAAAAACAGCATGTTAAATTCAAACAATTCATTGATAGAATTTAACAAAAAAATATTACACGAAAACACCCCACGGTAATCGTTTAGAACATAATGAGAACAAAAGCCAGTCCTAATGCGCAACCTGGACTGGCAGGCTTATTAGCTAAAAATTAAATTAATACATTCGCATTCCTTGAACGCAACACTCTGTGCAAATTAGCGTGGGAATGGAGATGGTTCAGAATTGAAGTTATCCGAGCAAGACCCAGAACACTCACAAAAAGTTCAAACTGTAACATGGTATTCTTGGATGTAACCTTTCTTCTCAGTGCGAATGCGAGCGCTACATAGCGATAATCTGAAAGTGAAGAAGTATAAAAAAATTGTGGTAAATGGGCAGTGCAGTTTTTTTATTTTGAAACTATTTCTCATAACCTCAGGGTTATCGGTCAACGAGCGTAATAATAAGTGCGATTATTTCTTCAATACGATAAATTAGAACATTTCAGCCTTTCACTGCCTGCTGTTGAAGATAATTAGTGAAAGCATATTGAAATACAGTGAAACCTCAAACTAACAGAAAGAAAGAATAACACACAACCAAATAAAATGATTCTTCAACCAACACAGAAACTTGAATGAATAACGCGAAGATAGAAATAGTGAATAAATAAAACCACATTCAGAAGCTCGATTACAATGGATGCTCAAAATATGACATTTTGAAAATAAACCAACTATGACAGAAGTAACTATCTAATCCCTTTGCAAGTAACAGCATCAGCATCTCTGAAAGTAAATAAGTGATAAATCGTGTGTTACCTCCATTCATAGAAAATAATTTTAAAATGTTGGATGGAATGGCTGGCGCTAATGTTTCGTTATTTATTGATGATCGACAGCAATCCATTTAAAAAAATTTAGACTACTGTGCACGCTGTTTTTCTACTTAAAAATAAGACATAACAGTTAAATAAAATAAAATTGAGGTTCAAAAGTGGGTTAAGAATAGTTAAAGTGGAATTTTAAGCTGGAGTTACAGAGACATAGCACGAACAGTCGTCCCTTGTCTACTGAATGATTTCAGAAACACAATAAATTTCAGAAACACAATATTATCGAGCAATTATATTTCCCTTCACAACGAAATTAAGAAAGAACGACTTAAACAATTACAATCGCGGCGTCATGAAGCACGCTATAACTTTTAAGCAAAAAACCTGTGTAAGTAAACACTTAACTAGGTATGAGGATGTGCGTAGAATTAAGTCTCTCATGGCCAAGAAACCCTTCATCGCTACGCAAACTGAAATGTGAAACTTTGTTGTCTTAAATTTCCTTACTTACGAGCGCTTTGCAGCCAAAACCTAACATGCGTGTTTCAATGAAATTTAGATTAATAACAGTCCGTGAAAATTTAACTACACCTACTGATTTAATTTGCAAACAATTTTTATCTTTAATCAACGCAAAAAAAAATAGAAGACAAAACCGAAAATTAGTGCAAGATTGCATCAACAAACCCAGCCATCACAGGGCAGCTTAAGCATCAGCTTCTTTTATGTCGCATTCCTCTGGAAGTAAATGATTTCAGGTTTAAGAAATCAAAGAGAAGCAAGCAGAAAATTTCAAGGCGCGGGCATCGGCAGCGAAATGAGCAGTTCCGGCGCACAGGTTCCCAGGGCTGCGGGCGAGCAGAGCGGGCCTGGAGGAGCGGCCGAGTGGGGCGCGGAGGTGCTGTGGTGAGGCGAGGGGCGAGAACAGGGACAGAGAAACAGAGGAGAGGGAGCAGTCACTCGGCCGAGATTAGCTCAGGGCACTGACCAAACGCCAACGACCGGAGGTCCTCGCATCATTCCTTCCACGTTGAGAAGTAGGAAGTTAACGCATAACACTACTCTAAAAATTTACCCACAGTATTCACTACATTGCTTCATTTCACACGGATAATAGTTACAGAGTACCTAAATGCACTTGCGCAGTCAAGTAGATAACGTAAATAAATTACAAGTACTAAAATTTACCCCTTTGCATAGACAATGATGTTCAAAATTGCACGGTTTCACAATACTAGGTTGTCACCTAAGAGTGTTGCGCATACGAAACAAGAGTGTGATGTCAACTCATACCCATTACTAGTAGGTTGAAACAATTCCAGTTCAGAATCATGTTGTAATTCTACACAAATTTTGTAACAAAGCGAACAGACGCTAGCAGCCTGCAGAGATATAACCACATGAACGTACCCAAGTGTTCTCAGAGCTGAAAAACTGTATCCTTGAATGAGGCGCATAAGGAGTCTAATGAGAGCCTAGTTTCCGCATCTTTGGATCAAGTAGTTGAAGGGCTCGGGACTGAACCGTTCGCTCACTTCAGTCTCTCGGTGACAACCGTACTACAGGAGCGTCAAGAACACCTACATATAAAGATAATTACGCGACTAAATAGCAACAAATTCTGAATAAGATGGTAACAAACATTCATTACGAAATTGAGTCTGAGGAAATAACAGTGTAGCTAACTCATTCTGAAGTTGGAACGGACATCGAAGAGGAAACTTCATTTGTGACAGCCAACAGACAACACTTAGTATGAAATTGACCCCTAGAACATTAACGTAACAGTATGAGGATATCCGGACCGTGATGTGAGAAGAAAACGTTCATGACTGAAGAACGCCGTCTATATATGTTACACTTGGAGAAATAATACAAGTGCTCGTAATACATCGTCTAGCACAGACCCAGTCAAAGAATCAAGAAGGGAACAAATATCCGAGTTTTATAGAGCGAAGGACAGGCTGAAGGAGCGGTCGAAGAGACAGGTAGGAGAAGTCGTCGTTTAGTCTGATGAGCTTCATCAGTCATGCGCAGCAGACCGGAACTGACGACCGACCCAGACTTTCAGATTGCACCCGGGATATATTAAATTACATCACTGTAGAGAAAATTTGCGCCTAGTTTTGTTGAGTAATAATCGACTTGAATAAATATTTTGCCAAACGTCGTTCTGTTATAGTGATCAGCCAAGTAAGGACCTGAATAAATCGCACATGTTTTCTTAGTAAAAGGCAGATCAAATGATCGATAAAACACTATAGGTGCAATGGTGTAGTGTCTTGGAAGTGCAACTTTCATGCTGTCTTGAATTATTTCAAAATTATGGATCAATTGAAATAATCACTTTATAATGCACAAGTATCGACCGTTGCTCGTCAGTGTATCACTTACTTTTACTTCTTGTATAAAACGGTGACTTACAGCTATTTCACTGCTGTTCACAAGTAATTCAGAACATCAGTCAAGGAACTCCGCTTACCCACCAATGTCAAGAAAATACGTTGCGAAATAATGGCAGGTATGGTGTTTGCCTGAAGATATAACTTTAATGGTTTTGCGTCAGAATACACACTTCGCAACCGGTTTCGGAGTCAGGTTCTCAACCAGTGACGTCATTAGGTAAGTTGAATGCGAAGGTAGCCGAAAACTCTAGACAATGAAACTCATGAACCACGAAATGATAAACAGTAAATGGATCCGAATGTGCCGAAAAACTAAGATAAAGGAAAATTGTTCTATTATCCATGCAGTTAAAAAAGTTTTCAAAAAATAAAGAAAATAGCTAAATTCAGAAAAAAAGGAAAATTTAATACTTCAGAACTTGAACAATAGTTATCAGCTTGAATAAACAAGAGAAACATTAGTTATTAAGACAATTCAAGATCAATCAATAACAGTTAAACGATTATGGAGGCAATCTTTTTTGATTTACAAACTTATGTTTGAGTTAGCTGTGAATGCAGCAAAAATAAAATAAAGTAAATACGATGGCACTATTCAAATGAATCGAAAGGAAAGTAAGATCATATTCATAACGGGAACATTATTAGTACATTGCTTTCGAAAATCATTTTTAAGTTCCAATAAAATACGAGCAATTACGACTCGAGTTTGAAACAGTGATGAGAAAGTCATCATTGGCACAGGTATCAGGGATACCATTAATAATCGCCGAGAAATTATGAGAGGAGGCTTCAGGTCGTGTAATCTACGTCAGTGTTCGGTATTTTGAAGATAAATCAAAGCACAATTGCCATCCCAGTATTGAGCAGCATGCTCTTTCTCCAGAAATTTCTCTTTGCACTGTCTAGGCAGTAATGCATTACGATTTCGAGCCTAGAATTCCACAGGCAATAATAAATGAGAACTTTATAGCAGTAATTTTCAAGGAACAAAAAATGAAACGTAACTTAACCGTTACAAAAGAAAAGTAGTTAGTAGAACCGAGACAAATGAAGTGGAATATAAAAATAAATTAATACAGTGATTTCATGTTTTACTTCAACGATGAGAAACGAAAGCTTTCTAGCAATATCTAAATCCTTACTGTACAAAAATAACGGATTGCAGCTCTCATTATCATTCTTCAGAATGTTGATTGTTCAACAACTTCAGCGTACACTTCCGTATGCTGCAGCCACATCAACTTTCGTTAAAATCTATTCGATCTCAAAATACATCCATCTATATAGACAGTCATACTTGTTCAGCAAAGAGTTGGGTTGTGGGAAAAGAAAAAACATAACAATGCAAAAAAAAACTAATAACAATAAATGAGAAAATATTGATTTGAATCTGAGAACCCCACATTTCCTACAGATATTCAAAAAGTATAGAAGTGCTTCGCCTTCCCTGCATTTGAGAGAGCGCAAAACAGTTTTACACGCTCACATAAAAGGTTAAACGCGTACACGAGTAAGCATTCTCGAGGCCTTCACACCTTTGTCTAGGAACTTTTTTTCAGAGAACAAAAATTTGACACAACAATAATAATAAAGAACGCTTTAAATCATTTCTCAAAAAATACAATATAACCACCAAAACACAGCAAGGAAATATAAATAACCCAAAACAATACAACTGAAACTTTTCGTAAAACCCTGTAAGAAATTATTCTAAGAAAAATGGGCGAGATTCTATTAATTGAGCCATAATAGATAATAAAAGAGGAATGCAAAACTGGTGTGCAAAAGCAGATAAAATGAAGTATGGGAAATGAAATTAATTTTTTTTGTACAATTGCGTCTGTGCAACCATTCCCTAAAACAATTTAGATTCTACCTAAACTTAAGTCAACCACTTCACTTCTTTAACATAGTCTGATAAAAGTCAATTCGACTTCCGATAACTAAGAGCTCAACTATTATGTACTATATTGCAAGAGTGTCAGCGAGATCAACAGAGAGAAATAAAGCACAGAACAAAGAAGTAAATATAATCACCATTGCAAACACTCGTGAAGGTCGCTATATGGTAGGTCGCTCCTCGCCATTGTTTGCAAAGGAGAAAAAGTGCAACAAGTCCTGCTTAACTCAACACTGAAGCAGGAACAGCACTTTCAAGACCAGTAACTGTTGACTTTGTCAGGCTCAATGTCGCAGCCTAGAGAGACTTTTTTACTTCAAGACGTTATTTTAGACTGGGTATAGGTCAGATTATAATACATTGAGTTTCTCTGATATCCCGTCCGAACGTCACGAAATCATAGAAATCCTAACCAACAATATAACAAAGGAAAAACCCATGCAGATTTAATACTATAAAGAAGTGTTGAGACATGTGAACGTCGCATGAGACATGTGAACAGCACTTTTCCGTCGCATCAGAACATTTGAACACCAGGCAAAACACTAGGCTATACGTATGTAAACAACACAGATAAATTTTGATACCACCCAATTTACTGGTTCAGAGGTTAGAAACTCAAGTTCATTTCATACCACTTGAATTCTTTGGATAATACACAACAACAATGCACTTTTAAATCGTTGATCGTTCGGATAAATCATTAGCAAGTAAATATAAGTGAGTATAATAGGAATTTCATTTCATTCTCATTTTCGTCTCATAACAAGGTGTAACTTTCCGTCTCCATCCATTTATGTTAGTTTTTACAGAGAAAATCGGTGAAGTTGGAGTTCAAAAGGCACTAGAGGACACAAATTTTCACAGCGGCGGTTTGCACGACCCGCTACGTTGGCGGATGAAGGCGGCAGCATCTCGATGAGTCGAAAAATGGAAATTTTTACAAAAATATCAATGAGAACGGTTGCACTGCTAGATTAGATTAGATAAATTAGTTTAAGCCTCTCTTACCACAAAAAAGGTGCTCCAAAGAGAGGAAGGACGAAGGCACCATTTAATATGGCGTTGAGGGAACGAGAAATCTATGCAAAAAGTATGTTTTCACACAAGATTCTCTATACATAGAAATAGGAAGTTAGGAAAGAAGTTAAAAAACAAGATCAAAGTTGGAAAAGAAAGTAATGGGCTGCAAAATCTGACAACAGTGAGCCGCAAAACGATGGTCCGTAACAAAACAAAAAAAAATTATTTTAACAAAAAAGGCCTACCGAACATTTCAATCGGGAGGAACCTAAACATTTTTCCATAGTGAGAGTTAATTCCCATAGATACATTAGTTGTATTGCCATTAGGGGATTGGTCGCACGGTGCACTGGCCTCCAGCGAAGTAACGAATTGAAAATGAGGTCTACCTAACAATAGACCTATCTGAACCCACGACAGACTGATGAAGTGCTGATTCTGCGGTGAGCGCCTCATGAGCACTAGTTTACCAAGGTACACGGACGAGGAAAGTTACCATCCGCATGGTTTCTGAATGTAGCTCAGCAATCCCAACATAATGTTTCTCATAAAAGCAGTGTATATGTACGCTGAAGACGCCCCAAAAGACAATGCTCTTTCGCACATAACCCTTACGAGGGGAAGTCGTAGCTTCATAGGGAAATATTAACTACGACTATACGACGAATATAGTGCGTGAGAGGACAATCGTGGTTGTAAAAGTAAAAAAAGTTGAGCTACCTCCCTCATGCTGAATTATCAGAATATGACAAGAAAACAAAGGGAACGACTTTTCAATCATCCATGTAATCACAACAAGCGGTAGACCAAGCAATGAACGCACCAGCACTGGTAAAACGAATAGATTGGTTTGTTTTTACTCCTGCAGCAGAAAAAAAGAAAAAACCTTTGTATTGCACACCCGTTATACGAACCTGATGACGCGATTTTAGAAGTAAATATGTACCTTCAGAAAATAAGTTTTTTCTGAATCCACTAACTAAAATCATAAACAAAAAAAAGTTCGCTGGCGGACTATCATTATTATATAATAAAACGCCAGGTGTCTTCATAAATTTATAAATGAATTTATATATTTTTGTGCGTCATTTTTTCTATGCTATTACAATGGGAATCTCAATGAACACAGTAAATTGGTTGGTTATTCCGTCTCTATTTCACGCTTTTAAAGGATGCTTAATGATCTTATCAGTGACCGTACCAGCGCACAAGTACAAAAACATTTTAATCGCAGGTTCTATTGGGATAGATATCTTTGTTTGTCATCACCATCTTGAAGATTTGTATAACCTCTAAAGAATATATCAAATCCCATCATTTTTGATGGGTCGTGTACACTAGTCATTTTATAATTTGCTTCAATAAAAGTTGTTTTTCAAAGAGAATTTGTTTCAATTTAAATCAATACTATAATCAGAATTTGTTTACGACACTTACCGTTACTACCGTTTTAAAACCTTATACATACGAGGTTGTAATTTCCTAACTTGTATTTCCCTATGTTTAACAGTGAATTAACATAGCAAGTTATATTGATTCGAAGGCAAAAATTTGCCAATATTAGTATACGGGTTGTAATTGAAAAAATTCGTGAGAATTTAACAGCCAGTGATTAACATTTTGAAAACGATTTTTCTTTCATTACTCATCTCAGCCGTAAATCATTTATTGGTAAAATAAAATCCCTCCTAAAGCACTGATCACGTAAATTCAGATGACCTCACTATAAAAGTACGCGAGGCTTAACTATAATAAACGTGTAATCACGCTAGCGAGACAGAACTACAGACTACAGTCAGTGTGAAATGAATGCGAGGAGATGAACATCCAGTGTGGGTTTGGTAGCGAATACCATGGTAATTTTCTTATTTTACGCGAAATTCAAGCGACGCGGATGCGTCATAACATAAAGTAGAATTTTGCTGGATTTGAAAGCGCAATATACTAAAAATAAAATAACACGCTTAATCAGAGATTTATCGCGAAACGCTAGATTGTGCATACGTTCACTTAGAAATGAGAAAAAAAACGATCTCTATAAGAGAGTCGTCAATTTTTTCGTTGAACTCAGGGACGGGAACTAAGTTAATTACTAGCATGTACGTAAATTCAGCCCGATGTAACAACCAAATATATAGAAATCGATATTATTATTAGCATTAGAGTTAAACAATTTAAACAATTTTTAAACAATTTATTTACCACAGGTGATACAGAGGTAGAATTTTACTTAAGTCTAGTACAATGGTCAAATTTGAGTATAGCTACCTGTGGGCCCGAATAAGTTCAGCGACTTCTAGGGCATCCTACCATCACGTTATTCAAGGGTGTACAAAAAAGTTTAACCTAGTTCACTTAACCTAGTTTCGCATGAGACTGATTATTGAGATAATTAACTCGATATTTTATGCTGTATTTTACAATATAGGTCAAGTCGGCTATATTTAACAGTATGTTCGATAAAACGATTCAAGAGCAAAGAGAAGATTGGTTATGGTACACAAGGCAAGTTACATTATGACATTATCATTAGTTACATGTAGGAGGCAAGATTTCGACACGGTGATCTTACACGACTAGTATTCTGATAGGAAGTGAGACTCAAGATGTCTTTTGAATACTTTGTACGAATTACATTCACGGATCTCTGCAGGTATAGAGTTCCAAGTTTTGGTTCCAACGAAGAGAATACTGTGTTGCGACCTGGCCTTTGAATAATAAGGAAGCATGAATTTACTTCTATTTCGGGTTAAATGGTCGTGATGACCAGTTTGCGCAGTCAATAATTGTCTTAGGCTATTGTCGCCATCATTTCTTAATGTTTTGTAAATGAAATTACAGATGGACTTTCACTCAAGATGGATTTCATCAACTCAAGGTTAAGGAAGAGTAAGCTTGTTGCTTACGAAAAATACAAAATATGCACCAAAAAAAAAAAAATTGGGATACTCATTTCCTTAATAATTGCTAGAATAAAAACACCATCCACTTTCATACACATACGTGAGAACAGGAATTTGGTTATAACGGTCCAATCGTATATTAATCAGAACTCTACGCAAAGAAACCAAAACGGAACCATGGTTTAACTTCTACCTAAATGAAATAGGTAGGTAATTTTTTGCACTGCGTTAACTTTCAGTTAATTTTACCACTAAATACACTAGAAATTCGTCCGTATGCTAAACGTCAGATATGGTCTTTTGAAACAGTTTCAGATATTTAACGAGTTCTGACGTAATCAAAGAAACCAAAGCATTTGGTGTATTTCCCTACCTAGAATAGCTCAATACAGAAAATTGACCATGCGTGGAAATTGAAACGTTTAAGAAAAATGTATTTTTAAAAATATTTTGAGAAATACCTCGAATATGATTTCCATCCTGTGTAATATTCAGGTTAACGAACTTCGTAAGATTCACGCAATCTAGATTCTGCAACTGCACATGGCTGCCATTCTCTTACATTTATTGTTTATACGTTAATACAATCGCTTCGGTGATTTTCTATTCAGTACACTTTAAGAATACGCAGGACAAACGGATTTAATATGAAAGGAAAGATTTACTAGAATCTTAAGTGCCATTTTTTCAAAAACTTCTAATTAATCAGCGACGGAAAAAATCACATTAATGACATCTTCCATGCACCTAAAGGGAAAGAAAAGAATACTTTATATTTTTATTTCAATTTTGTGAAACTAGTGAGCGTTTTGATCTACACAGCTCAAATGTCCTGAACGAAGAAAAGCTTTATCCATTTTTACAAAATACTGATTACGGAGGACGGACACGATTTGTGGAGAAATACATCATAGCTCTTTCAGTACGTTTAACTTGAATAATCATAATTTAACGACGAGGCTCTCTTATTAACAGCCATTAGGCCAGCAGAGCGTAGGACGGCGCGTTGAGCACATGAGCCACAAACTGCGGGTCAGTCGTCATCGTTGGGAGCCCTCACGAGGCTGTCCAAAGGTCACTCCTCGTAACTACCACGTCGGCGCTTTGAGGTCCGCGCACGCAGCGTCCAACTGACCAGTCGTGCAAAAATGTCTATGTTGAAATACGCCACCACAGCGCTTGAATTACAGTATCACGAGCAGCAGTGTCTCGTAATTTTCTATTTTCTATATGTCAGCATGCTTCCTCCCACGAAAAATCAAGGGGTTACTCAATTCAATCATATACATATTTCCTTCAAGCTAAATCTATACTTCATCAAGCGTGACACTATGTGCACGAATCTATAATTGCCTCCAGATAGTTAACAAAATCCTTCAATACGACAAAGCGCACAGTTTTTGCATCAAGAGAGACAAAGCCGTGAAGTGTATCGTAAGCAAGCTAATTGCTTGTGACGATAGCTACAAGGTCGCATACCACGACATCTAGCAGGTTTCGAGTCGGGAAGTCTAACTTGAACTCTTGAGAAGAAATACGTTTCAGGGAAAATGTAGCTATCTGCAAGCAATGCCTGAATTAGATCGAGTTACACAAGGTGTGTAATGTGAAAGGTGTGTAATGTGTGCAACTGAAATATCCTCGAAGAAACGCTTGAAGAATGAAAATCTAGCGGTATAAAAATTTTTTGTGAATCAAGATACTAAAACTTCATTTTGGTATTCAAATTACACTCATCACACAAAATGGTACAAAAAATGAGAATATTGAATTAAGAATAACGATAACGAATACTATGCCTTGAGAACGAACGAACAATGCACCCATGAGAACTAAAGCCATATTAGGCATAAAAGATGATTGAATCGAGAACATATTTTAAATGGATTATGGGACATATTTAAAATGGAGACATTCATCATGGCATAATGAGTTAAAGAGGCACCCACTCGAACTCCACTGAGAGTAAAATGAAAATAAATCAATTAAAACACAAAAATATAAACAAAAACACGATTTCATAGTATTTCACACGTTAGATTTAGATTTCGGATTCGTTCTTCACACGACGTTGCCAGTTTTAGTAAACTATCGTGCAACATCAGTGTCGAAACTTGAGGAGTTTTCAAAAATTATTGCACCATTTTACAAGCGACATTTAGCGGGAAAGCCACAGCTCTGCTGACCAGCTACTCAAAAAGGACGGTCCTATTTGTCATACGAATTTAGAAGCATCCAACAACTATAATATGACAAAACTACATTTGTGCAAATCGCCCAATGTTTAAAGAATACTAAAACGAATCCTCCATTCAGCAAACAAGAGTACGTTTTTCAGCAAGAGGCAGCAATAAACGAAGCGTACAAGAATTACAAAGCCAGATTTTACGGAAACTTCAACGAAGACCTACTCTTATGATAAGAATGACAGAAGTCATAAAGAAACTGTCGCTTGTCCAGCATGAGACGGAAGTCGTCAAGGAAACTTTACTTGGCAAATTTGTCAAAAGAAAAATAATACAGCTCTTACAGGGGGTAATATACACTATGCAAATATTGATTTACGACTCAGAATAGCAACTTTCGAGGACATAAGGCAACAAAATTAGCTGGAGCCATGTACAGGCTAGAAGAAGAGTTGGTGCTCAAGACGACTGATTTTAGCAAAAGCTCTACGACAGGATAATGGTCCTGACTCAGCAATGCGTTTAAGAACGACTTAGAATAGAACTCCTTTTGTCAGGAGTCGTGTCTTTCCAGTGAGCGGAGGCGCTCACCAAGGTCCAAACATCAAGACACAACTTTCTCTTCATACAAGACCAGCTTTTAAGAACGCAGCCCGGCCTGACAAAGCGTGATCAGGCGCGGAAAAGCGAGAGTTCCTCACAAACTCCTGAGCTTGCATTCCCTCAAGAAATTGAAGAACGAAATCAAATTAATGAACTAAATTGCTGCGTAACAAGAAGGGTGTAAAACTTTACCGCGATTGGGGAAAGACGGTATTTCAAATTTATAATTAATTTATAAGTTCAGAAAATATTTTTTTTTGAAAGTTATGAATTTAGAACGCAGCAACAATGAATCGGTGAAAACCGGTACACGATCAAGGTGTTCGGCGGGAGTGCCTGCACTCTTATTGTGATAAGATTAGCAGACACCAAGCAAACTTAGATGCGGGGATCAAAAAGTAGTCAAGAGCTTTGCCACTGGATGCAGCCACAGAACTTGAAATAAAGTCCAAAATACAAGGACAGCTCGGAGGCCAAAACTAGAAACTTTTATTTACTCAGACTTAGTTTCATTAATAATAGTTGACCAGGAACTTAAATTAATTACGTGAAAATTTAATTACAGATACATCTGAATGAATTACCTATGAAATATTTACGGTTCTTTCTACTCAAAACGAAGTATTTTTATTCGACAACTGTTATAAAATAATCTGTACCCCAACAAGTTCAGGGAAATACTCCCCTTCCTCAATTTTTTTCCAGAAAATCCATCGTATTAGCTTGTATATCTGAGTAAATGTAAACTTGAATACTAGTATATTAGTATTTAGCGTCGTAAATCAAAACAAGATGTAGTTTCAGCTCACCCAAACGTTACACACCCACGGAGTGGCGGCTGTGTTCAAGGGCTGCGGGAATTACAAATGGAACTGACAAGGCCACGATCGTCAGGAACACAACAATAAAAATCAACCCAAAACCATATATAAGGCACGAATAGGACAGAACACTATCACGAAGTTTCGCAACTTGGTCAGTTTGCAGCAGACACTGGATAGTCTAGGGTATTTTAAATAGCTCAAGTTCCAAGGCCAACGAGGAAAATCTTCCGTGGAACTTGAACGTTACTTTGAAGAGGCTTTACAATTTGGTCTTATACTTAGAGGCACTCATCGTCAATCAAATACATAGCATATTTTTACTTCTCACTTTCACATTCTACGGACATACACACAATCTCTTACTTTAGAGCAGGGGTTCCCAACCTGGTCTACTCGCACCACCGGGATGTGCGACACGATATTCCATAGGGGGTGCGTGAATTTCAGGTAAATAATACTATATAGGCTGTATGTTGGCTTTTTACTTCAGGGGCTGCGAGGTTCAAATGAAAGTTCTTGAGGGGTGCGGGATGAAAAAAAAGGTGGGGAACCTCTGCTTTAGAGGTTATAGTTTTCTGTGTTGGTAATCTAAACGCGCAGTAAGCTAATATAGAATATAAATTCGAAGACCTCAAATCAAAAATAAGAAGCCGACAATGTTAAAGTTAAATTTTAAAGGATAGGTGAATGTGGATACGACTTCCATGCATAAATCCTCGAAAAAATGAAATGAATTTGTTTAATTAGAGGAAAAAATTCAGAAAAATCGATCATACAGCTATTCGCTTTGAAAAAATATGTAAATACTTGCACATTGTCAAAAAAAAAGTTTTTTTTTAAGAAAACATAATTCAAAGACTCGTCGTACCATGAGCCATAGCATCTTAAATAAATAAGTGCAGGAACTACTTGGAGCGAACGAAAAGCGAGTAAAGTCGATCAAGTTACATACGAGATAGAAGGGAAATATCACGCGCAAAAGCACCATTCATCATGAGTCTGTTCACGGCACGACCCTGGTGAAACTGATGCAGTTTTCATCACGACTGGATCAAATCAAACTGTTATTACAAGAGATCAAAACTTCGTCAATTTTTGATGAACAGCAAATAATCGGACCGTGGAAGGTTTCGTGTCTCTCAAACGGTCGGCTTTCTAAGCTGGCGTGATGATGGCCCTTAAAATTGCGCCAACTTCCAAATGATTGGAAGCCGAAGAAAAAACCCGATGTATCAATGAGTACCACGAGTTGAGCAAAATTAAAACACGTATTTGAAAGCTAAAGCAGGTCAAGCAAATTGACGATCACATAAGCTGCAAAACGTCACCATCCAGGTATAAGAAGCCACATGAAAGCAATCGTTCATTTAAAATCATGCAAACGTGAACGCAGTAAACAAATTCATTTATCGAATGGATAACTATAAAACGCTATACTGATTAAAAATACTCGTAAGATAATTCAAACGAAACTGCTGCTCTAATTCTTGAGAACACGACAAATTTAAAACTGCAGTTTTGAAGCTGAAGTAGCTTAATGCGAGAAAATATACATCTACGTTGAGCAACCAACATAAAGCAAAGAACATTCCCATGACACTCCTGCTGTTCCTATATACTCATCAGGTAACGGAAGCATCATGGAATCCAAGCTCGTTTTATCTTGGAAGCGTACGTCAAAAACAGATCAATCCAATGAAACTCAACGAACCATGCAAAGATATTCTCACAGCGAATCACCAGCATTATTGCAAGGTAGCTAAAAATTACCGAGAAAAACGTTAAGAAGACTCCATTCAACCGCGGATGAGAGCATTAACGGTGTTACGGTCTACATTATGGCCGCTGCTCAGAGTGTATCAGTATTAGCCGAGACAGCGCTCATCCGTTGTGACCAATTACTTAAAAGAGCAGGAGCGGATCAAGCAGATGCTTGTGGCGCACGCTGTCAAGACAGAAGCTGATCAGAGTGTAATAACGCATCCCTGTTGTGTAAACTTATAGTGTTGCAGGCAAACACCTTATTTCCCGGTTAGGAAACCTAATATCGTTTGACACTGATGTTACTATGTATTTTTAGAACTTCACAACAATACTGCTTTAGAAAATAGTGAAAAATTCTTTTTGCCAAACGGCAACAATACCGATAAATTTTCAATCTGAGTAAAGCGTATTGCAAAAAAATATTGAAGCTTCAATCATCGAAACAAGTTACAACCAAATGTCAATCATCTCCAAATTACTGTCGAATGAACCGCGATTGTGTGACGACGACGGAGCTCAACTCAAATTGCGCGACTGTAACGACGTTGTCACCAGGACTCCTCATCACTAAGTTGTGATTAGAGATGTGACTCAAAAAAAACCATGCCGTTTTTTTTAAAAAAAAACACGTTTTTTTTAGAAAAAAAACCGTGGCCAAAAAAAAACGTGGATATTTTGGTTTTTTTTAAATATTTTGTCTGAAAATAACTCAGTAAGAAAAAGAACCACATTACATTATTTTTTTTCATGTCCAATTACAAAATAAAACAGCATACTTCTTAATTGATGGTTTTCTATGGTTTTATGAACTTTTTCATTTTCTGCGGTTTCATGCTTTGATATTTCATTTATTTTACAATACATGTGAATGACCTTAAACTCCCAAAATGGTGTGTTATAATAACATATCTTTACTTATGGTCATTGATAGAGATGTGACTAAAAAACCATGCTGTTTTTTTTAAAAAAACATGTTATTTATACAAAAATTATGACTAAAAAACATGGAAATTAATATGTTTGTGACCTTAAAAATCCAATGCTGTTTTTTTTAAAACATTGTTTTTTAACAGAAAAATCTTGACTAAAAAAACATGGCTATTATATTTCATTGGACCAAAAAAGTTTTTTTACAAACATTTGAAAAAAATCATGACTAAAAAACACGGATAAATATCAGGAAAGTTAGTTTTCTTTAATCGAATTGTCTTTAGAAACTTATAAACAAAGAATGCTGTTAATATTGAAATCATGTTTATTAGAACTGTACTAGGTCTTAGAATAAAATATCTACATAGAATCTATTCACTCCATAAAACCTTTTGGAGACCAGCTCCATCCTCAGTCATTCTGTAAAATTTGGTGAAATGGACAATGAATTTTCACTGTTCCTTTGAAAAACATTTGACTGAATGACTTACTGAGGATGGAGCTAGTCTCCGAAAGGTTTTATAGAGTGAATAGATTCTTTGTGGATATTTTATTCTAAGACCTGGTACGGTTCTAATGGATATTAAAATATCTTATGTGACCAAAAAATCCATGCTGTTTTTTGAATGTTTTTGTTACAAAAAAGTCGATGACTAAAAAACACGGATATTAATATACTTTATTTTACCATGAACAACCATGCTGTATTTTTTAAAACAAACATCTTTTTTACAGAAAAATCATGATTAAAAAATGTGGATATTAATGTTTTATGTGCCAAAAAAATATGCTGTTTTTTTTTTAAATCATGTTTTCCTAACCAAAAAAAATCATGACTAAAAAACATGGAAATTAATGAATTTTGGTGAAAAAAACATGGTTTTTAAAATGTCATGTTTTTTTTGGTCAGATAAAATTTAATAACACTCATGTTTTTTGTAAAAAAATTTTTTTTTAGAAAATATGTGTTTTTGGTCACATAAAAGAAATTAATATCCATGTTTCTTTTACAGATTAGATTAGTCATTAGTTTTAGCCTCCCTACCCAGCAGAAAATGCGATCCAAAGAGAGGAAGGAAGATTATGAAACAAGATCAAAGTTGAAGAAGACAGTAGTAGGTGCTGAAAAACAGGACAGCAGTGAACCGAAAAAAGGTGGTCCTTAACATCACAAAAACATTTCATTTCAACAAAAAGAAGGCCTACCTAACTCTCAGCTTGGGCCCTTACATTGTCCCCCTGGGAGCACTAGTTCCCATAGATACAACAATTGTACCCCCTGAGCGGTGTTGTTTTTACCAAGAATTCGTGACCAAAAAATGAATAATATTAACTTTTTAATAAAAAAACATGTTTAAAAACACAAGGATTTTTTGGTAACATAAAATATGTTAATATCCATGATTTTAAGACACAATTTTTTATGAAAAATACATAAAATAAAAAAGCATGGGTTTTTGGTTGCATAAAATATATTCATATCCAGGTTTTCTTATACATCATTGTTTATAAAAACCATATTTTTTAAAAAACAGCATGGGGTTTTTTAGGTCTCATAAATATATTCATGTTTTTTTAGTCATGATTTTTAGTACAAAAACATTTTTTTGGTCTCAAATATATTATTCATGTTTTTTCAGTCATGATTTTTTAGTAAAAAACATGTTTTTTTAAAAAACTGCACGGGACTTTTTAGGTCACATAAAATATATTGTTTTTTAGTCATGATTCTTTGTAAAAAAAAACAGCTTGGTTATATTTAGTACCTGAGAATATATTAATATTCATTTTTATTAGTCAGAATTTGGTCAATGTGAAGTTTAATGCAATCATGGAAATTAATTATTATATTACAAATAATCACTAAAGGAACCCATTTAAGAACGTTTTACAAGAACAAAATTCTGCTCGCTGATGCTTTATTTTCGAATCATTGAACTTTGAAGTTGGACTTCCCGAGCCAAAGGAAGCGAGCGTAGTTTAATTAAAAACAGAAGCTAACCCCCTGTTACAAACGTAAAGAGGTTGGGTCATGAGGGGGAGGCACAGTTCTTCTAGCGAAAATGATAAATAAAGCTTCTAACCCACCCATTAACGTGACGACCACAATCTTGTTTACATCGGCTCTATGATGGCGACCACCATGGGCGCTGCCATCTTAGAGCCGATGTTAACAAGATTGCGGTCATCACCCAAATGGGTTGGTTAGAAGCTTTATTTATAATTTTCATTTGAAGAACTGTGCCTCCCCCTCCCGACCCAACCTCTTAACGTTTGTAATAGCTTCCGTTATTAATTAAATTCCGTTTCACGCGCTCGCTTCCTTTGGCGCAAAGGCCAACTTCAAAGTTCAATTATTCGAAAATAACGCATCAGCGAGCAGAATGTCATTCATGTAAAACGTTCTTAAATGGGTTCCTTTAGTGATTCCTGGGATGGCTAATTATTATTTTCTGATTGCATTAAACTTCACATTGACCCAGAATTTTTTGTAAAAAAACATGTTTTTAAAAAAACAGCATATTTTTTTGGTCACCTTAAATATATTAATATCTATGGTTTTTAGTCATTGTTTCGTAATGAAAACATGAAAAAGAAACCATTCAGTAAAAGTGGTGGCAGATAACCCACAATTACCTAGAGTCTAAGAGGTACAGCAGGAGCCACAGAACTTATATTGATGGAGTCAAAATTCAGAGCTTATTATGGTAAATCTGAAGGATATGTCAGTTATTGATTTTCCACTTTTTGGTGCCTGAACCTAATTAATTGAATCAAAATAAACAAGTTTTCTTCTACGCACCTTCCGTCTCAAATGAGTATTTTATGAATTATAGCGATAAGTTTAGTTTCGTCTTTGATGACAAATGCGCTCGAATAAACAGCTACTCATCGACATTCGAATTTTTGTTGCTTGAATCATGGTAATAACATCGAAATAAACAACTTTTCTTCTATACACTTTTCTCGTCAAAAGAGTATTTAACGAGGTATAGCGGTAGGTTTGGTTTCGTCTTTGATGACGATCGCGCTGGAAGCGAGTGCGCATTGCAGTGTTGCTGTCCGACGTGCTCCTCGAATTACTTGCCGCTTCGAACACAGGAGTTGCGGTGTCATTTACCGCTATAACTAATAAAATACTCATTTGAGACGGAAAGTGCACAGAAGAAAACTTGTTTATTTCGATCTAATTAACTATGCTTAGGTTAGGCATCAAAATTTACAAAATCGATAACTGACATATCCTTCAGATTTACCCTTATTATCTCTGCATAGTCTGATTTTTTTGGTCACATAAAAATGAAATCAGGCATAGTAGAGATAGTAAGCTCTGAATTTTGACTCCATCAATATATAAGTTCTGTGGCTCCTGCTGTTCCTCTTAGACGCCTCTAGGTAATTGTGGGTTATCTGCCACCACTTTTACTGTGTGGTTTCTTTTTGATGTTTTTATAACAATTAAATGACTAAAAAACATGGATATTAATATATTTCAGGTGTCCAAACAAAAACCCAGACATATGCTTAACAAAATTTAGGTGTGCAAAAAAAAACAAAAGAAACCTAGCACGATAGCATTAACAAAAAATTAAAACGAAAAAATCCGTACACATTGACCGCGGGCAGAGCACCATTCTGCAGATCATGTCAAAAGGAGAAAATAACGATGATGTAAATCACACAACCGGAGGTTGCAGGGTCGATGACTTCTAGGACGCAAGACACTGAATTATGCATACGAAACCAACGGCCTCAACTTGGAGAATTTCTGCGACAAGTCGTGCATTCGAGGAAGGTCAGTCTCAATCTTTAACATCAGATAATGATTTTGTAGCAGTATATACTGTACACGTACATATAAACTTATTTCTCCATTATTATGAACTCAAAGCTCTTCTATTTTAATTTGATCTTGAAAGTTGAATAATTTGCTGCATTATACTGGATTTGATGCCGATATATTTTACGTATTGTTTTATTATAGTTGCATTCTACAGTAGATCTGAGCTACATCAAAGCAACCTCAAAACTAAATCAAAATGTAACAAGATAGATACACGCAAAACACATTCGGGTTTGCATCAATTAATATGCAGCAATTAAGTTAAACAGTTTTAAAATGAAAGTTTGAATTCAACAGTTTTGATGGAATAAATTTTAAACATACTTGTACCGTACATACTGCACATAAAACTCTGACTGAAATCTGTTACATGGAAACTGATTGCGCACCTCATTGTAATTGAGTACAATTTAATAGAGAAATTTGTCACAATATTCTGTCTTCATTCGTACGAAATGAGCGTATTGGTCAACGGCAGCAGCTACTTAGCTCACAACCCAACAACTTTTCCGCTGAGTGCAAAAAAGCAAGTCATGTTGACATTAGTCAGCCAGAAACCGCATGACGGAAACTACTTTTGAACGCAACACTTCCTTACCGGTTGGTGATCACGTCTGGCATGCGTCACAAAAGGCTGTGGAGCGTGACGCCGTCAAGTGTTTTAGGTGATCCCAAGTCAAGCAATCGCTTTAACATGAAAGCAAGTCCATAAATGTATTACATGGAAAAGAAAATAACAAAACAGCTGGCAACTAAGCCAAGGAGTAGATAACGAAATTTAAAAAAAGTTAAAAATGACGAAACAAGACCCTAACCAAGAGAATGGCAGCTGTAAGATTCATCTCAATTAGGCTTTTAGAGAGGAATATCCTTGTCGCACTCTAAAAGGTCATTTTGAATAAATATTTGCGGCGGACATTATTTGTTTAGAATCTACTGAATGCTTATGAGAAGTGTGTTGCGTTAAACATAATTCCAGCCATAAAAGTTACCCGAGAATGCGAACAAAACTTAGTGCGAAGTTGTAGCCTGTCAGGGACGAGACAGCTGGTGCGCCGTGCAGCTCGGTGACAGGCGGTGTCACCAGGCCGGACCTTGACAGCAAGGAAATATACATTTTCTTGCCATTCAAGCAGCAGAACTGGAATAAACATGCTCACCCATTTCATCGCAAAATTACTTTCCGTCTTGATCCTTTGAGATGCTTGGTTGATCATGCGCCTCGATGCTTTGTCTTTAATTCAAGAACATTTGTAAAACATTTAATAGAGAGAGGTAAACATTCTATGCAAAAAAAAGTTTTCTGATAATTATTGAATGTAAGCCGAAGTGTTACACTTCTTGGAGACCGGATAATTCTCATTATCATGAGCACTAACTAAAAATTCCAATTTATCCTGAAAGACACGCATTTCGCGTCTCCATAGAAATGCGTCTCCATAGTTCTCCGTAAAACAATTCGGTATCCAAACAGAATGACATTGATTACTAGGCAAATTAAATAACAGATAAATTCTACAGAATTTTTAACGCAAGCGTTGTTAAAACCTCAATGACGATGCTCCAGAGCACTTTCAAGAGACACAACGTGCAGTCAGGCCGAATTCATGAAGCAACAGGGTAATGCCAGCGGAAAATTAAATTTATTTCAATCAAAATAACCATAGCTAATCTTGCCACAGTACAGCTCTTTCACTTGAGGCAGCGCGCAATCCAATTACAGCGAAGAGAATGGGAGGCATGAGGAAAGCAAGCAGCAGCGGCACTGCAGCAGGGAACAGGGTGCAAGACATGACGTCGCATAACAGTAAGTTAGCTTAGATAAATCATGAGAGGAGTTAGTTTAAGCCTCCCTAATCACAATAACGATGTTCCCAAGAGAAGGAGGACGGTACCGTTTAGTAGAAATTAAGGGAACGAGCACTCTATGATGCACAATGTGCGTCCTCACACCTTGCGCAAACGGCAAGATTGAAAAGTGTAAGATATAAAACAAGATTACAAGTAATAAGTGCTGAAAAAAAAACGTGAGCCGAAGAAAAGATGATCAGTCACAAAAAATGTCCTATTTCAACTAAAAAAGCCCGCCTTCCATCCAGCTCGTGACCTCATATCTTCCCCTGAGAGCGCTAATTCCCATACATACAATAGTTGTATTATCGTGAAGGACTTACGCTCAACAAAATGTACATTAAAAATGCAAACCTGAAAAAGCAAGTAATACTACTGATTAAATCTGTCAGTATTTTCAGCCAAATCAGAATAATTACCGAGTTCATAATTAAGCTACCCTCTAACACCGTCAAGAGTTGCGCAAAAATTGTGATGGCGGATCACAAGGCACAACTAAATCAGTAGAGGTACTCATGTTTACAGCATCAATAATTATAAGGCCAACTAAACTAATTGGAGTACTCACGTTCACAGAATCAGTTCCATCGTATATATCCACACGCACGAGATACATTTTATTTTCTCCATTGACGTGTGATGGGTTGTATCCAAAATATCTATTGTTTAGACCCAACAGAAAATGAGAGTTCCGAGTGCAGAGAGAGGCAACTTTACAGCACCCAGGAGAAAACTACCTTCCACTAAGAATCTTTATTTTAAAAAAATATTCCACCATGGGATAATTTTTCTATTTGATGAATTAATGTTAGTAATTATAAAATGAAGAATGAAATTGCAAATTATTAAATCACACCCTAACAACAAGATGAATAAAGAATGAAGATTATATGCACCAGATACCTTGAAAGGAAACATCTATATTATGAACGGTATCCAGAGTTCCAGCTGACGGCATTATCATAATGATTGACTTTGATGAGATCTGCAACAGATTGCCTGCCCATAAACGAAAGTTGATGAGCTACGGTCCAGAAGAATAGTATGATTCCAGAACTGTAACGGCTTGCTTGACTAGCACAACAATGCTCCCATTCATAAGCAAACGTGATACAACTGAAGAGTTCACCTGATCATGCAATGACACAATCAGTATTCCTGAAAAGGTCTCGTAAGCCCACGTTAGTAAACAAAGGATCTACATAGGGATGCAATGACGCACTAAAGCTACCTGACTGGGTATGTCACTCACGAGTTGCAGAGACCATACACGATGTAGCGCACTGCGCATGAACACGAGCTGCCAAGACTCCATTTCACCGCCTCGATGAACAACAAAAAAGGTTTGTACGGAATAACACCGACTTTAGGGTGACCTTAAACTTAAGATGACAAACGAACATTCTGCGGTGTTCTACAATTATAATAATAAGAAAGAACACTAAATAACAGGAACGTGACTGAGCAGAATACAGTTTAAAACTTACAACTTTAAATTCAAAATCCATAAATTCATTGCTTACAAATACATAAAACAAACAGAAGTGAGAGTAATATTAGATTCAATTACCAGTTAGTTTAAGCCTCAACCACAACAGAGGTGTGCTTGAAGACGCTATTGGGCATAAAATTTAGAAAAAGGGGAATCTATACACAAGATGTGTCCCCAAACGCTGCACTTAGAAACAGTAAAATTGAAATAAATTTATGGAACAAAAGGCAAACGTAAGAAGAAAGTAACAGGGTACAAAAAGGAAAACAACGAACCGAAGAAAATTTTCGCCACAAAAATAGCCATTTTATTTCAACAAAAGAAAGGCCTACTTGACCCTAAGCTTGGGACCTCTCACCTTTCTCCAGGGAGCGCAAAAGTAAAATTAATCGTTAAGAGAAAAATCTTATGGAATACGTAACTAACACTGAATGACATGCTGCTCGAGCTGAATGCAAGAGTTCATACTTATATTATACGCTCTTTTATTTCATCCTGAATTCTTCATTGAAATTGTCTAAAAAAACTCGAGAGTTAATATTTAATTTTCTTAAAGCTAATCCATACACCTTTACAGCTTGAAAAAGGAAATTTTAAATTTTAACCATGGTTTGATACACTTATAATAATTCTTAACGCCGTCGTGAAAATAAGCCTTCACATGTATCTATGATCAGGCTCAATGAATTCATGTAGGTTTCTGAACGATATTTCATTTGCATGACAATTATAGAAGAGCTCAGGAGAAAATTCCCACAAACAAGGTATTAACTGGATGCTGAGAAGCAGCTGAACTTAATAAACATAAAACATCCCAGAAAACACAAGTTAGGTGTGAAGAGGCATCCGCCAACTACATATTAACCCTTTGAGTACTACAGGGACATGTCAGTCCCGGCTCGAAATTGCCCTCGTTATCAAATACTAACAAAAATTTCGACGCTATGGAGCTGTCGGGACTCTCGTGGAACATCAAGCTACCAAAATATCATACGTCTGGCAGGCATGAGCCCACTACTTGTTGACAGTTACGCTTAGAAAGCACGCGCTGCATCTAGAGGATCATTGTAAATTTAGGTGACGCATTTTAGCTGTTTTCTTCAATATCACGGTAAATACTGTGATGAAATGATTATTTTTAGTTGCATAAACATCTATTCTACAGAATGATTAGAAGATATCACAGATACATTTGCAGTATATTCAAATATAACAGTTTTACTGCATGGGACCGCAGTGACCCGTCAGTCCTTATTGATGGGATGTCTCGACAAGCGCATCATGAGCATTACTCTATATTACTCAATAATATAATATACTTCATGCACTTACAGTTGTATTTGTACACAAATATTATAATGATGAAACCGACATTGAAACAATTGATAAGAAATTCCAATAATATGGCCATAATATTTCCAGTAAAGTCCTGGCGGGACTCTAAAGTCCCATTTCATAAAACATTGTAAATATAACATTTTCACTTAGAAATTTTTTCCTTGCATTACTTGAATGAAAAAGTTACATTACACAAAGTTTGAACAGATTTAGACAACTATTTCTATATGCCGGACTCAAAGGGTTAAAACATGTAGAAACGAAAATTCCAGAAGTGAAAAAAGGAACGACTATTTCCTAGTTTAAAACAATGAGTAGCTTCACCCCTCACTTCGATGATATAGTGTCCACAGGAATGATTTTGGCACAACGCTCAAAATAAACAGCGCAGAGAAAGGCTAAGAAAACGAAAAATTTCAAGTGCTCGATTTCATTCGCAGGAAAACATTCGCAAGCAGAGCGGTCTCATCAGTGACCTAATGAGTCACAGAAATACCTCGCCTAGTTTCCGGATCCGCCAAATTATGTATGAGCTCGAGCCTCGTACCTTCCATTACTGCGGCACAAACAACATCCGCAAAGAAAGTCATACAGAGACTTCAAAATGGTGACGGCAACAGCAGAACGAAAAAAAAAGTTTCGCTAATCCCAATTAGAGATAAATTATTCTTTACAAAAAGTATGGGTTAAGATTGACATAAGATTAGGTTGAGATTAATAACTCAGTTTTTTATGGTTACAGTTCTGGAAATCTTTATTTTCAATTCAAGACAAATTTCGGTATTGTCTTGCCTCTTAAATAGCGACCGTCGAATACCAGACAAGAACGGTATTTGCGCTCCTTACGTGCCCTCTTCATAACCTCAAAATTTTGGCACCTTTGTAATCTTGAGCCGTGTTCAACGTTCTGTTCGATTCAGTCAAGATTTCCTTTCAAAACATTGGGCACTCACATGTGTTCCTTATCTTGATCAAAGTAATCCGTAGATAATATTCGAAATCAAAGTTCACAAAGCGCATAAAAAACGGCTCTAGCAATGAAAACAGTTGAGGTCAGTGATGGTTGACCGCTGCAGGTAACTTCTTTCATGACCAGTTCTGCCTGATTTTCCACCAGCATCCGTCTGAACCTTCCCATGAAGGAGTAGGTCCGCACTGCCTCCTCCGAGCCGGACTTGTAAGCTTCAACTTTCACTTGCCCACCCTTCAGCTCACCCGCCATCTCGGCCGGCACGCACACAGGAACCCTAAATGTACTCCAAAAGCACCGCAGGGAAGTGGCCAGCATCACACACGCCCAAAACATCGGAGACACGTGCACCATAAAGTATAAACCTAGCACGAGGTCACGCTGCCGTACCTGTTGAAGGACATGGAGACATAGTCGGAACCCTCAGCGTAACTAGCAGTTCATGCAAATTATCTCCTCAAACAGCACCCACGCAAGATCTGCACACGTCATGCTCGCAACTCACATGAGCTACAACAAATATGATAAATGACGACATGGTCACTGTCAGTTTTAAGAAAAGGAATCATTCACATATTACTGATGGGAATGAATGAGAAAACACGCTTCCTCTCGTAAGTTTACAATTGTTTCTAAACAAAGGCGTAAAATTATAGTGATTTGTCTCACAAGAAAAAGGGTAATTAACATGAGATGACCCATTACTATTAATGAACAAAAAGTGATTTTGATCCAAACGATTCATGAACTTCATTGTCATGGATCACAAATATCTAGATAACCATTTGTACCATTCAGTGCAAGGATAATCCAATCCAGTCATAAGCTCTCTTCAAGCTCCGACCATGCATGAACGAAGTTGAGTCAGATTTATTACAGAACAGCCAGTGATGAGCATACCCTGTTATGGAATACCGATAAAGGGCAGCATTTGCACTCGGATTGAAAGGCCAATTGGAATGGGATAACGATTTAAAAGGTCGAATGTAATGCGATGCCCAAGGGTCAAAAGGTGCCTGGATGGCCTTTGGGTGAAGAGATCAGGACTGAGCGAAAGCATGGACATGTCGAAGACCGGCAGCAGCGCGACGGTTACGCTCAAGCATGAGAACGTTGAAAGGGAAAGGTTTCTGCAGGAGTAACACTGGAACAATTGATTGCACGACGAGCAAAACAGGAACGACAACAATGATGTGTGCACTTAAATGTCAGTCGACCGATTTAATTACGAGCTAAATATAAATGTTGCAGTTAACCCTGGAGGAATACTAATTACTCGCATATATTAAAGTTTTGAAAAGCAATACGACCGCATTGATCATGGCGTAAAATGAATTGTACTGAGTGCTCTGACACAAATTTCTTAACCTGACTCCTTTTACTGTACTCGGTAATTATCGAAGCTTTAAATCATATTAAACTTTGGCTCTTCAGCCAGTCTGTTGGATGAAGAGGCTTTCTTTTGAATGAGTAATGGCTACTCGTCGAGAGAAGGCACAATTTATACAATGGTTTATTGAAACAAAATCGGAGAAGCAAACTGAAGGAGCTTACAAACAAAATACAGATAAGATCCACCATCATGCCCACCAATTCGTGTATAGTAAAAGAAATTTACAAAGACAAGGACTGTCACAGATGACAAAGTGGGCGAGTGACCGAGAACATCTATGGGTAACATCAACCGTGCCTTTTCAAACAATGTTACCTATTACCGTTCTCCCACATCTATCCGTAGCGCTTCCACACCGCGTAACTATGCCTTTTTAACAATGCAGAAGTTCCTACTTTAGATGAACTATTTTTTGCTCAAAGTACATTTTTTAAAGGGAATTAAAAGCAACTCAGATACCCTGATTGTATCTTTCTACAGTTACATCGAAACATGAGTTAGATTACCAACTGTCGGTGCATGAATCATGAAGACGTGAGCAAAAAAACGAGAAATCGTTAAGTCATCATTATGGGGAAAAAAATTTTAGCTTCCTAAACATGTCAGAAATAACCGAAATTTGGTTCCACAAGAGGAAATGGTGGCAATGATCACAAATCAAAACGCCGACAGAATAAAGTCATCATTTTGGAGGCAGTTCTAAAATGCCTCCGCGGCAGCAAACACGCAAATCAATTCCGCATCAGTCGAAAGCTTGATTCACGTCACTGAACATCAAGATCAGTGCGCAAGAAATGCAACATGAGATGACAGAAGATTGGACCCTTTTTTTCATTCTTTGGAGATGAGGAACAGAAACGTTTACGCAACAAACCCGACATGGCAATCTGAGAAGTGCAAAACACACAACCCAGAATAAAAAAGTAATTTCTCGCAAAAAATTTCGAAACGAGGGTGAAATTAGAGATTTCTGGAATTGATTAGATTGTAAGTTAGTTTAGGCTTCCCTAACTTCAACGTTCTCCCACGACAGGTAGAAGGAATGCAACATTTACTATGGAATTCAAGGATCGGAATATTTAAACGCAAGGTATGGTTATAATAATATTATAACCTAGTTTGTGACTCCCAAGCTACAAGAGAGGCGATCTCTAAAGAGTAAAGAGAGAAGAAGACTTTTTAGTATACACTTTAGAAAACGGACAACCTATGCACGAAGAGTAATCACGCACAGGATACTCTGCCCATAGAAACAGCAAGTTAAGGGGCAAGAGGAAGACAACGAAGGAATAACGCAAACATGAAAACTGAAAGAAAGTAAAGTGGGCACGAAAGGTAGGAGTCCCGAAGGCTGCCTATGGCTGAGTTAATAACAGTATCCTCCCACGGGGCTCCAGTTCCCATAGCAAAAGTTAGACAAACTTATCTAGCCTAAGCCCATTGCCTGTATTATGCCTCCTCAAAAAAAAACACAAAAATAATAATTATAAAAATGAAATACAAAAAATTCAAAATGTCTCGATACCACCAAAACCTGAAAAAATTAACGGAGTTTAATACATTTTGATCGCGTCAACTAATATGAAATTTAATGCTTGTATTTGCTGTACCCACATTTGAATTCAAGATTACCTTAGACACCAACTTGTGTTGCGAGTGCTAAAATTTTCACGATAACGAGCATCGTCTTTTGAAACCATGGCATTTTTTACATCTGTTGTTTTTAATCACAGAAAACGTTTTCAAGAAGAGGTCACGAGGTAGTTGAGTAGCAGCAGTTGATAGCTAATACTTTGAAATCTAACTCAGAGTTTAGAGAATGATTTGAAAGCCTTTTACTACAACAGCCATAGATATCAGTGCGCTTCCCTAACATCTGACACTGCTTTAAAATCCCTCTACAAGCGATCCTAATACGTACCTAATACATCAACAGACGCGCCCCGTTGTAGGCGAAAATTACTGAGCGTTTCATCGTTCAGAACGGAAACGATCATCGTCGCAAGTCGGACTCTCTTACTTCGGGTTGCGCAAAACAATCCTACCTTTTCCGTCCGTAAAACAATCCTGCTTTTTCCGTTTGACGAGTTCAACTCTTGGGCAAGAAACCCCCAATTGTAGAGCTCGTTTATGAAATGGATTGAGACGAGACTCTCTTCAGAAAAATGTTTTCAGCACTGACTTTGAGTCTGCCGAAAATGACGGAACATGAAGTTACTGCCCCCACAGTTCTTAGATGACATTTGGAACACCAAAAAATAGGAACGTAGAGTGTAGTTGACTTCATAATTTCACCGTAGCAGATGTCATGTCACTCGCTGACTATTCCAGATAATAATTTTTCCAACTCATCGTCTCAAACAATTCAAACCTGATTAAAAAAGATCATTATTTCCATATAATGAAATAGGTAAAAAAAATCCAAAGAGCATACAGCGACAAGAAAACTGCATCTTACTACTGGTGATGGCAAGATAAGAGATGAAAGTCAACCCCAGAGAATGCGCGCTTGAAAAAAAAGGCACGGAGAGAATCTTGCACTCAATAGAACACTGGAAACATTTCAACAAAAGAAAAGTTCATTTCACGTTTATTGCACCGCATTTCCATTTCTGTGCTTGCAGAATGCGTTTTTGCACCGAAATCATCTGCATCACGATCAGGAGAGCCCTTGAGAAAGTGAACTACGAATTTTCGAAGAGCGAGAAGATCGACACGAAGCCTTACATCTCTGCCTCTACAAAGAATTGCCAATCCGTCAACCCGTGTAATAACTGTGAATTCGCAATTCCCCACCATAACTCTGGGTTAGAAATTCTGGACAAAGAAGTTAACGCAGGTGATAACCGTCAAGTTCCGAAACCCACCCAGCCCGCACAGCAGCCAGGGAGAGCGAAAGAGAAGGTACCCACAAACGAGGGCCCTAAGAGAATTAGCTCAACAAAGGTCGCTGCAAGAAACCTCGCTCAAAATCACACACTGTTTTTCAAGAGATAAGTCACTGCTTAGTGCGAAACCAAATACAAAGACAGTTGAATTGCTCAGAGTGTGACATAATATAGATAAAACTGACTTATTTCGTTTGGAACAATGAACAACAAGCAAGATCGACGAGATACAGAGAATAGGTGCAGTAATGGATTCACAGATGTTTTAAACTTTAAATTACACAAACTAAAAAGAAATGTCGGTCATGTCGCTGAGTTATGCTTGAACACACATTTCTTTCCGTAGGGTCACGACGGGAACTTCAAATCGCTGAAGAAGAAAAGGAGCAAAGACTTTTAATTATGCTCTATTTTCTGCGTGACCAACTTTTCCACAACAGCAACAACACAAAAACTTGCGATACGCTGCATACTTTCCCCATGCCTCTACCTCACTATGCGATCATTTTGGCCAACTTTGGGGTCAACCTTCAATCTAAGTCAACAATTTTTCGACTAGTTCCCGAAACGTAAAAAGCATTAAGGAAGTAGCTACGTAGGGACTTTTGTTTTTGCAGTCGCAAAATATAGAGCTCTTGAATTAGAAGGTAACTTTACGGAATCAGAAATGCAAGAGACAAAGACAGAACTCCAAAAGTACAGAAACATGGAGAAGTTTTTATCACATGCGCCAGTTTCGTGCGGTCCGGTCATTGGAAAATATCGACGATAGTCGCGGCGACGGCGGAGACGACGATGGGCATAAAGAATAGTACAACTTTCACCGCCTGTTATGAGACCTACCTCGGTCGAGACGGCAAGATAAAACCTAGGAACAGGCTGCGAGGAAAAAATCCAGCGCAATCATTACGACAGCCACAGCATCATCATCATCACTAAGCGGAAGGAAGTAATCTGCGGCGAGAACAGCAATAGAAGCGGGCTTAGAGAGGCCAAAAAAACTTGAGGATACTGGACTTAAATAGAAAGGAACCAGTCGTGTCATGAACGTTATTCTAGAGAGAGGAAGTGAAGGAAACGGAACGTCAAAAGATGAGGGATGTGCTTCAAAGAAGAAAATCTAACTCCAAAGAATTTTCCAAGAAATTTCAAGTAAAAGTGAAACTCATTCTGGTGTTATCAGACAACTTTTTACGCACAATGAAAGAGTAGTGCTAATTTTCCTTTAATTTTTTTATACGCCGTGAAACCTTTCTAATTCAGTCGAGAAGAATCCAAACACGAAAACCCATGTTAAAAGGTTTTTCTTCACTACAGCTTCTAGAAGAAATATGCTTCACATCGCATTAAGATTCATCGACATGTCATCGAAGTCGAAGCCAGTGTTGCATCAAGAGCAAGTATTCGAACTTTAACAACCGATGCTTCAGTTTTACAAGCCAGCTCGCTGTGCGCACTACCGACTTCAGCAATATCAAGCCTGGGAGTCAAATAAAGAACCTAATACATGACACCCCCACAGTGCGCGATATTTCTGAGTTCACAAATAAAGCTCAACAAGCTATGATCGCGCTGTTATATATAGTGCGTCCTGACGAGCCGCGCGATTGATCAATTTTGGTAATAATGGACCATTTACGTTCGCATTTTCTTACACCAAATACAAAAACATGTACTGTATATCTATCAAAATTGCTAAATTAAAACTAAATTCTAGTCTACCAAACTAAAACAATTGAATTATATGTATAAATAAAAACAAATGCAACAAAATTCGCGCTAACCACGATCATATGCAATAGCTCACTCTATCACGAACATTAGAATGGTATCTGCACGCACAGTAGGATTCATACCATCACAGAAACACAATAAACATCGATGCTATAGCCTAAGGGGCGGCTCAGGCTTGGCCTTAGGAAATCATACAAGAAGACAAACACGAACTCAATGAAAGGGGCGTGGGCTGAGCAGAGCACTAACATGGAATGAATAAAGCACCGACTGAGCGAGTCTTGAGACATGACATAAACTCAACTTGAAGATTAGGACAGAAGCTGTTATTTGGGATATTGGTTTGCTTTCGTTCAAATGATTTGACTACTTTTCAGTTCTAGATCGGTCGTTTGAGCGACTATTTCTTGAAAAAGTAAAACTTCATTTCTTGGCGCTTGGCAAGTTGCAATTTATAAAAGATGTGAGAATTTGCGCTGAATTTCGGACCACCAAAATGGTTTCGCATGGAAAGATTTCTACAAAAAATGCCAAGCGAGTAATGAACTGAAGCGAGTTCTTTCAATGAGAAGGTAAAATCGAAGGCTTAGACGAAAGAGAAACCAAACCAACTCATGGTAAACTTGCACTGAAGCCGTGAAAGAGAATCATGGCTACGCCTGTTGGATCTTTCGTCATTATTTTATAGCACAACACCCGCCTCGGCTCCACAACACAGCTCAGAGGTCGTGGAAAAATTTCATGGATTACAGCCAATTATCAAACTACAAACAGGAAGTGAGACATGCAAGTTGCAGTGACCAAAGCTACCAATTCACAGAATACGGCTGTGCGCAAAGCGATAAGATAATGGGATATTGTACATAAGTATTAAAATCACGCGATGTACTGGATGTGGTTTCGTAGAAGACGATTGCTCCATGGCATGCAGGTAGTCAGAACTTACATTGTATGGAACAAGAGTTGTTTTTCCATTTTCAGATTTAAAGAAACATAGCGAACCAGTTTCAGTAAAAATAAACGTAAGGCATCATCTTGTGGGATAACAGCACAGTGAAAGGTGCAATCTAACAAGGCAGTATCCTAAGTCACTTTGAAACAAACAATTACTCCTATCTACCGAATCACTACACTTTCTAAGCTTTGCTCTAATAAATTTTAATGACATCAAGTGAAAACTAATTTAAATATTAAACATCGTAAATAACTCTGATATGAAATATCATTACAAGAAAAGTTTACCTTACAAGCAAATTTCTAATTTGCTAATCTAGGGAAAACACGGACATGTTGAGAACAAAAATTTCAGCGCATGCAAAGTGGGAGAATTCAACATTTAGCTACAACAATGTTAGCATCAATTAAAACGTATTAGCATTTTTGAAATAACGCATTTTCATGTTCACGCTCAATATGAAAATTTAGAAAACTTCAAAAACATTACAAAGGTGAGTGTCCATGAGTTTAAAAATTGAATCCTTCAAAGTTGTTTAAAATTAACAGTAGATCTCTCGCATACGAAACAAGAGAAAAACACTTCCTTATTGGCCCAAATGATAATATTTGAATACAACTCGACTTCTTCAAACTCCAGCACCACCCTATGTGAAAGCATTACGTATTCATTAACAACGTAAGTACATTTTCTCACACTGGAACGCGTTCCAGGAAATTTTTAGGCAGCAGTTCAAATTCGTAAGCTCATATGACATGCAAGACCGCCCGTCGCGGCCATAACAGTTCCGCTTCAAGTTGGCGTTGAGAACAAGTACAAGTAGAAGGGCGGGCACACTACCGCGTCGCGGCAAAAACAAGACCTGGTTTCAGAGAATCGAGATGTCGAACACAAAGACGGCACATGATACAAAAATGGAAATTCGCTCAGACGCGCTCAATAAATTGGCATTCCGATGCGCGTATTCAAGTCGAAAAGAGTGCAATTTTTCCACAGGCAAACATTCGAGTGGATGATGCGGCTTTTGAAAAGAACGTCGAGAACTTATTAAAATAAGTTTTCAAAATGAAAAACCGGTACAGGATAAGATTAGATGTTAGTTCCTTAACCGCTACACATAGGCTCCAAAGAGAGAATGGAGGAAAGCAACATTTGGTAAGGAGTTAAAGGAACACGGAAAATTGAGGAAGAAATCAATGAAACAAGATATGAGTTGAAGAAAAGAGTAGTAGGTGCTGAAAAACAGGACAGCAGTGAACCGAAAAAAGGTGGTCCGTAAGAAAACAAAACCTATTCTATTTTAACATAAGGAAGACCTACCTAATCTATAGCTCGGGTCCTCACATATTCCGCATAGGAGCGCCAATTCCCATAAAAACAGCCAGCCACAGGAAAGTAGAAACATTGACAAGATATTGCTTGCATAACATATAAATTAAACTGCGATGAGATACCACTTGTAGGAAAAAATTCATAATATGCACTAATTACAAGTGAAATGAGACTTCATAAATCCAACAACCCCATTGATAAAAAAAAGACAAACAGCGGATCGCAAATCACAAGATGTGACATGTGCTCGACAACTCCACGCAAAAGAAAGCACCAGGAACCAAAGCCCACCAGTAGTCAAAAAGAAGCCATGATTAGCGAACACGAGGTTGAGCCCAGCACAGCAGTAACGGCATCCTGGTCCAAAGACCGGTTACGCAGAGCTCAGCAGTCCAAACAAGGCAACTCGGGCCTTCCGTCTGCAATACAAATGAATAATAGTGAAATGATACACCGGAACACGCCTGCGCACAGTCCACATGCCGATCAAAACGCATACAGTTACGGTAGGTCGCATGGCCGGTCACCGCAGGCAATTTTCGTCGGTCAACTACGCTCTGTAAGGACAACTGTTCCCAAAACAAGAAGCCGAAAATGCAGGCCAATGCAGGAGCAAGAGGGCCAATGCAGGTGCAAAAGGGCCAATGCAGGAGCAATTCCCGGATCTGTAAGCCGAGTTCCCAGTCACTTTACTCCTAAACCCGGCAATGAGAGAAATATTAGATGATAAGCCCCGTTTTGGTCACACACTACAAGAAAAGATCTGCATTCGCGTACTGAGGGGTAAATTTGCACAACCTCTTTTCCTAAATACCCGTGACTCGAACCTGTGAACATTAGCATGCCAACTCAGGGGTGAGTAGACAATAAACCGTTCATCTTCGAGTTACACGGTATCATTGTTTACGCATTTACACTTATACGAATAAAAATTAGTTCCAGCTAATCAACTAATACGATTACTGATGCAAGTTATGAGAAACTGGGACTAAATTTTGCCCGTTCTAGTTGAGGAGCGCATAAGATGATGTCGTGGAACTCGAGGATCGTCTTTATACGATTGATGAATGGTAATCATGCAGATTTAACCAATCAGACTAGAAACACTAGTTTTACAACGAGATAAGATAAAGATACATAAAGCTAAGCCCAAACTATTCAAAACATGAACGCACTGTCGTTGAGGATTTTATAATAGGTAACTCAGGAAATCTCTGGTGAATGCTACGCTACCTAATGGACAACACAGAGAGAAGATAGAGGCTCAGAAATTCTCAACTTCCCCAAATGCGCGGCCGGCTTCAAGAAATGCGAGAAAATGTTCCTCGTTAGGAAGTGACTTAAGGGTATCAGCGTCAAAACGGTTTCGCAAATAAAAATACATAAAATGAATGAAACAGAGTGAAAAACAAATACCTGCGTAATTTCCCTCGTTTTAAAACTCTGAACAAAGAGTACACTCAACTTCCAGCTCCCCACAATTGCACCCATTGAACGATTGTGATGAGAGCTCGAAATGGGGCTGTTTAGTTGGCTCATAGTAATTTACTATTGACAACACGGAGCTCACATTTCTGAGAATCGTATAATGTAAGTGTCGGAGTGTTGCTTGATAATAAGTAGCGAGCTGTTGCCTCACGAGAGCACTCTAGAGCCCGTCGAAGAACGGCTCACGAGACTATCGACCTCAATCAGGGGGATGAGCATGGGAGTTTTCCAGCAGCGCATCATCATCTACGATGCGCTCCAGAAGGCCAATGTCTAGGTTAATAATGACGGGATGACAGCGCCGGGGAATCTCGAGCGTTATAACAACTTGCGTAACTAGAAAATGAAGAATGACTGTACGAAAAATTATGTTCCATGGTATAAGAAAACAAACTCTCGGCAACAGCTGCTACGATTTGTGGCAATTGCAGCTGGCGAGGATTAAATTAAGGATTCATAGTGCATCTTAATTTATGGTTTGGCATACGGAACATGTGGCCACTGCTGAGCTTACGTAGCCAATTGAAGTAAGAATTATACAAATTTATATATTAGGCAAGGCAATAGCAAAATATTCGAATGATCTTTAACTGAGTGCAACTTGAACTATGATGAAAATAAAACTAGACTGAGATAGTAGAATGAGCTTCACGCTCAGATGCGTAAAATTTGATAAAAGCTCTCGTTTTTATGCAACCATAGAGCAGGATATGAACCAGTGGCAGTATGCTCGATGTCAAACATGCCTATAGGTTATGAGCGACTTTAGGCCTCCCTGACCATAACAAAAGTGTTTCTTAGAGAAAGGATGAAGACACCGTCAAGAATTGAGTTAAAGGAACGCTGACTGTATGTACAAAATGTGTTCCCAAACGAGATCTCAGCGCATAAAAATAACAAACTAAGAAGGAAGTTAACACTTTGACTGCGACGTGCGCCACCGGTGGTACACGGAGGTAATTTTCATAATGCTGCTGACCGACCAGTAGTTGCAAACTCAATTTTCATAAATACTTAATCAAAGCTAAATGAAGGCACGATCCAATACCTGTTGAGTATTTTTAAAATAGTTTACTACAACTGCCTTTAAATTTGAGTTTGGTGTTGAACTTAATATTGAGTAGTTGCAGTCAAAGTGTTAATGAAACAAGATGAAAATTGAAGAAGAAAGAAAGTAATAGGTGCTGAACCACTTGACAACAGTGAACCGCAAAAATATAGTCCACACCCGGACAAAACAAAAAATGTTCTAATTCAATAGAAAGATGCCTTCCTAACTTGCAGCTCGAGACCTCCCACTTTTCCAGCTCCTGTGAGTGGTAATTATATATAATAGTCTCATCTCTATGGGGGATGTCAAGAATGAATGCAGCCGTTATCCATCGGATGGTCAAAGGACAAATACAATAAAAAAATTAAAAACAAACTTACAGCCTAAAGCGGTATTGGCAGCCTTGAAATCTTAGATTAGGAGTTAGTTCAAGCCGCCCTAACCACATTGAATGCGTTCCAAAAAGAGAGGGGAAGGCATGATTTAGATACGGAATTAAGGGAACAGGGAATCTATACATGAGTGCATTCCCACACAGAATTCCTTACGCAGAAAAAAGTAAAATTAACGATAGTAAATGAAAGCAGTTGAAAGAAAAACTAACAGGGGCTGAAAAAAAATGACAGCTGCGAACCAAAGAAAAATGGTGCGTAACAAAACAAAAAATCCAGTCGATTTCGACAAGATGAAAGCCTACTTAACTTTCAGCTTAGATTATAAAAGATTATAAGTTAGTTTAAGCCTCCCTAACCGCTACAAAAAAGAGCGTATCGAAGAGAGGAAGGAGGAAGGCACCATTTAGTATGGAGATAAGAGAATGAGGAATCTATGCAGAAGGGGCATAGAAACAGTAAAGTTGAGAAAGAAGTTCACGAAACAAGATAAAATTTGAAGAAGGAAGTCAAAGGTGCTGAAAAACAGGACAGTAGTGAACCGAAAAAAGGTGGTCCTTAACATAACAAAAAACATTTTATTTCAACAAAAAGAAGGCCTACCTAACTCTCAGCTCGGGCCCTCACATTTTTCCCCTGGGAGCGCTAATTCCCATAGATACAATATCTGTATCCCCCTGAGGGGACTTAACTTTCAGCTCGGGACCTCATATCTTCCCTAAGGGAGCGCTAATTCCCATAGAAGAACTGTGTCTCTCTGAAGAGCACCAGCCTCAGAAAACTATTCAACAACAATAACATGTCCGTGTGTGAGTACATGCAAGTTGATGAATGCTATGCAAGACTTGATTAGGCAACACAGATTTATTTCGATCTTGTTTACGATGCATGAAGGCAAAAACTACAGGAAAATTTTCAAGAAGTGATTCTTCGCCCGTAACGCGTGGTACAGACGCAGAGCAGAGTACACTCGAGCAGTATACTCGACGCAGAATATACTGGACATCGTGGTAGGTTAGCAGTAACCCAACATTACAATGTATGAGAGGGAAAGATAGTGTTCCGTTTCATTTATACCAGCATTCCAGTTTTGAATTTCATGACCAAGGCAACAAACTTAATAATTATTCATAAAAAATTTGAAGGTTACGTAAATGATCCAGGGAGACTACAACAAAATTATCTAAACACAATTCATTTTCGAGAATCGTCCTGTGGAAAATTAATGAATTTTGACGATGAAACTCTTCAAATGTGTAGCAGATGACAACTAAGTTGAACCACCACTAGCTGACGCAACCGAGCGTGAAATATCAAGGCGCTGCTCTCACAAACTAAAAAAGATTTCACTTTCACATATATCAAAGCAGATGTTCCACTAAAAATAACCAAAAATAACCAAACAAATATAGGCAGAAAAAAATTGAGTGTGGCTGCAACTAAAGTGAAGTATTGCGCCTAAAAGCGAAGCATAAAAAGTCCCGAGAAGCACAAAAGCTCACGATTATTTCCAGCGTGAACTATTCGTGTATACATTTGAGTATGGAGTAGAGCATCGCGCCTCCTCGTGCACTACGTGGAAGCAAATAAAAACTGAGGTCGAGGTTGAGGGAACAAATAACATTTAATATGAATTTTTCTGGTGAGAATTGAAGGTAATTAAACGAGCATCACGCAAAAGATAAATTCTGCCTACCAATGAAATAATTATAAGCATATGTCCAATAGAAAACGACCACGCCGCTCGATATTTGTACACAAACGAAAACCCAGCTGTAGAGACACGGCGCGCAAAGAGCGTATTCACGCAAGCAAACGAGGCCCTTTCACCGTACATGGAGTGCGTCAGTGTGTCCCAATGTCTTATGGCAGAGGAAGTCCGTGTGTGAATACATGCAAGGCCTCCTTACAGCAGGCAAGCAGGGCGGGGTTACACAACAGGTATTACCAAGCATCGAGCCTGGTGATGTGATCTCGGATTGCTTCGCGAGTTATATCTTTTCCAGATCGCTCAACTAGCAAAAGCAAAGTTGAGCAAAGCCAAGTTGACATGTCCTCCTTATTTTCCTATATAAAAAGATAGCCAAGAACGTTGGGAAAGTCATCATCTCATGAAGAAGATCGATTGCTCGTCTGCCATTCCGCAAACTCTGTAGAGAAAAATCAGACAAGCAACTGCGGAGTACACTTAAATTGTATAATTACACCGTGATATTAGTTGCTTGCTGAACCAAACAAACGACAAAAGCTGGAATACAAAGAAGATCTGTCCTTAATTTTCTCCGCGCCTTCTCACTTACTCGTGTTTAGCTCATAATCAAGTCCCAAGGAATTAGGAGAACGACAGCAGCATAGCAAAACGCAGTTCGTCATGGCGTTTAGTGCATTCGAGGTCGGGCACGTGAACACAGGAAGGCGCAGCTTTAAGAAGCGCGACCTTCATAAAACTTAATTGTTACAGGCGTAATGGATCATTTGACAGATTGATCACTGATTCAACTGCCAGCATGACCTACAATGAGAACATTTACTCATTACATAATTGATAAGAGCAAATTATTTCCCAAAAATAGTGGCTAGAAGACAAATAAAAAATTACTTACGCAGATTACGTAAGATCTGTGATATGGGAACCCAAGTGAGCTCCCATAATTAAATTCTGGAATGAAACGCCAACAAGTGATTACCTTACCATGAAAATAAACACGTTAAACATGTTTCAAGAACTTTCAAAACTGAATAACACAGGCAAATTCATTTTTGCGGACAAATGTTTGAAGTGCACTGCTAGCCTCAGTCCACACGCCGACCGAGCAACAACGCAGGCTCGCAAAAATACACGAAAAGTGCGCAGTAAACAGGTCAAGAACAGAACATTTACAGAAAGAGCGACACAAAATAGGTCCGGCTCGTAACCGTGACCATCCCCCATCCTTGAATGCACGCTTCACTTCAGCGCCGGAAACGATACATGAGCAACAGATGAAGAAATGAAAGAGCAAACAAAAAACTGGTTGAGCCGGTGCCTAGAAGGGCATCGCTGCCATGACCGGAACTCCTTCCCAACCGAGGGTCAAACACCGCCAGGCACGCACAACACAATGGACTGTAGCGGTTCTCCACCTTATAGTTGCATGCTCTCCTACCTCCGTATTAGAAAGAGTTCTCTCACTGGCTCGATAAATGATTTGCTAATAAGTGTTTTCATTAGATTAAATTTGACTTTTTTCCATTAGATGTAGATCTGAATTCAGTTCAATTTTGTCCAGTTGATAAAATCTATTCCGAACATCTCTTCCCCAATAATTTTCAGAACTGCTCGAGGCGTATGAAGGACATAGTTCAAGAAACTCGATAGATAATTGGTAACCAAGTTTAAACGACGTAAAGATAATCTCGTCAAGCAATGTACTTGCTCAGAAAATCCATGTTCATGATTTTCAGAAGCTCAGCTAACCATATTACGGATAAGATTCTTAAAACTTATACATAATTCCCATTGAAGAGTGCTGAACATATCTGAAGCACACCGAGTGTTCATTAAGCTGAGTTACAAGAAAAAGTAGAACAAGAGGCGAGTGGCGCGAAGAAGTAAAAACAAGAAATGAAACAGAATGTCAAGAGCCACTGACGCTGGGCGAGGCTCGGATGCATTCACTTGCACCGAGAGGTTGTCAGACGCAGGAGCGGCGCACCTGCAAACATCGCCTGATATCCACATGGTTGAACAACTAGACAACTTTCCTTCTGTTTTTAAAAAATGGAATAAAATCTGAGCCGAAACTACATCTGTATCATGAGTATTTTAGAAAAACTATCGTCATTTAGCGGAAGTGAAAGCATTGAAGATGAAACAACTTGAAAAAAAAAACTGATACAAGCGATTAATATGAGTGAAGCAACTTGATGAGCACGGGGTAAGCACTTAAGGATTAATACGCTTACAATGACAAGACCGATTAGATCACGAGTTTTTAAGCCTCTTTAACCGCAAAAATGGTGTCCCAAAGACAGGAAGAAGGGAGGCACCTTTTAGTATGGAATTAAGTGGAATCTATTTGCAAGATGTGTCCCCCACACTCTGCGCATTGAAAAAGCAAGGTTGAAAGAAGTTCATGAAACGACATGGAAAATGAATACGAAAGATCGGTAGAGAAAAAGCAGGACAGGAAAAACCGAGAGTGGTGTTCCGTAACAAAATAGAAAACCTTTTCTATTTTAACAAAAGAAAAGCCTGCCTAAACTTCAGCTCGGGACCTCCTCCTTTTAGGAGCACTTATTTCTATAGATACAATAGTTGTACCACACCTAAGGGGTTTGACCAAGCAAATTCTGTAGTTAATTTTTAAAACCAGTACATCTTTGCAAATATATTTAAATTAGGGCAAAGCTTAATTCAAAGGTCGAAGTACATGCAGAAAATTTGAATTATGTTAGGCATTATATTATGAATGGTGAAATCAATATTTTCGTTTGAACCTCGACAAATTTGCAAACGAAGAGAATGATGGTAAAAGAATTTTACGAGTAAAATAAAAAATTCGCAACACGTTTGCCGAATCCTGTGGCAAAAATTAAATGTGAATTCATGGCAACTCGTTGTTAAGGGGTTTTCGAATTATAAAATACGACTTTGTTGCCGCTTATGACTACCCTAGTGTCACTAATTATCTCAATATTTTACTTTTATAATAAAAGTACTTATAAATGCCTTTTTATGCCCTGAAGGGGTCGTACTGACCAACTCCGCACTAGAGTAACTGAATAGACGAATGACTGAACACATTAGTATGTACAAAATTAATGAATGACATAATTCGAGTTATTCGAAATGTAAACGTCTAATAAGGACTGGTTTATGCATGTGGCAACCACGAGAGATCTCACCATTAAACGATACTTAATGAATTCAACAGCGAGAGTGAGAGAGAGAGACTAGGAAGTAGAGGCAGCTTGCGGGCTTCTAACAATGGAGGTCAGAAAGCTATCATCTACATCTGCGAAGTATGCGCTGCAGAGGAAGAAATTACGTGTAAATGAGCACAGAATCGCAGGTACCTCGGCAGGCTGGATCAGAAGGGAGCTACAGTTCAATCAAGTAGAACTACAAAGTACCAATAGACAGAATTTATTATTAATATATTATTATGAATGGATAGATTTACAAGAAAAGAATTCTTCGACTATTTGAATTTGGACAGAGTGAAACACGGTACCATTGTTTGAAACAAATATTTGATGTTCGAATTCTTTCAGGCGATTGGTGACCAATAAAATCATCTAAACAAGACGCCTCAAGTCACCTTGCATCAGTAAATGAAGCCTGCTAACAACAAATGAAGTCACATGTCACTCAGGCTATCGCTTATTTAAACCTCGGAAATTTGGTGGATAAAATATAAAATTAAGTCGTCTTGTTTTCACCAGGTAAAGGATTGGTCATTTTGCCATCTTTAAGTTAGTAAGGAATAAGGTATTATTTTGACAGTTCATAATTGGAGTAAAAGTTTTTTATTTTGTTCTTTGGCTTTTGCCGGAGCAGCGGTAACATTTACAAAAATTTCAGAGGGGGTATTTAAAGACCAGATTCCCATCGAGAGGTCAAATCCCTCGCATAAGAATGAGAACGTGTAAATCGACGACAGCAAGAGCTTCAATTTAAGATGATAAACAATGATGAAAGCATGGTCATATTACAGTATTTACTTGGTCAGGTCGATGTAAAAGTCGTGGTGCAGATGACTCAATAGATCCACTATAGAACACTTGACAAAACAGTCAAGGAACACTTAACAAAACAGTCAAGGAACACTTGATAAAACAGTCAAGGAACACTTGATAAAACAGTCAAGGAACACTCGACAAAACGGTCACGGAGCACTTCTGAAATAATGCGAAGAACACGAAACAAATTAGCGAGCGACCAAGTCCCGCACCATCCCCAGCTGGCGACACCAGCGTTGCTGTGCGGCAGTTCGCTCTCGCCCTCACAGTGCTGCACTAACGAGGCCAGACCAGCACCACAATTTACGATAATTTAATCAGACAGCAGCCAATTATATTCAGACTGATGTTAAGTAAGCGTAGATCTGCCCCGACGTTTCCTTCACCGCGCACCAGACGAAAGGGAAATGTGCGCAGAACTAGAGTAGAAAATTGGCGTGGTACAATTTGACTCAATGGGAACAGAGTCATTTGTGGTTACGCTGTGGTATTTTTACCTCAGATGACTTCACTATCATATGTACACCAATTTATAGCGCACTTTAAATGAATTATTACTAAGACGCAACGCGAAACAACTACGTAGTCATTTTGAGTGATTTAAAATCAAGAACCTGACCAGCAATGTTGTAGGTCACAAGCGATTCACCACTGCAATTGATCAGAAGTATATCATAATTGCGGGACTATTGTACCATTGCTCTGGCCTCTCAAGTCTAGGCAGTCCCACTGACTCCAAGCACACATCAAGGACAATTTCATGGTACCAAACACCGCTTGGTTGTGTTTTGCACTCAGTGTGGTGGCCCACGTTACCGTCCTCGGGATAATATTTGTTAATTTGTTAGACAGTCATCCTCTCTTGGATAATATTTAGGTCAAAGAGCAGTCGTTTCACACACTACAGTTATGTTTGCTGTGTTCGGTACGGAGTTTCAACAATTCAATAACTAATTAAGAATCTCAATTTTTAGAGCTATTCCAGGCTTCTACGCAAAACTTTGTCAACTTTTCTCGTACAAACAAATAAACGGTAAATAGATTTAACTATTCTTTACTCCACGGATATCGTAAGAGATTACATAATAGCTCAAGCCTCCCTAACCACAACCAAACTGTTCCCAAAAAAAAAGAGGCCGCATTTTATATGGCATTAAAAAGCGGGGAATCTATGCACAATGTGTATCCCCGTACCCTGCGAATAGAAACAACTGGATTGAAAGGAGTGTCAAAATTTCAGAAACAAGATAAAAATTGGAAAAAGGAAGAAATAGGCGCAGAAAAAAGCACGACAGTGAACCGAAAAAAGGTAATCCGGAGCAGTGAATCTCATAGATACGCCAATTGTATCCTCTTGGTGGGAGATAACGTCAAAATTACAACCAAAAGAGCTTTGAGATCAAAACTGTACGGTCAACTCGTCAATCACTTGGCCACATATAGTGCATTAGCAGAGTGCGATTAATAGCTCGGGGTACAAATTTTAACGGCCACGTCTAGGAAATAAACCGTTTTGCTGCAGGAAATAAACCGTTTTGCTGCTTGAGCGCAGGTAGTGAGAACTTTGTATCAAATCAACTTCTCGATCATGGTGCTACGGTGAGCACAGAAGGAGGGAATTTTATCGCAATGACACAAGTTTCGCATGATTACGACAATCATTCGTAGCTAGAACAATGAAGCGAGAAATCTGCAGTTTGATCACGCTTTAGAGGTCAGAAGGTATCATAGCATTCAATAAGAGCATCAGTATGGTAGCATCATCGGATGAAAGAAAATGATTCTGCTTGAACAAAATTGTTTTACTTGCGGTAACTTTTAGCATTAATTTTTAACAACTCTGCTAAACAATATTTTATTACTCGATACGCTTGTCTGAAATTTTTCATTTTCAATTAACATTTCTCTAGGCTTCATAACCTCGTGTATAATTAAAATACCTCTGCAGCATAGATCTAGAGGTACACATACAAGGTTTGTCTGACACTAAATATGTTCACGCAGCACATGCGGACAAGGTTTCCGACAAGATTACGAATCCCACCCTCACGAGTACTCCCATAACAAGCCACTAACGTAGAACTTAAGGCGGATACGCGAAACCCCTAAAAATTTAGAGTAGAGTTTGTACGTGAGCCATCCATGCCTCCACTCCATAATGAAGGATGTTCTAGCGTACTTGAATTAAAATTACGCAATTCATCTGAACAAAGGATGCTAACAATTTTAACTGACAACTGAAAAACTAATATTTTAAAACGCTTACAGTGGCTTTTTTCGCCAAAAGTGACCTTTAAGGCTATAGCCTACAGATTTATATTTCCAAGAAGCCTCAGAGCTCCTGCATAAACACGGACTGGCAACGAGAGCTGCAGAGAGAACGCAGACAATGCTGATATTTTGCGAGGTATTTTACGCTTCGTCATCAAAATATCAGTCACATGATAATGAAAGCTCAAACATCAAAATTTCAATGGTCGCTAGAATCCAAGCATGACACTATTCTGCTGAAACGGCAACTTTAATGAATTGTTTTACGTCGGAAAGCATAGATCAAGCAAAGAACTGAAGTTGTCATCAGTTCAAAGCGCCCACAGACCCGATTAATTATCAGAGATGATAGAGTGTAAATTATAGATGAGCCCAAAAACCGTCCGTCGAGTTACACAAGTTATTATTCTGAAACAGGATTCCGACGTTGAGAGTAAGATTTTACTGGCAACAATATGCACTACAGCAATTTGTTTAGCACGAAGTTAGAATGAAATTGGACAATCGATCATCTCCATAATTGCTAGAACAAATTTTCAGTCTATTGCTGTTTAAAATTTTCTTTCTATAAAATTTTCTCAAATACACGCAAAAAATACACTCACTTGAACCATCAAGTGAGTGCCTTCTCCCACATCATCATCACCACCATTGACGATGGAAGTAACGACTTCACAATATAAGCGGCATGGGACAAGACCACCACTGCACCGGGGGTAGCAAACCCGAGCTCTACACTGTCACTATCAACACAACAACGCAATTTGGCACGGAACGTCACCACGGAGCCGCAACTCACCTTGCTCCGACTCGTCGCTCTCCTTGGCGCTGGGCAGGGGAGACAGGGACGAGGTGGCCGCGCTGCTGTGGCTTGACGCGCCCGACGAGTATGAAGAGAACGAAGACGCGGGGGACGAAGGCGACGAAGAAGAGGAGTTGAAAGACGAGGAAGAGTAATGGGAGGAGTGGGAAGACAGGGAGGATGCGTGTGAGGGCCTCCTCAGCATGCCGGTGTTGCTGGTCCCTGGAAATAAGTCAACATACAATTATGGTTTTCGAATATCTGGACTCTATTTCTTCTTCAATCACATCACGAATTCAATTCAATAATTAAGAAAACTATCACTTTTAAATGCCAAACAAACATTCTTTACTAGAATTCTCGTAGACACACCTATGACTACAAGATAATATTCATTCGCAATCTAACCTGCACTTCGATGCTATCAAATAACAGCAAAAAAGTTGCTACAGAAGAATAATACCATAAGACAACGCAGCTCAAAGACCACACATTATACGTCTTTGACGATGCGCTCTAACTATATATGTACAGCAAATGGCTTGCACAGCTCCCCTATTGAAATCCTGAGCCTTTCACAGAGCGTTTTCAGGTAGTTATAAGCCAAGAGATAGTCGTTTTCAAGCAGTAAATTAGCCCTTTTCGGCGCAAATGTCGTTTATTTTAAGCCCTGTTAAACGGCTATTTCTGGGCATCGAAACGGCTAAGGCAACGGCCATTTTGGGCTTCTCTGCTACTTGAACGAGGCTAGAGGTTGTCGAAAAAGGCTTGAAAACGACTTTAAACGACCCGCAAAAGTATAAATTCGACAGCCATTGACTTGACCTATAAAAGGCCATTTGAACGAAGGGCCCTTTTCAAGCCCTAATAGGCCAAGTATAGGTAGGAGTCGGTTCGAAGTCGTGATTTTTGGCCCTTTGTGCCGTTTTTGACCATTTACGACTAATTTACTACCTGAAAAGGGCGATAATTTTCAATTGGGTCGTCCCCGTCCTCTTACAAGACGAAAAATTTCCGCCATTTCTTTCGAATTTGTGTTATTTTTCCCGTGGTTGTCGATGAATCCAACAGAAGAATAAAATAAACAACTATCAATTCAATGCAGAAGTTCGATGGGCGTTCGCCTTTGCCAGCGACTGACGTGAGTTATCAGAAGCGGCCACGCAAATTGCAATCAAAACTCACTGTAACGGACAGGGGCACGATAGCGAACAATGCGCAAAGATAATAAATTGCGTTCACTTCAAACAATGTATTCAGGAGAGCAAAAATTTCTGCTACATTCATACGGTTGCCTTCTCACACTTTCGTTTCATATGATCATGCAGGCACTCTGGGAGCAACGTGGAGCTATGTCATAACTTATCAAAGATGATCGCTGACTTCCTTGTGCATCAAGTTCATGATGCAAACACTCGAGACAATTTAAAGCATGTCGTATTAGTCACTAGGTTTCGTTTAGACAAAACTTTGAAATAATCGTTTTAGGAGGTTTAAATACGTACAAATTTCAAGCTCATTGATATCAAGCATTCAGAACTGTAAACGCAACTAGCGTACTCAAAGATGAGAAATGAAATCATTTCAAATCTTTATACTATCACAAAATCTTATTTTCGCACACTTCGAAGGAAAAAATGGAATATGGGGTGCTAAAATAACCCTACATTCCTAATTTCTGAGCCCCCAGTGAGAGTGAGATTCGCATCACTTGCTGGTGAATTGCGACAACTGTGAACGTTCAGCGAACTGTCGAAACCCTCGTTGGATTCTGATTATCTCGTTGACTCGCTTGCTTGCAAGCTTACTTGCCGGCTTGTTTGCTCGTTTGCTAGGCAGCATACGTGCTGGCTCGTCACCGTCCACACTCAGCTTTCAGTAGTGACATCAAGTAACCTTCAAAACCCTGCTTTCAGTGATCACATAGGACCCCATTCTTAACACTGAAATTTTTCCACTTTCATTTTACGGAAAATATTACCCCACCATTAGCTTAACATACCCTAGTCAAAAGAAAGACGATCTGAAGAGAGTGAAGAGAAGGGACAGTTTAGTATGGGCTGCAGAAAACTGGGTATGCGAAAGGTGTATTTTCACACAGGATACTGCGCGTATAGAAACAGCACTTTAAGAAGGAAGATGAAGAAAAGACAAAAAAGAGATAACGAAGAGAGCATGAAAATTGAGCGAAGCAAAGTGTACGAAAAATAGAAGTCCCGAAGGCCAATCAATAGCTGAGGTAACAGTATCTCCCAGGGGACGCCAGCCCCCATAGCATAGTATAAACAAAACTTACTCACATAAACATATTTATTGCCCATATTATGCCTTATGAGGGGTTAGACAGCTTAATTTCAACCTCCAATTATCGTCCATTTTAGCAGATCATCTTTCACAAGACCCCATATCATATTGGCAACCACAAAAGTATAAATTCGAGAGCAGATGATTACCGGAGAAGTTTTCAAGTCAAGCCTAATTCCAGTTTTGTTCATCTATTGCCTTTTGAACGAGTGCAGTAGATATGATAAGCGTATCAAGTGCTGATGCCAGAACCAAAACTTTGTATAATTATTATGAGTATCATAACGACGGCTATTAAATGACGCAAAATGTAATTGAATACGCGAGGTAAAAAAAATCCTCAGTAGCATTACCTAAAATACTCGGATTCATTCGAACTTAAAGGCAGCATGGTTGAGCATAACTAATCAAATGCATAAATAAGAGATCCAAGACGTGTGTCATTCAAATAATCGTCCACTACAACAGTTATAGAGCAGGAAACGAAAGGCATTCAGAACCCAAGAAGAATGCCCAATTAGAAGTTCCTGCTGGTGTAACACGAGCTAAGGATAGCAACGCTATCGTCCACATTGTAGCGCCGACAGCGGCTCCCATGCCTCGCTAGCTCGAGCACAGCATTTGTCGCAGAGCAGTCGTACAATGGCACAGCTGGCGCGACTGCTATCGCACCTCATATCGTCAGCGAGAGCACAACAATTTGCTCAAATCGCGGTCTTGCGAAACAAACGGGCAATCGAGTGGTGAGAAACTTGGAGCTACTTTAGGAGACAATGATAAATGTGATGTATGTTATGTTACGAATATTGTAACTCAAGGAGCCTACTTGTCTGCTTCGAAAAAAATCGACGAGAAGTAGCCGAACCAATCTGGAGAAAATTAAATTTCTACTACATACATACATTAAAGACCCAGAGGGTTGCCCTAACAATTCATGACCAAAGTATCCTCCTGCAAAGCCTGATAATGGAAAGTCTATTCGGTGTCGAGCAAATTTTTGGCAAAAACAAAAATGTTTCGACCAACGCAGCGCAAAACCGTTATCCGAGCAGCTGAATTTAAACGATAGCGAAATAATGCTTGCAAGTCGAAGAGCAACGCATAGTCAGCCGAGAAGATCAAGGCCGTGAGCGCGAGAGGAAGCAGCAGGTGGGAGTCACACGAGAGAAGATCGCGTGAAATTGCAGCAGTGCGCTACTAAGGTTACGCTATTCTTACCCACGGTCCTTTCCAGTGCATTTCCGATATAACAAAGAGGCATGCATACAAGAATGACGGCACAAAAAAGTCCGAATAAATTCACATACGACTACACTGGAAACAAATTAGCTTCGTACATACAATATAAATCCTTGGTTTGAGATAAATGAGTCTCCTGAGCAAGAATTTCAGCACTGTCTAGTGTGGGTATCGGGACAGTTCATTCAAGAACACGTGAAGATGTCTTTTTCATGGTTCATAGCTAATAGAATTATAATTATCATTTGGGTTAATACGCACTTTGCTTTAATCAGTTTCCGCTGTGACTTCTCTGTCTATGTCCCCGCTATAATCTTAAATTCTTCCTTCCTAACTTGATGTTTGAGAGCTCAGGGTATACGGTATGGGAACACACTTTTTGCATAAATTTTATATTTTCCTTAGTCCATACTAAATCATGGTCTTTTCTCTGCTATGGAAACGGAACTTTAAACTAAGGTCTATTCCATGCTTCACTACGCACTTCCGCCAGCACTGAAGACCTATTCTTACAATTCATATAGGAAATGATGTAACTGAAGGACTGGGCATCTCCCGCTTTCCTTGTTACTAAAGCTAACGGAATGAGGCCTGATAACGGTTGTTTACCAAGAAGACGCCGCAATCAGAACAAAAATTACCTCAAAAATTAAATTAAACCTGGCATTAAACAATAAATTTGTTTTTGTAATCATCCAGAGCAGAGTACGAGGCTTAATAATTAAAAGGTTTAAAACATGCCCTCCAAGTAAAATTGAATAATATTACGAACTTGAAAAGAAATACTAACGACTCAACTCTGTAATCTTTCAAAGTAAGACATGCACGGAGAGAAAACAGGACTCATCTCAACTTCCGTTTCACAAATTCAAAGACGCTGTCAAATTTCTATTAATGAGAGAAGAATCTCATTTTATATTTCTTTGGTCTATAAAACAAGCTCAGTAGAACCGTTTTAAGTTCTTCTGCGGATCATTTCTCACAATAGAATAAATATTTCAAACTTTAGGATGCAGCACTTGGTACAAAGGAATCAAAAAGTGTCAAATGAGGGATTTAAAAAAACAAGATATATGAGGCCGACAATATTAATGTAGGATGCGATGCCCGGTAAATGAGAAAAAATGAAATTTGGAATAATTACGGATTCATTTGTTTAAAAGAATACGGCCGAGTCGGTATATGAAAAAAGTATTCCCTCCCAAACTCAGAAATAGGGGGCAAATGATAAATAATCAGGAGAGCAGCTTCGTATCGCCTGAATAGTTGGGTGAAAAAGTAATTTATCTGAAAACGCAGCAAATATTAGGAATAACGTACGTCAACATACCACGCGCCAGCAAATTATTAAATTTTTCAGTTCTATAACAGATTTAAATGTTCAATACCGCTGAACGCGTTATGTTCATTTGAGATAATCCCCATGTAAAAGATTCTAAGATTCGCCTCGCGAGCTGAACATTAAAAAAAAATGGCAAACTAACGTGAAATTGTTTTCGAAAATTAAAAAGGGGGTTCGCTTCAACTCATTTTGTTACAGCAGCAGGGGAAGCTGGCACTGCGGTCTTCGAACGCATTGCCACACGTGCAGTGCATTTTAATTTTTACAGCATATATTTGAGGAGATTTAAAGAAATTTTACACCGCACGAAGCAGAATTTTGAAGCTGATGACATAAGATTTCGAAACAACGTCAAACCACATGAATCAGTAAAAAAAAACAAGTGTCGCACCACGTGAAGATGCAAGAGCATCATCGAAGCGCATGAGAAAACCTAAAAACAACACATCCTCTAAGGGAGAGCAGAAACAAGAGCAGCCTCAGCAGCAGGCAACAGATCGTGTCGCAGTCACACCAACACGACCACGAAGACAGACAAGGATCCCTCACCAACTCAAAGAGGTCAAGTCCCGTAGAGGCGAGTCATCCAGCTGGCCTGGATTCGTGGAGGCTTTTATGGTACAAGATTGAAGGGATAATTTCTTCCAGACGGAGATGGGAGACGCAGGACACGAGAACCTGATTTTCTTTAGAACTTGCGACCCAACGAGTGACGATTTAATGAATTCAGTGTAAACTGGAGCTTGGTGTGTGAATAAGCGAGGAAACAAATAAACACAGGAAAGGTCAAAACTCGAATTGATTGATTATAATTAAGTTTTAGCCTCTCTTAGAATAACTAAGATGTTCAAAGGGAAAAGGATGAAGCTACCATTTAGTATGGAGTTAAGGGAACGCAGAATGGATGCATAAGGTGTGTGTACCCGTGCAGGATCCCGAGCGCATAGAAACAGTAAGTTAAGAACGAAGGCTATGAAACCAGATGAGAGTTGAAGAAGCAAGTCAGAGGTGCTGAAAAACAGGACAGCAGTGAACCAAAAAATGAAGGTTCTTGACAAACAAACGCGTAATCTTTCAACAAAGTGAAGGCCAACCAAACTCTCAGCGAAAGACGTCAAAACTTGAGATCATGCAAGATTATCAAGAGTACACTTCAGACACAGTCCCCGAAAATATTCCAGGGAACGCTAAACAACATTGTATCTAACGAATGTTGAACAAGAATGTGCTAAAGGTAACAAAGTTTGGCACAGCAAACCATGAATTTGGCGTCTAATTACATCAAAGGCAAGATAAATGTTCAAAGGTATACACAATGAATGAAATAAGCAAACAAACACGCACGAACAAAAGGATGCGCCAAATAATGTTCTCTGAACCTTCAGAAATCGCTTTACAGAAAATGTATGGCGAGTAAAACAAAAAGAAATTTCACTTTACAACAAAATTGAACTAATGTATTAGTAAACACATCTATCATCTATAAATTCCCTGCATTTAGGAACCAAATTACAATCACCACACAGATAAAACAGTAGGTGATAACGCTCTCCAGCTAGCAACCCTATTCATGCTCAATAGCTGAACCTTGGTCGTGTTACTTTGCCGGGAGTAGTTTCTGTTATGGAAAATGAGACGAGCTTCTTCGATGTGGCAATCATGGCAGTCAAAACATTCGATAATTTCGTATGAACCTTATGAGCAATTACTGTTAAACTCAAATGGAAAATAATCGTACATTACCGAAATTCTCGTTTTAACAAATATTATTTGAGAAACTTTCTGCACCCACAAAATCATTGCGCAGACAATATTATAAATAATCACAGGTTGTTTGAGAATGATCGTACCGGTACTGTACAAATTTCAAACGTCGTAAATTGTACAAAAAAATAATTACCAATTTGTATCGGAATAATAATAGTTTACGCCTTTTATCTCCAAGCCTCAGTTTGAGAGTACGCAAATAAGGGAGCTTTACCCCATCAAATTGGCTGTAATTCGATTAGTTCCGGTGCCTCCCTTCTGTATGAAACAATGCCAATATTATTACAAGTTCGTCTATGAACGGATCCTCGAAAAAATATACATGAAGAGATGTAACCTAAACAGCGTTATGAAATTTTGCGTTACAAAATTACTGAACATCACTGAAGACAATCATCGTGATCTTATTTATTCACAGTTATTTAACAGCGCTGAGGTTTTCGTATAATCACATCATATCCAAGCATGTATTAGCCTGGTGATTTCAGAGAAAGTTTTCAATGGGTTATTTTCAGGTTTCACAAATTGCATATTTCTGATCAGCCATTACACATCATCAATAGTATGTACAGTTGGTATACAGGTTTAAAGTAATTTGGAGTGATTACCTTCGAAGCGAGCAACAATTTCAGATACTTTAAGTCCCATCTGAGGCGGTATCGAGGTCGCGTCAAACTTGAGAATGACCTCATAGCGGCGGTCTGGCTGCTCAGCTCGCTCTGTATCTGCCTCTGGCTCCATCGCGAGTATCTTGTTCAAATACGATCACTATCATACCATATAAATAATTGAGCTCACTCACTGGAAGATACCAGAGGCCTCACGAACAAAGATGATAAGCTTCACCGAATTTCTCGTTTTACATTCAATTCAGTTAAATTTCTCAGATCGGTGAAAGATTATTAGGACTCTTAAGATACCACGATATATATTTATCTTGAAAGTCCGGCCTGAAACATAGTGTATTTAAAGGTAAGAGTTTCACTTGTTGAATTTTCAGAGTGATAATTATTCAACTTTTTAGAATAAAAAGAAACCTAAATTCAGAACCTTCCCCACAGAACTTCTATGTTGCATGTAACACTTATGCAACTCCGAAAAATTTTAAGTTAACTATACAACTCCCGGGAAGGAAATTCCGGCTGAGATAAACAAACTTCAAATAAAACGAAATCTAAAATCAAAATAACTCCAACTTGAACACAGCACTTAACCCCATGGGACGTCAATCTGATCACAACAACTTCACTCAGAGCAACACTATCGTGGAGCACACACACGCACATCCACTCGGTAGTTGGTCAACTTGGAATACCTTAAATCACGGAAACTACAACAGAGGCAGCGGACAGCACGACTCCACGATCGTCACTGCAGCTCTCGCTTGCCCGAGCTGTGGCTTATCTGCGCGCAGCTGTGACTAGCCTACCAACAAGGCCTATACCTGCACAAGCGAGCCCGTTCGTACAGGTGAGACCATTGCTACGCACAACACGTATTAATTACAAAGCAAGAAAGCCCAGATAGATAACCTAGAGAAGCTATGCGGTAAAGAACTGCATTGCTCAGAGGCGGTACAGGGGTACCTGGGGAATCCAGGCTCTTGACTTGCAACTTAATTGGCTTGCATGCGTACGTAGTCTAAACGTAGTTATTATGATTTGTGCCTCCCAGAGGAAGTAGTTTTGAGATAAATTTTGAAAATAACTTGTCAAATGTTGTGCTGACAGAAGTGTATTTCATGTGTAAATAAAATATAAAGCAGAAGTACAAAAACGATCTGCGTGCAATTCAAACGCCAGGAAAATAACAGAACATGAAGAAGCAACACTACGCAATAATTACACTCGACCTCAACCACAGACTGCAGGAACGAGATGCCATCGACAAGATGCGACGAGCGTTCCATCCAAGGATAAAAAGTTGACGCTGAAGATGGGACCCATGTCTCAGATTTACAGACAACCCTGAACAGTTTTTCGGTAACTCCGACAAAATAAATTAAACTCAATTGATGAAAAGCTGGTTGAGTTTCCGCATGAAAACCCCTAGATACTAGAAGTTCCAAGGAAGAGAAAAATAATGACGACAAAAATAGCAATGTAAACAACAGACTCCTGGATGCACTACCAATCGACAACAGGATGCGTGTGCCTCAGATACGATTACCTCAGAAGAGCGTCAAATTAGCTCCTTGAAAATCTATAGCAACCATGACAGTTCAGCCAACCTTCTCCTTTCTCCAAAATGACCAATTTTGTGGAATAGCGCAAATACGCATGAGTCAGACACTTTTATCTTTACTCTAAAGTGCTCAAATGAATTAACACGAGCGAAAACCAACATTCGCATCTCGTGACATTAAAGCTGATAAATTCCGCGTTGGCAAGAGGAGTTGATAGCTACGAACGTACTCAATATTTTCAATCTAGTGAACGCACAGTTCACAAAATCCTCTAATCAAAAATGTCAAAAATACCGTTCCTCCCGAGCTGAGCGGGAGAGTTGGACGAACAAAAAAGTGCAATATCGCGTAGCTGAGGTGGCGCCCGTGTCATGCGAGCACCTGACATTTGCAACACCCCTGCACAGCTTCTTCAAGGTTGCTGCAGCATGAGATGTTTTCGGATCAGACGCGCGACCTGGCCACCTACAAGGGATATAACTGATCCGTACGTATTGCTGCGTCGAGGCATGCAAACTCGCTCTTTAGCTGCAAATGTAACTACAGGGTACTCAATGACATGATGAAGCTCACTATTTTCAAAAAGATACTTGTGCAATTTGTCCAGAGAAACTTGAACAATTTATTCTCAGAAATTTTTTATAAAAGTCGAGACCGCGAAATACGACGAAAGCTATATTTACAATGGTTCTCACTATCTTATCCGATACATCAATTATCATCCTAGGTAATGATAGCCGACTAGTTGATAGAGAAGAGGCGTTTCACGAAAGAAGTCTACATCCAAATTGCCATTCAAGTTGAACTGGTATCACAAAACCGTAATCAATGCACTCGACACAGCAAATTTATTCAACACGCCATTTTTTTTTTCGTACGTATCGTACTACTTTCATCTCCCGAGATGCTCCCGTAGATTTTTGCAGCCAACAATTGATCAAAAAAACTGCTGCTTTTGTGACTGCATTCGGCAACTTCGTGGGATGATAGAAGTCATCGCAAGCTTAAGACTTTACCGTTGAATAATTTTTCGGAATTGCAATTAATACAGTAACTTCAACAGGTAAGAACGAGCTATCCCATTTTATTCTACCACAAACAAAGAGTCCATGAATTTAATCTTTTCTGAGAGAAATTTATCTGTTACAAATGAGACCAACTAATGGGATTGCAAATTATTTAAAGGAAAAGCTATAACGAGGTACTCAACACTAGGAGCAAGATAAAGGTTAAATTCGTGATGTGACTTGGGCAACTAAACTGACTGAAGACATTAATATAAAAATTGTGAGTAATGAATAACTTCCGAAAAAATATAACTGAAATGTGTTAATATTCAAATACTACTGATCTATTTGTGTCTTATCGATATTCACACCGCTGTACATACTTACGAGCCTAATTTGCAATACTTTCACTACAAGTTTCCTTTAAGACATTCTCTTTGTTAAATTAATTTGCTAAAAAAGACTTATAACTCACTGACACCGCGTAAATAATATATTTCCTCCTTCATAATATAATAGTACAATTGGTACATTAATTCAGAAACCAATGCTGATTAGCCACACTAACTTTTCAAATCTGGTTCCACTAGAAATGCTTCCATCATTGACCGAAAATATGAGATTCAAAACATCAACACGAGACAAAATATTTCAGCAAGAAATACAAGCAAATAATTTGACAGTAATGACAGGCTCACGAAGCATTGGTCAATAACGTGCGCGCCCAGATTAAAATATAAGATTAACCTTTCTCAAGCACAACAAAGGTGTTCCCAAGGGAAGAAGAAGGAGGGTACGATTTAGCATGGAATTTAGGGAACGGACAATAGATGCATAAAGTGCGTTCTCACACCCAACGAATAGAAGCAGCAAAATTGAAATCAGTTTTTTAAACAAGAAAAAATTGAAGAAAGTAATAGGTCTAGAAAAAGGACAGCAGTGAACTGAAACATGGTCTATAACAAAAACAAAAGATCTATTCTATTAAAACAAACAGCCTACCTAACCTTCAGCTCTGGACTTCACATCTACTCTCTAGGAGCCGTGATTCCGATAGATAAATTAGTTCTAACCCCCTGAAGGGAGTACTAATGAGGATTATCACTAGTCTCTCGTGGTAATAATACTAGCAGGTCCTTGACCTGCCTTACCTCTGACGTCTCTAGTGCACTAGTGCCTGGGCACGACTACCATCTGACGGCGTGGCACTCAGGCGCGAACTGCATGCAGGACAGATCACTTAACAAGATTCTGCGTTGCTTAAAGGAAAACAACGCCAAGCTGAAATTAGAGCACCGGCAAAAAAAATTTTATGGCTATATTAATGACACCTCAACACCCAAAATGGGAACGAGTTCGCGCTTGGTGTCGACTTCAATCACGAAATATTAAAATGAAAAAATTCACACCGCTTCCATTATGAATACAATAATGTTGCATGAACTATGTTAACGAAATATAAGAATTTTACAAGAACAACTTCAGAAAGTAAACATTTCAACGATTAAACTGGCGGTTTACAGTGATGATGAAAAATCTTTGACACGCACGTCACGCAACAACTCCTCTCCGGCCTCAGCTCGATCTCCTGTAGTAGAGCTAGAGCATCCAGCGGGTCATGTCTTCTGAAGCAGAACTGGGTTATCGAGGGTGCACAACAATTGACTCAGAAGATTTTTAATATGACCTAAAATTTCGAAAAGAAAACTATCACTAACCTTGCTAGGCGATAATCGTACTGCATAGTCATGCATTCGAGTCGCCTCGTCACGTTGGTGTGTGGGAAAGTAAAAATAAAATTTCTTGAGCGAGCTATCCTTTCTTCAAATAAACTCAACGAAATTTCGATGAAGGACCGTGTTTGAATTTTCAACCCGAAGAGACAATCATCAGAAAAAACCTTGACTTCTTTTTAGTATGCGTGCACTTGACTCACATAGACACGGCAAGGCAAGTTCGTCGAAGCTTCGTCTATTTTACAGGCTGACCGCAGGATCTGCTAGCAGAACGAAGACTAGACAAACGAACGGGTTCGTGAGGTGAACACACCGATCGTGCGGAAGAGTACGCTGTTCTGGTGCGACTCGTCATAAATTCTGTAAATTACTTCAGACACGTGATTAACGTCGCGTTTTCGTGGCAATATAACAATCACAAAACGATAAACTAGGAGGAAAGCTGTGCGACTCGTTGAAATTTGTTCGTTTTCGGAGCAAAACATTTTAAGAGATCGGAATAGAAGTCAACTATCGCGACAAATCACCAAACTTGTATACGAAAAGTAGAACAAAACTAGTACTCTAACTACTCTGTAAAAGCGTCTCATCATCGACACTGAATTTCTGAAGAAAAAAAAACAGAAATAACCGCTATAATACAAAGAACAATAGAGCACAAAGCTCATTGATATATACGTCATTTTTCACAAAGGATGATAAATGAAGGGAAGAAAATATCAGCGTCATTTTAGACCCCACACCTACTCCGTGGACAATAGTCTCTGATTCTCCAACAAGCAACAGAGCATGCCTACGACTACAGATCAGCTTGGACCCAAAGTGCGCTACGAAGAAACGACAAGTTATTGAAGCTAACAGAGAGTGGGGAACTCAAGAAACTTGACTGCTTTGTACGTTGCTGGTGATTTGTTGGTCACCAGAGGGTAATCAAGGACAATCCAGTGGAGAGATTTGGCACCAAGTGATGTGTAAGCATCAGAAATAATTCAGCAACCAATAGTGGAATCTCTTTGTTTTGAGTTTGTGTCAAAATGATCGAAAACAGAAAAGGCATTTTGGAAAACTGACGAGGAAAACGATAAACAAAGGAACATCCTCTCTAGCATCATGGAGTAAGTAATATGTAGAGGAATCTTATATTTTTATATTTTGTAAAAATATGCATTGGAATCATCCAGCGAGTAAAATCATTTCAATATGGGAATTTTTCATAAATAAACAAAGGAGACTCAGTCGTGCAAAATTGAACATATAATTTGATTAGTAAAAGAAATAACTGACATTATAATTATTGTTGCCATGAACGAGAAAGTAGGGGAAGAAGCACTTGATTTAGACGAAAATTGAATTTTTATAGACTAAATAGGAAAATAAATTGTCCGAAACCTACGGCTGAGGCACATATAAGCAGGGATTCGCCAAGAAAACGGGCATTCGCGCCGAGACGCAGACGAGACCTTATAATCTCTTGCTGTGGATATCCGAAACGCGGTGAAAAAAATGAAAACAGATGTTACCTACGAACGGTGGGAGTTGAGCATTAGCAGCGTAGTAATTTAATTGATGTCTGGGTCTAAAAACCATCGTGTTCTGTACTGTATGAAAATAATATTTCTTAATCCCAGGCTGGCAAGCACGAAGTCAATGAGCTTTCCTAAATTTAGGTTGAACCCCTACAATCGCAGGCACGTATGAAAGACGCAGAAACATTTTACGATAAAATTAAATAAGTATATAAGATGAAATTTGAAGCACAAAATATGGGCATGAAATTTCAAGTGCACGCTCATGTAAAATAAATAATTGAGAAAAAACGATTGGGCATTTTGTTGCAAAAGCCACAACCTCAAAATCATCTAGGCAATTAAGACGGCGTCCTTTTACAATCATGTCATGTTAGTTTGTTTACTTATTTCATTAGGCCACAGTAAAAACTTTTCAGATGAAGGAAATATATATATTTTTTTTTGCACTTTACTAGAGTTTAACGAAAACGGACTAACTAATCATTAGCATTGAAGCGCGTCTGTTTTCCTCAAGTATGTATTTTTTGTGAATTTTTCACGAAAGCATGTTAATGCATTTTTTATTAGAACAGTAATTCTTGTTATCAAAGCTGCGAATAGGTAGATATTTCTTCAGAGAGGTAAATAATTAAATTTGTAGCACAACATACGCATAAATTAACGCGTTCCAATATCTGCACCACGAGCGTATTAATATAACGTTTGTACTTCATTCACGGGCACACTTTGAGGCGCACTGTAATAAAATTCTTGCGCAGCACGAATGAACATCATAAAAGAAGGCGTCCGTCTATATCTACAATGATTTCTCAAGTCTTTTCAAGGAGAGAAAAAATAAGAGGAAAAACCCATTAAATTTGTTTTCGCATCACGTAAGTACAGTGAATCCTGCATTCATGACTAAGTTCGATGTCAAACGTTCGTTTGAGTCTAAGGTACAATTTTCTGAGTGGCCGACAATTATTATCATTATTATTATTATTATTATTATTATTATTATCAGTATTATATAAGAAAGTTTTAGCCTCCCTTAACCACGACAAAGATGTTCCAAGAGAGGAAAAAGGAAGGCACCATTTAGTATGGAGTTGAAGGAACGCGGAATCTATGCACAAGGTGCACAGAAACAGTAAGCTAGGAAAGAAGTTCATGAAACAAGAAAAAAGTTGAAGAAGAAAGTAGTAGGTGCTGAAAAACAGGACAGCAGTGAACCGAAAAAAGATGGTCCGTAACAAAACAAAAACCTATTTTATTACAACAAAAAGGAAGCCTACCTAACCTTTAGCTCGGGCCCTCACATAGTCCCCCTGGGAGCGCTAATTCCCATAGATACAACAGCTGTATCCCCCTGAGGGGGAGTGGCCGACAAGGTTGGCGTGAGAAGAGCGGGCAGCTGCAGCCTGCAGGGAGCATCTCCAGAGGGGGACTGGCATTGCTCTGCAAGGTGTGCCGGCCATGCCAAGTTCTCGGGTTGTGAGGCCCCACATGGGGGTTTGGTGGACGTGCATTTGCCACTGATCACTATACTATTGCATTAGTTAAGTATTTTTGTGGCCTTACTCGTTTGCAATGAATTTTAAGGACAGGTTTCGGCAGATGTAATTAAATTTTAGTATCACATGCTCCTGTATTCTCTTGATTAAGGATGAAAATGATGTAATTTTTCAGCTATTCCTATTCTTATCTAAGTCGTGAGTACAAACCTTTCTACTTTTCTACCTATCTTATAGCTATGAGTTCAAAATCTCCCCGCTACATTAGATTAGATGTTAGTTCAACCCTCCCTAACCGCAACAAAGGCATTCGAAAGAGCGGAAAGGAGAAGCCTCCATTTAGTATGGACTTACGGCAACGCAGAATCTATACCCAATGTGCCTAGAAACAGTAAGGTTGAGGAAGAAGTTTGTGAAGCATGATAAAAGTTGAAGAACAAAATATATAGATACTGAAAAACAGGACAGCACTGAGGGGATGTAGTCCTCGAAGCTAACACTTCATCTGGAGGTGGCACGTAGCATTTGAAGCAGTGCGACGTTGATGTGAAGATCAAAACAGTCTTCAGGACGTCATGGCAAGTCATGAAACAGGAATTAACGGACGCACTGGAGCGGTGCTGTGGTCACGAGTGTACGCCGTTACGCGCGCCTCGACTTCTCGGTCTGAGTACAGCCTCCTGCGCCTGAGCAGCCTTCAGGCCGTGTCCCTTTTGAGGACTGCATTATTGCACGTGTGCTCGCAGCAACCACGCGTGGAGTGTCTTGTTACATATCCTACTGGAAAATCTAAAATATTTATATCATGTTGTTTCAAAGCCAAGAGTATCTTAAATGCGGGGTAAAAAACATGATCTCTCGAATAATATCACTTTCGAGCGTCCTTGTCACTCATCTTCAATACCTTAAAGAATGAGAAAACTATCAAAAACTTTATGAACACGTGAGGAATATCACAAACTAAAATGGAAGCAAGATGAGATGATTTCAAAATTTTGTTTGAAATACGATGATCGTTTCCCAAATCATGATTCATAATATGACGGAGAGAAAAAGAAGAGAAGGATCTACCGGAGCAAGAAGGGGTCCCCGTATGCTTCGCAACTCGGGTGTGGAGGTCACGCTTCGTCTCCCCACACGGCATCACACTGGCCATACGATTCAAAATAGACCGCGTTGCTTTGTTTTCAGCTTGGGATACGATCCTTTGTACGAAATAGGCGTCCTGCTGTGAATGTATTATGAAAGGTGCATCCAAGTTTTATTTGTGAAAAATACGTATCAATTTCAGTTTTAAGTCTCTTTTACATCATAATATGTATTACTATTATATTACTATATATATAGCTTGAGACTCCCTAGCCAAAACGAAAGCGATCTCAAGAGAAAGAAATGAAGCAACCTAAAAATCGGAGCATCAATGTAGGTAGATGTGTTCCCACACAGGATACCCTGCGAATAGAAACAGCAAGTTGGGAAGAAAGAGGAAGCAAGAAGGGAAGATGGCATGAAAACTAAAACAAGCAGAGTTTGCACGCAAACGAGAACTCCCGAAGGCTTTTCTGTTGCTGAGATAATTCAATAGTACCCTCTTTGGGGGTACCAGTCGTCCCCATAGCAAGTGTTAAACCTAACTAACCTAAATCTATTCTTAACCCGATGTTCCTAAAGGTGTTTAATTCTATAGTGTTTAAATCACACCGAATGAAGGATAACTGACAATAGTAAATATTTTTCATTACATTTGCGTTGATAGGTTGATAGCTGAATTGCCCATTTTCTTAAAATCGTTTTCAACGGGAAGCTGGGGAAATTCATTCACGCTGATATATTCAAGTAGGACAGATGCGGTCAGTAGCATAATTTGACCATCTCGAACAGAATTTATAGGCTCGATCAATTAAGCAATTAACGAATCCCATTTTGAAGGCAGATGAAGCCGCGCTGTCATTCCTCGCGACAATTTTCTTAGACGTCAGTAGTCTGCTAACTCAGGTGTGACGGCATGTGTTACCTATCTCCACATTGCTACTCGTGTGGCCAGTTCGGAATGATGCCACGTATTGTGGCGAGACGAAACATCACCTCTACACAAGCTGTAAGGTGCATACTATCTCGTTCCGGCAGATGTTTTGCTTCTCCCCCTCTCTATCATACTAGAAAAAATGATATTAAAAAGATCACCCTGTTTTAAACATAAAATATTCAAAAATCGTATCCTGCTTGCCTGAGTGCTTGCGTATTTTAGAAAGTTTTCTCATTTTTAGACTCAAACTAACCCGAAACGATCACTTAAGCTATGTGCCACTTCTAAAGTTTTAACAGTGGAGGTAGAGCTTCATTTCCTCCCTTAGAGTTTTTATTGTTTCTGGAGTGTCTCCGATATTTCATTTGCTCGTTAATTTGATATATGCCTTCTTATTTTTTCTGTTCTTTCAAGTACTGAAGATTCAACAATTCTTTTAAAGATGTTTTTACCGCGCATTGTGACGCGTTTAATTTGAGAGACCACGTTCTCCCATAACTAGATTTATTCGTAAAATTTAATAAGAGAATACATTAATATCTCTTTTACTTAAGCTCTGAGTTTATTAACTGTTCTTTCTACACTATACTGTCATTTTAAAAATGATTAGGAAAGAAACCACAGCTCGGCCAACACACTCGACTGCAACTATTGCCATATACACTTCGCAATATTGCGCAAAAACAGCAAATAACTACTAATCCTCCCCCTCCTACACTTAGTGCACCGCAAATTTGAAATGAACCGTAAAATAATTCGTGCATCAAATACGCTCAGTGTTTAAGCTTGAGCGATCAAAATTTGAAGCATCCACCGGATGCGTGTTGCTCAAAGATGAAGCCCAACGCGCGCCGCTTCAGATGAAGACCTTCAAGCTTCGATCAGTCAGCAGGCGCTAATTAAGGAGCGAACTTGAAGGATGTTGGACATGAGCGCCTACACGCATACTAAATTCAGCACCTCAGTGTGATGAGTAGTTTTAGAACACGAACTTTCAAATTAAACTAATCTGTTACCTACCGAACGATTTTTTTATCTGAGCAAGGTTCCTGACAGAAGAGTTTATAAAATGAACGGTTTTATTGCACGTATAGAAATCGTCATTCGAGTTTACAAACAGTTCATGGGAACTTGACCTTCGGGGTTTAGTTTGTAGCTAGGCTGAAATTGGGTGCGGTCTCATATTATTATGGAGTCAATGAAGACAGTATAAATTGTACTTGAAACTAGACGCTGCGAAAACTTGCAAAAAGGCGTAACGTGGTAATTTTACTGTTCTAAGATTGCAAAAGTTACAGCGTATTAAATTCCAGACAAAATGTGATATCTGTCCATGCCCTTTGCAGGTTTAGATTAGTGTGTTAGGTTAAGCCTTCCTGATCGTAACAAAGCCGTTCCAAAGAAAGGAAGGAGGAATGCACCATTAATTACAGAGATAAGAGAACGCAGAATTTATAAACAAGGTGAATAGAAACAGCAAGTTGAAAAAGAAGTTCATAAACAAAACTTCAAGATAAACGTTGAAGAAGAAACTAGTAGTTACTGAAAAACAGGACAGCAGTGAACTGAAAAAAAACATGGTTCGTTATAAAACAAAAAACGTATCCGAGTTCAATGAAAGGCCTACCTAACATTTAGATTGGGACCTCGCATATTCCTCTGGGAACGCTAATTCTCACAGAGAGGAAACCCTGAGGGAGACCAGTATCCCTCTGAGGGGAAACCCTGTGCATATTAACAAGATTAAAAAAGTAAATAAAACACAATAAAATGTCAAAAAGAATAAAAGGCGCTATGAAATTGACTGCAGTAAACCAAAGAAGAGGGCCTGTAAGAAAAGAAAAAAATCTATTCTAAAGAACCTATTCTATCCTTCAGGTTGGGACCTCAAATCTTTCTTCTGAGAGCGCTAATTCTTATAAATACAATAATTACATCACTATTCGAAAATACGTTATCCAGAAAAATTTATACTATTATTTGTGCGCATTTTTCATTTAGATATAATATACATCCAAGTTAAGTCTCACTGCGACTCGTTCGACACTAACCCGTTCGACGCAAACTCGTTCCACTTTAACTGGTAATTACTGAGCTCCATGCATTAGGGTATTACCTCACGAGAACAAGTCCAAAAGTATACTGTCCGACGCAAATGTGACGCAGAGCGATCGTTCTGCAGCCTTGCCTCTCTCCTACAAATGATCAACTGTTGTCCATTGAAGTAACTATAGCCATTAGGTCTCCTGAGCAGGCATGACCTTCACTTAACGTGCCTGACAAACATGTACGTGACGGCTGAGCTCTTCAGTTATTATGCCTCCAAGAAACGAGCAGCAGCAGTTAGCGCCATGCAGTCTACACGCACTGGTCTCACGATCCAGTCATAGGCGCGATTGTGTTGCCATTCGAATATGCGAAGAAATTCGTGAGCACGAAGTGAGTCGAGGACAATGATTGTTATTGATGCAATGTAGAAAGCTAAAACAAGTTCAATCAATCCAATTAGCAGGGATAACGACATCAAGGAATGAGAAGTAGCGCTGCCATGTATTTAATACACTAAACTTGTCTCTAAACGGCCAATGAAGGGCTTAGAGGGGAACAAATGCGAACGAAATGAGCCGCAACGCTATTACAAATGGATTGATGCAAGGTGAAAGACATCCATCCTCGTAGCTCCCTACAACTGAGATAATGGTTAGTAAATTATTTCATACGACGCATGAATAAGATGTCTAGTGAAAAAAGAATGCATATGTCTAGTGAAAAAAGAAACTGTTCAGCGAAATTCTTTTTCAAACGAGTCAACTACAAACGAAAAGTCATTAAAATTTCACTCAAATATCTTATGAGCGAATGACTAATTCCAGTACCTCTCACATGGTACAATGCATTACCTACTGGCCAAACGTTTTAGTCCAGTATTCCTCAAATTGTATAGTACAATACCTGGTAAGCAAACGCCTTATTCCAGTATCCCTCAAATGGGATACTGCAAAACCCATGGTGAGTGAGTGCCTTAGTCGATAATTTCTCAAATGACAGAATGTAACACCTAAGGAGGAAATGCTTTATTCCAGTATCATTCAATGGTACAGAGTAATACCTTTGTTAGTAAAAAAAAAGAGCAGTTTATTTCAAGTTAAAAAAAATATTAAAACAAAAATTATTATTATTATATAAGAAAGTTTTAGCCTCCCTTAACCACGACAAAGATGTTCCAAGAGAGGAAAGAGGAAGGCACCATTTAGTATGGAGTTGAGGGAACGCGGAATCTATGCACAAGGTGCACAGAAACAGTAAGCTAGGAAAGAAGTTCATGAAACAAGAAAAAAAGTTGAAGAAGAAAGTAGTAGGTGCTGAAAAACAGGACAGCAGTGAACCGAAAAAAGATGGTCCGTAACAAAACACAATTTAAACAATTTAAACAATTTAAACAATTTAAACAATTTAAACAATTTATTTACCACAGGAGATACAGAGGTAGAATGTTTCTTAAGTCTAGTACAATGGACAAGTTTGAATATAGCTACCTGTGGGCCCGAATAAGTTCAGCGACTTCTGGGGCATCCTACCATCAACATTATTCTAAGGTGTACAATAATGTTTAACCTAAATCACTTAACCTAGTTTCACATTAGACTGATCAGTGAGATAATTCAATCGATATCAGATATTTCATTTTACAATATAGGTTATGTGGACTATATTTAACAGTACATTCGATAAAAGATTTAACAGCAGACTGAAGGCGAATTACATATTACCCATGGCAAATTTCATTATTGGAAACAGTCATGTTGGAGACAAGATTTGACTTGGTGATCTTACATGACTAATATTCCGATAGGAAGTGAGTCTCGAGATTTCTTTTGAATAACTTGTAAGAATTACTATCACGGATCTCCGCAGGTATTGAGTTCCAAGTTTTAGTTCCAACGAAGAGGATACTGTGTTGCGACCGGGCCTTTGAATAATAAGGAAGCATGAATTTACTTCTATTTCGGGTTAAATGGTCGTGATGACCAGTTTGCGCACTTAATAATAGTTTCAGGCTATTGTCGCCATCATTTCTTAATGTTTTGTAAATGAAATTACAAATGGAGATTTTATAGAGATCTGGAAGTTTAAGTATTTGTAAATTTTTGAATGAATCATTTGTGTGAGCATTATATTCTAGATTCTTTACCGCTCTGATTGCTCTTTTTTGCAGAGTAAAAATTATATTGGTTTTATTTTTATCAGTTCCGTGCCATGCTTCTATTCCGTACTGCAAGTATGGTGAAATGAGCGTTCGGTAGAGCATTCGTAAAGCTGTTTCAGGCAGGTAATTTTTAACTTTATTCAGGATTCCGATGGATTTCGATAATTTAGAACTAATATTAGCGATGTGCTCTTTAAAGGTCAGATGTTTATCTATTATGATGCCCAGAAACTTGCATGAGTTGGTTTCTTCGATTTCACCTTCGCCAATTTTTATGTGTGGGAGAGATATGCTTTTCTTGTATGAGAATGTAATATACTTTGTTTTTTCGATGTTGAGGCTTATTTTATTAGCTTTAAGCCATAATGAAACCTTATGGAGTTCATTATTTATGCTCTCCGCAATCATAGCGGGATTTTGGCTCGGAAGGACCGTAGAAAGCGTGCTGTCATCGGCAAAAAGTATGAATTTGAAAAATGTTGTTGATTTGATAATATCATTTATAAATATCAGAAATAGGAGAGGCCCTAGGACAGACCCTTGTGGAACTCCATGGCTAATTGTCTGTGGGTCCGATTTTGCGTCGTCAACGACAACGTATTGCTTCCGATTTGTTAGGTATGATTTGAACCAATCATGGGCAATTCCTCGAATGCCATAACAGTGTAGTTTCGAGAGTAATATCTTATGGTCCACACAGTCGAATGCTTTTCGAAAGTCAAGAAAAACGGAGAAAACAAGCTTTCCTTCATCTATATTAGAGTAAAGGTACTGTAAATGATTTAATACAGCTTGTGTCGTTGATTTCTTAGAACGAAAACCGAATTGTCCGTCATAGAGAAAAGATTTTTGTTCAAAATACGAATACACTTTTTTATACACAATTTTTTCAAATATTTTGCTCATAATTGGTAAAACAGAGATAGGTCTATAATTATTAACGCAGTTTTTATCACCATTTTTAAAAATAGGGGTGACCAGTCAAAACAAAAACCTATTTTATTACAACAAAAAGGAAGCCTACCTAACCTTTAGCTCAGGCCCATACATAGTCCCCCTGGGAGCGCTAATTCCCATAGACACAATAGTTGTATCCCCCTGAGGGGATTAAAACAAAAATCGATGCCATGAAAGACATGTTATGAAACTAGCATCATTAGCTTGCAGTCGTTCTACATAAATACGAGCGAAGGACTAACATGCGAGGGTGAACCATCGTATTTTATTACGATCCGACCGCAGTTTAGTAAAGGTTTGTGTAATTCATTATAAAGTTGTTCTTTTTCATAATTACAGTTCTTAAAACCTCTCCGTACCAGTTTCGTCAAGCCTCGTCGCCTCAGCTCTTTGAGCATTAGCGTTCGGTTACTAGAACAACATGCGTGAGTATCCACGAGAAAGCTAAAATAAATAATTAATCAAACTTTTATTCCTAACAGCGTACAACGGTTCATTAGATCGCAACGTTTTGAATAAAAATCCCAATTTACGCGCTAGAGTTCCCATAAAGTTACGCGGGTCCGTGAAGCGCGTCAGAGCTCCGCGTGAGGCCACTGAGCCGTGCTGTGAGCGCTGGACCAGCCACCGCCACCACCGCAAGTGGAGCTAAAACTCGCCTGCGCGTTGGCAGCTCGCGGCCAGCACAAAGCACTCCCCAATACAACCGTAAAATGCCTTCCTGAGAGCTCCCGTGACAAGATTGAAGTGGCAATACTTCGCTCGTGGAAAGGTGATTTTCATTCCACTTTAGAATATCAAACAGAGGATTTTCGCACACAGATAAATGATCAACTTTCAGAAGTTTTTTGTTAACTCATTTTACAATAAATCTTTTACATTCAAATCCCACTAATACTCAAATTATGGTAATTCGAGAAAAATGGGATAAAATGGTATTAAACTGGAAGACCCAATACGCCTACTAAAAAATGGTCCATTCATGACATGAAATAAATGGCTTACAGTAAATATTGTAACTGCCCATGCGAATTTAGCCGTTTCCCTCAAAAATATCTTCCCACATTTTCAACACCGCAGCAAAATTAAATAAGCAAATACCGACAGTAATCAGTGACGTGAAGCGCATGGAAAGTGGCGGTGTGCAGTTCTCTTCGAACTTTCGGAGGCACACAAGCATCGAGCCTAATTTGACTGCACCGAAGACCTTGATGCCCTAATGTTTGAAATATTCCTCGCAGCTCCTTGTCAATAATATTTTGAGTCAGTGAGAAATGTTCATCAGTGCCTGAACTTCAAAATGTGCAGTCCATGCGCGCCCAGCTGTAAAAAAGCAATTCTTGGGCGCCAAAGTCGATTCCGTAGCACAAAAACATCGTTCAGTGTATTGAATCCCCGTTCCATAGTGCTCGTAGTTGTTCACTGGAATAAAGCCTCATCCTCTGACAACGGTGTCTCAAGATGAAGCACACATCTCTCTTCACTTGAACACAAGTGCCGTCAACTGGTAATGTTTCCATGAAGTGCAGCCCAGCTGCTGCCAGCAAAACACTTCACCAGCTGGCAGGTGGCGAGGCGGTAACGAAGCTGGTCATGAGAAGGTCAGCAGGCAGTCGCGACAGTTACCTCAGCGTCGCGGACCACAAGGGAGCTCGATCACATGCTGTGACTCACGTGCACGTCCGCTGCAGTGGGCATCATCACTGAAACTTGTCCCCCAGTAGCGAGTTTACACTCACAGCCTGGGCTCAAGTTTGAATTATATCCTAAAGTTAGGCAGTATGGATCAAATTGTCAGTTTTAAGTCCCTCTAATCCCGACAACGGTGTTTTCAAGACATGAAGGAGGAAGAGAGCATTTAGTATGGAGTTTAGGGTACGAGGAATCTATGCACAAAGTGTGTTCAATAACCTGAGCATAGAAAGAACAAGATAGAAGGAACCATACAACACACGATTGTACTTGAATAAAAAAGTGATAGACGTTGAAAAAAGGCAACGGTGAACCAAAACATTAACTTGAAACAATGAAAAAAATTATTTCATTAAAATAAAAGCATATCTAACCTTCGGCTTGGGACTTTGCATCTTTCCCAGGAAGCGCTAAGTGTCAGATAGAATGGTTGTATCCACCTGAGGGGAATTTGAGAGTGCATCACTTTTTGTTCATCTTAATAAAAAAACATTCAAAGGATTGTTGCGATCTTCCCCTCAGCACATTCGCAAAAACAAAATAAAGAAACTTTACCAGTTGAACGATTTCTCCGAATATTTCAGCTACGCTTACAAGGCCTAATTGGGAGGGGTAAACATTTACTTAAAAGGAAACCACTTCCTTGTGTTCCAGCGATGTTAGAAGATAATACAACAAATAGAGATGCATCACATTTAACTCTGGTAAAACAATTTATGATAAATACAAAGTGAATCGGCAGCCAAACAAGTCATGTCAGCTGGAAAAACATTACAGCACTCACTGTAGTTCAGATCACCGAGTCATTCTGAGGAGAACCTTCTTATACTGCATATTCGCTGGGTTTACCAAAGCAGGTGCGTGTTGAAACGTTCTGACGGCAGAGCAGAGCGGGTAGCTAGACAAGGCACCACCGGATAACACCATTTAATTACCGCGCTTAATTGAAGTGTTATAATAGAATATTGTAGTTGGGGTATATTAAAAGAAGAAGACGGGTGTCGTAAATGAAACAATGGGTCTCGCGTGCCATTTTGCGCACCATATACAGACATTAATACTTTAACATTTATTCTCCGTTTTTCATTAAAATTCGTTTTTTATTTCAAAATGCAAGTAAGATTTGTTAGTTACCGACGCTTTTACCAGTTTACAGTAAATATTTAATTTCGCAGAAAGCTAATAACAGTTAACAGAGCAGGAATTAAGCCATATGCTGCCAGTTATTTGTTAAAAACATGGTCTTTGTTGATAAACCCCCACTCGACTTAAAAATGCTATCATTTTTATAATATTAGCCACAAGAATAAAAAGTATGAAAACTGTTTGATGAAATTGCATTGAATTTAATATCAATAACTGAACAAGTATTATAGAAACGTTAGTTGAAGTGTGATAATTAACAAACTGTCGCACAGCAGGCAACGAGATTTAAACTGTGCTCACGATATTCGCACATGAGCTGAGGGAGAAAATTTATTGAAATGCGATTTTGCTGGAAGAAATACATCTAAATGAGACGGCTTTAAAAAAATGAAGTTCAATAGTAGATTTGATCAGTAAGTTTACTAAAATTTTCACGAATGTAACCATTGCTTGCAGTGCTCATAATTGTTGCTGTCGCTCACCAGACAAAAAAGCACTGGTTGCAATAATGCGACGATACACTGGGGAGAGGTACAACAGCATTTACACTAGTAGAACACAAGCGAGCTGTGCAAGATGAAGGTCTTCTCGCCGTAATTACTTACAACTGAACGCATACAAAATAGGAATTGGTCGTCAAAGCAACCACCACAGTCTCGTACAGCTAAACTGGAGGCTCTCCAGCAGAGACAAAGAACTTAAAATTCGAGTGAAGAATGTTCGGAGGGTGAATGAACACGATCAAACTTATTCCAGAGAGAGTGGAGAACTTGAGCGTCATCGTAAGGAAGTGAGACTTTACTCTCAGACCTAAATGTCTCGTTCACCTTTTTGCCTAGTTGAACAAAAAAGTTGAATAATTTTGTGAGAAAAAACACGCAAAATCCAATTCCTAACACAAAACGTTTGGATGCATGACTTAATTATGCGCTTAGCGTTTTAAACATGTTAAACAAAAAATTCAATCGTATCGGTGTTCTTTCATTCCCCAGCAAGCAACTTATAATTAGAGCCCTTGGAATTACCCAGTAAATACCAGATGACTTGAAATTTGGCATGCATCAGTAACACTTGGCGAGAGATTAGTAAGACGAGACAGCCTCACACAGCGGGCGCGATGAAACAGACGTATTTCACTGCCCCACGTATGTGTGGAGCTCACATGCGGACAATTTTCTCCAACCGCTCGCAAAATATAATTCCTTAGGCAAATACCAAGCTCTTGGCCTCAACTTCGGGTGGCCTTACTCTACACTAAGAACCGCCAACGCACAACTTTTCTTGCGAAAGAAAATTCAACAGCTCTCTCGAAGACAAATGTGACTCGGGAACCCAGAGAAGTTGCGCTTGCCCTTTGCACTTTGTCTTTCGGGAGAATGAAGGAGCGAAAGCTGAAGAAAATTGCTGCCATTCATTGCATTAACAGAGAAGCTGCAGGCAGCGCAAGCGCTCCGTAGTTCTGTTACACAGCAATGTTCTGATGGAGATTTAATGGAATTGACAGAATGCAAGACTCGGTTACTATACTCGATCCTCTTGACCGAGTAGGACAAAAATGAAATAACTATGAGGAGTTATCTCAAAAGCCGGTTCGGGATATGTGCTTCAAAAGAGGTCATTTACTAATACCGAATTATTCCTAGTCATCAGAAAAGAAATTACAAAATTGGCGTTGCTTGATTCACAAACCAAGAAAGGGTAAATTGCAACGAAACCAGAGTGAAGAATTACGGAACGAAAAATAATAAACGAAATAACGAAACGAAATAATTGCGCTACACTAACCCAGGGACAGAAGTCTTGTTGTGAGTAGGAAATTTATTCTAAAAATTCTCACGAGATGAAATGAATAAATAATACGCCAACAAATTCCACCAGTGAGTTGCCATCGAGGTTAGCAATTGGAAGAAAATGAAGGGCAGCACAGAAATTAATTAGCATAGAAGAGTTCCTTTTGGTCCCACTTTTTATGAAATGAATACTTCAGTAGAACCACACTCGTATGAGCAATTCTCTGCACACGATAAGGGAATCCAAAGTAAACGATTACGTAATTGCAAAAAATCGTACTTCTTCGAGGCCCACATTCAAACTTAAGCCAACAGTTAAACTCCCGTAAATGACCGATTGGCGTACGTAGGAATTTCGAAAAATAGAAAAGAAACGCCCGGACTTTCCAAAATGCTTCTAAGCTCATAAAGAGGAGAGTTTAGGTAGCAGTGGCGTACCTATAATGAGCGAGATCACCTTGAGAAGCCCCTGCCTGGACATCGAGAGCAACAGCCGACCAAGAAGCCGCACAGCATTTCCTGAGTGCCTCATGCGTGCGCGTGGGTGAGTCACACGCACGCAGCTCCATGGAGAGGTGAGGCAGGCAGCCGGATCTGGTGCGTTCGGGTGGTCAGCTGAAGCTCTACTTCTCTCACTGACTTACACGCTGCGTAGAAGGGCACTCGAAAACCTCATGCGAGTTCTCTACCCATTCAAGTGAGATGACCTCTTTATTCGTACCGAATTGTCATGGAGCTCGCCATTACTATCTTAAAATTCTCTCGGTAGCATTGATGCAATTTGACTCTTGAAAAATATAAAAAATAAAACAAGAAGGCGATCGAACCCAAGTTTGAAAACGTAAAGGTGGCTTGCATAATATAACGGTATCTCCGTAAGTGCAATTTAAATGGAGGAAAGCAAAAACTGTCTTGAGACGCTAAAACGTAAAATTCCGTCAGAGTTCCCACACATATGCTAGAATATTACGTAACTCAGCCGAGTCCCTTGGTAAAAGTCGAGTCACCTGCCCCAGTTAAGCAATGAACTTTTAAAACTATTAACACAACACAGATTTACTCGTCATATATACTAGAAAAGATTAGACTAAAAGTTAGTTCAAGCCTCCCTTATCATACCAAAGGCATTCGCAAGATAGAAAGACAGGAGCATCATTTAGTACGGTATTAAGAGAACGGGGAATCGACGCAGGTGTGTCCACATACCCTGCGCATTTAAATAAACAGCAAGACTGAAAACATTATGAAACAAAATAGAAGTTGGAAAATGAAGTAATAGATGCTGAACAAAGGACAGCAGTAACCCTGTAAAAAAAACCGTAACAAAACAAAAACCTATTCTATTTGAAGAAAAGGAATGCCTCACTAACTTTCAGCTCGTGATCACACATCTACATGCTCGGGAAACTGCAAACTATATTCAAGTAAAAAAAATCAACTTTTAACTTCGAGTATGAGCCCAGAGTACAGAAAAGCTAGCTCATGACTTTTTTACAAAAAAAATCACGGACTGCGTTTTGCAGGAACGATTTCTAACACTTGAACACAAAGCAAGGCTAGATATGAAGTTCAACTATTTAATTAATTCCTATGAATAAAAAATTTCTCATCATTAAATCTCTATAAGAACCCAAGACACGAGTAGCACTGGTGCTAAGGCCACTATATGCAGTACGGTCACTGGAGGAACATCAAGTCACCGGGTCTGCCACCAGCGCCACTCGGGCACGCGCAGCGTCACAGATCTGAGCAACAGCTCCATATATAATCACCTATATTTCTGCACTATTATTTCGCTTAAACATAATACTTGAGTATAGCGCTGAGCTTTATAAAATATATGAAGTCTACGATGTTGATCTTACCGAATGCATGGATATTGCCTGCATGCTTCTTCTATACAGAGACATGGATCTAAAACAACAAAGGTAGCTCATGGATCATTATCAAACAATAATTATCGTATGAAACAATAATTCAGAGACGGATCAGGATTTAGACTGCAAGATTTATCCCGAAATGAATCTAGAAATACATGAGGATAAACGGATACGGTAAACTTTATGAAATGTTGATCCATGCAGAACATTCATTGCTTTATGAAATACTTTATTCATAAATTACAGGTCACGGCAGTTTAAGACCAAAAAGCGGAGCTCGATTTGTGAGTAAAAAATCTAGAAACAATTTAAGTGGAACACTAACACGAGCAGTCGATGCTCAAGTAATGACTCAAAAACTTGTAAAGTAGCATCACGAGTACGTACGTACGTACTGGTTATTGAACAAAAACAGCAGACACGTTGTTCGTCGACTAAAACTCCTGCTCCATTTCCAAAATTTGCCCATGGTTCAGGTTACTTGGAACTACAGTAAAAATGAAGTTGATTCCATGATCATATTATTATCTTAGTTTAAAACTTCCCAACCACAGTAAAGGCGATCGCAAAAAGCGAAGAGAGGGGACAGTTAAGTTCAGACTGTTGAAAAATTGTTGGTTGTTGATTTATGCACAAGGTGTGTTCTCACACACGAATCCCTGTGCATAGAAACTGTAAATTAGGAAGCGAGCGAACGAAAAGACCGAGAAACGATACCAAAGAAGGTATGAAAACTGGAACTGAAAACGCCAGTCCCCATAGCATATCATAGTATAGACAAACGTAACATAAGCCTATTGCCTATCTTTTACTTCCTGAGAGGACTTGATGACATAATGTACGCACTAAACTAGCATTGTGAACAATATAGACTGTAAATGGCACCGATTACTCGTGTATAGATGTGTAGCTTCACGCTACTGACAAACCCTCGATGCAGGGAGGAAATTCAGTCTACAATTAGGCCGACAAAGAAAAAGATTCGTTGAGGCTCGAGAAGCCCACAAGAAGTAAACTTGGTCGGCCGGATTCACGGTCTGAAGGTGGCTGGACGCCATAATGCACGAGTATTATGTAGCAAGTCGTTCGCACGGCCAACGCAACAGAACCGAAGGTGATGGAACGTCTGACTCCCATCAGATACCGATCCATATTTGTTGCACCAAGTTCGATGACATGCCTATGTGCATGATCCAAATGCGTGATGAACTGGAGGGCAAATATGCAGAGTGTCCTCAATCACAGAACACAGAATTTTAGGTTCATCGAAGGGTTGACAAACTGGCTTTTCCTAGCCAAGTCACTAACTAGGAACTGAGCTAGGAACTAGGCCACTCTGCCTGAAAGAAATCTACGCCGCTATGAGGCGAAATTATCACTTAATCCACTCTCCAGTTTTGACCTCTGATTTGTGGGTTAGGACACTCTGCATATTTGCCCTCCAACTGAAAATGCACGAAATCGAATCGAGCACCATGAAAAAAACATACCATGAATACATTCACAATGTAGTAATTCGAGTATATTATTAACAGAACCAACATCAACGGTCCATTAACATTTAATACTGATAAAGAAGCAGTGAATGTTCCACCCCCTACCTTATCTGAAGAGTTGTACGTTAAATACCGATATCATCGCATTGTGTAACCGCACTTTACCATTAATAGAACTAAAATTGTCGATCGCTGCGTAACATTCGTCGCACCCAAGTTTCTTCAGACATTTTTAAGAGGGTTTTATAAAACACATAAGGGATTTTGAAGAATAACTCCCAACGTCCAAATTGAGCAACACTTGCGACAGAGAACGCGCGTCGCAAGTCCTCACGCATGCCGCACGTGCTGACAACACTCATCCCTGCTGCCTCAAACTCAGCACCAAGATTATGAAGAGAGCACACGATATATTTACGATTAACGTGAACACAAAATGAAACAACGTACATATCTATATAGCTCCTAGAAGAATCTGATACGAAGATAAACTAACAAAGAGTTCTACATAAACATATAGAGACATGAATAGGTGCAGACACGATGTTATCATTTAGAAATGAAAGCGAAGAACTGACCGTGAGCGTGGGCGTTGAGGAGGGCCAGGGTCATGCTGGTGTGATGGGGCTGCAAAAATGTCACCTGCAGCTGGCGCTCACAGCTCTTCACTCATTAACATGTTCACGAGGCACTCCACTAATTTTAGTCGAGTCGTTAAGAAAATTCGTCAACACACGACGTTCCATGGCATAAAAACAATGGGGCCGTTCGTCACTTAAATTTCACAGTTCGTTATTCAAGATGCCTAATATACAATTTTTACGTCTCAGCAACTTTTACAGCATAACTTCGAAAGAGAAGTTCACACGAAAGAATTCATACTTTAATTCCAACTTACATAAACGTACACTTTATTTACATGACATAAGTATGGCACTTCAGAGTAATTTTAGTTTCGGAGGTGATAAATAATCACGACACATATACTAAATTAACATGAATTTTACACGCTTCCTACAGTGATATTACTGACTGTGAAGTCAGTTAGGAGCTTAGAGGTCCGAACCAAGTGTCACTGTTCTATGAAATTACTGAACGGAACAACACTGACCTGAAGGAGAACAACACAACGAATGAACCTCGACAAACATCATTAATAGGGTTAGATTAGATTAGTCTTTAGTTTTAGCCTCCCTACCCAGCAACAATTGCGATCCAAAGAGAGGAAGGAGGAAGGCACCATTTAGTATGGAGTTAAGGAAACGCGGAATCTACGCAGAAAGGCATAGAAACAGTTAGTTGTAAAAGAAGATTATGAAACAAGACCAAAGTTGAAGAAGACAGTAGTAGGTGCTGAAAAACAGGACAGCAGTGAACCGAAAAAAGGTGGTCCATAACATAACAAAAACATTTTATTTCAACAAAAAGAAGGCCTACCTAACTCTCAGCTCAGGCCCTCACATTGTCCCCCTGGAAGCGCTAGTTCCCATCATTAATAGGAAACATCGCACACATTCGACGAATTCACACGAGCTAGTGTGAGAGCCGAGGATCTGACTGCTACTCCAGTAGTTCGGTAATTTATAATGCTTTGAATATATTATGTAAGAGAAGCACACGAATACATCATTTCCAAAATGAGCGTTCCAACACGCGCTGTCCACGAATGAAAACAAGAAAATTTTCCGCAACTGAGCCGCCAGTCCCATTCAAGGTGTGTTGTGGAGCAAGTGAGCTAAACCTGAAGATATTAGAGGGACGAAAAAAAGGAGTTGAAAGATGGACTGCTGATGTGCGCAGAGGTGGACAACCGTTAAATCTATTTGGTGAGGGTGTTACATTTTGAGAGAATGCATGTTGCTTACAACGTCAAACTCGAACCAGGTTTCGATTTTTTTGCTTTAGCTAGTGCATATTGATATTGAGAACGTAAGCGAGCACATGACTGTGCTACATGCCCATACAAAATTTCCACAGGTAGGAAACTGAGAATTCTCCCATTTGAAATGAGCTCATATATACTCTTTTTTCCATCTTCGTTTGATTCACAAAAAAAATCGCTGCAAATTATCAGGTATCATTTTATGAGTGAAAAGGTAACAGCACATGCGTAATGCTCTGCTTTCGAGAAAGAATATCCCAAAAAAAGAGACATTTTCCAACGTGTTACGAATATATAAAAATTTATGCGAAAAAACATTTTTAAGAAAACCGAGGAGACGTAGCGCTGATGATGACACATCGGCCGTTGCGATATGTATATTTTTAATGAATGTAATACGGCTATCTGTGAGAAATAAAAAAACAGAACCCCTGAAACACATGAAAGTCAAATGTAAGATGCATCAGCTTCCTAACATAACTAAAACAATGCGAACAAAAAGAAGATTGAGGCACAGCGAACCACAAAACAAACGGCGCCCATTCCACGAACACCATCGTCTTGAAAACGGAACGCAACGCAATGGAAAAACTTCAAAGCCTGGGAAGGCAGAATGAGAACACGATGAGAACTTCAAGCAGCTCGTAAGTTTCTTCAAATAAACTGGAAAAAGTTCAACTTAGAACGAGAGGAGCGAAGGTAAAGCTTTGGATACTAAGATAGAATAAAGCTGGAAGCACATAAAGAAGGCAAGAAACAAAGAAGCGACTGGAAACTGTGGCGTATGGCGGAGAGGGCGGCAGCAGAGAGGCTCCTCAAAGAAGGCAGGATGGCCGGTAGTCGGCACCAAGGTCTTCCACTCCAGCGCTGCAGCCTTGAGCCGCCCGCACCGCTTGTGGCGAGTGCCTGCTGTGTTGCACCTTCCAAATGTGTGTTCCAGCGCACTTTTCCACGAATGAAAATGAGTAACTTTTATGCAAGCCGATAGCTTCATTGGAGGTGAGTTGTAAAGCTCGTTGCTGTTGCATTTTTAAATAATGGCTAGCCAAAAGCGCTTGGAAAACAGATTTTTGCTCCACACACCCGGCATGCAACATTTGGTATCAGGTTTTGAGAGAAACGTTCGAGTCTCGGCGAGTAATACTCATAAGATTGTACAAATTTGAGGATGACTCATTTTGTTCAAGTTAGAGTGTGATGTACTAAAAGTTAGTTCACAACACAAACTGCGCTAGTATATGCCTCGTCACCCAAAAAGAGCGCACGAAAAACCAGTTATTCATTAAACGAACAAGCTATTAGGGTAGTCGAAAACAAGTTTTTACAGCAGTAAAATGAAATCTAGCCTTATATACATCTTCTATGGGTAATTTTTCGTCGAGGCGCAGGCTCCTGCCTGTGTTCTATAAATTTCCTCAATGGACCAAGTACAACACAATATCTCAGTAAATTATAGACCCGACGATACATGTATATCAGACAAGTTTTCCATTCACTCGTGAAGTAGTGCAATTGCATAGCTGATGGCTTTCGCCTTTTGCACCTCACTGCATCACAACCCAGAATGAAGTAAAAAGTGCATCACTCAAAAAAAGAACGAATAAATGAAACATCGCGCATCCTCAGGGCCGCTTTCATGAAGCGTTCACCACCTCCACCTGCTCGGGCGCGCAGTGCGAAGTGAAACAAGCGCCTGCAAATGCGAAGCTATGAGCTTAGAACTCTCACGTATGAAATCTCCGAAATCAGATTATAAGCTAATTTTAACCTCCCTCACCCCTATCAAAGTATTCCAAAGCGAAGAAGGAGGAGGGCACCCTTCAGTGTGGAATTAAAAAAATTAAGAATTAACGCTCAGGTGTGTTCCTACACTGGACTCCTGGGACGAAGAAACAGCATAGACTGAAAGAAGTATGTGAAACAGGATAGAAGTTGATGAAAAAGTAATAGGCGCAATAAAGGACAGCATTAAACTGAAGACACGACAACTGTGAACCGGAAAAAATAGTCCGTGACAAATAAAAAAATTTTCTCTTTGAACAAAAGAAGCCTAAATAACCTACAGTTACAGATCCGACAGTCGCGTTTTCCTGATGAGTATACGATCTCCCATAAGTAATATAAATTACAAGGGCAGTAAGGAAAAAACAGCGGTAATATAACACACGCGTGAACGGAATCCTATTCATCTACAATTACGGAGCCGTAATCTTGATAACTATAAACTAAAGACAATTTTTGAACAGTGCGGATACAACAACTCAACTCATTGCCTTGCACCGCAGTCCAAACGTAGATTCGAAATGATCATCTATAACAGGTTGTGCAACCGCTTGACGTGGCTACGAGCGCCACCACAGGCTAGATCGTGCCCCTCAGCACATGACGACTACCGACAAAAACACGCAAGTGCATTCACTCGAACCGGTCAAAGAATGAAAAGCCGCACGCACATTTCATCTAGCTCCATAAAATCAAGACTCAGCGACGGCCGGTTTTTTGTCGCATTTTTTGAAAAAAAGACTATTTAAAGCCAAGACTGATAAAAAGATAGTTTCCCATACTACAACCAAGATGTTCAAGGAGAGAAAGGATGAAGGCACCATTTAGTTTGGAATTAGGGGAGCACAGAATTTATCCAAGAGCGTTCCTACACAAGATCGCATGAGCATATGAACAATAAGCTGAGAAATAAGGCTATGAAACAGGACAAAAAAAGGCCTACCTAACTCTCAGCTCGGGACTTTACATTTTCTCTCTGGACGCGCTAATTTCCATAAATACAACAGTTGTATCCTCCCAGAGAGGCATTTTGCGCCAGGATTTTCAGTTGCCTGATGATGTATCATTTAGGTTGGTAATGACCACAGGAGTGTGCTCGAAACCGAAGTAATTTTGTGAAGAAAAAATGTTTCACAAATAGTGTATGTACATTTGGTGAAGTGAGTTAAGGCATATCGCACGGTTTAATATGACCTATGAGACTTGAAACTGTGTTAGATGCATGCAGAAGCAGAGGATAAAGAGTTCAGCACATAGGAACGAACGCAACGAGCCAAGCGGTGACTCCTCTTCGGTCGAATTTATCCTCAAGATCTGGTTGCTCTCAAACTGTGCTCTATCTGCACACTGTAGGTGAAGCCAGCCCCTTGAAGAAGTATGGTATCGCTGAACAATGGTGTCGGAAAACAGACTAAAACGACAATTTTTCAGGATTGATTTTTATCTAAAGTACTGAATTGACACGTACGAAATGGAATGGCTGAGCCTCACTTTCAGGATCAAACTACTCTTAGAATAAATATTAAAAAAATTGGGATGAAATGGATACTGAAGCGATGGGCATTGTGGAAGGCTTTCATGACAAACTATTCTTTAAATGTTTGGTAACACTCCCAAGAATGTATATCAGTTGAAGGGTGGAACGGAATTACATAGCAGCTCTTCCGCCTTCTACGGGCCGATGAATTTCAATGTGTAACGAGTTACATTGTTGCTGATGATCCTGTATTCATTTGATTCTTTTGTAACCTGCAATTGAGACCACTTATTTTGAACGTTACCTTTGCTTTTACGCTGCTAAAACATTCTGCGAAACTTAATATTGATAAGAATACAGTTGTGCTAGTATAATAATATCACTATCATCATGAAAAGATCACATATATATGACTGTAACCACGATTGGTTCTCATTGCTGGTGCGGCAGCTGTGGCCAGCTCGGAGTGCCTGACTTTCCATGGTATTTTAACGAGTCAAATCAAAGCATGCGCACTCTCTTGAGAAGAGCTCAATAAAGTTCAAAACACGATTCCTCTGAACTCTATTAACTTCAATTTTCATTGAATTTAATAGTTTACACTTCACACTTGCTTGTTACATTTCATCTCATTGCTTGATATACACAGCTCGTGTGTACCATGGTTATTTAAACTTTTCCGAATGAATTAAAATTAACAAAAATGTTAATAAACTGGCAGACATGTTGAGATTAGTAGCCAATATGTACAATGGCGTGAACATTTTCTGTTATTTCGCTTCAAATCAATTGATTACAGAGTCAGTCGCACTTTTAAGAGTCAAATAATTATATGAACAAGCCACTGCTCGCTACGCTGGCAAAAGATGGCGTAAGCACCTCAACGCAACGAAAAGATGAATGAGAATAATGAATGGAAGACGAGGGCACTCGCGCAGGAGGTCGGCTGCGCGGACAGCCAGCCTCCGCAACGAAAGATGGAAGTCGAAAATGAAAGATACGACCTGCCTCTACAAATATAGGCCCACAATAGACACCTACAACAGGTGCTGCTCATTCTGTGGTGTGCATCTTGGGCAGCCACTGAGAAGCGCGGCTTCTAGAGGGTACACTGACGAGGATAGACACTATCAGTATACCTTCCTGAGTGTACCTCAGCCATCCTAAACGTCTCCGAGGAGCGCTAAGTCCCCAAGCTGCGCTGAAGGATATTTCTCTTCAGCGCACCCCAACTGAGGGAGAAGCTCGCGGACTAGAGAAGACAAGTCAAGTAGAAACTCGTTAATATTTTGATTACAGAAGTCTAAATTCAGTATTATGAAATGTTCCTTCTCATTCGTACTTAACAGTCGACACCACCAACAACAGTCGACACCACCAACAACAGTCGACACCACCAACAACAGTCGACACCACCAACAACAGTCAACACCACCAACAACAGTCAACACCACCAACAACAGTCAACACCACCAACAACAGTCAACACCACCAACAACAGTCAACACCACCAACAACAGTCAACACCACCAACAACAGTCAACACCACCAACAACAGTCAACACCACCAACAACAGTCAACACCACCAACAACAGTCAACACCACCAACAACAGTCAACACCACCAACAACAGTCAACACCACCAACAACAGTCAACACCACCAACAACAGTCAACACCACCAACAACAGTCAACACCACCAACAACAGTCAACACCACCAACAACAGTCAACACCACCAACAACAGTCAACACCACCAACAACAGTCAACACCACCAACAACAGTCAACACCACCAACAGTCAACACCACCAACAACAGTCAACACCACCAACAACAGTCAACACCACCAACAACAGTCAACACCACCAACAACAGACAACACCACCAACAACAGACAACACCACCAACAACAGTCAACACCAACAACAGTCAACACCACCAACAACAGTCAACAACACCAACAACAGTCAACAACACCAACAGTCAACACCACCAACAACAGTCAACACCACCAACAACAGTCAACACCACCAACAACAGTCAACACCACCAACAGTCAACACCACCAACAACAGTCAACACCACCAACAACAGTCAACACCACCAACAACAGACAACACCAACAACAGTCAACACCAACAACAGTCAACACCACCAACAACAGTCAACAACACCAACAACAGTCAACACCACCAACAACAGTCAACACCACCAACAACAGTCAACACCACCAACAACAGTCAACACCACCAACAACAGTCAACACCACCAACAACAGTCAACAACACCAACAACAGTCAACAACACCAACAACAGTCAACAACACCAACAACAGTCAACAACACCAACAACAGTCAACACCACCAACAACAGTCAACACCACCAACAACAGTCAACAACACCAACAACAGTCAACACCACCAACAACAGTCAACAACACCAACAACAGTCAACAACACCAACAACAGTCAACAACACCAACAACAGTCAACAACACCAACAACAGTCAACACCAACAGTGTAGTTCTATCGCTGAAACCGAGCTTAAAAAAGATTCGGAACTTTATACTTTGCTTCTACACAGCGATGATAAATGTTAGGAAAAACTTTTAAAACAACACTATAGTACGTACACATCCGAGTCCACCAAATGTTAGTCAAAGCATGATGTACTTAGCATGCAGGGCTGTTGATTTTTGAGCACAATGGGTGAGCTTTACATCATATTTATTGTGCACAAATCGCTAAGGTTGCACTCAAAACTGTAAACCTGAAATTCGTTACGTATGGTTTCCTTACGATCTCTAATTAATATCAAGGAGTAGCCATAAATTTCAATAAATTTACCGCTTAATTTATAACCACTGAAATTTATTTGGATAAGAATCTTGAGCCCAACACACTAGACAAAATGTGTACAGTATAAAAATACAGTCTGACATTGTCATAAAAACACAGGGATCATCAGCAACAATGTAACTTATAAGACATTGAAATTCATCGGTCCGTAAAAGGCGGAAGAGCTGCTATGTAATTCCGTTCCAGCCTTCAACTACAGTAATACTGCAACGCCGCGAGATGTATGCGTTGAGGGCGACTGAACGTTTCTGAAGAGAGCAAGTTCACATCATAATACAAACATTAATCAACACAAACAAAATGCGCAAAAAACAGGAAATTCGTCTTGAATTTATAAGATAGTTCCCACGATATTGCCAAACATACGGTTGGCACGTAATTCTGGACAAGCAAAGCATTTTAAGAAATTCACGAAAGATTGGTCCAACCACCTCCAAAACTGCACGAGACTCGGGAGTCCGCCCCATCACGGAGCCAGTTTTTCCGCATGATTGCATTCCAGACTTGCCAGCACTTCTGGAGCGGCACCACACCACCCACACAACATGGTAGCCCGCGCGCAACTGAGCCTCTGAGGTCTCAGGTCGCACAGGACCACCAGGACTCCAAGGAGGGTCTGAGGAGCGTCAGCGTAGCACAAGAAGGCGATGCGGTTGACACCGCTCTGTCCAGTGCCCATTCTTTTAGTTCCCTATACGCATCATCGTTGCAGAAACAAAAATTGAAGACACTAAAACGATGGCAATTGACTTTGTGTTCTTTTGAATTATAAGTACGTATGAGAAGAACTTAATTGCGTAGTGGTTCTAATAAAAGCTTTGAATACCCTCGATTCAACTGTTTCATCTCAGTCAAAATTTGAAAATAACGGATCATCAAAGAGTTCAAGGAATATTTACACTTTTAAAAGAAAAAATCTCAAAACATCCATACAACCAATATCTTCAACCCACTCGGTTTAACTCATCGAAAATTTGAACTTTTTCTTAAAATATTGAATACAAATAATGATCAAGTAAATTTTTTTATCGCAGAAACCGGTTAAATACCGAATAGAGAATACAGTGATTTTGGTTGCCCACTACAGAGTGACAAAAATGCTCTGGAGTTCAGGCTGACTACAAGATGACGGGTAGTCGCTGGATTTAGTGAACTCGAGAGAGTAATTGTGATCGTAGCAATAATTTTAAAACGTCTGCTACAGGTTAGATTAAATATTAGTTTAAGCCTCCCTAACCGCTACAAAAAAGGGCGTATCGAAGAGAGGAAGGAGGAAGGCCCATCAAGTATGGAGATAAGGGAATGCGGAATCTATGCAGAAACTATATGCAGAATCTATGCAGAAGGGGCATAGAAACGGTAAGTTGAGAAAGAAGTTCATGAAACCAAAATAAAAGTTGAAGAATAAAGTGGTAGGTGCTGAAAAATAAAACAGCACTGAACCGAAAAAAAAATGTTCCTTAACATAACAAAAACGTTTTATTTCAACAAAAAGAAGGCCTACCTAAGTCTCAGCTCGGGCCCTCACATTTTTCCCCTGGAAGTGCTAATTCCCATAGTTACAATAGTTGTATTCCCTCCCCTGAGAGGCGAAAGTCTGCTACAGCTTTCGCTACAGTTGACTAAGATAGTATTCAATTATTAGTTAGTTCAAGCCCTTAACCAAGGTGGTTCAAAGAGAGGAGGTATGAAAGCACCATTTAGTACAGAATTAGTGAACAGGGAATCGACGCAGAAGGTGTGTCCCAACACCCAGCGAATAGAATCATCAAGATGGAAAGAAGTTTATGAAACAAGATAAAAGTTGAAGAAGAAAGTCATAGGTGCTGAAAATGGATAGCAGTGAACGAAAGAGAGTCCATAAGAAAATAAAATTAATTCTATTTTAATAACTGAAAGGCCTTCAGCTTGGGACCGCATATCTTCCCTCTCTGAGCACTAATTCTCATGGACACAATAGACTGGATTAGATTAAATTACATTATAATGTTAATTTAAGCCTCCCTAACTGAAACAAAGACGTTCCAAAGAGAAGAAGGATAAAGGCACAATTTAGAATGACATTAAGGGAACGCGAAATCTATGCACAAGGTGTGCTCCCGCACAAGATCCCCTGCGTATAGAAACAGTAAGTTAAGAAGGATATGAAACGAGACAAAAGTTGAAAAGGAAAAATAGAGGTGCCGAAAAACAGGCAGGACAGCACTGGTCCGAAAAAAATGGTCTTTAAACAAAAAATATTTTGTTTTACAAAAACAAAGCCTATCTCACAGCTGAGGAACGGGCATTTTCCTCCAGGGAGCGCTAGTTTCTATAGATACAATAGTTGTACCCCCTTGAGAGGCCATAGACACAATAATTTTATCCCTCTGTGAGAGAAACAAAGAAGAGATTCCAAAGAAGACATGAAAAAGGAACGAAACAAGTAAGCACGGAAGAAAGAAGTCCGGAAGGCCTAGAGGGAACCTAACAGCTGAACAGTTTTACTCGCGGGCGCCAGCCCTCATAGCATGGGACAGACAAACCTTACAAACCTAAACCGGCTGCTAATGGCAATTACAGAACGATCACACTGAAACTCCACAAAACGTCACTTTTTAAATTTCAGTTCAGCTTTATGCAACCACTAAGATTACGCAACAGTATCATACACATATAAGACGTAAAGGTATCAATATCAAACAACACACATGAAAACCAGTCATTACATACCTAAAATACAATTTGATATGAAAAGCAAGGCGAAAATCGTTGTACGAATTGCCATGGCGATTTTCGCCTTGCTTTTCATTTTAAGAATGAGACGCGTCAATGCGGATTCAGTTTTAGATTACAATTTAATAAATAAAGACTATAGTGATCTTCGTAGCCCCCCATCTTTTTCTCCCCTGCCTCTCTTTTATCCCATTTTTGAGTCTCAGGAAGAGACACAGCATACATGCAGTGGAGTCACTTAGGACGTGGACGTGAGACAGAGAGGGCGGAGGCGAGAGGGTAGAGAGTCAGACTCAACTGATAAGTTGGAGTTCGATATGCTCCTTGGTACTTGCAGTGAGACTACAGATCTCATCATCTGTGATGACCAAATTTATTCATGATTGCTGATTCAGTTATCATGGTTTACTGTCCTGGGTTCGTACACTTCTGATGGTTCGTTTTTCATCATTCCCAATCACTGATAGAGGATCGAAATTTTAATAGGGAAGCCGGTTTCAAAAAGCCTAAAGCGAGGGTTGTAATCCGCTTGTATTGTGAGAGGACGTTCTCTTGGCTGTAGGCAGGGTGCCCCGCCGTGCTCTCCTTGTACTCGCCTCATCGTCCACAGTAAAATCCAAATTTGTACTAAGTGCTTCCTTATTTGCCTCACGACTCGCACGAACCACGCGCTTTGAAAACTCAACCAGCGCTACCAAGTTGTTGTTTGCTTGACGAAGTAGGAGCTGAAGATAAAGACTAACGTATACAAACCAACATTAAGTCTTAAGGGTCATTCCTTAAAATTCCACACTTCGGTCTCTGGTGGCAGCAATCTTCTCTTTTTCATAACCTTTAATTAACATCACGAGAACGTACGGACGTCGCAACAAACTACCCAACATTCAGGAATTAATAATCAAACGCACTCGACTACTCAGGGTTGACAAGAACACTTGAGGCAGAGGCCTGCATGAAGTACCTAAAGGGCCGTTTACACTGGTCTACATTTTGCTGCAGCCTCACGTGTAGACGCCTCGTGTGGAGCTTCACAAGAGCCATGTGCGTTTAGACTAGACACCATTGGAGCGAGCCATGGAGCGCGCGCTGCTCAACAGGGCTACCACGCTAGATATTATATAGCTAGATCTAGGTGTTTTTGCTGAAGCTTAGATGTAAAATTTCGAACCTAGATATTAGCTATAAAATCCATATAGTTTTTTCAGCGGGATAGAAATTTTCTAGCTAGAATTATAGTTAATAATAATGAATAATGAAGGCATCTACGGATGCTTTATTTCCAATCAAGCCTGGTACATATATCACCTTTTACATTGGATTTTCAAATGCCTTATAACTAACTCCAGGACGCCATAACGCTTTCCCCCGGTCGAGACCGGTACCCATTTCAGACACCTGGGTGGAGTGGAGTGACCTCCTTGTTAGTGACCTTAAGCTATGTATATGATAGATTACTGTAAATTCGAATTAGGAAGTCACCATAATGGTTGGTTACTGCTTTATTCTTATTATATTTGTTAATTTACTTAAGCAAATTGTCTGAATAGTGAAGCAACCATATTCTGATCATGTTATGTTCAGATTATGAACGACACCAAGACGGCTATTTCACGCTTCATAAGCTACAGCACACTATCTCCAATTGCAAAACTAGTGATGATATCAGAAAATCAAGGAATAAAATGCACATACATTATCAATAATGTAATGTGGCCTCATTTTGACGAAAGACCGACCAATGATATTGGTAACAAGGAGGTCAGTTTATTGTTGGATGGAGCAATGATATTTCTATCATGAAACTACTTGGTGTATCAGTTATTTACTAAAGTAATGCATCTAATAAAGTAGAATCAACTTACTTAGTAATTGCAAAATTATTAAAAGTGATGAAGATAGCGGTGTGAAAGCCTTAAAACAATTGTTGAGAAGTAGGAATCTGAGCATTGATGAAATGCAATGCAATAGAGACTGACCTTTCTACTCGCAACACGTGTAAAATTGAAGAATATTTGGATACCAAGCTTTATTAGGGTAAATATCAGGATACTAGATAATTTATATAAAGATAAATTGCCTAAAATAAAGCAATTTATGAAATAAATATCCTTATATGCTATTGTTCAACTAATTTATTGTAGTAGATAATTAATTTACTTCTAGATAAATTTTTGGATGTTTTATTATTAAATCTATATGTTTCTCGATATTTTTTGAGGTCACACTAGATTTTTTGGTCAAACACAAGTGGCAGCCATGCAGCACAAAACCAAGTGGCAGCCATGCAGCTGTAGACGAGCTTGTGTGAATATTGTTGCTGCATCGTAGCTACGTAATCTTTTTTTTATTTGCATGAGTGAAATGTTACTATATTCGTTCATCTTCATTAAAATATAATGGAAAGCAGCCTCCTTATATTCACAGCTTTTAGTCTGCCAAAGGCATTGATGGGCTTAGTACATTTCAATTAGAAGCAGTGTAGTTTCTCGCGGTAGTGTTGAGTCAGCCATGACGGGTGAGAGAGAGGCGCTACCTCACTTGATGACTGCCATCCGCACACTGACCGGTCGAGCTGCGCCTCGCACACGTGTAGCCGCTGCACGGATTCAACCAAAGCGAATCGGGAACTTCGGGCTCACACACACAAATTTGAGCCTCAGTGGTGAGCTTCGGCTACACGAGTCGCGCCTCACAGCCGAAATGTCCCCTAGTGTAAACACCCCTTAAGGAACAGCCCGACTCCATTACGGAGCGTTGCAACAGCACCGTTTGTTATTTTCGTACGATGCCGTAACGGCGCTAGAGATCAACAGCTCCGTTTGTTGGCTTCGTGTGATGCCGTAACGGCGCTGGAGACCTCCAACAGCTCCGTTTGCTGGCTTCGTACGATGCTGTAACGGCGCTGGAGACCTCCAACAGCTCCGTTTGTTGGCTTCGTACGATGCCGTAAAGGCGCTGGAGACCTCCAACAGCTCCGTTCGCTGGCTTCGTACGATGCCGTAATGGCGCTCGCGACGAGTTTCAACTTCGACAACTCTTGTCTAATGGCACTTTGTAATTATGTCAGTCATCCATCAACATTCTTCATAATAGAAAAGCTTCATTGTCTAAGCCCGCATTTTGTTCGCATTCGGAGATGAATCGAACCGTTAAAGAATACACAGTCAGCTCTTCTGATTCATTTATGGAGTTAATTACCGTGCACGCCTTCTCCCTATGAGCAAATGAAAGCGAAGGACGGACTGCTTGAGTGGCTTTCCTGTATCATTAAACAGTCGCTTGATGTGAGATGCTCACGTATACGTACTACACTATTATTTTAGGAACAGCTGTATAACTCAAATGAGATTATGAAAGTTTTATATCAAACGATGTCGTTCTCATATTATTGGCACTGAAATATTTTTAACAGAGATTTGATTAGACAAGTTAGTTCAAGCCTTCCTAACCGCCACAAATGCATTCCAAAGAGAGGAAGGATGAAAGCGCCATTTAGTATGGAGATAAGGGAACGCAGAAACTGTGCAAAAAGTGTGTTCCCACACAAGATTCTCTGCGCATAGAAACAGTGAGGTAAGGAGGAAGGATATGAAACGAAATTAAAGTTGAAAAAGGAAGTTAGAAGTGCTGAAAAACAATACAGCAGTGAAGCGAAAAAAATATGGTCGTTAACGAAACAAAAGCATATTTTATTTCAACAAAACGAAGGCCTACCTTACTCTCAGTTCGGGTCCTCACATTTTCCACCAAGGAGCGCCAATTCCCATAGCTACATTAAATAGTCGTATCCCCTTGAGGAGACTCAAAAAAAGTCATCAGTACTGATGTCTAATTGAAGCATTAATAAAATACGATGCACGATATTCTAATTGCTTATGAGAGCCATTTAACTGTGCAGCTGTGACGTGCTTATAATGTATGTCCTTCACGCAATTTATACGTAAAACCGACACTCAACTGACATTTGAGTGCAATGTTTCCATAAACATCACGGCAAAGCATGATACAAAAAGTCCATGAAATTAAACAAATAAGGTTGAATACGCCTAAGAACATCAGTGCCATTCAGAATATTTGAGCGCTGGAAGCGTCCTTCACGTTCCCAACAAACCAAGGCCGGATCGATCAACGGGCTCAATTATATTATCACAGCCCGCCTGTAGCTTTACTCCGCAGTTGCAGGTAAGAAACCCTCTGAACAGTCTTCGTTATCGTCTTCAACTCAAACTCATATATCCTGATACGTATAGGTTTTTTGCTAAGGGAGGGCAGCCAACCTCATTTGAATGGGGCTAGCTCCCGTAAAGATAAAATAAAATTAACAAAAATTATTCGACTTCCGTCTTACTTCGAACTAGGGGGGAAGTTTTCTATGAGCCAAAAAATTTATACATAAATAGGTAAAGTATTGTTGACACTGAATCGAGTTTGGTTGAACCGAACACGTGCATCTTCCATGAGAAACATGGAGCATCAGAAACAGGGAAAATAAAGTTTTCTGAACCGCGAAACTAAACCAACAGCAGCATAATGCAGTCTGTGTTAATGATACTTCTATCAGCAGATAAGCTTGCCTCTGAAATTCAAATAATATAAGTGGACACTGTCAGAGCATATATGTCAGTGAGCAGCGAGAGCGCGTCAGGACTCGAACACATCCCTCTGTGATGCACTAAATTTTTCAAGATACAAGAGAAGTTATTTTATTAATTTCCCATTCAATTTTGTGGGCTGTGAAAAATGGCTCAACAAAAATTCAAAGCCTACACGATTTTAGAAACGAGATCTAAAGAGATTCTAGTGCGAGTCCTATATTTCAAAATAACACCAGATATCGTCGAATAAATAAAGTAACCCCGGGACTCCCTACATTCTCTTATCAGTAGCAATTTCAAGATTGTTTTTCGAAGGCAATAGCAAATCTAATTGTCATTACAAATACGTATTAAGTATGAAAGTAAATTCTATATCCTGAAACAGTACTGTTGAAACATCAAAAAGGCTGTGACCAGAAAAAAAATTAGTTGAACATACACATGCGAACAAATCACATTCAGTTTTGTAATACATCTGGCGATCGTTGAGCACTGAATAAAGTTGTCAGATTAGATTATAAGCTAGTGGACGTCTGATCACATAAAATATTTCGACGAGAGAAAAGAGGAAGGCACAATTTAGAACGAAATTAAAATTTAAGTACGGGGAATGCATGCAAAAGTACGGTCTCACAGCAAATATTTTGCTTATAAATACACGAGCATTAAAAGAAGATGATGAAATAAGGGCCAGGTTAAAAAATATAACACGAGCTAAAAAACAGCAGTGAACCGGGAAAAGATGGTTTGTAGTAAAAATAAAAACGCTTCTTAACAAGGAAAAGGCCTACCTGACTTTCAGCCCAAGATTTCCCGTTTTCCCCTTGGAGAGCCAAATTCCATAAGCACAATCAATAGCCATACTCCCTGAGAGGAAGAAATTTGTCAGGCGAATTCAGTTTACTTGAGAAATAAAGGCAGGAAGGTCAGGCATGAATGCATCACTCAGCAATTATATTAGAAGATGCACGTAGCGCAAGCTTTGTAAATAGGAACATACATAATTGAAGATGAGAACAGCTGAAACATATATAGCGATACTTTCAAAACGCTGCGAATCCACGTTCATCATTAACAGTAAAACCTAAAAAATATCAGAAATTTCTTTGCGACTGCGTTAAAATTGCAAGAAACAGTAGAAAATATCTAAACCCATCAAGTTGCTACGTCGAAGAATGAACAATTGAACATGAACTTATATTGTAGAGAAAAAGAAATTTTGTGAATACGAGCAAGATCATCAAATTTAAAGTATCACGAGTTGTCATTCGAAGTACCATATTTTAACTCGACTAAAATTACTTTTTGATTTAAACAGAATGTATGAGAATGCATATTCCCGCACAGCAGCAACCATTTACTCCTAAGGAAATTTGAGTGGATAATTCGTAGAATGTTTTCAAATTACTTTAAATTTGACGGCTGTAAGCAATTCAATTAGGCATTGCTACAGAGGTTCACATGAAGCGAAACAAAGCCCAAGTGAAAAACTAAGTCAGCAGCTACGGCAGCTAGTCTGCCTGAATACGGAACGAGTCTTTGATAATATAAAAGTGATTAAATAAAACTTTCCTCAGCATGAGCAGTGCTCTCGGTAGGTGTGAGCAACATCAAAATAATGAGACGTAATTGTAATTTTTTTGGCTTTGTAGTGAGTGTATCGTGGGAACGTATATTGGGAAATTTTACAAACAAAAATATATTTACTCCATCACAGCTGCTACACAAATTTTAATGATATTTTTAAAAACGTTATTAAAAACCGAAGTTAAAACGTATTCTATAAACAATATGGTAGAGCCATCCATTTAGGAATTTGTCGAGTGTACCTTATTAAAAATTTGTGGCTTTGCATCAACGAATTTCAACTGTCTTAAATAAGAATCAGAGTGCAAGCAGAAACCAACTTTCAGTCACACGTAGATGCGTTGGGCACAACTTCTGGATACACTCGACTGTTCATTTTAGTGTTCGAGCTTATTCTCTCATTTTGATTGAAATTTTTTATCTTAATTTCTATTTAAAGCACCAAAAAAGAACAGAATCTTAACCTCAAGCGAACTTAGATCGACCAGGAAGACAATGTAACGACAACTGAGGTTGAGAAAACCGGCACGAGTCGCGCACGACTGCCTTCGTAAGGTTTTCAGCGACGCGGATGCGAGCCCAGCAGGCCAGTAAAGCGGGCACTTGTCTGAACGCTCAGCTCGGTAGGAGGAGGTCACAGAATACAAGTGTAACCGAAAGCTGAGAAAGCTCCGAGTTCCCAAAGTTGACACCAGTGAAAGCCACAAAGTTCCTGCTTTCTTAAATATAAACTAAAAGATGAAAAAAATTTTCCAAATTTCGATAAGCGATGGAAAATTAGTGAGAAAAATAGCAATGAAGCTTGGAAGAAACAGAAGAGTGGAAATGAAAGACATGAAGCATCACAACAACAAAGCTACATTCACAAACCGCAACAAACACAGCGGGTTGCGCTGAGAGTAGCTATGGCGGTCAATGAACAATTATCATTTCTTTTAAGGTGCACGGCGAGGACTGGCACAATCAACACGCATCTTCGGCACTCCCATATACGTATGTATAGAGCTCAGGAATTCCCAAGGAGCGCCAAGTTCCCAATATATACGTTTAAAAGAAATTCCTTTCGATCACCTTTTTCAGGTTGGCATATATGAAGTTAGCAAATTTTCCTCTGTAACACTTTTCCAGCGGTAATTATAAGGATACAACGTCAGCCTTACATGAACAAGTCAAAGCTAATCATTTGGACGCTCGTCAAAAGTCACGACGTAGCAGCCACGTACCAGGAAACGCGTCGTAAAAACGCGTGTCAAGGTCCACTTGGCGGGCTTGTAGGGCGGACGATGTCATTCCTCAACGAAATCTGTTTCCTAATTAATAAGTCATTGTATTAATGAACTCTCAAGACATCCATGATAAGCAGGTCGAACAACGCTGTGATCCAATTTTCTCAGATTTGATGGTGACTACTCGAATTATACCGACGTCTGCTCGTCAGCAAAAACATTCAACTTAGCGCTTAAATTATTCGAATAATACATAATTGACGAGGTTTGTGAAAGAACCGCATTCTAATTTGCTGCTGGTAACTCGTATCACTTCCACACGAGATAAAACTCTGGATTTGTAAAAAAAACAGCCTATGCCAACTATATCTTAATTCGCTTAATCTTATGTTGATGTAAATCTATCAAAAGCAATTGACTTTAACATCGTGCTAGGGGGACAAAAACCTCAGAGGCAACATGCGAAGCGCACAAACTTTTTGAATTCAGTGGTCTATTTCGCCAGCTTGAATAGGTTAAAATTAACTAAATATCGGAAAAACGTTATCACTCAATTTCCTTGAGCAAACTCCACATAAATTACTGCCATCTCACTAGCAGAGCTGGAGCAGCCAGAGCTGAGCGAGCTGCTCTAGCACTTCCCGGGATGTGTAATCCCCCTAATCATGACCTCACGTAGGACGCACGACGGCCTTCCTTTTAACGAGTTCAACACGACCACGGACGACCTTATTCGTGCGGCAAGGTTCTGTGTATTTGAATTTCAAAACGCTTTACGCAAGCAGTCCAGCTATGCATTTCTGAGGCTGGGCTACACATGCAATACTGGACAGATATGCTTTGGTAGCTGAAACCTGCAATGTATCGCCTGCATTGGCCTCAGTTGTGGTACTTGGCATATCCAGACGCATGAATTTAGATATAATTAAAGTGGTGGCACTGGTAACGGTTTTTATACCGAATGACCCACAAAAGTAAATACTTAAATCATTTGTGTTGAAGGTAGATTACTTAGAAACATTACCTTCTCACAAGTGTGGTCATGATGCTAGCTATTTCAAGCAGTAGTAACTAGCTTATTCGCAAGCAGTCATGATGCTTATTCCTCGGATTCCGCTGTGGTGAGGGTAAATGTATTCAGAACTTACCCTACATTTGATTTATCATTTTCCTATCAAAATTCAGTTTGCACGAAATAAAATTTAAAATAAAATGAAAATGTAAAGCAAAATAACATCGAATACACGGAAATGCAAGCAAACAGGAATCTTTTGAAGAAATTACTAAACATTATATTCGCACACTACTTACTCTGCACACTGGGGCATACCAGTCAGTCAAGAAATAAGTAGCCTTGAAACATCATGACTGATTTCCAAGCATCATAAAATAGTAAACGCTACAAAAACAAACATAAGTGAACATTTGAGGGACGGCGAGTGAGAGGGATTGCACCGCGCACAAACTCCGCACGCGGCTTCAACAGGTGGCCGCTTTAAGCTCAACAGCATAAATGGACAACACCCCTCAGTCTGATATTGTACCACACACACACTCAACCAAGGCAAGTAAGGCAAAAACTGGACATCAAACTAAAATTCTACAGAGAATATTAATCAATTTGCGCAAATAAACGTAAAATGTTAATTTAAAGCTCACCTGATGGAAAGCGCTGCATGTTTTAACGAGATATTAATGAAAACCACACGAGAAAATTCAATTTATTTTAATAAACAGTAAAATAAAAGGTGAACTGAACTGAATTTTTTTTAATTGAATTATTCCATCGTTATTTCTTTAGAATATACGATATGAGATAGTGAAAGTCTCTTTGCATCAGTAAAATTTACATTTACCGTAATCAAGACAGAAGCATACAAAAATTACGTTAGTTAAAACCAAAAAGTTCTGCACACTTTTACACATACTCTAACTAATATTTCCAGAAGATTAAAATACACTGTCAGCGGTGATTAAGGTGTGACACTAATTTAAGTTGTCAGTGGTTCATATAATTGCAAAACCTATGAACGAATAATTATTATAAATGATATATTTATTATTAATAAAAACATATTACTAACATGTCACTAGATGTGTCATAATATAACGTATCTCTAACGTAATTGAAGCAAAATCACTCCATTAAAATTAACACGGGAAAAATTCGAAAAATTCTATGGAGTTATTTTTAAGCTAGAATTTGTATTGAAAATGGTTTCAATTTTTGGGGAAACCGGTTCACCAAGTGTTAGCAATGGGATCTTATCATTTAAATGCTCTACCCAAAACAGATAATCAAAACCGTATCTCCTACCATCTGTGTTTCAAAAGTAATATAAGATGTTAAGTTTAAGCCTCCCTAACCGCAACAAAAGCGCTCCAATGAGAGGAAGGAGGTACGCACTATTTAGTATGAAGTTAAGGGAAAGTGGTATCAATGCACAAGGTGTATAGAAACAGTAATTTGTGAAAGAAGTTAATGAAACAAGACAAAAGTTGAAGTATAAAATAGCAAATGCTGGAAAACAAAACAGTAGTGAACCGAAACAAATTGTCCGAGCCAAAACAAAACACCTATTCTATTTCAACAGAAGGAAGGCCTCCCTAACCTTTAGCTCGGGACTCAACATATTCCCCTCGGGAGCGTGAAATCCCATAGATACAATAGTTGTATCCCCCTAAGAGGTCTGTGTTTCAAAACACCCCTGTAGTTTAATAACGAATAAATTTCTTGCATCATACTGGTCAAAACGATATTTTTATATATAGTGATCAAAATGTCTGTTCTTAGCATTTGGCATGACAGCATCATCATGAACTGAGCGTTCCGCATTGACCGTTGCCATAACGGGCACTGTGCACGCCCTTGTACATATGGAGTTGGAGTTAGCACTATCGGTATCTAAACATTCAGGATGAGAAATAAAATCATCGCGGCTACTAACAGGTTTAGCAGGACGTCACAAGATGGTCGCCCAAATCACGTTCACGCACTTACATTGCTTTCATACGTGGACGTGTTCTGTCGCAATAAGACATCAAAATTGTTCTCCTGACCTAAACCTGGCTGTTGGCTGAGAACGAAGATAACTAGCAATCGACTATGTAGTCAGTCCTTCATTTTTCAATCATGGACATTTCTTATTCATACATTTTCAGTTTAGAATTAGACTCTGTTTAAGTTGCGGCTCTTCTGCGTTAGCTTTGTGAAATGAGCTTCGTCAAGTGCGTGCTGCCAGCACTCTACGGCAGTTATGAGTTTTAGTGTAACTTTTTCCACCTTCATGATCTTTACTCCCTACTCATTCGAGTAACCATTATAAAGGAATGATTATAAGAACGTCTCTTACAAGTAAACTTTGATTGCACGGGTGATTCATCTTTAGGCTATGCATATCCAGTAGATACTGTCCAAACCGGAACTCGCAACGTATCAAGTAATTCATCATTACATTTAATGTCCCATCCATTATATAATTTACAACACGATTAACGTACTGGCACACAAAAAAAGGTAATGCAATGCTTTGCAATGCGCAAGCGATAATATCACGAAGAGTCAACTAATAAATACAGTAACGGTTTTCTCAGTTAAGAAATCCTAAATTAAAAATGTATCATACGTTGAAGGAGTTAATTTGTAACGATTATAAAATTCTCGAGCGATGAGTCAACAGCGCAAATCTTCGTCTGAAAAACCGATACACAACTACAGTGAATTCAGTCGGCGAATTTCCGTACAAGGCTTTGAAGCGCGCAAGAGGTTTTAACAAGCTGCACAGGAACAGAACGCTTACAAGAAAATACGGAAAACGTATGAATAAAATCAAGAAATCCAGAATTAGAACCTATCAATACAAGTAATAATAGTAGTGCTTTATTTTGACTCCGCATTTTAGAATCTATAGCACAGCAGAAACAGAAAACGTTCCTCAATCAAATTTAATTTTAACTCGCCCACATTTCTTTAACACCGAATGAACGTCTGCTACTGAATTCAGTCTTATATTAACACCACATAGTAGAGCGTAAGAATACGAAATTTCGTGCATAAATAATTAAATAATGCTGAGAAGCAATAGGAGCAACAGAAGTAAAAACGCGTTCCGAACAAATCATGCATGGCGATGCAGCACGTCAATAATTATCGTAAGACAATTGGCAACAAGTAAGTTTAGACATATGCACAACTTACCTCAGTGTGTGAGGGGCAGAAGCTCACGATCCCACCCACGAAGCAGCAGGACATGCTGGTCTCAGCTGAATGCTTGCGGTCATTGCTGCCCACTTCCAGTCTTCTCGACTTGGTGCACATTTTGATGATGGTTTAAAAAAGAGTTTCTACTTATCACACACGATTTCATTCAATTTCACAACCTTTCTAAAAAATTAGAAACAGGAACCTGTCACCAACACTTCAAAAAAATCATCACACTGGCGTCACGACAGAACATGCCATATAGAAAGTTTATACAACAGTCCGGTATGAGCGGAAAGATGAAGATCGCAGGATATCAGGTTATTGCAATTTTTTCTGAGTTCACGACTGTTTTATGGATATGATAGACAACTAGTAACGATTGAAAACACTTTCCGCCTCTTTCATAAACTTATTCTCAAATTATTGAAGCCTGCTAAAAATTCTCATCTCTCTTCACAGCTGCGCCAGGACTTCCCTCGTCTTCTTCGAGCCTTGACGCATGCATGTAATCGATGAGGAGAGGTGTCGCTCACAGGGATCTAATTCTATGATTCCATTGGGAAAAACAAAACTGTAAACTCAAATTATTAGACACAACATGAAGAATCTAAGCATTCAACACAATTCTATCCACGAAAAGATGATCATACATCGATATTTCCATGTTGTGAAATAGTAAAATTAATTTACAGGCAGGATTCTTTTAAGAGTATCATGCTCATGTCATGCGGCAAATTGAGGAAACTGACGACGATATCTTAAATGAGTGAAATAATGAAATACATAGTAAAATGGAAGAAATTTCAACCGAGAGTAGGTACCATTTGGGAAAACTTAGATCCCAATTACCTGGCAAACACTGAAGTCGCTGATGAGGTCGTGTTCTCGACTGACTCACCTTAGAATGTCCGTTGGAAGGACATGATAGATAAATCTTATGTATTAGGTCCGTAAACTCCTAACGAGTACAGTAGCTTCAACTAAGACAAATGTCCACGTTGCAATACGTATAAAAATATTCATGGGTTTTCAAATTGAACTGAAACTTGTTAAAAGATCTTTCCAAAACCATGTGTTCATTGAGACAGAGGCTTAATCAACAGACAGTGGAGAGAATTAGATAAGTTAGTTTAAGCCATCTGAAGATAGCAAAAACATTTCCACTAAACAATATCCAATGGACAAAATTCAATCGAACAATTTTCCCTTAGCTAACACTCTTTCACTTAGCAGAAATCAATCGCTTGAAAACAGAATGAAGAGGGAGAAGTAATAATATAAGCTACAATTGCGGAAAATTTTTCGGGTTGCGCTCCCTCTCAAAAGAACTAAATATACTGAGGACAGCAAACGCCGCGCGTCGTCTGCACACTGCATCGGCGGTAGGTCACATGGGACTGCAATTCTCCTGGTGCTCGTTTGTAGCTCAACAAAGTCACTAGAGCAACAACTTGAGAAATTAGACGAAAATTGAAATGATAAGTTACTTTTCATCCCTGAATCGAAAACCATGACAAAGACGCGCTATTTACTCACACTGGCACAAGTTGTAGGCTAGAGTATATTCAATGACAGGTTCTTTGAAGAATCCAGCTGATATGACATGAGATGCAATGAAAGAGGGCGAAATGATACTCCATTCATATAATCCTAAAGCCCAATTTTCCAACCGAGCCATAGCCTTAATGACATTGCTAGCATTAAACATCTGACTGGTAAGACATTAGAGTAGCAGATACTCACGACCTCGCCGTCTGTATCTGCCCACTTCTCGGTTGGCTTGATGTCTCGCCTCCAGTCTGTACTTCTGTTTCTTTGACGGCTTCATCCTGCTCCTGACGACATGTTCGCTGACGTAACGCTCACTCTCTAAATCAAAGGGCCCGTACAAGGCGTCATGCAGGAATACAGTTCTACGCCTTGTTGAGTTTTTACGGACTTTGCTATTTCTGGAGCGAGCCTTAGTAGCAGTAGATTTATTTGCAAACGGAGACATAGCGGCAGCTTGGCAGTGCAAGGCAAGTTGGGTCTTTGAGCGAAGGTAGTCCACCGATGAGTGAAGATATGGAGATGGCGAGTGTAGCGAGTCGTTTAGGGTGCACGGTTGGTTGTTGGAGCACTGAGAATAGCTGCGATTGTTGACGAGCGAGTCGGCCGTCACATCGCGCACACCTTGGCTCCAAGTTTTGCGCCATCCTCGGGGCTGCGTCGGCCCCCAACGGTGGGCCCGCACTTGTGCTCGAACCCTAGACAAAGGTAAAAGTTGTTTTATTCCAATTAAGCCCGATGCATATGATCTTGTATACAGGTTTTCTAAATTCCTGGTATCTAACAACAGGACGCAATGACAGTTACCCCTGGTCAAGCCAGTACCCATCGGCGACACCTGGCTGGAGTGGAATTACAGCCAAGTTCTCCCTTTTACCAACGGGGAGAATTACCGGGCAGATTTGCCTAGATTTTTAAGGATATTATTAGACCGAAACTACAAATCGACATTAGAATAATTTTCATTATAAAGTAACACTACGATAATTTTTATTCCAAATTAGAACTATCAGAAGCCTGTGGAACAACTCGCTAAAACGGAAAATCTTACCGTGTGTTTAGTTGCTCATACAGTTCGGTCACAATAGAAAGTTGTGAATGCAATGAACGCTAATAGATACTGCGCCTTTGAAAAACAAGAGATTGCGGTCGTCTCGATATCTAGTGTTATTTTCTGCTCAGGTCGCGTAAATATTTACACCATTGATTTAACTATGGCTAAAGCGGCCTTCACCTAGGAAGCTGGCAACGATTTTCCTCTCATATGAATAATCTTCCAAAAAATGGCAACTCTCATATCACCACACTTATCACCATAAATGCGGTTTAAAATTGTTATTTTTATCAATAGCTAGTTTAAGACGTCCTTGCAACTCTTATGCGATTCCAAGAGGACGAAGAGGATGGACCATTTCGAATGGACTGTAGAAAACGGGGAATTAATGAATAAGGTATGTTCCCGTGCAGACAACCCTGAATATAGAAACAACAGGTTAAGAAAGAAAAAGACGAGAAAACAAGAATGAGAAGGCGAAGAACGTATGATATCTGAAAGGACAATGCAGGCACGGAAAATGGAAGTCCTGAAAACCTTTCTATGTTTAGCTGTGGTAACCTAACAGTATCGCTTGGGGGTGCCAGTCCCCACAGCGTAGTACAGACCACCCTAATCTATTCTAACTGCTCATCCAATGCTCCAGATGAGTATGAGGGGCTCAACTAGTGAAGTCAGTACATAGATTGGGGTTCATGAGTGCGTTTCGCTCTTCTCGCTTCTCTTCTTTTCGTAGAATCAAATTATTCCTCACTACTTGTATAACTACTCTACATTATTTTATACTTGTTACTATATTACATTGGGTGTTCGAAAACTAATGGTACAAACTATGACAGTGGATATAACACCTCCTAAATACACTCTCACGAACAAAAACAATTCAATCGTTCATCGTTTTCGAGATACCGACGCCCAAAGTTGAGTAGGGTTTATCCAACTATGGCGAGGCGGTCCTTAGCATGGTGGATGATGGAAACTTATTTGATTATGTGAACATTAGTGAAAAATTGGAAGTTCAATAAGTGTTTAAAACGACGCGCGCAACATCAGTGCAGGTGTGTTGCCTACACGGAAACAATTCCCGGACCCGATAAAACATTCGTGTCCTGAAGCGTGAACCATTCATTAAGATCAATTTCTATATTTTGAGAATTTTTTAGGTGACTCATATTGTCTGAACTATTTTATTTTGTTCACCTAAAGTTTAAGTTGAAACGACCATTAAAGTTAAGAAATACTGCCATACCTTGAGGATTTGAGATAAGAAAAAGAGGCAAGACACTTTTCAAAGGGACCAAGAACCTTCACGATTCGATGACCATAAATGTTTAGAGCTTTACTTATTCTTGAATAAATCAATCTTTTAGGTTTTTAAATCTACAGCACAAGTTGTACCTTTAGTTTTTGTTCACCTTGTTCACGGCATGAATAAATTTGCAACTTACTTGCTACAAACGTCAAAAACCTATGATTGTAAGCGCCCGTAAATAAATAATTTGACATCCTCATAAGCTACAACCTAATGTGTATTCCAAGCACGAGCCTGGTCACCCTTCCCTTGTACAAATGTAGGCTTTCAATTTTCAACCAACAGTTTAAAAAACACAACACCTTATGAAAATGAATAAAATTGGAAACACATTAGCAGTTGACTTACAATCGTTGCACTCTACTCGGTGACAGAGGCGGCATCTCTTCGTCACTCGAGTCGTCAGACAGATCTTCCCACTCGTCTAGCTCCGACGTGTTTCGTTCTAGACCCCACATTGAATTTGACGTGTACACCGCTCCATAAAAATTCTCTGCTTTGCCATTTGTTTCGTCGCTGCTGCCGTACGTATCATCCAGATTTTGGCTTGACTGATAACCGTAGGAGTGGAAACCTTCAGGTAATGGCGTGCAGTCGGACAGAGTCAACTTGGGTTTTCTAGACTTTCGAGTAGTGATGGTGTTGGTGCTGGCGGTGGTTGTCGAGGACATGAATTCCGCTCCACCCGCGGCGCTGTAAAGATCGTTACTGACAGCATTCGTGCCATAAATTGTCTCATTAATTTCAATGTCTAGTGGTTCCATGGTACTAACATTGGTACCTTCTAAAGGCAGATCATCCTCGTTCACAGCAGAAGATGTACTCGGAAGTTCTAATAGTTTATCCCGAACTTTTTTAGCCGTTTCTTTTTCTGAATTTCTTAGTTTTCCCAATTTGCTCAATTCGCGAATTTTCCGCCCCATGAACCCAAATCGACTCTCCTTCACTTCATCGTAACCTTTCGGAGGTAATTTCTTTTTCTTATCAGAAAACTGAGACGAAGATTCCTCGTCTTTAGCACGTATCGCATCAACTTTAGCTCGGGTAAAGTATCGAGTCGAATACGCAGAGTGGTAAGAGGACACAGATGATCTCAGCGAGTCGCGCAGTCCCAGCAGAGCGGCTGGAGTTTCCTCGGAGGGCGAAGGAGGTTGAGGCTCGCTCATCTCAAGAGCGGCCACGGAATTCTCGTCAATGCCATCCGAGGTAAGAGTTGAAGCATCAGGCTCCTCAGGGCAGACTGATGAATCTGGGAAAAATAAACCATACAACATCAAATGAAGTCACAGCGATAACTAAAAACTAAATACAGGCGCGACAACCCATGTAAGAGCCATAGCTTCTCCGGTACATAAGAATCCTCGTCATGAACAAAAGAGCAGGGATACAACCCACACCATATCAGAAGCAAAGTAGGTAAAATGTGGAATGGAGCTGACGTAAATTGATTAATGTTTATGAAACATAAAACCGCGAGCCTTGTTTTTGGCAAAGGAGTGTCACAAGAAGTGAAGCGGAGTCCTGTCAGATGCTAAAATTTAGCTGAATAAAATGAGAAAAGAAGAGCGAAAGATCCTCTTCGACATTCTTTGAAATGAGATGCCACCATTACTGTGATGCAATCCATATATTCATTCCATTCCCTTGTGAACATAGATTTTTATTTCATTTTTGTACTTATAGTTATATAAGCATATTGAGTATGTAAATGACTACTGATGGTCGGATAGATAACCATTTTCTCATTCGCACGACCGTTCGTCGTAGATTGTAGTCTTGGTAGATTAGATAGGTTAGTTTAATCTCCCCATACCTAAAAGAAAGACACCATTTAGTGTGGAGTTAAAGGAACTGAGAATCTATGAACAAGTGTGTTCCCACATAAGCAAATAAACACAGAAGTTAGAAAAGAAGTTCATGGAACAAGATAAAAGTTGAAGTAGAAAGTAGTAGGTACTGAAGTAGAAAGTAGTAGGTACTGAAATAGAAAACAGCAGTAAACTGAAAGTTTATTAGTAGTTTATTAGTTAGTTTAAGCCTCCCTATCCTCAACAAATGAGATGTAAAGAGAGGAAGGAAGAAGGCACCATTTAGTATGGAGCTAAGCGAACGTGGAATCTATGCAGAAAGAGCACAGAAACAGAAAGCTAAGAAAGAAGTTCATGAAACAAGAAAAAGTTGAAGAAGAAAGTAGTAGGCGGTGAAAAACAGGACAGCAGTGAACCGAAAGAAGATGGTCCGTAACACAACAAAAACCTATTCTATTTTAACAAAAAGAAAGCCTACCTAACCTTTAGCTCGGGCCCTCACATTGTCCCCCTGGGAGCGCTAATTCCCATAGATACAATAGTTGTATCCCCCTGAGGGGGAGTAAACTGAAAAAAGATTTTCCGTAACAAAACAAAAAAATATTATATTTCAACGAAAGGAAAGACTGCCTAACCTTCGGCTCGGGACTCCACATTTTCCCCGTGGGAGGGCTAATTCTCATACGTACTCTAGTTGTATCCCTCTGAAGGTAAAATCTCTCACTGTTAAGTTTCAGAGAAACATATTTGTGAACTGATGAGAGTTAGGAACACGTTTATCAATAATGTACTAAATGTCGGTAACATCTCATAGAAATGTTGCATAGTCAAATATAGTCAAATATTCAATATACACATCCATGAAAACACAGTAAGGACAAATGTTTTAACTATTTGGTACAACGATACGTTGATTCAGCTGTTACAGAAATTTTAAAATCAAGAAAACTTAAACACACGATTTGGCATGCCCAATTCTTTAAGAGTAGAAGCCAATTGTTGTGATCACCAGACTACCCAACAGGCGGACTCAAACATTGTAATCAAACAACGACACGTTATAGAGCGGCCCGACGAACACAAGGAGAACTGACTATTGCCTGATTATTGTGAGGCTCTTGATAAAATTATCAGGAATTGACTTATCGAAATCTGCCTTAAAAATCATCAACTGAGATAAACATTAAAATTTTCAGATATGGGACTAAGCGTTTACTTGATGATAGAGAAGTAGAAAAATACGTAATCGTGTTCACCTCACATTTTTGAAATTGATATCATGATGACTACATTAAAATCATCATCAAAAACGCCGCTAATCGAGCATAACTTCATCGAATCGTACACAACATCGTCCTGATAACCGAAACAAAAGAAGAGCGAAGCTTTCGTTAACTAAACTGACCTTGTACGGAATGGCTGTCGACAGTCGGTGCAGCATCAGACAGCTTCGATGTCTCCGCTGCTGAGCTGAGATCTCCCCCGACTTGCGTGAGGGTGTACGAGAACACTTCGTGAGCGTCCTCCCCGCCCTCGTCTTCGTCCGACCCTGATGGAAGAACTCAAGATGAGTACTGTACATGCTATAGCAATAACTCATGCAAATGGAAAACAAGAACAGTATAAAATTATAGCAAGCATGCAACCAACACTAATAGGAAGAGAATATAGAGTAAAGGAAAGAAAAAAGTTAACTTATTCTAGTGGTAGTTTGTTGGCTAGTAAAATCGTCATGCCTGTAAATTTGAGAACTAACCTTCAACAATGTTAGATTCTACGCTGGGACTGCTTTCCGGTTCTGGAACCTCCAGTATGCTGGAAATGACAAGAGGTGCTGGCAGGGCTCCTAGAACTCCAGCACTTACTCCAGGCGGGTTGACAGGCTCGTAGGAGTGGGAGGTTTGAGAAACATTGTAGGTGATGTCATCGTAAAGGTAACTGATGGAGTCCATTTGGTCCTCCCTAACCACTGCAAGCTGGGCCGTCACTACACCTCCATCACACTCGTCATACTGGCTGGAGTCCGATCGAGCAGGAGGAGGGTTTACCAAATCGTATCCTCCGCCTGATGACGGGGCTTTTATCGAGTCGTAGCCAACGCTGGATGGAGCACGCACGTCATCGTAACTACACGACGAAGACATACGAATGTCATCGTAGCTCATGGAGCTCATCCCACCAATTTCGTCGTAAGCAGCGGCAGCGTGTGAGTCGTCGCTCGTGCCACCCAAGGGTTGAAGTTCAGAATAGTTCGGACCGTCGTCTCTCGGCATGTCCATCCGCGGCAGGGATAAGTCTCGTCTCGTTCTATGGGGCTGACCGAAAGATTTAATTCCTGTGATTTTGCTAAAGGGATGTTGTCGCTCAAGAATTTGATTTCTAGACGAAACTTCATCGGAAGGCACACTAACAGGATTTCCATCGTTCCACAAAAACGACGAGTTTGGCACGATGCCACGTTCTTCCAGTTTGGCACGATTTTTCTTAAGTTTATCAAGATCCACGGAATATAGATTTTCATAAATATTTTCAGAACTACCTTTCCCAACAGCTTCATCTTTATCATCACAGTCGTCGTCATCATCGTCGTCTTTCAATCGCAGCACAATCCGCGCACTCTTCGGAGGCGACGGTATTGGAGTTTTGGGCGGAGGAGGAATAGAAGAGGTTGATCGCTGGGAATTGGAAGCTTTAAGCTTCGACGAGGAGGCTTTGCTGGACACAGATTCTGATTCGACAGTGCAAACAGAGGTGTCAGAGAGTTTCCTGGAATGCAGAGTTCTGACGCTTGACGTAGGTGATCCTGTTATGGAACCTTCAGCACTACTTTCTTTCTCATTCAAAGCACTGATAGCTTCTTTAGAGGCATCTAGAAGAGTAGAGGCTTTTTCTGAAGAATTTTTCGTCTTCTTTTTGTCTTTGGTACGACCCCGACTTCTGAAATTGAACAACCCGTAGCTTTCATCTTTTCTTCCCGAAGACTCATTTTCATTTCTTTTAGAATTTGAACATTCGTTGATCTGTGTTTGTTTTCCTGGGTCATTAGAACTTGATTTTGATTGTGAAACGTCCAATTCCCCATAAAGATCTTGTGTTCTGCTTTCATCTTCGATATCGACGTTCACTGGAGTGAAGTCTTTAAATTTCTTTCGTTCCTGACTTTTTTCTCGAATTTTTTTGAAAATCCAACTTTCATAAATCTTTCCGTCTTTTTCCTTTTTAGGCTTCACACTAGTTTCGGTTTCATCTTTAGCTGGACTTTGCGTCATGCTGGCAGCAGCAGCAGCAGCAGCAGCTGCTGGCAAGCACTCATTCAACGATGACCCATTTTTAGCTTTTTCTTCGCCTTTAGTATTTTCGACTCTTTCCTTTGATCGGCTTCGTTTGAACCAACTGTCTTTTTCCGATAGCCTCCCATCTCGGTCACTCTCTTTCTTCAGAAAGTTCTTTTCTTTGGTTTTACGAACAGTATTTTTGACAGCAGCTTTGAATATACATGAATAAGTCTTGCTCTCAACATCAGACTGACACTCTTCTATTATTGAATTTATTTCGCAAGTCTGACCGCTATCTCTTTCTGATTGTACGGTAGATTCCTCATGTTCTGAAGACATTTCGATAGTAGAAGACTCTTCGACACTCTCTGTAGTTAAGTTTGGGGATGTAACATCGTCGTCCGCAACAGCATCGACAAAAGGCAATAAGTACATCGTATTTTCCTCGGTGATGGAAGTACTTGTTTCACTTTTTTCCTCCAAAATGATACAATCATGTGGATGGAGAGCAGAATCTCCAGAAACTTTCCCAGAACTATTATCGGATTCTTCACAAGGTTGAAGAGCGCTGGACTCGCTATCATTGCAACGATGATCATTACTTTCATCTGGTTGTTGATCTATACATCCATGTGTGCCAACTATCCGTCGCTCTTCCAAAATTGCAGGGATTTTCTGTGCCACCACAGCTGAGACCGCTTCATCGGCAGCAATACCCGAGTCGATAGACTCACTCTTCTGGTGGCACACTTTCACCTCAGACGAAACGCTTGCAAAAGAAGCATCAGTTGAATCAATTCCGTGTGTCTCATCTGACTGCTGGCCTTCAAGTTGTGGCGAAACATCAACAGTAACATCAGAGCGAACACCGCTTTCATAAGACGAAACATCGTATGTGAAATCGGGAACCTCATTAGATATATGATCCATTTCAGGAACAGAGACAGAATCTTCCGTTGCACTCACAGAAGTTGACGCTATCGTTTTTTCAGCGAAATCATCAAGGGAGTTTAGCGGAGCTGTGATTTCCGTCGGTTTTTTACTCGTATCTTCTTCGTGCTCAGCGTCAGATTCGTCAGTTTCACCTTTAAATTTTCCAGACGACAGTGCAGTTTCGATTTTATCGCACACTTTTTCTTCGTCAGTCTTATTATCACCAGGCCCACGACCAATGGAAGGTACTTTTTGTATGTTAATATGTCGTCGAGGCTTCTGAGAGTGAGTACCTGAAGAAAGCTCAGCGTCTTGGCCAGGACATGGACTAGAAGTAGAAACAGAAGTAGTCTGAGGCTCGTTTATGTCTCGCTTTTCCACCTGAACAGCCTCGGGAGAATGGACTCGAGCATTTCGTTTATTTTTATGATTTTTAGTTCTATATTTTCGTTTAAAACTTGCCCGTGGACTACGATAAACCCTACCAAGCTTCCCGTCTTTAATAGCAACATGACCCAGAGGAATTTGGGTCTGTACCATACCAGAAGGCCCAGCTTCCAGGTTTTGAGAAATTAACGAATTAAACTTATTTGTTAGGCTAGCTACAGTCCGCGGCTGGATTGTCACGCTCAACCGATATCCTTCTTTGCCCCCGCTACGGGAGTCCCTGCGTCTCAACTTCATGCCTGAAGGCTTACTCGCATTTTCCCCCTCTAAATCTTGAAAGTTCTGAGCCACTTTCTTGACCACTTTAGGCCTCACTACGTGGGTGAAGCTTCCTTTCCTAACCACCTTAGAGGCTTTGAAACTATCAGTTTTCTTGACGGGTCCAGTGAGTTTTTTCTCAGACTCTTTCCGATGTCTCCAAGCACACTGGCCAATCTTTTTCGCCACAGGGCCTTTCTCCCCGCAGCCTCTAAACGCTATTTTCCTGTAATCTAATGAAAGACTGTCAAGATTCGCCTGAGCCTCCAGATGCCCGTTCTTTTTCTTGGTTACTTGCCCATACTCTAGATGCGATAATACCTCTTGTGACGCGTGCAGCCAGTGATGGTCCCGATGGCCACTGAGTGTGTCTGACATGAGCCTGTCGTCCAATGCGGACTCGTTCGGCGGTGATGTGGATGGAGCACCGGAAGATGATTTCACCTTCCTCGCGTCACTTTTCTTTTTCGACGTCGATTTCCTGATGGATCTTCTCGAGAATTTTCCGGCTTCTTTCCACCTCGTGTCAGGAAGCGCTGCAGAACCACGCTCAGGGTTCCCGCTCACAGAAATGTTCAGACTCGCCTTCATATTCTTGTTAGAAATGAGCGTGATGGAATCGATACTGAGATGTGGTCTGAGAACACCGGTCTCTTCGTCCATGTGATATATAGGATCCGCTTTACTGCCTTTAACCGCGTAAATTTCCCCGTCGTTATAAATAAGTTTTAGTTCATCGTAAAGATCTTGGCTGTCACACTCCACGTCTTTCACGTCCAAAGCGAAAGACCCTGGAAAGTCTACAGACTCATATGATAAATTATTAACTTGATTAGGATATCGAGAAAATGCGTCTAAAGTAGAAAATTTACTCCTGACGACAGAGGCTCTTGACGGATGTTCCAAGGTCTTCGATTTGTGCCCGTGACATGCTGCATAAGAATTAAGGGCCTTGTCCTTCTGAGTAGCTGTATTCTTTTGGTACTTCGCAATTCTTGACTTGACTAGCGAGTACTTCTTAGATTCGCTTTTGTTGCTCACCTTTGGACTTGCCGGACTCTTCTTATTTACTTCATCGGGTAAATCAGCTTCCGCCTCGTCTTCTTTTGTTGGAGATTCTCCGTTCAATTTGTTGTCTGTGCGCATCGTAGCCCCAGAGCTGCTTGATACGTCGCGTTCATTTTCTTCTCGTGTTTTCTCGTTCGACGCATCAATTGCATCTCCTTTTTCTTCATCTTTTTTCTCCTGCTCGTCATCATTATCATCGCTTAAAAGCAGCTTTGATTCTCCTTTTATTTTTTTTCGCTTCTCCTTTTCCGGAGATTTTGAGCCTCGATTCCCAAAAACAAAAGTTGAATAAAATGGAATCAAACTTCGCTTGGATTTATGCTTGGGCTTATCTTCATCACTAGTCTTACATGCAACTTGCTTTTCTTTTCCTGTTTTACTTGTGCATTCGTAAATTTTGCCGTCCAATTCAGAGTCAGGAGGCGATAAAAAAGCTTCTACATTGTCAGGATTTTCGAGATCCTGTTTGGGCAGAATCTCTCCGTTCACTGATGCCATTTCCGACGTAGGTAAGCGCGTTCTCGTCGATGACATCAATATTCAAGTACTGACACTCAGACCACCAACTTGCTTGATGACTCTGAATGAACGGCAAATCAGCAGTCAATTCTTACATCGTACGTTATCAACGGTTCATAGGGCTATATAAATAAAATTATGGTTTCTTTCACATCCAGCTTCGAGGTCCATGGAATAGAGCAGTCATAGATTCGAGAGAGCAAGAGAATGTGTATTTCGATACAGAGGCTCAAAGTTACGATAAAATTGAATTTGTGAAGATGTAAATATATCCATACCAGGTTCGAAGACTAGGGAACCTCTACACAAGTATATGAATTCGTGATAGACTAATAAGTCTCATCCAAGAATATTCCACATTTTCTGACATTAACAATCAAAATTTTCAAGTCTTGGAAAGATCACGTCAAGCTAAACGGAGCACTAAATTAGTCTTCAGTCGACTATTCATCAACTTGAGGCTTCTTCGTAAATACGAAACAGGAGTTAGTAAACTTGAAGAATGAATCGATGGAATCTTTCAGCTTGAATTAAATGAAGTGACGCAAGAATTCAGCAATTCCCGCTGGGGAGACTCGAGAAGTGTTTCAGGTTTGGGGCGCCGAGGAGGAAGCGGCGCATTCCCAGCGCCGGGCAGAGGCGTCGTCGCGTTATCACGCCCACGACGCCGCCAGGCCTGGAACAAACATTGAATTTTAGAAGAAATTTCTGCGAATTTTCTCTACTTGAAAACAACTGAAGGACGAACATAAATAAAACGGAAACACGTGTTTGCTTGTGTAAGTGCACTGCTGCAAGAACAAACACACGAAATGGACAGTCTCAACGTGCGAATAAAAAACAAAAAATCCTTTACCTGTAAAGCGAGAATAATTCGTGAAGAAATGTGCATGACAGGCAAAATAAAACACGAAGTAATACCATGAGGGAACACAAGTCATGGCTTTGAATTGAAATAAATGCGATTAACACACCATTTAGAATTAACTTTAGCAACAACCGGGCAAGGCGCACAAATAAAAAAAAATTGAAAAACTTTCAATATGACCACTGTTTAAAATCCTTCACTATACGGTGCTGCCGCTTAACTAATAAGCTTGCGGCTAACATAAGAGCAGTCATAAACTGAATAATGAAGTTGGCGAGGAAGAAGGTTCAGAAGAACTACAACTGTTTATGAATTGAATAACTAAAAACCATTCTCCTAGTTTTTTAACCCTAAAATAAGAAAGAGACCTATTGAAGTTACTGCGACCTTCCTTCCAATGCAGTCAAGGAGAAATTAGCAGCGCGAGGCTCTCTACTGACACCAAATTCTGCCCCGTGGGAGCGCGTCACGATTGTACGGTCCAGCCTCGCACCACACGACACTATAGGCACGGCTCTGTCCTGGCGCCTAGTGTACATGTCAGCACGACACTAACACGGCTCTGTCCTTGCGCCTAGTGTACATGTCAGCACGACACTAGCACAGCTCGGTCCTGACGCCTAGTGTACATGTCAGCACGACACTAGCACGGCTATGTCCTAGTGCCTAGTGCACATGTCAGCACGACACTTGCACAGCTCGGTCCTAGTGCCTAGTACACATGTCAGCACGACACTTGCACAGCTCGGTCCTAGTGCCTAGTACACATGTCAGCACGACACTTGCACAGCTCGGTCCTAGTGCCTAGTACACATTTCAGCACGACACTGGCACAGCTCTGTCCTGGCGCCTAGTGCACATGTCAGCACGACACTAGCACGGCTCAGTTAGCACCTCCTAGCGCACATGCTAACCACGCTCAAGAAATATGAAGTTTCTCAACGATCCCTGTGTAACACCGCAAAACTGCTATTTTGAGTGACTACAATGCCTCATTTCTGCATGGGACTTGAAGAAATCTCAAGGCGGAGCATAACTTTCTATCCTATCGCGCTCAGAGTGATTCACAGGCTTCTCGTCTCCATTCAATACTATTGGGAGTAGTCGAGTCGTTAATATGATTCGACCGTACAGTTAAGTAGCAAGGACCTACCTCCCAGGTGCGAGGTAAAATTTTGTGTATAAAATATTAAGGCTGAACTAGAAAACTTATAGTCCCAGGAGTGGTTTTGACAGCTTGTTGCTTTTGCAAGTTTAATTTATTTAGAAATAAATTTGAAAAATATATCTCTTTACTCATCAACGAATTTAGGCAACTATATAATATGAAAAAATTCTGACCTTGAGGTAACTCACACGACATGTCGCGATGATGACAGAAAATAATAGTTTGTATTAGCGACGTTGCTGGGTACATCCTAGAAAGAAACGGATTAGATTAAATGTTAGTTTAAGCCTCTCTAACCGCTAAAAAACCGAAGAGAAGAAGGAGGAAGGCACCACTTAGTGTGGCGAGAAGGGAACGTGGAAAATATGCAGAAGGGGCATAGAAACATTAAGTTGAGAAAGAAGTTTATGAAACAAGATATAATTAGCAGAAGAAAGTAGTAGGTGCTAAAAAAATAGAACAGCAGTGAACAGAAAAAAGATGGTTCTAAACATAAGAACATTTTCTTGCAACAAAAAGAAGGTTACCTAACTCGTTGCTCGAGACCTCACATTTTTCCCCTGGGAGTGCAAATTCCCATAGCTACAATAGTTGTATCCCGCTGAGGAGTTAGAAATAAACAACTCTAGCTCAGTCAGACTTGGGAACTAGCCAAACAATGCAGCCTGTCAATTCCTGGCGCCGACGCAGTTCACGCAAGACGGAGGCAATCTCCGAGTCTTTCCTCAACCGCACAGCATGGTAGTTTTTAGGCCCTCGTCCCCTACACAGTTCATGGCCTCCGCAACAAATATCTGCTGAAAGTTATTCGTGAAGTCACCGCACCGCATTGCCTTGGCACATGTGGCCAATACAGCGGATATCAGCCACCAGGCTCATGACCTGTTCGAATGTTTCTTGCTTCAATTTGTGACTGCGCAGTGTGCGCTGTATTTAAAAAATAGCCGTATCGCTGTAGATGCATAATTCTTATTACAGCGAGCGCACGGCCACGAGGTGATGCACCACGAAACGCAGAATAAGTGGTGCTCAGCGAATGCTTATCGTGAATACTACTTCACGATTGGGTAATACTGATATCGCTTCATCACAAACTCAATTTCATTACACGGGAGACACCCCTCAGGGGGATACAATTATTGTATCTATGGGAACTAGCGCTCCCAGGGGGACAATGTGAGGGCCCGAGCTAAAGGTTAGGTAGGCTTTCTTTTGTTAAAATAGAATAGGTTTTGTTGTGTTACGGACCATCTTTTTTTCGGTTCACTGCTGTCCTGTTTTTCACCGCCTACCACTTTCTTCTTCAACTTTTTCTTGTTTCATGAACTTCTTTCTTAGCTTTCTGTTTCTGTGCCCTTTCTGCATAGATTCCACGTTCCCTTAACTCCATACTAAATGGTGCCTTCTTCCTTCCTCTCTTTACATCTCATTGTTGAGGATAGGGAGGCTTAAACTAACTAATAAACTAATAAACTACACGGGAGACACGCGCAGAGTTTTTGATGATATTCCCGTAAAACTTCGAAAGCTAGTGCACGAGAGAAGGAAGCTCAAAATTAGCCAGCGAGAAGCGCAGTGCGGCGCAAGTTGGCCGCCTCAGATTTCCAGAAATAGGAGGCAAGGGAAACACACTCGTATATTGTAGAATTATAGTCAGTTGCACGGCAACCAGTACTCGACGTGCTAGTGGAAGCGGTCGTGCAAGCCGCACCTCCAGCGACCGCGCTAAAGGGAGCACTGCCTTATACGTCAATGAATGGCCAATGAATGAGACGCCTGCCGACCCACGGGGGGCAGAGAGGGGCACGGGACAGGGGGAGGAGCAACATACGTACAAATGAAGAAGATATGGATAAAGTGCAACGAACTCGCTTTCAACAACCATGATCAAGAAAAAAAAACAGTTCAATTCGGGTACGTAACTCAAAACTTGTGGGTTGGCAACTCAGAACTTGTGGGTTGGCAACTCAGACCTTGTGGGTTGGTAACTCAGAACTTGTGGGTTGGCAACTCAGAACTTGTGGGTTGGTAACTCAGAACTTGTGGGTTGGCAACTCAGAACTTGTGGGTTGGCAACTCAGAACTTGTGGGTTGGTAACTCAGAACTTGTGGGTTGGCAACTCAGAACTTGTGGGTTGGCAACTCAGACCTTGTGGGTTGGTAACTCAGAACTTGTGGGTTGGTAACTCAGAACTTGTGGGTTGGTAACTCAGAACTTGTGGGTTGGTAACTCAGAACTTGTGGGTTGGTAACTCAGAACTTGTGGGTTGGTAACTCAGAACTTGTGGGTTGGTAACTCAGAACTTGTGGGTTGGTAACTCAGAACTTGTGGGTTGGTAACTCAGAACTTGTGGGTTGGTAACTCAGAACTTGTGGGTTGGTAACTCAGAACTTGTGGGTTGGTAACTCAGAACTTGTGGGTTGGTAACTCAGAACTTGTGGGTTGGTAACTCAGAACTTGTGGGTTGGTAACTCAGAACTTGTGGGTTGGTAACTCAGAATTTGTGGGTTGGTAACTCAGAACTTGTGGGTTGGTAACTCAGAACTTGTGGGTTGGTAACTCAGAACTTGTGGGTTGGTAACTCAGAACTTGGGGATTGGTAACTCAGAACTTGGGGGTTGGTAACTCAGAATTTGTGGGTTGGTAACTCAGAACTTGTGGGTTGGTAACTCAGAACTTGTGGGTTGGTAACTCAGAACTTGTGGGTTGGTAACTCAGAACTTGTGGGTTGGTAACTCAGAACTTGTGGGTTGGTAACTCAGAACTTGTGGGTTGGTAACTCAGAACTTGGGGGTACATAGCTCAGAACTCAATAGGACAGAAAGAAGAAATCATGATATTACAGTTTGAACGTTAAGCAATCACGAAGGAACGTCTTAAGAAAATACATTGGGTATAAATTACTTACACATCGTATAACGAACTCGTATATATACGCAAAAACAATTGGTGTCGTAGAAACATGTTCGCACATTTTGCGGTACATGGAGAAATAAAAAAGAAGGAATGAAAAACAGCGCTATATGTCGCTACCGTCCGTACGCATCATCGGCAACGTTTGTAGCAGTCCGAGTACACTAAAAATTAAGGACTTCAAATTGGGTTACAAAACGGAAGAAAGCCTGCACATCTGGTTAAGTTGGTAGAATATAAAGACAATTTGCCATACAAGAATAAGCACAAATTCTAGCGATTGAGTGAAGGCCAGACCGCGCAAGTCGTCGCTCACGCCGAAAAGCCGCACAAATATGGGAGGCGCGGCGCAGGAGAGGCCCGTTATGCGGCGAGTACACGCGCCCACTAATGCGACACGGCCGTTGTGGGCGCACAGATCCTTGGGTTACATGTAGCCATTATCACACTGAAAGACACAACTCACACCCTGCATTAATTCTGCTGAGAGTAATTCTAATTCTGCTATAGAACTTCCACTGACCCCCGTTAAAGGAACAACCAAAAATAAAGAGTGCCCTTGCTATCAAACACAAACCATTTTCAGCAACAAGAGCAGTATAACGAGTTGACATAATTTAAGATCAATAAAGTGGAAAGCGTGAGCCCTACAAGTGGAAGAAGCGCACAAATCGGGTAACTAACTCAATCTACACATGAAGAGTGACACGTCAAAATTAAAAAAATTACCGTATACAAATTCACACTGGTAGCTTCAACAATGAGTTGATAGAAGTCTACATTGCAATAGATCATGAATTCATGAATGCACGCGAGAGGTCTTGACTTGACAAGCCTGTTTTCGCAAGTGTAGCAAAATAAAGAAAAGGGAGAATAAAAAAGTGAACACATTTGTTTACGAAAATATCACTGTCAAGCTAAGGAGGAGGAGGCTGCAGGCTGAAGCTCAAGGAAGGTTTTCGCTGACAAAATGTAAAGAACAAGTAAGGGCACGCACGAAGCTGCAGTTTGTCAAATTGAAAGAAATGACGCAGCATCCTCATCGATAATAAAACCTAGGAAACGATGTGGCACAGCTTCAATTAACGCAGTTACAGCAGCGCACACGTAGCACTATAGCAGCACCATATTAATAGCACAAAACCTGTCGATAACAGCATTATTTCTTGCAGCAATAGTAGGGTCACACAGAGAGAGTATCAACAATAAGGCTAGAAAATCAAGCTCAGCAGCAGCCACAGCAGCCGCCACAGCAACAGTAGCCGCCACAGCAACAGTAGCCGCCACAGCAACAGTAGCCGCCACAGCAACAGTAGCCGCCACAGCAACAGCAGCCGCCACAGCCACAGCAGCCGCCACAGCCACAGCAGCCGCCACAGCCACAGCAGCCGCCACAGCCAGCAGCAGCAGCCGCCACAGCACCAGCAGCGGCAAGAGAGGTCAGACAACAAGGCTACAGCCAGCAGGGCAGGGCGCAACACTGGCGTGACAACCTCGCGGGCCGCCCTTCGTTTATGCTCCATCCATTCAAAGGCCGACCCCTGCACCCGAAGCGCTGGTCACGAAGATGATGTGCACGCCGGGCCAGACGGCGCCATGGACTGCAGCACCCACGCCGCCTCTCTCTATATTTTATTCAATGCTCAACAAGCCAGCGAAGCTACAATTCTTCCCCCTGATCCCTATCTGCACGAGGAAAACATACTCAGCTACAGTGGTGACGTTCCTAGTTATTCAACGGAACGGCTTTAAATGATGCCACGTAAAAAGCTGTAGAGATATATCTTTTAATCATTTATTCTCGATATCTAATGCTTTCTAATGAGTTCACATAATCAGACTAGTCCATTCTCCAGCAACTGCAGGAGCTGTACAGCAGGAACTCCAAATGTGCCTTCACTCATATTCTACGTTTCAAAGGACATGAAGTCGAGGCTAAGGAGAATCTGAAAAAGTGTAAGCAAATCAATTTTAAGCTCATAGCAAGTACACAAGCATCGTTAGTATAACATGCAGGACCTCAGTTGATAAATTTGCAATGCCCGAATCTAAGATCCAGCAGCTGCTTGTAGTTCAGGACTACAAGTTCAGCCTCAGCGAGCGCAGCTTGGAGTCAGAACGCCCATTTTGGAAATAAAGAGTCGTCCATGCAAAAACTGCTGGTGTCTTCTCAGCAGAAAAGAATTTCCGATTTTTTCATGGTAACTAAAGCTTTTCGATTAAGAAGAGATTATCGAGAAGTATACATCTTAGAGTACTTCATGTCTAGGAAATCCAATTAGTTTCGAGTCACAAACTGTAGATCAACTGCATGCACAATAACAAAACAAGTGCACAGTAGGGACAATGGTAAGTAGTATGTACAACACCAGGCTTCGTCGAGGTTAAAGATTACCGCCACTAGCATGTATTTTTGAATCATCAAGCCGTCAATATCATCGAATGGTTATCGTCGAATCAATGAAGTCAAAAGACGGGAATATTCCATCAAGTATAGTCTTTCATATCCCCTAATACTTGGTACATTCATGTAATGGTACGATCCATGAAGTCAGAAGGCAGGAATATTCCATGAAGGCAGAAGAGTGGAATATTCCACGAAGTAGTCTTTTATGTCCAAAATCTGAAACTTCAAAGTCAGAATCCACGCAGTCAGAAGACAAGAATATACCATCACGTAGCCTTTCAAGTCACCTAATATGAAACTTCGAAGACCTAAATGACCTTGTGAACAACTTGGCCATTATTCAAGCGATCGTGATGACATCGAATTCAGGAATTGTTCAGTGAACCCATACCCGTCAAATTTTACAGGTCTTCCAATATCTATTGAAGTCATTAATTCGTTGCGATACATGACCAACAACGATTGCTGGACATGAGGCCAAAAAAAGTACGACGCCATCGGAATAAAGTAGAGAAATGAGGGGAAAACTTAGCTTATCAATTGCGAACTGGCCGCTATGTTGAACGTGAAATAGATACTAAAGTAACGTATTTTAAATTAAATTTTAAATAAATTTTTTTAAAGTAGTATTCTAAAATAGTTAAATTGGGCGAGCTTATTGAGAAAATTTCATATATAATTTGCAAACAAGGCTTCACTATAAAATAGTCTCGTCGTCTTCACCGAGAAAAACATTCTCGCCCTATAAATATATTTATTTAACGTAAGACACTAACAAAAACAAAGATCTAACACAACGCTCGGTATATGACCGTGTTCGAACGCTACCGAGTGCGTTGCAACAAAAGAAGCGAAAAAAATTATCGAGATCACAAGACACAAATAAAACTGGAGAATGTGTTTTAAAAAGGCACACAGTTAACCAATGGTTAACTAACGATTTAATCGAATATCGAAAGAAGAATTAATTACAATAAACTACCTCACGAAATTAAACCCATCAAGATTATCACGAGTCAACATATTTATAAAGGTACAAATGTTTAATTGAAGAAAGAATTCATCAGAAAAAAACAACGAATGAAAGCTGAGCGCATCATTTTATTAAAATCAATATGCAACTGCGCCAGTGTAAGCAGAACGCAATTGCACCAGTGTAAGGAGAACGCAATTGCACCAGTGTAAGCAGAACGCAATTACACCAGTGTAAGCAGAACGCAATTGCACCAGTGTAAGCAGAACGCAATTGCACCAGTGTAAGCAGAACGCAATTGCGGCAGCGCAATCTGAACGCCAGTGTAAGAACAGAGGCATGAAATTCCCTTCAGCCATCAAGGTGCATACACTGACAGCCTAAGACACACCTCGTATTTGGCGGGCACACACCAATATACGCACACCCTCACAACTGGGAGACCAGCAAGCCGTCCGAGATGGGGAAGTCTTCCCAGACCCACGCGCTAATTGAGCGGCTTTCCAGGGTGAGCACGCGATCCCACGTGACGCTTGGATACGCCGCGCAGGGAAAGCGGCGCCGAGACACGGCCGACAGCTTCCGCAGTTAGCGCATGCTGGCAGTGATAGCAGGGTCTGGTTACGATCCAATTTTTGGTGCGATGAAAGACTTCAACGAGACAATTTTAATAGGCAGAATTTAAATTAGCTCAAGCCTTACCAACCGCAAGAAAGGTGTTCTCAAAAAAGTAAGAAGAAGGCACCAGAGAAAAAAGAAGGGAGTGGAGAATCAATGCATAAGCTAAGTCCCAAGAGCAAGGCGAATGGAACTGAAAAATTGAAAAAGTTTGATACAAGATAAAATTTCAAAAAAGAAATTAATAGGTTATGAAACAGCAGTCAAGCGAAAAAATAATCGAGAAAAACTAAGAAATTTATTTCATTTCAACACGATTCATAATCTTCAGCTCGGGACCTCACAGGTTTCTCTGGGAGTGCTAACTTCCATAAATACAATAGCTGTATTCCCTTAGGTGTAGCCCCTACATCTAGGTTATTATCTTGCAATCGTAAGTAAAAACTTTCATCAATGAATTTCGGCATGTGAACTTCAAATACTTACATAGCTCGAATACAGATGACGAATGTTTTCCAGCTTTAGCTACCACTACAAAATCTAGAAAAAAACATTTTGAACGAATAGCTGCAGAACAATTCAACTCAAGATAAAAGCTAAAGATTACACTAAATAGAATGCATAAAATGAGAGTTCAATTCATGCTGCCAGTGATTATATGTGTACACTCGCACCAATTTACTTCTTGAATTTATCTTTGCTCTACTGTACAGACCGTAGATAAGTGCGTATTGCAGTGTGTGGGGTATCATTCAGTACTCGGACTGGACATGCATGAGGGTCATAGAGTACACAATAACATACATCAGAGAACCAGTTTTCTTGTTTCTTTTCCACATTCTCCCAGAAGAAGGACTTACTCGAATCGTGTATTTAGTTGGGTTACAAAAAATATTGATATTTTCCATGATGTTTCTCCAAATTCTACTATTCCGAAAGCACAATTGCAAATAAACGCTAAATTAGATAAGATAGGTTAGTTTGATCCTTCCTAACCTAACCTTCTATTTGGAGCGATAAAACATCGAAGAATTTATGAGCCCAACTACGGATTCGATGTTGGATCAAACATCACTGGAGTAAGAATTTTAAACAATTTCAAACAATTTTAAACAATTTAATTACCACAAGTGAGACAGCAATAGATTGTACATAAAGTCCAGTACAATGGACACATTTGAATACAGCCACTTGAATAATTCAGCGACTTCTAGGCATCCTATCAAAGCTATTTTAAGGTGTCCAGTTATGTTTAACTTAATTTTCCTAACCTATGGGCATACAAGACTGATCATGATTCGATACTTGATTTTTATATAAAAATAGTTAATATGGGCTAGATTTAAACAATTTAAACAATTCAAACAACTTATTTACCACAGGAGATACAGAGGTAGAATGTTTCTTAAGTCTAGTACAATGGCCAAATTTGAATTTGAATATAGCTACCTGTGGGGCCGAATAAGTTCAGCGACTTCTGGGGCATCCTACCATCAACGTTGTTCTAAGGTGTACAATAATGTTTAACCTAAATCACTTAACCTAGTTTCGTATTAGACTGATCAGTGAGATAATTTACTCGATATCAGATGTTTCACTTTACAATATAGGTTATATGGACTATATTGAAGAGTATATTCGATAAAAGATTTAATAGCAGACTGAAGATCGGCGATATTACCCACGGCAAATTACATTATTGGAAACAGTCATGTAGGAGACAAGATTTGACTTGGTGATCTTACACGACTAGCATTCCGATAGGAAGTGAGACTTAAGATTTCTTTTGAATACCTTGTAAGAATTACTATCACGGATCTCCGCAGGTATTGAGTTCCAAGTTTTAGTTCCAACGAAGAGGATACTGCGTTGCGACCGTGCCTTTGAATAATAAGGAAGCATGAATTTACTTCTATTTCGGGTTAAATGGTCGTGATGACCAGTTTTCGCAGTTAATAATTGTTTTATGCTATTGTCGCCATCATTTGTTAATGTTTTGTAAATGAAATTGCAAATGGAGATTTTGTAGAGATCCGAAAGTTTAAGTATTTGTAAATTTGCGAATGAATCATTTGTGAGGGCATTGTATTCTAGATTCTTTACCGCTCTGATGGCTCTTTTTTGCAGAGTAAAAATTATATTGGTTTTATTTTTATCAGTTCCGTGCCATGCTTCTATTCCGTATTGCAAGTTTGGTGAAATGAGCGTTCGGTAGAGCGTTTGTAAAGCTGTTTCAGGCATGTAATTTTTAACTTCTTTCAGGATTCCGATGGATTATGATAATTTAGATTAGATGGGAACAGATGGGAACAGTATGTTCAAGAAAATGATTATAAGCATAAGATCTATATTATTACTCATGGTAGATTACCTTACCAAGGTAAGTCGTATAATAAAAGGAAAAAAAATTGACTCGATTACCTTACGTGAATAATATTTCGATAGGAAGAGGGATCCAAGATTTTTTTGAAAGCTTCGTTAGAACTTTTTCCACCGATCTCAGCAGGGACTGCATTCGAATTCTTAGCTCCAATGAAGAGGAAACTGTTGTGACCGAGATTTTGAATAATAAGCAGGTATGAAGGTACTTGTATTTCATGTTAAATGATCATGATGGCCAGTTTGAGTAGTTAATAATTGTTTGAGTTCTCTGTCGCTATCATCAGTTAATGTATTATACATGAAATTACATATGGAGAGGTTGTAGAGATCATTAAGCTCGAGTATTTTTAAACTTTTGAATAAATCTTTTGTGGGAGCAGCAAATTCTAATTTCATTACCGCTGGAATGGCTCTTTTCTGCAGCCTAAAGGGCAAATTGGTTTTATTTTTATCAATTCCGTGCTGAGCTTCTATTACGTATTGTAGATATGGTGAACTGATCGTTCGATAAAGTATTTTTAAAGCTTCTTCTGGCAATACATTTTTTACATCATGAAGGATTCCAATAGATTTTGATAATTCAGTACTGATATGTGCAATATGCTTTTTGAATGTCAGATGTTTATCCGACATAATACCCAGAAGTTTAAAGGAGTTGGTCTCTTCAAATTTCACCATCACCAATTTTGATGTGTGGAAGAGACATTTCTCTTGTATAAGATGATAATATATTTTGTCTTATCGATATTGGAGGATTTTTATTAGCATTAAGCCACATTGAAACATTTTGCAGCTATTATTTACACTCTCCGCAATTAAAATTGGTTCACGCGAGCGAGCGTCATATTTGAGAACGTCATAAATATTTATTCCACTGTCAAGATTAATGAGCAGCAGTTGTGAGAGAAAACAAGGAAAATGATACTGATAGCCTTGAAAGCCTCACAACATCAAATTTCCCAAGATGACACCGAACAAACTAAGCAGCAGAAAATCCCACAGCTGGATGATGCGCGCTCGACTGGAGCACACGCGCACTCAAAGAAGCTCCGGCGGTCGGATGTTTGCGTTGTGCTGGCAGCATGACAGCGTCTCGTATCACGGGCCATAAAAGGGAAAACCTGAGCCCGGCAACTTGGCGTTAACCACAACGTAAACAATTCTAAGGCCTGAGTTCCCAATGACACTTGGAAATCCAAATGATACCAAGTCAAGAAACTTTTGAACGAAAGCTTACTTGATTTGAAAGATCTACAAAATAGTCGTATGCCAATCACCTGTATCGTAGGGCTGCGAATACACGTGATTCGAGTAGAAGTCATGAGCTCAAATTGAATGGAAAAATTGCACCAACAAATGCCCTTATACAAATTCTGATGGCGCAAGTCATGCGATAAAAACTGTTGTAAGAATATGCAAGTAGCAGAAAAAAAATTATATACAGCCTAGAAGAAAATTTTTGAACTCAAGCTGTTTTCGAACAATAGTTAGTACTCGATTCGTGGAAGATTAGATTATAAGTTAGTTTAAGCCTCCCTAACCGCTGCAAAAAAAGAGCGTATCGAAGAGAGGAAGGAGGAAGGCACCATTTAGTAAGGAGATAAGAAAATGAGGAATCTATGCAGAAAGGGCATAGAAACAGTAAGATGGGAAAGAAGTTCATGAAATAAGTTATAAAAGTTGAAGAAGAAAGTCAGAGGTGCTGAAAAACAGGACAGTAGTGAACCGAAAAAAGGTGGTCCTTAACATAACAAAAAACATTTTATTTCAACAAAACGAAGGCCTACCTAACTCTCAGCTCGGGCCCTCACATTTTTCCCCTGGGAGCGCTAATTCCCATAGATACAACAGTTGTATCCCCCTGAGGGGACTCGATTCGTGGAAGTTGAACAAGTATTTTCTAGGTAATAAAAACGTTAGAGCTGCAGAAGTAAAGTTCGCTAGTGAACGAACCAAATGACATTAATATGAATACGATTCAACGCAGGTGATGCTAAAGTGCAACACTGATTGAAAGTATCTTACCGCGATGAAACTTTCAAAATATAGAAGACAGACAAAGAATTCAAGACGCAGGAGTAAACTTTTAACTTCGGAAGATTTGCTTTTAGGTGCGAGACTAGGAATAAGATTTAATCAGCTACAACCTGGTCCTACAGCTCCACTCTGCAACAAATTTTGAAAATTCGACAGTGAGTTTAGCGAGAAATAACACTGAGGAATGCCAATTTCTAGGTTAACTTGCGAGCACACTTGCAACGTACGCCCATTTAAACTGGCGAGTGATGCTCACAAATCCTACCTATCTTCCGGGTAGCGCTAAGTCCCAGAGATGCACTGAGCGACAATCCTCGAGAGGGCGACCTGCAGAAGTGATATAAGTGATGCCTTACTGTTGCAGTGAACTACACCTTTTTCACTTCAAATTAATCTACTCGTAAGTCAAGTTCAAATTAATCCAAGTCAAGTTCAAATTAATCCAAGTCAAGTTCAAATTAATCCAAGTCAAGTTCAAATTAATCCAAGTCAAGTTCAAATTAATCCAAGTCAAGTTCAAATTAATCCAAGTCAAGTTCAAATTAATCCGAGTCAAGTTCAAATTAATCCGAGTCAAGTTCAAATTAATCCGAGTCAAGTTCAAATTAATCCGAGTCAAGTTCAAATTAATCCGAGTCAAGTTCAAATTAATCCGAGTCAAGTTCAAATTAATCCGAGTCAAGTTCAAATTAATCCGAGTCAAGTTCAAATTAATCCGAGTCAAGTTCAAATTAATCCAACCCTCAGTTGAGTAAAAAAATGACAAAATAATTTGTTAATATGAGATTTTGTGTTAAACATGTATCTATTGGATGTGATAAGCAAGACTGGTTTCGAGGATTTATTTACACTCCTAGATATTTATATGCGTGAAATTCCACTTTATCACATCTATGAAATCAAATACATGCAAGTACAAAATTTAATCATTGCACGATATGTAAATTTAATCAATTCTATATTTATTTACAATTCAACATTTAAAACTTTTAGGACTTCAATAACTTTTATAATAATCATTTTATGAATATTCAAGCCTTGAAAGTATTATACATTGAATTGTGAACACATACAAATAAAATCAGTATTAGTTAGAAACGTTTCTTGCATCATTATTGTGTATTGTAAGTGGATCCAACATTTCTTCACATTGACTAACACGGAATTAGAATGAATGGCAAAATTTATATTGCTAATGCAGGAATGTATCGGTGTAATAATGTACAAGTATAAATTGTAATCGCACGGAATTGTACATTAGTACTCAGTGATTCGCGTTTGTATATTTCTTTTAAAGATTATATTTACATATCGTTCAATGAAAACCTTTTGTATCTGCATGTATATGATTTCATAGATGTGATAAAGTGGAATTTCACGCATATAAATATCTATGAGTATAAATATATCCTCGAAATCAGTCTTGCTTATAACATCCAATAGATACATATTTAAAACAAAAAAATCAAATTAACAAATTATTATGTCATTTTATAACTCAATTGAGGGTTGGATTAATTTGAACTTGACTCGGATTAATTTCAACTTAACTCGGATTAATTTGAACTTAACTCGGATTAATTTGAACTTGACTCGGATTAATTTGAACTTGACTCGGATTAATTTGAACTTGACTCGGTTTAATTTGAACTTGACTTGGATTAATTTGAACTTGACTTGGATTAATTTGAACTTGACTTGAATTAATTTGAACTTAACTCGAATTAATTTGAACTTGACTTGGTTTAATTTGAACTTGACTCGGCTTAATTTGAACTTGACTTGGATTAATTTGAACTTGACTTGGATTAATTTGAACTTGACTTGGATTAATTTGAACTTGACTTGGATTAATTTGAACTTGACTCGGATTAATTTGAACTTGACTCGGATTAATTTGAACTTGACTCGGATTAATTTGAACTTGACTCGGATTAATTTGAACTTGACTCGGATTAATTTGAACTTGACTTGGATTAAATTGAACTTGACTTAAATTAATTTGAAGTGAAAAAGGTGTAGTTAGAGATCGCCAAATGCAGCACCCATCAAAATATCACATGCGTTTTCTTGTAATTAAAGAAATGAATGAAACCCGAATTATCCTTCACCTGTAGAAATTCCCATGTCAGACTTAGCCATAGCGTCGCGTGTTGTCGGTACTGAGAAGTGGTTCGCATGGTGAAGGTGGTAACCGCAGTCACAGCTGCACTGAGCTTTTATAACGGAGACGCCAGTGACCGTCATTCTCGAGTGACGAGCCCGAGGAAGACTCGTCACTCTCCGGTAGACAATCCAGTATCGCCTCGCTCCACAGATGCGACTCGAAGTCTCCAGGATTCTGTGCTGGACTGTGTTTACAAAATTTTCATTGAATTCAACGAAATGCTCGCTACTGAAAAGGCAAATATTTAATAAAACGCATATCTTCATCTATGTTGGCCTCACTGAATCAACAGGATGCACTCAACTCTTTAAGCAAAAAAGTTTCCTACAGTGATTTGCCGGTTACCGGCTTGCGAGGGCCCCTGGAAGTACGCAAGCGCATGGCGTAACTCAAATGGCAGGAAGAAGCATCGAAAATATTCTATACAAAAAAGCGTGAAATGATTACTTCAGAAAATTAGTTTAAGATATAACTAAAGAAAAATAAAGGTTTTTTAGATTAGATAGGAGAATTAAGTATAAGCCTCCCTAACCACAACGCACAAGTTTCAACGAGAGGACACAGGAAAGCACAATTTAATGTGATGTTTAGGGAACTGGGAATCTATGCACAAGGCGTGTCTCCACACCCTGTGCATAGAAACAGCAAAATCGTGTGAAGTTCATAAAACAAGATAGAAATTGGATATGAAAGAAATAAAAGCTGAAAACAGGACAGCAGTGAACCGGAAAAAGATGATCCGTAACAAAACCAGAAAGCTATTCTATTTCAACGAATGGAAGGTTTACCTTATTTTGAGGTCACGACCTCACATCCTACCCCAGAGAACGCATATTCCCCCAGATACAATGATTGTCTCCCTGAGAGGGAGTGTTGTCGTTATGAAATAACATGAAATTTCAAATTGATCCCACCAATACTGTTCTAATTTGAGGACTTCGTCCGCGAAACTTCCAAAATCAGGAACAATCTGGGATAGTGCATGGCATGTTATTCCTACGTTCTAGGAAATAGCAAGTACTGTATGTAAAAACAACTTATAATTCTCAAAAATCAACCAACCGTCGAATGCTCAGTAATAGTACAGCACAACATTCCTGCAACATTTCAGCAAAGGCTGTATACTCAACAAACCCGAGAACCAAAGTTAACGGTACAAAATTAGTTGTCTTTCTTCATCGACAGCAAGTACTGCATCGCTGACTCCTCTTTGTGAGAATCAGAATAGCAAGAAGTGATTAGAAATAAAGCCCCGAAAATTTCAATACAATTAACCCATTTCGCAATAATTACGGCGAATTTTCAAAATGGATGTCTTTCCTCCGCACTCAACGGGAACGCGAATCCATGGAGCATGAAACGTACGGCAACCACGAAGCGCAAACTGCATCAAATCAAAGCGATCCCCTCAACAGAGCGACTCATATGCTTCGCTAAGCCATCAGTTGGAAATAATAGCAGGCTATGCGGTGCTACAGGCCGTACTCAGCCATCAACACAACACGACACCATGGAACAAGTAAAAGTACGGCGACCATGAAATGGTCTACTCTTAATTTTTTGTAGGTGCCAGCATCTTGTGATGGAGAGGACGGTAGACCACACGAGTGGTGTTCCGTGTTGAAGGCCAGCACGATGCTACGCAGAAAATTCGAAATAGCGTTCTACTCGGCCGCAACCAATATGAGCTCGGTAAATGCCAAGAATGAATCGCACCTACGATCATTTGGCATTGAAGTTTTATCTCAGTATCACTCTTTGCGAATTTTTTTTTCGTGAGCTGCGCGCACAATAATGCAAATCTACGTAATTATCGTCATTATTACAACTATTATTGTTTAAGATTCCCTGACCGCAACAAATGCGACCCTAAGAGCGAAGAAAAAGGACCATTTTGTTTGGAATGTTTAAAACAGAGAATCTATAAACAAGATTTAGTCCCAACTAGGATAATCCGCGCATAGAAACGGCAAGTTAGGAAGGAAGAAATAACATTAAGAGACTTGAGAAATAATATTAAGAAATAACATCACCAATAACATAGAAGAGACCAAAAAGAGAGAATGGAAAAAACAAGAAAACGGAATGAAGCAAAATCGGCACGAAAGATAAAAGTCCTATAGGCCTATCTACAGCCGAGGTAAGTTAACAGTATCCCTCCTGGGGCCGCCAGTCCGCATAGCGCGGTATAGACTAACCGAACTAACTTCAACTTGTTGCCTGTCCTGTGCCTCATGAGGGGGAGAAAATTCCGATCACTAAAGCTTGATGAAACAGGAAATAAGATATCCCACACAAAGGATGTTAAATGAAGCTTAAAAAAGGAACATTTACCATGCAGAGTATAGCTTTAGAATAGATTAGTCGTTAGTTTTAGCCTCCCTTCCCGCAGCAACAAATGCGATCCTAAGAGAGGAAGGAGGAAGGCACCATTTAGTCTGGAGTTAAGAACACGCGGAATCCACGCAGAAAGGGTATAGAAATAGTAAGTTGTGAAAGAAGATTATGGAAACAAGACCAAAGTTGAAGAAGAAAGTAGTAGGTGCTGAAAAACAGGACAGCAGTGAACCGAAAAAAGATGGTCCTTAACATAACAAAAACATTTCATTTCAACAAAAAGAAAGCCTACGTAACTTTCAGCTGGGGCCCTCACATTGTCCCCCTCGGAGCGCTAATTCCCATAGATACAATAATTGTATCCCCCTGAGGAGGAGCATAGCTTTAAGCAATCTCAACACATCCATACTAATCGCAGGCATGAAGTACATTGACATACGTCAAATTTATTAGGTTTAGTAATTTTCTCAGATAACACAGGCTCTGGCACCTTATTTGCTTCCACTATTGTAGGTCGCATCTTCAACGTAAATTCATACTTGTAAAAGAGCATAATACATCGAAGTGGATTCCATGACATCAAAAGTAAAGTAAGAATAGAAAAATGAAAGTCAATAACCTTCAAATACTTAAAAAGAATCATCAAATAGCATGAACATACTCGAATAACAAAAAATGTGACGATTATATCCTGCTCAAAACATGCACCGTATTCCACGAAAGAATTCGATGAGGCATGTGAGAAAACAAACGCAACTCCACATAACTAGCTACCTTATTTCGCTGCAAACCTGCGCAGCGTTGCGCTGAAAAATGCGTGGATGTAGCATAAAAACGCGCATTTCAGCATGGTCTCGGAGCCCTTACTTTTCGTCGTAACGGGGCGCTGTTAGAAAAAACCGGCGCAGCGAAGTGCACGAATTCCTAAGAGGCCTGACATGACGCGCCTCGAGCGCCCGCTGACCGACCGCAGCTACGCGGAAAAGGTCAAGTGTGCGGGGTAAACGGCGGGTGTTTCTTATCCGAATACGCTCTATAATTCCTGCAAAATGAGGATGTTGAAAAGGAGACCTCATCAATTTATTCACTGCGTCTCCCACACGCATGGATGCGATATTTTTAATAAAAAGTCAACTTTCACTGAAGTATGTACATCACATGAATCGTGCAAGAGCGAAGATAAATTCAGCAACTTTTTTAACACCATTAACACTCCTTGACGAGGACTACTACTGCTACTGCGAGGGCTTTAATAAGAATTTTTAAAAACTCTTTATCGATCTCTTATTTCACAATACATTCAATAGTACAGAAAAAAAGTATGGCAACGGAATTGCTAAAAAATAGAACAAATTTGTTTTTTACACTTCAATGAAGAGCCATTAAAGCGGAGGAAAAACTAGAATACAATGCCTGCAAGAATGATTCATTCAAAAGTTTGAAAATACTTGGAGATTTTATGTCTCTATAAGCTTTTAATAAGTAATTTCAAGTAAAAAACGTTGACGAATGATGACAACAAAGAACCTAGAACAACTATTATCTCCACTAACTGGTCATGATAATTTAACCCAAAACAATGGTAAATTTATGCTTCCTTGTTATCAAGAGCAAGGTCTCAAAACAGTCTCCCCTTTGTTGGAACCAAAACTAAGAATTCGATCCCTGCTGAAATTCGAAAAGAATATCATACAAAGCTTTCAATACAAATCATGAGTCGCGATTTTCATCAAAGAGACCCTAGGTAATTGGGTCAAATCTTATCAGCTATAGGATTCAAGTTGAGAAGGTTATTCACCTTGTTTATTGATTTGGATCAGAGGTCTTTCCTTGAACGGAATTTCCTTCTTCTTATTTGACTCGTTTTAATTATTTTTGTAACCATAAGCATTTAATTCAGTGCGGAGCCATTCATTGACGAGTCTAGTGTACGACTAAGTTAAACAGAGTAGTACACTGCATAATAGTGTTGATGGTAGGATCCTAAAAGTCGCTGAACTTACTCGGGCCCATAAGTACCTATACTCAATTGTGTTCATTGTAATATCTTTAAGCGACAATCTACTTGATGTATCGCTTGTGCTAAAAAATTTTTAAAATTCTTTACGTTATTCACTTGCTCAGCTAATTTCCCGTCATTGTTTACGGAGACCAACACATTTCATATCCTGAAAGCTATCGTTTTGATGAAAACCGTCCCTGCATAATTCCTTAATATTATTAAAATCACAGAATATATTATTTGACACTGTAATTGAAGTACAGTGTTGAAGTAGTCTTCCGTAGTCCTCGAAGGTTGAAGTGTTACCAAAAAGTTTGCCGTATCATTATTGAGACTGTGCATTCAGAGACTTTATGACGCCAGTTTTGAGTTCTTATTTTAATTGAAGTATTGTTATTAGAGTTAGAAAGCACACGCTGGCTATTATTTATGTGACAGTTACTGTTGTTGAAAAAGAATATAATCAACTATCGGTCATCCTAGAGTTTAGCGAAGCTAAAAACATCAAATTTTGTTGAGCAACAAGACGTCCGTTCGTACACATATACAGAACATATATCAATTTATAATTATCAAATGAGAGGAGAGGAACAAAAATCAATTGAATCTATTAATACATACCTTACAGCATTTTAACAATTACACTAACAGGGTAGAGATGTCAATGAAGGGGTGTATCTTTCAAATAGTCAAGCCCGACGCCTTCAGCACTGGTGTTCCAGCAACTGGCTACACCGGTTTGTACTGATGAATTAACTGCTAGCGCACTATGTTCTGTTGCGGTGTTCGATATGGAATAGGTGAAGAGAAGGATGATCACTTGATTATTATCAGATCTACAAAAGGATCTCATATTTTTCTAAGTGATATTCCACAATTTACGCATCGAAATTGCTCCTAAATTCATTACCTTGAATTTATCAATAAATGTTACCGAAAGAAGTGAATACTGAAATAATATTTGACAACTACATGCATTTTCTATGTTAACAAAACCCCATAATAATCATGCGGGTCTTCATGACATACTTAGCCTTTTTTAAGAAACTTACATGCATTAATTGGAAAAAGATTAGTCTTTTTTGAAGAAACTTACTTGTATTAATTTTTAACAAATTTATAAATCAAAATAAACGAATGAGAAACTATAGGGACGTTAGTTTAAGCCTACCTAACTGCAACAAAGGCGTTCTAAAGATAGGAAGGAGGAAGGCACCATTCGGAATAGAGTTAAAGGGAACGCGGAATCTGTCAAAAAAGTGTAAAAAACAGTAAGGTGAGTAAAAGGTCGACGAAACAAGGTAAAAGTTGAAGAAGAAAGTAATAGGGGCTGAAAACAAAACAGCAGTGAACCGATAAAAGACTGTCCGTTACAAAAGTTTTTTTCAACAAAAAGAAGGCCTCCCTAACCTTTAGCTCGGGACCTCACATATTCCTCCTGGGAACGCTAATTCCCATTGCTACAATAGTTGTCTCCCCTTAACCCGTCGCCACGTCCTGGACTCTTAGAGGGTCGGCAAAGCTAGCACATGTTTCAAATCAGCAAACCTAGGGTTGCCATATATGGTCTTAAGCGTCTCGTTGAGCGCTATTCATTTGTGTAAGGTAAAATTAGGTGGGAGGAACAGGGAAGGAGAGGTATCGAGCTCAAATCTGTATGAATTCTTCTGCTCAGTCTGGAGTGTACCTACCGGCGCTGCACAACCTCTTAGAAGGCCAGGAGTGTAGCTGAGGCATACCTGCACACACTCTGCCTCTAAGAAGGTCGCCATCATTTTTATTTTCCTATGTTTTTTGTTCCAAAAATGGGAGTCCAAATCCACAGATTTACTCCTACGCAAAAAATAATACCACCATTGTATTCGGGAGGAAAAGCTTTATGCATATCAAACTCTTTACAAACAATGAAACTGCTTGATAACAGCCTATACACAAAATGAACTAAAAAAATAAAAACTGTGTTTTACATATAGTGCACATAACTCCGGAACTGTTGGACCTGAAAAAAAATTCACATACCACAAGATTCAGCAACTCAGAATCTATGAAAATGCATCATAAAAAAACATAAAAATGCAATAAATATAAAATGGCCAGTGATTTTCTGATTTCTGTTTTTCGTATTTTACCGAAATAAAAACTCGAATTTCGTAGATTTTCATTGGGGTAGCAGTATATTTTCCCCACTAACAGAAAGAGCAACTCTCTCTCCTTACAATGAACCCCCGATGAAACTTCTAACATGATTAATGAATGTACAGTAAGTTGCACAGCTGACCCATTTTCTTCAAACCTCTTGGTAGGTCGACCATGTGGAGACGGGTTAAAGGATATCAAAAGTGTAAACGCATACGAAATTATTCATAAACTTCACATCGGACAGGTACATACTCTCTCACTAGCATTTTAAACTGATGGGAAGGTCAAAAATTGAAATTTTCTTTGAATATCATCACGAAAAGCTTCGAAAAATGTTTATTTTGTAATTTAAAACTCTAAAACTGAGTGAATTTTTCACTTCATCTACATGTATAAAAATAACTTGTTCAATTTCATGAAAAAATTGACGTATAACAGTAAAACTTATGTTTTGGGGAAAAATTATTTCCTTAGTGCCGCTGAGACTAAAAAATAGAAAGAACTTGTGATGTTTTAAAATTAGCCAATAATGCTCAGGAATTACTGTGAGTTTGGAATATGAAACAAAAACTCCCAGAAATAGATCAAAAGCTTTTCTATTTTCCAATATAAACTGAAATCAAGGGTGGAAAAGAATTAATCTACTACACGTACTTCAATCATTCATGATCACCTAAGGAGTAGTCAACACATGCTTTCATTCATTGATAACATTCCACTCAAATAAAGTCCCTAAAACTAAGACATAAAAGTCTGAACCGTCAAATACTAAAAATGGGATTATCGTCCTTTCGGCAATACTTCAACCTATCATGACTAAGATAGAATACTCAAATACTAGTCTCAAACAATAGTGCTCAATATTGAACTACACACTATTCTTAGTTGTAGTTCATCTCTTCAATATTGCAGAACTAACGATGGTGTTGACGAAAAGATTATGATGAAAAATGCAATACCCTTCGCCAGCAATGGTAAGAAATAAGAGATGTTCTTCTCTTGGCAATCCTTGCCCCTGGCTTATCCAGTGAACATAGTAGTACATCTACAAATTTCTGAAATTGCCAAAAAAAATTCAACATAAGTCTGAATTTAAAAAACAAAGAAAAAATTCCAATAAGTTCTCACAGTAGAGGTAACACAAATCTTCGCAATCTGTTTTTTTCCATGGATAACTCACAACGATTCTCGTAAGTTTATTCATTTCCCCATTGTTAATGATTTCTGGTCAAAAAATCAATTAGGTACCAAATGGATATTTTCGATGGGCAAAAAGTATTATTCAATATTAGATCATCTTTTACCCAAGAGCTTTTCCCAAAAAGCTCAGAAAATTAAACAGCTAGAATTCAATCCAGAACTCTTGTCCCAAGCTTTCAAAGCACATGTTCTTAATAAGCAATAGCGCTTATGCGGTGGGCGAGTTTATGTCGCCACATCCGCGAATAGAATTAGCACAGACATGTGGCCGGAGCGAATACTAAAGTTGACATTAGTGATACAGCTTGGCTGGAGCGCAAAATGGAATCAAACATACACATGTGTCGTAATTGATTGATTGATCGTAAATTAGTTTTAGCCTCCCTTTACCAAAACGAAGATGTTCAAAATGAGGAATGATGAAGGCACCATTTAGTATGGAGTTTAGAGAACGTTGAATCTATGCACAAAGGGTGTTCCCTCAAAGGAACCCATGCGCATAGAAACACTAAGATAACAAGGTAAGTTACGTCACAAGATATAAGTTGAAGAAGAAAATCAGAGGTACTGAAAAACAGGATAGCAGTGAACCGAAAAAAGATTGTCATTAACAAAAGAAAAAAATTCATTTCAACAAAAAGAAGACCTACCTTACTCTCAACTATGTGTCGTAATTAATGTCGAGTCCGTTTAATAAATATATAAAAAAATTACTAGGACGAGTGGCCTTCAAGGAGCGCGTTACCTGTAGCATGAAAACCATAACAGAAGCTGTGTTCTCATAAACGTATAGCTGTGACGAATCGACCGTCCTCAGCTCGGTGAGCTGCGACCGCTCTGGAACTGCCTGTGGTTGCCAGGAGAGTCAGTTCTCGGAAGGCGTGAATATCAGAACGGAATAAGGGAAGGGGGGAGGCCGGAGAACAGAGCGTTTCACTCCGTAATAAACAGTCACTATCAAGAGGAACCAGCGGATCCGTATTTACAATGAAATAGTTTGATAAAGCTGTCCTAAAAAAACACATATGAATCAAACTGATTGAAATGCTTTTGATTTCGTAAGCAATAACTTGTTTGTGGTTTAACATTGAAGGCACCTCAATTACCTGAAAAATGATAAATCAATCATAGAAAATGGTACTGGCTTTAGAGATGGCAGAGCGTAAATCATCTTATGATCCTACACAGTTTCATTGCTTCCGTGAAGTTTGCCAGCTTGTACATTCCACTGAAAAACCTGAAATAATATGGAAAACACACCATACGCGATGACCCTGGCAACTTATCGAGCGATAAGTATGATAGAAATGTACTTGCGAGAACATCAATTGGTCAAGAATTAACTGCCAGCTTCGTAGAAGCACCCAGTACGGAGATTAGTACTGTAAATACAAAACTTACTCGCCTGTTAAGGTCCCCAAGATTGAAGACGTTCAGGAAGTTTTCTTCCTTAACTTCGTAAGCGTTGTGATGAGAGGAGCAGCGGCTCTCACTCGCTCAGGAAATCTGGACAAAAATAAGTTAACCTTCTTAACGATAAAAAAATATTATAAAGCAAAATTAACTATTTTCACTATACTTAATTAAAAATAATGAGGATATATCATTTATCATCAGATTCGATAGGATATGTTAGTTTCAGCCTCCTTAACCACAACAGAGATGTTCAAAGAGAGGAAGAAGGCACCATCTAGAATGAAATTAAGGGATCGCAGAATTTACGAGTGTATCACAAGGTGCGTTCCCACACAAGATCCCCACCGCATAGAAACTGAGTAATGATAGGTTCTGAAATCAGGACAAAGATAAAGAAGAATGTAGTAGGTACTGAAAATCAGCACGACAGTGAACCGAAAAAACATAGTAACAAAATAAAAAACCTACTCAATTGAAATAAAAGGAAAACCTACCGAACTTTCAGTTAGGGACCTCACAACTTCTGTATCCAGGGAGCGCTAATTGTATGGATACAATGGATGCATTCCTCAAGAAAATAGTTAAAATCGATGTGAACAAAATGTAACCTCTGAAAATTTGATATTTCTAACCAGTGCTTACGGACTTCGATCCATAAAATTCATCGAATTACTGTGTGAGAGGCGATAGTAGCATGTGTTAGGGGAAAAGAGGAAATTCTTGGGGACAATTATAGCGTCCATGAGTCATTAGTCAAGAAACAGAATGTTCATGTATTTTGTGCACATGGTATTTGGGTCTGACGTAGGTTTTTGTTGACATAGAGACAAGTCTATTGACTTAAATCTAGAAAAGGAACACTAAACTCAAAAAATTGAACGTCAAAAACGAAACCTTAGTTGCACCTGAAACGAAAACAAAAAATACATAAGTAATCGTCAGTAAAAGTATGAGTGCATTTCTATGTGACACCCAGTTAAATAAAAATTTCTAGGAAAAATTCACACGAAGCAATAATACTATCGATGTTTGAGGAGCATTCAAAATCCTCAATATAAGATACATATCCCACAAAGTGAATTAACAGTATCAATTCTGTACCAAGTTAAATCTTTAGCTCAATCTAAAATGCTATTCAGCATATTTCTACTGAAAATCGTAGCATAAATTCAAGACATCTATACGGACTAGGGTACAGTATCTTTGTACCGTGAATATCTGGCGCACGAGCAACTGCTCCACCTGCATAAGTTCCAAAGCTCAGCTCTTCAAATCGATAATCTTAACGAGAGAAACGTGAAAACCTCAACCACGAAACTTGCCCGATAATTATCGACTTTGATAAACTGAAATATAGGAAAAAGTGTGGTTCACAGCATACATTACAACCCGGAAAAGTCACCATGAAGTGATCACGTTGTTAATATTTCAGGGAGAGAAACAGAACGTCTCGAGCACCAACAGCCAGTCTCTTCAATCACATGCGAGTCACACATAAATGTGTGAGTGCCTATTGCCATCAAGCAATCCAGCTCAATTCATTCAGTAGTGCATTCAATTGTAAGCTGACTCGACATTGATACGTTTACAAGTTTTAAAATTTAAGGAAAATTTTTTGTCATCAAATATGAGAGAAAAATCTGGTGAATGTTTAGATTATAAGTTAGTTTTAAGCCTGTCTTTCTCACAACACCGGTGTTCCTACGAGATGAAAAAGGGCGGCACCATCTAGTATGATATTAAGGGAACGGGGAATCTATGCACTAGGTATGTCCCACCGGGATGTGTCACACACACTGTATATACCAACCGCAGGATTGAAGGGCGTTTATATTGAAGTTTTTACTAAATTTTTGAAACTAACGACTTGCAGTTCTTTTATTCAAAGCACGGTTCCCAAACGTTTGAAAAATGCGGCGACTTGATGCTGCAGCTGATAAGCCCACTTTGAAGTCATAAAGCAAACAACCCCGAACGAGATCTATAGACACTTCCATCTTTCTCCTCTGCTTTATGGCTTATAATTTATGGCCAAGCACGGTGCGCGTATTTTTATAACATCTGATATTCCTACTTTTGGCTGTCCGAATCTGAAAAAAATTGCTACACGCATTGCGTATACATTCCAAATTCAATCAATGGCCAATCAAAAAATGGATGGAACTTATTTGGCTACCTTGTACATTTATCGCTACCACAGGGGCGTTAAACAGACAAATGAAATAAAGGGCAATTTGAGCTTATGGTACATGATTAGATTATTAGAAAAGTTAGTTCAAGCCTCCCTAACCGGTACAAAAAAAAACCTATCGAAGAGAGGAAGGAGGAAGGCACCATTTAGTATAGAGATTAAGAGAATGGGAAACAGTAAGATGAGAAAGAAGTTCAAGAAACAAGGTCAAAGTTGAAGAAGAAAGTTGTAGGTGCTGAAAAACAGGACAGCAGTGAACCAAAAAAATATGATCCGTAACAAAACAAAAGATTATTAGATTATAAGTTAGTTTAAGCCTCCCTAACCGCTACAAAAAAGAGCGTATCGAAGAGAGGAAGGAGGAAGGCACCATTTAGTATGGAGATAAGAGAATGAGGAATCTATGCAGAAGGGGCATAGAAACAGTAAAGTTGAGAAAGAAGTTCACGAAACAAGATAAAATTTGAAGAAGAAAGTCAGAGGTGCTGAAAAACAGGACAGTAGTGAACCGAAAAAAGGTGGTCCTTAACATAACAAAAAAACATTTTATTTCAACAAAAAGAAGGCCTACCTAACTCTCAGCTCGGGCCCTCACATTTTTCCCCTGGGAGCGCTAATTCCCATACATACAATAGTTGTATCCCCCTGAGGGGTTATGGTACACGAGCAAATCCTCTTTCTATCCGTATGATGACCAAGCAATGGATTCCATTTTACATGTACAGGGTGGGCCAAATGAAGTCATCCGATGTTGTTTGGCTCTAATTTTCTAGAAATAAAAAACCTCGATTATGTTTTTTTTTAATATGTTCATTTGAACCTTTACAATTATATTGTTCAAGTCGAGAAGATGATATCGGTCAAATGGGCGCTGCCACAATTGATTGCTACACGGGCTCGTTTTATGGCATTTTTCATCACTTCGGCGAGAACTTCGGGCGACAGATTCTCGCACTCGTGTCGAATGTTGTCCTTGAGTGCTTCTAGGGTCTCGGGCTTGTTCACATACACACGGGACTTCAAAAAACCCACAGAAAAAAGACTGGAACGGTCAAATCGGGCGATCTTGCGGGCCACTCCAAATCGCCAAAGCGAGAAAGCAGGCGACCCGGGAACGCCGCCTTCAGAATATCGGTTGTGGCTGGCGCACTGTGTGCGCGAGCCACAACCGATATTTAAATCTGTCCGATATTTAAATCTGTCCGATATTTACATCTGTCAACTTCACAAATGTCAGAACACATTTCACATTGGCCGCAATCTGCACAAAAAAAGGCATATTACAATGGGGTGACTTCTTTTGGCCCACCCGATAATGTTCATTTACAGGTTTCTAGATGTGTGTTGCTCGATGTTTTTTTACAAATTACTTTTGACTAACCTTTTCTCACCACTTGATATTTATTCACGATGGTGTTCCAGTCTGTTGCGGAAAAGCTTTTTTATCTTTTCTTCTTTCGTTTCAACTTATAACGAAGGAATTCCGAAGGATTCTTTAACATGTTAATTATTTATACGTTGTCTCCTCGTTTTGTGTATGAAATATCCAAGAGATGATTGATATTCTGATTGTCTCTCAATAATTAGCCCCCGACAAGGTTAGCCCATTAGTACGCATCGTATTGTTTATCTATTAGCACACTTCGTATACTTTGTCTATCAATTAAGGACCTTTATATTGAGAAACTTTCAAAATCCAATGTGTTGTGATACATTTCATTTATGAACTTTTGGGAAATAAACGGTTTTTCTTTTTCTTTTCTTTCTTTATGAAACAAAGTAAAATTTGAAAGATAATAAAAAAGTTTTTAATGAAGAAAATGAAATAAACCAAGGTGCTGAAACAAAAAAACTGTAATGACCCGAAGCAATGGTTCGTAAGAAAAATAAAAAATAGATTGTAATTCAACACAGGGAAGTCCTATTCATCTTCAGCCCGAGACCTCACACCTTCCCTTGGGAGCGCTAATTCCCACATGAGCATTGTATCCAATGTGGGGATTTACAGAATAAACGTAGATCGAATATAAATCTGGAGAATATAACAATGAAATATTATAATTATTCTCTTATTGTATTTGTTACTTTATGACTTCCTAGCCACAACAACGGCAATCTCAAGAGGGCAAAGCGAAAGAAACATTTAGAATGAACTGTAAAAAATGGGTATTCCATGTACGAGGCACATTCCCACACAGGATACTGTGTGCATACAAACTGGGAAAGAAAAGGACGAAAAGACAGAAAAAAAGAGACAGCAAAGAAGGCACGAAAACTGAAAGAGGCAAAGTGGGCGCGATATACAGATGTACCGTAGGCTTATCTACAGCTGAGGAAACCCAACAGTTTCCCCATGCATAGGATAGACATATGTATCAGTCTCCAGCCCCTATGAAATAGGATAGACGTACTTAGTCTAACCTAAACCTATTGTCTATTCTATGCCCCCTGAGGGGATTAAAAAACGAAACTACGGATGATATGCAAACGCGATATCGAATGCAATGCCATTTTACCAGACCATTGTGTGCCCACGCACAAAAATGCCGAGGAAAGTGAATACAAACAGCAGAAACCGTCAATTAAGCGGCAGACCGCGCAAGAATTTTCTTCCCAAAGAACTAGGTGACGGGCAACTGCAGCGAGCACTGAAGGCCCTTCTTGCTTCAGTGCGCCAGAATGCGAGGCTTCCTACGACCGCTCCTCCTCCACCATTTGCTTCAGGATCATGACAACGCAAGGTAATTTAAAAATTACAAACGAAAACCTACAAAACCTACTGTTAATAGATTTCCGCAATTTCTCAATAACTTGGGATGAAAAAGCCATTCATGTCACTGATTCCATTCGCTTCAACTCGTGAATTACATGATTACTTCAAACTACATGTTTTAGCCGCATAATTCCAAGTACCTTCGACATCTTTAGTTTCAAAGGAGATAATTTGAAAATATCTGACGTCAGAAAAACCAGTTATCAAACTGCACTTGCTCAGTTATCAATGTACAATTTATTTCATAAGCCTGCTTCCCTAGATTCTCCTCTTTTTAGATATTTTATTAATTTCTTCACCCAGTGAATTTGGTTAAGATGGAAAGCCATTTACTCATGACTGGAGTGTTCTTTTTTATACCAACATTATTAAATAACAATTATCATTACCAACATTATTTCCTAGGTTTATTAACTTCCGTCCTCGATCCATAGATATAACCATCACAGTTATATCTGACGGCGATCTTCAAGCTAGTGTTTTCATTGATACAGTCACTGAAGCAGCCCAAAATGCTGTTACTGATCTTCGAGCAAAAAACAAACAGGTGAAGTGAAGAGAATTTTGGGATGGAAATGAAGACACTGGCGCCAAAGGTCTGTTGGTCAAATAGTAGGAACACAAAGTGTGACAGAAAAAAATGCCCAGCAACTTTAACTCGCAATAGACTCCTACAATAAGCATTGCAGTCACGAGTTACAGTAGGAACAGTGCTAAGTCTTCAACTGAAGTAACACGAACAAACAGCATCATCTTGTCTCACCCGTGCAGGGGTTAGGAATCCCGCACCTCTACTGAAAGGTGCCATTCTCCAGCTACGGCGACTAGCCGTATGTTCATAACGTCCGAGTCATCATGAGATCTTCAACACGATCCAGAGAGCATCTATCTGGGTGACGTAGTGATATACGCCATCATTCCAACATAGAATTGTAAGACTATTGGTACCAGACACTGCTCAAAAATACCGCGGAAAATCCAAATACATAAAAATCAAATTGATCAAATCTGAAGAACACCTTAACTGCCCACGCCGCAAATGAGAGCAGCACCGAATTCAAACGACTTAGAAAAAGGTGAAAATACGATAAAAAAATTGTGTTAGTTTATTTTCAGGACAGAATTAGCACGTACTCAAAAATGTTTCAATAGATATACGAATACGCATGAACAAGAATATATTTCTAAAAAATCATGAGAGTATCTGCTATTAAATTACGCCGCTGCTCATGGAAATTTCCAATATTGCTACTCTCAAAAATGTTGGGCAATGAGAAAAGGTGACCTTCAAACACTATTGGAGAAAACAGGAGTTTTGACTAAACGGAAAATTGATCAAACAAATAAATGAATTGCAGAGAGATTTGGTAAACCCCAAAAAATCTAATGTTGGCAAGAATAAAAGATCGTACTCTTCTGTCACATGGACAATGATATGCCGAGACTGCAAACACTGGCTTTTTCCGATGGAGTCAGGGCATTTTTTCTAATCATTAATGTTACTATTTACCTGCCTCACAACGCACCTCGGTGAGAAGCAATATCAAGCACAAGCAACGTCATTCACATGGCACTCCTATTTCCGGTCCATAAAACACCTGCAGCCACAAGTCACCACCTCACAAAAACCTGGGTCATTATGAACGATAATTTCAAAATTGTTTTCAACAGACGCAGACAACGAATGTCGCAACGAGGCGACAGGCAACGGAGCTTAGCGGGCATCCAGCGAATTTCCGGTAGCACTTCTTAGGAGTGAGGCTCGAGGTAGGCGCGGCGGCGGTTCTGCCGCCGTGTCCAATCAAGTGACAACCCACTTGTAATGAACGAACAGAGGACATCTAAGTTCCATATTGCAGGTTAAATTTAAAAATTGGCGAGACAATCGAGTTTTATCGTCCATCTTTCAACCCTGAGTGCTTGCATGTGTGTATAACAGCAGAGGGTCGACAGTCTCTCGCAGAGTAAGAACCTTTAAAATATGTGAGACAAGTTAACTAACTTCACCGCGGTAGCAACCCTATCAGAGTGAAACAAATGCTGAACATGCCACCAGTAATTTCATTACACCAATAATAATGACAACCTTATGCGTACACGCTACTGGGAAAATTAGTTCCTAAGCTAAGAGTTCGTCTGCATGAATTGAATCCAACTCCATTGTCATGAGCTCAATAAATTAAATTAATGATTCCGCCATTAAACTCAACACAATTTATAGAGTGCTACAGAGCTATTAGTGTAAATTAGAGTAAATTATAAATTAGCTTTGAGTCCATTTTTTTAAATTAATGGTCGATAACATGAAATAATTGAGTCAATTCAAATTTGCCCTCGATTCACATTCCTTACATATACTCGAACGTCAAGTCCAGAAGAATGAATCACGGCTGATATATTTACAGCAGGATTTTCGTTATTAAACCGTATAAAAGATGAAAATAACACTGCTTTTGTGAGCTAGATACAAATTTTGTTACGCAATAGCGTCTTCTTTTCTTACGATCAGCGTCTTCAATCGACATCAGTGTTGTGCTAGAAATGATGACCTTTCTTAGTCGAGCCAATGATTGGCAATAAGACCTGTTTCCTTACGCCCGCCGCGCAGTAGCAACTGTACACTTTAGTCATTGACCGTAACTACGATACGGTTAGAACGTTGACTAGGTGTCATCTATCGCTAGGTTCGATTAAAATACCAGTGCTAAAATGGCCGAACTTCAAGCGAATCGAATCAAATATCTCCACCGAATTTAATTCCGAACATGCCCATACGCAATGAATTTAAAATACTCGAAAAATGTCAAACCCCTTATAGAAAATTAATAAATTTATTCAGATTTTACCCACCTCTCATTGCATCGTAAGGAATTCAAACGCCCAAGCACTGCAGGTGCACGTGTTTCGATGCCTCGAAAAATACCAAAACTTTGAATTTAGTGCTTATTTTCAAGCGCCAGAGGATTACTTTCTCATTCGAGTTGAAGCAAAACTCCTCGTGTGGAATATACAAGCTGAATTTGTGCGACCAACTTTCGCGTCGAGACGAGTGGAATGGACTGCATAACTGCACTGCTGCTCAGGTGCTTCAATTATATTCTTAGAATTTAGCATCAAGGCTACCAGTGCGCATACTTTATAATTCTGCCACAAACTACGTTTAGTACACAGATCATATAGCGCTAAAGAATAAATTCATGAGTGATATTCACTGCAAAAAAAATCATAAAACGACTTCATTTCAATGTAGAAAATCGGCATCAATAACTATTGTACATAAAAGAATATATTAAATTAGTTCAAGCCTACCTAACCACAAAAAAGGGTTTCAAAAAGAAATTGCGAAGACACAATTTAGTATGAAGCGACGGGAAAAGGGAATCTGTGCACAAAGTATCTCACCACACCAGATTTCCTGCGCATAGAAACATTAAGCTCGGAAGGAACTTAATGGAATCAGATAGAAGTTGACGAAAAAAGTTGTAGGTGCGGAAAAAAAGGACAGCAGAGATCCCAAAAATTATTTGTAACAAAACAAAAAACCTCATACATTTCAATAGAAAGAAGGCCGATTTTAAGTTCAGCTGGAGACCTAACATCTTCTCCTGGGAGCGCTAGTTCCTATGTATACAATAGTTATACCCTACACCCCTGAGACGCTTGATGCTTAGTGTTTTTATTTGAGTATTTATGCAGCAATTGCCGCGAAAAGTTACAAATACCTAGGTAAAAAATCGTTCTTCAGGTCAAGACTCTAAGCGAACAAATATTCAAATGACTGGCAACACCTATCTTCTGATTTTAGGCCAGTAACGATTTCTGTATCTATTAGCTCAAAAGTAGCACTCTTTCCAAATGTTCAGCAATTAGAAAAAATATAAATGATAATCTATACGAAACGTGCGGAAAATTTTCAACGATCCCGTCTCCACCAAACCGACGATACCGATCTTTATCAACATTCGGTGCAAGCCTTCCACTCAGCTGTTGAGCGAGTGAAACATTGGCACCTCACGCGGCCACCCTCAAGCTACCTCAAGATTTGCTGGGCCCAGCGGCCTTGACCTGGACGGCCTCCTCTTTCTTTGGACCCTCCGACAAGTTAACACTTCCTAACTAATTGATGAACATAAAAACTGGTGCGCTTACTTCTGTCATACGTTGAAAGTTTTAAAAATTACATAAACATGCACAGCGAATTTCGAACGAACAAAGTTTTCAAAGTTCAACGAAGTATATAAAAAGTCCACGCTTGCGCTACAAATGCTTAAAAATAAAACATTGTCTAGGCAAACACAATATTCTGCTGAGCTTGCACAGCAAAATACAACACAAACTCTAAAGCAGCCATAGATAATGCTACGTTGGTGTGAGCTCAGTGCCTTAGGAATTGATGTTAGTTCTACGAACATAAATTGAGAATCATTTTAGTAAACATACATGTGTTTATGTGCCATAGTTGAAGTAAATCAAATTCACTTTAACATAAAACATTATGATCAGTTAGAATGAAATATCGTTTCCAAAACTCAAATTTCTGCGATACACTTTTACTATCTACTATCTTTAACTATTACGAAAGTGGTAGAAAGTGGTATGAAAGTTACATAAACGCCGAACGCATCATCACAGCGATAGCTTGTTATTCAAAAACCCTTCGAACGCATCATCACAGCGATAGCTTGTTATTCAAAAACCCTTAACTCAAATGGAAAACAAATGCGAGAAGCTAATTTTCAAGTTCTAAATTGAGCAACAAAGAAGCGCTCGCATGCTTCACAAGACGTCACCTCGCATTAAGCAAAATGCCACCGTCACAATACGATAAAATCTACAATCAAGAAATAAAGTGCGAGCGTAAGAATGTAAAAGAGCACCAAGGAGAGGAATGCATCACAACGATGAAACGAAGATCAACAAAGGAAACCGAGAAGGAAAATGTCAGCAAGTGTCGTTATCACGCAAGGGGGCGCTCCAGCGAGCACAAGATCGGCGCGCATACCCGCACTCCAAGGCCAGCCACTCGCCACCGTAATATGTTATATAGGAGCTCCGTCTCGCGCTACTACAGCGCTGCAGTAAACAAGCAGTCGATTAGTAGTAGCAGCTCCACATACAAACGAAAAAATAAAAATTGATTCCTTTTTCGAAGTGTCAGAAACTTTTATTCGTGTTTCTTTATAATGCTGTTATAAAAAGTTGAACAAGATAGCGAAGAAACCGTGCGATTCAGGTGTGATACAAAAAACTTTCACAGCTACTGAGTCGAGTGAATAAGAATATTTCAATACTGAAATGAACGTTCTTATTGGACATACAATTTTCCGATTTTATGAAGCAAGAAACCGGAAAATTGTTGTTTGAACAGGGCGTGTAAACTAACGTTCGATAAGCGCTAGTATTAATGTCTCATAAACGCGTCTATGGTTACAATTTAGAGTAATTACTTCCAACTTCACATCCTGCATTTTGAACTCCACATACTATTAATAAATTTACAGATGGAAACAAGCAGCCCGTAATTAAGTTTAGTTTATGCGTTCATGACATAATGGAGTGAAGTTTCTATGTGAGGAAACTCATTGCTAGCACTAACATATACAGTATGTATAAAAACATGCACGAAGTACAGTCTTCAAGCCCATTGATGGGAAGAAATAACATTCCCAGCAAAAACACACCCATAGCACATAACTCACAGTCTCATAGTAGCCGTTGTCTTTATAATGTGTAATGATAGGAAGAAAGTAATCAAGTCATTTGAGCTCAATACCAAACTCAGCTACACCGCGGGAGAGTGCAGGCGTTGTGGGACGCGTAACTCAGTGCACACAACCACCCTCACAGCTCAGGTTAACAGCGGGTTTTCCATCGAAGATTTCACACCATAGAACTACGAAAATAAAGCGTCCCAGAGTCAGCACATGTGAGGTAGACCTTGGTTTTACGCAGCCTCCCATCGTAAACATCTTAGTGTAAATTTGCGAGGCGGCGACCTCAATGCTTCGCAGGTAACGATCCATAAAGGGATTCACACTCACCCTTCGTATTACGATCTCAAGTCACCAGACCGTAGCTTTATATGAAGGAAATAAACTTGAGAATATCAGCTAGTAAGACAACCGTCACTCCAAGTGAACATGATCGATTTTTAACGTTGATATAATTTGAAAGCTCAAAAAAGTGGTCGAATTTCAAAGTTGCAATAGAGCACACCAACCAACGAAAAAAGCAACATTCAAGCAATGGAACCGAGTACATCACAGCCTGCTGCGCGGTGTAAAAGAGACCTTGAAACACAATTATTTTCCATCTCACAGAGTTCAATCAAAAGTTTTGCTGGTGATAACATCAAGTGACATGAATTTAGGTATGAATCGAAAGCTCTAAGGAAACGATTCACTACAGACATGATCAAAGAAGCAGCAGTAAGGTTATATGGCACTCTCTCCGTACGAGTAGTACTCAACAGACTTATGAGTAGCTTTGTCCGATAAACAACAGCGCTGTAGGTGGCGCTCCAAGGACGGCAGCATTTGAACTTTTTACGCCAGTCATAAGCTAAACGCTTGTTTCTTTGCAACAGCTCGTGGAAAAAAAAATTTTATGTCTTGTAACTGAGTAAAACACTCAACAAATTGTTGAGATTATATTATAATGTTAGTTAAAGCTTCCCTAACCGCTAAAACCAAAGCGTATCGAAGAGAGGAAGGAGGATTATTATTATTATTATTATATAAGAAAGTTTTAGCCTCCCTTAACCACGACTAAGATGTTCCAAGAGAGGAAAGAGGAAGGCACCATTTAGTATGGAGTTGAGGGAACGCGGAATCTATGCACAAGGTGCCCAGAAACAGTAAGCTAGGAAAGAAGTTTATGAAACAATAAAAAAGTTGAAGAAGAAAGTAGTATGTGCTGAAAAACAGGACAGCAGTGAACAGAAAAAGATGGTCCTTAACAAAACAAAAACCTATTTTATTACAACAAAAAGGAAGCCTACCTAACCTTTAGCTCGGGCCCTCACATAGTCCCCCTGGGAGCGCTAATTCCCATAGATACAATAGTTGTATCCCACTGAGGGGAGAGGAAGGAGGAAGGCACCATTTAGTATGGAGATAAGGAGATTAAGATTAAGATTATAAGTTAGTTTAAGCCTCCCTAACCGCTACAAAAAAAGAGCGTATCGAAGAGAGGAAGAAGCAAGGCACCATTTAGTATGGAGATAAGAAAATGAGGAATCTATGCTGAAGGGGCATAGAAACAGTAAGATGAGAAAGAAGTTAATGAAATAAGATAAAAGTTGAAGAAGAAAGTGAGAGGTGCTGAAATACAGGACAGCAGTGAACCGAAAAAAGGTGGTCCTTAACATAACAAAAAAACTTTTATTTCAACAAAAAAAAAGCCTACCTAACTCTTAGCTCGGGCCCTCACATTTTTCCCCTGGGAGCGCTAATTCCCATAGATACAATAGTTGTATCCCCCTGAGGGGTGGAGATAAGGAGTGCGTAATCTATGCAGAAGGGGCATAGAAACACCAAGTTGAGAAAAAAGTTTATGAAACAAGGTAAAAGTTTAAGAAGAAAGTAGTAGTTTCTGAAAAACAGGACAGCAGTGAACCGAAAAAAGATAGTCCTTAACATAACAAAAAATTATATATATTTTATTTCAACAAAAAGAAGGCCTATCCAACTATAAGCTCGGGCACTCACACAGTTTACCTCGGAGTGCTAATTCCCATGTATAGAATAGTTGTATCCCCTTGAGGGGGACTAAGTAGTTTTAAATAAAAATAATTTTTTCCATATATAAGTGGGTGTTACATACACCAGCTCAAGTACATTTCATGCTAATCGGCTTCGCATACGGTGAACGGCAGATTCACCTAAACAAGTCAAGACATTTATAAGCCCTTCTCCTCAAGATAATCTTAAACTACGAGCAGCACCTGGGTCATTACGTGTTATTTACAATGCTCGCCAAAATTATGATTGCTATTAGAGTGTAAAATTATCAGTCAAATAGTTTTCGCTCACTTCTGCTTCGAAGAGCATCCTACTAAACATTAATTTCATTTAGACATAACTGCAACAATACTCCAAAAAAAGTCAGAGTAAAAATAACAATGAACTAGGTAAACTAGACAGATTAGTGAACACAGTCCATCTCGATGTTGTGAACACAGTCCATCTCGTTTTTCAGGAAAATAATTCTTATTTTACATACATCTCCTATCAATTCAAGACAAAGCGCTTGAATAAAGAGAAATTGGTTTAAATTACATGGTAATCGTTCTGGGACCAGTGTCGGACATATTTGGCAGCAGGGCTGCTGCAAATCAAAGAAAATGCGTAGGTCAGAACCCTGGTTTGACAGCTTCAAAGCATATCTGTGGCCTCAGTAACGTCAACGTTTCTACATACTTGACAGAAATTTACTGTCATACTAAGGCACGCAAAGAACAATATGCATGGTAATTTCATTCACAGTCTGCGCGTAGCGCGCTCAGTTGAACAGTACCAGCTAAAATACGAAACAATAATGGTAGGTTGTCAGCCAACTTGAGAAGAGCTCCGCTCTCGGAGTTCACCAGGTACAGACAGCTGCACTCAAGTCATGAACCCACTCGCAAGAGCCTGCAGGGAACACAAGACGTCCAGCAACGAAAACACAAGTACTATGAAGGGTCGCTGGCAGGAACCAAACAAGAAAGCAAGAGAACCGTTTGAACACCCTAATTATAAATACGACGCAGCTGATAGTTTGAAGCAAGTCGCTACTTACTCGAATATTAGCCATCTAATAGGAAGGCCAAGATAAGCTGGGTTCCTAAATTTTACTATCGAGAATGGGCTCTAATCAGCATTAATTGTAATGAATAATTTGAAAAAAAAAAAACATCTAATAGGCCCTAGGCAGGGAAGGTTAAATTAAAATAAACGTTCCGACAAAATACTGACTGACTAATACTATTAATGCCCGCGTTAATACCACAGTGAGTGTAAATTGAGCATTACAAACGATTTAAATCCTAAAAACATGTCTCAAATTGAAGCAACAAGCTGAGCATCTGTACGCCCGGAATTACTCCAAAGAAGCCCTTTCAATGCAGCACTCGAAACGCCTATATAGAAAATTTACAAGCTCCAATTAGCAGCAGTGGCTGCTAAAGTACAAAAGGACAAGACCCATTGTGGCGAAGAAGAAGTTACTGCTAACAAGATTCGTTCAGCTTTCCAGGTGGTCAAATCGACAACGACGAGGCAACTTTCAACTGATGGGAATAATTTAACGACGGACTTTCAATTGCGGATGCTCTGATCGTACGGACGGACAATCTGTAAGCGCGACGCAGCATTGCAACCAGCGGGCCGTGGCATTCCGGAGAGGGGGACAGCAAGAGCGATGTCATGCTTCATGGCCAAAGTGGACGGTGGCCGGCGAGCAGTGAGGCTGTCCGTATCTCCATCAACCACTTCATCTGTTTAGTTTCAGTTATAATCATAAAAGGTTACCTGAGCTTTTTACATTAAGAGTGTGCTGTGTACCTTATGATAAGAAAGGAGGTGTGGAGACAGCAAGATCAGTGATACGTTATCCTTTAAGAGATTGTTACGGACACGTTCTTCATTTATTTCAATTGCCTGCAAATTCTCACATACTGAAAACCTAACGCAGAGAGAGAGATGCAGGGAAACACGAACACTGCCAATTGCGTCACAGCTACACGATTGCTTGTGTAAACAGCTCACCATCTTAAGCCTTGGCCTACACTGCATTTTCGCGTCAAAATTCTTGGTAAATAGGCATAGCTATACAAGAGATCGAAGAACTGTGACACCAGAGTTATTGTTACCATGTTCAAACTAGTCTGTACTAAATAGTATCATCTTCATGATTGGTTCAGATCCGTTGGCTCGCCCCTGACACGCAATGGTGAATCCTGAACACAAACAAAGCACGACTGAAAGGGAAGACCGTATTTTATGAACGGCCACCGTTAGCATGTGATCGTCCTGGACAGCTTCAGAGCGTCACGCAGTCAAGACAAGAACAGCATTTACAGATAGTAGTCATTTGTGTAAAATGTCATAATGCTAAGAGGTACCGGAACTGGCATGCACAGCTAGTGTGCAGTACATTAAGAGGTGAAATTACGTTTAAAGCATGTGAACATTTATTTTCATAACTTTTTTAATACTACTTTTTGTACACTGTAATTTTTAATGGATATAAGCATTGTATTATTCAAACTAGAAGCACTTACACATTTGTACTTAATACCAAGTTATGTGAATTTTAAAACCATTATTTGATTTTTTGGTGCATAAGTAAGTTCAAAACATTTACAAATGAATGTATTCACCAGATTAAATTATACTTTAGTTTAAGCCTCCCTAACTGTTAGAAAATAGCGTTTCGAAGAGAGGAAGAAGGAAGGCACCATATAGTATGTAGACAAGGAAACGCGGAATCTACGCAAAAGAAGCACAGAAACAGTCAAGTTGAGAATAAAGTTCATGAAGCAAGATAAAAGTTGAAAAAGAAAGCAAAAGGTGCTGAAAACAGGACAACAGTGAACCGAAAAAAGTGATTCTTAACATAGTTTATGTTTAGTTTATTAGTTAGTTTAAGCCTCCCTATCCTCAACAATGAGATGTAAAGAGAGGAAGGAAGAAGGCACCATTTAGTATGGAGTTAAGGGAACGTGGAATCTATGCAGAAAGGGCACAGAAACAGAAAGCTAAGAAAGAAGTTCATGAAACAAGAAAAAGTTGAAGAAGAAAGTGGTAGGCGGTGAAAAACAGGACAGCAGTGAACCGAAAAAAAGATGGTCCGTAACACAACAAAACCTATTCTATTTCAACAAAAGAAAGCCTACCTAACCTTTAGCTCGGGCCCTCACATTGTCCCCCTGGGAGCGCTAGTTCCCATAGATACAATAATTGTATCCCCCTGAGGAGGATTCTTAACATAACAAAAAACCTTTTATTTCAACAAAAAGAAGGCCTACCTAACTTTCAGCTCGGGCCCTCACACATGTTCCCCCTGGGAGAGCTAATTCCCATACATACAATAGTTGTATCCCCCTGAGGGGATCTATTCACGATTAGATTAGATAAGTTAGTTTAAGCCTCCCTAACCTCTGCAAAAATAGAGCGTATCGAAGAGAGGAAGGAGGAAGGCACCATTTAGTATGGAGATAAGAAAATGAGGAATCTATGCAGAAAGGGCATAGAAACAGTAAGATGGGAAAGAAGTTCATGAAATAAGATAAAAGTTGAAGAAGAAAGTCAAAAATGCTGAAAAACAGGGCAGTAGTGAACCGAAAAAAGGTGGTCTTTAACATAACAAAAAACATATTATTTCAACAAAAAAAAAGGCCTACCTAACTCTAAGCTCGGGCCCTCACATTTTTCCCCTGGGAGCGCTAATTCCCATACATACAATAGTTGTATCCCCCTGAGGAGATCTATTCACGAATGAAAAACATTAAATTTGATGTAATACAAAAATACTTGTAATATTGACGAGATTATAGAGCAGATTTTAAGTTCGTTCGTGCCTCCCGAACCACAACAAAGGGTTGTCAAGAGAGGAAGGAGGAAAATGCCATCAAATACGGAATTAAGAGAACCGGAAATCTATGAACAAGTATGTCCGCACACCGGATTCCATGCACATAGAACTCCAAGATTAAAAACGTTTACTCACCGAGATATAAATTGAATCAGAAATTATTACGCGCTGAAAAAAGGCAGCATTGACCAAATCATAAAAAGACGGTCCGTAAAAAATAAAAATATTCTGTTCCACTTAAGGAAATCCAACCTAACCTTCAGCTCGAGGAATCATATTTTTCCCTAGAGAACGGTAATCATCAATAGATACAAATTATTGTTGCAACGCTGAGAGGGGAGCAATTAATGTTTACTTGCAATTCCCCACGATTTTAAATCTTCTACATATCTTTTCGGTATTGAATCCGTTATATTAGCAAAGGATTCGAGGGATATTTCAAACCATTTATTTCTTAGCACATTCCACCCATAGGTATTTTTCGAGAGACTGTCTTTAATTTTGATAAGAGCCTTGATAGGATGCCGTACATACTTCCGATGGGATTCAGGTACGGGAATTTTAGTTAAGCCAATGAAGAACATAAATAATGTGAGAGGTAAATCATGTCTTTGTATGCATTGCTATGTGGACCGAATAACCTCATCTTGATCATGCAGTAGCATAAATGGCAGTTGATGGTAATCTATAACAGTATACTTAATTGTTGTTTGTTTGTTCTTCATTTGATTCCACTTTGATTTCACATCCTCGCCACTGGACGAAAACACTCGCCAAATGATGAACGATAAACCGTGATGAGTAGTTTTGCACCTCGAATATGATATACAGAGTACTGCGAAATTCCCTTTTACGTAGTATCTCATGAGACCCATTCATATTACAGTCCCGACAGTGACGTGTCATCATTAGCCGAGTTATTATGTGGCGTTCATTCAGAGCCTTTGACGAAGCGCCTCAGCTTCTTCCCTCTGCCCCTCACTTGGCCAGCTCCTCGAGTTGGTGCATCAACGCCTCTTCTGGCGTCACATGCCTCCATCTCACCTCACATTCCTAGTCCTCTCTGCCTCACTCGTCCCTCACTTCGCTTCTTCTTCGTCTCATCTTCTATTTTCTTTACTACTTCAGCTCATCTTTTCTGTATTCCTCTTTCCTGCCTGTTTCTTCATCTCATTACCTCCCGTTCTCTTCTTTCCATTTTCTGATGACAAGCTTTGCTCCCTTACATCATTTCTACTTGAATTTCTTCCTAACCCTGCTTTACAGTCTATTAAAAAAATAATTTTTTCTAGCACATATTCTGTTCCTGTCCACTCTAATGTACGTTCAGTTGTCTATTTTCCCTTCCTTTATCATCCGTCTGATCAATTGAAAATAACTATAATCAAGCAGCGCAGGGAAGCGCTATAGACAAGCTTTTGCCCGCGCAAATAGAGACTAGCGAGGCAGGTACGATGCCTCTCAAATCAAATTGAGAACTACTCATGTAAGAACGTTCGTATACTTTAAAATTCGTGTAAGGCTTCAAAATACTATTCAAGGTTTCGTTTTTGTGTTTGTCAGTGGAGTCTCGATTTTTAAGGAGCGAGCGCGATATAATTTAGCTCTTCGCATTAGTGTTTTTGCTTGGTTCTTGTTGCCTATTGGCTACTTAATTTTCACTATTCGAAAGCAACATTTTTGCAGATTTTGTTTAAACTTAATGAGTATTTACTTAGTTCTACTCTGAAAACGCATGAGATGATAGATAATACATGGTACAGTGGAGGAAATAAGTTCAAGAAATTTGCTATGTGTTTGTAACTTTTGTCATACATTTTTAATGCATTTAAATTTTCGTCAGATTTTTATATCGTAATATTAAAACATTAATTAAGAATTTGAAGACGAAGAATACAGCACGGATAGGTATCATTTTTAATAGAATGTAACGAAGCTAAATTTAAAATATCTGAATTAGTCAATTTTAAACGTTTCGGAGACCAGCTCCATCTTCAGTAAGTCTGAAAAAATAAAAACCAAAATTGGTTATTTCTTGAAAAAAGTGATAAGCGACAAAAGTGATCAGTAAAAAAAAATTTATACAAAAATTTCTAAAGGATATTAACTATTAGCATTATTAAAAAGCGGCTTCTCTTTTGCAATGTGAAGAGCGCAAATCTAACTCGCAAATCTCTAAAATGCGCAAATCTAACTCGTTAGTGCAGAGCATAAAATAGAAAAATTGTCCTCGGAAATACGGCTATTACACTGTTCGGTATGAAGGCGGATTGATGAATGAGGAGGTTGAGCTAAAGGTCTCCCGGTACGAAATGTATGATAGTCCGACTAAGGAGTGTTAATTTTACGGAATTCATATGAAACAACAAGTACTAATAATTCCTGTTTTGGTCAGGCTATGCGAATTTTATTACGTAACATAATTTTTAAGGGACCAAATAAGTCAAGGACACTTGAAAAATATATTTCCCAAATACTTGAGACGCTCTTAGTAGAAAAATGGGTCTGTTTTGCAATTTAAACCAACCTAAAAATGAAAAGTTTTAATTAAAATTGAAGAACTTCAAGGAAGAAGATAAAACTTTCAGAACTTGAAAAGGCAACGCTGTCGCGGGCACAGAATCAGAATACACTTAAACTTCGATTACTAAGATGATTGAGAGGTCAAGGACAATTGTTTGAACTTTTTGCAATATACTGAAAAGAATGGCAATCGGAAAATGGCAATACAGGTCGGTAACAAAAAGCCCTTCGCTGGCTCTTGTTTAGTGTGGTTGCGAAGGGTGACAAAGTTCAGAAAATTTCACCGAACTTAAATGTTATACCACAACAATGTTTTGCATGAATAAAATGATTTTGCAAGTCAAAACAGAAAAAATGTACGGGCACTTGAAAAAGTAGGTGAAGAGGGAAAAATGACTGAAGGAAAAGGTCGCTGGAACATGAAAAATTGAGAAATGGTAGCTTCTCGGATGAAGAGAAGTTCTACTTGGATCACTGCATGACTTAAGAAACGATGACCTGATTAAACGCCGAAATCCATTTCGAAGTATTTAGTACCATCCACTATAACACTATACAACTCCGTACATTTTTCGTCACGAGCGACGTTAATTCGAGTGAAATATGAAGATCTAACGTGAGTAGGTAATGTTTGCATCGTATACACCCTTGAAGGACTAAACGAACGCCATTTAATTTCAAAATAAAATTCGCAATTTATTGTACACAAAAAATTCATTTCATATACACAAAAACAAAAACATCAGCACGACAATGTTCTACGAAAACGAGTTGATGACAAGCCGCACTTTCACAGTGGCATGCGTTGTAAGTTCAAGGCTGCCTAGCCGCAGCAAAGGCCTTCCCAAGTGAGGAAGAAGGAAGGCACCATTTAGTATACAGTTAGGGAAAGAGGCATACTGCTTTTATGCAAAAGATGCAAAGAAAGATTAAGATGAGAAAGAAGTTCATGATGCAAGACCAAAGTTGAAGAAAATAGTAGTAAATGCTGAAAACCAAGACAACAGTGAACCGAAAAAAGATGGTCCGTAACAAAACAAAAAAAATTACCCTATTTGAAATAAAGAGATATCTACCTCACTTTTAGCTCGGGACCTAAAATATTCCTCCTGGGACTCAATAATACCTTTGAAAAGTCTACTCATAGTCTGGCCCCTGTCCGTTGTGGACAACGTCGTCCTAAACTTTCGCAAGTTGATCACACGATTTTGAGGGCAACAGTTAACTTCTGATGCCTCTTCGTGTCAACGTTTTCACTGGTTGCTTAGCTTTTAATGAATAGATAGAAGTTCATTAATTACAAAGATAATGGAAAATCGCATCATAACAAATTCAAATGAATTTGTAGCAATGAAAAAAATTCACATAAGCGAGGGTTTCCACACAAATAAGGACCACAATAAACATTCTCATTAACAAAGCCAGACTTGCTGACCTTGAAATAGAACAGATTAGATTTGGGGTTTAAGCGTTCCTAACCATAACGAAGTTCTTCCACAGAGAGGAAGGAGGACACCATTAAGTATGGGACTAAGAGAACAAGGTGTGAACAAGCACACGCTGCGCATATAAAAAGCTAGATTGAAAAAGGTTCATGGAACAAGATAAACGTTCAAGAAAAAGTGATCGGTGTAGACAACAGCGAATCCATGAAAGCTAGGGACCTCACACTTTCCCCGTAACAGCACTATTATTAGATAAGTTAGTGTTACATCCCTAACAACAACAAAGGCGTCCCAAGGAGAGGAAGGATGAAGAGATCATTTAGTATGGAGTTGAAGGAACGCAGAATCTGTGCACAAGGTGTGTTTCTATACAAGATCCCCTGCACATAGAAACAGTAGGTTGAGAAGGAAGGTTAGGAAACGAGATGAAAGTTGAAGAAGAAAGTCAGAGGTACTGAAAAACAATGCAGCAGTGAAACGAGAAAAAATGGTCTATAGTAAAATATATAATTAACATTTTAATACAACAAAAAGAAGGCCTACCTTCAGCTCAAGACCTCACGTTTCCCCTTGGGAGTGCTAATTCCCATAGGTACAACTGCATCCCCATGACGAGCGTAAGAGCGCTAGTTTCTGCAGATACAATAATTGTATCCCCCTGAGGGAAAAGTAATGGGTTCCTCCAAATGAGAATACAGGACTCAATGGTTATGTTTATATGATCCGGAGCGCAAAAGCTGCTCCAATATCATCCCTAAATAAATAACAAATTAGAGATCGAATTGTATTTGTCATCTTAAGACCATGATGCCTATAATAATGGTTGGTTATTTTCAGTGTCAAATATTTTCACCACAGGCATTAAGAAAATTATAAATTAATTAACAACGCATCCTTCGATTCTGAAAATGGAAGTGAAATACCCGGTGAATAAATCAGAACCTTGAACATTTAAGTCCAACCTTCACTTTATGCCTTGACTTCCCACCTACATATGTAGACATGACATATCTTTTAGTCCGTGAACAGAAACACAAGCTCAGCAACGTCTCGACCTTTGTTGCATATATGCTAAGTGCACTCTTCCTGCAGCAAGAGCAATGCAAATACTCACTCGCCGAGAACAATAGAGATGTTTGGTAAATATGAATCTGACATGGACAATCACACGCGTTGAAAATCAATGGAAAAAAATCACCTATGACATCCATAAAACTAGAAATCTTGATGCACAATGGCCTCAACCTAAAATTAATTCTTAGATGCTCATTCATCTTGAGATCAGAGGGCAAGCGACGCTTATCAAAATGTCAACAAATAGATGGCAGAGATTGGGAGTAATAGAGCTCTCATGAAACAATTTTAGCTTCAATGTAGTAAAGTAGGGACGAGTCGTAAAATTTGAGACCATGAACTCCCTCGACCAACATACAATCGAGCGTACCAAGTTTCACTGAAGAATAACGGAAGTGAAAACAATTAAATTCAATGAAACAGAATAAAAATTCACAAAACACAGATTCTATGTGAGGAGAAACATCCTTTAGAGAAGAGGTACTGAGCAGTTGAACGGATACTGCACATGGTAAGGAAATCAAGAAGCTGTGGAATGTCTCAATCTGATGTCATGCAGTCGCTTTGTCCGCAAAAAAGACGCTGTATATGCTAAATTATTTTAGAGCAGTACATTAGACCTAATTGTACACGACAACACCATTGTCTTCCTTTTTGACACTCCTTATTCACCACCTCAGAAGCAAGTTTAGAGCGGAGTACGTTGCAATGATTACGACTTCGTAGATCAATGGCAAGCGATTGTACCCAAGTAAAGTAAGTGCTATACTCAAGAAATTCAAATGCAACTCGCTCCAGGGACTATTGATTCAGCATATCGCTTCGTGTTTTATGTCTCAATAAGGTTCACAGCGGAGTGCGAACACATTGCAAATTGAAGAGCATGATGTGGTAAGTTGAAGAAACTACAAGAGTTTTAAACTGCAGCCTCTGTGTTCTCATCAGAGCATCACTATTTTATTATTAATATTATTACACTAGTAATTTAATAACTCTTTTATTCACAACGAAGGCAACCTCACGAGAGCGATAATAAGGAATCATTTAATTTGGACGTTAAAAAACAAGAAATCTACCCACAAAGTGGGATACCTCAGGCGCATAAGAACAGCATGTAAGAAGAGGAAAAAACAAAGGAGTGACAGTAAAGAAGGCATGAAAACTCAAAGGAGAAGAGTGGGCACGAAAGATAGATGTCCCAAGGCCTACCTATAGCTGAGGTGACCTAACAGTATCCCTCCGAGGACACCAGTCCCCAAAGCATAAGATAGACAAACCTAACAAACCTATGACTTTTGCCTATCCTATGCCACTTGAGGGACAATACAACAGTAACCAATGCGTACTACAAGAAGTCGTCAACAAGGAATTTCTGGCATTTTTCCTCGATATTACAATAATTAACATTCATCAGACCGCCAACGATGGGGAAAAGGGATAACTTGTAATTAGATGGTAAATGAATATTTCAACCATGAATTATTTTATTGATAACGATTATTGTGCATTCCATTTACTTCACAATGCAGGGAGTCTCCATTGAACATCAACTCATGTCCGAAGACCTGAGTCGAAAAAAGGGGCGATAAAAACGTGGCGCAATTCAACCATGCACTCGAAAAGAAAGCTAACGACTGGTTTGTAAATGACTTGAACTATCATACGCTGTATGGAAGTCCCCATGGCTTACGAGAACGAAATTTGAACGTGTGTTATAACTCAACAGCTTACAAATTTAGAACGCAAACATTCCTTTCAAGCATGTTAGTATATATCCTACGAAGCTGCAACAACTAACAGCTAACACAAAACACAGTAAAATGACAATAAGTACGACTTTAAAAAGTCACCAAATATTAAGTCCACGTTAGTTTTTTGTCGGAAGACAAATTGATTCATGTGTCGCTATTCAAGCGTGCTGCGAGCCTGAGTGACTGCAAGTAAGTAAAGACACAATTCTGAAGGCGGGCGGAAAATACATGGCATTGCTGAGGAGAAAGGTTAAACATAACGGTTAGTCCCGAAACGTAATGGACAAGTGATGATGCATCGAGTGTCAATTGAATTGAAGATTCTCTGGAAAAAAAATCAATTGGACCACTGCTCACTGCGCCGTCGCATAAGATCGCAGACCCGGGCTGTGATCCCGTGACCTAACGTGGGCAAAACCTCATGCACCAGATCTAATGAGAGCAAAACTCAGGTGACTTTCTCCCGCTCATAAAACGGCTCTCCACAACACTGGTCTCATCTCATACAATGACGTAAGGCCGATAATGTGTACTGAAACTCGTACGGCGTACGGTAGCATGAGTCTGTTAAATAGCTCAGAAATCGCGATACCAGCCATAATGTATAACAGATCAGGAGACCTTTCGATATCATCATGCTACAAGTACAGATTTACGGAGACAAAAGGTACATAGACCTGAAGTGAAGAACTGTACCACGACACGGGTGTCCAGCTCATCTGACGTGCACTTCAGCTGAGTCCCGCAGCCTCTGAGACGTTCTCCAGCGCGGGACGTACTCTGCAGAGTCCGCGACCCGTGGGACGTACTGCATGCAGCGTAGGACGTACTCTAGCAGAGTCCCGCGACCCGTGAACGTGCTGCATCCAGAGCGGGACGCACTCCACCAGAGTCCCGCGACCCGTGGGACGTAGTGCATCCAGAGCGGGACGCACTCCACCAGAGTCCCGCGACCCGTGAACGTGCTGCATCCAGAGCGGGACGCACTCCACCAGAGTCCCGCGACCCGTGGGAAGTAGTGCATCCAGAGCGGAACGCACTCCACCAGAGTCCCGCGACCCGTGGGACGTACTGCATCCAGAGCGGGACGCACTCCACCAGAGTCCCACGACCTGTGGGACGTACTGTATCCAGAGCGGGACGCACTCCATCAGAGTCCCGCGACCCGTGGGACGTACTGCATCCAGAGCGGGACACACTCCACCAGAGTCCCGCGACCCGTGGGACGTTCTGCATCCAGAGCGGGACGCACTCCACCAGTCCCGCGACCCGTGGGACGTACTGCAACCAGAGCGGGACGCACTCCACCAGAGTCCCGCGACCCGTGGGATGGCACCAGAAGGAAGCCTGTACTCAGTCCCAGTGCCAGGGATCATCGACCGCGTCCGGAGAGGCAAGTTAGGTTTTTTATGGCAGCAACCGCCGCTGAGAGGCAGACGGCGCAGGGATATGCCGGCAGCCAGCGCTGGGCAGCTGAGGAGGCCCTTCGAGTTCGTGTTCAAGCGTCTTTCTGCTTTTCTTCTTTCAAAAAATCAAACCCAGAACTATGTTATAGATTAGACGATGGTCCTCTGATCATTTGGAGATTCCGTGTAAATGAAAAACGTGATTCTTTGTTAAAATTGAACGAGGAATCATCATTGTTTTGGATTCCACAGAAAAACTGAACATATATATGTCAATTTCACAAAAATTACATGAAGCGATCGGTTAATTAGCGATATCAACCCTTACTCTTTTAGCGCATCAAACGTGATACACTGCAAACAAAAGCGTTAAAATATCGATCGTTTGACATTTACTGCATTTAATACACTGATTTCTAATTACTTTTTTATGCGTATCATTTTATACCTCAAAATATATTTCTGTTTCCACATATATGTGCAAGTTGAGCAAAATTTACCTTAGAGAGAAAGTGTTAATAACTTTATGAAATATAGTCTTCGAAAATATCCAAAAGCGACGAGAACGAAACCTATACCACATATTCTACGGTTAAAACATAACATTATCGGAGTCAAACGTTAAGAAAACTTTTAATCGTTAGAGCAACTTTAGAAATACTACAAACAAATGAATAAAATTTCAATATTAAATTATAACCCATTGATATTTCTGCTCGAGTATCACATATAAGAATGATCAGAGAAGCATAAGACCACGTGTCAGTGGCGCTGCTTTCGAACTCAAATTTAACAAAGATTGGAACTTTTTAAAAATACAATCGATTGACTCGGTAGGATGGGAACTGCAATTTATACACTTTCCAAATAGTTGGTTTGCTACGAGATGCCATGACTTCACTACGTCACCCAATGTGCGTGCACCTCAACCGTCAATGCCCCTGAGAAGTTGAGCGTCTGTCGAGCATAATTAATCGGTCTGAACGCAGCGCGTCCCACTTTAGGCCGTTCAACTTTTACCAGGAAAAAAGATAAATGGTAATTTTCGTGCGTGTTAAAAATGTCAGTTGTAAGTACACTTGTACGAAAAACTAAGAAGAATTTGAAACGACAAAATGATTTTTCTCAAAATAACGATTAACTGTTGATACGTGTACCCTCGAGTTGGGTGTGGGATAAATATGTGATACTTCCAATATTTCCACAAGCCGCTAGCAGAAATGGCATTCACAATAACACAAGTTCCTGAAGAGAACAAGCGGTAGTGAAAATAGAAGCACGCGAGGAGCTCCAGAAAATACCGATTCGAGCAGTGATGCTGTGCTTCGTGGGCCCAATACTAACACCAAATACATGTGCGCTGAACGGCCCAACGTCAGCTACTTACTCCGAACAGCATTAGGTTGGTGAACGGCAGGGGGGGTAAACATTCGCCATAACGTTGGCAACATTAATGCAAGTAACGCCTGTCAGATGAATAGGCTCAAGTACGATGGCGCGAGTGGAAAAAGAATGGCACAATATTGGCGAGGGAAGGAATTAAAGCTCTAGGTAAATATGAAGAACTTGACGATGCAATCGATTATGAATGGAATATTTATAAACGAAACACGGAGCACTTGAAAAACGTGGTAAGACGACTAAGTGCAATGTACAAGATTGGCAGGCATTGAGAATAAATTAGATTATAGGTTAGTTCACGCTTCCTCAACCAAAACAAAGGTGCTCCCAAGAGGAGGACGACATACTTAGTAGCATTGAGTTAAGGAAACGGTGAATCCATGCACAACACGTGTCCCAACACCTTGTGAATAGAAACAGCGAGATTGAACGAAGTTGGTTTCAAGATATAAAAGTTGAAAAAATAAAGTTGTTGATGCTCAGGAAAGGACAGCAGTGAACCGAAAAAACGACGGTCCTGTAAATAACAATAAACTTCTCTATTTCAACAATATAAATGCCCAGCTAAATTTCAACTCGGGACTGGCAGCCATATAACTGGTCATTCTAATCTCCACCCACGAGTAAAAGTACCGAACAAAGCTACAAAAGAACCCAAAACTAACTTCCATCAACGACAAAATATTAACAGAGACACACGCTCTCAAATTAGCAAGTCTACTAACGCCCTAGCTAGCATAAGTGGCGAGGCGGAGACAAACTCACTTATCAACACAGGACAAGAAACTTTCCATTACCACACAGCGGCACCGTTGTACGCGACGCCGCACACGGGGTGTGAGTCACAGGACAAGAGGCCGCAGTTATACCGCCTCAATTCCTGAGTACATAGCGCTCAACAACATTAACACGTTTCCTGCGAAGAGACCCATCGGTGGTCACTGGGGGTATTTTCATAATGTTGCTGATCGACCAGCAGTCACTAAACCAATTTCTGTAAATACTTAATGAAAGCTAAATGAAGGTACGATCCAGGTCTTGTTTGCTGTTTGAAAATTGCTTACTACAATTAACTTTAAATTTAAATTAAATATTGAACTTAAGTTTAACCCATCGCAGGAAACCTGTTAATACATATTTCGCACTCCCTCAAAATTCTCGTCAAAACTACAAATTTTTATAAAATGTAGGATAAACTGAAATGACTGAAAGAGACAAAGCGCGAAAACTCTCCTGGGCAAATAAAAAAACAGCAACAATAAAACGAAGTCGCTCAGTCCAGACTGAAGTGAAGCGGACTATCGTTAGCTAGACAACCGGAATAACGCATGAATTGAGCGAACGCGTGCTTATCAAACGCAAATAGTGAATAACGACAAGAAAATATCAGTGATATTAGACCTTTGATGAAAGCTTGAGTAGTTACTGTCATGCAAACATTAGAGTGATTAGGCTATCAACAGCAACAGAGACTGCGTGACTACGCGGGTTTTGACGAATGCTTTGAAAAATAAAGTAATGACGAGAGGTGAGGTTTATTAACGTGTGTGTGGAAGGTACCGTAACCGAATAGTTACGAATGATTTGTATAGAACCTAAAACTGACGAGAGTGACGAATACATAAAAGTTGAAGCTGAGACATACTGACGAACAGATTGGAGCTCAGGAGGCTTACTTCAGAGATTTCGGATATAACTGATGCCAACTATTCAAAGCCACCAGGATAAAAAATTGTATGTATAGGTGAAATTAGTACTTGGATTATGAATATATTGAAAACTAATTAGATTAGATGTTAGTTTAAGCCTTCTTAACCGCAACAAAGGCGTTCCTAAGAAAGGAAGGAGAAAGGCACCATTTAGTATGGAGTTAAGCGAACTAAGAATCTATGCTCAAAATGCATAGAAACAGTTACGTTGAGAAAGAAGGTCATGGAACAAGTTTAAAAGTATAAGTAGCTGCTAAAAAAACAGGACCGCAGTAAAGCGAAAAAGGATGGCCCGCAGCAAAACGAAAAACCTATTCTATTCAACAACTGGAAGGCCTACACAACCTTTAGCTCGAGACCTCACCTATTCCCCTGGGAGCGCTAATTCCCATAGAAACAATAGTTGTCTCCTCCTGAGGGGTATTGAAGAACTTAACACCTGCAGAACAAGATAGAGAGAGACAAATGAAGAGCAGACTTCTACAGTTGCAGAGAAACAACTCAATTGTCTGCTGAAAAATCGTCAGCTGAGTGGGCTACACGGATGAATAAGTCTGACAACAATTACAGGCTATATTCAAAAGGTAGTGCTAACAATCAAAGGTTTCAGTGAGGCTACTGGTATGGACTCATGTTAAGTTCACCAGGAGTACGATAGTTCACATCATGTGGTCCGTCAACTATAACTACGGACCCTCTCACCCAACTACTGCACTAACGCTCAGCTAATTATTCTCAAGTTCAGCAGCCGCAGGGAAGCAATGTAGGTATTAATTTGAAGTAAGTACTTTACTTTGCTATCTCGGGAAAGGATTCACTCTCTTTTCGGCAATGACGAATCAATTAATAAACATTTAGCTTATATTTTTTCACTGAAAAAAAAAAAACAATTCGCCGCAACTCTAATTTACAAATAGGCTCTTTGAAACGCATTCACTCGTCTTCTGTAAGTTTACTCGAGTGTGAACCGGATATTTCTGAGTTAACACATGCTCAAACATAATATGACGAGCCCCTGGTAAGCCAACAAGCATTTACACAGTAAATTAAAAACAACCAAGATTTGGAGACTTGGTCTCATATCATGTTGTGTGATTAAAGAACAAATTGCTACATTCGGTTCCTTCAGTTGCCGTCCTCAGATTTAAATGCTAATGGTTGAAACAATATAAGAACGATTCGTTGCGAGTGCAGCGAATTAAAAATTAGGCAAAAAACTAAGCAAAATCTAACGAGGACCATTTAGTATGGAGCTTGGGAATGAGGAATCTACTGTATGCACAAAGTGTGTTCCCACACACGGCCTACTGCGAATAGAAACAGTAAATGGAGAAAGAAGTTTATGAAACAAAGCAGAAGTTAAAGAAATAAATCAGAGGTGCCGCTAAAAAATAGGCATAAACCAAAAAAGATCGTCCGTAACAAAACAAACTTTTCGATTTCTACAAAAGGGAGGTCTACCTAACCTTCACCTCTGGACCTCACATCTTCCCCCTGGAAGCGCCAATTCCCATAAAAGCAATGGCTGTATCTTCCTCAGAGAAGACAGCAGGTACAACGACATTGAAATTAACAACTTTAGCAACGCTCATGGATATTTTATAGATATTAAAATGTGTACTGGAGGGAAAATTGCAGTATACTGATAGCAGGTAAGCGAGGCTTTGCGGAGGGAAAGAAAGGCTTACAAAGAAAGAGGAAGACCTGAAAAGGGAAGACATTTTAAGAGAGATGACCTGTAAATTTAGGGAGCCATTGTGAAGGGAAGGAACAGTGAAGAAAAGAGAGAAAACCAGTAGAGGGAAGAGAAGAGAGAAAACCAGTAGAGGGAAGAGAAGAGAGAAAACCAGTAGAGGGAAGAGAAGAGAGAAAACCAGTAGAGGGAAGAGAAGAGAGAAAACCAGTAGAGGGAAGAGAAGAGAGAAAACCAGTAGAGGGAAGAGAAGAGAGAAAACCAGTAGAGGGAAGAGAAGAGAGAAAACCAGTAGAGGGAAGAGAAGAGAGAAAACCAGTAGAGGGAAGAGAAGAGAGAAAACCAGTAGAGGGAAGAGAAGAGAGAAAACCAGTAGAGGGAAGAGAAGAGAGAAAACCAGTAGAGGGAAGAGAAGAGAGAAAACCAGTAGAGGGAAGAGAAGAGAGAAAACCAGTAACGGCAAAAGAAAAGAGACGAGCATTGAAGGGAAAAGAAAAGAGACGAGCAGCAAAGGGAAAGAGAAGGCAAGTGAATAGAAGAAAGAAAACCAGTTAAAGGAAGAGAAAGGGCCACTGAAGGGCAGACCCACACCAGGGCAGACCCACACCAGGGCTGACCCACACCAGGGCAGACCCACACCAGGGCAGACCCACACCAGGGCAGACCCACACCAGGGCAGACCCACACCAGGGCAGACCCACACCAGGGCAGACCCACACCAGGGCAGACCCACACCAGGGCAGACCCACACCAGGGCAGACCCACACCAGGGCAGACCCACACCAGGGCAGACCCACACCAGGGCAGACCCACACCAGGGCAGACCCACACCAGGGCAGACCCACACCAGGGCAGACCCACACCAGGGCAGACCCACACCAGGGCAGACCCACACCAGGGCAGACCCACACCAGGGCAGACCCACACCAGGGCAGACCCACACCAGGGCAGACCCACACCAGGGCAGACCCACACCAGGGCAGACCCACACCAGGGCAGACCCACACCAGGGCAGACCCACACCAGGGCAGACCCACACCAGGGCAGATCCACACCAGGGCAGACCCACACCAGGGCAGACCCACACCAGGGCAGACCCACACCAGGGCAGACCCACACCAGGGCAGACCCACACCAGGGCAGACCCACACCAGGGCAGACCCACACCAGGGCAGACCCACACCAGGGCAGACTCACACCAGGGCAGACTCACACCAGGGCAGACCCACACCAGGGCAGACCCACACCAGGGCAGACCCACACCAGGGCAGACCCACACCAGGGCAGACCCACACCAGGGCAGACCCACACCAGGGCAGACCCACACCAGGGCAGACCCACACCAGGGCAGACCCACACCAGGGCAGACCCACACCAGAGCAGACCCACACCAGGGCAGACCCACACCAGGGCAGACCCACACCAGGGCAGACCCACACCAGGGCAGACCCACACCAGGGCAGACCCACACCAGGGCAGACCCACACCAGGGCAGACCCACACCAGGGCAGACCCACACCAGCGCAACACCAGGAATGCAGGCAGACCCACACCAGGGCAGACCCACACCAGGGCAGACCCACACCAGGGCAGACCCACACCAAGGCAGACCCACACCAGGGCAGACCCACACCAGGGCAGACCCACACCAGGGCAGACCCACACCAGGGCAGACCCACACCAGCGCAACACCAGGAATGCAGGCAGACCCACACCAGCGCAACACCAGAAATGCAGGCAGACCCACACCAGCGCAACACCAGAAATGCAGGCAGACCCACACCAGCGCAACACCAGGAATGCAGGCAGACCCACACCAGCGCAACACCAGAAATGCAGGCAGACCCACACCAGCGCAACACCAGGAATGCAGGCAGACCCACACCAGCGCAACACCAGGAATGCAGGCAGACCCACACCAGCGCACCACCAGGAATGCAGGCAGACCCACACCAGGGCAGACCCACACCAGCGCAACACCAGGAATGCAGGCAGACCCACACCAGCGCACCAGGAACTCGCGCGCGTCCAGCGGAGCAGTGACCGCACCGCACTCTGGCCAGCGGCCCTGACCTTGGGACTGCTGCAGCTGTCACTGCTGCTCCTCTTGTTTACGCTGCTGCTGCTGCTGTTGTTTACGCTGCCGCTGTTGTTTACACTGATCTTCTTCACGTTGCAGATATTATTGGCACTGCTGGTATTGTTTGCACTGCTGGTATTGTTTGCACTGCTGGTATTGTTTGCACTGCTGGTATTGTTTGCACTGCTGGTATTGTTTGCACTGCTGGTATTGTTTGCACTACTGGTATTGTTTGCACTACTGGTATTGTTTGCACTACTGGTATTGTTTGCACTGCTGACGTTACTTGCACTCCGGATATTGTGTAATGCTTCCTTCTGTTGTTTACGTCGCTTGCAATTTTTACGTTAATGCTACTGCTGTTTACTTCGTTGTTATTGTTGTTAAGGTTGTTCGCCCAGTTACTGTTGTTGCCCACGCTGTCACTGATATTGTTGTCAGCGTTATTGCTCGTGTTGTTTACGCTGTTACTCATGGTGCCGTTCAAACCGCTACTTTTCCATGATCACAGCCAGGCACCTCCATTCGTACAACCATCCCAGTTTCGCACCCTGCTCTCCCAACGCCGTTGTTACTTCGAAACACAAGGCAGCTAATTATTCCTGGCAGTGCCGTCAGATTTAACAATTTATTATAATCAGAGTTTAACCGTCGTCTACGCTCGACCGAGGCTACTGTCATAGTAAAACGTATGAAAATATTTCGTAAAATGATCTCTTCAATGGGAACATAAATTCCAGGGTTTCGAACGATGGTTGTTCAAGAGTCAAACAGACTAAATAAGATGAGCTACCAAAGTAGTCTTTAAAGAGGTCCGATTCACTTGAAGCCTGTCTTTCCATCCGAGGGCGAGAAAATACGAAATGCGAAAGACCAGGTTAGACATTTTAATGAAGCCACAGTAGGCTAATGCAAAATAGCTTGCTGATGTCCGAGATGAACTGACGAGAACGCCATCACTGGAGTACAGCCAAAACGAGCTAAGGAAATTTACATCTCGTCCAAAACGTGTACTTCCGTCCCAAAAATATTGTGGAAGACTATCTTTTTCAGCGTTTAGCAGTTTGTTGGCATTCTTTAGAAATGTTCACTGCATTGTAACTCGTATCGCCCTGCCTGACACTAGCCTTGGTCAGCTGCTGACGTTGGTGCTGCTGCTGACACTATCCCTGATCAGCTGCTGACATTATCCCTGATCAGCTGCTGACATTATCCCTGATCAGCTGCTGACACTAGCCCTGGTCAGCTGCTGACGTGCCCCCATCAGAACATGGAGCAGCACCACAATCTCGCCGCTGTTCGCTTCTCTTCCCTCGTTGTGGTCTACAGCCGATTCGGAGCTTCACGAAGCTCGCCCGTCAAAGCAGTCAGTTAACCTCACTTCAGTCGTAGGTCCCGATACGGCATCGTTATGGCATCAAAATACTTATGGCCGGTCAATTAATTATGGAGGCTAAACCAGCAAAACCACACCCAAAGGAAGTGAAAGAAATAAAATGCAAATGGTTATTTTTTTCTCAGTAGATATGAACAACAAGCTACTTCAGACGAAAATTGGTATCCCTAAAAATTCACGTGGAAACGTTAAAAACGAAAGCTCTGTAACCCAGAGCAAGACAAGAGTGGATAACTCACATGAAAATTTTGTAATGCAAAAGCTAAAACTAAACCTTCCCGCTTTAAAATTATTCAATTGACATAATTAATATTGACCCTAAGGTAAAGGAGACCGCAGTAACACGAGGTGTCTAAGTAGACAGACATTCATGGCTTCTAAGGTTATGTTAGGCTCATCGTTTATTTCTTTAGCAAGTTAACATGGCAGGAAGATTTGATTATTAGATTATTTTAGATTAGTTAGTCTTAGCTTCTCTAACCAAAACAAAAGTATTTATCAGAGATGAAGGATAAAAGTACCATTTAGAACGGAAGTTAAGGAATGGGGAATTCAAGTGCAAGGAGTTTCTAAGTTCTCCATACCATGCGCATAGAAACAGCAAGATTGGAAGAAGTTCATGTAACGAGAGAAAAATTGAAGAAGAAAGTAAAAGCCGCTGAAGAAAAGGACAAGTTAACTGAAAATTCATGGTCCGTAAAAAACTATTCTATTACTGTAAAAGGAAGGCCTACCCAACTTTCAGCTCGAGAAGTCCCACCCTCCTCTTGGGAGCGCTAATTACCCGAGATACAATAGTTACATCCCCATAAGGAGAACCTATCAGATTAGATTGTGTGTTAATTTAAGCCTCCCTAACTGTTAAAAAAAAAAAGCGTAGCGAAGAAAGAAAGGAGGAAAGCACCATTTAGTATGGAGCTAAAAGAACGCAGAATGCAGGAGGGGCATAGAAACAGTAAGTTGAAAGAGAAGATTATGAAACAAGATCAAAGTTAAAGGGGAAAGTAGTAGGTGCTGAAAAACAGGGCAGCAGTGAACCGAAAAAAAGTGGTTCTTAACACAACAAAAACATTTTATTTCAACAAAAAAAGCCTACCTAACCTTTATCTCGGGCCCTCACATTTTCCCCCTGGGAGCGCTAATATCCATATATACAATAGCTGTATCCCCCCGAGTGAAGAGAAATGAAACTAAATCAGGAATATTCTCACAAAAATATTTTTTAAATTATGAGAAAAAAAATTCGAAGTTGAATATATCTCCCAAATTGTATTTAAAGAAAGCCAAATGCACTGTGGAGGATGAAGCGCAAGATTAAACAGGCGTCGTTCACTGCGTGGTGACAGCGGCCGGAATTTTTCTACAGAGTGAAATGTGCTTCGGGAAAAAAATATAATTTTTCAGAAATCATTGAAAAGTAAAGTACCAGGCCTGTTACACAGCACTATGAGTAGCTTCTTTATATGGACAGAGCATAGAACAATTTAGAAGCATGTCACGTGAAATTGCTGTCGACGGCAATAAAGGCTTCAGGTTTTGGTGGAAGCACCTTGCCGTAACAGGAGTAATGTCGGCCCCACCGAGACCTCGACGTTAAGACCGTGTACTGCCCACGATGCTCAGAGCCAGTACCATGTGCGGCTCACCACTTAAAAGCAGTTTAACTAATCAGAAATTATATTAAAATACTGCATGAAATGAATCGGTTCAGTTCAACATCAATCCTTGATTAAATCGAAGCATTGGTACTCAGCACAAGAGGCATTCGCCGTCATTCGCCGTCATTCGCGCCAAGATCAGAGTGAGGCACGTTTGACTCCGATGCCGGGCGAGACGTTCGTAATGCAACAGTCTAAGCTCGCGTCAGACCGCAGATTCAGCATCTAAGTCCATCATCTCAGCGCAAAACAATGTTCACAACGAAATTTGACTACAATGTTCGTCTCAAACAACATTCGAACATGAGGTGCATCCGAAATTTTCAATCACAAAGTATGTCCATAACAGCATTCGAACATAAAGTGTGTCCAAAAAAAAAAACATTTTAACACAAAGTATGAGCAAAACGACAGCTGACCATAACGTATGTCCGAAACAACGCTCAAACATAGAGCTTAACCAAAACTCAAGACCTAAAAACGGCAGTCAAATAATGAGAAGAAAGACTTGAGACGAGGAAACACCAGGGCAGCCTGAGGAGGCCCGGCACGACGATCTGTACTCAGGGAAATGTGGGCTGCTGCAGGCCATGCTGGGGCCGTTCACCCGTGCCCAGCCGCGGCACCTGCAGCGGCGGCATCTGCAGCTGCGGCAACAGCAGCAGCCGTAACGCCAGATTAGATTAGATGTCGGTATAAGCCTCCCTGACCGCAACAAAGGCGTTCCAAAGAAAGCAAGGAGGAAGACACTATTTAGTATAGAGTTAAAGGAAACGCAGAATCTAAGCAGAAGGTGCATAGAAACAGTGAGTTGAGAAAGAATTTCAGGAAACAAGATAAAAGTTGAAGAAAAGAGTAGTAGATGCCGAAAAACAGGACAGCAGTGAACCGAAAAAAGATCATTCGTAACAAAATAAAGATCTATTCTATTTCAACCATAGGAAGGCCTACCTAACCTTTGGGTTGGGACATCGCATATTCCTCCTGGAAGCGCTAATTCCCATAGATACAACAGTTCTACTTCCCCCCCACTTCGTGAGGGTCGGCATCTACAACAGCAAGAACAACGGGATTACTGCGACTGAGAATGTAGACGTTCGACGGCTGAATTCAACAGCTGCGCTTAAAATATCAGACAGGAATATTTTCTAGTTACAAATACTCTGGAGTACAAGTCGGCTTGCCTTTATAATTTTATCAATGCAAAGACATTACGGATAGTCTCAATTATCCTCAATATCTGTGCTTCGAATCCCAAATCTGTCCTCTGTTCAATGTAATTCCCACGTTAAGTCCCCACCCAACCCAGGGATTATCTTAACAACACAGTTACTCTGGAGCTCCTTAGAGAGCCGCAAGTTACGAAATGTGGCCGAATAACGTCCGCATAGGGGAGCGCATCACCAGACTCCTCTGTATAAGTTTGATGTACGGAAGCATCCAATGAAAACTATGAAAGTCACAGAGGGAATTCTGCTTTTTTTTCTTTAGACATACAACTTGGAATGAATCCTTACAAAAACAAATGCAAAAGAAGCAGGTTAAATTCGGCTTTCAGTCCAGTTTTCCTTTCGTATAATATTCGAGGTACATCAGTGGTTTATGGCACATGGTTATCGCTCTGAGACGTAAATCGATGAAATGCAACACGAAAAAGGGGTTTATATGGAAAGGTGGATAAGAGGGTCAAGCCACCAATGCCACCTCTCATTTAGTGCATATTGTTGATAGTTGTTGGGTTGATAATTGTGCCTGAAAATAAAACGTGGTTTCATCATTCATTCTTGTCTGATATTCAGTAAAAAAAACTCAAGTCACAACTCACAGAATGAATATTTCGCTGCCGAAATACGGAACTTTGCGAAGACACTTTAGATAGCAAGCAAGCGCTGGCTTGATACGTTCAAGCCAAGGCCGTGATAATTTGTTATTACTTGAACATTGGGGGGTGCCTGCCGAGCCCTACTATGCCTGGATTTAGCCCACGCCAGCAAAGGCTCTTTACATAACAGCAACAGTAATGGCATCAAGTTATGGTCACGAGAGGACGGCCAGCCCACGGCCAGCAGTGACCACGCGACCGTGACCTTGCGGACGCTTCACGTGGGCCAAACACCGCTGAAGCACATATTTTAAAATTTATCTTACATCTTTACCTGACCACGATATTACAAGTGTTCGCACTCGCAAAGAAAATTACAAGCATTAGTTTTACTTTTCAACAATATACGTTTCTGTCAAAATCACCTCTTAACTATACTTGGAAATAAGTGAGTGACGAGTGAACTAGCGTGGGCTGGGTGCATGCGCAATATTTCACGGCAGATTCTGCGTCCTTGGCGTGTAAACGCTCCCTCGCTGGAGGCTTGGCAAAATGTTTGGTAAATGCATTCAGTTGAACTTGAGTTACAACACCGAAAGAGCCTCATGCTGAGCATTAGTGGGCAAAAAAATGCTCCGCACTCTCGTGAATTTCAAGACATTTGTCCGTATTTGTGGTCGTTTGTATTCTTCCCTCTGGCTTTTTGTCGTCCAAGCACCCCAAAAGAAAATGAGACAAATTTGTAAAATTATTATTTGTATCTACGCATTCTCCAAAGAAAAGTTGTCGGGATAAGGGTGAATAGAATCGATAGATTAGATTGAATTATGAATAAGTTTATTGCCTCCCTAACTACGACAGAGGTGTTCCCTATAGAGGAAATGGAAAGCCCATTAAAAATGAATCATGTGCCCCACACGCTCTTCTTAGAAACAGGAAACTGGTGAAAGCTTATGAAATCAGATAAAAATTAAAGAAAAAATTAATAAATCCTGAAAAAGGATAGTGCTGAACTGAAATAAACTGGTGCGAAAGAAAACACACAATTATTCAAATTTACAACAAAAAAAAGGCTAACTCAACCTTTAGCTTTAAACCTCACATCTTCTCCTTGTGGGTGCTAATTCCTGTAGATACAATAGTTGTATCCTCCTAAGAGGAGAGAATTAATAATGGTTCAGAAAATCAAAATTATTTGTATGGACCAGCAATTCGGATTGCGGCTACCATAAGAGTACACCAAATATTCCCAATTCAAAAAGAAGCGAGGCGTTCTTACCAGGGATATAAACTCAATTGCGTAAATCACAATGCCATTGAGCCAATCTAAATGTTTAGAAGATCGAGGAATATAAGGGCAAATATGATAGGAGCGCAAGTTTGAAGCGTCCACCTGGAAAAGCTGCTGCAACAGGCACGGAACCGCAAGCCATTTCTGACATGAAAATGCTACCAAGGAGAAGAGAGCAATAACAATCGAATGCAAAATGAGAAATAACTTTCTTCCGGGCCTGGTGTTCACTACATTTACGGAGTAACATTCATGAATTATTGTCATCACTCGTACTCGCAAGAATCCAAACATTTAGAAGCAAATATTTGTATTAGCAATAAATCAAATTCATTTTTTTTAACAATCAATTGACAAATAGCATTTCCCTACGTTTCATCTCACCGGGAAAAAGAAGGGTAGTTTGTTTAATATTTGCCAGCCTACTATTTGCTCGAGTTCACCGAGTGGAGAGAATACCTCTTAAAATTTTTCCAAACTCATAATCTATCGCGATAGAGATTCTGGAATTACTTCGTTCAGTTAGTCTCAATTTTGAACTCATTTTAGTCCCTGGTCCTATAATGACCGATGTTAGCTTAAACGTGCTTAACAGAACATTTCCTACAGAACTAATTTAAGTGACGAAACTAAGCACGAACCATTAAAAAAATATAATTCAAGTCGCATGGGAAGGAAACGCGATAAAGCTTAGCAAGTGTTCAGAGACGGAATTCGCATTTCTTCGGGATTTTTTTTTGCTTGGAACAAAAAATATATGAGCCATTACTGTTGCTACTTATTATCGACTTAAAATCAATCATTACATACTTTTCAACATAGAAAGTCACAGAAAAGGCCTACTGGAACACCCGAGGTGATATTGTCCGCTTATTAACTCTCTTGATTTGGCACCTATAGTTGCGGCTGGCGTTGAGCAAGCCAATTTGGACTGAAGAGATAAGCGGTCTCGAATGCAGCTTTTCCGCAACCCAGTAAACCTTCCATGGAGTTAGATTAAATATATAATTTAAGCCTCCCTAACGACGAAAACGGTGTTCCCAAAGGGAGGAAGGAGGAAGACACCATTTAATATGGAATTCAAGGGAACGAGGAATAAATGCACAAGGAGTTTTTCCTCACAAGACCCACAGAAAAAACAAGTTTATGAAGCAAGCAAGATGAAAGTCAAAAGAAGAAAGTAATAGAAGCTATGAACAGGAAAGCAGTGAATCGGAATAACGTGGCCCGCGCCTTGTCTTTTCGAATAAAAGTAGGGATTGCCTAACCTTCACCTCCAAACTTTACATGTTACCCTATAGGAGCGCTAATTCCAATGGATACTATAGTTTTACCCCCTTAACACTTTGAACGCAACGTGCATCACCGGTGGCCACGGAGATTTTCATAATGCTACTAACAGACCAGTTTTCACAAACTCAATTTTCATAAACAATTAAAGCCAAATTGCTACTTTCAATATTACGTACTTTATTTGACTTTAAATATGAGTTGAATGTTGAACTTCACTTTAACCAACTGCGGTCAGAGTGTGAAGGGGCTTCCGTGGGGTACTTTTTCGAGAGCTATATAGAAGTTCATTTAGATCAGCGGTTCTTACCCTGTGGGGAATTCCCCACTGGTGGGGAATGGCGGAGTTGCCAGGTGGTGAATCTCGTGCATTTGTTTCAACCGACGAGAAATCGATAGTATTTCAAAATCTAATGCATTATATCGAAATTTTAACGTACTTTACAAATCACAACCATTTACAGACTGCTTTAATAACAAAAACAACCATAATAAGGTATTGAAAGTCATGTTTGGGTAAAAGTGACAACACTGCTGGGTTAGGCATGTTGGTGGCATCTAACTAAAAGGTAATATAAGAAGTAAAAAGAAGATGCTGTGACAGGGAATGGAGAGTTGGCTCACTAAAAAGTAGTGAATTGGAGAAAGAAGGTTAAGAACCACTGAGCTAGACGAAACCAATATCTTTTTCATTGCCGTACGTCAATAAATTTCGAATTGAATGGAGATCAATAGGACACCAATTCACCGTTGTCGAAGATCATGTTGAACGTCTGTGGTCAAGGTGTAGTCTTTATGACGAAAGAAAAATTGGGTTCACGTTACTTCTAGTGTTTCACCAATCACAGACGCTAGGGTAAACGCAACATGCATTTTTAGCAAATATTTCACCTATTTTCTTGTATCAGAGATGGGTTGTCAAGTCTAGTTTAGATAGTCCGTTCTACATAGTTTCGAGGAGGCGGACAAACATTTATGCAAGTTAGTGCCTAACGCTTCTGCTACTACTGCTACTTCTGTCACTACTCTAGGGTCTGAACCATCTGCTCTGGATTATTCGCAATCACTCAGAAAATAAAATCCATCTTCAACATCTAGTTCATTCCAAGTTATGATGCCTGGAATTAAAAGGTCTATGATATGAGGTAGAGCGACACGAACCAGTTTGAACTGTCTGGTAAACAACTGCACTCTGTGGCTATCCGAAATCCTGTCATTGCCTCAGTTCCACGATTTGATTGGCCGTAGCATTTGCTCTATGGTTCTGTACTCTAAAATCCTATTTTAATTTTATACAACAAACTTGAAAAAACAGATTCTAGAATTTTTTACTAACAGAATAGAGGGGGAAGAAAATGTCAATTTGCATCTGTTGTTATTGCAGGTTTTTCATGCAACGAACGCTGCTTATCATGGAGGCTACAATTAAACTTGCTGTATCTTGACGACCACGGATATTGTAGTGAAATACTATATGATCTATAAGCCAGATAGTGAGAACTAGGTTTACCAATATTTATCTATTATTCCCAAGCAAAGATATCGTCGAATGCAAGCCAAGATTTACCTACATCTTCAAAACATTTATGCCAAATAGCATCATAGAATTGTATTAAGACCGCTGGAAAGTAGGAAAGCATCGGTAGATGATGAGAAAGAAGCGTACCAACTTACGGTTATATTATTTCTGTTCATGAAACACGCACGTGCGGAGAACTTATGGGACGTATCTTTTCGCCTGTTTACATGGATTCCGTTCGAGGTGTACCAATTCTAAAACTTTTTGCACGAATAACTAAGTTTCTTCAAAGGTGATAAAATTCATCAATTTTCTTTGCTGTTTCTGCAAAAAATATGAGTAAACTCAAAATAATATAATACGGCTAATAGTTTGGGCGAATGTCTTTGAACATGAGTGCATCACAGACTTAAAAAATGAAAATTACAGTCAATAAATGAGAAGTTAAAGCGATAGATAGATAACCTATATGTTCCTTGTTACTGCGCTCACTGCAGTAATGATAGCAAAACGGAACTTGAAAAGGAGGATGTAAAACTTAAATATGTTACTCGTACGGCAGAAACTACTTAAAGCCAACATTTAACGGCATGTCGGTAAGAGCTGTACTTGATTAGCTGCGCTCACTTTTAGCAGTCGTGGAAAGAGATAAAACACACAAACAAACATAGAAAATAAACCAGTGTAAATAACAAACGAAACCACAGCGAGCAAGAGCAAAAATAGCAGGGTGGAAATTTTCCAGTAGACAAAATCAGAAAGAGAGGCTGGCACACGCAAGAAAAAAGCAAAGAAATGAAGTGTGTGCCGGTAAAGGTCCGTCTGGCAACGGACACGGCAAGGTCAGTCGGTGCACGCGGTCCAGCTCGTTTAGAAAATGACAGAGCATCTTTGGAATAGCAGCGCGTCCGCACAAATACCAGCGTTCGCGCTAAATAAAACTGCGTTCACTAGTAGAAGATTGTCGGCGAAGTACTGAAATGCCTTGCAATGGTAGTGATTATGCTGAATAAGATCAATTTTAACAAGAAACAGAGTATTGAATAACAAAACGCTTACTGCAGTGACACAAAGCTGCTGAATAACAGAGCCACAGCTGAATAACAGTATCCACTAAATAGCGTAGTAGCTAACAAATAGCACAGCACTTTCTGAGTAAGAAAATATCAGCAAACCTCGAAGCATCTGCTAAATATTGGATCATCCGGAAAGTTCGTGTCGATTTTGAAAGGAAAGAAAAAGGTTAATAAATATAAGCCATAACATTTTGAATAAACCAAATATGAACCAGTTTGTTGCACAAGGCAATCTTTCTTTCAACTTGAAAACACTCTCTTCCCAGAATTGCGATGGTTTCAAGGCAAAAAATTCGTCAAGTTATCTTTTTAAGTGATTAAATGAATTTAAATTTTCACCATCACGACTATTCTACAAAGACCTGAATAAGTGGAAAAACGAAGGAGTAATATCTAGTGAACATGGAGCGTGGGGTAACACATTCCAGCCAAGCTGCAACAATTTGTGTCTGGTTTCAGAAGAAACGTGTAGACTTGCATTATCATAATGGGAAACAACACCTTTCCTGTTGGCTAATTCTGGACGTTTTTCTTGAATGGCTGCTTTCAACTTGTCCAGTCATGAGCGGTATTTTTCAGAATTAACTGTCGTGTTACTTAGGTGAAGCTCATAGTACAGAATTTCCTTCCAATCCTATGTGCACTAGACACAAAGCCAAACTTTCTGAGGGTGAAGACTAGCGTTTTGGGTGGATAGTGGAGCCTTACTCGAGAAACGTTTTCTCCGAACATTTCGGGAAACATTTCTGAACATTTCGGTAATTTCTCATCTTCTGCCATAATTTACTTTAGAAAAATGCGCATTGTCATTCCTTTTATGAGGAAAATCGCAGATGGAAAAGCTCTCCAAAAGGTTCTCACTCAAGCCATGTGGCACCCAAACATCGTTGCGATTTGCGGACCTAAGCTTTGCCAGATGCTCATGAACGGCGGAATTTGATAGGTTGAGGCTTTCTGCCAATTCTCAGGTTGTGCCGGTTATCCTCAATTGATCACTTAATTCGGTCATCATCAGTAGAGGATCGTCTGCCTCATCGCTCTTTGTCAATAAGGCTACAATCTCCACCTCGAAACTTCGCGAACCACTTCCGTACAGTTCTTTCAGATGCAGAATCATCACCGTAAACAGCGCATATTTATATGGTTGTTTGTGAGGCATTTTTTCCTTCTGAACTAATTTTTTCTGACATTTGTAAGGGTTACAGAATCGCAAACGTTCTTCCTTGAAAAAATAGCTTGACCTGTGCTCGAGATGGTGGTGCAGTCAAATCCCATTTTCTGGACCTCAATCCTGTTCTAATGTAAGTCGAAAGATGAACTATTGAAAATCGGCACAAACTTTCCAAACAACCCAAAATCAGAACATCTGCTAAACAACTGAACATCTAATAAGTATAAGAACATCTGCTTAGTATCAAAATATTACGTAACTTCCGAGTATCTACTTAATATCAGTGCATTACAGCATCTGATATTTAAAACATTACAGCCTCTGATGAATAGCACATCTGCAAAATATCTGAGCATCTGCTAAAACCAGAATATACCAGCTGAATATGTGAACGTCTGGTAAATTTTACAGCATCTAAACACGAAAAAATCTGTTAAATGGCATAGCTGAGACAAAGTAACAAAACACGAGCTAAATAAGAGAGCTGATGCCAAATAGCACAAAGTGTGTGCGAAATAACAGCTGTACATCATAACAAAGCGCCTGCGAAATTACTTAATCAAATTAGACCAAGATGTTAGTTTAGGACTCCCTAACTGCAACATAGGCGTTCCAAGGAGAGAAAGGAAGAACGCATAATTTTGTAGAGTTAAGGGGACGCGGAAGCTATGCACAAGGTACAGGGGAAAAGTTGAGAAAGAAGTTTATGAAAAAATATGAAAGTTCAAAAAGAAAGTAGTAGGTGCTGAAAAACAAGACATCAGTGAACAGAAAAAAGATGGTCCTTAACACAACAAAAAAAAATGATTTCAACAAGAAGAAAGCCACCTAACTCTCAGCTCGATCCCTTACACATTTTCCCCCTGGGAGTGCTGATTCCCATAGATACAATAGTTGTATCCCCCTGAGGGGAATAACTTAGTCAATGTAATAACAAAAAAGCTCCTGGTAAAAGCAGACCCTACAAAATAATTCACACCGTAGTCTACGCTTTACCGTAGTCTACGCTTTACCGTAGTCTACGCTTTACCGTAGTCTACGCTTTACCGTAGTCTACGCTTTACCGTAGTCTACGCTTTACCGTAGTCTACGCTTTACCGTAGTCTACGCTTTACCGTAGTCTACGCTTTACCGTAGTCTACGCTTTACCGTAGTCTACGCTTTACCGTAGTCTACGCTTTACCGTAGTCTACGCTTTACCGTAGTCTACGCTTTACCGTAGTCTACGCTTTACCGTAGTCTACGCTTTACCGTAGTCTACGCTTTACCGTAGTCTACGCTTTACCGTAGTCTACGCTTTACCGTAGTCTACGCTTTACCGTAGTCTACGCTTTACCGTAGTCTACGCTTTTAGAATATGCCAGTACGTCTGCAAAATATCAGCTGAATGCCAACACAACAGAATGCTCACAATGGGATAGTATTCCTCGTATATTTTGGTGTACTGAAATTCCGTAGAATAAAACATTTAGAAGTTTAATAATTGATTGTAACGCATTCAAATCAAGGTTCCGAGATCGGGATTCTCAGCGCTCAATACGTCCTGGGTTTTCTAATCTGTTAAGACCTCTAAATAACTCGAGTCCTATGTGAGTGATATTAACCACAACGATGTTGAGCAGAGGGTCGTGATCGAACATTGGCGATTCAGCAGTCAGCAGGCGAGTGGACAGATTCCGCAACGAAATCAAGTGAAATGCAACTTTACAAAGTTCAACATGAGTCATAAAACGGAAAATATACACTAACAACGTTTAAACGTGAATGCAGGCACGTGTTTGTCAAGAATTTTGATGGGAGGACAGGCGCAGCAGAATAGGTCAAGCATTACCGTTAGAAAGGGTTCGTTACTGGATACAGGAAGGCACTCCCTCGCACAGCGGAAATGCTATAAAATGAGACTCGCTAAGAGAACAATGCAAATCAGCTACTCGATGCACAAGGAGCAAAGCGCAGGCAGACTTTCACTTCTTAAGAAGAACAGAATAAAAATGGGATAAAAGTTAAGAGAATTGTTTAAAAAAAATGAAAAAAATTTTAAAGCGTGTAATTATGAATTTGCGCGTCGCTGAATCATTGCGAATAGAAACAATTGCCTTCGAAAATTGAATTGGCACATCATTACACTGCACACCAATATTTTTGAAGCAAATCGGTAACTTTATTTCATTGGCTTGGGAGCTACAAGAACCAGCCCAGCCGTAGTTCTCCGTTACGGTGTCTTACACCAGATTAACTTAAGAGACGCTCTTTCCTTGATTTCAAAGTGAGTCGTGTGCACGTCGCAGCTCGAGTCTGGAGGGTGCTATACCAGTAGTCTTTCCATCATTGCACCTCAATCTTTTAAATTTCATTGAACTTTAACATTAATACTCGAATCTTAGTTACTTTACCTTTATACTAAAGTCCATCTAAAAATGACCGTAATTAACGACAACACTATTATTTCTTGTCTACGTCGCCGACATTTTGTTTTAGCTTTTCAAGGACCGTAGTAGCGTCATTGTATTCATGAATGTATCTAGTCAGCTGCTTTACGTCTTTCAAAAATCAGGTACGTTTTGAACTCTCACGTACAACATCATTACAACTTAGTATTCAGCAATTAGAAAAGGCATAATATAGTAGCCCTCTCTTCCCTTAATCATTAACTGAAATAAATATTTATTCTTTATTCATGACTCGCTGAATCTTTCCATGGAAAAAACTGCCGATTCAGCGACCAAACTTCTTGTGTGAAAAAACACGGCCACATTTTATGAATCACCTACTTTATTACTAAGAGAGAGCATTCCAAATCCTTAATAACCATCAATTTTCATTTACTAAACTCTATATTTAACCTAACAGATCTCTCCACTTCCCGCTGCCGCTACTCTGACTGATCCTGAAATCTTGAACCTCTATACCTCCTCAACCCGATCACCAGACCAGTAAGGGGTGTTTTAGAGGAGGGAGGGAGGGGGCCTGTCACACATAACATCGACCCCCTCTCATTTGCCATCTCCGACGCTGCGATACGATCTACGACCAGAGTCTAGCTTATCTGAACGCCGAAAAACAAGGCATTATTAAAAACACCGTACTGTCCCCCCTCAGCCACGAATGCCTCAACGAAAGAATGCCTAATACAAATTCAAGTTATATCAAGTCCCTTTATGACAAGCGTACATGAAAGGAACGTTATTTTTTCCAAGTTAGTTTAAGCCTCCCTAACCACAACAATGTTCCCACGAGAGGAAGGTAGAAGGCCCCACTCAGTTTGGGGTTAAGGGAACGGAGAATCTATACTCAAGACCACCTGCGCTTTGGAAAGATAATACAAGTTGGGAAAGGAGGTCAAAGGTACTGAAAAAGGACAGCTGTGAAGCGGAAGAATATGGTCTGTAACGAAACTGAAGCAGATTAGATTAGATGTGTCGTTAGTTTTAGCCTTCCTTCTCAAAGCAACAAATGCGATCCAAAGAGAGGAAGGCGGAAGGCACCAATTAGTATGGAATTAAGGAAACGCGGAATCTATGCAGAAAGGGCATAGAAACAGTAAGTTGGGAAAGAAGATTAGGAAACAAGATCGAAGTTGAAGAAGAAAGTAGTAGGTGTTGAAAAACAAGAAATTAGTGAACCGAAAAAAGGTTGTCCTTAACATTACAAAAACATTTCATTTCAACAAAAGGAAAGCCTGCCTAACTCTCAGCTCGGGCCCTCATTGTGTCCCCCCATGGGAGCGCTAATTCCCGTAGATACAATAATTGTATCCCCCCGAGGGGGCGAAACTGAAGCACATTCTATTTCAAATTTTAGATCGGAACCTCACATCTTCACACTGGAAACACTTATTCCGAGAAATACAATGGTTATCTCCCCCGAAGGGATAGTGAAAGCGCAATTTTTCATGTCTATATTCAGTATACGTTCGAATACAAAACTTTTTGCAGCAGGTTTCTCGAAAACATTAACAATGGCGAACAAGTCGAAGTAATTCGAAAACTAACACCCAGTTGGTTTAAAGTTTTAGGCTTTGTATGATCAAATATAAATTCGGAGAAGTACCGGCCATTGGTTCCCTATGTTTCACTTGAAGAAACTGAAAGCTAGTGACCCAACTTAGAACAAGCTGAATATTTATTGAACTCTTCGGTGAGTTTCGTTCTTACATAGTAAAGAAAATAGCATGTGAGCAATTCCGATAAGACATTAGCGTCTTTGGAAACTGTATCATGCGAACTCGGTAAACAGAGCAGTGCTCGGCTTCAACATCGAAAAGCAGACCCACATTGAACAAAAACTCGAAATATTTGAAATAAGTAGAATAGATTTTAGCTCAAAAAGTACAAAAACTGTCAGGGTCATCCACCTTCATCAAATTTGCGATGTCTTTTCTAGTAGTGCGCAGGGCGTCAACAACGCATCTTTACCCTTATACGGATATCCAGCCTCCTGTTAAGGCAAGAGCCAAACGCCTACCATACGGGGGCTGTGAGCAGCTGCTCAAAAGGGGACTCGTTAAAGGAAGCTCATAAATACATCAGGTCTCTTACGTAGCTAAAACGCGTGTCAAAATACAGCTAGTGCGCTGTCTCAAGTGTCGCTTGAGTGCAAAGACTGAACAACCAAGAGAAAGCTATTCAAAATGTTCTTCCCGATTCTAATAGGTTCCAATGGATTTCTCGGCAAGTTCGGATTCATACGCTAAGTTGTTTCTGAAATTTCATCACTTATTGAAAAGTACTTACTACAAACAAATTTTGTAAATTCCTCGTCACCGAGCTCTTTTACCTTGACGTATCCGTTTTACGCTGCACGGATCCACTCACGTAACGAAGGCATGGTGTCATGTCACAGTACGTCATGAGACGCGCTGCTTGTGTGCATGGCAACTAGCGACTCCAGTAATAAACGCACGGTGTACACGAAACACGCATACCTAAGAACAATATAAAAACTGCATTCCCGATAGTATAAAAATAAAGAACACAAGAAAATGTAAAAATATTTTATACATGAAGGAACACACCCAAGTAAGACTACACACAAAATACAGGACAAGACCGGAACCCATTTCCCCCCGGAGTCACCAGATGTTCTACAACTGATGCTGGAAAATCCTTTCAATTCGGCTCGACTATAGATTAGACAGCAATATATTTTTTCACGTGTGCTCTGAATTACATGTCTTAGAGGTAACAGAAAAACATAATTGCGCGTTTACTTAAGATTCCAATTTATGGCAAACAATAATATGTTAGATTAAGATGCAGACCTCGCGTCAGTTATTCAATAGATTCCGACGTTTTATCTCGAACTCGTATTTCATAAGTTGTAAACTATATGTTCAGAGGTGAACGGCCTATTTAATGAGTATTTATCAACTAAATTTTTCAACTCAATCAACTGCCTATTTTTAACTTTTCAACTCAATTAGAGATCACATATTGAACAAAGTATTACCAGTCTAGTTTTTTATCTTGTATTCTACTTTTTTAGCGGTAGAACTACTTCTCCTACAAAAAGGATAAAATATATGTACTTTCAAATGACAGGGAGGAAATTTTAACTTACCATTCACTAATACTCTACCTTCTATTGTACTATAATAGGAAAATCAATGTTTACTATAAAAGTGAACTGTAAAAAATGACTAAGTTGGGAAACACTTTAATCTCGGTAAAATGAGACTTTAAGTGATTGTTTTTAACAAATAGAATTTCTACGCGTTGCTGTAAGGTTATAAAATGCAAAAAAAATAGAGAAATCCCCGTCATAAATTATTTATAATCATCAACTCATGAATAGAATACAGAAAAATCTCATCTCAGTAGCCAGTAATAAGCAGAAAAAAAGCGAACCCACGCACGTCATAAGGTGAGGAGTTCCCAAGGTCTCCTGAAATGCCGCGGATGCGCGCACGCCACAGCATTAAAAATCGATACAGTTCGTTAACTTATTTGTTCTCGATTATACAGTATTCATCTAGAAGCGACAAAAACTATCAGATGCCAGTTACCACTGTTTAGCGATTTTGAAACAGCGGAAAATACACAGAATATTTTCTAGCAACAGCTGAAATTCTTATTGAAAGACTTGTGATCTTCTAGCCAAAAATATTTTTCACTCGAGTCCACATAAGCAACTACGGGTAACCCTGCTGTCAGACGACTTAACAGGATAAACAGAAGAAAAATTAGAGTTACACTGGGGCAAGTACATTTTATCCTGAACAGCAAAAAGCCTGGCTGGTATAATACTTGATCAGAAACGTTCTCCAACGAACAAGCTATATTTAGGCAAAATCCAATGCATAGACAAAAGACATCATAATTTTATTACAGTTCAATGCACAAAACACTGTGGAGATGGGTTAAAAAGTCACAGAAATCATTTTACACGTAAACTAAGAACATGTTAGAATTGAACAGAATCATACAATGCAAAATTATCAAGTTAGCTTACAGATACGATAATTTAAGACTCCATGACCACATAAAATGTATTCTCACGACAAGATGTTGGAATTGAGGGAACTGAACCTCTGTGTAAGTTTGCTCCCACACCGGATTTCTGGCGCGTAGGAACAGCAAGATTGAAAAACGTTAATGAAAGATTGTACAAGATGGAAAAAGTTAAAGGTACTGACAAAATGATAGTAGGGAACCGAAAAAAGAAGGTTCGTTACGAAAAAAATATTCTACAACCACAAAAAAATGCCCACCTTACCTTCAGCTTGGGACCTCACATTTTCCTCCTCAGAGCGGTAGTTCCCTCAGAAACAATAGTTCCGTCTCCTTGAGGGGAATTGTTTTCAAGCTACATGATTGACGACATGAATACATTTAGCGAAAAAGAAATTTCCTCTAAAGATGAAATCCGTCGTAACCGACTAGGAATGACAACTAGGTGAAAATACCGATCACTTTCCTTAGCCGATCATTTTAAAATCCTCAACTAGTTAATTTAATATTCCTCAGCGGGGGCGACTGAAACACTAAGCTTCACTTTCAATGCTAAACTAGAACCCAACTTGAAGTGTTGTAGTCTTCCCATGCCTGCTAATGGACGTTGCCAGAGCCGTAATTTTACATCTACAGCTCATCTCTTGAACACTTACGAGAAACGTTGTCCATGCCGTAACACTGACAAACGTACCTGAACGGTTAGTAAGAGTGTCTAATTTTTATTTTTATCGCTTTGGTAAACATACTTACGGTCTGATTTAGAATAGCTTGCGTAGCACTGAATTTTTGCGACACACAGAAAATTATTGAGCCGAACATTAAGAGCAAACTAAACGCGATTTCAGGGCTGGGCTTAGTGATTGTAATAAGCTTCGGAAATGATAATTCTCCATTGACACCTAGGGAAGTCCAGGTTTAGAACACTCAAACCTGTATGTTTGCCTCATTTGAAAAAGCCACACCAGATGGCAGGGATTAGGGCATTTAAATTACTGCTACACAGAACACTCATTGAAACGCCCACGAGTCTCGGATGCAAGTATTTTAAGAGAAATTTCTCTTTTAATTAACCAGCGGAACACCGAACACTCAGAGGAGCTCGAGACATTGGATTAAGAAACACAGTAGGTATGATCAGCACAGTTCTAAATGTGCAGCCGTATTCAACTGTGACGGATACACGTATTCAATTTTGTAAATTGTTTATAAATATCAATTATTGGTGAATTATTCTATACGACTTCAGTAAAATTTGACGGTACATCGAAGACAGCTTTTCGTTTATATCTAATAAGGTGCGTTGCACGGCACCCATTTTTCTCTCAAGTTCCAGAAACAACTAAGAAGAAAAGAAGGAATCGTAAATGGAAGAGCACTTCTATGCCCGCTAGTGCCCAAAATTCCCCGAGGTTAAGGTTATTGGTTTGCGGATCAGAAAAAGCGAGAGCATAGCAACAAATCAATGAAGTAACCAAAACTACAGTAAATAATTCATGTTCAAGTACGCGAATTCTGAACGAGAGCTCGGTATATAAATTAGGAACTTCACAAAAACATATGGCTAATTCATTATAGGTAATCACCGATATTTAGAATACTTTTGGTAAATCTGAAGGATATGTCAGTTATTGATTTCGTAAATTTCAATGCCTAAACATAGTTAATTTAATCGAAATAAACAAGTTTTCTTCTATGCACTTTCCGTCTCAAATGAGTATTTTATTAGTTATAGCGGTAAATGACTTACCGCAACTCCAGTGTTTGAAGCGGCAAGTAATCAAGGAGCACGTCGGACAGCAACACTGCAATGCGCACTCGCTTCCAGCGCGATCGTCATCAAAGACGAAATCAAACCTACCGCTATACCTCGTTAAATACTCATTTGACGAAAAAAGTGTAGAGAAGAAAAGTTGTTTATTTCGATGTTATTACCACGATTCAAGCAACAAAAATTCGAAAATCGATGAGTAGCTGTTTATTCGAGCGCATGTGTCATCATAGACGAAACTAAACCTACCGCTATAAATCGTAAAAAACTCATTTGAGACGAAAAGTTCATAGAGGAAAACTTGTTTATTTTGATTCAATTAATTAGGTTCAGGCACCAAAAAGTGGAGAATCGATAACTGACATATCCTTCAGATTTACCATACTTTTTTTTATTTCTTACAACATCAGTAGTAGTATAATTATCAGGCTTTTAAATGCACGCCTTGAAAATTACTTCTCCCTCGCAGTGCCTGATAGCTGAGTTTAGGGAGTTGAAAATTCCCCGTACGACTTCAGTTGTGTCCCTGTACTTACAATACGAAAATCCAACATTACGCATGTGACGCATTCACATTTAAATTAAACAATAAATTTTATACCTTGCTGAAATTTTGCGCAGCCCTTAAAGGCAATACCTAGCAACAACACAAATCTTTCAGAGTTCAGATCATTTAGCACAATAGGTAACTTAACTAGACATTCAAGCGTCACGATTAAATGAATTCCATGAAGTTATAAAGTGGAAATTAACTGATATAACTCTCCAACATAGAAGCATGGTGAAACTATAATGATAAATTAATAAATCAATACGAAATGACCATCATGAAGTGGACAAAAATAGCAATGATACCTTCATCATATATATCAGACTTACCAAAAAGTCGCTACTTGCAACGTATATCGACGACTCGTTTACAACTTACCGTGATACACGTTGGGCCGAAATATACTACACTATTTCAGCTCGTCTATCATTAAAATGATCGACGAATAGTCGAGTAAACTACACTCTCTGGAACGGTAAAATTAGTATTTTCTTCGAGTAAATCAAACAAATTTAAAAGCAGGTGCTACACACAAATTCACTTTTCTTATCTTCACGTGAAAATGATACAGAATTGCACGTAGCCTCATCTATTAGCAATAAAAATTCTAAGCTCAGCACGACCGAAAGGGCGCAGGTGATTGAAAATTTTAACCGTCAATTAGCGGGCTAGCGCTTCAAGTTATCAGTTCAGTGCACTAACACTTCATTCCACAACGCGGCGGCTTCATCAGAAACAAAATACGTTTAGTTAATTCTGCGAAATTGTCGCGTACCCCCAATTTCGTACGCTGCTCTTATTTTCTAAAAAAAGTTCGGTGTTTGCAGAGCAATATCTCTTCCAGCATGCATCCGACAAATTCAGTTTAAATGCAATAACATTTAATTAGTTGAAGTCAAAAAATCAACACCACAATAACTTATAGCAGAGCAAAAGAGTGACATCACCTTCTTCTTTTAAACACAACTGCTAAGTTTTCTTCGTTCTTGAAACTTATAGCTAGAGGAACACTAATTAGTGAACAAATATTCAGAAGATTCTTCATGCAGTTTGAATCTCCTAATTGAACCACTTATTTATCGATATGAAAGTTAGCCCTCTTTCAGTTTAATAACGGTGATTAGAATGCGTGCCACCGATGAAGTAAAACAACTTAGTTGTGGCATCATGCAATCCGGGAGCACAAGACACACCACCACCTAGTACGGCACCTGGAGTAAGACTGAAGTGGGTTGATGGCTTGTTGCTTGTGGAGTGAGCTTGAAGTTGAACTCACCTGTCCTGTTGACTGTGCCGCCCCTTGAACCCCACAGCGGATGAGAACGTCAAAAATAGTCGAAAACCTCGTGTATCAAATTCCTTTCCGAGCCACACATGTTTTCAGGACGTAATGCTCTTCATACCTACTCCTACATACATGAACGTTGTTTTAGATAGTGATCACGTTCAACTTATGAGAATTATTTTGCCCAAGCACTTAATCATTATTATCTATAATATATACGAGTGCACGCGGCCCCTCAAAAATGCATAATAATGTTCGACATATCATATAACACGCGTTCCTATTTCCTAACAATGCACGTGGCGTTCTTTCCGCTTTCAAATCTGATGGGTTAATACACCGAAAATTGTGGCGTTAAAGCTTGCATCGCACGTATGCTCATCCCTCACTTTCTGCTGCTGGATGTGACGGAGGAACGGACGGACAGACGCGGCTTCCAAAATATATTATTTTGGTAGAAGATTTTCAGTTCAAATAGAAATCAGCTACTAGAGTATTTCATTAAGAACAGTGAGTTCAACTGAACACGCGATGCTAGATTTTTGTTCTATTTAACCATGAATTTAAGCAATAATGTTAAGCCTTATGCTTATTTTCTCTCTTTTTATTCTGGAAAGTACTTAAAATTAAACAAACTAACTTATGGTACTAGTTGCTCCGGTTTACTAGCATTCGAATTCACAGCCAACTTGAAAATTTTATTATAAATAGTTTCAGACCGTCATTCGACAACAATTAACTTTTGGTTACACAGATGGCTTCTTCTTACTTCTTGTACAATTTGTAACCAGCTGGCCATTTTTGAGAACCCATCTAAGATCCTTCCCGAGTTACCTTGCTCTCTGTCATCCCCCAGGGAGCGTATGAGAGTTTTATTAGACACTCAGAGTTGGAGAATAAATCGATCTTTATAATGAGACTAATTTCAAGTTTTTAGGTGCAATACTTTAGAAATTATGACTCGTAGAAAATGACCAGCTAGCCATTTTTGAGAATTCATCTAAGACCCTTCCCGAGTTACCTTGCTCTCTGTCATCCCCCAGGGAGCGTATGAGAGTTTTATTACACACTCAGAGTTGGAGAATAAATCGATCTTTATAATGAGACTAATTTTAAATTTTTAGGTGCAATACTTTAGAAATTATGACTCGTACAAAATGACCAGCTAGCCATTTTTGAGAATTCATCTAAGATCCTTCTCGAGTTACCTTGCTCTCTGTCATCCCCCAGGGAGCGTATGAGAGTTTTATTATACACTCAGAGTTGGAGAATAAATCGATCTTTATAATGAAACTAATTTCAAATTTTTAGGTGCAATACTTTAGAAATTATGACTCGTAAAAAATGAGCCGTTTGAAAAATCGGTCGACCATTCAGAGGCTAGGAGAAACTTGCTCTTCATTTTCCTCCAGGGAGCGTATGACAGTTTTATTATACACTCAGAGTTGGAGAATAAATCGATCTTTATAATGAGACTAATTTCAAGTTTTTAGGTGCAATACTTTAGAAATTATGACTCGTACAAAATGAAGGATCTCGGAGGGATCTTAGATGGGTTCTCAAAAATGGCTAGCTGGTTACATTGTAAGTGCAATCATTTAAATATTATTTCAATGATTTCAATACAATGTCTTCCGGTGCTCGTCAGCCCCTACCGTGAAGTCAGCACGCAGGGACGCGCTTAAATTTGCGAAGCATTTTATGTCGGACAGTAGCTCTTGGCTTTACTCACAGCAACTCTGAGTACTGAATAAGAACGAATAGAAAAATTCTAGAACATGTAAGTTTAAGAGATCAAGATAACTACCGCGCCATTGTTTAGAGCATATCACAACATATGTACAGACGTGTCGACACATAATGCGTTCAACTTTTAAGCACTCGTTTAGGCGGCAGGCATGAATAAAACATTATCCTTCTTACCTAAGTTAACTTCATAGCAGTGTAAACTTTTATCAAACTTTCACTAGTAAGTCACTGTTTACAAAAAAGTGACGTCATTGTAGCCTCATCCGCACACAGTTCAATTGAGTTCACTTATTTCAAAGTAATTTCAAGCGAAGACATTCTGAGAATTCTACTCCTAGAGTCGCTTCCATGTCTGGTTAAAAAATTCTAACTAGAAAGTAATCGTTCGTAGTATGAATATAATAATGAAACTGTTTCAGCAGACTCCCTCTTCAATGCACTGTACGGTTTATGTGAGGTTATCTTTTCTGAGGTAGAATTAATGACTCGAAGCATCCGAAAAATTTGTTGGAATGCGTTATAAGCGCTTGAACAAAGTGACGATATTTTCGCTACTTTTTTCTTGTTTAATGTAAAGGTAATGGAAATAAAATTTGATTATATTTTAGATTGAGGCTTTTTATTTCCATGCATTAAATTAACTACAAGTTGGACGAGCTCGTTTTGTACGATTCGGTGACACTTCAATACAATATGAGCATTTTAAGCACCAATGGCACTGCGATGAGGTGTCTGGCTTTGAAACCGGAGCAATAGTCGAATTTTAACCTAATAAATTAAATTATGATTTCGTCAAATGTTTTGTAAGAAAGAGTATTCAGTTAAAGTTAACTACCCAGGAATTATCTCATAATATTGCTGCTAAGAATGAGAAATACAAGAGGTTATCAATGAAACTTCCATACATTAAAAAAATATGGCAAGGAAAATTCTAGCAGAAGTGCTTGTACTCAAGTATATTATGGAAATGGCGAGTGATTAGTTGCCTCTGCAGTTGAAAAGGATATGAAGAACATTTGATATGGATCCCTCGTCTCAGAATACGTGACGGACTCGAGGAACTCAGTCGTGCATCAAAGAATATCCAACCAAGAGCTTAGTATTTTTTCGGGACCGTCACATCCTCTCAGGACGCTTGTTAAATTATGACAGATAAAGAAGATGAATTATCCTAATTTAGGCGTACATGGCAAACATCATTACATTTTTCAATATTATAAAATTAATAGCAGCATTCAATAACAATTACCCTTTGTCAAGCTACTGCTTATTTATATACTGCTTAATTCTGGAGGTAAGACTCATAACGCTTATTTTGGACTAGAATGCTTCACCCTTTATACAAAAAACTAACATTCTTCCATGTAGTTAAAAATGCTTTCTTTGAGATGCGGTGAAAATTTTTCGGTTTACCTGACATCTAAAACGAAATTAAGATTAAACCTATTTTTCTCTACCTGCAGTCATCAAGCGAATGTTGGCATTTAAACTTTCACAGAGCTGATAACGAGGGCTCTCGGTACTACAGTTTATTAAATGCTTACAAATTACAGATTATTGTACTTTTTGAAAGGGGGCAAACCGAACAACTTGAAAGAGAAATGTGAATTTCTATCCAGAGTACTGCAGATGCGTGTTTGCCAGGTCAGGTTGAAAGCTAATGAATTTGATGGACAGCAGATGAGTAACCTTGATTTTATTGTTGTTATATTGTAAGACAATTTAGATCGCCACATGAAGCCGTCTCAGTATCGTGTTTTTATTTCTTCGGAAGAGATTTACCACAACTCGGTAGTCTGCATGGGTAGTCTGACAGAACTCGGCGCCAAGCTCCTCGGTGCACCTCAGTTCTGAGCCTTTTCTTTCGCTTCGCTTGAATTTTGGTTTCACGGTGCCGCTTTACATTTTGATTATTAATAGCTACACATGTTCGAGCTTCTGCCTAGTCCAGTTAACAGAGCTAGTGACCGCCAGGTAGACGACCTTCAGGGTTTATCCCTGATAGAGTTGTAACTTAACCTTAACCTCGCCAATGGGCCATCTAACTGCTTAATTAGATTGGGGCAATTTTGAACCCCAACAATCGTATGCTGTTCCGCGATTCCTATTTTAATGTAGCTAATTCGCTTACAGTGGACTGGCGGCTTCCACTGATTCCTATCTTATAACTCTAAAAGCCATAATTCTCTTCGGCATAAAATAAAGTGAGTACTTGAGGTTTCCACCACAAATGAAAATAATGAAGTTTAACCTACTCGCTGACTTTCTTCCACTAAAATGGTTTACTCTCCCTCGGGAAGAATCAATCTTCAAATCTTAAATCAGCTGTTGTGTAAGCGTATAATTCTGCCCTTTTTAAATATTTTTTTTCAAGACGCGTGAAGAAAATGAAATTTAATTCATCATTTTGTTTTGGGCTCAAATCTAATTTTTATAGTGATGTTACACTTTCAATACTTAATAAAAGTAGGTAAGTTAGAAAATAGTTAATTGGATAGTATTTTCTCTTACATTTGTGTAAGTGCAGTCGCGCTCGCAAAGTGTTGGTTTGCTCTTGTTTATTTTCTTGGAGAACTACGATGCGCCGCACTGCTGAGGAGTATATCTAATAATCTAATTCTGAATCCATTTTCGTTATTCACATCTTGTCCCAACAATATTTTTGACGAGTAAATTATGTAAACTGGAAAGATCCTTCTCATTGTTCCCTGAATATTATAAAAATTTGAAAGTCTTCTTACCGATTTTTACTGCCCTAATTCACGGAAAAACAGTAAAATGGGTATTTTCATGATTTTTTTAAAACTAATTTTAATCAATTTACAATTACTCTGAAAAAATGTTATACCTGAAATTTTCAAAGCAATTAAAAGGAAATATCCCTAATAACATTCCACATTTTTTCTGTTAATGCAAAAGCCCGTTTATTTTTATTGAAAAGTACTTAATTTGTAAAGCATCTTTAAATTTCTATAGTGAGCACTTCCGTTAAAGTGGAAGTTTAGAGTCCGCGTAGGGAGCAAGAATGCACTACTGATTGCACACATCTCAGCTTGTTGGAGCTGGAGGTCGAAATCAGGGCCATTTGAAAAATTGCGTAAGTAGCGGCACCGTAAGAGGAAAGTGATTTGCCACAGTGACACTGAGAATCTCACGTCACCAGACAGAAGCTGAGCAAGTTTAGCCACTCCCTTACTGAAGATGAAGTCTCATGTAGATATGGGAGCACGTTCTCTTTCTACTTATGATTTTTAAAAATGAGTTCGAAAAGTCTGAAATCGGAAAAAATAGACTAGGGTAATTCATCAAATATCGAACAGAAACCACGTGTGTCTAGAAACAACCTTCATAAATCGGTAACTTTTGCTCTGAATAACTGTTGCGGGCCTCAAGATTATTCTTGAACAGTTGCTTTCTTGTTCTGTGATGTCGCTTTAAAGACAACGTAGATTGTTGGAATTTATTTATTGTTCTAAAAATCGAATTCTTTAATAACATAATTTCATCAATATCGAACATGAATCGAACAAGAATTTTGATTCGAACAGGATGGTTTGTCAATTAGTTCTATTCGTATGGAACATTTGTTAGACTATTAGCACGCCACGTATGGTTTTTCTATTAGTACGCCTCGTATATTTTGTCCATTAATATGCCTCGTATGGTCTATCTATTTGTACACCTCTGATAGTTTGTCTATTAGTACACCTCGTATAGTTTGTCAATTATTACGCCTCATATGGCTTTTCTATTTGTACACCTCTGATGGTTTGTCAATTAGTACTCCTCGTATGGAACTTTTGTTTTAGGACGTCCTATATTAAGAAACTTTTTAAAACCCAATATGTTGACATGTATCTCATGTGGCTACTTGGAAAATAAACGTTTTTCTTTCATTCTTTTTTTTCTTTGGTGCACTGGATTTTCTTGGAAATGCTTGCGGTGGCACAGCGGTTAAGGGATCGGACTTGTATGTTGGAGTCGCGGGTTCGTATCCCGGCGCTGGCGCTGCGATTTTCCCCGTTGGGTATAAGGGAAAGCTCAAGCACAATACCCCACTCGACCCAGGTGTCGGAAATGGGTACCGGCTTTACGGGGGTACCGTCATGGTGTCCTATATATAGTTTTAGTTATAAGACATTTGAAAAACCAATGCTTAAGATCATTTGTATCAGGCTTGATTGGAAATAAAGCATCCCAAAGATGCCGAGTGTTTGTTTTGTTTGTTTGTTTTAAATAACTGTCTCATTACTTATTTTCAAGATGCATTTGAATGGAGAGTTATCAAAATTTGAATATGATGTCGATGTTTCATTTGCAGTGTTTGTTGAACCATCATTGTGATCATCAACCTGTGTGACCTTTTATGGAGTAGAGTGTAAAGCACTCGTCAATGAATTATTATTGATGCTTGCATCAATTTTCTTGGCAAAGGATTAATCATCAGTACATGTAGCCAGACGAATCATTGATGATCTTGAGGGCCTTGGAACACCAGCAGCTGATTGGTAGCCCCTCACCAGAATTCCCATCTTCAACTATTCAATGTTATTACCAAGCGTTAATACAATATTTTAATGAAATAAAACAGGCGTTCAATAGATCGATTCAGTTATTTAAAAGAATTAAGAATCGAAAAGCCTTGTTCGAGGCATAAATTCATGATTTCTAAGGAATTTTGATTCGAACACCTTTGTTCAGTATTTAATACTGACATGAAAAAGGAACTGAATGTCGAACATGGAATAATTATCAAGTTTTTGGCTGAAAAGAAAAAAATACAGTAACAGAACATCATATGACAACACTACTCTCTAGTTATGACGGGAGGTCGACGGTGACCCAACAACAATTAAACCGTCGCAATTTTCCCGAGGTGCGTAAGATTTTTCGAGTGAAAAAATTCGACCAATTTGTAAGGGTCGTACAGAAAATGTGTTCGTAACCGCTGGTAGCAGTTTGCAGCTCACAGAAATGAGTTCTTATCACTAAAATAGGAGTTTCAGATGTAAGATCACTGGCACTGAGCAAGTTTGGATGCTTACTAAATTTATTACGCGCATATTTCCAAAGTTGTTCGATAATCAGTTCAGTTCGATATTTGATGAATTACCCTAGCTAGTTCAGTTTTTAACTCTCTTAGTTGTTTCGAATATATATCTTAGCTGTAACTCAGGGCCAGTTACTGTAACTTCACCAACATTTTATTCCCAGTATCTCAAACGGTGCATAATCTGGCACTTGTATACGGAACAATATTTCAAAAATAGCATGACTACATGTCTCACTGATCAATACGAGATCCATTATGAAAGTGTTTTGAGTTGTTTTAAAACAGTCAGTGTTAAATTTATTTTCGTTTCTTTTTAATAAAAAGTATTTCAACTAGTAACTGTTATATTTTTACCGCAATAATAAATGAGTCTAAAAATACAATTTAAACAATTTATTTACCACAGGTGATACAGAGATAAAATGTTTCTTAAGTCTAGTAGAATGGTCAAATTTGAGTATAGCTACCTGAGGGCCCGAATAAGTTCAATGACTTCTAGGGCATCCTACCATCAAGGTTAGTCTTAGGAGTACAATAATGTTTAACCTAATTCACTTAAACTAGAGACTCATTAGACTGATCAATGAGATAATTAACTCGAAATTAGATACTTCATTTCAAAATATAGTTCATATGGACTAGATTTAACAGTGTATTCGACAAACGATTCACGAAATTAACCAAGGCAAATTACATTATTAGGACCGGTTATGTAGGGGACAAGGTTTGACTCTGTGATCTTACACGACTAGTAATCTGATAGGAAGTGAGACTCAAGATTTTTTTTAATACCTTATAAGAATTACTTTCACGGATCTCCGCAGGTATTGAGTTCCAAGTTTTAGTTCCAACGAAGAGGATACTGTGTTGTGACCGAGCTTTTGAGTAATAAGGAAGCATGAATTTACTTCTATTTCGGGTTAAATGGTCGTGATGACCAGTTTGCGCAGTTAATAGTTGTTTTAGGCTATTGTCGTCATCATTTGTTAATGTTTTGTAAATGAAATTGCAAATGGAGATTTTGTAGAGATTCGAGAGCTTAAGTATTCGTAAATTTTTGAATGAGTCATTTGTGTGAGCATTATATTCTAGATTCTTTACCGCTCTTATGGCTCTTTTTTGCAGGGTAAAAATTTTGTTGGTTTTATTTTTATCAGTTCCGTGCCATGCTTCTATTCCGTATTGCAAGTATGGTGAAATGAGCGTTCGGTAGAGCATTTGTAAGGCTGTTTCAGGCAGGAAATTTTTAACTTTATTTAGGATTCCGATAGATTTTGATAATTTAGAACTAATATGAGCGATGTGCTCTTTAAAGGTTAGATGTTTGTCTATTATGATGCCCAAGAATTTACTTGAGTTGGTTTCTTCGATTTCACCTTCGCCAATTTGAATGCGTGGGAGAGATATATTTTTCTTGTATGAGAATGTAAAATATTTAGTTTTATCGATATTAAGGCTTATTTTATTAGCTTTAAGCCACAATGAAACCTTATGAAGTTCATTATTTATACGCTCCGCCATCCTAGCGGGATTTTGGTCTGGAAGGACCGCAGAAAGGGTACTGTCATCGGCAAAAAGTATGAATTTGAAGAATGATGTAGATTTAATATCATTGATAAAAATTAGAAATAGGAGAGGCCCAAGGACAGATCCTTGTGGAACTCCATGGCTAATTGTCTGTGGGTCTGATTTTGCGTCGTCAATGACAACGTATTGTTTCCGATTTGCTAAGTATGATCTGAACCAATCATGGGCAGCCCCTCGAATGCCATAACAATGTAGTTTCGAGAGTTATACGTAATGGTCCACACAATCGAATGCTTTTCGCAAGTCAAGAAATACGGAGAAAACAAGCTTTCCTTCATCTGTATTAGAATAAAGGTATTGCAAATGATTTAATACAGCTTGTGTCGTAGATTTCTTAGAACGAAAACCGTATTGTTTGTCGTAGAGGAAAGATTTTTGTTCAAAATACGAAAACACTTTTTTATACACAATTTTCTCGAATATTATGCTAATAATTGGTAGTACAGAGATAGGTCTATAATTGTTAATGCAGTTTTTATCACCATTTTTAAAAATAGGGGTGACTCTCGCAATTTTGAAAGAGTTTGGGAAGATACCTTGAGAAAGGGATTGGTTGATAATATAAGATATGCACGGTGCTATTATATCAGCTATAGCCTTAAGAACTTTAGCCGAAAAAATTTTCAATCCACTTGATTTATTTTTCAAGTTGTTTATGCACGTAATTACATCGGAGGGATTAGTTGGCGTGAAAAAGGAAGAGTTAGGTTCACGGACATGGTCCATATGTATTGCAAGTGGTCTCTGGGTTCACTGAAGACACTATCGGCTATATTTTTTCCTATGTTTACAAAAAAGTTGTTAAACACAGTTGCAATATCTTTTTTCTCGTGGTATTTTACATTTTCGTGAACGACGGACTCAATTGTTTTCGTTGTATTATTATTCGGTTTATAACATGAATTAAGCAGGCGCCAAGTTTTTTTAATATCAGTTTTGTATTCAGTAAATTTGCGCTTGAAGTAATCTCGTTTTGAGGTTCGTATTTGATTTGTCACATAATTCCTGAATCTGTTATACGTTACTTTAGATATTCGCCCTTCGTATAATAAGGCTAGGTACGCTTGACGTTTCTTTATATCGATCAAGATATCTTCAGTAATCCAGGGCTTTTGTCTATTTTTCGGCGTAATTGTCCGGGTGATTATTGGACAACACTGGTTATATGCGGTCGTTACAATTTCAGTTAAATTTAGTATTGCTTCATCAATGTTAATCGCATTATTGTCCCGTTCATAGATGTCGAATGATGGCATTAATTCTTCTAGAACAGTTCGCATTGTTCCCAAGTTGTATTCGTTTACACAACGAAATGAATAAGTATCAGCCTGTGGGCTGGTACAAGGATTATAGACATTTTTCTTGATGAGAAACACCGGGAAATGGTCAGATAAGTCAGAAATTATTATTCCGGTAAGAAAATCAGTCGGATCTAACATAAAAATATTATCGAGTAACGTAGCCGATTCAGAAGCAACACGTGTAGGTTTCGTGATGTTTGGAAGGAAGGAGCTAGACTGAAAAACATTTATGAAGTTTGAGATTTGCTCACAGCTATCATATTGTAGAAGATCGTAGTTGAAATCCCCGCAGATTATTATGTCATTATATAGAGACTTGTTGAACTGAGATATTATGCTTTGAAGCTCGTTCAGGAAAGAGACGTTACAAAGAGGCGTTACAGACGTTACAAATAACATAATAAATCAGGTCATTTTTCATAACGCTCTTTATCTCTGCACAAACTTAGTTCAAATGAAGGAGTTGTACTTGCACCAGCAGTTGAGAACCAGGAGTTCAACAGCAGCATTCTAAACAACGCAGCGCAGCTGGGTGTCTATTTCAGGTCCATCATAGAAATCATGGTGCTACCAAATTCATTTGAAAATTTTCATTGAAAACTTCCTCCAGAAATATAAAACTGATTATGAGTGGGTAAAAGAAACAAAAACACAAGTTGAATAGCTGATGAAGGTAATAGGGGATCGAAGACATGTATGTGATGAGAAGTGAAGTTCGTGGTGTGTGAGTTGCACCTGAGAACAACAGAAACTATGTAACTCAAAATTACAACGCGTCTAAGAGTAATTTATTTTACTGATATATTATCAAAGTTAGCGAGATCTCTATAATTTTTTCCTGAGAATATTTGAATACTGAATTCATAAAAAACCTGTTCTATGACTTCAGTATTACCCCTATTAAGTTCGTCAGTAGAACTGAGGGAAATGGTAAAATAACCCTTTAAAAAAGCGAAAAATGTTGGCAGTTGGTTCGATCAAGTAATGTCTTGCAAATCCTTCTAGGAGAAAACTTGTAATAAAATTCATGGAGCTCTAATATTTTATTATCGTACGAAAACTATGCTTCATAAAAATTTAGCTCATTATTCATTCGGTCTTCAGTGTTACCGTGTTTGGGGGGATATGTCAATATATCCAATGAGAGATACAAAAATTCATAAATTTTGGTGGCAAGGTGATATGCTACGGTAACTTCAAGAAGAACGATCCTGCAACCCTGTCCTATATAAGCTTGGTTTGGCCCATATTCATGAAAGGTTACTCACTCATGAAGCCAATGGGCATTCTCGCTATGCCTCCCTCAGAGCAATGCTGATATTGTACCAGTATTGAACTAAAATTTTACCCCGCTGTAATGAACTAAAAGTAAAATTCGAGGAACGAAATCTCAATGAACCACTTTTCATGTGACATTGGGTAAAAAACATTGTCAATATCAAGTGCCTTACTTTGGATTAAACTTCCTATGAGAATAAAAATCCAGCAAAGAAGGAAAGAATTCAAGACCAAAGTAGCACGTTGTTTTGCGTCTAAACCATAATTTTATGCTGCAGTAGAAACTTGATAAGAGTTTCGAAATACTTTCTCTCATTACTTTGTACTGTAAAATTTTTTATCTTAAGTTGTAATAGTGTACGTGAGTGATGCAATCTCTCGTATGCTAGTACGCGCTATGTGCGTACGCACAGTAAAGTGAGTGTGAAATTGCTGTACCAGTGACTTTCATTTTCACTCTGTGCTGTATTTTTTCCTTCCACTGTGAATACATAACATTTCTGTCTACAACACATCGTTGTATTTTTACAGTTCAGCTCATGCGTCAATTTCTGTAAATATTCCGCAAATAAAAATTAAATTATCAACTATGTATAGGGAATGTACCGAGGGGCTGTTCACGTTGTCTTCGTTGACATTGGTGCATATCTCACAATTGCCAATTTCAGGCGTCAGTGTATTAAGGGACTATCTTTACTACCGCGTTCTTAACAACGTTCACAGACTTCCCTTAGTGAGCAGTATCGATAAGCATTTAACGTAGAAATACCTTGAACAGTTCATTACTAATTAAGGGCCTCTATGCTAACAAAGAAGAAATTTTAAAAATCTGAAGCTGAAATAAATTCCTTGTTTCAACTTGATTGTAAATAAACTTTGTTTATCTGTTTTCTATGTGATAAGATTGTACATGAGGTAAATATGAATTTGTTGTATGGTAAAGTATGATCTTTAAGCTAGTTCCTAGATACATATGAAATGAATGCAGGAACAAGTAGTTTCGAATTTTTGTAACGTCGACCTTTTAGTTTGGGATGCAGAAATATTTACCTCCACCCATGATGTGATACTTCGATATTATTCAGTATTATTCCACAAGCCAAAATTCATAAGCCAGTGTGAGAGGAAACTGTCAAAACGTTTTTTTTATCGATTTATCACTCACTTTTACTTGTTTTTGAAATCATTTTTAAACTTAACCTCTCAACCTTTTTTCCGATTATTTACACAGCTATTCTGATATCCGCATACGTTTACCAAAAAAGGATCTTTAATGTTGATATTTTAAAAATTATGACTTTCGTATCGAATCTATTGGGAATAAATTCTTTTCTTCTCTTTCTGTCTTTAATTCTACCGTATGGGCCATAAAAAAGTAAACCCGATTTCAAATTACTACATATATCTCAAAAATTATAAATGCTACAAAAATTTGGAAAATTACATATTGCTCATCAACCGTTTCGGTATCTATATGGAAAATCTGTGGCGTTTCGGTATCTGTATGGGAAATCTGCGGAGGAAAAATGAAAGTATACATTTTCAGCAATATTTTTGGTGACAGACAACAAAAGTATGCTTGCGCTAACAGTTAATAGATAATTCTAAGACTCCGAGAAACCCATGGAAACAGATTAAATAGAACGTTGTGGATTCGACCCGGATGGCGCTCCTGCTCACAGAACTGGTGCTTTAAAGGAAAATCTGAATGAGGTATTTGGTGATCGCATTATCTCCTTGATTATTGCTTGAGGTCACTTCCCCACCGGGGTCGCCAGCTAATAGCAAATGAAGACCCTTTCGCTTTCGCGAAGCATTTTAAAGGAAATAACGTGGATTTAAAATGAAGAGTGCAACCTAGTTCACATGGGTTTCAGCTACCCACCCTCTAATTGCTTGGCGCTTTACCCATGCTGAAACCCCTAATATCTCTATGAATCATCGTATTGAGTAGCCACCCAGATCTCACGACTTGACACTCTGTGAATTTTTCATATGGAGACACCGTAAGAGTAAAGTTTAAAATTTCCCGCACAGCAAAATTGATTGATAGCTAACGAAATCAATTTACTTCAAGACAATGATGCTCTCATAAGACGAGTAATGACAGGAATCAAACGGAGAATGCATTTGTGTGGTGAAAAAAGCGGTGTCCACGTCGAAGGAAATTAAATATTAGCTTACTACTTGAAATACTTTTTTTTATGAAATGCTAGCGATATATTATTACCAATTAACAGTTGAAAGTAACTTAAAAATATTTTTAACACAAATAAATTTGAATTAAAACTAGCATGTGCAAGCATATTTTTATTTTGTCACCAAAATTATTGCTGAAAAAGTACCCTTTCATTAATTCTCCTCAAATTTCCCATATAGATGCCGAAAAGGTTGAAAAACAATTTGTAATTTTCAAAATTTTCGTAATATTTATAGTTTCTGGGGAAAAATAATTTAAAATTGGGTTTACTTTTATGGTCCACCCTGTATACAGATCACTTTCAAAAGAGATCTCCACTTCAGTATGATTAACGCGTCAATTGACGTACACGACACTGAGTGCATCTCGTTTTGCGTTCTTGGATGTAGTGTACATTACGGTGTACATCAAATAAATATCACATTATGCCCTGCTTTTTTAGTACCGATCACTATCATAAAATTCAACGACTACAAGCCCTGATACACCTGCACAGCTCGGCCTCTAAGTGCTCCTTGTGAAGCCACTTGAAAATTTAGAGATGAATTTGAAGTTGCTTGGCATCCTTCACCTAAGTTGCAATAAAGGAAAATTACAACAAAACATATGGGTTCATTCTTTATGAATGTTGCAACAATTCGTATAAAAATACACTCACTTGTACAAAATTCAGGCACTAGAAACATTATGCCAACGGTTCTAGCACGGAACTGCTTCAGTTAGGCAGTAGTTATCAGTTAATTTCCAAGCAATTGTGATTCTTTCAGTCACAGAGTAATCGAACAAGAAAGTGTTAATTTCTTACCGATATCGGGACTCATTTTGACATCACTTGGCGGTAATTTGAGACCTTTACGGTACCAGATACTAAGAAGGAAGAATTTCAAGAACACTTACCATGACCTAATGTACAGCTGATCCAAACCGCAACGTATACGGACGAAATGATGCAATACTTAGATCAAGTCATAAATAACAAAAAACTCCAGGAACCTTTTTTTGTGGGCATAAATTGAAGCTCTCATATGATGACGTCACTGTTAATTTCCCAACGTTTGACTTTGACAGTCTCAACCATAATGACTAAGCCAATTATTTCAGCATTTAAAACCTGTTTTAAAACGCATAAAAAGCATACGTAATACAATCGAAAGCTTAGGAGACACACTCCGACACATCTGTATTATAGTATACTTCAACGGGGAAATATCTACAGTTTTTTCAATCCAAGCTTAAAAGTTCAATTCAATTGCAGCTCCGTAAGCAATCTATTCCACGCGTAGCAGGATTAACTTCATTAAAAAAATTGAAAATTAGTGCGATATTTGAAAGAGGAAAATTCCGTATAAAACATTCAACCTAACACCTGCACTGTCTACGGACCTATGCCTTGTCCTAAAATTTAAATGAAAAAAGTTCTCCTTCAAGTCGACCACATAAGCGTAAAATTTTTCATTCGTCTAGCATTTTTACGAGAATATTTTACATCAATTGAAATTCATAAAGCAACATTTGAAGAACTTAATTTTAGCAAAAATTTAACGTATAGCTTGATGAGTACGAGTCAAATGATCATGAAGAAAGATGTTTTGATGGAGTCGGCCTTCGAGCAACAGGTCGTAAGATTCATGTCCCAAACATCATAAGATCAGACAGAATTACAAATAGCTTCATTTGATGAATGTGCAATGCATGCATCCAACGCTTACAGCTCCAGTTACTGAGTACGTTATATTATGACTAATAGTTCACAGAAGTTCTAGGTGTGAGAGCAGAAGTCGCTTACAACAAGAAATTTTTGTTTTGTTTCACACGTGGTCGTTAGCCGTAGTGTCTCCTCTTAAGAACACCGTTAAAACATAATATGCAAGGTAACACGGAAAAAAAACACTCGACATCAAAAATAAAACAATTATTCATAAAGGCTTAGAATCGCCTCCGTAGAAGAAATCACTTAGCATTTAAAAGTACGTCACACCGTAGCTAAAACTTCAATATAATTCATAATACTTGATATCATCAACACGAATGCTGCATAAGCTGCAGGAAGACATTGTCTGACTATAAATAATTCTATTATTCTAACAATGAATGATAAAGACGTAGTAAACGAATATTATCTATGCACATTACGAGTAGATAAAAATAATTAAACGGTAATAATACCTTAAATTATGTGATTAATATCCTAGACGATCATTAGAATGCGTTTCCTGGATAGAAGAACTTGCATGCAAACGAACATAATAGCATTTCCATTCACAACTAATTTCAGATCCTTTTAAATAATAGCTTCTTATCATTTGACAGAAGTTACTCAAGAAACGCAGGAACGCTTTGTCTAGCACTCAGTGGGCAAAAGTGCTACACAACTCAATGTTCATTAAAAATGTATCACAGCTTAATAACGCACCTATCTCTATTGCCTTCGCATCCTCGTTATTTTATAAAAAGAGTCTTAGGGTAACATTTCCCTTCGTAATGAGAAAATGAAGTGTGAACAACGAATACGTAGCACTCTCCCAGCCTGAGGTTACTCGTTTTCTCGGTGAAGAGTCAGCAACAGATACAGACAGAAACAAATTTGCTTATAACTTTGATTAGAAGAAAAACGGTATTTCGATTCGTAAAAAGTTATACTTAATTTATTAATCCCTATTATACAGAGGATATCGAAAGAACACATTATCTATGACCAGCACGCCTCTGAGACAGGGATTTGGTAAGAATATGAATGGAGGGTCAGCTCGTGTCTACCGCTCATTATTTTATATAACCTTGCTTAGGGCCTAGTCTTTCATCTTGAAGAAATGTTACTAGAAAGCTTGGGAACCATGACAGGAGAAAACGAGCACGAGCTGCAGTGCGAGCTATGTCAAGTTTTATAAGATATTAGGCTCGTAATGACGGCCGAGATGTAAGATTGGAGGATGATGAAGGCGTGAAGCTTCTTCTAGAAGCTGCTCGACTGGTCTCATTCAGATCCAGGCATCAAGTAAGGTGACAGGGTAGGAACATATTATTCGTGAAAGTACAGCAGATTAGATTAGTAGTTTTAGCCTCCCTACCCGCAGCACCAAATGCGATCCAAAGAGAGGAAGGAGGAAGGCACCATTTAGTATGGAGTTTAGGGAACGCGGAATCTACGCAGAAAGGGCATAGAAACGGTAAGTTGTGAAATAAGATTATGAAACAAGAAGTTGAAGAAGGAAGTAGTAGGTGCTGAAAAACAGGACAGCAGTGACCCGAAAAAAGTGGTCCTTAACATAACAAAAACATTTTATTTCAACAAAAAGAAGGCCTACCTAACTCTCAGCTCGGGCCCTCGCATTGTCCCCCTGCAGGGTAGCGCTATTTTGAAAGTACATCATAACTTGAAAAATGAATGATAGAAGTAGTGCGAAATCAGCGTTTAATTAACGTTCTTCACATTAGACGACAAGATAACAGAAACTCTCTTTATATTACCTCAAATTAAAATACGAAAACGTAAAAAAAAATTCCCATTTTTGAAGTTGAGGTTTTCACCATGTAAGGAATCCTAACCAACTCTCATGCAAAGGGATCTGTGACTGGAGCCGACGTACTGCAATGTCAATAAAAGGGCACAACGCACGTTCTGTGAAGCGCATATTATAATAGATTACTTACTTTTAAGTACAAATTTAAAAACCAGTAAAAGTATGCAAATCCAGTTGTTCGCACGCACACTAAAATAGGCAAAGCAGAGAAGAATTTAGGAACAACATTGGTAAGTAAAGTAGATCTCAAAAATTCTATTCCCATTCCTTAAGACTTAACATTCAACTAGGCTATACGATTCAAATGATCTCTCATGGCCGTAGTATTCAGTGAAATTATGAAAATATACTTTTCAATTTGATCGTTCAAGTGTTCGTGAGTGTTCTTCATCTCAGATATTGAAGGCGTAACCATGCGCCGTCACCAGGGTACACAAACTAATACAGCTCACCCCACCCCTCCCTTCTGGACGAAGTTGGCGCCATCTAGTATGGAACAAAGAGGACAATTTGTGTTGTTGGCTGTGCGAGAAAATCAGACATAACAATACATAGACATCACAAGCTTCCGATGCTTAGCAGTAATTGTTCTACCTCGAGTCAACAAATAGGTTTCCATATGCTTACAGAATATACTACAGATCCGTGTTGACCCAGCAGCTCTTCGAAATAGGTGAGTACCCTATCGTCACTCATGGTCTCAAATTTCGATGTCATTCATTGCCATGAAGTTTTTTTGCAGTTGATAGTTCATAAGTCGAATATTTCCAGCTGGTGTGCGACATTTGAGCTCTGACGATGGCTGTCATGTATCACGGAGTTAATAACCTGAAATGCTCCATGTACCCTTGTCAGCTATCATCATGCTAACTCTAATGCGAACTCAGATTAAAAATATACATATATAATATAAAAAATTCTAGACGTGAAATCAGTTTCACTCTTTTATACCTTGATTACATTGAGCGTATAAAATCCTGTAGCACAAAATTTTAGCCGAAAATTTCATATATATTCTCGTCTCCATAACATAAAACAAGTTATGTTAGTGAGGTCAGGCTGTCATGTAGTAGTGTCCGAAAATTTATCCTGTGTAAAATAACTGCGGTTTGACTATACATGTAGTTGGCCTAACGGTGGCATGGAGAAAGGCCTATAGTTTGCGTATGGCTAGTGTAATACTAGTACAAACACATGAAGGAGTGATCCAAGAATTGTTTCCTACACTAGCACGAATGATACAATAATGTCTAGGTTTTCAGAGCTAGTAAGCTATTGCTGATTAAATAGCCACATCAGTTTAGCAGCTCAGGTAGAATGAACAGAATTCAGCGATTTCTAATGAAAATAAGTTCTGTGAAACTGTTCTCGAATGTATCGTTCTAATAAACAAGACATCGCAGACTATATAAACATTTTGCTCTAACTTCAGTCTCAACTTTATTGTATCCTACTTAGGTCTTGTATCGTTACATATCTCATATTTTTACTATTTAGAGTCTAATGAGAGTCACCAAGAAAAGCGTCGCTAGTAAAACGACTCAAATAGTGGCACTTTTAGTCTCATATTTTACAAGAACAGATTTCAGATACAGCGAAACGTTCCCATGCAAAAAGACAACTTTAAAAATTTGTAATCTTCAACTTGCCCAGGCATTTCCCACTTTTTTGAGATCCGTTTTGTCACTTAACCTGATGATCACCAAAATCACGAGTGTTTAGGTCTCAAGACAAGCACTGAAACATTTCAGAAAATTTTTGTCGTTTATTAAAAATAAGCAAAACAAACGAGGGTGTCAGGAAGCTTGAAACCTCACCTCAGGTTTGAAAATGCATTCCATGTACCGGATTGTAACAATAATCCTGTTTATTTAAACGAAAGCGTATCAATAGAATGATTTTAATTGTCAGCATAATCCCTATTTTTAACATCACCCTCTGTTTATGTGTTCCTGTTCTTAATTTCCTAAATCATTGCTCATAAAAATTCAGAAGTTCAAAATAAAAAATAATTTCCAACCAATTACCGACTTGCTCTCAAGAATTCACACGTTTTTCCGCGAGATAATTGTCGACACTCGGGGAAAAATAAAGATCTAATAGGGCAATGGTGTAGAGTAAAAAGGATGAGGAAGTCTCCCCATTCTATAGATTTAATCTGCTCGAGTCAAGCGAGCGTGTGCAGATGATTATTTTCTCACCTCATGCGATTGGCATCGTCAGATAATAAATCGCTCATAGTTAACATTAATGCTCTCGACATTGGCCGGCTCTAATCAACTACCAACGTTTGAACAAATTGCCCTAGTTCTAATGACCAGTATTAGTTATGATTAACTGGCTCATCCAACATGAGCCATAATATCACTTGCTCGGACATGACTTTGTGGACCTTCTTGGAGACGTCAAGCTTGATGGTCAGACATGATTCCGACACCGAGCGATGAGGTCAAATCTCTCTCGCTGCTATCCCACGCTTGCTGAAGGCATGTTGAAGACGGAAAGTCTTGCTAACTTCTACGAGTTTTATAAATCGAGCTAGTTTACAATCCTTTAACTTCAATTGTTGCTCGAATAGCATACAAAAACCCGTCGAGACTATCACTTCCCACCAAAAGGGCTTAAAAATAGACTTGCCGACCGATGGTGGTTGAAAACGAAATAAACCAATTGAATCCCCGAAGCGTTCGACAGATTGAATCCATGCTGCTGACAGTGCAGTAAAAGAGTAGTCACCTAGTTTTTGCGGAAAAGGTCATTGTGAATCATTCATTTCATATCCTTTAAGCCAACGGAAATTTCCTCGGGTGGAATACTTCTTCAAATTGAAATTTGGATCAAGCCATTGATGCCGACGTTCAATATTGTTGTAGTTATACCCCTTTTCTCTCCTGTCATGTTATCCAAAAATCGCATTTTCAACAATTGAGAAGACAACTGCGGTGAACATGTCCACCATGAACATGGCTATGTATTGGATTCGAAACTCATAAAGCAACATAGACGATAGTGCCAAATTTTTTTGCTGGGAAGTGAACGGATGAGTTGACAGTATAGAAGATTGAATGTCGTTACATATATTTCACAAAATGCTTGTTTATTTCTGTCACACAAGTTCTAGTAAGAGCACGAAAACAAACAGGACTTAGGGTTCAATCTGATAGATCAGCCAGTTTTCCAGGCATGCCATGGACTCATAATTGTCCGAGTACGTAGGGGCTGCACACTACAGGAGAGTTTCCGGGTGGAAGCGACAGCCGTAATCGAAAGACTTTAATGATGTACTTCCACGTTCGAAAAAGAAGACAAAATCTATAGAGTAACAACAAAACTGCTGTTAAATTTATCATCATAGGTGAAATTCAGCATTTTTAACTACTTGAAACACTTCACTTTACGAGCGTCTTTCATATTCCCATTCCTTTCAAATTACAAAACTCGTACTTTCACGTGTTTTTACAAAGCTATCATTAAATATTATGCATTTTTATTAAATTTCTTAGATTTTATGACCACGCCTTAACACCATTCAAGTGATACATCAGTAACGTATTTTTCTTTTCATATTTCATAACACATATGTAACACAGAACAGATACCCTAAATATTCGCCCATTATACGTATCTTACAAGGCTGGGAGAGACTACGTATCCAGGGATTTCTAAACTGTTGATCAGAGAGTCCAGGACCCTGTGAAAACCGACGTACTGACTGCAACTCGTGCTTAGCAACAGCGGCTCTATCTTGCCAAAACTGGAAGACGGTAAGGTCAAGGCAGAGAAGTGCAAGGCCTCGGGAGGGTCGTAAGTTCTGTACAAGGCAGGAATAATGCGCCGAAGTTCAGTAGTGTAAGGTCGACCTAAGCAAAGAGCAAACGTTAAAAAAAATGAACCTCCGTAAATTATAGTAAACATGACACTGCGTGAGCTCAGGTGTGGGTCAAGAAACTTAAACGCAATGTGAAACAAAGTAGCCCCAATCAAAGAGATGATCAGCAATTCACGGAAAGAAGTCGAGTCATATTGATAAGCCCTGAGTTTAGCAGGCTCTTGAAGATGAAGGAAGAGCCATTGATTCAAGTTAGGGACCCAATCGCCACACGACATCTTGTGTGAAAATTTATGCCTCATAATTTTGCCTATATCTTGAGAGAAGTGAGGTAAAGGGAGGACATTCTCGTTAAAAATAGTCACAAGCTTTGGGGCCGAATTCGTGAGATTCAAGCCCATGCGAATACAACCCACAAATGCATTTTTAAGCATATTTTCACGTTTGGCAGAAAGGGGTAATTTGTTTACACTGGTATTGTAGAGAGATCCGTAGACGGGGAAGTGTTGCTCTATCTTCGTGAGGAAGGGATTGAACTCACCACTGCTGTTGCAAAAAAAGATTCCAGTTTCTTTGTTTTCAATTACGACTTGGTGTAGGCGAACAGCGAGTTGAGTCAAATATTGAGAACCATGGCGGTGCTCCGGATTCGTGTCCCGGACCAGGGCAATGATCAAATGATTGAGGTTCTCCGAATGAAGTCGATCTTTGTGGAAAGACAATGTCTGAGCAGGCTCCAAGGTTTTTAAGAACGCAATACTGCTCTGCTGTCGGTGCAGGAATTTTGTCTCTTCAATCAAATCATTTTCCAGCGAATTGATGTCGGCGAATAATGAAAAAATTCTTTCACGGCTCGAATACGGTAGAACAAAGCCAACGATTATAATGTACAGAGCCATGAGCAACGCTATGTGATTATCCATCACTAGCTATCGAGTCCTCTCTTGCAGACAAAGGCACTTCAGTTTCCGACGCAAATAAAACATGCCGGAGTAAACACAGGCTCTCCAGAAACAACTATCAATCAACATAAGTGATTTGCGGCTTCATTACACTAGCTGGTCTCGCCAGAGAACAATCACGTGGAAAGTCTTCTAAGATTATGGAATTGTTTTCAACAGATATCTGAGGGAAAACAGAAAAACATTTGGAAAGTTTAAAAAGTGTTCCAGAGCAGAACAAGTTATGATTTCATAGCATTCATAATTAACATCTTCATATACTGATCCTTAAACGCATAAGTAAGGAAATAATAGAAAAACTCCATTAAGCTATTAATTTAGAGGAAAGTACGGATTAATGTTTTGTTGTCAATTAGAGGCGCCTGCCTGAAGAAGCTACGCAACCGCCTTTTCAGAGAATTAATCAAGATTAGAAGAAAACACGAAGGTAATTTCACAAGTGATGGATTACACGGTAAGATATTCTGGCATAAGAGACAGCTATAGATAGACAAGAGCAACGAGGTCCTCCAGCAAACTGCAGCTGCAATCGGTGCTGAGTCGGTTCAGTATCTTCGAGCATGTCACTGGACTGACTGGAGTGCTATAGAAAGCAAACATTCATTTTCAACGCGTGTCAGAATATATTCTAAGCGTAAGCTATCCACTACAGTGAAAAATTACGTTACGATAAATTACCGTATGTCAAAAAAATTAACTTAGTATTATAGGGTAAGCACCGTTATTTCGACCGCTTCTCATTATCGTACACAATGCATTTATATGGAAATAACACTACTAGTCGGAACCGTGTAACAAGGTTCACCCTTGCACTAACTATCTAATACTAATAGTGTTATTTCCATTTAAATGCTATCTGTACAATAATGAGGAACGGTAAAAATAACCGAACTTACCCTACCTAATGTGGTGAACGTAGCGAAACCTGCCATTATTCGGGGAAACTGCATGAGGAAGAAGTAGAAAGATTCCACAAGGAAGTAAGCAGAGAAAGTTGCACACGAACAAAAAGGGTTACAAGTTTCTGAAAACAATTTTTACAAACTGAAATTTTTAGCACTTAATCTCTTATGACCAGCATTCACAAGCATGTATAGAAGTTGATGACTGAAATGAAACATATCAACGCGACAGAAAAATTAAGGTGTTGTAAAGAAAACTTTATAAGAATCCGAATACAAACGAAGTTTTAAAGACCGAAATTAAGAAAAAAATTATGAATGAAATTAGATCTCTCAAGGCGTAAGAATTTTAGGCTACGTAAAATACGCACTAACGAAAACTGCGCGCAAACAAAACGAGATGCTGAGGGCGACCACAGCCTCTCGCGGTCGCTGGTTATTGATCTGCGCGGCCTCTGAGAGTACGGCGCTCTCGCCCTCGTCTTCTGGTGGCGGGGACTGACGAATGCCAGCACATGGTGTGCAACACGCACTGGACGGCCTCTTCATGAAGCAGTCAATTCTTCCTAGCCATATCAGAAGTCATTGAATTGAACAAGAACATAACGAAAACCCTGAACTTATCACACACACATCTGACTAACTCGACGAATCATAACCAAAAAGAGCATTAAAGCCCGACCATGTTTCGAGCACGTGCATTCCTCTAGCGATGTTTTCAAAATGGATTCATCGGTTACTTTTATTATTTTAACCCCTTAAAATTCCGTTATAATGTGCAATACTCTGATTTGTATGTGATGTATATTTCAAATAGGAGAAAATCTTACCTCTAGTATATTTCAAAACTAAACGTTCTCCTACAATCTTATACAGTATTTTTATATAAGAACTATGATTCATTCATGAAACCTTCTTGAACGAACACTTTAAATGCGTATTCTTTATATTCGATTCCTCTATTTTAGATTTATTCAATCAATTTTTATTAATATAAATAAACCATATTTCAAAAGATAAAACCAAAAGCTTGGAGCCATTATGTGTTGCTTAGGTATCCATTACAGCGGGCGGGAGTAAAGACGAACAGGGAGGTTACTCATGACAAATTGGGCATCGCGCTGCACCACGGTAACACTGCACCCCACGCGGTCTCGTGGCAACGGAAAAATAGGGGAGTTGGGCAACCGAGATATTTTTAAGTAATATCTCTACACAGTTTAGGACTACGGAAGATAACAACTAAAATGTTCGGGGAAAGGAATCAGACAATCGATGGCTATCCATAAGTAGGATTAATCAAAACACGTAGTTGAGATAATGACGTTGAATGAACTTTGGAAACGAATGAAGACAAACTAGACACGCGATGAAAGAATGAAAGCGAAAGAGGAAATTTGCCGCATTTAAAAACAGTAGCCAACTTCACCATACACGAGCAATTGACGTTTAAACAAAAAAACAGGTGAACAGGTTCCACAGCACAATAGTTAAAAATATAAGCAGAAAAATGAAGCATAATTTTGGTTTAATTAACAACGAATATCATATTTTCTACGGTAAATCTGAAGGAGATGACAGTTGTCGATTTTACACTTTTTGGTGCCTGAACCTAATTAATTGAATCAAAATAAACAAGTTTTCTTCTATTATTTTTTCGTCTCAAATGAGTATTTTACGATTTATAGCGGTAAGTTTAGTTCCGTCATTGATGACGAATGCGCTCGAATAAACAGCTACTCATCGATTTTCGAATTTTTGTTGCTTGAAACATGGTAATAACATCGAAATAAACAACTTTTATTCTATACACTTTTTTCGTCAAATGAGTATTTAACGAGGTATAGCGGTAGGTTTGGTTTCGTCTTTTCAAGACAGAGCGCTGGAAGCGAGACGCCATTGCAGTATTGCCATACAACTCGATCAAAGAATTTCTTTCCGCTTCAAAGACCGGAGTTGCGGTAAGTCATTTACCGCTATAACTAATAAAATACTCATTTGAGACGGAGAGTGCATAGAAGAAAACTTGTTTATTTCGATCTAATTAACTATGCTAAGGCATCGAAATTTACAAAATCGACAACTGTCATCTCCTTCAGATTTACCTTTTCTACTGTGAGAAACCAAGTTGGAAGAAACATAGAAGAGGCAATGATTACCACAAAACTCTGAGTTCTTCAAGTTAAGAAATTGCCACTGGAATAGCACATTTCCTCCGAAATTGGTTCACATTACCCAACTGTGTAATACTTCAGTACGAGTGTTAAGGAGTTCAGTACAAACGAGTCACGATTTCTATGTGCTGTCTAACGTTATCTACAATTTTTTTAACACAGACTGAGTATAACTTTTATCGTCAGAGTAGGAGCTTCGTAATGAATAAAGTAAGAATTTAATATCAATTTCTCATACATCTCTTCCCGTTCTGTTCGCTAACATTTTTGGAGAACCAACTTTCGTGTAACCAAAAGGTATCAACGAAATGAGGAGTAAGCATCATTCACGCACGGGGAAATCTCTTCCAATAGTACAATGAGAGCAATAGGATAATACGAGTATTCGGTTGTCGATAACTCTGACGTGGTCTATGGAGACAGCTGTGCCGAGATAAATGATTCAGAGCGAAGCACCATTTCACTCCGTAGCCTAGCTACGAATTGACTTTTTCGACAAGCGACAAATTCGGCCCTGTAAATCTAGGTCAGCAGCATTTTTTTAATGAAGAGAATCAAAGCATCAAAGAACGACTGCCCACGAACGCCCCTCCCCATAAAGAGCCTATTTGATGTACTTGTCAATGAATTCACTTAATAATACTGAAGCTTTGATACGCTCTCAACTATGTAATTGTGAACGCATTTCTAGATCTTTGAGAGATTGTAATTCGTGGTAGTATTTTTACTGCATTCAATTTTATATGTAAGGAAAACGTTTATTACACATCCAGCTATAAAGAAACAGCGAAGTATCGGCCTACGAGGCTGCTAAATCACACATCCACTCACACCGGTGGCCGTAGCGTCACTGGTTGTTGCCACAACACCATGTTCTAAATTTCCACGATATTCCCCAAAACTTCGAGACAAAATTTCCCTTTGTTTCTCAGCCTCAATAACAAATGTACTTCACGATATGCAGAAAAGTACTTACCCTAGAAATTTTACTAGTGTGGACTTGGAAATGTAAACATGCGAAATCGCAAATATGCGAAAAAGGGTAAATATACAAAAGCTTTATGAAAATCACTTTTTTAAACATAAGTAAGAGGGGTGCTTCAGAGTATTTTCAGCAGGTGGAACAACTGTTGACAACAATGAACTATTTTGCATATCAGAATTTAACTGCCGGATACAATGTGAAAAAAAAGCGACCAGCGACCACCTAAATCGACCATTTGGCACGGCGGCTGCAGGGCGTAGCGGATAAAAATAAGAGCGATTTAGGCTTCCCTCATCCGCACGTAATTCTCTCACTTGATATTGGCCGATCATATTTCTGATGGATGGAAATCGCTGCAAATCATTTGAGTAGCCTATGCTATCTAATTTCGAGGGAGTGAATTAAATTACCAAACAATTAGGCCGTCTGCTTTCATCAATAAAAGGAATGCTTTAAAATATGATTCAAGAATATGTTACGTGAATTTTCATAGCACATATTACGAATATAACGATAGTATCATGTAAAATGAGTTACCTGAGCGCACAAGAGGCTTTTCTTCGAACATCTCTATTCGTGAACAAAAACTGGGGCAGACAGGCCTGTAATGGAGGTATGGCGCAGAAAAAGCAACAGCTGCGCCACTTGAATTTAATAGCTTCTCTTTGGTCTGCGAGAGAGGCCGCCTGATATACTGCCAGCAATTGAATGTTGCAGTTCACACTCTGAGCTGCAGCGTCATCTTGGCAGCGCCCTACAGTTTAAGAACACCGGCATCAGCTTGCGCTGAAAAACTCAGTTTAACACGTCACTGAAGTTCAAAGAGAAAAACACAAGTTTACACTCTGGGAGACAGGTGTAACTGCTGCGAGCTAATAGATGGTGAACGATGGTAAACGAAAATAGCAAGGAGAAATAAAAGGATGGAATCGTTTTGCATAATTTGTTTACGGGCGAATTATTTTATGTCGTTACTCAGAGTGAGGCCCTGAGAAATGAAGGGAGAAATTAAGAAATAAGTCGGTAAGGCACTTAGCTTGGCAATGAAGACATATGAGAAAATATGGCCCATATGTGGCTCTGCTTTGCTAACGAGATCAATATGAAGAGACGGGGGTAATAACAAATACGGAAAAGGCTGGGGTTCACAAAGTTTGTTGCGCTTCTGCAAGTCTTGCTCCAGAAATGGATTGGCGCAATATTCAATTAATTGCCGAAAATTTACGTGAACGCTATAGCCTGCAAATTGACATTAATAATTCAACTGAGAAGTAAGACGGAGAAAATGTGGTCCGTAAACTTCAAGTGAGGAGTTAAAATATCATGAAGTTATTAGACAAATATTTATGCTAAGCTCACCTGAACTGACAAGACGCGTTCAGTCGTAAGTAAGCAGAATATGAGTCGGCCGGCGAGGGTAATTTGATGGACAAGAAGCAGCGAGGTGCTGCTGTGCTCGTAGAGTTTAACTTCCGTTACCTGAGGAATTTCTCGCTCGGTATAAATGAAGCATTCATTTTAATTCAAGTATTCAAGTATATTTTAGTATTTATTCAGTCAGATTTCCTAGAAAACCTAATTGTTCGGTAATACATATATTACGGAGGAGCTTATATGAGGGTAAAAAATGAAAGTTGAAATCCCTAAGCTCTCATGCTCTGAAACAAGTCCACTTGGCATACAAACGTCGCAACCAAAATTACAGATTCAAAATATGATATGTGGAGGTAGTCCAGAGGCCTTAAAATTATGCATTTCAATAAAAATCCTATTATTTAGCAATCTCTAGTGTACTGCTCCCGGTCCCCCGCAGCCCCATAGTATAGTATTAAAATCGAAGCTAAGCGTACCTTTATTATAAAGTAGGGTATTATTTGCTCAAAGACTGGTTTTTCACAGGCACTACTCAGCTCATTGTGTCTGGGTTCGAGCCAGCACTACCTTTCTGGCGTCTGGGATCGTACGCCGATGTTCTAATGCTTGAAGGAGAAATTGTAGCTGCTCTACATTCTTTGTGACCACTTTAATAAACTGTTGAATAACAGCTATCCCCCGTTCCGCATGGTCGTTAACCACTTGAAGGGTCATCAAACGCTCTTTGGCAGCTCGGAACTTTGGTTTGCTTCCCAAGAGGATAAATCAGCGTCCAAAAAATCAGTCGGAAGACTTAGCTTTTGAAAGAGAGGCACGTATAGAAAGCACGTACGCAAATGAATATAGATGGCTCTTATATAGCAATGGTCTTGAGATCGTAGTTGTAGTGCTTTTCAGGCTTCTCATCTTCATCCACTTCATCGCTCTACTTGCTTATTAGGAATAGCCTTTTTATTGACAAACTCACTTCTTCATCGAATAGCGATAAGCCTACGTTCTCCTCCGAGAGATGCTACAAATGGCATTTCGGTTTCTAGGAAGACGCATCAGAAATGTCCCAATTTGTGGCACTGTAGTTTAAAGAAAATTTTCATCAGGTTTAGGTCGCGCGAGGAGCTTGGATAGCACTCGGAGCAGTGAACCAACATTCCACATACTGTAGATGAGAACAATAAAGCAGCACATCTCCCATGGGCCTTTCTTTTCCCTTGCTGTCAACTTGAATTGAAGCAAAAATAGTCAGACTGATGTAGTAGATCGCTTTCGACATCCAACGGGCATGGTGCATTGGGCCAGGAGTACGAAACTGAACTTCTTGGGAGGGTTCAGCTCCAATTAACAAGATCGTGAGCTCTAGTATCTCCCGATAGTTGTCTCGAGGTTTATGAGATGTTAACTGGCTGGTGGCAAATGTGAGGATGCGCTCGCTTTCTGCTGGGATCCGAGGTCGAATCCCACTACCCGTCAATCCAGAATCACAGGTAGCTTTTTCAATCTTCTCCCAGTGAGCCTGGAATCTCTTGTATCGGAGTATATCGGGCCCGGATGAAACACACATGCAAGCTTTGAATGCAGCGGCCAGAACAAGCTCCATTATATGATGTCGACATTCAAAGTGGAGGAGATCCCGCCCTAGCTTCTGCCCAATGAATACACAAGCCTCGTTGTATTTCATTGTGTATTCATTGTGTACCTCGTCGTATTTTAGTGTTTGTTGCTGTGGTAACGAAACTTAGAGCTGCAATCCTGTCAGCGAGCCCCACTCGTCTGGACTCTAGAGCGTCAACAACAGCTTGGGCCTTACTCTCCCCGGTCCCCGAAAGGGTCTTGGGGACTCCTAGAAGCTGACTGACACCCTGTCCAGAGGCAAAGATGGCCGGACGATTCACTCGTGAACTTGAGATCAGGTCTGCCATTAGCTTTCCATCCCATTGCACAGTCAGAAGAAAGTTGGCCGAAAACTTCTCATGCAGACTACTTACAAAAGTTGCCCCGGTTATGATTCTCCCTCTCCTCATTGAATCCCTGCTAATATTGAACTCAGCTGGGTCGCTCCCACGCTCCTGATCGCTTCAGTGATTATTATGGTGGCTTTCCTGTCAGAAATTTGGGTGCGGTCAAGAGCGGCAGCGAGAGTCAGCATAATATCTTTCTTCGTGCGTCGAGCCCTTTTTCGGGCTGGCAAATTTTGATTATCGTTGAACGTAACTTGATCATCACTGTCTGTGAATTCTACTTGGCTGTCACTTCCGCTGCTTTTTGAGGATACCACAGCTTTTGAAGTAGAGGCCTTGAACTCCATCAATGACAATAACTTCCTCTTCTTCTCCCCAAGTTGCTTCACCTCAGCTCTTTTCTCCTTCTTTGCCAAAATTCAGTCTTGACATCCCAAGGTCTCACGGCACCCTTTCTCTCTCTGAGCAAGGAGAAAGTGCCTGTTCTCTTCAATCTAGATTTTCTGCATTGCTTCGACATGAGCAATAAGTAAAAGGTTATCCAATTCAGTTATGAATGCACCCTGCTTGCAGGTTTGAGTTGAAGTCTTTCTGTTCATGAGACTCTTCAAGTTTTGCTACGTTTGGAATAGAGTTTGCAATTTCTTTACAGAGTGCTGCTCTGGTTTAACAGGGATTCGGGCTTTACCCATTCGTATGGCTTGAACTTGACGAACAATCTCAGTGGATGCCTCAAGAAGCGTGCGGAGAGATTCATGCTTCTGAACCCCCTGTATACGCCGCACCTTACAGCACACCACGGTATAGCACACTGAGTTCCTATCTTCTTTGAAACTGTCTGACCCACAAGCTATGAAGGAGGTCACGGGTATTATATTTTGAAAATTTGTTCAATTTTTGGGTAGACGGTCTCCTTCAAATAAAATGATGATGCCTGGGCTACTTCTAAAATTTCTTTGAATTGCCTCAAATTTTGATATTATTATTTTTACGCATTGTAGACTCTTTACAGAGGGTGAAAGCAGAAGATTTGAGAGTTGAAAAATGAGCTCCACCCATATGATATAGTATGTATACATTTATCCAGCTATCAACAACAGCTATGGTTTTCCTCGACAAGAAAAAGCTAAACTTCTCAACTTTTGAGGGAAATATATACGTTTTATCAAAATCAAGAAGTGTAGCTCATTCTTGTATACGGAAATCATGAAAGTATTGAACATTTAATGGACAGTAATCATTAGTTTGTTGCAAATTTCATTATGCAACAAACTTCAGTAAGACTCACGTGTCTTCATTTCAGTTAAGGACTTTTCCTGACGGTCTTGAATGTATGTAGCTAATGAGGCAGAGAGCTCGACTAGCCGAAGATTAGCCAAATTTCCATATGCATTAAAATATTTAAACTTTGCAAAATACCATAAATGAGCATTTCAAAAGGGCCTGAGTCATTTTATCTTGCACCGATTCGGTCAGTGCACAATTCGCAGCAGAGACCTCAATGAATATTTACGCGTTTCACACTCTTACTCCTTCGAACCATGGCTTCAAATGCTCCTTTGTTTCTTAGCAAAATAAAGTTGGATCTGCAAAGGAAAACCTGTTTAAGATCCTTTTTTATTTTAACGAGTGTTTAAAGTGGAATAAAATCGGAGTTTAAGCGGATCGAACACAGAGTTTTTGGACGGTTCAGAACGGAATGTGAAGTAAAACCAATCGACATTTAAACGCAATCAGATTACAAGATAATGACGTTCTCGCACTTAAAATATAATTTAAAATGAATTGTTCTTAAGATAAGACCGATGCATACTTTCTGTTGAATGATGATGTCAGGATAGGTTACTAAATCACGCACGTTGCTCTAACATAAAGTCGTCCTGAGGATGTCTGCTACAGTCAGTCATCGGCTCTCGTTTTTTATCTTTTAATTAGAAAATTTCTATCTAAATGAGAAAATGTCACTTGATCGACCTCACGATCACCCTCTCCTAAAACACTTTTAGGAGGAGAATGAATTTTCTTTCATTCTTTCATTAATGTTTGTAGCGGGCGAAATGTGATACTAAGATTTTCGAGAAATTTTGATCAATTTTGCGTAACCTTATAAATGAACGAGGGTAAACGTGAGCGAGAAATTGTAAAGATCGAGAGACGTAAGATAACATTTGAACACGCTCTCATCCTCATAGCGAAATACATATTTCAATACTTCGTACATTCAGAAACTGTTGAAAATAAATTTTATTCAAGCCTTCATATTGTCTTTAGAACTCGTAATGCTCAAACTTGAACGCATACATGATGTTGATTTTTTTGCATTTGGTTGAAAAAAAATTATTGTATTTATATCAAATGATAAATGTTTTCGGATAAAAATATAATCACTGGAAATCTTCGGGCGAGTTATTGTAGAAGTGGCAATTCTCAAGTAAGGGTAGATATCATTATGAGGGTAATTAGTATTATTTGAGAACGTTCTTCGATCATGGCATGGTAAAGCTCGCACTACACAAGCGAGCACTTCTTCTGCAGTATCGAACGTACATGTACATCGGGGGAGTGTATCATATAAGCGCTATGCTGAATGAGTTCGGAACTTGAGAGCGTGCGTGAAATACTTCCTTTAATCCTACAATTTTACTATCATCATTGGGTAACAAGTGACATCGAATGTAAATTCTAATAGTTTTTATGATTGAATTTGATAGATAATTCGTAGACATTGTACGTATTTAGTGCGTGAGAGCTAATAATAATGTGATCATTTTTTACATCAACATTTTGTTAGTTTCTCATGAATGAAATGAAATTCAGAACTCATATTTAATTTATGCTGTATTTTGATAAAATTTCTTTTGCTTGTTTAGAAACTCAAATGATCTGATTCTTGAAGCAACAGATTGCTGCACTTACAAGCCAAGAGGGGGAAAAGACTATCAATGGGAAACTATTTAGAAAAACTATGTAAACTAAAAATTCTACATTGATAGAAATAACGAAACATTAAATAACTGAGAGGTAAATTTTACTCACGAAAAAAAGTGAGGTCAGAGGGTGGACCAACTTGAGAATATTTAGCTCGGAGTAAACATTTAATGGATAAATTAAAATGCGAGGTAAACACGCGCACCCAAAAAAGCGAAACACGTGGACGTCAAAGGAGCTCCGCGGTTCTAAGATCTAGCGATTCGTCGATCATTATATTTGATGTTGCTTGTCATATATAGAGTGTACCTCAATACTCATTTAATTAGAAATTAGAAAGTTCATTCTTGGCCAATCGCTCTCGCATCTATGTGCGATATGCGTTATTTCCTTCACTGTAAAGTACGAATCGCTTTATAAACTGTGCAAACTGAAGTTAAAATAACTTTCATGGGAATTTTATAACCGTGCGCGCAAGTGAATAAAACAGCGGTGCTAGCACTAGAATAGTAAAATGACGGCAGGCCTGCCGCTGGCGCTGTAGAAGTCAAAATTCAGAGCCGCTGCATGGAAGATGCCTGAAAATAATCGCTTTGCATTCAATCTGCTGTAGGGTTATAATATATTTGATAAACACATCAAGCCAAAACTTTATGACAACAATATAATTGAAGATACATATTCAAGAGAAGTACATTTGCATGTTATCCTTGCAAGGCATTAAAATGCATTACAAAAAACTTCTGAATTGAATCCATATGCATACTTCTCATTCATGAAATTTAGATGCGGAAGAAAACGTGATACTTTAAAATGCAAATTTTTCTCGTTTGATTTTAGCAATATTATATGTTCACAGTTTTTAATCGAATGCCCTGAACTCTTGGGTCGTAGGATATTTTTAGTACCGGTTGTAAAATTGCCTTCTCTGCAGCGCTAGAGGATACAACAGCATTGAATTCGATGAACATTTTTTTTAAAAGTATTTGAAGGGAACAAGCTGTTATTAACTCCATTTCAATTGAGGACTTTGGTCCTTCATCGATGGCATTTTCATTTGACACAGATATTCGACTATCATTCGGGTTAGAGTAGAAAGCTTGAAGTAATTGTTATCATCCGAGTCGTCTTCGGTGCTTGAAGCGGCTGCGGTATTCACAAGATAGGCCAATTCGTAGTGCAAGAGTTAGATTTTGTATCATAAGTGGTTTTACACGTTTTGGAATGCTCTTCACGATCGTTTGTCCAAGCAGTTTGAAACCAGGACGAAAAACTGCCGTAAAAAATGCATCCATAGTACACGCATTCAGTCACCAGGGAGTTTCCGTAAGATGTGCAGCGCACACTCTGATTTGGTTCCGCATTGTGAGCGCGACAATGCCTTGTCTAGTTGTTCAACATTTAGAAAATTATACTGGTATTTTTTTGGAAATCTCAGAGTCTTCATTTCACCTTTTCAGAGACTGGGTTAGAGATTTCATGATAGCGTTAAGATTTCATCATAACTGTGCGCGAGCGTTTACTCTTACTTGCATTCGTCAGAACTCACATCTGGCAGAAGAGACATGTAAGCTTTTAGATTCATTATGTGAGTCCACATAACTGCGTTTATTTATAAATATTTTAGCGCTACGGAACAAACAAACGTAATTTGACGCTTAAAATGAGTAGATAATACAAAGAAAAAAATGCATGTATTATTAGTTAAAAAAACTTGATGCCTGACTTGACGACGAAAGTAGAAAATACAATTTCCGATTGACCAAGGACCTTTCCGAAATAATGCTGCAACGATAGAACAAATACCTTCACTGAGAGAAATTTTGACACACCTAGGCGTGTCAAACGGTTATTCAGAAATATTTTGATACACATTGAAGTATTTCTTTTGAACACATAGTAAAACGGTTGAGAGACTTGAAACACTTATTCACGCTTCAAACGGCTCAATATTTTTTGTAGAAAACCGAACTGTGTTTAAATTTTGTGAATAGAGTACAATTCACCCCCAAAAAACTTTATATCTTTGGAAATTTTTCTTCTAGTTCTTGGACATTGTCTGTATATCAGTGTAATTAGTAGCTAGTCTCAGAAAGTAAAATATTTATGAGAAATAAAACTGACTTACGCTGAGTGTGTCATGTTTGGCACGCTTAAGTGTGTCGTATAAGCCCATGACACACAAAAGTGTGCCAAAATACATGGGCTAATCATGTATATTGTTGACACACTTTTGTGTGCCGGTTTTGCGACAACTGGACACACAAAAGTGTGCCGCTTTTGCGACAAAATTTTTCTCAGTGTTCTCACAGATATCAGTTTCACCAGCAGCGTAATCATTAATGAATTATATCTTCTAGTTTAAAACTATTACGATGCCTAGTTCATCAAATATTTCATTCAAAGCGGCTCCCGGTGAATTGGTAAGAAATTTCAATCTGGCAATGGAATCGTAAAAGAATTCCTCCTATAGTGTCGCATGGCACTACTGCGCGCACATATATGTAGATGCTTCTTTCAAAATGAAGTCGGCAGCAACAGTGCTTCTGCTTTGCTTATTCTAAATTTCAGAGATTAGGAAAAAATTAAACTGGATCATACCCTGAATGTTAAACAACTGAACGAGGACTTGTCGTAGTCACAACACGGAACTAAATTGAGAGTGTACGCTTCACATCTTACGTGTTCAGGCAATGTGTAGATTTTAGCCTGCATCAGCTTCGCATTCAAATACAGTAATAGCACAGTGAAAGACGATCTCTTCGTCATTTCCAACAGTTGAAATCGGAGTCTGATGATCTGCCACTCCACATCTTGGCCCTCGTCATTAAACCGAAGAATAGTTTAGAAAACCGAGTAAAAATATAAAAATGATGTTTAATATAATGAAATAATATCAGTATGAACAGCACAATATTTCATTCTCACGTGTATTTGCGCGTACGATGTATTACAATATGCTCCGACTTCAACAAAACAAAATTTGTGGTGTGTCACATTGTATAAATGAATTTGTGGTTTTATAAATGGAATAAATATGTTCTAATAGGTTATGCATTGCCTGAAAGCTTTCACGAATAGCAAGACTAATCACAAATTTTACAGTATTTCATGATCATTTAGAAACTCACTTCACTAAATCGCTAAAAAGCAGAAACCATTGTCAGTTGTTGTCACCTTTATATCTTTGTGAATGCAATGCTGAAGGAGCACAGCTTCAGCCCAAAAGCGATGAGATCGGAGGCGTGGCAGCCACTCAGCCGGCGGCGTGGTAGTACTCCTTTCCTCCTGAGAAGAGTTTATGATTATATCCAATGTACAGTCTCCCCTTAAGTAGGATCTGTATAAATATGATGTATCATGGTAATTTTTTCGTGTTGTGCAACTAATAAGGGATAACGTAATGTAAATGCTTATTTCACTTAACCCTTTAAATTGTGAGCTTAAAAAATATATAATGCATATCACAAAAATATTTCTAACAAATTAAGCTGAGCTCAGCGCTTATATAGGTGCTGCACCGTGTCTAGATATATTATTAAACAATGTGCAAGCAAAGAGTGTCGGTCTAGAGTTGAACTAATGCTGAGATAACATTTTCACAGGTGAATAAAATTAGATTGATACTATTCTTATTTTAGAGAATACTTAAACTCAGTTAATAGAACAAAATGACATAATAAATACATTAAACTCAAGTTTTTTAGGGGAGAGTTTTTGAAAATTAAATTCTGACTGTCAACGTCTAAACAATGAAAACAGTATTCATTAGCTGGAAAATTATACCGTAGTAGATGGTAAATTAATATCATTGACTTGTTTGTTTTTGCAGCTCAAGCAATCTGCCGTAGTTGCAGACCATTTTGTCCTCACTAATTCAGCCTTGAGATTCTCGTGCATTTCTTGATATTGCTCTTCTGTAACTGTTGATAAATTCTTTCCTTTTCAGTACACTTAGTTCGGGAAAAAGTGGGAATAAAATTACTGAAGGTTTTACTTTTAACCATTTGGAAAGCGAGCATTTCACTTATCACAAAACCAGTGATGAGAGTGCTAAGCTTTCACTCAAGTAACGCCACTCGTCGAAGCCATCAAATCACTTATGGTGGAGTGATTTCTTCCTTGCTTCATCCTTAATTCCACGTCTTTGATAGTCCAAAGGGACTTTTTGAGTGGGACTTGTGCTCGAGATTTACAGCATTCCTGAAATTTTTCAACGAAAACCTTTTATTTGCACCAAATGTTTTCATCGCTCGCACGCATGATTTGTACTTAAATTTTGAATAATTCGATGAGTCTAACCCTTTATTTGATGATTGCAGAGTGTATGGAACGGACATTACCCTTTCAACAGAGAATGAGGGAAAAATTCAAGCATCTGCACACCAATATGGATCTGGGTTAACATCTTTGACAGCAAGCTTATAAAGAAAAGAAAATGAGTTACTTTAGAATACATATTTTTCTCGTTTAATTTTAGGAAAATTATATGCTCACAGTTTTTAACCGAATATCCTGAACGCTTTGGTCGTAGGATATCTTTACCAGTTAATAAAATTGTCTTCTTTGTAGCGCTAGATCGAGGTTACAACAGCTTGAAAGAAGTTATGAACATTTAACTTGCAACCGTCAGAAGTGAATATTATCCAACTTTCGGGTTAGAAACCAACTTTTCATATAGTTTCATGCATTTCAACAGTTGTTCCACAGTTCATTTCGAAACCTTTCTCGTTTTAAATGCTATATTCTTCTATTTGTATAACCTCTCATGCGTTCATCTTTTATTCGGGTGTCTACCTGTTGTATCATCTGAGTATTGACTATACGAATGAATATCTTCACTCATTGAGCGCGAGCGTAAAAGTTACTCTCCTCAGGACTTGATTTAGATTCGACTTTGTATGAAAGTGTGCTTTTATATCCCTCTTCCCTGCCGAAAAATAATTTTCAAATTAATTTTAATTAGTAGCATTTTTATTTTTCCTAACTGTTTCATTTTCGATTATTTACTATCTTGCACTTTAGCTTAGTCTAATGACAGAACAGGAAATTGATTTACAGGTATCAATCATTTCAAAACTTTATTTCTGTATCTGAATGAATCTAGAAGTATTCTGATTTGTCAATGTTCACAAATATATTGAAACAATGTCGGTACGTACACTCCTGAAATATACGGGAATATATAATATACAGGACATGCAGATCAACCCATCCAAATATGTATGAAATAAGTTCTGCTGTAGCTGAGCTAAACTCTCACTTGAACTTTTTAAGCTCCACTGAAAGTTAGCGAAACGACACGGGAGAAAATATTATTTAAATAAATAAAAACATTTGCTACCATTCACTGCAAGAAAATAAAGGCGGTGGAGGCCTAATTACTCATAGACCGAAAAGATATGGATTTAAAACTTCTTTTCGAAAAATATGCATTCAACAAAGAGAAGCCTTGAATTACGGAAGACATTATAAACAGGAAAAAACGTTATATATACGATAAATTACTTTTTGAAGGAAAAATATCTAAAATTATATACAAAAGATTCAGAAACCATGCTAAAATTAAATAAGTAATTGAAAGAAAAAGTACCCAGTACTACCCTATTAAAAATTATAGGAGTGGCATCGGTGATTCTTGGGAGCGCTCAACAAAGAGAAGCCTTGAATTACTGAAGACATTATAAACAGGAAAAAACGTTATATATACGATAAATTACTTTTTGAAGGAAAAATATCTAAAATTATGTACAAAAGATTCAGAAACCATGCTAAAATTAAATAAGTAATTGAAAGAAAAAGTACCCAATACTAAAATGTATCATATTTCAAATCGGGATTAAAACACTTATCGTCACCTCAATTCTGTTTACTAACCAAAAAATAGCAATGCAGGGAGGAAAACTGAATCTATTACTCGAAAAAATACAATATATTGGAAATAAAAAGATATTGCAAATTGTTTCAATGGCTGTTTTGTTAACATAAGCAAAAACATAGCTTATATTATCACCACTGATCCACGTCAACATTTAAACTAAATTAAGTAAATTCAACAAAACAATAAGGCGTGTTTCTCCTTTTCTTGAATATCACCTCCGACGTTGTTGACAGTTTCAATCATTTTAAAATGAATCACATGGATCTAAATTGTTCCGAATGAAAGTGTCAAAATATACAGCTGATTTGATATTCCCTAACCACTCATAATGACTTATTCATTCTCTTTCTTAATGTATTTTTTCAGACTGAATACTTGCCTAAGTAAAACTAATTCTCATTGTTAGTGATAGAAACTATCTCAACAACTCTATAGACTAATTTCTGGTCTGCAATTTTTTCGAACAATATTCGAAAAAATTATTTACAAGTATAGGTGTACCCTCACTTGGGAATTTTTTTTCGAGACGGACAGTTTGGTTTTCGATCAAATAAGGCAACAATTCAAGCTATTCTGAATCATATGCATTATAATTGCTCCTATACCGGTGAAAAAATAATTTTTTCCCGGCTCTTTCCGACTTCCAAAAAGTCTTTGAGTGCGTTGATAACAATATATATTAATTTCGAAGCTTTAATGTTAGGACGTATGAAGGAGTTACTCGTAGATGGCTTAATAAATCATAGGTGTTGAATCAAACAATTCGCTGTGATTGGCCTCCCCACTGTGAACTATGATACCTAATTGATGCTGGCAATAACATCCTATACGAATAGTTTTAAGACACATTCTGTGTTTGGTATTCTTGAACGATATTTTTGTATGTACTTCAATCTTTAAAGTCATGCTTTTTGCTGATGATAGTACTCTCTCTTTAACTATTTATATTTAAAACTACGATGCCGTGGCACCATGATAAATGAGCTATAAAATATTTCAAATGGCTCAAAGCAAATAAAACGAGCATCAACGTCGGCAAAATTAAACATATTTTTTTTAGTATAAGTGGAGTGAATCTCATCGTCATTACAATCGGTGATCGCAAGAGGAATGAAATTCGTTCAAATTCTTAGTGACTGTCATGCACTTGAGCTGAACTTTCAAATAACGTAGCTGGCATATTATTACTAAAATATTTAAATCTATTGCAATTCTCAATGAAGTCAAAATATATAAAATGAAAACTCTCTGAAAATACTTTACACCACATTACATCATTGATTTCACCAATGTGAAATAGAGAAGTACGGCATGGGACTGAAAATCATAGAACGAATATACTTTTTACTTTACAATAGACAGCAATTGAAACAACGAGAAACTTGTAAAATAATGCCCATACAAAAAATTCGTTCAATTACCTTGAAATAGTTAAGCTTTCTGGTCACTGCCACTTTTTGCGGTGTAATTTCCTTAATAAAACTCTGCATAAAGAGAGCGATAAAAATCTCGAGCAACAAATAACTTCTCAAACAGGCCGTCACGATCATTTAAGCAGAGGCAATCGAAGTAAATTCACGTTCCCTAACAGTAACAAACCATAATCGCACTACAGGTTTCAAGGCTTAGAGCTCGATACATTCGAACATCCGTAATAAAAATTGATACGTAATATTTAAAATGAATCTTGAAAATCATTTTTTAACTAAGTGTTGATGAATCGAGCCTCGCTATATCTCTATAAAATATAATTTTAAAGAATAGATCTAATGTAAAATAAAACTAGTCCAAAATCTACTTTTGGATACTCGATCGGCTCTCGTTTACATCGTTACCTACTATGTTGAGTTAAATCAATATCGTAATTTTTGCATCCTCTTACGTTAAAAAAAATTCTTCATCAGCCTAGCGAACGTTAATTGTTCAAGAATGAATTAAATTGTGTGCGTAAAATCAGATTTCCATAGGGTACCCTAGAAGTCATTGATCTTAATCGGGCCTACAAGTAATTATCTCAACATGTTCATAGTGATAGTCCTAAGTGATGATTCGACTGATGTCTACCTTGGGGTATTGAATTGATTTATTCGTTCAAATTGTTTAAAATGAGATGTCAACAGCACGCCTATGTATGTACTTGATCATATAGGTCACATCTGACACGCGTATACGGCGTAGCTAGGCATCCGGGACTCGCGTATATACGGCGTATGCATGCTATACGGGCGTGTAGGGTGCGGCGTATGCATCCGCGGTAAAAATGTATACGGACTGCATACAAACGTTCATCTACGAGTGATGATCCCCTAAAGATGAGAGGTCCTCAGTTATGTTCAGTTGTTCACAAAACGCCACTTTGTTGTAACTGTTTTCACTATTTTTAAGAATACTTCACTCAATATTTAAGATGCGCACCGCAGCTTACGTCTTCAGGTTGGAATTACTATAGCACCTAAGCCCATGAGAAATTCAGTGAATATGATTGCACTTTTTTAGCTTCAAGTTATTCTAATTTAAGACCAGAGTAATCAAGTTTAAATTCGAATCTATCGAACTCAAGAGCAATTTAATCAAACTCGAATGCAAATTAATTGAGCCAATTTTTGTTTATTATTATTTAACTTCATATTGATGAAACTTAGGTTTAAATTAACCCATTTCAAGATCAAATTAATCCAAGTAGAAATAAAAATTATTATGATAAGACTTTTATAATTTTTTGTTGAATCAAGTGTCACTCGCACATGGAATATTGCCGAGTTTAAAGGTTTAGGCTCATTTATGATATGTTATGCTTATCTATGTATCTTCACCGCGGAAACAAAATCATTAGTACTGTAACTATCGAAAATTTTACATAATTTACCAGGCATTCAATTTATTTATGTGCTGATGGACAGCGATAATAACAAACGTTTCTCTTTACATCTACCGTACGTACAGCTGCCAAAACGTTACTTCGTGAGCTCAGTCTTCGTATCAATTGATGTTGTTCCGCTTTTGTGATAATTGAAGATAGTTATAAGTGTCAGGGAACTGGAACTAAAAACAAAACTCTGCAAAACTTTATTGCATTAAACTTTCTGCAAAGTTATATCGGCTATTAATAGCATATATACATGAAAATGAGTTATCAATTATTGAAATTTAATAGCTTAAACCTAAACTTTAATTAGAATTATCAGACTTTGGACATGAGTTTGACTAATTTTTGCTAGATTTGATTTAATTTAAATAGAAATGGTGTAGTTCATTTACTTAAACTTGCACACTATTTACGCCGGAAACTATAAGGAAACCATTTTTTTCCTCATGGAAAATTTTTTGCAGGTACTAAATGTACCGCGGCCAGATGAAAACGAATGTTTTTGCAATCATTACAGCTCGATTCTGCTTCAACATATTTCATACTCCTTACTCGAAATTTAACGTCAAGAAAATTGAACGAAGCGAGGAAATGACAAAGGAAATAAAAATAGACATTTTCAAATAGCTCGTATCGCAGATGCTTTCAACTATACAACTTATTAAGTACATACTTAAGCATACCTATTTGTCTGAGAGTAAATTTTTTACCCTCCTATGAAATAATATTTATAATCTTTTCGGTCTAAAATAACCAAGACCATCCTATCGAAGACCAAAGCTGTGATGAAGAGCCTACACCTCATGAAGTATATCAAGAAACGAGGTCCACTCCTTGTAAAAAAACATAATTTTTTATTAATTTTGTGATGCATTCAGGATTGGGTGTAATCACTGTATGCATCAAATAAATTTATCCACTTTCTTAGTAAATATCCGATAATTTTTCTATGAATGCATCAATACGAATATTGAAATACGCACGAGATCTGCAGCCTCAGAGCAAGTTCTTCTCGCTTGTGGTTCATATTCCCATTCAGACAACTTTGAACCTTTGCTTCCAACTTCCGATATTTCATGAGAACATCGGGGTATGGGAGCGTTGGGGGTGGAAAGGTAAAATTTGGAAGCAAAAATACAATTTGTGGCTACGTTTTACTAGTATAAAATTTAAAACTTAAATTGAAAAACTTCAAACAAATAAAACAATAAATGAATTGATCTAAATAATGCAACGTATCGAAAACTATGACGTAGAGACGTTAAATCGCAGTGTGGAAGTTTGCACAAGTTGATCCTGTTTCATGACGTAGAATGGCTCACACAATATTGAAGAAGACCTTGTTAACAATGATATTGTTCGTACCGTACACTTCTTATTCATTCTATACACAACATAGCGTCTAATAAACATTTAGAATCCTGTATAGATTTCCCCACTCTACCCAGATGTCAGAAATGGGTACCGGGTTGACCGGTGGTCCATGGTCATTGCGTTCTGTTGTTAGTTATGTCATTTTGAAAACCATTGTACAAGAAGATACATAGCAGGTTTGATTAATTGGTATAAAGCATCCTTTTTCTTCTACAACAGATGCTCTTCTGAAATTTACAATATTGGTCATCTCGGTTAATTTTTCATAAATAAATCGTTCATTCAATGATATGAAATAAAAGATGGTGAAGTCGCTGTAGCTAAGCAAATATTTGAGCAAGCGACCTACATCGCACGAAACGATGGTTTCCGCGCACCCAATAAATAAACTCGAGGAGGTGATACGAGCACGAGTGTGAAGTGCGACGCTAAAGCAACTTCTGAGACGTGAAATAAGTTATCAAAGTAGCTTGTAGGAGGTAATCGAATAAAACGCTTGATGGCGGCAGGCTTAGAATGTGAGTGTAAAGTCCGCAATTCTTCAGGGAGCAAATGCCCGACGCGGCCTGGGCAGGCGGGCGCTGGTTGCGGTGATGGTGGACTGCCGGTGGGCGGAGTTTAGGAACAAACACAGGGCCTACTGGAGGAAACCTTTTTAGAATAAACGGAAATCTCTGCAGCTTGATAACTCATCAGGAGGATGCCAAGCGCTGTCACTTACAGAGCAAAAGCTGCTGGGCGCTATTAGGATTATAAAACATAACGTACCACAACCCAATGAAGCAGCCGGAAAATAACAAACAAGACTGGAAGCCTTGCTATTGGTGAGTGAGTTCGTAGGCGTACGCAGTGGGCGGGTTCCGTGAGAGGGTAGGCGCGAGGGCGCTGCAACTTATCTCGCGCCTCACTGAAGGTTTTACGTGTTTTCTTATCAATCGCATCTGCACAGATACTTAATTTCAAGCCACTATTGGTAAATCAAACGAATTAAAAATTATCTGGAATGAAGTTTTTAATATAGTTAAGATAGATCTTGTTCTAACATTCGTTGAGCAATTCTACCACCAGATAGCGTCTGTGTTCCTTTCTACAGATCGATCGGTTAGGACACTTTCACGAGCAGTGGGAACTCTGCGCGAAGAGGGAGCCTAATTTACTTGGTAAGCCTTGATGTTCAGTTCCAGTGTTCCATCCATCGAGTGAGGCTGTGTAGCGCTCGAGTGAACGCTGTTCACACACGTGACACGTGTATATTGTCGGCTCTTGTGTTCTTTGGACGAGTGATGATTTCTTGCAGCTGAGACAGTTTTAATTTTCTAAAGTAATTTTTACTACCACGATGAAACTCTTAAAGAAACATGAGCTACGAAGTACTTTGTTTCTATTTTATGGTTGAAGTTTGTAGTGTACAAAACCGACTAAGCGCTCCGTGAACGTATTTTAAAAGTGCTGAATAAGGATAATTGTTTATATGCTGTTACTATCAAAGTTTTATTAAATGTGATGGAATTTAAACTTCAAACAATGTTCATGGGAAAACTTATTTTCAACAGTCTTTTATAAATTTCTGAACAATATTGGGTAGAGTCTTCAACTCTGTAGCTTTAGATATTCTTTTACATCGCAATAGCAGTACTTCCATTTCACAAGTGAATCTAAAAGACGTACTGAAGACGCATCAATGAAGGTCAGTAATTCACTTCATTTTGTCTTTCCTAACTCCAGCTCCATTTCGTTATTCCTAACCTCAGCTCCATTTCGTAATTTCTAACCTAAGTACTATTTTGTTATTCCTAACCACAGTTTCATTTCGTCATTCTAAACACATGTTTCATTTCGTCATTCCCAACTTCAGCTTCATTTTGTCATTCCTAACTTCAGCTTCATTTTGTCATTCCTAACCTCAGCTCCATTTCGTAATTTCTAACCTAAGTATTATTTTGTTATTCCTAACCACAGTTTCATTTCGTCATTCCTAACATATGTTTCATTTCGTCATTCCCAACTTCAGCTTCATTTTGTCATTCCTAACTTCAGCTTCATTTTGTCATTCCTAACTTCAGCTTCATTTCGTCATTCCTAACTTCAGCTTCATTTCGTCATTCCTAACTTCAGCTTCATTTTGTCATTCCTAACCTCAGCTCCATTTCGTAATTTCTAACCTAAGTATTATTTTGTTATTCCTAACCACAGTTTCATTTCGTCATTCCTAACATATGTTTCATTTCGTCATTCCCAGCTTCAGCTTCATTTTGTCATTCCTAACTTCAGCTTCATTTTGTCATTCCTAACTTCAGCTTCATTTTGTCATTCCTAACTTCAGCTTCATTTCGTCATTCGTATAACATTGGTTTCATTTCTTCGTTCCCAGTTTCAGCAATTTGAGCGACATTGTCTGGTCTCCATCATCGGTAAATAGTGATGCCCAGAATTTCATCCATTTCCTTTTAAATTTATTGCAATACGAATATTTTTATTATTCTGTTTTCCCATAAATGGCTTGCTGTGAAGAGTAGCATACAAATTCAAATGAATTGAGTTAACTTCCAGAACCTTAAAGTGCGATTCTACCCTGCCTGAACCGTGTGAGAGGGTTTTTTACATCATTATTCTAGTTAAGTGATAACCAAAAGGATGTTAAAACACTCATTAGGAATCCTATTATCTAAAGTTTTTAGGTATTGGAAAATTTGCTCAGTATTCATTTCGAAATTTTGCCAGTGTGAATTAAATTTCCCACATAAAAATCATGAATTAAAGTTCATAAAGCCAATTAAGTCAATTAGTGAAATTTATATGCATAAATTTTACTCTGCATCAGTAAAAAGCTTGCTTGTATGTATGTGATAGAGTTTTCCAAATGCTCATACCGCACAGTAAATCTGATCAGTAAATTAAATATGGATATCAAAACCCGTAGACTCAAAATAAGTTTGGCCGAAATTGAAAGGTTGCAGTTAAGACTACTAAGCGCCGAGCTTAGATGTTACTTTTTAGTACAGTAATGATGTCCATAAATGAAGTAACTTTTTTGTCATTGATATCTGAGAAGAAGCTCAACATTGTACTCATGAGGGAGATGTATGTAAGAGATAATTCATGGAAAAAAAAGATTTAAGCAAAGACATTCTTTTCGAAAATTGATGGAACTTGAACTCCCTCCAATAAATGATGCTAAAAAGGATTTTACTCATTAAAATAACGATAGTACATTTTGTCAAGCAAGGAGCAGCAGCGGAGCCGCAGCTATGCAGCGCACGAGAGCGCCTCATTCTGCCACAAAAACAAATGTATGAGTGCGACCACCAGGAAATAGAGCCGTGGCCGCACATTGGTGTCGTCTATGTAGATGCACTCAATCATTAATGGGTGTAATCAAGCGCAACGCCACCGCGACCGTCACGTAATTGACCGGCAAATGACCGCAATTCGCCGTAACCGAGATATTGATTGCGGTGTCCGGAGTTCTACTTGCCCCTGGAACGAGGCTTCTTTCGAGTGCAAGTCGGTTCTTCAGCATCGTAGTGCACCTCTACGAGCTTATATTGAGTAAAATATTTTTATATGGTCCTTCACAAGGGGTAAAAAGTAAGTGGCGTGTAAATATGAGTCACACCAGAACGCAATTGATTAAGTTAGCTGAGAATATAACATCAGAAAGGGAGACAGACGTGACTTTTTGACGGCCATTTATTCCTGAATGTTTGTCAGAAATTATTACCCAATTATTTCATGTGTTCTGGAATTCAATCATTAATATTGGCAATTACAATACAAAAGACTTAATTTGAGATCCATCAATAATTATTCGTTCTCATTTAGCACAATGTTCTCAAACTTCAGAAACACTGGAAGTGTACGCGACAGTAAGTTATTCTGATAACCTCCTATCGGCTCGTGCATCAGTGACTAACACTTGACTTAGACACAATTGTGAGGGGAAAAAATGAAATAAGTCGATTTCTAGAAAATTTTCCCCTTAAAATATCAAGGAGAATCGATGTAGCTAAAAAGATCACTATTAAATCAAACGTTTAGGATAAAAAAATCCATCTTCAGGGCTCTGAAAAAAAATCTTAGTGTGATGAATTTAGAGACTAATCTCTATTTCAGAATCAACGAAGAAAGCATTCCTAATGAAGCGATAATCACAAAACAAAACAAACAAAACAAATGTTGAAAATTGTGACAATGAAAAGCTTTAACGCTGAGTCGCATTTGTTTATTGAGGGACTTTTTTCTCAATGCTGCACAGACTCTTCAGTACAGGAATTAAAAGAATTAGGTGTTGAACCGAAAATGTTCGAAATTTGTACTTTGTAAGCATAGCCCGTATTAAAGCTGTGTTCTCTAATTGACGAGAGTTGGCCTGGACAGGTGATTGCCATTACCGGGAAAGCTAAAGGATAGAGGGAAATTTTCTACCGCGTCGGCAGTAAGCTTTCCAAACCATATAAATTTATTTTATTCACAGCTGTACTCTCATGAAGTGAAACAACGATGAATGTTTCATAATGAAATTATAAATATTACATTTTAACGAAGTTGAATGAGATTCTTTAAAAATTCAACTTAGTTGAATATATGTGCGAATTTGAGATTTTACCATAACACTCAGTATGCCTTAATTTTTTCAGCCTAGCTTCTTCACCTCTCAACCTTTGATCTGTGTGAGTAGAAAAGGGTAGTCTTCATTGCGTATTGGCGCTTAGGAGTGAATAAGTTGTCTCGCACCCAACATAACTTGCAAATTGTGAAATACTTATACAGGGTGGCATATAATAGTACTTATAGGGCGATTCTTAGGAAATCTTACTCTCAAAATAAAAAGAAGTACCAACGTTACAGCAAACTTCTATCAAAGCAAACGTCTTGGCATAAAATTATCCCATCACCAATGCTGGAAGAAATAAAAAGTATTTTCAGTCATGAATAAGATGTTTAAGGTCTTAATAAAATTACGAAACAAAAACGCCCAAAAAAGTCCTCTAACGACTAAGCACCGAATGTAAGCTTAAGTATGTACTTTGTACACACAGTACATACAGGCGCACACAACCATACATACACACGCACTCATACACATACACATTATATATATATATATATATACACATACGCACACACACTTAAGGCACCTCAGCATACCGCAAGTTAGGAAGTAGGGGCTACAAATAATTCATTCCTTACTTATGGTGGCCCATAAGTGAGTAACCTTTTTAAAATTATTATAGCTATAAAACGAAAAAATGGTTAGGAGATTTGGTTAATTCAGAATGAAAGAAAAATTCAAAGCTTAATATAAATTTACAAATGAAATAATAAAATACGTTTAACTATGGAATACAATATCCTTTAAATGACCCCCATTATTAGTCAAACAATGGCATGCTCTTTCAACGGGGTTGTTCATGGACTTTCCTTAGTGTCTTTGGTGAAGTGTTGCTGATCTCTTGAATGATGTTTAGTTTCAATTACTACAGAGTATCTGGCATTTCAATGTAAACATTTTTCTTTAGGCATCCCCACAGAAAGAAATCAGGCACACTTAGATCTGGAGATCGAGGCGGCTACAGTATATCACCAAAGCTAGAAATTATTCTGTCTGGAAAAATTGCTATTAACATTTGCATTGTTCCTATGTTTTGATTGTCGGTAGACTTGATAAGCTGTTAGAAAACTTCTAAATCTCCTCATTTATTCTAAATTAACTTAATCTCTTTACCATTTGAAGTTTTATGGCAATACTAGTTTTAAAAAGGCACCTTACTTATGGGCCACCCTGTATAAGGACCTTAATATCATGTTGGTCGAACAAAATAGAACTAAACATCAGGTGAAACAAATGATGAAAAATGAGCATTCTAAAATTAAATACACGATAGATCTAACGAAGAATTTCACTCAAACTCTGAAATTATTTGTAATCAACGTTTCACAATCCTGATTGACGCTTGAGAACCGCTGAGGGGGCCAAAAATAAATCTGCTCGTGCTGTTCTTTATTCTGAACAAAAATTTCCGAATAACACTTAATATCATCTGATGCAAATTTTTCGAATCAAAGGATAGTGAAGATGAACTCTTTCATTAATTTCATACTAAGTAAAAATAATCGAAATCGGTAAATCACCTCCTAGCACAATGAGATGTACTCGAGGGCTGATGTAGACTTTTTCATTTCGAAATCATCCAGGAAACAATATTTCGAAGTAATGCCCTAGATATCTTGCCAGCGGCAGAAAATTGTTTCTACAGCCTATCCTGTTAACATCATAGGTTTAAATCTAACCTGTCGCAGAATAAACTCTTGAATTTCTATCACAGCATAATAAAGAGTGAATGTACCTCAACTGTTACAACTCACAAAAGCGTGACGCAGGTACCCGAGTTTACTTGTGCAGCCATCTTCATTCCATGTCGCGAGGCAGAGAAGTTCTCTGAACGAACAGAAAAAGCTCACTATTATACTGAAAACTTTTGAATGAGCTGAGACTAAATTTTTCGGAATTATACTTAATAAAATAATTGCTCAGATTTCACGCCGTTTGGAACTTAGTAAATTAATGGACGTTCTCACCCAGAATATTTAGTTCCGTACTTTTTTCTTTTTGATTCCGTTCACGTTTATGTTTTCAGTATGAGTCAACTGACTATTGGAATATGAAGTAGCATGATAAATATTTGAAAACATGAATAACTCATATAGGAAACGTTCGAAATTCGAAAAAGTATTTACAAAAGCTGTGAGAGTACAAATAAAACGTTTGAAAATAGGACTGGAATACTCCTCATCGCACACCACGGAGAAAGCGGAGAAACGATGTGACGCATGTAAAATATCTCCTTGACGTTTTGAGGGCATCTAATAGGAAGTACTCCAATTCTAATTTCGCAAATAAATTCAAAATTATGGACTCAAAGAGGTAATTAAATACACAGAAGTAGAAGAAGGAGCGAAAGAAAGTTAAAATGAAGGATATTTCACTGCACAGGCGATGCATTTGTGAGTTTTTAAAATTTCATGCCGCTCAGTCTGTTTCGATTGGCTCAGATATTTCAACGAGAAAGTGAACAAGGGAGTAAAAAGATTCCGAGCCCCCTTTAACCATCACCTGCATTTTTAACCTATTCTAACTTGCTAATTAATTGTGCATCTCAATAGCCTAACTCACACTTCTGGCTTTCATTTTCAAGTATTGCTAAGCTAAATGAAAATGAACGAACAAAGATGTAGTTGGTTAGATCAAACATGCCTTTTTGACAATTCTTTAGATTGCACGAGAAAAACAAACAGTTACTTGAAGGTGAAGGAAATTAATCTAACGAAATTGGGAGCAATTGCATTCTTGAAATTTCCAGAAAACATTAGAACAGATGTTTTTTGGTGCATGGAGTTACAAATTAAATGAAAATGAAGCACAAGTTGCGATAGGCATTGGCAGATTGTTTTACTGAAATAGTGAGTGCACGTGTCGCATGCACTACGGAGAAATCATAGGGCAATAAAATATATATACCTAATTTTGAACAAGAATCTTCGTTGTTTGCATCTGTTGAGTAAATTATACACGTGACGATAATTCGTTGCCTGGTATGTGGTAAGCAGGGATACCCTAGCGTTCCTGAGGTTCACGAGTATGAGTGGGTGATAATACAGTAGTATTCTCAGGAGGAAGAGCTCCTGGCTCACTGTCCCGACTCTTTTGGTACTCCACATCTCTTCTATGCATGAGCAACATTACTCCACGTCACGTCTCTGCATGAGCAACGTTATGGTAGTGCTGCCATTTCATAAGTTTTGCGGCATTATAGGGTGTTCGGCTGCTGCTCTTGAGTGCACTCCCTAAGTTTGCTGCCAACGAGGGAATACATTTTATCGCAGTCGTAGAGTAGGGTAAAAATAATAACATTCAATAATATTCGATAAATCACGAAAATCATTTAATATGGTTAGTCATTGAAAGAAATACAAACTCTACTACTGCATGGTAATGATTAAAAAATTAAAAAATATTTAGCTTGAATACATTTCGTCATGTGCAATATAAAACGAGCGAAACCTGTAATTTATTTTAAATTGTCATTAACATTGATTAATAATAAAAGGCGCACATTTGAAAATGCCCCACCGTAAATCAGAGCGTCAAAAAGTACGGGCTGTGTAGAGTGAAGCATTGCAGTTCAACTGTCGCCTGTGAGCTACGGGCGTGACCGAGCGCGCCACCGTCACGGCGACACAAACACTTGCCTGGCCGCTCAAGACGCAGCCATCGCTTCGCAGATCAAAAAATAATAATTCGCAGACCCGTATCGAGTGAGGTGGCGCCTTAATATATGCATAGCACTGAACTAGAAGATTTGGAATAATTTCTTGATTGTGCGGCAAATGATGTCATGGTTGATAGGATCATTTATTGGAACAGTCGGTACAATTGCAACAGCTTAGTAGTAAAGTAACTTGAAAAATGAGTGGTTAATAAAAAAATCTATCAAATCAAATTCTGAGGTAATTTACACTTATGGTTTCAAGAAAAACTAACGTAATGCAGATTACTACGAATAGTTATGTAGTAATTCAATGTCTATTTTTATACTTTGAAAAATTTTAGTTCATTATAGAAGATGCAAAGACTAAAATTTTTCAAATTTTGTTTTTAGTATGATTCACTGAGCCGAATAGCTTACTCTAATTCGTAAAGGAGCCTCATTTTTTGCTAAAGTTCTAATGAATTTGAATTTGTTCCACATAATGCCACACATACGTGAGCTAGGTTTTCTTGGGCAGGAATTAACACTTAGACCGTGACCTGAGGCGTCGATGGTCACGGAGGGGATTTTTGTGATGCTGTTCACCGACCAGTAGTCAAAAACTCTATTTTCATGAATTCGGAATCAAATGTAAACGATGACACGATCCAGTCAATGTTTGTTTTTTTCTAAATTGCTTACTACAATTAACTCAAAGTTCGAGTTGAAAATTTAGATTCATGTTAACCCACGGCGGTCCAGGCGTAAAGGACGAAGTGGGATCTCATAATAATATATATATTGGTATTTGTATTATATATGACAAACTTTTTCCTCTTAATCTAAATTTTTAATGAATTCTGTTGTATTACAAAATGGGAAAATTATAAAATGAAATGTAGAAGGATTTCAGCAACGTTGTATTCCAAGCTACTTGCCATTAGCCATTGATACGCTTTGGAAACGTTTTGTGGAATATTTGGCACTACATATAGGCGACACTTGCTTTGACTCCAATTCCGTACAATACTTTTAATACACCATATTTCCATCAGGCAATGATTTAAGATTTCGCTGATAGAGAAAGATGCCGAAAAATTAAAGCTCATCTCCTATTAAAAGGTAATATTTTTTAAATTTAAAATTCAAAGACCTAACCGCTGGTACAGCAAAATATGAACAGGAATAGACTAAGCTATATATTTCATTAAATATCATGAACGGTCTTAGGACTAGAAGATAAGTTGGTAAATTCAATAAAGGACTCAACACGTTCACTATACGTTTCCTCGGTTGCCACGGTCTGTTTGGTTGGGTTGGAAGAAGCAGAATTAAACAGCCATATTTACTGCTTGATTATATTCTTATCCTTCCTAACAAGCGGTAAAAATATAATTGCACAATAATATTTTAAGTTGTACGCCTTAGTCCAATTCAAACAATGGTAGAGAATTCAGTGAAATAGTAGCCAATGTTATTGACACGTAAATGAGCAATTGGCCGAGTGGTACATTTATGTGCTCATACGTAGTGAAGGTGTTCAATGAAATGTTGCAATCGAGTCGCACATGCATTTGAATCATGCAAAATTTGACTAACACCTGCCTAGATTATCAAGTGCAAAGGATAACAACAACCTTACATTGTGCCAAAGTTTTACATTTCTACAAAAAATTCAGAGATTTACACAAAATGATGATACAATTGCACGGTTGAACAACGCACGTTCTCACACTTCTCATGGATCTATCTACTTCACATCCGCTAATTAAAAATTTTACCTCAGCTCCCATTACTTATATTACTCTTGCTTATCCTGTCAAGTATTTTTATCTTTTCATGCTCATTAAAACGCAGTAAAACAGTAAGCACAACGCATTCATGGCACTTGAATTATTTATCATATTAAAAAATGAGACATATTTCGAAATGCAACCAAGAAACATAGGAAACGTGAGAAAAAAGTCATTTATCAAAATGTCAAATTCTGATGAATGATTTAATGGTTTAAAATTTTCAGAATAATTTATTCTTTTCATTTCGAGAGTGTTATTTTATGCGTTATAGCTTGACACAATAAACGAAAGCAGACTCCTAAGGCTTTGATGATCATCTGCGTCCCTATTGAAATTGGCAACAAGCATATCAATCTCAGGTCGAATACTGACCATGATAGACAAAAATTAGGTTCGCTACGGTGGGTGTATTTCCTGTAATGTTATAGCACCCAACCACAGTTCGACAAAACTGTCAAGTTCGCCAAACAGCGAAGAGAACAACGTTTTGCAAAATCCACTCGAAAAAGAGGAAATGCTCACTTGACGTCCGACTTCAGTGTCATTATTGATGCGGTATATTGTTCAAAACTCTCACGCGTCCCACTGCTGACGCTCAAAAGAAATGTTTCTTGGTTCGATTGCTGCAATAATTTCTTTATAAAATGAGCCAAGTATACAGCTGTTTCGGCGTTAATAATGTTTCACGCATCATTTCGCCGATCATGCCACATTTCAAGATCAACGCCTGCCCCAAAGATACTTATCCGATGGGAGCACATAGTTTTTTTAACCATCCCAAAATTCGATATCCAGGTCCGCTTTAACACGCCCTACCCCCATGCAGATGACCATGAAGCCTGAAGTGGAGCGCTGCAACGCTCCCCAGGACTGCGCAGGCTGTGGCAAACGCATCGCAGAGAGGTAAATATTGACGGAAAATTAGTTTCCATAAAATTTAAACGTAGGCATTTAATTTTGAGTAGTTGCTCTAGTGTGGATCATTTACATGATTGCAAGAAATACATCAACGGTGAAGACATAATTTTTTTCGAAATTAATTGTTTGTCGTCAACCACACAGATTCTTCGTTAAATAAGGACTTATTCTACAGAGGTTACAAATTTTCCACTGTCTCTACACTTAGTCAAAAACAGTTTTTCGATTGGACATTATTTGAGGCAAATTCGTTTACAATAATATCAACTGCACGATGTCGAAAACAATAGGAAGGAGGGTAATTGTCTGCAGCAGAGCTTATGCTTGGAGTAAAAAATTGTTAATTTTTCAGCAAAATTTTACCTAGGCACTGTGACGTAAGAACTCAATCTCGCTCCAAATTTCGATGAAAAGCACACTCAACTATGATTATAAAGCAAACAAGTCTTGAAACACAAATTTCACAAATTAAATAAAATTTCACGTTATTTTACGGCAACCACGCAGAGGTATCAACTTTTGCAGGTCTCATAAATTAAATCAAAATTTTACGTTATCTTAAACTCATTGGAGACATTTGTGGAAAAGTTGGATGCGTGCAATGTTTACAACAATATAATCGAGAGCCGCTCCAGCTTGAGTTTGGGTAATAAGATCTGAGAACGTTTATACTCTTACTCATGTAGAGGATTTAAGGATTCAAGTGGAACTTACATTTTGAGCGCATGGCAAACATACGAATGGAATTCTAATTCTTACTTATATGACTAAAAATTTTCAATACGAAAATTAATATTAACTATGTACTTGCGTTGCTGATTCCTGGACAATGACAAAAAACGTTCTATTTGTTATTTATTTGTTCACAATAAATGTCTTTGGCCGCGATGAGTGAAAGCTGTGCATGGACGTAGTAAAATTCGAAGGACTACGTTAGTGGGTTCATAGGACGGGATGCTGACAGAGAGAGAACATAACATGTGTTGCTGCGGCGCCGCCAGGTACCTGCTGAAGGCGCTGGAGCTGTACTGGCACGAGGACTGCCTCAAGTGCGGCTGCTGCGACTGCCGGCTGGGCGAGGTGGGATCAACTCTCTTCACTAAAGGCAACCTCATCTTGTGCAAACGCGACTACCTCAGGTGCAATGTTGCATTTGTGCAGTTCTTATGTTTTCCTGATTGCTGCGAGGGCTTTGTAGCTGTATACGTCACTAAGAGGAGCAATGAGTAACCCAAAATTAAGTGCCTAAGTAAGAGTAACCCAAACTAAGATCATAAGTAATGTGCATAACATAAAAAATGCCAAGTAGTTGTCACCTTATACTTAAAATCTATAAATCTTTTACTCATAGCAACATTGTTGAGGCACAAGTGAGGTTCGAGTTTGTTAATTCCAGATTGATTCGATTAAGATTAATTAAATAACAAAATCTTAAAATAGGTTCGTAAACTTAACAGCTCACAATGCCCTCACTCACAGAGTGTTCTGGCACCTCAAAAAATTTTGTTTTTCGTTCATAATTTACTGTAGAAAGAAAGGTAACTGTAGAAGGTAAGATAAAGAAATCAGAAGACGTGATGTATAATATAATTTTATTCATGTACATAAATTTTTAGGAACAAATGAGCAAAAAAAGTTGTCACAAAACCTCCAAAACATCAGAACCAAAAAGAAACCGGACATGGTTATAAATATGAATTAAAATTGCAAAACTGCTTGAAGACTTATAGTGGTAGCAAAAAAACATAATATATATAACTTAAATATATTTTTAGAATTTAATATCATGCATTTTAGGATAAAATATTAGCTAAATCCAGCATTTGCTACGACCAGTTACTTTAGTATTTCACCGATCACCATGCGAACAGAAAGCAGCAGTCAGGTGAGGATAAATGTAAAAATTATTGACATTACAGAAATCAGCAGTCGAGTGCCGATAAATACACAATGGTTGTAAAATGAAATTGTAATAACTCGAACATGTTTCATCGAAGGGGGGCGCCACAGTCAACAGTTCATGATACTACGACCAAATTCAAAGATTATAACAGCACAATCAATCGTCTTCGAGCCGTGCTATCGGCAAAAGTTCAGGCAGTGCGACGATTCAAGTAGTCAGACAAGTCCTTGCAAACCCTAAATTTCCCGTAAGAACATCTGAGACTAATGTAAGCATATGAGAATGTCAGTCTCATCAAAGTGCCCAATATCTTCCTCATGGATAAATTTAAAGGACGACTTTTGAAGTTTACGAGAGAAAACGTAGAGAAGCTTTCTTTCTATTGCAGTAGAAAATTATAATCAAATGGAACCAAATTTTAACTTCTTGTCTACATGAAACAAAACACGTTTTTCGTAAATATGGAGAGATAAAATAACCTTAAGAACACTGTCCTCAGGACGGATTAGGTTCCCTCATGCTATGGTGCTCATTATTGCAGCTGGTGTCTTCAGAGAGTAAATGGAATCGCGAAATAAATAGATTGCTTGGAGATTACAAGGATTTATTTATTTGTTAAAAATAAGCTAGGAAACGATGTATAGGACGTCGTTGGATCTTTCGCACTATCGAGATCCCAGTCCTGTCACAGAGGTTGTGTCCAAATGACTCCAAAATGTCTTCATGCCAAAATAATTTGCGTCAGGCTGGCTATCTATGACACCAGTACTCAATCTGTTTAAGAATCTTTGGTTTGGCTTCAGGACTCAGAATCAACAGAGAAATTCAAAGAACTTGCACTTGGAGCTGTTTGCAATGAAAAATGAGCCAAAATTACTCGGGAAGATTTTTCTAACTCAATTAAGAAGTACACATTAGATTGAAAAAGGAATCGATTTGCAAGCCAGACCATTGATGATTGAAAAGTTCATCACCGTCCGTTAAATTTTTGGTTATTTTTTGAGAGGTTTTGCAATAACTTAGGTTCTATTTGAGATGTATTTTCAAAAATTCACTTGATTACAAATAAATTATATGGTTAACGCTACATTTTTTCTCGAATTTCAACATCGCTTTTTCTTTAGTTTGAAAATTTTGAACAAGAAACAAAAAATTTCCGTACAATTTCTGAGGGTACTGCATACTTTTCTCAAAGAACTACATGTCATCGAACTACCTTAATTTAAAGCCATTGTTTGTCTCACTGTCTAAAATTAAGTATGATGGTGTAATCAATATCACGTACAATACTGAGAAACATAGAGTAGCTCTTTCGCTGTTGGTGATAAATACGTTTGTATCTATAATACAGTTGAACATAGTGATGGTGCAGGGAGGCACCGAGTTATCGCATCAGACTCCGCGTTTGAAAACCATTCATGTCTCTAACGATTATTGTCCCCGAACTCCATAAACTCTCCTTCTCTATTCATCCCCACGAAGCTCAATGTAACGACACTACGGAATATCACACTTTCCGTGCCCTTACTACTGTGCACTCTATTCTCTTTCATTATATTGCGCATAATGCTCTTATGAGATATAGAGGGCAGAAAATCAAGGGATTTGTTGATCAGGCTGTTCGGCACGACGGGCTACTGCTCGGCATGTTCGAAAGTGATCCCCGCGTTCGAGATGGTGATGCGCGCACGCAACAACGTGTACCACCTCGAGTGCTTCGCCTGCCAGCAGTGCAACCACAGGTTAGTCGCTGCCAAGTCACAAGGTTACTCAGATTGGTCTTTTTCTAGCATAAAGCGTGAATTAGGCATTTCACCTCAGGTTTCTATGTATAAATTTTATTAAACAACAGGCTAATTATGGGAGTTTTGCAATAGCAAATGGATACTTGGGTGCCGTTAGCGTCTGAGTGCGATAATTTTAAGTAATTAAGAAACAAAATAAATTTCAAATAATAAACCGTTGTACAGAACGATCCATTTCACACCTGTAAAATTACTTAGATTTTGTTGAAATTCAATGAAAGTTCGTGATAGTATTTTCTTATATATCTTTTACGTTTAGATGGTTTAAGAACTGACGAGAAGTTCATGCATTTTCAGAAAAGGGAAATTTAAGATGTTTTTCATTCGTGTTTACTATAAATACTTTGTTTCTTCCGATATGCTAGGAGATAATTATATCCAATTATATTACTGTTCTTTACTATGAAATTAACCACACTATAGACTGAGGTGATCTAATCTATATGACTAATACTGTACAATCCATCTTATAAAGCTTTGATAGTCTTGCTTGTTTGGTTGCATGTTCTCGTGTCCACATCTACGCTATTCTTTAAGTAATTATTTCAGACAAAATTCAGCCCTCTGCTTCCAGTTTCAAGACAGGGTGGAGTTCAGCTTCCTTTAACACGTTATAGATAAAACAGGTCTCTCACTCATACTTAAGTAGGAAGAAATTAACGTTCGTTTTCATCCTTTACGCTGTATTGCGGATACGGTATGTTTCAAGAGTAAATTGATTAACGAAGAATATTTTCCCATAAATATTTAGCAATTTTTTTTATGAAAATATCTTAAATTTAAATTGAATTATTATACCATCGTAAAAGTATGCTTAGGAACCGCTCGCTAGATTAGAAATAAGAGATGAAGAGCTTGACCCAAGAGGTAACGAATGGTGTAGGTATTAAAGCATATTTAAAAGCTTTGGTAATTTTGGTAGATAGCTTGATTGCTTACTAAAGTTGCAAACCTGTAGCTGTCCACTTTGTTTCAAGTTATCTCTTAAATTGAAATTCAACATTCTACTTTGAATGATGAACATAGACAAAATTAAAAATTCCCACACCCTGTATTGTGGCTACGATCTGTGACATATACAGTACATACTGTATTTTACGGAGAATTTTACCAAACAAGTTGAATAAGAGAGCCGCTGCGTCAGTCCTAAACTTAAAAAAAAGATTGTACGACAAACAGGTGAGCAGAAAAGAGACACGATTCAGCCCCTTAACATCCGTGTACGGGTACATTGGTATACGTGATCTGAGGTACCTAATATCTGTTCAATCAAAAACAGTTTTCAATAATAAATTGTATGATAGGTCTGAGGCCGGAGGCATTGCAGCTTGTCGCACACTGGCTTCAGAACAGAACCGCCGCCGAAGCTTCCGAAGCCTCAGAACAGAACAGAAACGACGTTCAGCTCGCACACTGGCGCAGAAGCCATCAGAGCGGAACCGACACAGCCAGTCTTCAGTTAGCTTTGGCAGAAGAAAATCGTGCTTTGCGTTCTTCAAAACCATAGAAAATTATTGAAGCATTACGTTAATTCCAGTTACATAAGATGAGCGACTCACCGCTCAGCAGTGATGAAGAAGTATTAGCGCTTTGTTTAGCACTAAAAGCTGAAGAGGAGAAGAAAGAACAATTATCATTATTACTAGTATTATTACTTTTATTATTATTATAATTAAAAGTTTTAGCCTCCCTTAACCACGACAAAGATGCTCCATGAGAGGAAGGATGAAGTGACCATTTAGTATGGAGTTGAGGAAACGCGAAAACTATGCACAAGGTGCATAGAAACAGTAAGCTAAGAAAGAAGATCATGAAACAAGAAAAAGTTGAAAAAGAAAGTGAAAACAGGTGCTGAAAACAGGACAGCAATGAACCGGAAAAAGATGGTCCATAACAAAATAAAAACCTATTCTATTTTAACAAAAAGAAAGCCTACCTAACCTTTAGCTCGAGCCCTCACATAGTCCCCCTGGGAGCGCTAATTCCCATAGACACAATAGTTGTATCCCCAGAGAGGGAAGAAATAATAAAAAGGAGCAAAAAAAGTGGTTGCACGATATATGCGGTTCAAGAGAGGAAGAAGGGGCACACAAAACATTGTTTCCGCATTCAAAGCAAGACAATAATAAATTCTTCCAATATTTTCGCATGAGCAATGAAAATTTTCGTGAACTCCTATCGCATATGGAAGAAACTCCTATGCAACCCCCTCAAGCACACCCGCAGCAGCCGTTCTGCGCATGCGCAGCCCGTCAGACGCTTCAGAACCTTCGGAAAAATATCTTTCAAAGAATTCTGAGGCAGTTCGGTTCTGATCTGAGGCAGTGAGCGTTGCCAGGTACAAATGTTCATTTTCGATTTCTTTAAGACATTTCGTTTCCGATCTGACGCGTCGGTTCTGAGACAGTGTGCGGCATGCTTTAAATAACGCCCTTATTTTCACGGTGCGGATACACATGTTGGTTATTTGGGCCTCCTTACCTAATGAGTCAGTGGTGGTCTGATGAAATATAGGTAAATTAAGTACGTGAAAAGTTCCATTTATTTGGAACTGATTTTATTTCTAGCACGACACTACTATGTTAATTGTTAAGCAAATAATGCTGTCATCACTACATTTAAATACTCAAGGTAACATGAAGTTAACGCTATTGTATGCGTTGCCTCTATGGCAGAACTTCAGATACTAAAACGTGAGTGCTAGCATACGTGCTAGCACTACCACTAAAAGTACAACAAAGATGACGTCAGCACTAATACTCGTACAGGTGTGTCACTCCCAATATAACTTCAGGCAAGTTGGCGTCAGCACTAAAACAGGTCTTGGAGCCTCCAGAAGCCTGCTCTATAAAGAGTAACCCACAATCAAAGCAAGCCAACTTTGAGAGGGCAGCACTGACTCTCCCTCAGTTTGGTTCCCCTCGTCGCCACTATCTGTTCCGTCGATCGGTCTCTCAAGCGCCCTCTCAATAGCTCTTGAGCGGTCTCGGACGACCCTCCTCAGTTTAATCAGGTCGTGTTTAGTTTAATTGCCTAAACTTGCCGTGCCTCACTAAGCCTTCCCCTCCTGTCACGGTTTCTTCTCTCAAGCTGCGGTATACAGGATACGAGCTTCCATTCTCTGATCTCACGCAGGAAATTGATCCCAAGCAAGTCACACTGGAAAAATTTTAGGAATGCATTTCCTGGTCTGAATTATTGTCGTTCGGTGTTGCTACTCGTAGAGGGGTGGTCATTAGACAAAGAAAGCCTAATTGTATCGCTCATAAAGAATACAAAATTGGGAATTTGTTCTTATTTAAAGGAAGCTCGAGGCATTTCCCTTCCATGCCTGGGATGAGAAACGTAACGTCTAGCTTTCAATATCCAGCTAGCTGTTAAGTTGATTATTATTTATCTCACTCGACAATTACGATAGCTTGTAGGAGGATATAAATTGAACTATCATGTGCTGTGGGTTTATGATGACATTGGACTAGAACAACGATGTAAGAAACTCCATGGGCTCGATCCTATTGCGGTATTTCATTCTTCAAGTATTGATATGAGTTGTAATAAAAAAATCCCTAAATAACGCGACAGTGAATGTACTGCTACAAATAAGTAATAAATTGTCATTATCCGTGGTAGAATTCTGCAACTTTATTCTCAGAATAAATAACCTATTGCATAAAATAACAAGCGGACCTCTTGTGCTTTAGCGATTGAGGCAATCCTCGGGCTGAAAAACCAGAAAAGTAAGTACAAAGAGGGAAAGTGGAGCTTGAGATCGGCGAAACCTCGGCTGTTGATCTGCGTCCGACATTTGTGGTCGACGGCTGCCTAATCTGAGCGAGTAGGGATCAATCGAGTGGAGCTCTGCAAGTGGGAAGGGTTGGCTGGGCGAGCGGCAGGGATAGAGACCAGCGCTGGCTGCTCCGTGGCAGGCCGCGGCACGAGCGGAGTGTGTGAAAAGGGCGAAGAAAGGAAAGGAATGTGCGAACACAAAGTCGAATACTGTATTGTTCTTGGGAAACTGGGTTGAAGAAGTGGTAATAAATTTTCCAAGGGGAGTTGAGAAGAGAAAATAACTTAGAGACACACAGAAAAGAGGTAGTTTAAATTGAAAAACATATACTAGAAAGAGGAAAAATGAAGGGCAGGAAAAATGGTGAGCCTGAAAGTACGCATGGAAAATTAATCACTCCTTCAAATTTTGGGAAATTAACATGTGTTTCAGATATTTGGACCAAGGAGAAAGTTGACTAAGTATTTTGAACGAAGGAAGACGTGAACCAACGGCGATGTACGGTAATGATAGCAAGATTAGTTCCATCCGAAGAGTCGTCTGTGTGAGCCGACGGCTGCGAGAGGCATGGGCTAGAAAATGAGAGCACCGGTGCAGGGAAGGGTTGGCAGGGAAAAAGTCTGAGTCAAGGAAAATTTTGTATTGGAAAGAAGCTTTCATGGGAAAGTGTAGAAAGGAAGTAATGAAATGAAAAAGGAAAACACTATCAATAGATTCAAACAAAAACTTACACTGCCATTTAATACGCTGTGGACTCAGAAGAAAGGTGGAAGAGTGACCGGATTGTAAAGGGGAAGCGGAATCCCCGAAAAATCCCCGAAAAATTGTTGAGGCAGCAGATAATACGCGAGTTGATACGAGCGTTTTCGTGGATGAAGCAGTTGAACTCTCAGGAATCAAAATGCTGTACTGGACATGAAGCTCTTAAAGAAGCTTGAGCTAGTACTCATGAGGAACTAGGCATTTTTAGTTGTCTCTGGCCCATACTCAAGAGAAATACTATACTATAACGAAATACTATAACGTTGAAATAAACATATTTTCCTCAATTACCGTGAGGTAGAATATGATTCGCTAAAGATTTACAAGGAATTGAAATGGGAAAAGTATTGGAGAAAAATTCGTACCGTGAGAGTGGCAGAGATATGAAATGTAGAAGTTAGGAAAATATTTTTATTACGAACACGAGTGACAGAATGATAGCCTCAATTAATATGATGAAGATAAATAGATTTTTGAATTAGGTTAGGTATTTACAAAACATGTTCAACATGACGCCCATCTGTTGCGATGTAAACGTTCAAACACCGGTGTAACGATTACCAAACACGATCGAAGACACCGGGAGTTTTATGAATCCTTGCGAAGGCTTAAATAATGCTACCGATGAGGTCTTCTATGCAATGAATCGGTGTTTCGTACACTGAATTCTTCAATTCAATTTCAATTTCCCCAGAAGAGAGCAATATCAGGAGACATTGGTGGCCATGTGATTGGTGGCCAATATCAGGAGACATTGGTGGCCATGTGATTGGTGGCCAGTATCAGGAGACATTGGTAGCCATGTGATTGGTGGCCAATATCAGGAGACATTGGTGGCCATGTGATTGGTGGCCAATATCAGGAGACATTGGTGGCCATGTGATTGGTGGCCAATATCAGGAGACATTGGTGGCCATGTGATTGGTGGCCAATATCAGGAGACATTGGTGGCCATGTGATTGGTGGCCAATATCAGGAGACATTGGTGGTCATGTGATTGGTGGCCAATATCAGGAGACATTGGTGGCCATGTAATTGGTGGCCAATATCAGGAGACATTGGTCGCCATGTGTCAGAGGCCGCCACGGCCTCTGACAGAACATCTTCTGTAAATATTTAACCTAAATTAAACATTTGCTGCTTGTGGTCATAATAATCAAGCTTTTTATTCAGTTTCTTGAGTTCATAATAAAGATGCTTTCCTAACTTCAACATTTCATTTCTCTGTCACTCTCAAATCACGAATTTTTCTCTACTACGTTTCAAATTTCAAGTCCTTATGACTCTTTAACGAAGCATTTTTCGGGTTATTGAGCAGAAAGTGTTTATTTTCAACACACCCAACCTTATGTTGAAGTCTTTTCAACAAAGTGTCGATCACCCTGTGTGTAATTCTGATAAATGTCCTGCAAAATAAGCTTCATAGCCAACAAATCCGTAACAAAAGTGCACTTAAATTTTAGATCGAGTTAATTTTCTTTACAAGAGAGAAAATATGTTGTGTCTGAATTCTGACTTCCCCTTTGTCGCCTAAGGCTGTACTTGGAATTTATAATGAGAAAATTGAACTGATGAAATTAATATACTTATTTCTTGGACCTATTATTTCAAGAAAATACCCCTGATAAAAATTGTTCATGTGACCTGTTATTTTTTCCTCGCAAAAATGAAATTACAGTAGAAACGGAAGAAGAAGGAAGCTTCAAAAGTTAGAAATGATAGAGTTAAATGTTAGTGAACATAATACGGGGAATTTCATAAGAGATACAACCATTTTCGAACAGTCTACTACATAAATAGAATATCCTGTAGTGAAGTTTTCGTTGCCAGGTGGCAAGATATTGGGAAAGCTACAGGGCCTTCTTAGTAAAAAGAGTTTGATGATGATATAATTTATGCCTAACTTTATCCTTAACAACAATATATCAACAAAAGCAGCTCATCTTTTAAATTCGTAATGTTTCAAGCACACCGTAATTCTCAATAAACCAACAAACCGCCTTCGCTTATCCGTTTTTTTATTTTAGTCTGTCAAAATCCTACGGTGGGAATGAATCAACAATTGTTCAATTGCATGCAAAAATAGCATACTAACGAACAATAAAACTGTGTTCATTTTAGGTTCTGTGTGGGCGACAAGTTCTACCTGTGCGACAACAAGATACTGTGTGAGTACGACTACGAGGAGCGTCTCGTGTTCGCCTCGATGGCGTGCTCTCCTTCCAGCCTAGCGCATCTCAAGCGACAGATCGGAGGCCTCGAGGTGAGGCGCTGGACCCACTGCTCCACCTCACTTTCCTCTGCTCTCTTATTTAACTTATTCTTCATTCTCCTGAAATTTATTGAACGGATGTCGTATGCCGTAGAAAAGGAAAAATGAAAGTATTATTACATTAACACTTTTACATTAACACCACGGAGGGAATTTTTTTAATGCAGCGGACCGGCCAGTAGCCAAAAACGCAAATTTCATAAATACTTGCTTAGAGCTAAATGAACGCACGATCTAGTTAATGGTCACTGTTTACAAAATTGCTAACTGTCCTACAATTCACTTTAAATTTGAGTTGAATATTGAACTTGAGTTTCACTAATTACGGCAAAGTGTTAATATTTTTTATGATTATTGAATTGACTTCGGCGGTGGTACACAGAAGAAGAATAATGACACCATTGCATTACCTGCTACATAAGGATATTGAATGAGGATCGAAAAGCATAAAACAAAAATGTAATAAACACCAATACATTCACCTCATTCTGATGCTTATTGAATGGACTTTGCCAGTGCTAGATGTAGAAAAAACTAATGCCTATATTTTAGCGTTCTTTTCATGCTCATTAAAGGAACTCATATTGTGGTATACAGAACATTACTGGTTGCTTTTCCAATTTCTCAGCCTTACAAAATTTTTCCAGTTCTTCACACGTTAAAAAACGAAGAAAATTGCTTATCATCTTTACTAAAACTCTCACTACACTTCAGCCTGATGATGATGTTCGTATATCGAAACGTTACTTTTTATAAATAGACAGTGATATCGAATTTTGTAGTGAGTGTTTTAGTAAAGATGATAAGCAATTTATTTCGGCTTTTAACGCGTCATGAACTGGAAAAATTACTGGTTACTATAACATTAATTTTCTCTTATTTCTTATAGTATGCACTTAATACGGAAGCCGACATTAGAATGCAGACATCATTGCGTAGTCATTTTCTTGTTGCTCGCTGCTTGTACTATTATAATTGTTACCGAAGAAAAAATTTGTAATACATTGGCATTCGCTTGTTTGATGCTCCCACGACTGTAACAACGGTAGACAAGAAAAGGTTGTTAGCTAGACAAATTAGCTAGACAATAACTATGAAGACTTGAAGGAAAGAAGCAATGAAAGAATGCAGTGTTTCGCGGGTAGTGAATTGTGGACGATTCACTTTTTTCTCCTAACGAGAAAAAGCATTGGGATCGCTCTGCTGCATGGACTCAATTTCACGATCTTCCCACTGAAAGCCAAGTATTTCTGCAAAATGCGAGCTCTAAAACATAAGATGCTTATGATTTTCATAAGTTTTCTTCTCATCATTTTATATAGAGTTACAAATAACTGAAACGAATACGTCACGGTACTTTTGATGGTACTCCTTACAATGTTAGGAGAGTCAGGTGTCGCTGAGGGGACTGAAATCATCGACAGTTAAATGAGAAGAAAATGGAAGAAATTTGAGAAGGGAGATGTACAGGAATGGGGAAATAAAAGAGAGTGACAATTCGACGCTGAACATGTTTGATCAACATGAGGACAATAATGACAAACTAAGAGATTTCATTATTTTACTCGAAGGTAGCACGTGAGTTATGCATTATGGTAAAAAATTGTGTTCGCCAATGTAACAAAAATATGTATAATGTATATGTGACCCCAATACGGTAAAACTATTCAAAGTGTGTGGGTACAGAATATGTGGAAGAATACAAATAAAATAAAAAAGTAAGAGGCCGAAACAATGCGCAGTACGACTGACCCTTTAATACCAAATCATTACGTAAACCCATAACTCAATTAAAAGCAGCAAAAAATAAACTTTTAATATTGAACACTGCTCATCCTGAGGCAATTATTTGACAAATTTTTCCACTAATTTGCCAGCATTTTTCTGGCTGAACCTTTAAATTTTACACCAGCTTTCTGTGTTGTTGATTTTAAAAATGACCTCTCTTCCTGAAACGTAGGACCTAGCAGCAATTACATTTGAAACATTAATGTAAACTCACTTTTACAAAGAAGCATGCATCTCACGCTAAGAACATTCTTCTTCGAAGAATTTCTGCTTTCGGCTAGCTTGCTCACTTTTCCCACGATGCCCAAAATCACATACTTCGAAACTGTCGCGAGATCTTCACCCTTGTCGAGGATGCAAGCGCTTTTGATGTCTACGTTGTTGGCTGTTGTGGTGAGTCTTCTTCCAATCTGTAGCCCTGGACAGGCTGGTGGTATGCTGATCACCTGTAATTGCTTATGGGTATGTGGGGCTGCATGAGCAGGGCACTTCCTATGTTGGGCTCAGATGGCACTCAAAATTTGATGCGATGCAAAAATTCAGAGCAATTTTTATTGAATTGCAATGATTAAGGAAGTAGGAAGTATGAGGAGCTGTGTCATCTCTAGTTTGTGTCGAGGAGATAAACTGGCTCTCCAAAATTGCAGTTCTTTTACATGCGTGACCTTCTTGTGCGTGCGAGCAAATATGTCTCTTGTGAACATGATGATTTGATATTAAATGACTAGTCGCATTTTGCATTGATTTGGCCTCTTGCTATAGTATTTTTTTGCGTGTTCCATCTTATTCTGTGCCCACGCACTTTAAATAGGTCTTCTCATTGGGTCACATTTGCTTTTTATAATTTTTGTTGCATTCACGCGCACAAATATTACCACGATGCACAACTCACGTGTATAATTTAAATAAAATAAGATTATCTTTTGGGTGGTTATTATTGTCCTCATGTTGATCAAACTTACACAACGTACAACTTTCATTCTCTCTCTCTAATTTCCCTGTTTTGCGAATTTTCTTTATCTGATTTCTGATTTTTCAAATTTCACCTCATTTATCTGCCGAAGGTTTCCATCGACTCCTGATTCTCCTAACCCTAACACAATAAGGAAGGTCATCAATGGCTCCGTGACGATTGCAATTTCAAATACATACCTGAAGGGCTCAAGAAAAACTTCTCGATGAAATGTCATAGTACCCATACATCTAGGATAAATTTGTAGTTGAAGATATTAAGTGCGAGACAGCGCTCAGCTTTTGCTAATTTTATTCATGCAGTCCCTGATAATTCCCGCAAAACTATGAAAACAGTGTCACGCTAAGACAATCAGCAGAAAATTTTCAGTGCATTTTTTTTCTTTTTCAGAGCCCAATCTTGGACCCAGTCCCTAGCAAACGAATGCACCCCGACCCAAACATGATGGCGCACCCCACTCCCTCCTCCCAGCCCCCTCCCCTCCACCCCCACCACCAGCACCACCCACACAACATGCAGCAGCCCCTCCACCACCACCACCACCCCCACCACCATCAGCACCAATCCCCTCTCCCACCTGTGTCTCATAGTAACAATAATAATAGCGATGCTCACAATCCTGTGCAGTCACAGGTCCAAGTGCAGCACAACAGCAGCAACAGCAGCAGTTATTCCAGTCACTCAACTATAACACAATTGTCGCAGCCCTCATCCCAAATGAGTCAACACTCAGCGCAGCTGTCCAGCCAAGCCGGCCAGCACGCAACAATCAACAGTCAATCGTCAGTAATGAACCAGCAATCTAGCCAGTTAAATCAACAATCGTCGCCAATAACTCAGCAATCTTCATCGCTTAGCCAGCAATCATCAACGCTGAGCCAGCAATCGTCGCAGTTGAGCCAGCAAATATCACAAGCTTCCTCGGGACTTAGCCTCGGCACCTCGCCCATGGCCCACAGCATCGCTGCCTGAGCACCTCGTAGGCTGTGCTACAGGCGTGGATCGCACCCTGGTAACCTCGTTACTTTTAAAGCGGACACCTTGCCCAACAAACTACAGTACATGGTGCTCGTCACTTATCATCAAGAATTTCGTATTAAATAAGGGTAATGCTAAAAATTTCTTCGGTGTGGTGAAGAAACCTGAATTTATGTCTGATGTTGCAGTCTCTGAACTTTTCTGTGTCTATTTATCGGTCCTCTTCTCGTTAAGATCTAGTCAGTCCTCGGTCGTAAGCAAGTGACAGCCAGCCATGTAGCACGGCAAGTCATGTCAGCTACAAAGTTTCCCGACGACTAGCTTCGCCCACGGTGAATAGTTGCATACTCAGCCGGACAAAATATTCTACTGACTCAACTACTGAGTGAAATTAAATTATGAAGCATACGGTTTTAATATCAGATTCAAAATTTGAGAATAATTTGAATAAAAATTAGTTTTCCACTTCGGCTCTTCATTGTTCGTATGTAGCCACTACCTTCTTTGAATTAGAAGTAAATAACTTGTGTTTGCGACTACTAAATACAACAGCAGAGTAAATTGGAGAAACTTCTTTAAATAATTAAATTCTCAGACAAAAACTGCCATGAAGTTTTAAATAAAAAATTTCACGAACAACTAGAACAGAATATCTTATTAGGGAGCGCCCAGCATTACAGCATTGTCATGGACTGAATGACATGTATGTGTAATATTAATCTGGCTTGTAACCGAGGAATTGGAAATTAATTTTATGGAGTTATAACAGATGAAGAAATATGTCATATCCACAGTACTTTAGTTTCTAATACATTGTAAATAAAACGAAAAGTACGTAAGAAATTTCATAGTAAGTTGACTCATTTTTCTCAACTGTTGTGAGCTCTGAGAGAGGCTTTGAAGAATTCTAAATTACGCTATGTGGATAAAACTTTTGAGAAGAGTAAACGCTATGAGGATTAAGTGTTCCATCTTTCTATCTTTTTGAAACTAAATCTACGATGGTAGTCCACTTCATGTCTAAAGAGTCTTAATTTAGGGTGTCAATCATAAAATGATTGTTATCTATGTTAATTTATGACACAACTTAACATACAACATTTCAGACAGGAAATTTTCAGCTAAGAGACCTTCATTGATAAGGCCTCAAAACAAGTCCTTTGTAACTCTATAGGTTTATTTCGGAAGTAACTATTCCGGATTTTTTCTCCAGATAAACCCCGCCACTAATGCAGTACATAAGTTCACCCACTTGTAACTTTCGAAATAATGCACCTATCGGCTTCAAATTACTCTCAAACGGAAGAATGTTTTAATCTTTCGTTTGAGAGTAATTTGAAGTCGATAGGTGCATTATTTCGATAGTTATAAGTGGGTAAACTTAGGTATGGCATTAATGGCGGGCTTATCCGGAAACGATCTACTATTCCCAGGAACTTTTAGAGATGATAAGAGTGTTTATTAATTTCTTATATCATCAACAAGCTGAGGAAGTACACGCAGGGGAATGAAATATATCCTTAAACCAAGTAAAAAACTTGACCATGAAACTGAAGGAAGGACGTCTCAGTAGAAATCTGTTTCTACGCTTGGAGTCTCCTGCACTGTAACTTGTCTGTGTTTAGTGTTCGCACAAAAGCGCTATATGCTATTCGTGTCGGCACATTTACATATTTATTGAGCTTCCTTTATGTTCTCTGGTCAAGTATCGAATAGGTTGGAATCTTATCTGCTCTCCGTAGTACCAAAATTTCTACGTCAAAGACCACAAATTCCACACGAATTTTTCCATAGGAAATGCTACTGCTTCTCTCATAAGAAATGAAGACAACCATATTTAAAAAACGTTCAATTGTGATTGTAAAATGAGGAGGATGCCAACTGGTCAATAACAATACACAAAATTATACCCTACTTTAGGGATAAATGTGTGTAATACTTCAAATGTATAACTTTATTGCATTGTTTTCTATTGGTTGACGTAAACGTATATGTTATCTCGATACACTTTAAGTAATCGTTTTTATTCTCGTAAAGAGTTAAGAAAATTAATATCCGCTTTGAACGTGAATGTAAATATGATGCAAATGTACGTGTTATCGAGATGGCTCGATGTATGTTTAAAAATGTAGCCTACTTTATACCCTTGATTCATTACCCATCAACTGAAAATGAGTGTTGTGTACGATAAACGTTCGCAATATACTGTGAATTGAAAATATGAAATTTTGGTAATTTTTAACTGAAAACGTTTAAGACTCCACATTTATAATCTATTATAATAAATGAAATAGATATTGAGGGCAGGAGAGGACACAAATAAAACAAGCATTGATAGAACATTTTTGTGCGTTGATTTGAGGTCAAAAAACTTTTATTCCATAAAAATTTAGAATACAAGCGACCACTTCGACACTTGAATTCATCTTGAAAAGCGATGCCTAAAAAAACATTTTGTTCTCTCTGAATTCTCTCAATTTCGTTTTTCTGAAATCTGCATATTTTTAAATGAAACAAATAGAATTATTAGGCCATTCCTCTCCACCGAGTGCATGTGCTCTTCTTTTTATAGTCATTTTGGTCTCAAACACACTCAAAAAACCTATGAGAGAGAGAGTGATCTCAGAATTGTTTGTGCTCTATGGAGGATTAATTTTCACAGTATTTTACTGTTTAAACATCTGCATTATAATCAGAATTCAGACAAGATAGTTTCTTTTTTGTAAAGCTCCAGTCGCACTATGATCACGGCAGAACATATTTGCAAATAGAACTAACATAAACTCCACATTGTCAAAACAAGAATAGGATGACGCTAAAACCTACCTTTCGAGACCTGAACAATGCAAATGAACTTATTTGCTCAGCCTTTAGCTGAATTTCAATGCAAGTTCGTCGAAGATTAACGAAGACTTCGATAAAAATTGCAGCCAATTCAAAGGGGTCGACTTTTTAAGCTTTCGTTAATCAAGACAATTAGCATGACAAAGACGAAACGTCCGCTGTGCTTTTGTTTCTTTCCGCTTTATTCGAGTGGAAAAATTTGCAAAGCGAGCCTAGCGTGTAGGACTGGTGCAGCAAGTGTCCTGAAGCACCACGTACGAATGAAACAAAAGTTTTAATTTCTACTATACTAAATAAATCAATATTAAATAATTATCCCCTATTGATAGCAGAATAAGGATCCTTAAACGTCTTTTGCAATAAGCTTGAAAAAAATAAACTATAATAAACCAGTCAATGTATACTACAATCTGAATCAATAAGACGGGTAAAAATAATTGAAAAAATATCCGTATGCGGATAATTTGTGAAGAAATTGCTCGAGTATATCTTGCGTGCACAATTTCACTGAATTTTATTAATAAAGCATGTAAAATTTTCCCAAATTTGGATGTTTTGTGTCGAAAACACCTCAGTCTTTCAGTTAGTTTGTTTTCGTCCTAAGTTTGTTGATTTCAGGTACATTATAAATTGAAAAAATTAAGCTACAATTTCAATGTTCAAATTCAGGTGCAATGATAGGATTTTCTCGCAAACTGAGAACGACAGACAATATCTCGATATCAAACCGTTACAATCTGACACAAAAACAATCAGCTTGTTTTTGCACATCCAGCATGACTAGACCGCAATACAACAAGGCCAGACCTCTTTTCCGGCATTTCAATACGCTGCAACACATCAATATTAGCAGGACTACAACTTTTTCATAAGCAGCGTCGTAAAGCGAATCAAGCGAGAGTTGGAGGAGCAGGCGTACGCTAGCGTCTCGCACAGAGCAGCAAGAGGTGCCGGGCGGGCGCTGAGGCCGGGAGCGAGCGTATCAGGCACAGATCAGGTATTTCATCAGGCCTCCAAAACCGCCAGGAAATGAGCTGCTTAGGATGAAGTGATGCGCTCAATACGACTTTCGCTTTGCTGACAAAATAGAAAAATTGGAAATTGGTTCTACAAAATTCAATAACAGGGTGTTGCCAATGTGCTTTCTGAAAATTTGCTGGTTTTGATGCTTGAATTATGCATCACATCTTTCGAAATATGACTGTTACACGGATGACATATTTTATCGCTCACGACAAGTCATCTCATAATATGACTTTTCGCGATCGCTCTCTCTTGAAAAATAATCCAATACTTTCAAAAGCAGGTAAAAAAGGAAATAAAACACATGACTCACTAAGAAGCACGAATTAAAGAAAACTGCATTGGAGTACTCGACGTTTGCTCCTGTTGAAAGTTGAGAATAAATTAATTATTATGGTCACCACTGCGTGCAATATCAGTTACACCTCAACGAAAAATTTAAAATCAAAACTGATAAAAACTTACGAGAGGGTATTCGTCGAAGAATTTTCATAATTAAAAGTGTAAGTATGCACTTAGAATAAAAAATTTTCTTGAACTTTCAAACTAAATTTAGTTTTACGAACAATCTCGCAGGTCATATTTTTCATTCATTCCTCACAAATTGGGCGTAGCTAATAATTAGCAGCTCATTATCGAGTAAAAGGCCAAAACGAGCTTAAATTTCAGCAAGGGCTGTAAACGAGCCATGAAATTTCGAGAGCTGGAGGAGTAGAAACGGATGGATATCCTGGGATATCTTTCGACAATAGAGCGAGCACCAGGCTGGGCCTGAGTGTAAAAATATTGTCAACACACGAACTCCTGGTCACATCCTCCGTAACGCCGACATTCAGAGCTGTTTCAGAGTAAGTATAAAGCTTACTTGTTCAAGAATAGGCATGAATACTGTTCTACTCAGTGTGTTTTCAGCTGATGAAAACATGCTAAAGGGTAGACTATCTTTAAGGTAGGAAATAAGTTATTTTCTAGCTTCATTTTCAGGACTAAAACAATAATTCGGAGGTCAGAATTCTGATTGAAGCTTTGGAGTTTTTGCTCTAATTACGCCTCTTTAATTACAATAGGAACAATAATGTATTTTTCTGGACCGAACTTAAAACTCGTCTAAGAAAATAAAACGTTGGCATCATCTCGTGAATAAGAGCCACTCTAAGGAAATAAAACATTTACAGCAAGTTTTATTCGGTTTAAATTCCACCCAAAATTCTACACCGCTAAATATTAAACACAAATACTATTAAACACAAATATGCATTTTATTTGCAACGAAATATTTTAGAAATAGATACGCTAATAAAGAGTACAGTACGAGAACGCTCGGGAGAACGCTACACATCCATGCGTCCTTTTTCTACATGATGCTCCCACCTGTTGCTTCGAGGATAGATATGCTCGATGGTGTGTGGAGTGCGCAAGACCACACGCGACTACTGCATGAAGGCAGGAAATTAGCGAAGTGAGAGGTACAGGTGCTGGGAGGTGCTGGTGCTGGGAGAGACAGGTGCTGGGAGAGATAGGTGTTGGGAGGTGCAGGTGCTGAGAGGTGCAGGTGCTGGGAGGTGCTGGTGCTGGGAGAGACAGGTGCTGGGAGAGACAGGTGCTGGGAGGTGCAGGTACTGGGAGGTGCAGGTGCTGGGAGAGACAGGTGCAGGGAGAGACAGGTACTGGGAGGTGCAGGTGCTGGGAGGTGCAGGTGCTGGGAGAGACAGGTGCTGGGAGAGGCAGGCGCTGGGAGAGACAGGTGCTGGGAGAGACAGGTGCTGGGAGGTGCAGGTGCTGGGAGGTGCAGGTGCTAGGAGAGACATGTTAGGATACAATTGAAATTAGGCATATATAAGCTAAACCGACACAACAAAAGTCAGCAGCCGGCGATCGGAAGGACGCTGTGCGGGCTAAGGGAGCTTGGAAGGAGAAGGGAGGCGTACGTAAGGGGTAGCGGCTGTGTAAGAAGCTAGCTCGGAAAATTACACATAGTATTACACAAGGACAACTTGATTGTGTAGTAGAGAAAAACTATGTATTAAAATTAATTACCAACGAGTAGGGGTACTACGGAAAATAGGCATCGCAGAAGAATATGTCAGAGGGAAATGCGCGTAGAAATACCAAGTTGTGTGACGCAGGGGACACGTCAGAGGTGACGCGTTAGAAACACCCAATCGCGAGATGCCACGTCACTAACAATTTGAGCGGGCATCCCGCACCATCTACAATGAGCGTCCTTTGTGCGGCGGGGGTATTTAAGCAGAGCAAGCGCGGGGACCGGCCTATTTGACCGGTGCAGTGGCAAGGATGTAGGCTTCCTGACGGCCAGAGGGGAGGTGAGATGATATTCTGTGTTCTGTGCTAGGAGCGTCTTTGTATTTTTTCAAATACCATATTACAACCGGGGCGTGTAAGCTTTATTGGCTTAGGTGGGGTGATTTCATTTGTTACAGTTAAAATTCGGGTACAAATTAATTCTGTGGGTTTGATTTTCAAATCATTCTAGAATTGTTCACGTGATATGACTTCTCACAAGGCTTGCACTTGCAGATTTTTCTCAAGCGGGGATTAGAATGCCCACTAGTTCTTAGCATTTTCATTGACTCATTCGACCTTGTTCTCAAAAAGGGCGCTTGTGATTTGTTCTTGTAAAAAGGGGAGAAAATTAATTCATCATGTCGGGAATAGCCACATTGTCAGTGGAAGCTTCGAGTAAATTCTTAAAGGGGGATATAACATTCATGTCTCGGGGAATAGATGACTCAACCCCCGCTTATTATTTGCACAGGCGGGTTGGGAAGCTGGCCTGCGCGGCAGCTGAGACCGAGGGCAGTGGCTGCAGCCGGGCAGTATCAGAGTCGTGAAGCGGTCAGCCGCCTGGTGCTCGCTGCTAACAGGAGTACCCGGGGTACAGTGCTTACGTGCCACAACCGGTCAACGATCGAGGAGTATTCAGCTTCAGTAAGGCCGAAGGAACCAACAGTAAATCAATGGCAACGAAGCGTTAACAAAATGCGAGTGCTGTATGGCAGTATGAACTTCAGAGGATGGTCGTAGTGCCAGTTTAAATACGCAGCAGCAGCACACTGAACAGTGCAAATTCAAAATGTAGCGCGCGGTGTTCGAGTCTCAACAGGCCAACGACAGGGAATTAACTCCAGTTATAATCGTGAAGAAGGAAAGAAGCAGAGGCACGCAGGGAAGTGCAAATCCATTTGGCGCGCAGTGTGTGATATGAATTAGGCAGCACGTGATGTTTGATGGCCGAGATTCTAATCTATGTTTGACGTAACCATTCATTTATGTGTGCACTAACTAGAAGATTCATTCATGTGTCCGATTTTTCGAAGTATGTTCTAACCCATGTTTGACGTAACCATTCATTTATGTGTGCACTAACTAGAAGATTCATTCATGTGTCCGATTTTTCGAAGTAGGTTCTAACACATGTTTGACGTAACCATTCGTTTATGTGTGCATTAACTATGAGATTCATTTCATGTGTCCGATTTTTATAAAGTGTTGTTTCGCAGATCTTGCGTATCGTGCCTGAGGGCATTGGTGTGCAATTGTGGTGGCGATACATTTTTCCCTGTGTCATCTCAGTGTGTGCAGTTTAAAAATAAAGGTGCTAATCTTTAACGCTCATTATTCTCCATGACTAATTATGTGGGTGACGGGCGAGCACAAAGGTGTACATTATGTTTGTTTTGCGGAGGTTGCAAGCCCTCCTACGTTACGTGCTTGATCAGCATTGTATCGTGACAGACAGGTGCTGGAAAAGACAGGTGCTAGGAGAAACAAGTGCTGGGAGGTGCAGGTGCTGGGAGAGGCAGGCGCTGGGAGAGACAGGTGCTGGGAGAGACAGGAGCTGGGAGAGGCAGGAGCTGGGAGAGACAGGAGCCGGGAGGTGCAGGAGCTGGGAGAGGCAGGTGCTGGGAGAGGCAGGAGCTGGGAGAGGAGGAGCTGGGAGAGGCAGGAGGTGGGAGAGGCAGGTGCTGGGAGAGGCAGGTGCTGGGAGAGGCAGGAGCTGGGAGAGGCAGGAGCTGGGAGAGGCAGGAGCTGGGAGAGGCAGGAGCTGGGAGAGGCTGGGAGGGAGAGAAGGGCTACACTAGGCAGCGCGGAGTCCATAAATCGCAGATTTGCCGCCTGACCCTCCACTGACCCTTCCTCCTCATTGGCTCCTCAACGCCCGCCATTCGGAGCAAATCTTACGGAAAACAACTGAATTTTATTACATCACGAGAACAAAGAGTGGCTAAACTGAACCATGCACACCCACGCAAAGCTTGGAACCCATATATTTTAAGGCGAAATAATAAACCTCAAATTTTGTCAAGCGCCAATCTCCCCTTGAAAGCTCGAGGGTTTGGTTTTCATTAAACGCAGCCAAAATCGTGCGTAAATTACTCAGTGATAGCTGGGACAGAATCAATGACAGAACTAGAATGACCATGGTTTGCTTGCGTCCAACTGTACAATTCAAATTAAACGGAAAAAAACGTACTGACAACACAAATGAATATTTGGTTAATATACTTCTTATTTACATGAACTTCACAAAAATTAGAATGGTTTCTTTAACACTCTAATACTTTGACGTAAATTCGAGCAATAAAAAAGCGGCATTAATTCTAAAAGGGATCGTTAAAATATTAATGAAGTTCACGTGGAAGTTAATCGAGAAGGCGATAAAGTTACTATTTACTGTGATCTCCTAGTGAGGAAATTCCGTAAGCATCAACTTTTACCTCCAATTCAATGAAATTAGTTAAAAATCATCATCAATCAAGAATATGGTTCTCCAGTTCATCACTATGTTGTATTTGCATCGATACAGGGAACCCTGAGGGTCATGACAAATGGTCAATTTTGACTGTATCTACTATGGAATTTTTTTTATATCGGATCAGTAACAACTGGTGGTCACGAGGAAGTCGACCCATACTTGGAGAATTGTAGGCTCGAGAAATATAAGTACGAGCACGTTGGAAAATGAAAACAAGTCAAGTTTCAGTCATTAGTTCGTTAATAGACCAAAAATATTATTTCTACTTTGGCGAATAAAATATGATGGCGTCATCATTTTTGAATCATGTTACTTTTAAATTTTGATCTTCATAAACTTTCAAGATGAAGCTATTAATGAAGCAGGAAAATAAAAAATTTTCACGGTTGTAGAAGTATAACTCTGGTGGATGAAAACTGAGCGCGGTTTATATGTCTTAGTACAGCAACTCTCAAAAAAAACATAGGACTGCTGGTATAGCTTGCTGTAACGTAGGACTGCTGGTATAGCTTGCTGTAACGTAGGACTGCTGGTATAGCTTGCTGTAACGTAGGACTGCTGGTATAGCTTGCTGTAACGTTAGGACTGCTGGTATAGCTTGTTGGAACGTAGGACTGCTGGTATAGCTTGCTGTAACGTAGGACTGCTGGGATAGCTTGCTGTGACGTAGGACTGCAGGGATAGCTTGCTGTAACGTTAGGACTGCTGGTATAGCTTGCTGTAACGTAGGACTGCTGGTATAGCTTGCTGTGACGTAGGACTGCTGGTATAGCTTGTTGTAACGTAGGACTGCTGGGATAGCTTGCTGTAACGTTAGGACTGCTGGTATAGCTTGCTGTAACGTAGGACTGCTGGGATAGCTTGCTGTACCGTTAGGACTGCTGGTATAGCTTGCTGTAACGTAGGACTGCTGGGATAGCTTGCTGTGACGTAGGACTGCTGGTATAGCTTGCTGTAACGTAGGACTGCTGGGATAGCTTGCTGTAACGTTAGGACTGCTGGTATAGCTTGCTGTAACGTAGGACTGCTGGGATAGCTTGCTGTAACGTTAGGACTGCTGGTATAGCTTGCTGTAACGTAGGACTGCTGGGATAGCTTGCTGTGACGTAGGACTGCTGGTATAGCTTGCTGTAACGTAGGACTGCTGGGATAGCTTGCTGTAACGTTAGGACTGCTGGTATAGCTTGCTGTAACGTAGGACTGCTGGTATAGCTTGCTGTAACGCAGGACTGCTGGTATAGCTTGTTGTAACGTAGGACTGCTGGGATAGCTTGCTGTAACGTAGGACTGCTGGTATAGCTTGCTGTGACGTAGGACTGCTGGGATAGCTTGCTGTTACGTAGGACTGCTGGTATAGCTTGCTGTAACGTTAGGACTGCTGGGATAGCTTGCTGTGACGTAGGACGGCTGGGATAGCTTGGTTTAACGTTGGGAATGCTGGGATAGCTTGCTGTAACGTAGGACTGCTGGGATTGCTTGCTGTAACGTGGGACTGCTGGTATAGCTTGCTGTGACGTAGGACTGCTGGTATAACTTGTTGTAACGTAAGACTGCTGGGATAGCTTGCTGTGACGTAGGACAGCTGGTATAGCTTGCTGTAACGTAGGACTGCTGGGATAGATTGCTGTGACGTAGGACTGCTGGTATAGCTTGCTGTAACGTAGGACTGCTGGGATAGCTTGCTGTGACGTAGGACTGCTGGGATAGCTTGTTGTAACGTAGGACTGCTGGTATAGCTTGCTGTAACGTAGGACTGCTGGTATAGCTTGCTGTGACGTAGGACTGCTGGTATAGCTTGCTGTGACGTAGGACTGCTGGGATAGCTTGCTGTGATGTAGGACTGCTGGTATAGCTTGTTGTAACGTAGGACTGCTGAGATAGCTTGTTGTAACGTAGGACTGCTGGGATAGCTTGTATTAACGTAGGACTGCTGGTATAGCTTGTTGTAACGTAGGACTGCTGGGATAGCTTGCTGTAACGTAGGACTGCTGGTATAGCTTGCTGTGACGTAGGACTGCTGGTATAGCTTGCTGTGACGTTGGACTGCTGGGATAGCTTGCTGTAACGTAGGACTGCTGGTATAGCTTGCTGTGACGTAGGACTGCTGGTATAGCTTGCTGTGACGTAGGACTGCTGGTATAGCTTGCTGTGACGTAGGACTGCTGGGATAGCTTGCTGTAACGTAGGACTGCTGGGATAGCTTGCTGTGACGTAGGACTGCTGGTATAGCTTGTTGTAACGTAGGACTGCCGGTATAGCTTGCTGTAATGTAGGACTGCTGGAATAGCTTGTTGGAACGTAGGACTGCTGGGATAGCTTGCTGTGACGTAGGACTGCTGGTATAGCTTGCTGTAACGTAGGACTGCTGGTATAGCTTGCTGTAACGTTAGGACTGCTGGGATAGCTTGCTGTGACGTAGGACTGCTGGTATAGCTTGCTGTAACGTTAGGACTGCTGGTATAGCTTGCTGTAACGTTAGGACTGCTGGTATAGCTTGCTGTGACGTAGGACTGCTGGGATAGCTTGCTGTAACGTTAGGACTGCTGACATAGCTTACTGTGACGTTAGGACTGCTGGTATAGCTTGCTGTGACGTAGGACTGCTGGTATAGCTTGCTGTAACGTTAGGACTGCTGGTATAGCTTGCTGTAACGTTAGGACTGCTGGTATAGCTTGCTGTAACGTTAGGACTGCTGGTAAAGCTTGCTGTAACGTTAGGACTGCTGTTATAGCTTGCTGTAACGTTAGGACTGCTGGTATAGCTCGCTGTAACGTTAGAACTGCTGGTATAGCTTGCTGTAACGTTAGGACTGCTGGTATAGCTTGCTGTGACGTAGGACTGCTGGGATAGCTTGCTGTAACGTTAGGACTGCTGGTATAGCTTGCTGTGACGTTAGGACTGCTGGTATAGCTTGCTGTGACGTAGGACTGCTGGTATTGCTTGCTGTAACGTTAGGACTGCTGGTATAGCTTGCTGTAACGTTAGGACTGCTGGTATAGCTTGCTGTGACGTTAGGACTGCTGGTATAGCTTGCTGTGACATAGGACTGCTGGTATAGCTTGCTGTAACGTTAGGACTGCTGGTATAGCTTGCTGTAATGTAGGACTGCTGGAATAGCTTGTTGGAACGTAGGACTGCTGGGATAGCTTGCTGTAACGTTAGGACTGCTGGGATAGCTTGCTGTAACGTAGGACTGCTGGTATAGCTTGCTGTAACGTAGGACTGCTGGTATAGCTTGTTGGAACGTAGGACTGCTGGGATAGCTTGCTGTAACGTTAGGACTGCTGGTATAGCTTGCTGTGACGTAGGACTGCTGGTATAGCTTGCTGTAACGTTAGGACTGCTGGTATAGCTTGCTGTAACGTAGGACTGCTGGTATAGCTTGCTGTGACGTAGGACTGCTGGGATAGCTTGCTGTAACGTTGGGACTGCTGGTATAGCTTGCTGTAACGTAGGACTGCTGGTATGGCTTGCTGTAGCGCAGGACTGCTGGTATGGCTTGCTGTAACGCAGGACTGCTGGTATAGCTTGCTGTAACGTAGGACTGCTGGTATAGCTTGCTGTGACGTAGGACTGCTGGGATAGCTTGCTGTAACGTAGGACTGCTGGTATAGCTTGCTGTAACGTTAGGACTGCTGGGATAGCTTGCTGTGACGTAGGACTGCTGGTATAGCTTGCTGTAACGTTAGGACTGCTGGTATAGCTTGCTGTAACGTTAGGACTGCCGGTATAGCTTGCTGTGACGTAGGACTGCTGGGATAGCTTGCTGTAACGTTAGGACTGCGGGCATAGCTTACTGTGACGTTAGGACTGCTGGTATAGCTTGCTGTGACGTAGGACTGCTGGTATAGCTTGCTGTAACGTTAGGACTGCTGGTATAGCTTGCTGTAACGTTAGGACTGCTGGTATAGCTTGCTGTAACGTTAGGACTGCTGGTATAGCTTGCTGTAACGTTAGGACTGCTGGTATAGCTTGCTGTAACGTTAGGACTGCTGGTATAGCTCGCTGTAACGTTAGAACTGCTGGTATAGCTTGCTGTAACGTTAGGACTGCTGGTATAGCTTGCTGTGACGTAGGACTGCTGGGATAGCTTGCTGTAACGTTAGGACTGCTGGTATAGCTTGCTGTAACGTTAGGACTGCTGGTATAGCTTGCTGTGACGTTAGGACTGCTGGTATAGCTTGCTGTGACGTAGGACTGCTGGTATAGCTTGGTTTAACGTTAGGACTGCTGGGATAGCTTGCTGTGACGTAGGAATGCTGGGATAGCTTGGTTTAACGTTAGGACTGCTGGTATAGCTTGCTGTAACGTTAGGACTGCTGGTATAGCTCGCTGTAACGTTAGAACTGCTGGTATAGCTTGCTGTAACGTTAGGACTGCTGGTATAGCTTGCTGTGACGTTAGGACTGCTGGTATAGCTTGCTGTAACGTTAGGACTGCTGGTATAGCTTGCTGTAACGTTAGGACTGCTGGTATAGCTCGCTGTAACGTTAGAACTGCTGGTATAGCTTGCTGTAACGTTAGGACTGCTGGTATAGCTTGCTGTGACGTTAGGACTGCTGGTATAGCTTGCTGTGACGTAGGACTGCTGGTATAGCTTGCTGTAACGTTAGGACTGCTGTTATAGCTTGCTGTAACGTTAGGACTGCTGGTATAGCTTGCTGTAACGTTAGGACTGCTGGGATAGCTTGCTGTGACGTAGAACTGCTGGTATAGCTTGCTGTAACGTTAGGACTGCTGGTATAGCTTGCTGTAACGTTAGGACTGCTGGTATAGCTTGCTGTGACGTAGGACTGCTGGGATAGCTTGCTGTGACGTAGGACTGCTGGTATAGCTTGCTGTAACGCTAGGAATGCTGGGATAGCTTGCTGTGACGTAGGACTGCTGGTATAGCTTGCTGTAACGTAGGACTGCTGGGATAGCTTGTTGTAACGTTAGGACTGCTGGGATAGCTTGCTGTGACGTAGGACTGCTGGTATAGCTTGCTGTAACGTTAGGACTGCTGGGATAGCTTGCTGTGACGTAGGAATGCTGGGATAGCTTGGTTTAACGTTAGGACTGCTGGGATAGCTTGCTGTGACGTAGGAATGCTGGGATAGCTTGGTTTAACGTTAGGACTGCTGGGATAGCTTGCTGTGACGTAGGACTGCTGGGATAGCTTGCTGTAACGTTAGGACTGCTGGGATAGCTTGCTGTGACGTAGGAATGCTGGGATAGCTTGGTTTAACGTTAGGACTGCTGGGATAGCTTGCTGTAACGTAGGACTGCTTGGATTGCTTGCTGTAACGTGGGACTGCTGGTATAGCTTGCTGTGACGTAGGACTGCTGGTATAGCTTGTTGTAACGTAGGACTGGTGGGATAGCTTGCTGTGACGTAGGACTGCTGGTATAGCTTGCTGTAACGTTAGGACTGCTGGTATAGCTTGCTGTAACGTTAGGACTGCTGGTATAGCTTGGTGTGACGTAGGACTGCTGGTATAGCTTGCTGTAACGTAGGACTGCTGGGATAGCTTGCTGTGACGTAGGACTGCTGGTATAGCTTGCTGTAACGTTAGGACTGCTGGTATAGCTTGCTGTAACGTTAGGACTGCTGGTATAGCTTGGTGTGACGTAGGACTGCTGGTATAGCTTGCTGTAACGTTAGGACTGCTGGTATAGCTTGCTGTAACGTTAGGACTGCTGGTATAGCTTGGTGTGACGTAGGACTGCTGGTATAGCTTGCTGTAACGTGGGACTGCTGGTATAGCTTGCTGTGACGTAGGACTGCTGGTATAGCTTGCTGTAACGTAGGACTGCTGGGATAGCTTGCTGTGACGTAGGACTGCTGGTATAGCTTGCTGTAACGTTAGGACTGCTGGTATAGCTTGGTGTGACGTAGGACTGCTGGTATAGCTTGCTGTAACGTTAGGACTGCTGGTATAGCTTGCTGTAACGTTAGGACTGCTGGTATAGCTTGCTGTGACGTAGGACTGCTGGGATAGCTTGCTGTGACGTAGGACTGCTGGTATAGCTTGCTGTAACGTTAGGAATGCTGGGATAGCTTGCTGTGACGTAGGACTGCTGGTATAGCTTGTTGTAACGCAGGACTGCTGGTATAGCTTGCTGTAACGTAGGACTGCTGGGATAGCTTGCTGTAACGTTAGGACTGCTGGGATAGCTTGCTGTGACGTAGGACTGCTGGTATAGCTTGCTGTAACGTAGGACTGCTGGGATAGCTTGCTGTGACGTAGGACTGCTGGTATAGCTTGCTGTAACGTTAGGACTGCTGGTATAGCTTGCTGTGACGTAGGACTGCTGGTATAGCTTGCTGTAACGTTAGGACTGCTGGTATAGCTTGCTGTAACGTTAGGACTGCTGGTATAGCTTGCTGTGACGTAGGACTGCTGGGATAGCTTGCTGTGACGTAGGACTGCTGGTATAGCTTGCTGTAACGTTAGGAATGCTGGGATAGCTTGCTGTGACGTAGGACTGCTGGTATAGCTTGCTGTAACGTAGGACTGCTGGGATAGCTTGCTGTGACGTAGGACTGCTGGGATAGCTTGCTGTAACGTAGGACTGCTGGGATAGCTTGCTGTGACGTAGGACTGCTGGTATAGCTTGTTGTAACGTAGGACTGCCGGTATAGCTTGCTGTAATGTAGGACTGCTGGAATAGCTTGTTGGAACGTAGGACTGCTGGGATAGCTTGCTGTAATGTAGGACTGCTGGGATAGCTTGCTGTGACGTAGGACTGCTGGTATAGCTTGCTGTGACGTAGGACTGCTGGTATAGCTTGCTGTAACGTAGGACTGCTGGTATAGCTTGTTGGAACGTAGGACTGCTGGTATAGCTTGCTGTAACGTAGGACTGCTGGTATAGCTTGTTGGAACGTAGGACTGCTGGTATAGCTTGTTGGAACGTAGGACTGCTGGTATAGCTTGTTGGAACGTAGGACTGCTGGTATAGCTTGCTGTAACGTAGGACTGCTGGTATAGCTTGCTGTAACGTTGGGACTGCTGGTATAGCTTGCTGTAACGTAGGACTGCTGGTATGGCTTGCTGTAACGCAGGACTGCTGGTATAGCTTGCTGTAACGTTAGGACTGCTGGGATAGCTTGCTGTGACGTAGGACTGCTGGTATAGCTTGCTGTAACGTTAGGACTGCTGGTATAGCTTGCTGTAACGTTAGGACTGCTGGTATAGCTTGCTGTGACGTAGGACTGCTGGGATAGCTTGCTGTAACGTTAGGACTGCTGGCATAGCTTACTGTGACGTTAGGACTGCTGGTATAGCTTGCTGTGACGTAGGACTGCTGGTATAGCTTGCTGTAACGTTAGGACTGCTGGTATAGCTTGCTGTAACGTTAGGACTGCTGGTATAGCTTGCTGTAACGTTAGGACTGCTGGTATAGCTTGCTGTAACGTTAGGACTGCTGGTATAGCTTGCTGTAACGTTAGGACTGCTGGTATAGCTTGCTGTAACGTTAGAACTGCTGGTATAGCTTGCTGTAACGTTAGGACTTCTGGTATAGCTTGCTGTGACGTAGGACTGCTGGGATAGCTTGCTGTAACGTTAGGACTGCTGGTATAGCTTGCTGTGACGTTAGGACTGCTGGTATAGCTTGCTGTGACGTAGGACTGCTGATATAGCTTGCTGTAACGTTAGAACTGCTGGTATAGCTTGCTGTAACGTTAGGACTGCTGGTATAGCTTGCTGTGACGTTAGGACTGCTGGTATAGCTTGCTGTGACGTAGGACTGCTGGTATAGCTTTCTGTAACGTTAGGACTGCTGGTATAGCTTGCTGTAACGTTAGGACTGCTGGTATAGCTTGCTGTAACGTTAGGACTGCTGGGATAGCTTGCTGTAACGTTAGGACTGCTGGTATAGCTTGCTGTAACGTTAGGACTGCTGGTATAGCTTGCTGTGACGTAGGACTGCTGGTATAGCTTGCTGTAACGTTAGGACTGCTGGTATAGCTTGCTGTAACGTTAGGACTGCTGGTATAGCTTGCTGTGACGTAGGACTGCTGGGATAGCTTGCTGTGACGTAGGACTGCTGGTATAGCTTGCTGTAACGTTAGGAATGCTGGGATAGCTTGCTGTGACGTAGGACTGCTGGTATAGCTTGCTGTAACGTAGGACTGCTGGGATAGCTTGCTGTAACGTTAGGACTGCTGGGATAGCTTGCTGTGACGTAGGACTGCTGGTATAGCTTGCTGTAACGTTAGGACTGCTGGGATAGCTTGCTGTGACGTAGGAATGCTGGGATAGCTTGGTTTAACGTTAGGACTGCTGGGATAGCTTGCTGTAACGTAGGACTGCTTGGATAGCTTGGTTTAACGTTAGGACTGCTGGTATAGCTTGCTGTAACGTTAGGACTGCTGGGATAGCTTGCTGTGACGTAGGAATGCTGGGATAGCTTGGTTTAACGTTAGGACTGCTGGTATAGCTTGCTGTAACGTAGGACTGCTGGGATAGCTTGCTGTGACGTAGGAATGCTGGGATAGCTTGGTTTAACGTTAGGACTGCTGGTATAGCTTGCTGTAACGTAGGACTGCTGGGATAGCTTGCTGTGACGTAGGAATGCTGGGATAGCTTGGTTTAACGTTAGGACTGCTGGGATAGCTTGCTGTAACGTAGGACTGCTGGGATAGCTTGCTGTAACGTGGGACTGCTGGTATAGCTTGCTGTGACGTAGGACTGCTGGTATAGCTTGTTGTAACGTAGGACTGGTGGGATAGCTTGCTGTGACGTAGGACAGCTGGTATAGCTTGCTGTAACGTAGGACTGCTGAGATAGCTTGCTGTGACGTAGGACTGCTGGTATAGCTTGCTGTAACGTAGGACTGCTGGTATAGCTTGCTGTGACGTAGGACTGCTGGGATAGCTTGCTGTAACGTAGGACTGCTGGGATAGCTTGCTGTAACGTAGGACTGCTGGTATAGCTTGTTGTAACGTAGGACTGCTGGTATAGCTTGCTGTAACGTAGGACTGCTGGTATAGCTTGCTGTGACGTAGGACTGCTGGGATAGCTTGTTGTAATGTAGGACTGCTGGTATAGCTTGCTGTAACGTTAGGACTGCTGGGATAGCTTGCTGTAACGTTAGGACTGCTGGGATAGCTTGCTGTGACGTAGGACTGCTGGTATAGCTTGCTGTAACGTAGGACTGCTGGGATAGCTTGCTGTGACGTAGGACTGCTGGTATAGCTTGCTGTAACGTAGGACTGCTGGGATAGCTTGCTGTGACGTAGGACTGCTGATATAGCTTGTTGTGACGTAGGACTGCTGGTATAGCTTGCTGTAACGTAGGACTGCTGGTATTGCTTGCTGTAACGTAGGACTGCTGGGATAGCTTGTTGTAACGTAGGACTGCTGGTATAGCTTGCTGTGACGTAGGACTGCTGGAATAGCTTGTTGGAACGTAGGACTGCTGGGATAGCTTGTTGTAACGTAGGACTGCTGGTATAGCTTGGTGTAACGTAAGACTGCTGGTATAGCTTGCTGTAACGTAGGAATGCTGGTATAGCTTGTTGGAACGTAGGACTGCTGGGATAGCTTGTTGTAACGTAGGACTGCTGGGATAGCTTGTTGTAGCGTAGGACTGCTGGTATAGCTTGCTGTGACGTAGGACTGCTGGTATAGCTTGTTGTGACGTTGGACTGCTGGTATAGCTTGCTGTAACGTAGGACTGCTGGTATTGCTTGCTGTGACGTAGGACTGCTGGGATAGCTTGTTGTAACGTAGGACTGCTGGTATAGCTTGCTGTGACGTAGGACTGCTGGTATAGCTTGTTGGAACGTAGGACTGCTGGGATATCTTGTTGTAACGTAGGAATGCTGGGATAGCTTGCTGTAACGTAGGACTGCTGGTATAGCTTGCTGTGACGTAGGACTACTGGTATAGCTTGTTGTAACGTAGGACTGCTCGTATAGCTTGCTGTAACGTAGGACTGCTGGTATAGCTTGCTGTGACGTAGGACTGGTGGGATAGCTTGTTGTAACGTAGGACTGCTGGTTTAGCTTGCTGTAACGTTAGGACTGCTGGGATAGCTTGTTGTAACGTAGGACTGCTGGGATAGCTTGTTGTAACGCAGGACTGCTGGTATAGCTTGCTGTGACGTCAAACTGCTGGGATAGCTTGTTGTAACGTAGGACTGCTGGTATAGCTTGCCGTGACGTAGGACTGCTGGGATAGCTTGTTGTAACGTAGGACTGCTGGTATAGCTTGCTGTAACGTTTGGACTGCTGGGATAGCTTGCTGTAACGTAGGACTGCTAGGATAGCTTGTTGTAACGCAGGACTGCTGGTATAGCTTGCTGTAACGTAGGACTGCTGGGATGGCTTGTTGTAACGTAGGACTGCTGGTATAGCTTGCTGTGACGTAGGACTGCTGGGATAGCTGTTGTAACGTAGGACTGCTGGTATAGCTTGCTGTAACGTTAGGACTGCTGGGATAGCTTGTTGTAACGTAGGACTGCTGGGATAGCTTGTTGTAACGCAGGACTGCTGGTATAGCTTGCTGTGACGTAGGACTGCTGGGATAGCTTGTTGTAACGTAGGACTGCTGGTATAGCTTGCTGTAACGTTTGGACTGCTGGGATAGCTTGCTGTAACGTAGGACTGCTGGGATAGCTTGTTGTAACGCAGGACTGCTGGTATAGCTTGCTGTGACGTAGGACTGCTGGGATAGCTTGTTGTAACGTAGGACTGCTGGTATAGCTTGCTGTAACGTAGGACTGCTGGTATAGCTTGCTGTGACGTAGGACTGCTGGTATAGCTTGTTGTAACGTAGGACTGCTGGTATAGCTTGCTGTAACGTATGACTGCTGGTATAGCTTGCTGTGACGTAGGACTGCTGGGATAGCTTGTCGTAACGTAGGACTGCTGGTATAGCTTGCTGTGACGTAGGACTGCTGGTATAGCTTGTTGTAACGTAGGACTGCTGGTAGAGCTTGCTGTGATGTAGGACTTTCTCAACAAAATAAAAATCATTTGTTTTAACAAAAAGAAGGCCTACCTATCAGCTCGGGAAGATCCATAACTTTAGCTATTTTTAAGTCCATTTCTACGGGAACTGGCTCTGGACAATTAATGAAGACTGCAACTCATAATTTTTTCACATATTGGAATTATTGGCACATCCCAATGTGCAATTCCCACACAAAAATATAGACAGGTGAACACCGAAAAACGGAGTTGTTCAAACAGATGTCTTTAGTTCTTTTTCAGACCGCCAATATTGTTCTTAAAAGACTATAAATTCGAAGAATGCTCAAATTGTAAGCGGGGTAATTGAAGTGCGTTCAAATTCGGCCAAAGTTCTGCAGCAGCTCCTTAAAAACGCGTCATACGTACACTTATTTTCATCTTCGGCAAATACCTGATTCTTAAACGGAATCTGTTTATTTTACAAAGTAGGAAACTAACTTGTGTTTTAGTGCCCATTAGTAATGCCTAAATTGTTATGACATAGGAAATTTTCTTCGTGCATTGGTTCACAAAAGAACATTTCGTCTAGCAAGTACAATGTAAAGATAGACTTTCTGTTTTCCAAAGCCAAGAAGACTTTTTCTGTCTTCGAAACAAGATTCTTTTTGCTCGAGCGAGCTGCTACAAGCTAACCTCCAGGCTCCGTCCACCGCCCCTCCCTCCGGCTCACTCTCACTGGAGCGCTGTAATTTACGGCCGTCATTTAGATAAGAAAAAAGGCTTCGGCAGAAACACCGACAAATGCAGTGTATTGGAGGCAGCCAAACATCGCTGGGGGTGAGGCGGATATATACTCTCATCCGATGCAAGACAATAAATGCGTTGGTGTTAAATTCGTACGAAATCCTACGCTTTAGTGATCGTTGTTATCTGTGAGAAATCTCACGAAAGATGTCGATATATTTTTCGTAAAAAAAATTTCTTTAGCTTTAAAAATCTCGAATGCTCTGTATTGCGGGTGCAAAAACTATTTGTGTGGAATCTATCTAATGAAACTTTCATCGTACCTGGAGCGTAACGGAAACACAACTTTTTTCCCGTAAATTTTAGTAGAATAACATCACAATCTAATCAAGGAAGTTTTCAGAATAAGTTTTTTCAGAATATGTAAGCCATAGATTCGATGCAATACTTACAGATTTCCGATAATTAAAGCCACTGAACATTTTATTTGCAGTAAAACAGGTTTAGTCATATACTGTACTTATTACTTGAATCCATCATCATTCAATTGAACCAGTATACATTTTCTTAATATCAATGACTAAAACCGCCCCTCACCCCATTGATGCAAGGACTCCAAAATTGCCTCAAATGACTCAGCTTTGCAAACCTGGTGCAAATCTAATGTTTTCCAAACAGGGCAACAAGGGCTCGGTATCCCTAGAAATTAATGCTTCCATGTCATAAGAATTAATAAGTAATAGCATATCTAGGAATTATTCTCGAATAGATGAAGAGAGTTGCTCTTCTAAGAGAAAACCATTGTACTCATGTACTGCAAGCAGACGGCAAAATAACAGAACAACGAGCAGATCAGTCGAAAGCACGGCGCCAGGCAGAAGCCATCAGAACGCCAGATTTGCCAGAACGGTCTCAAGCTCCGACTCAAAACGGCGTCGCTTGTCACCTTGGAAGAGGGACGACATGCTGAGAGCAGGAGCGTCTCAGAACTCTACAGGCTTCCTAAGGGAGTTAATTCAATTGTTGGACTCATGATATATTCGGGTCGCGTAGCTCTGATTTTACAAGAAGAAATTTATTGGCACTAACGGTCAGGCAGAGCGATATTTTAGCGAACAAGGTCCAGATCTGATATAGCACTCAAGTTGCTTCACGAGGTCACACTTGGCTGAGAAGTGAGGCATTTTGAGCTCGTAAGTAAACGTCCTGTTTAAAAACACGATGAAAGAGAAATGTCACATTATATCTGAATTTATTGAACTAAAATGCATTCAACTAAATTTTTTCTATTACTTTAGGATTTCATCGCTGATTTAAAAGTTACGCACTCAATGTTTAGGCATTTTTTACGCTCAGAATGAAAATATTTTAAGCGTAAATCATTTAGTTTAATAAAAGATTATCATACGGGATAGGGCTGAGATCATGAACAAATTTACCACCTCAGACATGTAAATGAACCGCAAAAATTTTTTCGAAGAAAGCTGTCTTGCAACATGATTGTTTAATGGTGGTAAAAGATTTAGTATACTGCAAGTGCTTCTGTTCAGTGAACGCAGCCTGCTTACTTCCTAAGACTATACCCTAATACACTCGAAACTTATGCGCTGGGAATTTCGGTGTGCTGGGTCGATGGGATGGCGGTTGAAATATTCGATAACTCTAAATTTGTGTCATTGTACAACCTCTCAATCATCCACGATACTTGTACCGTTAATAAAAATGTGTACTCTAAAATCGTGCATGGGAAACTACTCAATTCATGTATAGAGGTATGCTGGAAAAGGTGAACGGCCAAAGTGCGGGTGGGTAACTGGAACCCCGGGCTAGGGTAAAGACTACCACTACTAAGGCTCAGCACATGCTCACCTATTTCCAACTTTACTAATCTAGTTGAAAACTTTAATATACTGAACTACCCGATCTCTATAAAAACACTTAAGCATGTGTTTCCATTATTGAATCGCCTTTGAGGCGTCTATGGTGGTTAAATTGTAATAATAATAATAATAATGATAATAATGAAAAAGGTGAAGGACAAGATTTTGGAGGAATTGTTCATCCCCGTACCTTGATGATTTGACGCCTTTAGTTGGAACGTTGTCCGCTCTATCTCAAGCAGGCAAAAAGTGAAAGAATGGACGGAACTATTCTATTGTTTTCAGCAACATCAAAATAACGCTACTGCAAATGTTGATAGCACTGTGAGTCAGTTAACCGCTGAAATTAAGAGGTACAGAGTGAAATGAAAGTAATATTCCCTAATTCAACTAAAACAACACTTATTTTAAGAAAACCTGGCGTGCACATCTACTTTGAATCATAAGTGTCAAAAACGAGGTCCATTCAAAAAGTATCAGACCTTGGTTCATAAAGAAAAGAACAGTGAATATTTATAAAATTTTACTTGGTCACCTTCAAGTACTCACCTCGGGAGTTCACACACAGTACGTCTCGATCCAGAAGTTCAGCTATGTTTCTGGAGCCAAAATTGGAATGATGTATACCTCTGACGTCGTTTCTCAAAATTTTCTATCTACTCAAAGCACTTTCCTTGCTGAGTTGTGTTGTATTCTTACAACCATTTCTTATCACCAGTGATCATAGTTGTCATAAAATCAGAGTAACTGTTAGCAATTTTTCTGAAGTGGCTTTTGTAGTTCCAAAAGTAACTGGAGAACGACTTTTGCCCATGCTGGTCATATGGTGAGATCTTCTGCTATTATTGTAAGAACTGATCCTATGTTTATTTGTACTTCTCCAGAAATTTCAGAAATTTCTACGACAGTTATATCACGGTCTTTCATCACTATTCGATTATTGTTAACGAAGAATTAATTGTTACTGCTGGTATAAGGCCTACCAGACCGTGGCTGGCTCTCGTTTACAGTTCATGCTTGGAACGGTAATACCACTCCTTTCTTTTTGTTATTTCCAAAGCTTCATCGTCAAAGAAATCGTTAGATATTCTGGATTGTCTGCTCTTGCATATCACTAAGATTGGGGTAGAATTTAATTTCATACAGCTGCTCGACGAGTTCCGATACGTTACATGAGGACGATGATCCGACGAGGGTAGATTCAATGTTTGCACTATAGCCAACACAGGCGGTAACTGGAGAGCACTTTACCTGTTAAAATTTCCAGACAAACGCACGAAGGGCGCCGTCAACCTGTGTGTAAAGGAATTCCTGAATAATAAGTTATTGTTTCTCTCATTTACCAAGGTCAGATACTTTTTGAATGGACTTCTTACAGTAGAAGTTAAAATTTTGAACCTTTTGGTTGGTCCGAATGTTGGAACAAACGGATTGTAAGATGTGAACACGAATAATTAGTTATGCATGAAAAAACAAATGACTCATAGGTTGAATTTTTTATAAACAAATTTGCACAAAAAGATAGGTGGGACAAAGCTCAATGAAATGCCCCATGAAAATGGCAGGAATAAAAAAAAGAACGAAATTTCACTTCACTAGTCACTTGGTTTCAAAATAGTATTCTTCCAGGTAATACTAAGTCATTAATTTATCAAATCTTTGCTTAGTCAGCAGCAGAAATGGGGAATGCTCCAACTTACCGAAACATTCAGCGAGTATGTCTGAGGTAGTGTGTGCCTGTGTCTGTGCGAGTATGAGAGTGTGATGGTGTGTGTGTACTTCTATTTGCGTACTAATGTGGAGGGTCTAGAATTTCAGAAACAGATATATAATAATTAATTTTTTTCTGTGTGTTTTAAATAAAGTTTTTCTAATATTTCAACCCTAAAGATAGAATATTATATTCCGAAACCTGTAGAATACCTAATCTTCACTTTTACGCTGGTTCTTCAGTTTAGAAAAAGAACTCCAAATTACCACTACTTGAAATGATATTATACATAAATGTCAGTGAGAGAAAGAAACTGTAAATTAGAACATTTTAAGTCTCTGCACGAAATATGATGGTGACTTATGCCGAATAATTTCTCGCAACGTCGCATCATAAAATGATACAAAGTGCAGTTTATCCTGACTCAAAAAATATAAAGACATTGCGATATGTCGTGTGCTCGTGCTTACTCCTTCGGTAGACAGCCCTGCATCGTGTTGCGACCTCCAAGTTGAGCAAAAGTGAGTGAATAGCGATCGCATTGCAATGTCACGCTTAGCGAATTCTAGTCTCAATAATGACAAAAATACCGTGCCTTCTCTTCTGCGTCATTTTCTAACGACCATGCTCCCTATTACGGAAGAGGCTGCCTCAGACTGGTGCATTGTAAACATTTGCGACACCAGGGATATATGGGTGCGACATGCATGGAATAATGATTCAGTTTATAATCAGGCCCGTTCACATGTTTTTTTCTGTGGCGCTAAAGGTTAAACATCACTGTTTAGATAAGCAATTATGATTTATTCTTTGCCGGGTACCCGCAGTATTTTCACCAGAGCTAGGGAAGTTTCTATACTGATTATTGCAAACGGAGAAACGGATGAGAGAAGTTAGAGGCCGAATTCTTCCGCTCATTGAGTCCGGGTTCGCTCACTCCCTCTCCTATGGTTAAAAAGTTAAAAATAATTTCTGCAGCATGAACATAATAGTGGAGTGATCAAGGAAAATGTTACGGTGGCACATGAGCTGTTCCTCGGGTACACATCATCTGGCAGGTAGTGCGAATACTCACTAGGAGGCTTGCACACTGATGAGGAGCATGGACATTTTTTAGGATAGTTAACATTCATAAACTAAATGTGCAATTATTCCGATCATTGAGTGGAGGCTTGTGGAAGTGGAGGCTTATCTGGAGGCTTGTGAAAGTCCCAGATGTATCTGCACTTATCAGGTGTGTTTTCACTTATCAGGTGCATGTGAACTTAATCTAGGGCTTCTTCACCTACGTAGTGCATTCGTATATATCAGTTGTATGTGCCCTCATCAGTTAAATGCGTGTGCACTTATCAAGCGCATGAGCGAGGTGGGAGAGAGAGGTAAGTTAAGAATTCCAAAAATAATGGTGCATATTGCTATAAAAAGCATTGAAAAGTTAACGCACTTCACTATCAAAGAAAAAATCTGATTAGAATTTGTTCCTTGACAGGGAAGATATGAAGTGGATTAGCATGCAGGCCGAAGGAAACAACGAGGGGGGTTTGACTCAGTGTGAGGAAGCCTCTCACACGTACGAGTACGCCACGGTCATCACCAAAGCAATGGAGTGAAATGTTCACTAGTAACAACTGTCAGGTTTTTGGAAGCAAGTTAACGGGACCCTTGCTTAGGATACATGTTAGGACTTTTCGGCAACGGCTCTTTTCTTGGTGTGAAGGGAGCTGGCTGCATACGTGCGCCAGTGAGCCAGTGAAAGAATTCCAAGAGTTGGGTGACCGGGAAACGAAGAATCATGCTACGGTAAAAAGATTAATTTTTCTCTTTCAATTTCCTGAGTATGTTAAATCATAAGAATCTTACTACGGCAAATTTGTACAATTTTCTATGCACTAACGATTTAGTCTAGTGATAATTTGTACGGTGTACAAATCGCCGGGGTACAAGGTTCCAAAGCTGAAGTATATTTTGCTCAACTCAATTAGGGCATTTCATGATGTCTGCACTGAACATCAAAGAACATTCTGTTAACTAGGTCTCAGCATCACGCATCGAAAACCGTTGAATCCAAAGCGCAATACAGGAAGCAGCGGTATTCACTGTCAAAATTGCAAGTAAAACAATTATTTCAAACTACATGAAGGTAAATGAACAATGTCAATACTCTATCATTGTGGACAACAATGCGGTATCATAAATTGAAGCAATCCTTTCCTCAAACGTAAGAAGGATGAATGGAAATAGTAGTAAATTTTTTGCAAATTTCCAACTTGTGTAGATGCGAAAGAAACGCAAAAATTGCGTCATTTCGCAGACTCCACTGTGCCCCTCACCCCCTCCGGCGAGCGCATTCAAATCTTGGTGTCACGTACAAATTGCAGTCTCCCATCATCGTTCACACGCTTTTTATGGTTGAAAAAACACGACCGTGGCCACAGCGAAAGCTGAGGAGCGAGGGGCGGCTTTTATGAGGCATTTTTGCTCAAGAATCCTATTTTGGGGCCTTTAAATGTTCGCCTCCTGAGCACTCATTTGTCGAGGCTTTGAAGACCTCGTCGAGCAGGTCGCGAGCTCCCACTAAGAGCTCTGGCTAAAAGCTCGTCCTGATGCGCTTGTAATTCTCTATCGTTTGCCGCTCACTTGCAAAGATCCGAAGATGTTATGAGACGGCGTCGCGCAAATGTGCTCCATATTTTATGACCCAAGAGTTTCACGCAGCTAGACGTCGCTTCCGTGTTTGTGCACTCCTCAAGCTACTGCATGAGTAATGATGACAATTGCGAGTTCTCTAAATGAACAAAGGCATTCATTTGCATAAATTCAACAGCACGACGAAATCCTGGTTTTTCATTTACTTTTCATGTACTTTTTGCAGAGGTGAGGAAAAAATTACAGTGTTTCAACATGACTTGATATTACGTTTTCAATAACTGTTGTTGCCAATCGAAATTCTTTTTTAATAATGAAAGGAAAACAATCATAGACGAGTGTTAGTCTTGAAATTACATTGATGCTATGGTAATCGTACGTTGAAGATCCATCATAATAACATTTGACTACAATATACGATTACCATGGCATCAATGTCGTTAGTTAAATGTAATTAAAATGAAACTTCAACAGCACCAAGACACTTCTGGAATACACTTTCTGTAGCGTCTCTTGCAGCGGCTCACACATGCTGCAACCCCCGAGTGATCTGGACGCATGGGTGTGGTGGTGCTCAAGTACCTCAGCTAACTCGCTACTGCGTCAGATTTAATTTTCTAGATACTTTCAGACGGCATTAGTTGCTTCCTTAATTACCGTCATCTAGAGACTAACGAACGACATCATTTTTGAGAAGTTAATTTGAAGTTGTTAAAGTTAATTAATAAAAATTTCCGTAAACTATAATTATAAATAGGAAATAAACAGCGAATTTGTTTTCAATGTTAGCTAAAGCACATTTATTTACACGCATACAGGCTTTTCTAACTTCTAAGTTTATTTCAGAATAGATGTGAATTTTTGAGCAGCCTCTCATATTAAAGTTAGAAAACTTAATGCAATATACTAATTCGCACCGGGTTACGCTTAGCAGTCCGTCTATCAAGCATCTTAACAGCAGCAAAGTTACCAAGTATAATATTTAAGAAAACTAGAGAGGAAATAGAGCATTTATAGCATTAATAAACAGCAATTTTACTAAAAATACGATGCGGCATGAATGTTATTACAGAACATAACCTGATGAGCTTGGCCTCTGATCTTCTTCTCAAATCGAGTGTTGTTATATCAGGGATGTGCTTAAATTTTCATGAAATTACTGGTTACGAAGTGCAACATTGTCCTGAAATCTTACTTAAGTAACGTCAATAATTTACCTTTGATCGGTTTTCCTTTTTGAAATTCTGTCTCAATAGTGATATTCCGTGTCGCACTCATAACAATGAAAAATAAACAAGATAGGTCGAAGATGAAATATGGGTGATCGCCCGTAATTTACAACATTGCTAAGTCCACAATATGTTCTCCCACTCCAGCTCAGCGTGCTGACACGATACAGGAAGGGCACAACTTATTCAATTGAGAGACCACACAATACTTGGTCGATTTGGCTACTGGGCATCCTTTAGTAAGATATCTTTAAAGGAAAATTTTTATCTGTTAAAAAGAAGTGAAATGGCTCAAAAAACATCCACTATTGAAATAGCTCAAGCTTATAATATTCCGAATGAGTTTTCCTCCTACAGTTAGGAAAATTTATACAATAACGTAAATGAATGAGTCTTTCGATACGAAACTAGTTAATAGTGAAATTATGAACAAATACACTTCGGCTAAGTGCGTTCTTATTATTGCGATTTAATTGAGTTTTAAATTTTGAAAACCTAATGTGGATGATACGAGAGACTGAGCTTCAACTTTTATGTTAGGATGCAAATTATTAATTCGATCTGGGGTTTAAAAACGAATAACTTGGAACATGTCTAACCAACCAACTCTTTAACTTACGAAATTTCAAATATCTAAAATGGGAAATTGTAAACAGGGGCCAACGTTCTTTCTTTCTGTGTTGTATGGAGCCTGTTGGGTTTTAATGGGAACCTTCAAGTGAAACTGGAAGTGTTAGGAGCTAGCAAGGAGCCTGGGTTATGGGAGGCAACGGTGGTTTCGGTAAAACCTGGTCTTGGCAGAGCGACTCAAGAAAAATAGTGGCCTAACACTGACAATTTTTTACACGAAATAGATTCATTACTGAAGGATAACGAAGGTGTCCGAAAATATTTCGCTAACATGAAATCAAAGAACGAACAACATGTGTATAACCAAAGGTAGAATGGAAAGGCAAATGAAAGTGAAAAATTGATAGAAAATTAAAATTAAATGTGAAAGAACTGAGCGCAATAAAGAAGGAATGCTACTCGTAGAAGAAACCTAAGAGTAATGCAGAGAAGATGTACAAGAAACCAAATCATACTTGTTATTAAGAAGTGCTTGCTGGGATTAGAAGACAGATCAAAGGGCTCAAAGAAAGGAAATTAAATGAAACAGAGATTGTTACGGTAGTTCGATAGCTGGAGTTACCATTGAAAAATATAATAACTGGAGAGGAACATGAGAATCAATCGAAGACAGTACATGCAAAGTGACACGTGAACACGATGAGATAATTTATTACCAATTGAAAACGGACAGTTAGCAAAAAAATACTTGAAAAGGGGAAACAAGGAAAGAATTGAGGGTGGAAGTTTAAAAATCAGAAGAAAATTTAATAAAGAAAAAGGAAAGTTAGCAACTTAGCAGCAGAGGAGATGGCAGAAGGAAGGTACAAGTGAGGGACATCAAAAGAACGACTGGCTAAGAAGTAATGAGAAGCTAAAAATAGAAGGTGGGGCAACGAAAATATCAGAGAAAAATATAGCAAAGGAGAAAAGTGATGAGTAGGCAATGTATAGTGTGATGTACAATTAAGTCTAAATCTCCCGACAATTGGTGTTGGCGCCGTCCATGCTTCTTAAAAGCTCGTTCGAAGAATTGGGAACCCAGCGTAGCAAAGCTAGGCAGATCCTATTGGCACCAGAAGTGTGATAACCAGCCAGCGTGTAGTTCGTTGCTTAGTGTTCTTTCTTGTTCATATCTAGGTATATTTTATTTGTTCATACTGACATTCATATATCGATGACATGTGCATATTTATTTAATTGTGTATTGCCAATTTGTTTAGTTTTATTTTATATCTTTCCAGACACCTCGCAATTCCTCAATATTTTGAAATTCTTTCTCTACATAAACCTGCGGTCAATAGTGTGTATGTTCCTCAAATAAAATCGAGTGATCACGCTATCGGTCAGTATCAATTTATTGAACCGCTTGGTAGAGAGAAGTTAGTTAGTACCCCAATAACTACGTAGGCCTTGAAAGAGAGCCTACGAATGGATTAGAATTTATTTTTAAGAAATGTGCTGCATGTTATTGTTTCACCGTGATAAGAAGCGTATGTAAACATATTTCAGTTGGGAAATATGATTCATAATCTACAGACGCTCGCTTACGCTGGTCTGTGAAAGAGGCAAACCTGCGCATTAATTTGCAACATGTGCTCAGCGTAGAAAATATGAATATGTTTATGATGGCATTTTAGGAATTATCCTTCGAAAAATGTTTAATAATAATTTAAAAATTACTGCTTCCCACAATAGTGAAAAATTCTTTTTGCAGTGAAACAAATTACACGAAAAAAATTGGTCTCCCACTAAAGTCTATCATGGTAGTCAGCTTTCAGAAGTCAGTGAGCGCTAATAGTGACCTGCTGAAATACTTAAACATTTACTGAATGTTTATGGTATAATTTTATTTCATCGAAGAGCTATGCTATACTATAATTATGAAGTGAAACATAAGAATACTTTAACATTTAGTGAATCTACACAGAAACCAACCAGAAATTGAAGCCTTTATAATTGAATATTCGTAGCGTAGTCCGTAGAGTTTTTGAAATTTACTTCTCGGCTATAATATGGAGGTGTAAAAAAAATATCAACATCTGCATATAAGTTTAAAATGAAAACTCGAGGAAAAAATATTGACAGACTAAAAAAATTTTGCTGTCCACAAAGCTGCAGTAGGGACTGACTCAGGAGCAATAGAGAATCGGAGAAATACTGCAATGCAATGGTTACATGTACTGCGCCGAGTAACAGTGATGTAGTATGATGATTAGCAAGTCCTCATCAACGACAAGCGAAACCGGTCCATAAAAGGAAGTGCTCTCAAATTTGAACTCTTCCCAAGTTCAAGTCATTCAGAAAGCAAAGGGATCAGTTTTTCAGTGAGACCTTCTTCAGTGCGTAACAACAGATTTGTCACCTGACTGAAGAAAATCATTTTCAAATTTAACCATAAATTATTTCTAAACATTTAGTTACCATCTTTAGGAAACTGCTTTCTTGTTCTTATTCGATAATATCACCAAATCAAAAAATAAACGTTGATAAACCTCATCGTATACAAGAGAGGTTTGATATTTTTCATTTTGAGTGTTGCAGCTGTGAAATTATTTAACATCAGGATGCTCACACCACGCTTGTAAGTTAAGAATATAGAAGGTCCTAAACAAAGCTTATAATTAGGAGTACCACTGAGACCTAAGGGTGAGGACCGAGTAATTCCCCGGTTATAATGCAAAAACAATGCGAACAAATCGTGACCTAGAAATTGAATATCAATTGAATAAAATAGTTCATACTATTCCACTATGTGTAAAGATTCACTAACTCATGAAGGTCATGGCTCGCATTTGTTCAACACTCAAATGGACAAATATTTATTTAAAAATGAGACTTTAGGTCTTCAAAGCCAATGTAGCAGAGAGGACATGAAAGCGAAAAAGGACGAGCAAATCACGGCAGTTGACCTGGACACAGTGCGTTTCGACACTATACCTACTGCAACGAATTCAGTTCTTTAGTTATTTTGTTCACTTGCTAGCGAAACAATGGAATGGAGGAAGAATATTCAGTAAATCAGTCTTTCATTTCGTTGGCTTCATTCCACGAAGACAAAAAGGCCGTCTTCTTCATGCCCCCTCTAGCGGAGGTTGGTAATGTTAAAGCATGGTTAAATCATTTGCTTTCACGGGCGTGTAAGCAGCTGTGGAAAAACTTGAAGATAAAGCACAAGATTTTTGCATTTTTGAAAAAAGAATAATGTACTTTTGTGGATTAAATAGCGGTTAATTATTTTTCCTGTAAAACAAGCTGATCGAACTTTGATGTTCCCAACGCGGGCGCAACGCAGGGAAACAATAATAAACAATAATAATTTCAAGTTTTCTGGTTTTCTCGATATTGTCACTATGTAAATATTTTATTTTTTTCCAGAGAATTTTTTTGAGAATTACTCTTTAAGTCAAAACGTTCAATTTTACCAGTAAAGCTTTTAATATAAAATGTTAAGTTTCAAAGCCTCATTCCTCGCTATTATTTTCCTAGTTAAAATCTGTAAAAATACAAACCGACATGTGCTTCCAACAATAATAAACCATTACCTTCAAGTAGGGCAACTCAGCCTAGAAGACGCATTTTGGGCAGGCTACAACGATAAAAAACATCTCTCTACCTTAATGTAATTGACAATCTCAATGTTGTTTAAAATTATAATGCATTATTTACCGTATCGAATAACGTATCAATAATTTTGAAAGTAACAAATATAAGGTAGAAACTGGAAGGCTTGCTCGCTGCACCGACGCGCGGCTGGACCTCGGCCTCAAGCCCATTTGTCCCGCTGTTTGTCCTGCTTACAGACAATTTTTCACCCGACAGCAGCGAACAAAGAACAAATTACTTCACCAGTACGAAAATACCAACATTACAGTTATAGAGCAATATTTTCTATGGGAAAAGCAAGTACAGAATTTAAGTTTTCATGCGTAACAATCGAGAAAAATGAACACGCATAATTGTGAGCTTTTAATATGGTTTTAAATTTTTTTTTCACAGGTAACTCGCACAGATCAATCTTATGAAACTTATAACTAAAGGCAACTCTGGATAAATTTTTTTTTTCAAACAGAACAAACCCAAACAACAATACACATCGTCAGAGAGACATTCCATTTAGAAGCATCTGCCTCAAGTGTCATATTGGTTTGTAAATAAATGCCCAAATCATGGAAAGAATGCTGCTGCCCAACCCAAGGGAAAGATTAATCGCACCGATTCATTCATCCATTAGAAATTGTTCTTTTAGTCTGAATTTAGTTGGTTGACATCCCACAAAGGCTTCTTGTGTACATGCAATTTAGAGCTCGCTCCAAGTCTTTTAACGATGCTGGGATCAAGCAAACACGGCCACGCGTCTCGTACATTGCTCTCTTTTGTCCGTTCAATGAAGATCTGCCGATTAGGTTTATCTGAAGTATTGCCCTGCGTGATAGGTAAGTAGACTCTCGTCTACTGTGTTTGGCAAACATCATATTAGAATTAGTGATCGCTGTAGTGAAAAAACTTGAACATAACTCTAAAATTTATTTACCTAAACTTCGTTAAGATGGAGTTGTCGAACTTAACGCGATCAAATGAGCTAGCTTTAATTCATGGCAATGGATTTTTCCAAAAAATTTGTTTTGCATTTGCTCATTGGTCAAACTCGGGTGCTTGTGATAATGAAACTAGCAATGTGCGGAACACATGGTATGTTCAAGAGGACAAAATGCAAGACTGAGAAGTCTTGTCGCGCTCTCATCGAGTTCTTTGGGGCGGATTTCATAATTAGGAGCGAGCAAATAGCTCTTCAAACAGCTAAGGTTTGCCGCAATTGTGCTAAGCGCCGCATGGATTAGACAATGTTTGCCCACGTTAGAATGTAGAGATTAGGGAAGCCTGACGACGGTTTAGGATCCATGAGTTCGAGCCTAATTAGGTTAGGGTAAGAGAAGGAAGGGGTGGGTAACTACCGTGAAAATTGGCTAATGGTAACCAAACAGGAATATAGACGGATTCCCAAGCCGGGTCCACGCTTCGGGAGTGGAGGAGAGCAGCCGCACCTGTGGTATGATGGAGACAAACGCTCGATACTTCAGCCATCGAGAGTAATTTGAAACTCTCACCCAAACTGACAGCCGCTGACTTCAAAGTTTCAAGTCATACAGCTAGAGAGGGTCGCTAATTATGAAAGAACTGAAAGTTATTACAAAAAGATAACGAATGTACTTCACTGACTCAAAAGTTACAACATAATACCTGACAAATATTTTGAATTAACATCTAACATGGTATATGCATGCTACATCTCATACGATGTTCGGTGCTAAGTGAGATTGAAATTAAATAACACAACTTTCCTACGAATGAATATGGTACCTGCGTCTTGTATTCCGCTCATATACACCCAAGCTGGTTACTGTATAAATTTCAAGGTGAATAATGTGGAAGAAAAATAAAAGTTATTCAAATCGGCGAAAAGTTAAGTAATATGTGACCTGAATCAGCTTTGATTCGATGTCTGGGACTCTGAAGTAAAAAGCAATCATAAATGTAATCACATAAAAAATTGGTAGACAGAAAATTCACTCAGAAGAGAGAGGCTCTTACTTCCCACGGCCCAAGTTACCTCTTTTCTTGCACCGTAACCCAGAAACTAAAAGAATGTACGTGCCAGCATTTTGCATTCACTATTGCAGACCAGGAACGTTCGGACTACTTTCCCCGAAACATTGAAGCATGATGATATTACAACACCAAGTAATTCAAAATTTATGCCAAGGACAGTGATAGAAAGCATACGTACGTGTGCAATAAAATTGAGCTTGGATTTGATCTCCTAAAAGAATAACAAATAAAATGTGAGCTCTGAGCGTCATTGAATATTGCAGGACCCATGAACAAATACGTAATAAAAAGCCAATCATGATTAAGAAAGTGTATAGATGCGAGTCAAATCAGAAACGCCCATCAAATCAGGAATAAAAGGTACACACTTCCGTCTCCAAAAATCACTTCTTGTGCAAGACGACTTTTTACAAACAGATGTCGCTTTTTCTGTCTTTTTTGAAACGCTTGGGGTAAGTTTAAAGGTCGAACTGTGCTGAACAGAGCCCCTGTGTTGGGACAAGGAGAATGACCTGGAAAAGTGGGGCCCCTGGGAAGTCTGGGCCCTTCGTCTTACCTCTCAATTGCCACTCGACATTATCAGGGCAGTTAGGAACTGGCCTGGCCTCAGAGGGCCTCTGCCTCCCCCACCTGCCCCACCTCGAGCGCTGCAGCCACCACCGCGGCATGCAGGCTCTGTTCATGGGTGCGGGACACTTGCGTGCCCTCCTCAACATCGGGCCACTGCGTGTGCCCGTTAGAGCTGGGCTTGAGCACGGCATGCGAAGTAGAAGTAACCAACCTTCATTGGAACTAAATGCTTTCGCTGATACTTAAGGTCCCTTCCTTTCTCTATCTCTTTCTCTCTGTCACTCACTCTCTAGAAGCACTTTGCTCTTTTTCATTGCGAAGGATACGTGAAATACGAAAGAATAACTTTGGATTACATTGTTCATGAGCTTCAACGATTTTTCACTCATCATTCAGTGTGTGACTTTCGAGAGTATTTTTTTATCCTGAAGTTGGTTTAAAGTTACACGATCTTCCATAAATACTGCCGTCCGCCAAAACACCTCCCCTTCAGTTAGAGTACATTATTATTATTTTATTATATAAGAAAGTTTTAGCCTCCCTTAACCACGACAAGGATGTTCTAAGAGAGGAAGGAGGAAGGCACCATTTGGTATGGAGTTGAGGGAACGCGGAATCTATGCACAAGGTGCACAGAAACAGTAAGCTAAGAAAGCAGTTCATGAAATAAGATAAAAGTTGAAGAAGAAAGTAGTAGGTGCTGAAAAACAAGACAGCAGTGAACCGAAAAAAGATGGTCCGTAACAAAACAAAACCTATTCTATTTCAACAAAGAGGAAGCCTACCTAACCTTGAGGTCGGGCCCTCACATAGTCCCCCTGATTTACAGTACAGCGTACATAACACAGCACAGCCTGAACTTTAACTTAACTGTGCAAGAGCCACTACTTAAACTTTATGGGCGCACGCTTCATTGTCGTGTACGAAAATAAGTTTATGAGAATGGCCGTCTGCTGGACCAATTCAACGAAATTAAGCTCACACGTCTCCACAAATATTAAGGGTTTTAGAGGTTTTGAGGCTAGCTCTCTACGTACGTACACCACCTGTAAGCCAAGTACAACTTGCATGAAATGATTACGTCATGATTTTGAAAAGAAATACAAGGATACCGTACAGCAAAGCTATCTTTTGGCATGAGCAATTAATACGTCGTGCCCCGGTACTCCTATATTTGATTCCCGTTCACACAACCCAACTTCTGCTGCGTGGAGACTTGAAACTTTTTTTGCTAGACTTACTTCAAGCTCATAGTTTTCCCGTTACGTATGTATTATAATCCTCTATTTGAAGATTTTTTCAAATTATTAGACATTCGTTACGGAGTGCAGTGAATAACGAGTGTATTTTTCGGAAAATAACTTTAACAAGAGAGTACGCTTACGAGGCTATCTTATCACCGCAAGTAAACTTGGTCTTTGTCGTACCACGAACCAAATAATATCCTTAAATTTTTCCAGCGTCCGTAGCAGTCGCTCTGTAGTTTCTACTCGTCATGCTTCATTTGTCCGCTTTATGTATAGAGGGGGACAAGCTAAGTAACAACGACAAACAAGAACATAATTGAATTAAAATCCATACGTCTCCTAAGTAAAGTGACAGTTCATCGTCGTTGCTCACATGGTCATACGTACATACGAAGCTATTTATTCAAATTTTAAAAAATCTGAAATGGGTAAAATATTTTACAAATGGCTTACCAACTGACGTTAAGAGCAATAAACAGTGAATGGAATGCATAACCTTCAGAGCTAACTTCGAACGAGACATTTTCTAGCAATGAAAGCGAGTTGCTCATTCAATACGTCCGAAGCACGTTCCTTGATGTTAGTTCATTACAGTCTACTATCCTCATATTTTATTAGTCCTCTGTCTCGAACAAACATCTGAACAAATTGAAGAAATATCCTGGTCTAAACTTTCATTGCCAAATAAGTGGTCAATTAATCAGCTTCAGATTCGCGCATTTGCAAAAAAGAATGCTTTCATGTTTTCACTTTTATTTTCTGGCTTTTTTAGAATTGATGAAAAAGAGAGATGCTAATACTTTTTTTATGCATTAAATTATGTAATTTGTTTTATTTTGTCAACTTAATTTTGTGATTTAGTCTTTCAAGCAGACAAAATCATTAAAAATAACAATTTTGATAAATAATTACATCTTTTTTATTCATACGACTAGATGTAGAAAAAAATTACAAATTTCGAGGTTAACGCCGTATCAAATTTTCATAAATACTCTCATTCCTACCCAGAGAAAGAAAAGTGAGATATAATGACAGTGATGCATTACAAAGTACAGATCATATTTAAACTTATTTACGAGTAGTTTAGGAATACTATTTAAATCCCATCAAAAACATATTTTGGCACTCTTTTCTCCTGGGACTGGAGGTAGTATGCTAGCTGGTAGTTCGTCTTTTATACAACTCTCTAGTGTTCATAAAAACAATGCACAATTAGAGGCCATGCTGAATTACCTCACTTTTTTATTGAACACAGTTGCCCATTAATGGCTTTCCACTTATGGTTTTCTTGTTTCGTACAGTTCAATGATGATCGACAAGTTGACTAAACAGATGACTTGAATTTCATTCCTATACTACCATATTCAGCCAACCTACGGGAACCAAGCACAAAACTACTGTGTTTCTTTTTTTCCCATATTCCCGTGTTTGGTCGACCAACTGCACAACCATTGTTCCCTTCTTTCACTCATTCTCGTGTTCCATCGACCAGATGAATTATCTTTACCTGCCGTGTCCCTTCCTTAACACTCTCACGTGCAACCAGCAGCACAATCAGCAGCACAACCTCAACTCGTATCCCTGTCGTCACACTATGCCGTTCCATCAACCAGCAGCAGAGCCAGCAGCACATCAACCAACAACACAATCTCAACTCTTATCCCTTTCGTCACACTATACCGTTCCATCAACCAGCAGCACATCAACCAGCAACACAGCCTCAACTCGTATCCCTTTCGTCACACTATACCGTTCCATCAACCACCAGCACATCAACCAACAACACAATCTCAACTCGTATCCCTTTCGTCACACTATACCGTTCCATCAACGAGCAGCAGAGCCAGCAGCACATCAACCAACAACACAATCTCAACTCGTATCCCTTTCGTCACACTATACCGTTCCATCAACCAGCAGCAGAGCCAGCAGCACATCAACCAACAACACAATCTCAACTCGTATCCCTTTCGTCACACTATACCGTTCCATCAACCACCAGCACATCAACCAGCAACACAGCCTCAACTCGTATCCCTTTCGTCACACTATACCGTTCCATCAACGAGCAGCAGAGCCAGCAGCACATCAACCAAAAACACAATCTAAACTCGTATCCCTTTCGTCACACTATACCGTTCCATCAACGAGCAGCAGAGCCAGCAGCACATCAACCAACAACACAATCTCAACTCTTATCCCTTTCGTCACACTATACCGTTCCATCAACCAGCAGCACAACCAGCAGCACATCAACCTGCAGCACAACCTCAACTCGTATCCCTTTCGTCACACTATACCGTCCCGTCAACCAGCAGCACAACCAGTAGCACATCAACCAGCAACACACCTCAACTCATATTCCTTTCGTCACACTATACCGTCCCGTCAACTAGCAGCACAACCTCAACTCATATTCCTTTCGCCACACTATACCGTCCCGTTAACCAGCAGCACAACCTCAACTCATATTCCTTTCGTCACACTATACCGTCCCGTCAACCAGCAGCACAACCTCAACTCATATTCCTTTCGCCACACTATACCGTCCCGTTAACCAGCAGCACAACCTCAACTCATATTCCTTTCGTCACACTATACCGTCCCGTCAACCAGCAGCACAACCTCAACTCATATTCCTTTCGTCACACTATACCGTCCCGTCAACCAGCAGCACAACCTCAACTCATATTCCTTTCGTCACACTATACCGTCCCGTCAACCAGCAGCACAACCTCAACTCATATTCCTTTCGTCACACTATACCGTCCCGTCAACCAGCAGCACAGCCTCAACTCATATTCCTTTCGTCACACTATACCGTCCCGTCAACCAGCAGCACAACCTCAACTCATATTCCTTTCGTCACACTATACCGTCCCGTCAACCAGCAGCACAGCCTCAACTCATATTCCTTTCGTCACACTATACCGTCCCGTCAACCAGCAGCACAGCCTCAACTCATATTCCTTTCGTCACACTATACCGTCCCGTCAACCAGCAGCACAACCTCAACTCATATTCCTTTCGTCACACTGTACCGTCCCGTCAACCAGCAGCACAACCTCTACTCACCACTTTTCCTCGCATCCCACCGAGTTTGGGAGTGCAGCAGACCGCTGCACCCTCCTTCGGTTCGAGTCCCGCTCCACCACCAATCAGTCTCCAGGGCTCTATCTTTCCAGGTCGTAACCACGTAACTTTGTTCTCAGGCAGTTTGCCGGTTAATCGCTCCACAAACTTACGGCCGCCGAGCGCTTCAGGATTTCTTTGACCATGGTAACTGCGCTCCACTGCAGTCTCAGTACTCCTACCAAACGAACAGGTCACCTTTCGTTGTAATAAGAAGGTTGCAGCTGAATCTTTAATTTGGGTTTTGATTATTGTCAGAGTTCAAATATGTTCTGCTGCAAATGATCTTTTGCATCATTTGGTGCTTAATAAATTCAGAGACATGCCGTTGCTGAAATCGAAGTACTCCAGATAGCATGAAAAAATTCTGAATGTTTAGAATAACAGGTACCGAAAAATTTTCAGTCAACAGCTCCAAAATGATACATTCAGAAGCTTGAAGTTATGCGTGCTTGGTTATCGCTGCATAATTGACTCGCAGTGCTTGGCAGATTGTTAAATTATCGAATTTATTCTCACACTGGGATGTTTAGCGGTATGAGCAGTGATAGAATCCAGCACTCTTAGCAGTATTAGAACACTAGAGAAAGTAACACATAATTTGTAAGTATGATTACAACTAGATTAAGGTAGATGAAGAAAAAAAAGACAGTGATAGGAACCATACACCTTTTTTGGATTGTTCTTATTACCAACGAAAACATCTATAACGTGGGCAAATTTATTTGATCAGTTCTAAGATATTTCCAATTAAAGCTAAAGAAATCCACAATTGTTCCAGTCTCATAAGAAGCAAAAAATAGAAACAGAGCAATCTGAGAAATAAGGTGAAAATATTAAATAGCTCAGACATTAATTTCAAAGAAATATGCTGTTAATTCATGATGCATCATTTCTTTCAATTTTCTTATCTCATTTTTCATCCTTTCTCAAATTATTTCAGCCACCTTCTAGAAGGTGGATAGCTTTGTTGAAGTAATCACTTTGCTGTTTTAACCACGCAACTTATTTAGAGGATAAATGGGCAAATAAAGAAGGGCGCAAAAGTACAGCCACGGAGTAAGGCAGCAACAAAGGCTGGTGTCCATTACCAGGGCAGTAGTCACAATAAATACGAGCTGGGCGTTGGTAGACCCTGACGCTGCCATCCGTCAATTGGTATCGCGCCCCCGCCCCATCCATCAAACCTTATCGCCGCGTGCCGGAGCTTTGCCACCAATAATTCCCAATCCTAAACACTTATCATGTACGTAACATTTACGGTGTCCTAGGACTAAAGGAAATCTGTATTACACTGTGTCTAAATGCCAAAATATCAATGCTTATTGCTATTTCCAGTCATACGCCGAAAATTACCAGAAAAATTTCCTAAAGTCGCATTGTATAGAACATGATACGTTAAAAGTGTTTTTAAGTTCATTTTTTATAACACTATTTCAAAACATAAATTGTGCACCTGAACCGTGATCCCTACTTAAAATCCTACGTGAACCATTTATGTTTTACTGTGTATGAATTGATACGATATAGTGATGTAATAATATATATATATGTATATATATGTATATTATATATGCATCTCCAGATAGCATATATATATATATATATATCTATGTATATATACATATGTATATTATATATTCTTTTCGTTAGTTTTAAAATGTTCCAAATTAGGATTAGCATAATTGGAAAATTAAAATATGGTTTTGAAAAGATTCACTTAGACTATCCTGTTATTACAAATCCTTGAACGAAAAGATGGATGAAGTGTTCGAGTCTTACCGATGAATAAGAGGTGACTGATCAACAGACAGAAAGCTTCACGACTTATCAGACTAATCAACAGACAGAATGCTTCAAGGAGAATATTCTTTTTCATGTTTGATTTTTCTCTGCTGAATGGGACCGTTTTTACCGGTCGCATCATTCAGGTCACGCACCAGGACAACATCGAGAGCATTTCTCTCCATCCGGCGGCGGAGTGGGAAGCTTACATTCATCGAGCAACGATCAGCAGAGGGCGGGACGCCGAACATAGCGACGGACAGACAATCCTGCATCAGAACTCATGATGAGAGCATCAGTTTGTCTTAGCTTGCCATGATGACTGCGTGCCTCGGCTCCCCTTGATGGATGGACGGCTTCAGGCTGCAGCTCCACCGCGATACATGCCTGCCAGCACGCACACGTCGGCAGGGTGGTTGTGCTCGTGGCATTCTCAATTTGCACTTCGCCTTTTTCTCGTATCTTGTCGTTATGAACACTTTATGAAGCCATAAAACTTTTATTTCCTTTTATGTTCTCCCAATCGCAAATTAACTTCGTCAATTAGAGTATCCTTGGTAACGATGAGAAAAAATTCCTTCCACTTTTGTGGTTCAACTCATGTGCTGAGGACGAGGTCCTGTAACTGAAGTTCGACTGTCAGAGTAGATCGTCATACGGACTCATCATACGTCAGAGGCAAAAACTTAAAAATCTTTGTGGGTGAAATAATGCGCTAGAAAAAGTAATAAAAGAATAGAAAAAATTTGAACGATACTACGCTCCACGTTATGATACTTGTACATACTTACAAAGCTCGTGGATGGAAGCGGTCATGCTCGAGGTTCGTTTCGTTTGCAGCTCCCTGACCTCAAATTGACTGACATTACCTCGCTCACTCGTAGAATGACACACATCAGCCGGAGCCAATATCACACAAAACTAACGACTGCTGTCAAAGACTAAATGAATCAAAGTTCTTCATGGTTTGAAGGGAGCGGCTGAGCACAAGTGCATGCAGGGCTGCGCTAATTCAGCCTAGTCTCCCTCATCAGCCTCGTTGATCTTGCAATCGAAATTCTACTAAGTTTGGTGGTGCTCGTTACAGATTTTACCGAGTTAATCGCGTCCATTAGAGGGCGCCGAGGACTGGTGGAACACACGCTGGATAATGCTGCTACCTAAAAATTCAGAAGTGGATTGGAGGAAGGAAAGATTGAATATTTCCTTCTCCAGCTCCTAATCTACTATCGCATTAAAAAACCCAACTTTGTAAAACAAATGTTTAGTGAGGAAAATAAAAATATACTCCGCCACATTACAGTATTGCTTCGAGTTATTTTTGAAGTAAAACAGCGTTGCATGTACCACTACTAATCGTAGAATACTAATTGAATTTTAAAATTTAATTCTACAAGTCAGATAAAAACAAGTGCTAAAACCTCGAAATCCCCTTCATGAGTGAATTTGATAAGCGTCTGAGGTTTAAAATGATATGTCTCGTAACAATGCTTGCATGACTATTGTTCAATAGAAAAGGGCCTCATTCTCAGGTGCTCTCCACTTCCTGTCTCGTTCACATGAGTTGCCGATGCGCAAAATTCATGAGCAAACATGGCTTAACTATCTGCACTGTGTGTTAGTATACGTTTCGGTCTCGATTGAGAGCTTTTAACACCTGCTATAGAGTTCACTTAGAAATACCATAATATAACGCCTAAATCATCGCACTGGACATTGTTCTTTAGCTTAAGATTAATTAAGGAAAAACATGAGGCACTAAACACTAAAGATTTTACAGTTAGGGAGACATGAGTCTTGATAAAAAAATTGAAATAATCAAAAGCTGCTGGTGGTCACGATCCCTAACACTAGAAAATAATCACTATGAAAAAACATCTAAAATTATCAAGGAGTGGCAGATATGATATTACGACTCGAACTAATGCACAAGAAAAATTGCAAGTTTTCTAAAACTAATAAGCTACCTCGACATAAAATTATATCATCACCGTTACGCCGTGGCTTAAAAGCCTCATACACAATAAACGGATGACTGCGTGGTGCCTTTCCTTGGAGACACAAGGCGACGCGCACCCGGGTGCTGACGAGCACACCGTTCACCCTCCGTTTATTGCAGCACGTTGTACGCCAGTGTACATCGACGGCGGTTTTGGGTCGCGTTAGAACAAAGTTGGTTGCTCAGAAGTTGTCGCCGGTTAATTAGCGGGCTTATTAGAGCAGGACTTGGAAGAAGGGCTTCAGCGAGTTACGTGGCGAGGCAGGTAAGAGGCCAGGTAACAAGGAGCACTTTCGGGGCTGCAAAGTCGGATTACTTTTATACATTACTCATGAATTGATGAAAAGTTCCTCATAATCATCGCAGACGGCAATCCAATCTTTAGGAAATTAACCTCCAGCTTACGTGCCCGTGTACCGAGAATCAGACTACTGAAAATCGCATAAAATACTGTAATTGCAACTTTAAACTACTTTTGAAGAACACAACACTCCTCATTTGGTGTGCAACACTTGAATGATTCACAGAAAGGAAAACTGCAATTTTTCTTCCCGCTTTGTACCCTAAATTCAACTTTCGAGGCGGAGAAACTCCTTCAATCGAGTGAAAATGCGTCCGTCATCAATCAGTTTATATCGATAATATATTCGCTGAAAATGTTGTCATCGAACATATCAAGCGGTCAAGTGAAAACTCCCCCTAGCCCGTGAACCCAACAGCATCAGTCTTGTTTTTGCTGAAGACACACGGGCAAAATTTCCCTCTACGCTCGCCTTAATTCGATAGTGCTGTCAAAGGACCCTTCTATTTTTTAGCCATAATGAATAAATTGGCCTTTCAAAGCCCGTTAATTGACAAGGTTTTTCACTTCCAACTCGCCTGCAATAAACACTGAGGGCAAAGTTTGTCCGGACCTACCATGCGTTTATTATGAAGCGCTAATTGTTCTCGAACTCCAAGAACTTTGCCTCAGCAATTTAAACAGAGAAAGACGTAACGCAAAATTGAAATTTATCATACTTCGAATAGAAAGCGTTACCAAAATAACTGCTTAGCCTTTACAGAATTAAAGATAACATTTATCATAAAAATTCTACTTATTTCAACATGAATACTTTCACAATCACAACAATAAGTAATGTTCACAACAAAGCATTCTAGCAAATGATCTACTTCATTTCAAGTGGCAAATTACCAGTAGAATCTGAAGCGTATTACTTGAATATATTTGAGTTTGAAACGAGACTGAAATAAACTTATTTTTAGTTCACAACACGAAAGTCCAAAGGAACATTTCCTTATAGTTATCCCGTTCTAGTCCTCTACGAAGTTTAAAGTTGGCCATCGAATCGCGTGAATGGATTGAGGTGTCATGTGCACCGGCCAATAGCTGTTCACCCCTATCAAGTTTAGAGATGATAAATACTCATCAGCGCCTAGTGTTTGTGCTTGGAAAGTTGTGTGGAGGCTGCGGGAGCATGCACATGACATCTTGTCAACACGACAACAATGGCAGCCGTGCAGCGGCTTTGTCTACACGACTCGCCGGCTCCCGAGACTCCCTCTTCTCTTCCTACTCTTCTCTCGCTGTGTCAGACACGAGCTGCAGCTTTTGCTGTTCTCTCTCCACACTCTTTTACTTTCGTTTTGTCGTGTCTCCCCATTTTTCGCTTGCTCAACTAAACTTCTTATTTTAGGCATTTTTGCAAATAGATGCGTCTCAGTTCATCAGATCCCACAAGACCGTATTGGAAATGTATGTGTGCTGAGGTAAATTACGTTTCAAAGTATCTTAGGAACTTATCAATCATTAGGAATAAACAGGATTTGTGAGCTTATAATAGATAGGCTGATCATTAGGATATACTAGCAGAGTGTGTTAATGTTATCATATCGTTCCTCGGGGATGACCTGAACAGCCTACACTAAACTTGTAGCACGAAAGAAATAGAAATAATAAGCCTCTCTTCTGGTTTTAAAGCCACGTTTAGCTTGTGCTTGGTTTTAATTCTTATTTTTATAGTTGCGGAGAGAAGAGGACATGCATTGCGTCGCTTCGATCATCCATTTATACTGCAGTAATATACTTATTCGGCTTATAGTTATATGCTTATAATAATGTGATACCTATGTTTGTTTATCAACTGCCGACAATTTGCGCCATATTTCAAAGATAATGTGATTTTTTTTTCTAATATGAAACCTTTATAGGACATTAATGTTTTCTTTCTTATTCACGTCCCACAATCGTTTTCATGTTTCCGACTTAAGTGGACTGTTTTGTGCCACTATTTTTAGTACAAAATATTATAAAATTCATGCTATAATAAAAGATATTTTCTCCGTTTCCCTCGATTGGAATTCTGGTTTATACGAACTAGTTTACGCTGATATTTGCGCACATGCTTACTTGTGTATATATGTGTACGTGTCCACGCTATGCGTATGACACTCTGTAGAATGCGTATGTATTGCCTCGATGCATAGAAATGCATTTGTGTTTGCTTACGAGTTTGGTGTAAGTATGTGCGTGGGTATATGTGTGCATGTGTATGTGTATATATTTACATGTATACGTGCACATATGTGTATACTAGACTGACAACTAGCATTTTACCAGAGATAATGGTCTTTTTTCTGTGCCCACTAAACTTGTAACATTACCTAACTCGTCATCTCTTTAGTATTGTAAAGCATTCATGTAAAAACTATACTTTTGTTGTACGATCATCCATTGATATTTATATAAAATGCTTGTTAACTAATGACCGTTATGTTAAAATTGTTGAATCAGTAATAAAAAACTTATAATCTTCTTGGTCCTCATGCTTATATGTATATATGTATTTGTGTGTGTGTGTATGTGTGTGTGTGTATGGATATGTGCACACACATGCGTACGTATATTTACATATGTGTGCATATGGATATATATTTATATATTTTTTTTCATGCTTCCTTAAAACGACACTTGTGAACATTGACCGAAACAAGCGATTTCATATATTATTTCCTGGCGTCAAGAATTGCGAAGTTTTATGTCATGTACATGTAAACTGTCAAAAGTGTTTTCACCTCACAATGAAAATGCATCGTCCATGAAATTGTGTTATCTCTTATAATTATCATTACATGTATTATCAAATGTAGATTAAGCTAGATTAGGAGTTCATTGCCCTCAATCATTTCTTTTCGACTAGTGACACGAGTTTTTCAATACTCGTGTGTGTGTATCATCTAAGTATATTAATTTTAAGATATTTAAAAACCAATGATTGTAATATTGTACAATCTCTATTGGAAATAAACTGTTTCTTTCTTTCTTTCTTCGATTAACTCTTGAACAAAGGGAAAGCTTGTGTTCACAAGCATCCCTTTCTCTGGTTATTTTTCCGGCGAGAAGTAAGTACGATTTGAGTCAACGGAATCCATCGAATGCTATTCTGCCTCTTAGCTTATAAATAGCGCTTGGTCAATTGGTGGACTATCAAATATTAATTTACGTATAATTAAAAGTTTTATTCGTCCAAGAACGATTCCATTTTGCTCGCTCAGTTGAAGCATCTGCTTATGTTCTAAGGTCACAGGAAGCGTTACCTAAATTGTACATCGGCAACTGGAGTAATGACACCTCTCCACCTTCAATAGCTATACTGATTTTATTTCTCTCATTCCCTTCTGATTAAAGGTACAAATCCGAAGTACATTACAATAGCCAGATTAATAATAATGTGAAACGTGGAAAACGGAGTGCCGTATAAGAGTAATTTTATTACATATCTGAAATTTCTTGATCAGTGTGTGTTAATTTATTGATTCACTAATAATTCATTCTAAGAAATATTCTACGAAATTTTATGCAAAAACATCAGCCTGAACTATATCATTTAATGTGCTCCGTCTCCTATATCTAGTATACAAAATTCATTTGTGCAATAGAAGTACGTCTGGTAAACATAATTTCATTCATTACGTTCATTTACTTCAAGTAATCAAGAATAAATAGAAAGATGGAACTCGGCGCAACAGAAGCAAGCTAATCAACTCCGGAGTCTCGGTTCGAGTTAACATTTGCAAGTAATCTCGTCTGACTGAAGCTGGCAAATTGGCCGTCGCTCATGACCTTTGTTGAGGCTGTTGTGTCGCTCGTTACGAAGCGAACACAATGTCTTCGCGCTCCACAGTATGATTGCGCAATAAGCAGCTCCTTGTCTTATTGTGCTCGCGTGTTAATCCACCTACTTCTTCACGAAGTCCTCCAAAATCTTCCGTTTTTGCACTTCTTACTTGGATCGTGGCTTTTTAACTTTTAGGATATAGGTTATTCATACTAGCAATGACTAAATGCACACTTACAAGGCCAGTATAAAATATTTGCTGTGAAAGACCTTATAGCCAGTTTGCGGAACCTTGTAAAAAATCTGAAAATTTTATCAATTTATAACTCCAGTAAAGATTAAGTAAAGTTTATTACTGTGAAAAGTGTTCATAATACTTGCCCCGGAAAAGACACAATTATTACTGTGTTTTTTTGCTAAACAAAAAAAGGCTTTATTTTAACAAATGCAGCTAAGCTTTATAGAAAATTAGGCATTATCTTTGTCGCTAAATTATGCAGGATCTAAGAATCTTTTCCCTTATATGAAATATGGCGACGAATTTGAAAAACAATTTAATTGCCATCGTCGTTACAGTACGCTCAGAATAAACTATGGCCGTCATCTCTAATATTTCTATTCGTAAATTATCTTAAGATCATTCAACAACAATCTTAAACACAACAACTACGTCAGATTGTATATTAACCTACAGTGTAGAGTTACACAGCCCAGTCCTCCTTGATGCCGGGAGAAATCGATCATTTTATTGTATTCCACCCCCGTGTGCTGAGCCGAAAACGACATAAGGCGCACTATTTGCTCACTTCATCAAAAGGTTTCAGTTTGTGGGCATTATCCACGCTAGGTCGGATTTGCTGCCGCTTTTCTACTTCTGCGCGTGTCTTCCTAACCAAACACCAAATTCTTTCTCAAAAATAGTTGCAATGAAACGATTATCCACCTATGTCGAACGAACTGACCTCCAATAAATCTATATACTTAATAGCAAAACTCAAAATTTGTGCGAGTCCGTTTGGAAAATTGGCTGAGTCTACATGGTCGAGTGAGGTATTAAATTGAAGCCACTGGTGTCTATATTTGCAGAAAACTATTTATTTAAATTTTTTTTAATTTTTTTTTTTTTTCATTTTGATTTTTTTTCTTCTTTATTTCTTTATTTTTTGATTATCTATATACTTAATAGCAAAACTCAAAATTTGTGCGAGTCCGTTTGGAAAATTGGCTGAGTCTACATGGTCGAGTGAGGTATTAAATTGAAGCCACTGGTGTCTATATTTGCAGAAAACTATTTATTTAAATTTTTTTTAATTTTTTTTTTTTCATTTTGATTTTTTTCTTCTTTATTTCTTTATTTTTTGATTATTTACTTTTTTTTTTAATTTTTATTTATTTTTTATTTATTTATTTTTTTTTCCATTTTATTTTTTATAATTTTTTTTTATTTTTTTTTATTTTTTATTTTTTTTTATTTTTCTTATTTTTTATTTTTATTTTTATTTTTTTATTTTTTTATTTTAAGGCAAGTCGGACAACCCGATACTCGGGTTGAACCGGCTAAGCGTTGTTACCGGTTGTTACCGGAGGTAACAATAGTTGTTACCGGAGGTAACCGGCTAGTATTTGATGAATAACAATCATTCATGAAGATGAAAAACATTCTGAATACCTTTGAGAAATTGGCAGATCCCACATTTCGCTAGTCACTTGTACCCCAAAATGAGACAAAAGGTGCAAAAAAAGCATATAGGTTCATTTCATCGGTGCATTTCACATGAGTTCACGCTATTCTTTGGGTGTTTTAGATTCAATTCATGATGATTTAAAGCATTTCTCATTGATCATTATTATATCCCTCGGCTTTAAAATGGTTTAAGAAATTTAGAGTCCTTGAAGCAGAAATATAAACACTAGAAAATAAATGATCGGAAAAAGCCGCTGCATTTAAGAGATGTGTACAACAGTACTATGTCATCACAGGAAAAAATCGCTGTGAGTCAGTTGAGCACAGTTCACGCCATCGTTACTAAATGCTGCGAACATGCCGGAGTTAAACCTTCAAAAATTGCCTGTTCTCCCGTTCCATGCCATTTTCCGAGTCTCGTGGCTCTTAACGAATAGCAAAGATCAAAGAAGCAAGCGCTCGGAAGCGTAAAAAAATTCTCGGCTGCCAAGCCCGACCACCAAAACAGCTGCGAAGTTTCCAACACAACTTCGTGAAGTTGTAAGTCAGGATTTCCAGGCCGTGTCTTCATTGTGCCACCAGCACGTAAGTTAGCGCTCGTTAATCCCGGCCCGACGCGGCTAAGCTTACATAGTGAGGAAAACAGAGCGCTTATAACAAGGATTAAGGTGAAAATTAAAACCAGAATTGAAGACCGAAAATTAGAACGAATAGGTAAAACGAGTGTTGAAAAGAATTACAGCCATGATTAAGCTGGGATTAAAATGAGAATTAGAAAACATTGTTGAAGTGCGGCAGGCAAAGCTTAGATTTAGACTAAATTATAACACTTTAACACACAGCATTTATAACTCATTGTTAGACATAACCTGTAATTGTAAGGCGGTGCTTTTGAATGCAAAGCGTTTAAGAGATACTATGAAACGATGATTTTAAGACGTAGTTCCAAGATTTACTTCCCAATACACATCTAGTTCGTTGGTTCAGAGATCATTTACATCGTTGCTTTACTAGATCATTTACAAGATACGTAGAGCGTTAAGATATGCAAATAGAGATGCATTAGGTCGTAAATCATTTTTGTGGCGTTTGAATTAATAAACGTACTAAGGCCAAATCTGAAAGTCATGCTGAAGTACGTATGATGTGCAGCACTACTCAGCACTACTCACAACCAAACTCCTAAAGGAGTTTGGTTGGAAATTAGCGTCTACTTTCCATATTCGCCTGACCTTACTCCATCAGATTACCATCTTTCCAAAAGCTCGCACTAACATTTTCATAGACTAAGGCTCACTTCAAGCTAAATTATTTGAATGAAGTTAATTTTTTTCCGGATCAAAACTAAGCGCATACCTTGAAGGAGACATCAAGAAACTTTTTAGCGAGTGGAATGAGAGAATGATGCTCATATCGAACGCTGATAAATGATGGTTCTGGGCTTCTATAAAAGACCTTCCTCAGAATTCAATATTAGGCAGGCCTAAAAATTATTCGGAGGATGAAGAGGAGGATTCGGAGAGCAGAAAAAATGAGTCAGAGGATGTAAGGAAGGATGCATGCCCATTTTGAAGATAGACGGAAGGAGTCAGAGGATGGGAGGAAGGAGTCGGAAGATGGAAGGAAAGAGGTCAGAGAACGCTTCGGAGAAACGAAGAAAGGAGGCGTGTGGAGAGTTCAGAGAATTGAATGAAGGAAACGACTGAAAAGGATTTGTAGGATAAAAGGAAGGAGTCGGAAGATGGAAGAAATGTGAGTAGGCCTGAGGATTATTTGAAAGATGGAAAGAAGGATTCAGAGGATGGAAAGAAATAATCGAAGGATGGAAGGTATGAAATCTGTGAAATAGTCAGACGATTGATGGAAAAAGCTGCGAGAGAATTATTCGAAGAATGGACGGTAGGAGACCTGCGATATTTTCAAGGGATGTAAAAAAGGAGACCTGAGACGGTGTTGAAGGACGGAAGTGGTACCCCAGCCTCCCGTGGCTCACACCTGCTCACACAGCTGCAGGTGAAGTGGAACACCACGGGGGAATGCTCAGGTAATTCCCCGTTGAGGCGTTGAGGGCCTCAGCGGAGTTTGGGTGCGGCAGGCCTGGGGCCAGACACTCTCCTTTGATGCAGGTGAGGTGTCCAACTTCGGTGCGTGCAAGACGCTTCCCAAGTTTGCACGGAGGTTCTTATCGCGTCAAGTGAATTGCTTGGAGCAAAGCTTGTGAGTTATAAAGTGATCAAAAGGAAGGTTATCTGGCTTACATTTACACGGTAAGCATACGAGAAGTTATGTGCTACAGTTTATAATAATAATATTAGTAGCACGATTCAAAATTGTTTAATTCATGGTGATGAAACCTCTGTATTCCTGTACGGAAAAATTGGATTTGCTTCTAAAATTTCCTATTTTTACCATCGTGATTGAACGTGCTTGCATTAACAGATTACTTAACAATCTATTTGGTTGAAGAATACAATACGATGCGTTGCAATGTCCGCAAGAACTGCAGGGAATAGGAATAATCAGCAGGTTTCTTTACTCCACGCTATAACCCTGAGACAACTCAATTCCGTTTTGGTCTGCAGGCAGCTGTAACTCGAGTACGCGCGGAGTCAACGTTATTCCCTTGTGTATACTGAAGAGATCATGGTGTATTTTAACTACAATGTATCATAGTACTAAATTCAGCTAAATCTTTATGAAGATGATTAAGTTATTTCACAGCGTAAATAATGAGCACAGAACACACATTGGCGAACATTGCATTCCTCCACCTGCATTCATTGTGTTTCATGTATTCTTACACAGTCTACAGGTCAACAAAAGCTCAACTGAAAGAGAGTACGTCCAGGTCTCATATGAAATAAAAGTATCACGTGCATGTTGATGTACATGATTTTAAGAATGATTTTTTGATTATGATCAAAATCAAATTTTTTATTAGAACAATTTCTTTGAACTATTCTGAGTAGCAGGCCGTTGGGAACTATTGTAAGTAATTTTACATCCGTTCTGATCGCCCAGGGTCCCTGATTTCTAAAAGCATAAAAGTGCCTATTATTATTCATACGCATGTGTGTTAGAAAAAGAACAGATTCATGTTGTTTGCATTGCGTTGTAGATAACGCAAGAAGGAATTCAAAAATAATGAAAAAATAGTTGTATTCATTGTACGTACTGAACTCCGCCCTCTCCAGAGGAGGCACACAGGAGTTCTGACGCCTTTTATTCTGCGGAGCTCAAGCAACTACGCCGACGGCAAGAGTTCTGAAGCTACCAAAGTTGCTCGCACGCAAATGACCGAAATTACGGACGCCAAGATTCGGTGCTAAGTATTCAGTACGCAATGTTCTCGGGATGATGTCTAATTAAGATGATTTGACTCGTGGATGGCGGCAGTAAAGACGTCTTAAGGTTCGTATGCCCTGATAGACCCAGATTAGAGCTACTAAATTTGGCTCAGTTTCTGAGTAGCCAAATTGAGGGCGAGAGGGAATTGAGAGCTGCCGTGGCGCTGAAAACAAAGCACTAATTTCAAATGAGAAAAATCAACCGCGATCGAAACCTGCTTAAAATCTGCTTAAATTAGCTTAAATAACTAAATGGAGAAGAGGAAAACGGACAAAAAGCCTGCCTTGTTATGAATTGGATCTGCCAAAAATATGAAGGGTGTGTGCTAGATTTCTGCTCACAAACGCCTGAAGCTCAGAACACTTCTAAGCATTGTTAAATGAGGAATTTAATGTTAATAATAACAATATTTCTAAAGTTCGAGGAGTCATTGTTAGGACAACACTTGGACGGATCCAGAAGCGCGCTTCACGTGCCTGAACTAAAATACTTGGCTGTATTTCAAGCAGCACCGAGCCGGGAGAGTTTGAAATTGAACAAAGGTAATTGCAAATTATATTGTGAAGTCCTATAAATAAAAAATGTCTCACCATCATTACTTTTTCTAGAAGCACAGAAAGTATTTTACGACCCGCGTCATAGCATTTACTTGTCAAATTGAGCTTTCGAAAAAGTTGCATTTTGAGAGGAAAAATATTACAATTCCCCATGTACGCGAGTAATACTCTTAACAAAGATTTGCACCAATCCAAAGTTGGTTATTACACGTATCAAGAGGGCTAAGAACGTGCGACGCGAAGAACTTAAATTCTCAGTCGCACTACGACTCAATCGTCACCATGATCGTCACCCACACCCTACGCGCGGCTTCTCGGAGATGGGGGAACAGCTCTCGGCTCAGCGGTGGACCTAAGCCACTTAATTCTCCTGATAAAATGCTCAAATTTTCGGTCGCGCTAAGTATTCTCTTTACAACTTCCGACAAAGTTGTCCCCAACTTTCTTAACAGCCCAGCGCTAAAACTTAATGCCGGGAAACACCAGTCTGTTGGGAGACAGAGAAATAGACCAACGTTTCTCTCATTGGGAAGACAGTTGTAACATCTATTGAAGGGTTTGGTGCAGCCGTTGTGAAATGACGCCCCAGGTTATTGGAAAACAGCTTAGCCTTGGCTCTATAACGCTCAATAAACTGGAATGAGAATATATAACTCGTGTACAGATGCATGTACGATCATAACTTGTACCTCAGATACTTATCGATGTACATCCGTGATAAAATCGAACTCGGACAAAATGATTAGGTGCAAAAGAAAAACTACATTTAACTTTACTTTTAGTTAATTATTGGAACCAGGTACAAAAACATATAAAAGCAAGTGCAATTTGTTAAGGCCAATTCTCTATATAAATGAAATATATTGATTAGGTTATTGATTAGGGTGTTTTTTCATGTTCACCTGCTGTAGTAAATGTTTAACTGAGAATGAAAATGCAGATCCCTGTATATTTTTCTTCTGTAAAATTGCGGTTATGAACGATTAACCTCTTCGTACTATCTTGCTCACGTTGAATTACTTGCAAAATTTCAATTGTTGAAGGGCTTGTTCTGCTGTTTGAAATGCGTGTAAGAGAAATGTGCTAATTTTCTGAGCAGGACATGCACCTGGCCAAATTATTTTCATTGTCATAAAGGAACAGAATCTCAGAAAATCCAAGGGAGGCTTCAAGCTCTCATTAACACATCTGTTTGAGTGAAAGAATGACAATTTTATTGAAAAACTAAGTATTAATGACGCACATCGTCTGAACACCCCTTTTAATCAATGAAAATTCTCTCCTACTTAACGAAGATCAGGTAAGGAGGTAGAAAATGTGGTAGATAAAGTAAACCATAATTAACAGACCTGACGCATCGGTAAGCTACTCTAAATAGAGCATAGCAAACGGGAAGTATAATCAATTTATTTAATACTAAATCTTAAGCAGATTCTCACAATTGTTGCTGTTGAATTACTTTGGTAGGATACTCATATATGAACGCAGACACGAGTAACATGAGCACGTCCACTCAGAGATAAGCTTTTGAGTTCTTCTTTTTCCATCTGAGAAAATAAATTTCCGAGAAGCAGAAGACTATTTCAATCAAAATTCCATTCAGTATTTAATGAATGTTGCAAATTAATGATAAAAATTATATTGATGCACAATTAGAAGATAACTTTCTTCAGGATAAAAAATGAAATGAGCGCTTATTCGAAAGCATCAATTAGCCGATGTATTTAATGACGATTATTTAAACATAGAAAATTTGCTAAGCAGCGTAGCTTATTGTGCAAGAGGCACTAATTCACATTCCTGTTCGTGCATAACTATCGCTCAACCGCAGTCATTTATTGATTATAATTCTAAGCACATTCAGTTCGGTGCCTCACGTGCACCCGCTGCGACGGCGGTTTAATAGTGATCGCGTGAATAAGAAGACGCAGATAAGCGTTCTGTTGGTGTTCGCCAGCTACTGATGAGGGCTGAGCGTCTTTTGGTGTGCACCGGCGTGTACGGCCTGGCTGATGGAGCGTGAGCGATGAGCGTGAGAGTGGCGGCTTCCCCAGCCGAGTTCCGTGGCCTTGCGCTCGACACATGGAGAGATGGGTGCAGAAATATTATAAGTGCGCTTCAAGTGTCTCGAGGAATTTTACAAGCTTTACACACCTTTTCTGCTCTAAACTGCGTCTTCTGGATAGCGTTATTTGGTACAAAATGCACCAACTCGCTTGTTTGATGCTGGACCTTAGGCAAAAAGCTCTCGTTGTTGTCTCTTCCATATCCCGCTCTCACGAACCACACCAGAGACAGGATAGACAGATCGGAAATGCTGGGACACGCACCGATGCCTCGGCATGCCGCGCGTGCGGACGGTCCCGGAATGTGTCTCGCTTTGTCAGGAGACAGAGGCCGCTCACTTGATGAGTCCCGTGATATGGTCAGCACAAGTTTGACAAGAGGCCACGCCACCGATGCACGGACCGGCAGCTTACAGTTAGGTTCACATACAGAAAATATGTGAATGACACTTGCGTCATGAACCATCATTTTTATTTACGGTAAGCTTACAGGATAAATCCAAATTTTTGTGTCCGAACTGCTTCATGTACACTTTTACTAGTATTTTTTTACTATACTTAAGAAAAATGGGGTTGTTATGAATGTTGCTCTAATACTTTAACATTAAAGGCATCGGGTTTAACATCAGCCGTTATCAAGTGACTCATGAGACTAACATACTGAGACAGATGAACGGATCAAAATACTTCGGAGAAGTAATGAATAATTTTAAAAGTAAGTAAATTCTAGTAGGTAGATTCCCTTTTTATTGTAAGGAAGCTGAACAATCTTCGACGTACATTACCTGTTACGCTTTGGACAGAGAAAAACGGGATAACTTACATCGTTTTTTAAAAGAGATAAAGACAGGTGCTTACAGAGCCCTAATGAATTTGCAAAAATTTCAAATCTTTTTACACACATTTCATCAGAATCGATAAATAACGATGCCATGATTTAGTCAATACACCAATGAATCGAGCATAATTGATTCAAATATTATATATAACTTTTAAATTCGAAACTATGTACTTAAAAAATATTGATGCACTAGTAAATCCATTTGTTTGCGGAACAAACGTGTGAGTGGAGCTGATTTTTTTAAAGTAATTTTGTGAGAAACGGCATGATAATCGATGAATTACTGATGTAGTAAATTCATGCTAATTACTTAGCCTTTTAAAATGTGCGATGATACAGAAATGCAGATCTTCCACCTGAACGCGAGGTGTCCGACCTTATCATCGTCACGGAATACCGTCAGCGCCTGTCGCTGTGACGCGCTGCTGCCTAGCTCGCTCTCACGACCGCTCAGCGCTGGTAGCGGTGTCTTGCACGGTGCTGTGAGGCTGGGTCTTTAAATCAATACCGCCTCTCTAGCGGCGCTCGCATTTTCAATCAATGAGAGTTGATTAATTTTTAGCCAAAACGAGTTAATAAACAACACTCCAATTGAAAGAAAATTCCGGCTCATCATTCAATGTGGGTTCCAAAAGCAGTCTACAGCTGGTTGTGGTAATTTGAGATCCCACAATAAGATAAAAAAAACATTAGAAAATGAGATATTTCGAAGTAGTGAATTAGTTTATGGATCCCAGGTAATGCGCAGTGTTGTCAGCATTTAAAAATTTTCTGAGGTATTTTTACAAAGAAACATTCTGGAAGTGTTATCAAAGGGCCTATGTGTACTGAGAACACAAATAGACTGAACAGCATGAGCCAACATAGCGTTTATCAGCTGCACAATTCTAGTTGCTTGGCCAAGTAAAAGACCCTGCAGAAATGCATCAAGATTGAAGAACATTTTGCAAAGAACCGTTTTCCAGTTGCCTGCGACCTGATTACAAATTTGAGTAGAGTAATACTTTTCTGTGGCTAATATGACTTTCGCACAGAGAGTTACTCCTTAATTTAGTTACCTTCATAATTTATTGATCACCTTGACAGATGTTTTTGTTAAGCATATCTACCTACGACCAGACATTCTCCATAGTACAAGTTGAAAATATAACCAATTGTCCAAAATATGCATTGGCATTCTATACGACATAACTGGTGCTCTGTAATCAGTAAATGCCAGTTTGTTAGAAAAAAAACTTTCTTTTAACACATTTACACTGCTATCTCGCAGCACGGGAGCTTTCCCTCTTGATCTAGATTGGCACATCGCTAAGAATAGCACCAATGAGGAGCGCGTGCATGAGTGACACTAAACTGAACGTGACGGTAATGTGAACTTTTTACGCTTCGTTTATTCCCAACGGAAGACACGTGCTCTAGAACTCTTTAGTTACGGCGGGTGCGCCTATTGTGAACTTTCGTCTCTGTTCTTAGATCTGTAGCTATTCTATATGAATAACTTTTCCTGATAGTGACTATAATTTTAAGGCAAGTTGCGAAGTAACTCACTTTAGACACTTGATTTATTTCCTATTTCAAGCGAAATACAACCATAGTGAATGGCCCATGAGTCAAGCTATTATTTAAGGCATAATTCTTAACGATTCTATGACAGAACTGGAGCACTGTTCTTGTGCAGCAGAGATTGTTAAAAATTATTGAATTGCATTAATACTGCTTCATCATTGGAAAAACGTTAAAAAGTAACGGAATACGATGAAATTTGGGGAGTGAGCGCCTTCAACGTATCCTTGGGAGCCGATTCTGTGAGCTTGTATGGATCGTAAATTTCAGAGTTACTGTTTTGTAGCACGAAAAACGAGATACAGTTACTGTCACGCGATACAGTAATTGTAAACCAAAACAAGTTATGTTATAATTATTATAACCGCACTTCGTTTTAGTTTCTTCAGCATTAGGAAAAATATAATCGTGAAGAATTTAGCGAGTTTTGTTTTATTTTGAGCTGAAATAGTCACTTAAATAGCCACTAAATGGCGCCTCAGTCAAGAGGAAGCCGAAATGAGCCATCGGAACAAAACTCATCTCAAGCCCTAGTCATGAGGACGTTTAGAAGTAGAGTTTACTCACCTCTCCCTATAAATTATACTCGTAAGCTGGATTTGCGTTCCTCCCTACGGAGTTTTCAATCAGCACACCCACATATTAATCAGAGATAAATAGAGCAGGCACCCACACTGCCACCATAAATGATGCTCAGTGCGCCGATAACAACTTAGTGGACGTGCCATGGAAGGTTTATTGCCGCCTTCCCAGTGTTGCTGATGGCCAGGCATCGGTCTGCTATTGTTCTGTGCTCAGCTGAATGCTTGTATGGGCAGCTCCCAGGCACTGCTCGGCAGCTCGGATACAAATGTTAAGTAACGTCTTATTTTCTCATACAATGGTCCCGTCAAAGCTTCATGCAATAACATGTCGTTTCTATTAAACTACGCAATCATTTTTCTCGGCTGCAAGCTGTATTTTGAGTCAATTATAAAGAAAACCAACGAAGATGTAAAGAAAAAATCATTCAGTAGTCTGCACACGTGGTTTAAAGTTAGAACAGTAAAATATGTTTGAGTCAAAAACTTCAATTTAATGGCTCAAATTTCTAATTTCTAATTCAAACTCAAATTTTTACAAGGAGTTTGGGGCTCAAAACTCAGTTTCTACATTTTAGGAAAAAAATGCACCTGTACTTTTGGAAGAGTTATCTCTTTTCAGTTTCTTGGCCACAATCGACAGTGGTATCATATTACAAATTTGTTGAGTGATACTAATGATGCGATGCAAAACTTATGAAACAACGGAGACATACGTCAAGTAAAATGATAGTAATAACGTCAGTTCTTCCCTCACTCCTGCATAGACAGTAATATGCGTGAGACGTTTTATAAATAATTTTTACGCATAAAATATTCCAGTATTGGATCAAGTTTACAACAATGACACACATCTAAATGAATGACAGTATTTAAAATAATAAAAACACCTATTAATAATATTGGATCAAAACAATTAAAAGAGCAAACCAAAATTAATAGGTTCAACGTATATAATATATAGAGCTTGTCCTTTGAACATCCTTTCCCCTAGCGCTCACATAGGGTATCATCGCTAAATCCAACTTCCAAAACAAGAACTTTTGTTTGAATACAAACTGCACTCTGCAAACACTCATAGTTCAAAGCTGTCACTTCTTGTTCTTTCTGAGCCGGCCTCGGCTGTAGTGCCGCAATGCCTGCGTCCTCTACACCCCCCGTCATTGCCGCCTCCCCTCACCATGTCTCCATTGAGATGGTCCCCATGAAAACAGTCGAGGCGGAAGCGCTGATAAGGTTTTGACGAGGCCTGCGGTCCCGCTAGTAAGGCTTCACCCGACTTCGCCTTCGTACTCAGACTCCTGGCCCGTGGAGCTGTTCCCTCGACTTCATCGGAGCCTTCAGTTGCACAGTTGACATCGACTGTCAACCGTGTAATGAATGCATTGAGCCTTGATTGCACTTCTGTTGGTATTGCTCGTAAAGACTCCTGAACCCTGAGCCCTCCGACATATCAAAGCCTCTTCATAGAAGTCGTGAAGTCACGGTCGTAGTCGGAGATTTTGCGTCACTTATGAAAATTTGAAGGGGCAACACAAAATTAGCTTAAATCTATCGTTAATTTCTCGTAGAACGGGACTACCTATGCTTTCAAACATTCTAGGAAACATACAGTGGTACTTTTTTTGGTCAAATTAGTGTATAAATATGTTTCCTTTAGTTATTTTTGAAACGGTAGAAAATGGAAGAGTAGTTGAGCTTGTTTAGGCTTGGCATTAGTTCGCGATGTTAGATTATACTCCCTCTAGTCGGAAATACCATATTTACTAAACAAGGAAAAGACTGCACGTTTTAGTGTAGCGTGTTGAACCCAAATTTTAATCTTTTATAAATAATAAGGTAGAAGTTAATATAATTTTACCTTTTTCCTTCTTCATATAATATTTAAAAATTCATAAATTACCCGCACGATATGGCAAATGAAGATGATACGAATAGAAAGTGCCCGTGAAAACGACAGACAAAAGATTTGACAGATTCTGGGAGAAGAGCAGTATTGCAGGCACTTCTTGAGAGATCTACACCCCCTGGGCTACTCGTATATCAATTGAATCCAATCCCTTCAACGCTAAAAAGCACCACTCAACGTTGATGCATTAATTTAAACAGTGACAGATAGGTTTGAGGAATTACAGAGATTAACATCGAACCAAATTTTCCCTACTTTGCAACAGTAGATGGAACAGGTTCTTTTGGCTGCCGGTGGCCACAGTTGCGGGCTGCAACATCTGTCGAAAGAACAACTAGAATGAAAAGAAATTTTTGCAAATTCAATTCAGATCTCAAAAAAAATTAGGAATAAATTTAAAAGTGTTGAGTAAATATAGTGGCAAATATGTTTTTTCCGTTGATAAATTATCAAGTTCATGTATTTAATTAGAATGTAGAGTTTTTCTTTCGTTGTTTATCTTTTTAAAAAATTATTCAGCGGTATTAATACATTATCTATTTCATGTACTGAGTTACAGAATAAAGTTCATCATTTTATTTCAACCTGTAATTTTGCAAGTATCCTTTCTAAAAGATTTACAATTGTTTAGACCACACATTTCCGACTAACTTCCACATTAAGATAGACCAACTGTTTTCGACCTGAAGGAGTACAATTTAAGCGAAAGAAATATTACGCAATCGCATTTTATTGCTTCTTTGGAAAAAGGTTTGTAGGTTAGGGTCCTCATTCTATCACTGAAGCTTGAAAGTTACGTAAGGTTGGGCTTCGTTGCACCATTTTCCTTCCACATTGATCCTACACAAAATGAGGCAGTGAAAAATTGTCAGTATAACACTAGTTAAATACAGTTCATCACACCAACAGAAAACATTCAATTTTATAACTATCATTAAAATCTGCTTGGGGAACAACTCAGACCTTTTAAGCGCTGTATTGCTCCAACTGTTATTCTTTCTTTTGATATGCTTATGAATCAGAAAGTAAAGGTTGAAGATCTGTGTTCTATGACTATTTATATCTTCTTACATCACATTTGTAAATTGTAATCATTTACACCCTATATCACATGAGTTCTGATAGAAATAATACAGAGCTCCTCATTTTCTTCCATTCGATACCTTTAAAATTGACGCCATTGTTATGGCGGTAGCGTGACGTCATTGCTATCTTCTAATAGCGAGGGCAAGCGCTGAGCCCAAGCAAGCTCGGCTACACACTTTTTTTGTCAAGTCAGAAATAATTATCAGAAGCTGAATTTCTTTATGCTCGCGTTTGACAGAAAAATTAGCAATCAGTATCTTCTGAGATTTTTCAACCCCAGAGTAGTCCTGTTCTATGGAAAATCAGCGATAGATTTGAGCTAATTTAATTTTTCCATTCGATTCATCACAAATGGAGTGGAATGTCTGACTACAGCTGTGACATCACGATTTCTATGAGCAGACCTGGAGATATAAGAGGCAGTTTCTTAATTTGTTCATATTACTCAAATACATCTTGAAGGAACTTGTATTATTATTATTATTGATGAGTCAGATTAACTTGTAACATCAAGTGCGCTCATCAACTCTGCAATAACTTGCGAATAAATGTTTCACCCTTGAAAAACACCCGAATATAATGAGACATTTTGTGGGCTCGTGCCAATCAGACATCGGTACAGTGTTTCCAAGTAGCCTGCGGGTTTTTCTAATTAATTAAATTTGCCCACAGGATAAAGCAAAAGACAGATATAATAGCGGCAGAAAATTATGTGATGTGGTGGTTGAAAAAGCAGAGTTTTTGTGCATGATGTGCAACAGTATGCTTTAATTAACAAAACACCTCTTGAAAAAATGAAAGCTTCATTAATGCAAATGGAAATATTACGAACACCGCCATGTTACAACATTCACATGTTTAGTTGCTAGTACTTGAATTTGTTCCCTGTTAGCCTTAAAAAATAAATTCATAGCTTCGAATGAAAAATCCATGCATCTTGATATCAGTTCATCGCAACACAAGAACGCTGGCCTTTCAAGTTGGCAATTGTATTTAAAAACACGGTTGATGTCCGTAGATTAATTCAGGAAAGTTGTCGCTCGCTAAAATATCATTTCAGAGAAATTGACTCAATAAACGATAAAATTTAGTGTTTTTCAGGACAGGGAAGTTTTTACAAATATTTTTTGACATAAGACGTTTTCAAGTTTTCATACATCATTATACGCTCCCGCTATCCCTTTTTTTGCACATTGTTATGCGAGACACGAACACATATAAATATTGTACAGTTCTAAAAGTCTCTTACTTTCACAGTAAGCCAGAGTTCTTTTTCGCTGGGAGTTGTGTTGTCACCTAAAGAATATTCAATCCTATTACATTGTTCGAAAGTCAATCAGGATTCTCCTTCCATTGCTATATTTCACTTGGTACAGCAGTACACTTATTTAATAATTTAGTGCTAATTATAATTTGACCCATTTGAGAAATGATCCACGACTTTAAACATTCACTCACATTTTTTGACAATACTTCGTGACTCGTGAGTCGTTCACCCATATTCGCTCGTTCAATTCTCTAACTAAACCATAAATTGGAAGTTGAGGAATGCATAGCTCGTAGATACACAGATGAAGAACAGAAACATCTCATTTTATAAGCCTTTATGGTTACATTTCAGTTTCAAACTATAAAAAGTGAACAGTCATGTTCATTTTGCTTAGGAAAAGAGGGTAACTGAAGAAAATCGATTCATTTTTATGACATATATTTCATTGTTCCAATGTGCGTCAAAAGTTCACATGACATGACATGGCCCAGGGCCAAAAGTTACGGGATTACTCTGGCGCCGAACGCCATACTTTCGATGCCCAGCTCGTTGGTGCCCCTTCTGATTCTGAAGTAGCCCTGCTCTCCCCAATATGCACCCCAGGAGTTCTTCACACTCCAGAACTTCAAACCTGTTTCTTCGTCCACTCCGTAACCCACCAGTAAAACAACGTGGTTCGTGGGCTGTCAATAAAAAATATGTATTAATGTTTGGAGAGCATGGGGCGGAGAAGTTTTCATTTATTTTAGTTCAAAGTTTGAGAATCGTGAGCGTTTGCACTGTTCAAAATACTCTTGATATAAAAAAATATTGACGAAAAACAAGGTAAGAGAAGGTGAACGTAAACTTCTCGTACGTGGAACAGTTACCGATCACAAACCTTACTGATCATGCTATAATTACGTCATTCATCAAGTCTCAGATGAAACCCTAATCCACAAAATAATAGAGTAAATACTCACAACGTATGGATCGAACTTCAACCCCGTTTTAGGTGGTTCTACGTAGATTCCGCTTGCGTAGTGATTGAAGGCGGCAGTAGCAAAAAAATCGACCGTAAGAGGGCCATCAGAGACGAGTGCTTCCATCATGGCTTCCTCGTTGCAGCCGCCGTAGTAACCTCCAACGAACTGATATTCGTCCACGTATGTACGGTCGCACGAGGGATCAGTCTTACAAAAAACGCTATACTGCACACAAAGTACGTGAAGTGTGTAAGAAACATAATGTATTTATTTCACAAATCATGGAATTTATCTATTTTACGTTGACATAGATTTTTGCATGCAAATTCTTGTTGATTTATCAGAGCACTAGTAGGAATATATACACAATGTAAACATGTACGTTTCGTCATATTTCAAGAAACTTATCCACTTACGATGCCCTTATATGGGGAGCAAGTCTCAGCGACTACGCCTTGCTCTTTGGCGTACCGGCCGGCTACCAAGTAGGCGGATCCTCCTCCACAACCCTCGGAGAGGCGAGTGCAAGCGACGACGTCCTGGGGAGGAGTTAGTTATCAAACTCATTCTATATTAGATACAACTAAGTTCCATAGCATTTTCCATACGTCAACCGCTTCGAATCCTGATTGACTAGAGGTGTTCGATGTTAATTAATAATGAAATATTTTCTAAAGTTAGTGGTACTTCTATGGAATTGATTCTTATCTAGCAGGGTTTTCATAACATATGGTACCAATGCCAACCAGTAGAATGATATATTCGTGCAAAATTAGAACAGTCATTACACGACTGTTTTCAAAGAATAAAAAACGCCGATACACCATTTAAATTCAGGTACGGATGGATCAATAATACGATAATGTACAATTTCCTTATTAGATGTCCGTTTCCTAATTAGATACCTGTGGACTGAATATATCTGTGCGGGAGAAGTTGGTAGCGATCCTGATCCTAGCTTCCAGCATGGCAGTCGATGCAAAAGCGTAACAAGACCCACAACTTCCTTGGTCACGGACTGGAGAGACATAGTTGAGGCCATGGACGTCCCTCCAGTCGAACTGCGCAGGGAGTTTGGCAGCCCTCGCTCTCTGTGATGACGTGGTAAGGGCCACGGGGGGCAGAGGCGTGTAGCTCCTGCCTCCTCTCCTTCTCATTTCCGCCACTGTGTACCTGAACAAAGTTTTTTACAAAACGGTTAATTTAGCTGTGAACTGAGCCCTTTAGACGAAAATCTGAAAATATTGGCAGCTGTACGTTTGAATCGTGCGCTAGTGACGTTAATTTTATTATAAAGTGCGCACCAGAACAAGTACTTGCAAGTACGCTGATAATATTTACGAATAGATTACCTTAAATTTTCCCAGAAAATGTACTTGCACTTAGAGAGATAATTTTTTAAACACACACTTTGTCCGATTTCATTTCACAGGAAAACGATATTATCCCCCGATCTGCACCACAACTTTCGGCTCAACTTACTCTTCGTGTTGAGGATAAGCCTTCGCCGTCCAAAATTTTTGAACCGAGTTGATCGTGGCGACCCTGGCGTGGTTGTTCTTGTAAGGCAAGTTTGAAGCGAAGGGCTTGGCGAGGGGGTGAGTTGAGGGCCGATATTGGCTACTCTGAAAAGGTTAAGGTTAACATCGGCATCTTTGGGATGCTTTATTTCCAATCAAGCCTGATACATATGATCTTAGCATTGGTTTTTCAAATGTCTTATAACTAACCCTATATATAGGACACCATGACGGTTTTTCCGTAAAGCCGGTACCCATTTCCGACACCTGGGTTGAGTGGGGTATTGTGCTTGAGCTTTCCCTTATACCCAACGGAGAAAATCTCCGCGCCAGCGCCGGGATACGAACCCGCGACTCCATCATACGAGCCCGATCCCTTAACCACTGTACCACGGAGAGCTCGCTAATCCAACGCCAGAGTAGTCTTGTTCTATGGAAAATCAGCGATAGATTTGAGCTAATTTAATTTTTCCATTCGATTCATCACAAATGGAGTGGAATGTCTGACTACAGCTGTGACACCACGATTTCTATGAGCAGACCTGGAGCTGGAGATGACCTGTCTCCAAAATGAACAGAACAATCAATATTTTTAGCGTTAGCAACGAAGTCTTCCGCTTTTCATATGGGGAATAAACTAAACAGAAACTGATGAGATGAAATTCAGTCAAAAATCTTCATGTTAGGTAATGCTATATATTTCCAATTCTGATTAGGTGATGCTATCTATTTTTCCCGCTATTCAGACACTTTTTCAGGTAACAATATTATTGACGCTAAAGTCTTTTAGAGATTGTACATAAGTTCCGTTCTTGATTCGGTGTTCATTTCTAACGAATTTTGTAAAAACTTCTGATAGGGGGTTTTGAAATGCTGCGTACCGAGTTGGCCTTGACAGCCGAGAAGCAGGACCAGTGGCGGACTGTAGTGTCGGTTGCACTTCCGACGTAGAGCCGAGAGCAGTCGTAGCCTGACCGGTCATAATAGAATGACGCCCAGTAAGAACGTTCGTTGATGTTCACCTGTTGAAATGTAACGTTAATCATATTTTACTCTTCTCCCATTCGGAGTAATTACTATGGTAGAAGAACGTAGATGATAAACGAAAACAGTAACACGCAGCAGTAAAACTATTAAAGACGAAGTTGAGATCAACACTACTTCACATGTACAGTATACTCCTACGTCATCTCACTCACCTCAAATCCTTGATTGTAGACTAGTGTCCATGTTCCAGAGTTGCCAATCTCGTCAGTGACGAAGTTAGGATATTCGAGGGTGAAGCGCTTTTTGTACACCACCTCGCCGACTTCATCGCACTCCAAGGAGGCGTTGCCAGTACGCGCAGACTCCGAGACCAGCCAAGTGCCAACGGCGTCAGAGTAGCGACAGTCGATGGGTAGGTCAGCGCTGCACTGACATACCAGGGCTAGAAGTGCAAGCAAGAGTATCTGTTGAAAGATGAATATATTAAGCGTTTACCCACACATTTTTGACTGAAATAAGAAGAAAAACTAATGAAGAGTTTTATGCATGCCATAATAAGTGCAAAATATTTCAGAGTGTGTTGACATTCGAAGCCAGCGCGTTTCGATGAGTAAAAAGGTGTGCAACCGTCAAAAGTTTGGAGACAATAGGGTAAGAGATCGGTTCCCTAATGCTCCAGATTTTGTGAAGCAGAGATTGAACATTGGGCTTAGAGTGCTAGCCCAATATCGGTTGTAGTATTACTCATTACTGATTTCGAGACGAATAGCGATACAAATCCAAATGAGATAGCTTGTTGAACATAGTACACATGGAGGTACTCTCCGCATATTCCTGCTTGAGAAGCCTACGAATTCTACCTGTCATTGAGGTGTGCTAAATCCCAATGTTGGCAATAGGGTATTCCTCTACAGTCCTCTCCAAGAGCGAAACAAGGGAAAAGATGAATACTTAACACACATTAGTTATGGGAGTTTATATGAAAAATGAACCAAAATACAATAAAGTGATATATTATTACCAACTTCAATAATGAACGCTTTGACCAAATCAAAGCGAGCAAATCGATAAATATTTAGAAATGAAATAAGTGTAGGCCGAGTACCAGTAGTTCATTCCTAAAACCAGCCAGTGATTAATTTTAGCTTGTTTGTAAACAGCTGGTTTACGACTCAAAGCTAGAAAGGAAATAATACGAATTGTGGACCTAGGACTCGCTGGTAACTTACCATACTTCTCTCTACAGTTAGACAAGCAATGAGACAACAGCCGTGTCGCACGCACTTAAGTAGCTCACACCGGTAGGCCTAAGCCATCAAAGTGTTGTGTGTGGATTTTACTTCTTCAAATCTTCGTCTGATAAGAGTCCACGGCCAGTGTAGCTACTGTACAATCTTCCGGCTGCGCATTTGAAAAGGAGGAATATTTAATACGCACATGTTATTCATCCTCTTCAAATTTTCAGTTGCGTCCTATCAAGGTTGTCATTTCGGAATAATAGTAATGAGTACCCCTGAAATATGAAAATGAAATCAACATCCATTAAATACTGTGAGAAGCTTCAATTAAATCTAAAAATATGTTTTCAACAGCAAGTGAGCTTGAATACATAGATGTAAAACAGCATGAGCCCGTTCGATAAAGAGAGTTCTTGCTCAATGCTTCGTAAAAGGTTTTCGAAATGTTCCACGGCAACCACGGACTCTGCTTGATTTCAACCGTTATTATTCGGCAAAATTTATTAAGCATGCTTCAGTTATTGTATGTAAACTTCGTTCCTTTCAAAAGCTAATATGAAGGACAACTGACGTGATCGTGTTTTTACCGAATAAAAAGCGTTTCACTCTCGTTCAAAATATACGTTGAGTCAGACTTCAAATTAACCTTTCACACATTCAGGAACGTTCGTAAGCTAAATGCTCAGTAAAGAATCTTGTGAGTTGAAAACCACTGGAACGTGTTCTTCTTTCGGTTTAAATATTCGTATCTACAAAAATCTCTGTCACAAAAATTTTGCTCTTCCACTTAAACGGCAATATGTTCAGAACATCCTAATCAATGATTTTTGTAAACCATATTTAAAAACAAATCATAAAAACTAATATTTTTGAAATGGACATCTCATATCTCAGGATCTCTAGTTCGAATTAGAATGCACGCGCTGGTCTGTCATCCTGCCCTGTCCTGTCTGTAATGAAGCTTCCTGAAAAGGTACCGTGCAACTACAACGGTTGGAAAGAACTCAATGTTCATGTCGTTGGGAACTGAACGTGTCCACTCATTAAACTAGCATTAAAGAAACATACAATAAAACATTGCTGTCCAGCACTGGTATTTAAAAATAAAATACGATACAGGTTGAGGGCGCTCTGTTGGAGCTTGAGGAACGACTTATTTTATCTTGTTACTAGTTAGGAACAAAAATATCCAATCAAAAATTAGTTCCAGTAACACAATTTCCAGCTAATTTTGAGACCAACTCCCATAAAGAAAACAAGTTTGGTTCTATTCTCATAGATGTTTTCTTGTAATGCGAGTACAAGCTGATAACCATCAAATCAGACGAAGCCGTCTTTCTAGTTTCAGCAGCCGCTGATAATTATTATCTCGGGCAGAAACACAACAACCACAGTCGCTTGGATCAACTTTCTGAAACGATAAAAAGCCAAACCACAGCTTTCCTTTCATATCAATGAATAACATTACACTGCAAGAAATCAAGGTTCATGGGATCAAGAACAGAAAAATGCCAAAAAATTATTTTGTACACAAAACCAAATTGATCTTCGTCGTCAATAGAAGGAATATTTGCAAAATATGAGATACGAAACTCTTGAGTGAACCATAAGTCTGGGGTAGTAGCGCTGAGTTTGTGAAATTTATCATTGTACTTTAGGTTACCTAGCTTTGCTGTACGTTAACTTACAATGCGTCTTACGCTGATTTCAGTTAAGTGCCCCAAAAGAAGTCAGTGACTATATCTCGACGACAGCCAAGTGCGTAAAACGGGTGCGCAGTATGACGCAGTACATTCAAAAAGTCTTCCGTTAAAGCGAGCTAGCTATTCATTTCTCTACTCTTATCAGAAACTCTTCTTACTTACATGGTAGACATAAGTGTAATAGTTTGTATCATACTTACGTACTCTCCACTATACGTTTGTTGTGTCAACCGCAAAGTCGACTACTAAGTGCGCAAAATAGTCGTTTTATTTATTTTTGAACCATGCGTCAACACCATTAAAGCTTTGAACTTCTCATAAACTTATTTAGTAGAAAATTTGAGGCAGCATCCTGGAATTGTGAAAACTTAATTAACAAGCAAAAACGTTACGTATGTAAACAATAAAAAAAAATCAGTTTATTTTGCTACTAGCTGAGAAAAAATTCGCCAACCGAACTTCCTGAAATTGAATTTTAATTCTGAAAGTTGAATGACGTATGGAAACAAACTTCAGTAAAATTCAATAACGCCAATAAAATACAGACGGAAAAATACTGCTCTATTAACGAAATTGAGCTGTATTCTTTGTACCAACTATTCTTCAAGGTATGAAAACTCTTACGAATGTTTTTTTCGGAAGAATGAAGATCTAAAATTAACCACAGGTAACCGAAGGGTTGTAGAAAATCTATAAGAAGTTTGAACTCACCAAATACCGTAAGGCCTAAGGAAGCGTCTCACATCAACTTTGAGATCATTGATGATGGGGAGAACAGTACGCGTTATTCGATAGCACGAAACAGACCTTGTCTTTCCAAGTTTCAGAATGATCCTAACAGTATGAATGCTAACACTTAAAGATGTTTTTCCACTTATATGTAGGTCAATTGGACTAATTTATGTTTATCACCACTAATTCATCAGACGTAACATCATATACATCATCTCTCAATAATTATCGAAGGAAGTTCTCTCGTATTCGTAAGCAAAATCTTTAACCAATTTTGAGAACTTCACAAATAAATTCGTACATGAGCGGTGTAGAGTTGTCAGAACTGAAGATTTTCCTGCTTGATGCTTATGTCCTTGATTGCCGCTGTCTTCCCCTGGAGAGGAAAATGCGCACATTCGCATGCACGCCTTTATCAGAGAGATAACTTTATCAAGAAAACTAAACAGCGTGTCTCACGGCTTATAACTTTTATCACCAAAGTTAATGTTCCTTAGTCGAATAATACACATCATAATTCGTCGGCTCAGCAAGGATGGTGAAAATGTACCTGCATAGTGCATATTCTCATCCATATTTTCCTAGATCTTATTCGGTTTATTATGTGATATTAGAGGCAACATAAATAAGTGAAAACCTAACTGTTTCGTTGATTTACATTTCACAGGCGGTAAAGAGGTCACATACTGGTCTCAAATAGCCCATCAAGAGAAGACAAAAATAAAACACCGCAGCTCGATTACTTCAACAACCTCTCAAGCGAATAAACACCGTCATGCTAAGTCATTCAAAGTAGGAGTCATAATTCGTGCTGCCAACAGAAATGTACATGAACTAGCACTGACGACTTATCTCGGCGAAAATGATTTCAAGGTTAGTGCTTACAAGACAGAAGCATGTTTTATTTCAGTATTCATTCTTAATTTAACTCTGAAAATGCTGACAAGGTGAGAAAACTCTCTATTGTGTTTAATATTTTCTTCAAATTTATTCAACGTATTTAGAAATACATAGCGTTCTTGTAATTCTTTTCGATCAAGATGACTGAAATTCGGCGGGCACGATATAAGATGAAATCATTGTCCAAATGAATACGATTGTATTTCACCAAAAGCGATCTGAATGAGAGTCAACGTAGTAGTTAAAAATAGCCGAGAATATTCATTCATTTTCTAAATTCTGCCGTAGACATATACGAGTGCGACAGACTGAACAAAATAATTGAGCAGTGAGGACGTGCAAGATTTACCCGTGAAGAAATAATCAAATCATCCCTGTGTACGATTCAACGATGAACAAGAGCCGGTAACTTTACTGGAACTCATTACTAATAATGCCTCCATAAGAATGCGTTTGTACGAGTTCAAGATGATACACCTTTTCTCGTTTTATAACCACACGTCATAACAATATAGCAACAGTTTGCACAATCATACAACAGCGAATAAAAACTAATAACAGCGGCTCAAATATAACAACATCCAGTACAAATCCAGTGACGATGCTGCAAAATTGATAACAGATGCAAAATGTAGTGACAGAGACAAATAAATGTAACGTTGCTTCAAATTGTATGACACTCTCAGAATGTTGCAACAGACGATCATTTTCTTTACCAAATAGGCAAATCTTGTAACAATGCTTCAAATAGCCAGTATCACAGGTTCAAAATAATGTAACAGATGCAAAAAATAGTAACGAAGAGTCATAAAATGTAACAACATCTTTTAAACCCTATTGACGAGAGAAATCTTTTTTTTTTAATTCCTTGTTAAAAAAATTGAAAATAATGGGTATACCTTGAAATCCCGAATGTCAAAATTCCAGAATCAAAATCTCGAATATCTAATTCCCGACCATATTTGGCAGTGAAATACATACTGTACAGGCCAGTTGGCAACCCTGATTACAACATTCGGGATTTTGATTTTTGGGATTTGGATATTCGGGATTTCGACATTCGATATTTTCACTTTCGGGAGCATCAATGCCACCCGACAATAAAACATATGGGACTACATATGTACATTCCATTACTTTCCGGTCATTGGATGATGTAATATCCGACCGGGAAGTACTGGAATTTTCCAGAACAACTCTGACGTGGCCGGTTCTCGTGTGATACATACATATGATGTTTATTCTTTATTGTAATTATCAATAATTTTGTATGCATAGTCTGAATATGCATCTTGTACTACGTTATATGCTACTTTACTGTTTATTTTACTTATAAAAAATTCTGTCAGAAATTGTTAATTTGTTACAATAATATACACGTACGTTACTATTTTTTGTGTAATTGTTATCCTTTTTGAACGTTGTGACAATAAACCGACTCTGTCATTACACATTGTTTCTTTGTTTTGATATATAGTTTCACTGTCATTCATTTTGCCTGGTGTCGCTATAATTTGTCGTTGTTGTTATTTTTTGCGACACTGTCTCTATATTTCTATTCCCTGTTATACTCAATGTTTCGTCGTTGTTAAACTTGCAGTTCGTCGGTACATTTTGAAGGAACGTGGTTATAAAACGAGAAAAGGTGTACGTTTATTCTTTTCAAAAACAACAGAGATTCTGAGCAGTTCTTTCAATATATTTCAACCAGTGTCATAAGAATGTTAAATTTACTCGTGATCTAGAAATGAATAATGAACTGCCGTTTTTAGATGTGAAAGTTACCAGAGCTGAGAATAAATTTACTACTTCAGTCTTTCGAAAAGCAACTTTTACAGGATTGGGAATGAACTTTTTTAGCAATATTTTCAATAAATATAAAATTTCCGGCATAGTAACATTAATTCCCAGAGCTTTTGAAATATCTTTTTCTTACCAATTGTTCCATTTAGAAATGAATTATTTGCAAAAATATTTTTGTTCGAATAATTACCCGAAGAATATTTTTACTAAAGAGGGACAAAAATTTTTAGGGAGAAAGTTTACTATGATGCAAAAAGTTTGTACCGTGCCCAAGTTGAGCTTATATTTTCAGTTACCGTTTATAGGAACCCGTACAGAGAAAATGAAACTTGAAACATTGTCAATAATTAAAAAGTTTTTTCAACAAATCAATCCTTGTGTGTACTTCAAAAACAATAGAAAAATCGGGTCTTACTTTAAGCGAAGGGATATTCCAGATGTGATGTTGCGCACCTCAGTGATATATCAATATACGTGTGACCGCTGCGAGCGATCTTACATTGGTAGCACTGGGCTCCAATTAATTTGTGAGATGTGCACAACACAGCTAGGGGAGTCTCCTTTCCTACGGGCAATAATCTGACTAAGCCATCTAATTCGTCCATGAGAGAACATTGTTTGAATAAGGACCATTTCTTTAAAAACACGAATTTTAAAATTTTGGGCTCAACCCCAAATTTATCTGATCTCCGCATTTTAGAATCGGTGTACATTTTAAAAAACCGTCCGTCAATTAATGAATATGACACGGCGGTTAAGCTTTCTATTGTTTGTTAAAGTGTTTTATAGTTTTTGTTTTATTATTGTCCTTTTTTTTGTCTTTTTTGATGTTAATGTTTTAATTGTTGGTTTATTCAGAAAATTGGAGTTCAGAAATAGTTTTTAATACTTTAACTTATTGTTTTTCAGAACACTGAGGATGGATTTTTTATTTTTATGATCCGAAACGTTTGTTTTATATCATGATTTTCTTAGCTACGTTGGTTTTCCTTTTTATCCTAGAAGTGAGATTTCCCGTATAGATAAGGTTTTTTGATATAATTGTATGAATTTGATCAGCAACATGTACTGTTTGGCCAACAGAAAGGCGAGCACGCGTTGGAAAATTTAGCATTTAAGAACACGTTCCACAATTTACTTCTCAATTAAAGTTATTGTGATTGCACAGTCCATAATAATTTTTTTCCCTTGATAGATGAATCCAGTCAATCTTTCAAGAATGGTGAAAGTCGCGCGCCAGAGTAAAACAAATGAGAGCTATTAGAAGCCCAAATGAAGAACTGTTCAAAAATGTTTTTTTATGAATGAGAGGAAACAACGAGAAAAAGAAGAATTTCAAAATATTATTATGATGTAAAAAAAAATAAGAATGATACTTTGTGCTTCGCAACTCACAGCTTACCAGCTCTCATTTCTCATTACGTTACCTCACTCTACCCTCAATATTCTATGTACACATAGTTTCTCTCAATTCCATGCATAGTCATTTTTAAGCGCCAAGTTAAAGACCCGCCTGAGCATTTTAGGGAGCATTGGGGCAATGTTTATCATAGTGAAAGAGGAAATGAATTTTTTGTCCGAGTTTTTCACGCACGGACGATTTTTAAGGAATTTCTTAGGTAGTAGTATCTAAGCATTTATGGCTACTATTCAGTTTCAAACTGAAAAAAAGTGAACAGCCATCTTCATTTTGTTTAAGAAACGAAAGTAATTGAGGAAAATCCACTCATTTTTATGACATGTAGTGTATTGGTTCAATGTGCGTCAAGAGTTGAAATGACATGGCCCAGGGCCAAAAAGTTACGGGATTACTCGGGCACCGAACGCCGTTGTTTCAATGGCCAGCTCGTTGGTGCCTCTTCTGATCCTGAAGTAGCCCTGCTCTCCCCAATGTACACCCCAGGAGTTCTTCACACTCCAGAACTTCAAGCCTGTTTCTTCGTCCACTCCGTAACCCACCAGTAAAACAGCGTGGTTCACGGGCTGTCGGTGAAGAAATATGTATTAATATTTAGAAAGCATGGGGAAGAGAAGTTTATATTTATTTTACTTCAAATTTTTAGAATCGTGAGCGTTTGTACTATTCACAATACTCATGATGTAAAAATTATTGAAGAATAACAAGGTTTGAGTAAGTATAAGTAAACTTCTCGTACTTAAACAGTTACCAATCATAAACGTTACAGATCGTGCTATGATTATGTCATTCATCAAGTCTCAGATGAAACCCTAATATACAAAATAATAGAGTAAATACTTACAACGTATGGATCGAACTTCAACCCCGTTGTAGGTGGCTCCACGTAAATTCCGCCTGCGTAGTTATGGAAGTCGTCGGTGACCAAAAAATTGACGGTGAGAGGGCCATCAGAGACGAGAGCTTCCATCATGGCTTCCTCGTTGCAGCCGCCGTAGTAACCTCCAACGTACTGATATTCGTCCACGTATGTACGGTCGCACGAGGGGTCAGTCGTACAAGAAACGTTATGCTGCGCACAGAGTAGTGTGAAGTGTGTAAGAAACTTAATGTATTTATTTAACAAATCATGGAATATATCTATTTTACGTTTATATAGATTTTTGCATACAGATTCTTGTTGATTGATCAGAGCTCTAATAGGAATTTAAACACAACGTGAACATGTACATTTCAAGCAAATATTTCAAGAAATTTATCCACTTACGAGGCCCGTGTATGTGTTGCAAGTCTCTGCGACAACGCCTTGCTCTTTGGCGTACCGGCCGGCTATCAAATAGCCGAATCCTCCTTCACAACCCTCGGAGAGGCGAGAGCAAGCGACGACGTCCTGAGGAGAAGTTAATGACAAACTCATTTTATATTAGATATAACTAAGTTCCACAACATTTTCCATACGTCAACTTTGCACTAGAGGTGTTCGACGTTAATTAATAGTGAAATCTTTTCCACGGTTGAAAGGGATTCTTGGGAATTGATTGTTATCTAGCAAGGTTTTCATAACCTATGGTACCAATGCCAACCAGTAGAATGATATGTTCGTGCAAAATTAGAACAGTCTTTAAACGACTGTTTTCAAAGAATAAAAAACGCTGGCACGCCATTTAAATTCAGGTATATGGATCAATGATACGATTATGTACAATTTCCTTATCAGATGTCCGTTTCCTAATTAGATACCTGTGGACTGAATATATCTGTGCGGGAGAAGTTGGTAGCGATCCTGATCCTAGCTTCCAGCATGGCAGTCGATGCAAAAGCATAACAAGACCCACAACTTCCTTGGTCACGGACTGGAGAGACATAGTTGAGGCCATGGACGTCCCTCCAGTCGAACTGCGCTGGGAGTTTGGCAGCCCTCGCTCTCTGTGATACCGTGGTGAGAGCCACGGGGGGCAAAGGCGTGTAGCTCCTGCCTCCTCTCCTTCTCATTTCCGCCACTGTGTACCTGAACAAAGTTTTTTTACAAAACGGTTAATTTAGCTGTGAATTGTGACCTTTAGACGAAAATCTGAAAATATTAGCAGCTGTAGGTTTGAATCGTGCGCTTGTGACCTTAATTTTAATATAAAGTGCGCACCAGAACAAGTACTTGCAAGTACGCTGATAATTTTTTCAAATAGATTACCTTAAATTTTCTCAGAAAATGCACTTTCACTTAGAGAGAAAATTTTTTAAACACACTCTTTGTCCGATTTCGTTTCGCAGGAAGACTATGTTTTCCCCCGATCTGCACTACAACTTGCGGCTCAACTTACTCTTCGTGTTGAGGATAAGCCTTCGCCCTCCAAAATTTTTGAACCGAGTTGATCGTGGCGATCCTGGCGTGGTTGTTCTTGTAAGGCAAGTTTGAAGCGAAGGGCTTGGCGAGGGGGTGAGTTGAGGGCCGATATTGGCTACCCTGGAAAACCAAACAAAACCATGAAAATTGTTGCGTTATCAACGAAGTTTTCCGCTTTCCTATGGTGAATAAACTAAACAGAAGCTGATGAGATGAAATTCAGTCAAAAAATCTCCAAATTAGGTAATGCTATATATTCAATTCCTATTAGGTGATGCTATCTATTTTTCCCGCCATTCAGACGCTTTCTCAGGTAACAATATTATCGATGATAAAGACTTGTATAGATTGTACATATATTCCGTTCTTGACTCGGTGTTCATTTTTAAAGAATTTTGTAAAAACTTTTGATATGGGGTTTTGAAATGCTGCGTACCGAGTTGGCCTTGACAGCCGAGAAGCAGGACCAGTGGCGGACTGTAGTGTCGGTTGCACTTCCGACGTAGAGCCGAGAGCAGTCATAGCCTGACTCGTCATAATAGAATGACGCCCAGTAAGAACGCTCGTTGATGTTCACCTGTTGAAATGCATCGTTTATCATATTTTACTCTTCTCCCATACCGAGTATTTACTCTGGTAGAAGTACATAGATGATAAACGAAAACAGTAACAAGTAGTATAAAACAATTAGAAACGAAGTTGAGATCAACATTACGACACATATACAGTATACTCCTACGTCATCTCACTCACCTCAAATCCTTGATTGTAGACTAGTGTCCATGTTCCAGAGTTGCCAATCTCGTCAGTGACGATGTTAGGATATTCGAGGGTGAAGCGCTTTTTGTACACCACATCGCCGACTTCATCGCACTCCAAGGAGGCGTTGCCAGTACGCGCCGACTCTGAGACCAGCCAAGTGCCAACGGCGTCAGAGTAGCGACAGTCGATGGGTAGGTCAGCGCTGCACTGACATACCAGGGCTAGAAGTGCAAGCAAGAGTATCTGTTGAAAGATGAATATATTAAGCGTTTACCCACACATTTTTGACTGAAATAAGTATAAAACCTAATAAAGAGTTTAACCATACCAAAATAAGCGCAAAATATTTCAGAGTGTGTTGACATTCGAAGCCAGCGCGTTTCGATGAGTAAAAAGGTGTGCAAACGTCAAAAGTTTGGAGACAATAGTGTAAGAGATCGGTTCCCTAATGCTCCAGATTTTGTGAAGCAGAGATTGAACATTGGGCTTAGAGTGCTAGCCCAAAATCGATTGTGGTATTACTCATTGCTGATTTCGTGATGAATAGCGATACAAAACCGAATAAGAAAGCTTGTCGAACATAGTACACATGAAGGTACTCTCCGCATATTTCTGCTTATGAAGCTTACGAATTCCACATGTCATTGAGGTGAGCTAAATCCCAATATTTGTAATAGGATTTTCCTCTACAGTCCCCTCCAGGAGCGAAACAAGGGGAAAGATGAATACTTAGCACACATTAATTATGCGAGTATATTTGAAAATTGAACCAAAATACAATAGAGGGATATATTATAACCAACTTAAATAATGAACGTCATGATAGACTTATCAAAGCGAGAAAATCGATAAATATTTAGAATAGAAATAAGTGCTAGGCCGAGTACCAGTAGTTCATTCCTAAATCAAGCCAGTGTTTAATTTTAGCTTGTTTGTTAACAGTTGACTTACGACTAAAAGCAAGAAAAGAAGTAATACGCACTATGGACCTAGGACTCGCTGGTAACTTACCATAGTTCTCTCCACAGTTAGACAAGCAATGAGACAACAGCCAAGTCACACGCACTTTAAGTAGCTCACAACGGTAGGCCTATGCCATCAAAGTGTTATGTGTGGATTTCACTACTTCAAACCTTCTTCTTGATAAGAGTCCACGGCCAGTGTAGCTACTGTACAATCTTCCGGCTGCGCATTTGAAAAGGAAAAATTTCTAATTGGCACGTGTTATTCATTCGTTTCATCGTCTTCAAATTTTCACTGGGGTCTCACGGAGGTTGACAATTCGGAATATTAGAAATGAATACCCATGAAAAGTAAAAATAAAATCAACATCCATCAAATACTGTAAGAAGCTTCGATCAAATATCAAAATATGCTTTCAACAGCAAGTGAGCTTGAATACATAGATGTAAAACAGCCTGAGCCCGTTCGATAAAGAGAGTTCTTGCTCAATGCCTCGTAAAAGGTTTTCGAAATGTTCCACGGCAACCACGGACTCTGCCTGATTTCAACCGTTATTATTCGGCAAAATTTATTAAGCATGCTTCAGTTATTGTATGTAAACTTCGTTCCTTTCAAAAGCTAATATGAAGGACAACTGACGTGATCGTGTTTTTACCGAATAAAAAGCGTTTCACTCTCGTTCAAAATATACGTTGAGTCAGACTTCAAATTAACCTTTCACACATTCAGGAACGTTCGTAAGCTAAATGCTCAGTAAAGAATCTTGTGATTTGAAAACCACTGGAACCTGTTCTTCTTTCGGTTTAAATATTCGTATCTACAAAAATCTCTGTCACAAAAATTTTGCTCTTCCACTTAAAGGGCAATATGTTCAGAACATCCTTGTCAATGATTTCTGTAAACAATATTTAAAAACAAATCACACAAACTAATATTTTTGAAATGAACATCTCATATCTCAGGATCTCTAGTTCGAATTAGAATGCACGCGCTGGTCTGTCATCCTGCCCTGTCCTGTCTGTCATGAAGCTTCCTGAAAAGGTACCGTGCAACTACAACGATTGGAAAGAACTCAATTTTCATGTCGGTGAGAACTGAACGTGTCCACTCATTAAAATAGCCTTAAAGAAACATACAATAAAACATTGCTGTCCAGCGCTGGTATTTCAAAAATATACGATACAATGTGAGGGAGCTCTGTTGGAGCTTGAGGAACTACTTATTTTATCTTGTTACCAGTTAGGAACCAACATATCCAATCAAAAATTAGTTCCAGTAACAAATTCCAGCTAATTTTGAGACCAACTCCAATAAAGAAAACAAGTTTGGTTCTATTCTCATAGATGTTTTCTTGTAATGCGAGTACAAGCTGATAAACATCTAATCAGACGAAGCCGTCTTTCGAGTTTCAGCAGCCGCTGATAATTATTATCTCGGGCAGAAACATAACAACTACAGTTGCATGGATCGACATTCTGAAACGATAAAAGGCCAAACAACAGCTTTTCCGTCATATCAATGAATAACATTACACAGCAAGAAATCAAGGTTCATGGGATCATGAACAGGACAATGCAGAAAAATTCTTTTGTACACAAAACCAAAGTGATCTTCGTTGTCGATAGAAGGAATATTTACAAAATATGACTAACGAAACTCCAGAGTCTGTTGTTTATGGCTTATCCTTAACACGAAGAGTAAGTTGAGCCGAAAGTTGTAGTGCAGATCGGGGGAAAACATAGTCTTCCTGCGATACGAAATCGGACAAAGAGTGTGTTTAATATAATAAGTCTCGGGTAGCAGTGCTGAGTTTGTGGAATTTATCATTGTACGTGAGGTTAACTAGCTTTGCTGTCCGTTAGCTTACAAAGCGCCCTACGCTAATTTCAGTTAACTGCCTCAAAAGAAGTCAGTGACTATATCTCGATGACAGCCAAGTGCGTAAAACGGGTGAGCAGTATGACGCAGTACACTCAAAAAGTCTTCCGTTAAAGCGATCTATTAATTTCTCTACTCTTATCAGAAACTCTTCATACTTACATGGTAGACATAAGTATGATAGTTCGTATCATATTTACGTACTCTCCACTATATGTTTGTTGTGTAAACCGTAATGTCGACAAAACACTCGCACCCCAACCGAGACCAAAATACACTTAACACGACACTAACGACGGACGGACGGACGGACTCGACGGACCACAACCGACTCTTGCGAATGTTTTGTGTTAGGAGAGATTTAACCACTACGACAAGCCTACTCACCCACGTCCAGTACTAAAGATGCTTACTAACTAAAGACCCAACCATACAAAACCCTGACGGGTAATTAACTTCTACCACCCTTAAACTACCTACAAAAAATACCCTCTAACACTAACATCATATGCGCAAAGCGCTTCTCTGTCAGTTTCCTATCTATCCTTTTCCGTTTCACTCCTTCTCTTCCCGACACACTATGCGTCAAACTCTCTTTCCGTTCTTTTCTATAAGCATCGACGAACGAACGAATGTCGACAACTAATTATGAAAATAGTTGTTTTATTTATGTTTGAAGCTTGCGTCAACACCATTAAAACCTAGAATTTTTCATAAACTTATTTAGTATAAAATTTCAGGCCCTGTACTGGAATTGTGAAAATATGATTAACAAGCATAAATTTTATGTATATAGGTAATACAAAATATTCAGTATTTTTTGCTAATAGCTGAGAAAAAATTATCAATCCAAACTCACTGAAATTAAATTTTAATACTGAAAATTGAATGACGTACGGAAACGGACATATCAAGAAAATTTGAATAACGCTGTCGATACTGTCGTGCGGTCGACGTGAGGGTTCGTGGAAAAGGAGCTGTCTTCTGTGTAGCTAACTTTTTCCGAAGTGCTAGCTTTTCGTAATAGACTAAAGCCTGTATCATAAATTGGAAAGGAAACTCTTTTGACCTCAGGATGACGTGTTTATTACAGAATTTTTTACAGTGCCTCTTAAAAAACAAATACATTTCAGCAAAGACAGTGATTTATTTTCTTTTGCAAAAATAGTGTGTACAAGCATGAGTCACTGCATAACATAGTACAATACGCAAAATTTCATTCAAAATATTAGTGCTTTCAGCTAGGTAATCAAGATAACATGGAAATTTTGAAATACAATCTATACTATAATAAGAGCCGCGTCCGTCCGTCTCTCTGAAGCCAGCCTGCAGTGTGTGTGTGATGAGCGTATCTGTGATACAAGCTCATCAACTCTCGAGAGAATGATTTTTTTATATCATACTGCCTTCTCTTCATTTCGCCTTCTTACTTATTTCAAATAAAAGGGGTAGACTAGTACAAATAACATTTAAGGGCTCACTAAAGTAAATGCACAGACGCACCATCGGGGTAGAGAAACAGAGCTAGGTCGGGTACAGGGAGCTGAGCACATAAAAAAATGTCGAAGATAACTACAAGTGAATAGACTCGAAACCACTTGCGGTGCCTGACAAACGCCAATAAAATACAAACGTAAAATACTGCTCTATTGACGAAATTGAGCTGTATTCTTTAGTACCAACTATTCATCAAGGTATGAAAACTCTTACGAATGTTTTCTTCGAAGAATGAAGATCTTAAATTCACCACAGGTAACCGAAGGGTTGTAGAAAATCTATAAAAAGTTTGAACTCATCAAATACCGTAAGGCCTAAGGAAGCGTCACACATCAACTTTGAGATCATTGATGATGGGGAGAACAGTACGCGTTATTCGATAGCACGAAACAGACCTTGTCTTTCCAAGTTTCAGAATGATCCTAACAGTATGAATGCTAACACTTAAAGATGTTTTTCCACTTATATGTAGGTCAATTGGACTAATTTATGTTTATCACCACTAATTCATCAGACGTGGCATCAGATTCATCATCTCTCAATAATTATCGAAGGAAGTACTCTCGTATTCGTAAGCAAAATCTTTTACTAATTTTGAGAACTTCACAAATAAATTCGTACATGAGCAGTGGAGAGTTGTCAGAACTGAAGATTTTCCTGCTTGATGCTTGTGTCCTTGATTGCCGCTGTCTTCCTCAGGAGTGGAAAATGCGCACATTCGCATGCATGCCTTTATCAGAGAGATAACTTTATCAAGAAAACTAAACAGCGTGTCTCACGGCTTACAACTCTTATCACCGAAGTTACTGTTCCTTAGTCGAGTAATACATATCGTAATTTTTCGACTCAGCAAGGATGATGAAAATGTACCAGTGTATCCATATCCATATATTCTTAGGTCTTATATATAAAATTACAGGTAACATAAATATGTGAAAACCTAACTGTTTTGTTGATATACATATCACAGGCGGTAAAGATGTCACATATTGGTCTCAAATGGACTACCAAGAGAAGACAAAAATAAAACACCGCAGCTCATTTACTTCGACATCCTCTCAAGCTAATGAACACCGTCATGCTAAGCCATGTTAAGTATGAGTCATAATTCGTGCTTCCGCCTGAAATGTACATGAAGCACTGACGACCTGCCTCGGCGAAAATGATTTCAAGATTAGTACCTACGAAACATAAATATGTTTTAATTCAGTATACGTCTTAATTTGCCGCAACTCCTAAATTCAATGCTCACAATGGTGAAAAACTCCACATTGTGTATAATATTTTCTTCAAGTTTATTTGATGTATTTTGAAATACATAGTGTTCTTGTTATTCTTTTCGTTCAAGATGACTGCAGTTCTGTGCGTGCGATATAAGATGAAATTATGGTCCAAATATATACGATTGTATTTCACAAAAAACGATCTACATGTGAGTTAACTTAGGAGTTAAAAGTAGCTAAGAATAATTCGTTCATTTTTAAATTCTGTCGTAGACAAATACGAGTGCGACAGAATGAACCAAATAATTGAGCAGTGAAGACGTGCAAGATTTACCTTTGGAGAGATAATCATATCATCCCTTTTTGCGATTCAACGATGAAAATGAGTTGGTAACTGTACTGGAACTCAATACTAATAAGTAATAATGCCTCCATAAGAATGCGTTTGTATAAGGTCAAGATGGAAAGTTTCATCATTTTTGGGGATAAATAGGGGCAAAAAATACACATGCAGTTGGTGGAGCCTTTTTTACTGTGCAAACACTTGATTGTTCAGTGTATAAACATAAAGATTACTAATTCGCGATGGTTGGTAAGTGCTGTTTTTTCCTAAGGACTGTCTAGACAAGATGTTCATTATTGTTCTTCTCAGAAAGTGATTCTGAGTTTCTATGCTCATGCTGAGTTTGTGGAATTTATCATTGTACGTGAGGTTAACTAGCTTTGCTGTCCGTTAGCTTACAAAGCGCCCTACGCTAATTTCAGTTAACTGCCTCAAAAGAAGTCAGTGACTATATCTCGATGACAGCCAAGTGCGTAAAACGGGTGAGCAGTATGACGCAGTACACTCAAAAAGTCTTCCGTTAAAGCGATCTATTAATTTCTCTACTCTTATCAGAAACTCTTCATACTTACATGGTAGACATAAGTATGATAGTTCGTATCATATTTACGTACTCTCCACTATATGTTTGTTGTGTAAACCGTAATGTCGACAAAACACTCGCACCCCAACCGAGACCAAAATACACTTAACACGACACTAACGACGGACGGACGGACGGACTCGACGGACCACAACCGACTCTTGCGAATGTTTTGTGTTAGGAGAGATTTAACCACTACGACAAGCCTACTCACCCACGTCCAGTACTAAAGATGCTTACTAACTAAAGACCCAACCATACAAAACCCTGACGGGTAATTAACTTCTACCACCCTTAAACTACCTACAAAAAATACCCTCTAACACTAACATCATATGCGCAAAGCGCTTCTCGGTCAGTTTCCTATCTATCCTTTTCCGTTTCACTCCTTCTCTTCCCGACACACTATGCGTCAAACTCTCTTTCCGTTCTTTTCTATAAGCATCGACGAACGAACGAATGTCGACAACTAATTATGAAAATAGTTGTTTTATTTATGTTTGAAGCTTGCGTCAACACCATTAAAACCTAGAATTTTTCATAAACTTATTTAGTATAAAATTTCAGGCCCTGTACTGGAATTGTGAAAATATGATTAACAAGCATAAATTTTATGTATTTAGGTAATACAAAATATTCAGTATTTTTTGCTAATAGCTGAGAAAAAATTATCAATCCAAACTCACTGAAATTAAATTTTAATACTGAAAATTGAATGACGTACGGAAACGGACATATCAAGAAAATTTGAATAACGCTGTCGATACTGTCGTGCGGTCGACGTGAGGGTTCGTGGAAAAGGAGCTGTCTTCTGTGTAGCTAACTTTTTCCGAAGTGCTAGCTTTTCGTAATAGACTAAAGCCTGTATCATAAATTGGAAAGGAAACTCTTTTGACCTCAGGATGACGTGTTTATTACAGAATTTTTTACAGTGCCTCTTAAAAAACAAATACATTTCAGCAAAGACAGTGATTTATTTTCTTTTGCAAAAATAGTGTGTACAAGCATGAGTCACTGCATAACATAGTACAATACGCAAAATTTCATTCAAAATATTAGTGCTTTCAGCTAGGTAATCAAGATAACATGGAAATTTTGAAATACAATCTATACTATAATAAGAGCCGCGTCCGTCCGTCTCTCTGAAGCCAGCCTGCAGTGTGTGTGTGATGAGCGTATCTGTGATACAAGCTCATCAACTCTCGAGAGAATGATTTTTTTATATCATACTGCCTTCTCTTCATTTCGCCTTCTTACTTATTTCAAATAAAAGGGGTAGACTAGTACAAATAACATTTAAGGGCTCACTAAAGTAAATGCACAGACGCACCATCGGGGTAGAGAAACAGAGCTAGGTCGGGTACAGGGAGCTGAGCACATAAAAAAATGTCGAAGATAACTACAAGTGAATAGACTCGAAACCACTTGCGGTGCCTGACAAACGCCAATAAAATACAAACGTAAAATACTGCTCTATTGACGAAATTGAGCTGTATTCTTTAGTACCAACTATTCATCAAGGTATGAAAACTCTTACGAATGTTTTCTTCGAAGAATGAAGATCTTAAATTCACCACAGGTAACCGAAGGGTTGTAGAAAATCTATAAAAAGTTTGAACTCATCAAATACCGTAAGGCCTAAGGAAGCGTCACACATCAACTTTGAGATCATTGATGATGGGGAGAACAGTACGCGTTATTCGATAGCACGAAACAGACCTTGTCTTTCCAAGTTTCAGAATGATCCTAACAGTATGAATGCTAACACTTAAAGATGTTTTTCCACTTATATGTAGGTCAATTGGACTAATTTATGTTTATCACCACTAATTCATCAGACGTGGCATCAGATTCATCATCTCTCAATAATTATCGAAGGAAGTACTCTCGTATTCGTAAGCAAAATCTTTTACTAATTTTGAGAACTTCACAAATAAATTCGTACATGAGCAGTGGAGAGTTGTCAGAACTGAAGATTTTCCTGCTTGATGCTTGTGTCCTTGATTGCCGCTGTCTTCCTCAGGAGTGGAAAATGCGCACATTCGCATGCATGCCTTTATCAGAGAGATAACTTTATCAAGAAAACTAAACAGCGTGTCTCACGGCTTACAACTCTTATCACCGAAGTTACTGTTCCTTAGTCGAGTAATACATATCGTAATTTTTCGACTCAGCAAGGATGATGAAAATGTACCAGTGTATCCATATCCATATATTCTTAGGTCTTCTATATAAAATTACAGGTAACATAAATATGTGAAAACCTAACTGTTTTGTTGATATACATATCACAGGCGGTAAAGATGTCACATATTGGTCTCAAATGGACTACCAAGAGAAGACAAAAATAAAACACCGCAGCTCATTTACTTCGACATCCTCTCAAGCTAATGAACACCGTCATGCTAAGCCATGTTAAGTATGAGTCATAATTCGTGCTTCCGCCTGAAATGTACATGAAGCACTGACGACCTGCCTCGGCGAAAATGATTTCAAGATTAGTACCTACGAAACATAAATATGTTTTAATTCAGTATACGTCTTAATTTGCCGCAACTCCTAAATTCAATGCTCACAATGGTGAAAAACTCCACATTGTGTATAATATTTTCTTCAAGTTTATTTGATGTATTTTGAAATACATAGTGTTCTTGTTATTCTTTTCGTTCAAGATGACTGCAGTTCTGTGCGTGCGATATAAGATGAAATTATGGTCCAAATATATACGATTGTATTTCACAAAAAACGATCTACATGTGAGTTAACTTAGGAGTTAAAAGTAGCTAAGAATAATTCGTTCATTTTTAAATTCTGTCGTAGACAAATACGAGTGCGACAGAATGAACCAAATAATTGAGCAGTGAAGACGTGCAAGATTTACCTTTGGAGAGATAATCATATCATCCCTTTTTGCGATTCAACGATGAAAATGAGTTGGTAACTGTACTGGAACTCAATACTAATAAGTAATAATGCCTCCATAAGAATGCGTTTGTATAAGGTCAAGATGGAAAGTTTCATCATTTTTGGGGATAAATAGGGGCAAAAAATACACATGCAGTTGGTGGAGCCTTTTTTACTGTGCAAACACTTGATTGTTCAGTGTATAAACATAAAGATTACTAATTCGCGATGGTTGGTAAGTGCTGTTTTTTCCTAAGGACTGTCTAGACAAGATGTTCATTATTGTTCTTCTCAGAAAGTGATTCTGAGTTTCTATGCTCATTGCAATTGAAGGACTTTCTTGCACGTTGAAGAATTAATTTTATGCAACGCCATAGAAAGTCACACGGTGAATATATGTAAGTTGTTGAGCAGTTCGAGAAGAAAATGTTATATGATGAAGCGATGAGACGAATGAAACGACGCAAAATTTAGCGATTCAATAATTAACACTAAATCCCAGCTAGGATGAAATCACGACCCAAAACATACGAGCGAAATTTATTTAATGTGTGTTTCTCCATTCTGTTGGCAAAATAAATTTTGCATTAAAAATGACGTGAGAACAAGCGATGCTAACATTGCACCATCCACCAGAGCTGATCGAGTTCAAGGAATCACAGTTACAGTCGACGCCAAGCTCTCGATGCCCACTTCATTGGTGCCCCGTATGATCCTGAAGTAGCCTTCCTCTCCCCAGTCTTCGCCCCACGAATTCTTAATGGTCCAGTATTTCAAACCTGTCTCTTCATCCTCGCCGTAGCCCACGAGCAGCACGGCGTGGTTCACCACCTCAAGGTAAAAACAAACAATGGTGTAGAACTTAATAAATCAGAAAAGATAACAACCTAGTTCAACTAGAACAAAGATTTTATCAAAACCAAATTTCACCATGAAGAAAACTACAGAAGCTAATCAAGTTTACAGTTATTCGAAAAATACTGCTCGTATTGATGGGGAATAAATTTATTAAAATCAAAAGATCAACATTCATGCACTTCATTGCAGAAATATTGGAAAATTGTTAGTAAATCATTTATACAAGTTCTTTAAAAACTAAAAAATTAAAGAATAGCATATAGCATATTCGGAATGTCATATTCTACAAAATCAAACGTTTATGCACATTAAATGATTATAGACGAAATGATAAATGCACATTTACTAACGGTTGACACATAAATTAAATTTTAATTAGCTATCAAGGCAAGATTCACACATGAATGGGAAATTATGAATGCACATTAAATAATGAGTCACAGTAATGAGTTATGGCGTTAGCATACGAAATACATGAAACACTTGATAACACACATCCTAACTTTGAGTTATGTAACAGGTTCAGTTTGAGATGGAGATAGAAGTTTTCGAATCTGTTAGAGGTTGAAATATATTATTTTGGTAGGCATGAGCGGTAATAATTTTAATTATTTCGGCGGGAGTGAGTAAGGGAATTTCTATTCATTTACGAATAAAAACCCCCACCGATGCCACCATTGTCGTATTTCTACAATTTTTGGATCCCATCGATGATTCACCATTGTCGTGATCTCTATTTTTTTTATCTCCCCGATGCCACACTTTGTTATAGTTTTGGGGTTTTTTGAATCGTAAATTTCCATCGCTGCACACAAATTGTCACGGGTGCTGTCATCTCTTTAATCGGCGTGACATTTAACCTTAGAACCCCACATGGATAACTGCGTTACTGCAGCAATCAGACACAGATTAGAGTTATTAGACAGTCAAGCTCCACACATGTTCGCCTCAAATCCTTGATTATGAACGAGCGTCCTCGTGCCGGTGTTTCCCAGCTCATCAGTGACCAAATTCGGGTAGGTAAGCGTGAACTCCTTCTCGTACACCACTTCGCCGACTTCCGCGCACTCCAAACACTGATCTCCGGTCTTCGCAGACTCGTACACGATCCACGTGACCACCGCATCCGAAAAGCGGCAGTCAATGGAGAAGTCAACGCCACACAGGCACACAACGGCCACGAATATCAATGCACACACCTAGATAAATTATAAAGAATGACTTTCTTTGTCAAAACAAAAATACTATCATACCGAAGGGAAAGTTGAAACAAAAACAAGCAGAGATTCATAAATACCATACGACAGTTACTATATCTGCTACTACATAGTATACAATGCTAAAATACTTATTTCAACAGAATAGTCTAAAACCCTTTACTATCACTCATGGATGATCGTTACCATTTTGAGGTATCCGCAGCGAATTCAATTTTCTATTGCGTGTATTCGAACAAGTCGACTGACACTACATTGCACCGGTTGCTATCTTGAACTGTGGGAACGCCGTCATTTGTGACTCGACCTCCAAGATTTAAACAATTTATTTACCACAGGAGATGCAGAGGTAGAATGTTTCTTAAGTCTAGTACAATGGTCAAATTTGAATGTAGCTACCTGTGGGCCCGAATAAGTTCGGCGACTTCTGGGGCATCCTACCATCAACGTTATTCTAAGGTGTACAATAATGTTAAAACCTAAATCACTTAACCTAATTTCGCATTAGACTGATCAGTGAAATAATTTACTCGATATCAGATATTTCATTTACAATATAGGTCATATGGACTATATATTCGATAAGCGATTTAACAGCAGACTGAAGATCGGCGATATTCCCAATGGCAAATTACATTATTGGAAACAGTCATGTAGGAGACAAGATTTGACTTGGTGATCTTACACGACTAGTATTCCGATAGGAAGTGAGACTCAAGATTTCTTTTGAATACCTTGTAAGAATTACTATCACGGATCTACGCAGGTATTGAGTTCCAAGTTTTAGTTCCAACGAAGAGGATAATGTGTTGCGACCGGGCCTCTGAATAATAAGGAAGCATAAATTTACTTCTATTTCGGGTTAAATGGTCGTGATGACCAGTTTTCGCAGTTAATATTTGTTTTAGGCTATTGTCGCCATCATTTGTTAATGCATTGTACATGAAATTACAAATGGAGATTTTGTAAAGATCCGGAAGTTTAGGTATTTGTAAATTTTGAATGAATCATTTGAGTGAGCATTATATTCTAGATTCTTTACCGCTCTGATGGCTCTTTTTGCAGAGGAAAAATTATATTGGTTTTATTTTTATCAGTTCCGTGCCATGCTTCTTTTCCGTATTGCAAGTATGGTGAAATGAGCCTTCGGTAGAGCATTCGTAAAGCTGTTTCAGGCAGGTAACTTTTAACTTTTTTCAGGATTCCGATGGATTTTGATAATTTAGAACTAATATGAGCGATGTGCTCTGTAAAGTCAGATGTTTATCTATTATGATGCCCAGAAACTTGCATGAGTTGGTTTCTTCGATTTCACCTTCGCCAATTTTAATGCGTGGGAGAGATATATTTTTCTTGTGTTAGAATGTTATATATTTTGTTTTATCGATGTTGAGGCTTATTTTATTAGCTTTAAGCCATAATAAAACCTTATGGAGTTCATTGTTTACACTCTCCGCAATCATAGCGGGATTTTGGTTCGGAAGTACCGCGGAAAGCGTGCTGTCATCGGCAAAAAGTATGAATTTGAAAAATGATATAGATTTGATAATATCATTTATAAATATCAGAAGTAGGAGAGACCCAAGGACAGATCCTTGTGGAACTCCGTGGCTAATTGTCTGTGGGTCTGATTTTGCGTCGTCAATGACAACGTGTTGCTTCTGATTTGTTAGGTATGATTTGAACCAATCATGGGCAATTCCTCGAATGCCATTACAGTGTAGTTTCGAGTGTAATATGTTATGGTCCACACAATCGAATGCTTTTCGAAAATTAAGAAATACGGAGAAAACAAGCTTTCCTTCATCTATATTAGAGGAAAGGTACTGTAAATGATTTAATACAGCTTGTGTCGTTGAATTTTTAAACGAAAACCGTTTTGTCCGTATTGTCTATCGTAAAGAAAAAATTTCTGCTCAAAATGCGAATACACTTTTTTATAAACAATTTTTTCAAATATTTTGCTAATAATTGTAGCCCAGAGATAGGTCTATAATTATTAATGCAATTTTTATCACCATTTCTAAAAATAGGAATCACTCTGGCAGTTTTGAGAGAGTTGGGGAAAATACCTTGAGAAAGTGAATGGTTGATAATATTAGATATGCATGGTGCTATTATATCAGCTATAGCCTTAATAACTTTAGCTGAGAATGTATTTAATCCATTTGATTGCGGAGTTGTTTATGTTGTTTATTTTTCAAGTTGTTTATGCTCGTAATTACATCGGAGGGATTAGTTGGCGTGAAAAAGAAAGAGTTGTGTTCACGGACATGGTCCATGTATTGCAAGTGGTCTGTAGGTTCACTAACGACACTATCGGCTATATTTTTCCCTATATTTATAAAAAAAGTGTGAAACACTCTTGCAATATCTTGTTTATCGTGATATTTTACATTTTCGTGAACGATGGACTCAATTGTTTTTGTAGCATTATTATTCGGTCTATAACATGAATTAAGCAGGCGCCAAGTTTTTTTAATATCAGTTTTGTACTCAGTAAATTTGTGCATAAAGTAGTTTTGTTTCGATGTTCGTATTTGATTTGTCACATGATTCCTGAATCTGTTATACGTTACTCTAGATATTCGTCCTTCGTATAGTTTGGCTAGGTACGCTTGACGTTTCTTTATATCGATCACGATATCTTCAGTAATCCAAGGCTTTTGTCTATTTTTCGGCGTAGTTGTGCGGGTGATTATTGGACAACACTGGTTGTATGCGGTCGTTATAATTTCAGTTAGATTTAGTATTGCTTGATCAATGTTAATCGCATTATTGTCCACTTCATAGATGTCCAATGATGGCATTAATTCTCCTAGAACAGTTCGCATTGTTCCCAAGTTATATTCGTTTACACAACGATATGAAAAAGTCTCAGCCTGTGGGCTGTTACATGGGACTATAGACATTTTTCTTGATGAGAAATACCGGAACATGGTCAGATAAGTCAGAAATTATTATTCCTGTAAGAAAATCAGTCGGATCTAACATAAAATTATTATCGAGCAATATAGCAGATTCAGATGTAACACGTGTAGGTTTCGTGATGATTGGAAGGAAATAGTTAGACTGAAAAACATTTATGAAGTTTGAGATTTGTTCACAGCTTTCATATTGTAGAAGATCGTAGTTGAAATCCCCGCAAATTATTACGTCATTGTTTTGAGATTTGTTTAACTGAGATATTATGCTTTGAAGCTCGTTCAAGAAAGAGACGTTACAAGCTGTTGGGGGGCCTATATACAGTCCCAAGTATACTCCGTTTACCATTTTTCGTTAGTTCTATAAATAGAGTCTCAATATGTTCACGATTCATAGTTGCACTTATAATGATTTTCGATGATATGTTTTTAGATAAGTTGATGGAACGTCTCTCCGAGGTAAGTACGAAAACCACGTGAAATGGGGAAAAACAAATTTAAACGACCGCGAGAATTATTTGAAATATATGAAAATAGGAAATACATTCATTAGTGGCGACCAAATAGTTAGGTGGACATTTCAGAAACTGTCAGCGGCTCGGTTTGACGGCGCTGCTTTTGGCCACTAAACAGAGAAGATGAATTGGCGCCATCTTCTCTGCCCACTTCGGTTAATCGAGTCCTGGTGAAAATGAAAGAAAAATATGTTAATTTAGTGTTGCCGTAGTGATAGCTGTAGGTAAACAGCTATTAGAGCCGAGACGCGTCGTAGCCCAAACCAGTAAAGTTTCTACACCAGGTGAATTATGGTAGCGAATTGATCGTAAGCTGAAGGACAGCTAAATCACTGGTAGACAGACATGCGCCAAGTCTATATGAACTAACCTCAGCTGCCAATATGTAAGGAGCTCCGTAGACGATAACGAGATCCGATGACTCCCGTCCTGGCACGGACTCCCACGGAGTCACAGGTGCCTAGAAGAGGAAGGCGGGGCAGTGCAGTGCGGTGAGAAGTAGCTTAGCAAACGGGAAACAGAGTTACGTCATCATGGTTCCCCCGCAAAGTTGGTCGCCTTCAACAGAGAACGCTCACGCTCATCGAAGCCTCACGAAAGCAGTCAGAATGGCCCAGGGAAGTGCCTTTCAGACGACATCAGCCTTGCTAAAAATCTAGTGGTACATCGGAAAATTTCCTCGAGACGGAGTTTGTTTTAATTCAAGTATAATTCTGAATTCCACTGTTATGATGGTATGTTTTGATTCTCCGATGTGTAATGAAATGAATTATAACGAATAAATATTTCGTCAGGTAAATTACGTTAAGCTGCGACGTGAACAGACGTTGGAATACTGAATTCAAGAAGGACGGTTACGCTGACGCCGCAGAGGCGTGAGAACAAGCGAGCTTTCTTCGAGAAAAGGAGGTGTGAGATAGAAAGCAGAAAGTCGCCTCAAGTGACCAATCGGAGCGCAAAAAAGTACCGAGCGTAGAAGGTGTGTCAGAGGAATGTGAGCACATAGCCAATGAGAATGCAAGGAGTCAGAATAAGCAAGATCTTCACCAATCAGGTTTAGAATGCTAGCATTGTAACAGCGAAAAATCGAGAAGGTCTAAACGGAGTTCACAAGGAGAAACGAGAGGTCTTTCTGGAAAATCGTAGGAGAGAGTAGTGTTGGTGCGGGGAGGTCGGCTAGCCGCCGAGTGCCGACTACCCCAGAATAGTGCGCAGATTGAATAAAAGCACCGGAAGTGGTACCAGCCGTGCATGTGGCAAGTTTGATCATGAAGAGTGAATAGCAAGTGGACTGACAAGCTGTCTATAAATTGGAAAGAGCGCCGCTGATGTTTTTATACATATTATACCTTTAGTATTATATTATACAAAAGGAAATCGTGTACTTATTTTATAGAGGTCATTGAAAAAGCACCCCATGATGAATTTCAAATTGTGAAATTAACTATATTCGGTCCGCGATGAATTATGTAGAATTGGGATAATCATGTGTTTTAATAAGGTTGTGTGGAAAGCACCCCAGAGTTGACAGCAATTAATGCGCATCAATATGTGTTCATGGTGAAATGTGTCATTGAATTTCTGACCGACTCATATTCTATTAAGTATCATTTCGCTGCCACCAGCCCAATAATTGGGCAAACAATATTAATATTTGACTTAAATCAATTATTAATAACGGTCGTCATAGTTAACAAATTATCTCTGTTCTTCGGTAAGCATGAGCTCAGAGCTGCAGGCTATTATTAATATGCATCTCACCATCATCATCTCTTTATCATCATCTCTACATCATCTCTTCCTAACTTACAAAGGAAATTAAAGACACGAAAGGTTGAGACATTTCACTATTGATTAAAGTATAAGTCTACATGTCGCGAAGCTGTTGAGAGCGAGGCTGGCTCAACTGCGGGATCCAGTTTGGGCGTTGGCGAAGGATGTGCAAGAAGGCGGGCTGCTTTACGATCTGCTTATAATGAATGATTGGAGCAAGATGGACCTCCAGGTAATTTAGAATCAAATTTAAGTGAATTTGGCACTAGAAGTCGTTTACAACAAAGCGGGTTCATTACCAAAGGCAATGAACCGCAGGAAGGAGATACCAGTGACGCTTTTTATGATCTTGCACCTCAAGATTTAACTTTATGAGAGAACCTTCTCAAGTTGTTGGTTCGACTGCCTCCCTCGGACAACTCCCCCATAAGACTCATTGTTGCCCGCGCCCCGCTAGGCTTGAGGGCGCGTCTCTACGTTTGCGAACAAAAGCTTTACGACAGTAGCTAATTATTAATAAGTGAAAAGCCCACAATATTGAAGAACAATAATTAGGATCCTGAATTCAATCTATAGAAATGAATAATATCCTAGATGATTAAGTTTCGAAAGATAAAAAATTCATTGTGATAGAGAAAAAAGAAAGAGGTATCTGATAACTTGAACTTGTAGTCCCCCAGTTGCGTCGTGGTGATGATGTGAAGAGGGTAACATGGTGATGGCAAGGCGTAGCGTCGTTTGGCGATGTTGTTGAAGAAAATAGCACAAGAGGCAGATTGTGGAGTTGATTCGAAGTTGCGCTTGTCCGCGAGAACATATCTTTAAGTCCGGTTCTTTTCGAGGAGATGGAAGTCGTGGGCCCGACGTAGCATTTCAGTATTCCTCGTAGCGATTCCTTTAGATGTGACGTAGGGTGGTTATTTCATGAGGATATAACACCACATTGCGTTTGAGATTTCCCGTATAGACAATGTTTTTTGATATACGCGTAATTGTATGAATTTGATCAGCAACATGTACTGTTTGGCACACAGAAAGGCGAGCACGCGTTGGAAAATTTAGCACTTAAGAACACGTTCCACAATTTTCTTCTCAATTAAAGGTATTGTGATTGCACAGTCCATAATAATTTTTTTCCCTTGATAGATGAATCCAGTCAATCTTTCAAGAATGGTGAAAGTCGCGCGCCAGCGTAAAACAAATGAGAGCTATTAGAAGCCCAAATGAAGAACTGTTCAAAAATGTTTTTTTTATGAATGAGAGGAAACAACGAGAAAAAAAGAATTTCAAAATATTATTTTGATGTAAGGAAAAACTAAGAATGATACTTTGTGCTTCGCAACTCACAGCTTACCAGCTCTCATTTCTCATTACGTTACCTCACTCTTCCCTCAATATTCTATGTACACATAGTTTCTCTCAATTCCATGCATAGTCATTTTTAAGCGCCAAGTTGAAGACCCGCCTGAGCATTTTAGGGAGCATTGGGGCAATTTTTATCATAGTGAAAGAGGAAATGAATTTTTTGTCCGAGTTTTTCACGCACGGACGATTTTTAAGGAATTTCTTAGGTAGTAGTATCTAAGCATTTATGGCTACTATTCAGTTTCAAACTGAAAAAAAGTGAACAGCCATCTTCATTTTGTTCAAGAAACGAAGGTAATTGAGGAAAATCCACTCATCTTTATGACATGTAGTGTATTGGTTCAATGTGCGTCAAGAGTTGAAATGACATGGCCCAGGGCCAAAAAGTTACGGGATTACTCTGGCACCGAACGCCGTTGTTTCAATGGCCAGCTCGTTGGTGCCTCTTCTGATCCTGAAGTAGCCCTGCTCTCCCCAATCTACACCCCAGGAGTTCTTCACACTCCAGAACTTCAAGCCTGTTTCTTCGTCCACTCCGTAACCCACCAGTAGAACAGCATGGTTCGTGGGCTGTCGATAAAGAAATATGTATTAATATTTGTAGAACGTTGGCAAGAGAAATTTTTATTTATTCTAGTTCAAAGTTTCAGAACCGTGAGCGTTTTTACAATTCATGATACTCTTGATATGAAAAAACATTGAAGAATAACAAGGTTAGAGAATGTGAAAGTAAACTTCTCGTACGTGGAACAGTTACCGATCATAAGCGTGACAGGTCATACTATAATTACGTCATTCATCAAGTCTCAGATGAAACCCTAATATACAAAATAATAGAGTAAATACTTACAACGTATGGATCGAACTTCAACTCCGTTTTAGGTGGCTCTACGTAAATTCCGCCTGCGTAGTCATAGAAGTCGTCGGTGACCAAAAAACCGACCGTGAGAGGGCCATCAGAGACGAGTGCTTCCATCATGGCTTCCTCGTTGCAGCCGCCGTAGTAACCTCCAACGTACTGATATTCGTCCACGTATGTACGGTCGCACGAGGGGTCAGTCGTACAAGAAACGTTATGCTGCGCACAGAGTAATGTGAAGTGTGTAAGAAACTTAATGTATTTATTTAACAAATCATGGAATATATCTATTTTACGTTGACATAGATTTTTGCATACAGATTCTTGTTGATTGATCAGAGCACTAATAGGAATTTAAACACAACGTGAACATGTACATTTCGAGCAAATATTTCAAGAAATTTATCCACTTACGAGGCCCGTGTATGAGTTGCAAGTCTCTGCGACAACGCCTTGCTCTTTGGCGTACCGGCCGGCTATCAAATAGCCGAACCCTCCTTCACAACCCTCGGAGAGGCGAGAGCAAGAGACCACGTCCTGAGGAGGAGTTAATGACAAACTAATTTTATATTAGATATAACTAAGTTCCACGACATTTTCCATACGTCAACCTTGCACTAGAGGCGTTCGACGTTAATTAATAATGAAGTCTTTTCCACGGTTGAAAGGGATTCTTCTTGGGAATTAATTCTTATCTAGCAGGGTTTTTTATAACATATGGTACCAATGCCAACCAGTTGAATGATATGTACGTGCAAAATTAGAACAGTGATTACATGACTGTTCTCCAAGAATAAGAAACGTTGACACGCCATTGACATTCAGGTGCGGATGGATCGATGATACGGTAATGTGCTATTTCCTTATTAGATGTCCGTTTCCTTATTAGATACCTGTGGACTGAATATATCTGTGCGGGAGAAGTTGGTAGCGATCCTGATCCTAGCTTCCAGCATGGCAGTCGATGCAAAAGCGTAACAAGACCCACACATTCCTTGGTCACGGACTGGAGAGACATAGTTGAGGCCATGGACGTCCCTCCAGTCGAACTGCGCTGGGAGTTTGGCAGCCCTCGCTCTCTGTGATACCGTGGTGAGAGCCACAGGAGGCACAGGCGTGTAGTTTCTGCCTCCTCTCCTTCTCATTTCCGCCACTGTGTACCTGAACAAAGTTTTTTAGAAAAAGGTTAATTTATCTGCGAATTGTGCCCTTTAGACGATAATCTGAAAATATTAGCAGCTGTACGTTTGAATCGTGCGCTTGTGACTTTAATTTTATCATAAAGTGCGCAACAGAACAAGAACTTGCAAGCGCACTGATTAATTCTTCAAATAGATTACCTTAAATTTTCCCAGAAAATGCACTTTCACTAAGAGAGATAATTTTTTGAACACACTTTTTGTCCGATTTTATTCCGCAGGAAGACGATATTTTTCCCCGATCTGCGCTACAACTTTCGGCTCAACTTACTCTTCGTGTTGAGGATAAGCCTTCGCCGTCCAAAATTTTTGAACCGAGTTGATTGTGGCGATCCTGGCGTGGTTGTTCTTGTAAGGCAAGTTTGAAGCGAAGGGCTTGGCGAGGGGGTGAGTTGAGGGCCGATATTGGCTCTTCTGAAAAGCCAAAAAGAACAGTACAATGAAAATTGTTAGCGATAGCAACAATTTTCCACTTTACTATGTTGAATGAGCTAAACAGACACTGATGAGATGAATTTCAGTCAAAAAATCTTCAATTTAGGTAATCCTATATATTTTCAATTGCTATTAGGTGATGCTATCTATTTTTCCCGCCATTCAGACGCTTTCTCAGGTAACAATATTATCGATGATAAAGACTTGTATAGATTGTACATATATTCCGTTCTTGACTCGGTGTTCATTTTTAAAGAATTTTGTAAAACTTTTGATATGGGGTTTTGAAATGCTGCGTACCGAGTTGGCCTTCACAGCCGAGAAGCAGGACCAGTGGCGGACTGTAGTGTCGGTTGCACTTCCGACGTAGAGCCGAGAGCAGTCATAGCCTGACTCGTCATAATAGAATGACGCCCAGTAAGAACGCTCGTTGATGTTCACCTGTTGAAATGTAACGTTAATCATATTTTACTCTTCTCCCATTCGGAGTAATTACTATGGTAGAAGAACGTAGATGATAAACGAAAACCGTAATACGCAGCAGTAAAACTATTAGAGACGAAGTTGAGATCAACACTACTACACATGTACAGTATACTCCGACGTCATCTCACTCACCTCAAATCCTTGATTGTAGACTAGTGTCCATGTTCCAAAGTTGCCAATCTCGTCAGTGACGATGTTAGGATATTCGAGGGTGAAGCGCTTTTTGTACACCACATCGCCGACTTCATCGCACTCCAAGGAGGCGTTGCCAGTACGCGCAGACTCCGAGACCAGCCAAGTGCCAACGGCGTCAGAGTAGCGACAGTCGATGGGTAGGTCAGCACTGCACTGACATACCAGGGCTAGAAGTGCAAGCAAGAGTATCTGTTGAAAGATGAATATATTAAGCGTTTACAAACACATTTTTGACTGAAATGTGTATAAAAATAATAAAGAGTTCTATCCATGCCACAATAAATTCAAAATATTTCAGAGTCTGTTGACAATAGAAGAAAGTGCATTTCGATGAGTAGAAACGTATGAAAACGACAAAAATTTGGAGACAATAGTGTAAAGAGATCTGTTCCTCAATGTTCTAGATTGAACATTGGGCTTAGAGTGTTAGCCCAAACTCGATTGTGGTATTACTCATTACTGATTTCGTGATGGACAGCGATACAAATCTAAATGAGAAAGCTTGTCGAACATAGTACACATGAAGGTACTCTCCGCATATTCCTGCTTATGAAGCTTAGTGTCGGGACAAACTACGCCTTAACACGCGCTTCCGCGCAAAGCTGTGGTAGCCGCAAATCCGCCAGCACGTGTTGTCATACGAGGCCTGACATACTAGAGAAACCGCAGCGCGGAAAACGCGCGCGGTATTTTTTCTACCGCGCATGTCGGTGGAAGGAAATTTACCGCGGCGCGGTTTAGAGCAGTCAACACAGAAAGTAATGGCTAGTGACGCATTAGCCGCTCACAGCGCTGGAGTAAACTCAATTCATTTCTAGTTTCCCATGGAATATTAGGAAGATATCCAGATATTTTCATCAAATATTATTTATTACAATTTTTTTATTCATTATCTATTATTATTTCTGATTTTTAATAGCTATTATTATTTTATTTATCACTGTGTTCTCTAATATTTTCATAAAAACCAGGAAACTTGTCTCAGCCACGTTGTATGGGTGCACGGGATATTTCCGTACACTAGGCATATCCCATAAACCTTAGCTTTCAACAGCGCACACAGTTGCAACATTTATGAAATGTGAAACCTCCATTCTGTTCAGATTTCCAAACAGCACTGTACGAAAAAACGCGCGACAACCTTCACGGTTTCCGCGCCAATGTGTCATCTACCTACAATTGCGTTTCACCGCGCGCGGTCGCGGTAACGGTTTCCCGCTGCCGCAACCGCATGTATGTCATAACACTTACGAATTCCACATGTCATTGAGGTGAGCTAAATCCCAATATTTGTAATAGAATTTTACTCTACTGTCCTTTCCAAGACCGAAACAAGGGAAAAGATGAATACTTAACACACATTAGTTATGGGAGTTTATATGAAAAATGAACCGAAATAAAATAAAGTGATATATTATTACCAACTTCAATAATGAACGCTTTGACCAAATCAAAGCGAGAAAATCAATAAATATTTAGAATTGAAATATGTGCTAGGCCGAGTACCAGTAGTTCATTCCTAAAACAAGCCAGTGGTTAATTTTAGCTTGTTTGTATAGAGTTGTCTTACGACTCAAAGCTAGAAAGGAAATAATACGAATTGTGGACCTAGGACTCGCTGGTAACTTACCATAGTTCTCTCTACAGTTAGACAAGCAATGAGACAACAGCCGTGACGCACGCATATAAGTAGCTCACAACGGTAGGCCTAAGCCATTAAAGTGTTGTGTGTGGATATAACTTCTTCAAATCTTCGTCTGATAAGAGTCCACGGCCAGTGTAGCTACTGTACAATTTTCCCGGCTGCGCATTTGAAAAGTAAGAATATTTAATGCGCACAAGTTATTCTTCGTCTTCAAATTTTCAGTTGCGTCCTATGAAGGTTGTCATTTCGGAATAATGGTAATAAGTACCCCTGAAATATGAAAATGAAATCAACATCCATCAAATTCTGTAAGAAGCTTCCATTAAACATCAAAGTATGTTTTCAACAGCAAGTGATCCTAAGTACATGAATGGAAAACAGCTTGAGTCCGTTCAGTAAAGAGCCTTTTTGCTCAATGATTAGCAAAATAGTTTCGAAATATTCCATGGTAACCACGGATTCTGCCTGTTTTCAACCAATATTAATCGGCTAAATTCATTAAGCATTCTTCAGTCATTACATATGAACTTCATTCATTTCAATATGAAGGACAACTGACGCGATCGTGTTTTCACCGATTAAAAAAAATCATTTCATTCTCGTTCACAATATACGATGAGTCAGACTTCAAATTAACCTTTCACACATTCAGGAACATTCGAAAGCTAAATCTTCAGTAAAGAGTCTCGTGATTTGAAAATCACTGGAACGAGTTCTATCGGTTTAAATTTTCGTATTTTCAAAAATCTGTCACAAAAATTATGCTCTTCGAGTTAAACGACAATATGTTCAGAACATCCTTGTCAATGATTTTTGTAAAGCATATTTTTAATAAACCTCACAAACCAATATTTTTTAATTTGGTATCTAATTTCTCAGTATCTCTAGTTCCAAAATGCACGCGTTGGTCTTCAAGAGCTGATTCAATGAAGCATCCTGAAAAGGTACCGGTGCTACAACAACACTTGGAAAGAATTGAATGCTTATGTCGTTCTGAACCGAACGAGTCCACTCATTGAAATAGCGATAAATAAACATACAATAAAACATTGCTGTCCGGCCCTCGTATTTAAAAAATATGTAATACAATGTGATGGCGCTCTGTTGGAGCTTGAGGAACGACTTATTTTATTTTTTTACTAGTTAGGAACAAATATATCCAATCAAAAATTAGTTCCAGTAATACAATTTCCAGCTAATTTTGAAACCAACTCTCGCAAAGAAAACACGTTTGGTTCTATTCCCAATTAGATGTTTTCTTGAAATGCGAGCAAAAGCTGATAAGTATCAAATCAGACGAAGCCGTCCTTCTACATAGTTTCAGCAGCCGCTGATAATTATTATCTCGGGCAGAAACACAACAACCCCAGTCGCATGGATCGACACTCTGAAACGATAAAAAGCCAAACAACAGCCTATCCTTCCTATCAATGAATAACATTATACCGCAAAAAATCAAGGCTCATGGGATCAAGAACAGAACAATGTAAAACAATTCTTTTGTATGCAAAACTAAAGTGATCTTCGTTGCGAATGGAATGATTTTTTGCAAAATATTAGAAACGAAACTCTGGAGTGAACCATTAGTCTCGAGTAGTAGTGCCGAGTTTGAGCGATTTATCATTGTACTTCTCTGCTGTACGTTAGTTAACAAGGCGCCCCACGCTGATTTCAGTTAAGGCTTAGTGCATCAAACGAAGTCAGTGACTATATCTCGACGACAGCCAAGTGCGTAAAACGGGTGCGCAGTATGACGCAGTACACTCAAAAAGTCTTCCGTTAAAGCGAGCTAGCTATTCATTTCTCTACTCTTATCAGAAACTCTTCTTACTTACATGGTAGACATAAGTGTAATAGTTTGTATCATACTTACGTACTCTCCACTATACGTTTGTTGTGTAAACCGCAATGTCGACCACTAATTACGAAAAATAGTTGTTTTATTTTCTTTGAAGCTTGCGTCAACACCATTAAAACCTAGAATTTCTCATAAACTTATTTAGTAGAAAATTTTAGGCACTATATTGGAATTGGGAAAATTTAATTAACAAAGCAAAAATTTCATGTATGTAGGTAATAAAGAATATTGAGTATTTTTTGGTACTAGATGAGAAAAAATCCGCAATCCGAATTCATTGAAATTGAATTTTATTCCCGAAAATTGAAAGACGTATGGAAACTGACATTTCAAGAAAATTCAATAACGCCAATAAAAAACAGACGTAAAATTCTGCTCTATTGACGGAATTGAGCTGTATTCTTCTGTACCAACTTTTCTTTCAGGTATGAAAACTTACACGAATGTTTTCTTCGGAAAAATGAAGATCTAAAATTAACAACAGGTAACCGAAGTGTTGTAGAAAAAAAAGTTTGAACTCATCAAATACCGTAAGACCTACGGAAGCGTCGCACAGCAACTTTGAGATCGTTGATGAAGGGGAGAACAGTAAGCGTTATTCGATAGCGCGAAATAGACTTTGTCTTTCCAAGTTTCAGAATGATCCTAACAATGTGAATGCTAACATTTAAAGATTATTCTCCACTCATATGGAGGTCAATTGCACTAATATGTTTATCACTTCTAATTCATCAGACGTAACATCAAATTTATCATTTTTCAATAATTATTGAAGGGTGTTCTCTCGTATTCGTATGCAAAACCTTTTACCAATTTTGAGATCTTCACAAATAAATTCGTACATGAGCAGTGAAGAGTTGTCAGAACTGAAGATTTTCCAGCTTGATGCTTATGTCTTTGATTGCCGCTGTCTTCCCCAGGCGTGGAAAATGCGCACCTTCGCATGCATGCCTTTATCAGAGAGATAACTTTATCAAGAAAACTAAACAGCGTGTCTCAAGGGTTACAACTCTTATCACCGAAGCTACTGTTCCTTAGTCGAATAATACTATCATAATTTGTCGGCTCAGCAAGGATTATGAAAATGTACCTGTGCATTCACATCCATATTTTCTTAAGTCTGATACGGCTTCTTGTGTAAAATTAGAGTAAACATAAATGTGTGAAACCTAACTGTTTTGATGATATACATCTCACAGGCGGTGAAGATGTCACATACTGGTCTCAAATGGACCACCAAGAGAAGATAAAAATAAAACACCGCAGCTTGATTACTTCCACAACCTCTCAAGCTGATCATGCTAAATCATGCAAAGTACGAGTCATAATTCGTGCTGCCAACAAAAATGTACATGAACTAGCACTGACGACCTACCTCGGCGGAGATGATTTCAAGATTAGTTCGTACGAAACATGAATGTGTTTTAATTCAGAATTCGTCTCAATTTGCCGCAACTCCTAAATTCAATCCTGACAAGGTGAATAAACTCTCCATCGAGTTTAATATTTTCTTCAAGTTTATTCAAAGTCTTTTGAAATACATAGCGTTCTTGCTATTCATTTCGTTCCAAATGGTTGCAATTCTGTGCGCGCTATATAAGATAAATTCATTGTCCAAATGAATACGTTTGTATTTCACCAAAAGCGATCTAAATGAAAGTCAACGTAGTAGTTGAAAATAACCGAGGACGATTTATTGATTTTCTAAATTCTGTCGTAGACGTATACACCCCTGATCAAAAGTTCAAGACCACTTGAAAATTTAGAAAAATGTCAACTTTTCTGAGATAAATAATTACCTGCATTCAACTAGGGATCGGTAATTACTAAAGGTAAAAGGTGAGAAAGACAACAAATAATAATTGTAACAATTTATTAAGAAATCTACTCTTTTAATGAATAATGACTTTTTCAGTTGATCAAAATGACAAGGCCACATACAAAAATCATAGGAAATCTTTCTTCAACGACGTTGAGGTGAGCAAACATTGAACTTAGTAATGAGTTCTGCCTCCATTCTTGTTAACAACCTCCAAAATTGTTCGTGGCATACTAGAAATGAGGGTTTCCTCGAGGGCTCGAGGAATGTTGTCTCAGCTCCTGAAGATGGCAGCACGAAGTTCGTTTACTGACGCAAATTGTTTGCCATTTCCATAAACATCTCACGTCATCCACCCCCAAACATTTTCTATTGGGCTTAAGTCCGGCGAACATGCTAGATGACGCAAAACAATGACCCCATTTTCTTGAAAGAAAGTCGTAGTCTGGCGGTCTGTGTGGACTGCTGCATTATATTGCTGAAAAATCCATCCATCACCACACAGACGAGGACCCTTTGCAGACAAAGATGATTTTTGCAGCATTCCGACGTAACCAGCAGCTGTTTGACGACCCTGCACCTCCTGAAGCTCCATGGTTCCTCTGTAGGAAAATGCTCCCCATACCATAACGGAGCCTCCACCATTATATGGCGCATGGAAAACATTTCAGGAGGAATTTATTTGTCATGCCAGTACCGTTGGAAGCCATCAGGGCCATCCATATTGAATTTTTTCTCATCAGAAAACAAAACTTGAGACCACTTCTCAACGTCCCATGTTTGGTGCTCACGAGCAAACTGTAAACGGGTCATTCGGTGACGTTGAAGCAGCCGAGGACCTTGTAGACGCTTTTTGTTCTTCATGCCGTTTTGTCGTAAGTGCAGCCTGATCTGTACTGCACTGCAATCAGCATCTGTGAGGGCCTTAATTTGCTTTGAAGACCGTCCTTTGTCTTGAGAAACCACCCTTTTTATTCTCCTACTCAATGCAGGTGATATTTTTTCGGTCTACCACTAGATTTTGCTGTTCCATAATTCTCTGGGTCCTGTAGGAAGTTGCAAATTACACTTTTACTGCGATGAATCTCAGCTGCGATTGCGCGTTGCGACAAGCCTTGCTTATGCAGTTCGACAATTCGACCACGTTCAAATTCGGGAAGTTTGCTTTCTTTGGGCATGGTAAAACCTTTACGCAATCAGTGTCAACCTGTAACTAATCTAAAATGCCGGAAATTCCCCTAAACTAAACTCTTTTTACCATGCATGGTCTTATAGTTATGATCAACTGAAAAAGTCTTTATTCATTAAAAATGTTGATTTATTAATAAATTGTTACAATTGTTATTTTTTGTCTTTCTCACCTTTTACCTTTAGTAATTACCGATCCCTAGTTGAATGCTTTTAACTATTTCCCACTGAAAAGTTGGCATTTTTCTAAATTTTCAACTGATCTTAAACTTTTGATCAGGAGAGTATACGAGAGCGACAGAATATACTAAATAATTGAGTAGTGAAGACGTGTAAGATTTACCTGTGGAGAGATAATCATATCATCCCTGTTTGCGATTCAATGTTGAACAAGAGTCGCTAACTGTACTGGAACTCAATAGTAATAATTAGAGCTGTGCCAATATGCACATGTATATTTGCACGCGCATATGAAATCATGAGCGCATAAAATATGCGGCTTCAGGTTAGATGTATGCGATTGCGGAGTGTCGTATATGCACAGTACTCGCATTTATATGCAAACAATATGCGATCAAGTCTTGCACATGCACTGCTGAATGACCGACTTCAGTTAGTCGGATCTTGTGCGATATTTTCAGTATTGAACCCCTAAGTAATGATTCTTTACGGTAGTGTTCAATATTTACAATATCGAGCATTTGCTACTAATGGGGAAAACATGAAAATAGGATTTCACAGGATTTCAGTATAAACAAGGTTTAACGTATGTGGTTACGTTTAATAATAATGTACTTTTTAATGTTTTCAAAATGGACACTTTTTCGCTTATGGGCAAGAACACTTTTGTATTGTAAAAACACTCTTTCTATATCGTGCGACACCAGGAGAACAAATTTAAGGTTCTTCATGTCAGCTGAAGAGAGTTGACTTACTACTTCGTTGACTTACTCAACAGAATAGCCATGCAAAATAGAGTTGACCTTAATCATTGGAAGATTTTCTCGTGCTAGCAATCTGGAAAAAAGGATGCTTTATTCCAATCATCAATTAAGCATAATAAGTTTCATCTTGTCCATTGGTTTTTCAAATGCCGTATAACTAATACCAGGACGGTTACTCCCCGGTCGAGCCTGTACCCATTTCAGATATCTGGGTAGAGTGGGGTATTGTGTTTCAGTTTTCCTTTTACCCAGCACGGAAAATCGCCGAGCAACGCCGGGATTCGAACCCTTGGCACCTTCTCGGAAGGGTGTGTTCTCAACCACTTGGTCACGGCGAGCACAAAAAGTTGGTTTCGTAAGTTAAGTGAGACATGGAGCTTAAATTACCAGCTTTCGGGGATTTTTTCGTAGATGAAAATGGGTAATTTTGGTTAACTTTATGCTGATCGAAAAGGATTACCTTCGTTATTCCGTTCATAAAGTCACAGCAGATATTTTGACAATAACAGTGTATACTCTTATTAGAGTGCATGACAAACTTGCAGGTTTCCGGCAATAAGTATTATACAGATTTCCGTCCCGAAAGTCATATTCTGGCAATTGATTCTTGAAAGTATCATTCCTTATACTTTGGGGTTCTTTGGGCATGGTGTAACTAATATATAATGATAATTATTAGAATACTTGAAGGAATTTGTTCACTTATTCAGTCATCAACAAATTATCCAATACATCTGTAAATTTCAATACAAAAATTAATAAAATATTTTTACAAAAAAGTTCTAATAATCTTCCTCTAGGTAATCCCTCTCAATCCGGACATCCCACGAATACCAAATATTTGCATAAAGTTTTGATTAACAAAATATTGAAGGAATATTCAAATCATTATATTTATCACTAAATGTCAATTGCAGATTTGATTGTCCTTATGCAAGTCCAGAGGGCGAAATTACTAAAATGATGCAAATTTTAGGAATTTGCGGGATGTCAGGAATTGGAGGGATTACCTTATTGAGTTCTTTCTCATTTTTTTAATGAACAAGCACAGCACTACAACGGTATTTACGATTTTTTCGCTAAATGCATATGTTTCAAGAATTGATGCAAATTTCACAGTTGTATTTTTACTTCAACACTTTCGTACGTATAAGTAGGCCTATGTGTAGGACAGAACAAGAAAACTAGCACTAGGTGTACAAAAACTATTACACCATGCAATTCTTAAAACCTTCAAACTTCATTAAATTTAGTTCGGACACCTCTATTTTATTTTATTTATAAACCAAATTTAACTGAAGAACAGGTCAAGAAGGAAACCTGGGCATCAGGTACTGAACGTAGCGCACCGGGTAAAACTTGAGATGTTGCTTTAGCAACTGATAGTGTGTATATGAGAGGTCCCATCAATTTACAAAATTTCTGGATGAAGGAACAAATTTGCAGTTTTACAATAAAAAAATCAAATAACACCATTCGTATTGCAGCTTATATGCAATGATAGCGTGCATATGCGTAATGCATTTTACATATTCCATCTGTTATATTGTAAATGCAAAATTGCACATGTGATTTTGCATATGCACGAGATAATTCTTTGCATTGCATAAAACCTTCTGCATATATCTTGGAGTGCATATATGCAAGTTGACCAATGGCAAAGCTCTACAAATTATGCCTCCATAAAAATGCGTTTGTAAGAGTTCATGAGGGAAAGTTTCGTCATTTTGTGGGGAAAATAGGGGCAAAAAATACACATGTTGGCCTCTTTTACTAGGCCAACACTTGATCGTTCACTATACAGACACAAATATCACTAATTCGCAATGGCTGGGAAATGCTTTTTTCCTAAGGACTGTCTAGACAAGATATTCATAATTGAACTTCTCAGGAAGTGATTCTGAGTTTATATGCTCATTGCAACCGAAGGACATTCCTACCCTTTAAAGAAATAATTTTATACAACGCCATAGAAAGTCACACGGTGAATATAAAATTGTTCAGCAGTTCGAGAAGAAAATGCTATTTGATGGAGCGATGAAACTAATAAAACGACTCAAAACTTAGCGATTTAATAATTAACACTAATTCCAAGCTAGGATGAAATCACGACCCAAAATATACGAGCGAAGTTTATTTAATGTATGTTTCACTTTTCTGATGGCAAAATAAATTTTACGTTAGAAATGAAGTGATAACAAGCGATGGTAACATTGCACCATCCACAAGAACTGATCGAGTTCAAGGAATCACAGTTACAGTCGACGCCAAACTCTCGATGCCCACTTCATTGGTGCCCCGTATGATCCTGAAGTAGCCTTCCTCTCCCCAGTCTTCGCCCCACGAATTCTTAATGGTCCAATATTTCAAACCCGTCTCTTCATCCTCGCCGTAGCCCACGAGCAGTACGGCGTGGTTCACCACCTCAAGGTAAAAACAAAAAATGGTGTAGACCTTAAAAAATCAGAAAAGATAACAACCTAGTTCAACTAGAACAAGGATTTTATCAAAACCAAATTTCAGCATGAAGAAAACTACAGAAGCGAATCAAGTTCACAGCTATTCGAAAAATGTTATTTATATTGATGGGGAATAAATTTATCAAAATCAGATGATCGACATTCATCACTTCAGTACAGAAATATTGTTAAATTTGTTAGTAAAATCATTTTATAGATTTTTTAAAACTAAAAAATTAAAGAATATACCAGATAAACCTAACCTGAGCTTATGAGGCAATACTCACAATAAAAGGATCAAAATCAGCCTTTTCGTTGTCATTTTCCTCGACATGCACGTATATTCCACTCTCGTAGTCGTAGAAGTCGGACGTGACCTCGAAGTTGACGACGAGGGGACCCTCGCTGACCAGCGCCTCCAGCATGAGCTCCTCGTTGCAGCCTCCGTAGTAGCCGCCAATGTAGGAATATTCGCTCACGTAAGTGCGATCGCAGCTCGAGTCGGTAGTGCAGAACGGCGTATCCTGGGAATGGGATTTAACTCTTTGAAGGAAACATTTACTCTGATCCATCCTCACTTCAACCCCTTATAGTACAAGATTTTACCTCTTGCATTCGATTTACTGGACAAACTACTTTAAATTACATACTGCCAACAAAATCTTACAATGAGACGATCGACTTTCATTTGATTTTGAAGCTATACAAATTGAGCTGGCGGGTTCGTTATTTCATCTAGAAGTAGCACGTCTTATAAGAAAAATGATGTGATACCAATAAGCAAGCATTACCTCTATTACAATAATAAAATTTAGATTAGCAACTGTATCTGCGCACAGCTGCTCATTTCACAATATGATGGTAAATTAAAGAAGAGTAAATTTGTCATCAAGAGTTAGGCAAGTGGTCACCTCGCCCAGGTACTCGTTGCACTGCTCCGCCACAAAGCCCTGGTCTTGTGCGTACCGCCCGGCGATCAAGTACGCAAATCCTCCAGCGCAACCTTCCGAGATCTTTGAGCACGAGACGACATCCTGGCGGGCCAAAGGAAACACTGTTAGGAGGTTTCTCGCTAAGATTTCACTTGAATCACTTCCAGTAATTGTTTACCAGACCTGCCTGGTAAAGTGAATCTGCTACGTGATCTCGATACTAGATGAAATATTGAAACAAATCATTAAAGAGCGCTACAACGCGATTAATTTGTTCTTTTTTATTCACGAAAATTGAACTCGCTAGAAAGTCACTTCTCTAAATTACTGAGTCAATCCTTAGTAGGAAGGATTGACGTCTTTTTGACAATTTATTCCCAGCATGCTGCAAAGCTACCCGTATTTCGGGATTTTCGATCTCATACCTGAGTACTCAAAATATCCGTGCGAGAGAAGTTGGTGGCAATCCTGAGCCTAGCTTCCAGCATTCCCGCGGAAGCGAAGACATAGCACGATCCACACGACGCCTGGTCACGCACAGGAGAGACGTAGTTCACCCCGCTCACGTTGCGCCAGTCAAAGCTGGGCGGTAGGAGGGCAGCTCTGGCCTTTTGCTCTTCCGTAGCAGGCGCTGGGAGTGGCAGGGGAGGGGTTAGAGTGCCTCCTCTTCGTAGCATTTCTTGGCGAGTGTACCTGAAGGCAACGCAGTTAGGATGAAGTGGCGATAGCCTATTATCAAATTCATTCATATTTCTTTGAGGAGGTCAGTTCGGGAAAAAGCACAATGTTTGTGCTACTGGGAGCGTTGTACGTACTTGAAGTAAAATTGTAGGTTCGTAAGAAGAATACTTCAAATTTTGGTTTGAGCGTATTTTAAAGCAAAATGTCCCTCTTCAATACAGGTACAGCCAATTTAGAGCACGTACATTAAGTCATCTTTTGCTTTTCGCCACGTTAAAAGTACAATATGCCTTCAAAAGAGGACCTCATTTTGAGGTTGAGGTAACGTTAATGGGATTAAACTATTGCCTGATAGAACATAAACAGCGCTGTTGTTCAGAGCAGGGCGTTTCATCACCTCCATAAATAAATCGGATTTCACCTGAATCTCAGTAGTTTCAAAAGTGTTTTCCGACACATTACGCTTGCCTCAGAACAACAAGGGTAAAGTTTTCATAGAGTGCTCCTCCTAATGACCTACGCGATCGATTATTTTAGATTGACAGGTCTTCTCTCTCTATCTCCTCTCCCATCCTCCGGCTCCCTGCAGATTATGAGGACTTTGGCGCATGTAACATCATTGCCTGAAGTCTTTAAAGTCTTTGAAGTCTTTAAAGTATATATGTGAACATGCTACTTACTTTTCGTGCTGGGGATACGCTTTTGCAGTCCAAAACCGCTGCGCTGAATTTATCTTTTCAATCCTTTCCAAGTTGTTTTTGTGCAAATTATCAAGGTTTGTCTGACGAGGCTCCATGAAAGCTCGAGGTTTGCGTTGATCGTGCTGAAGTAAAAGCATATAGGATAAAATACCAGATTGACACACGTGAACTACTTGCTTTTTAAATGCTCGATTGCATATACTCTTATTTTTTCTGAAGTTTTTTAGAACATTCATGCTAAAAGTACGCAGGTAAAATATCAGAAGCAAATAGTATTTGAACATGTACTGTACCTGAGTACCAGCCTTGACAGCAGTGAAGCACGACCAATGGCGGACAGTTCTGTCCCTAGCCCATCCAACGAAAAGCTCGTCACAGTAGTAGCCATTTTGATCGTAGTCAAAAGAAGCCCAGTATGAGCGCTCGTTGATAATAACCTGGCATAAATTCACAGCATTAACCTGAGAATCCCACTAGGATATATGCGTTACTTTAGCAATCACAAACAGATTAGTCCTATCAGACAGTCAAGCTGCTCACATGTTTACCTCAAATCCTTGATTATAAACGAGCGTCCACGTGCCGGTGTTTCCCAGCTCATCAGTGACCAAATTTGGGTAGGTAAGCGTGAACTCCTTCTCGTACACCACTTCGCCGACTTCCGCGCACTCCAAAGACGGATCTCCGGTCCTCGCAGACTCGTGCACGATCCACGTGCCCACCGCATCCGAGAAGCGGCAGTCAATGGGCAAGTCGGCGCCACACAGGCACACAACGGCCAAGAATATTAATGCACGCACCTAGAAAAATCATAAGGAATGACTTTCTTTGTCAAAAATACCATCATATCAAAGGAAAGGTTTAAACAAAAATAAGCAAAGATTCACAAATGCCATAGAACCCTTTCTACATCTGCTATTGTACAGTATACAATTCAAAAAACCTATTTCGCCAGAATAGTTTAAAATCATTGACTGTTACTCTTGGAAGATCGTTACCATTTTAAGGTATCCGCAGCAAACTCAATTTTCGACTGCGTGCACTGGAACGAGTCGACCGATGCTATATTACACCGGTCGCTATCTTGAGCTGTGGGAACACCGTCATGTGTGACTCGACCTCCAGGATGGAACGTCTCTCCGAGGTAAGCTCTCACAAAAACACTGCGTCGATAGCAGCGTTATCAATGGGAAATAATTTGAGCTGTTCGAGTGAGTCTGAAAATATATTCTTGTTGAACACGCTTCAGTTGAAACATTTCTGTTTGTTCAAACAATTTCCCAATTGCTCTTCGCTGTGGCGTAAATTTTAACCGTGAAGACTAAACATCCACGAGAAAGAAAAAAAGCAGGGATTTTCTAACGCAGTTGGTACGCAAAATATTTTACAACCTAGGGTAACAAGTAAAAATTTTATCCTGTACTGTATTTTCCAAGTTTTTCTTCTAATACATACTTTCAAGGAAATAGTAGAAGTAGTTATGCGAGAGATTCTTTCTTCACTGTCCTTGATGGAATCAGGCAAATACGATCCTTAATCTTGTCTTCGGAATTAGTTCAGTTGCGAAAACATCCTTGCAGTTTATTGTATTTTGAATACATCGCGGAAATTGATTGTGGAATGTATGGTTCGATGGTATTTAATTAAATTGATACGGCAGAAAAAATAAGTTGAAACAATGAGGACTTGATTATTTTGGAAGAAAAATCTTCTATTGGAGCGGTTTAGACTCCCAGGGAGCCAATTATTGTAGACACTAACGTGCACGGCCCGTCAAAAATGAAAGGATTCGATATTTTCCTACAATGAATCTTCTAGATTTTGATGACAAACATATCCATCCTAATAGAACCTCCAATAAAGATATTCTTGTACTTGTGAACTTATGAAACTCGGGTCACAGATCAGGTCATGAAGCCTGTTCAAGAACGCGACAGAGAGACGTACCAATCAACCAACCTACCAACCAATTTACCAATTAAGCAAGCAACAACTTTGTATTATTACATAGTGGATGATACGAGGTGAGCAAACAGGGACCTTCTTACTTGCTGGTGCAAATTTTATGGAAGCTGATGAGGAAAATGGGAACTTTTTATTCCACCGGAAGCTTTCGTTATGAATATCTAACAGCTATGAATAAAAAATAAAGCTCTAAGTTCACTTCAATATAGCTTGAGAGCAGCCTGGTGAAGTAAGGCTAAGTGAGTCCACGTATTGCCAGGTGCCATCTCTTGTCAGACCTGGTGAGAACTCGAGGCAAGTCACGGTGGCGTCAGAAGCAGATTATTGCAGTACAATAACCTTTACATTGTTGCTGCATCAGACGAAGTTTATTGCAATCAGATGTAAAAAAGTGTACGCATCTACAGTGTGGTTTTCAAACACGAGTCCTTAAAGAAACTTTTTTAAATCTCACATTATCGGGTGGAGTCTAAAAATACAAATCAATTGTGCATTTCTGAGACATACTAGTGGTTTTTGATTACTTTTTTATACAATATTTTTAATGTGGCACCCCCTTCCTGAGGGTAGATAATAATAATAATAATGATAATAATAATAAACACGCTTAACGACAGCTTCGGTCATAGACTATTTAGCCGTCGCTTTGGCGAATTTGTCGAAGTCACAACACAACAATACAAGTTTTCCAGGATTTCGAAAGTTTAGTAATTGTTACCTTGTACGCGTCATGATCTAGGGATCGGTATTAAACACTTATCGTTTCGGGGTAGTGTAATTCACGAAGTTGTGCGTGTAAATCGGGATTTTTACACTGACTGTTGGCGAGGTTTACAGTGTGTCAATGTTGCAGCCTCGAGTTGAAAAAATGCCAACAAATATAGGCCCGCTATAGTGAGTCGTTACCAAGACCACACCGCACCGAAACTTCAACAATATCAATTTCAACCCTCACATCACCTCTACAAAGTGTACTAAATAATCGTTATAACCATCAAAACCGTCATTACAGAACATGGCAGCAGCAACCATGAATTCAATTTTAATTGCCACATTATCCCCAATATCACCATATTCTAGTCCCGACTAATCTTAGCATGATTATCTACCACACCAAGCATCATCCACACTCATTGGGCAGCCAATCGAACAGTTGAGTCGCTGACACATTGAGAGTTGAGCGCAACATTTTCCTTTAACACTTCAATCATCACGTCTGCATCACGTCTTTGAATAACGGTCTCTTCAGAATTCCGGAGCATTTTCTCTCGTTGATGTCTATCGAAAGCATCATAGCACGTTCTGTTGATTTTTAATGAAATTGTTTAGTTCAGCTGAAGGTGTCATTCCAATATTACAGAACACGTTTTGCATTTACTCACATTAGGTGTACAATTTGTGTTAACTGTTATTTTCAAGCAAATACCTCAAACGAATGGTAAAATTTACAAGTTTTCAAATACATTGGTTGCTTTTGTTTACTCAAGCACTTCATGTAATGGACCAACAACTTTCAGCAAGTGACCGATCCTGCTTCCATCGATACCACCGCGAAGGATTCTCCTTCTTGCTTGCTGTAGAGCAGGACATACTTCTATGATGTGCTTTACCGTCAAAACTGCATCTCCAGTTGTTCTTCACACTATCTGCATAAGGGTTGCTGGTCAAGGGCATCTGGGTTCAGCAAAGTTGTGGGTCAGAGCAGTATGTTTTAATTGTGGTCTATCAATCACAACCTCTTCTTGACGATTGTACTTGTGTTTGTTAACCTTCCACCTCTCGGGGTTGCTCTTTATTTCCTTGAGATCGCTGTATTCCGCTGCCACTCATCATGCCAGGTTTCGAATGTCCTTCTTATCAACGAAAACCAATACTTGTTAGGAACAAGAAAAAGTTCAGCCGATCTCATTGCTGCTTTCTCTGTTGCTTGGTTTTCACTTTCATTCCCGCCGTTGCCCACATGGGCTGGCACCCAGCTGGTGGTGATATTCTTCCCTTCTAGAATCATTTGTTGCATATCCGACATTATCCTATTGAGAAGTTGATTGTCTTCAGAATTGTTGTTAATAGCTTGTATGCAGTTCATTGAATGACAAAAAATTACAAAATTACTAAATTGTGTTTCTTTTATTATACTGTCTCCCAGCTTGATTACATGATGCTCCGCGGTCATTACACTTGCAACTGTCGATAGCGAGATCCTTCTCAAGATGTTATCCATCACTGCTGCTGCACCATCCTCCGTTTGTGACTCCAAGCCGTTCGTGAAGATCAGCTTAAATTTACAATCACTACAGTTGGATGAAGTTTCTTCATGAACCGGTTTCAAAAGTGCTGTAGCTATCTCATCCTTCCTTAGGTCCGTTGTTTTTTCCACGATCTTCAGTCGCTTCTGAATCCATGAAAATGCCTTAGGAGTGAAGTATGGCTGGACTGGTTGCGTTGGAATCTTGTAATTATTTTTGACCTGACGCAACCTCAGGATAACCGACTTCGAGAAGTACTCGTGGTTGACGAACAATAATTCCAAGTTTGAATTGTGAAAACAATGATAACCAGGGTTACGGCAGTGACACTTAAATTTGAAGTAGTATCACAGGAGCAGTCCTTTTCTTCTCATATCTAGTTTTCATTGGCGATGATGTTCAGGCTCTGTGTTGGAGTAGTCCTGAACCAGTGCTGATGCGCATCGCCTTGTTCGCAGTGACGTCTAGCTCTTTCAATTATGTTAGACTGGCTGAACCATAGACTCTACAACCATAGTGTATCTTTATAGGCGGATTAAAGATCTGCACAATCTCATTATAATTTCTTGATCCGCTCCCCATGTATAAGACGATACAGATCTCAGCAGGTTAAGGTCTTTGTTGCATTTTGCCTTTGTTTTATGAATTTGTATCGTCCAGTTGAGTTTAAGGCCCCGCTCGAGCCCAAGAAATTGCGTGCTCTCTACGTTCGTTATATCGTGACCTTCCAGTTGCAACGGTGGGAGTATTACAGGTTCACCTCCTTCGTAACCTGCATTGTTGTTGTTTAGGTCTTTGAAAATCTGAAGCGGTTATATTTAACCCATTGCGTGACTTGGTTGATTGTTGCCTGCAGAGTTTTTTGCACTTTCGATATACTGTAATGCGTAAATGCTACTAGTATATCGACCACGGATAGTGAGCTGAACACTTCTTCGGGTATTTCTCTCGCTACCGAATTTATTTTCATTGCAAAGCGGGTGACACTTGACGAGCTCGTTTGTGGTTTACCGTCTTTTGGAGACGACAGTAGGTGTCCTACTCTAACTCGGAAAGTGCGGTGTTTTAGAAATTCCCCTATGAAGTTTGGTAACCTTCTCCTCAAGAGGGAGGTCGCTAGGGCCATCAATACACCAGGAGGCCAGGTCTTATCAAATGCTTCATCTAGATTGAAGAATACTGCCACCACGTAGGGACTTGCCGGCGGCGAGGGATTGCCGTATGTAGATGTATATCACGAGGTGGTCGATTAGTGGCTTCCTGAAGCCACAGTATGTCAGCGGAAATTTTGTTATTTTCTAGGTATTCCTTCAATCGACGGTTTATAGTTTTTTCGTATGCCTTGCACAGACAACTTGTCAATGATATGGGCCTATAATTTTTTGGATTTGTGGTCCTTGCCTGGCTTGGGAAAGGCAATATGATGGCTTCTTTCCATCGGTGGTAGAAGTATTCTTCCATCCATATATTATTGTAAACTTTCAACCGGTACTGATGAGCATTTTCTGGCATATTTTTAATCATGAGATTACTTATTATCGGTAAGTTCTGTGTGCATCGCAACTTTAACAAGAACGAAAAGGCAAAAACCAGGCGACATATCATTTTTTTAAAAACTGTATGTCAAAATTAGAACATGTCGGGCCTAGACCCATCTTCAGCTAAACAATCTGAAATGACAATAGTGAAAATATTAATAATCTAGATCCATCATTGGCTAAAACAATCCGAAATGACAATAGTGAAACATTAAAAACCTATGCTAGAGAAACTGTTGGTATCTCGACAGTGGCATATAAGAATGGAAGAAAGTGACAGGGGGATGAGTAAAGGTTCTACCTAACTATGTGAAGAGGGTGAGCGCTCTGCATGTCATTAAGCTGAGGCTTTAATTTGTGGATGTAGAGGGACTCTAAAATTCTAAGTTTAACTGAATTACTGGAATAACCTAATATGGAAAAGTCTGATTCAGAAATTATTACATTGCATTGAAACCCTGTGTGAGACCTAATTGAGGAATGAGGAGGATGGCAAAAAAAAATGAAAAAAGTCAAATTGAAAATTTGTTCCCGTAACTTTGTTTGCAATGCTTCAAGGATTCTAAAACTGTCTTTGGTTTTCTTCTAGAATGAAAACTCAATGACTTCTATTCCTTTGAAATATCCTTAAAGATGTACCAAAAAATAATTTTTCGTATTTTTCGAAAAAAGGCCTAAATCGAAAAAATTACCAGAGTAAAAAATGTTTGCTTTCAACAAAATACATATACTGGCCAAATTTTAAACGAATCTGATGAAAAAAATTGAAACATTGGGTTGACCCCCTTCAACTTCAGGGATTTTTCATATATACTTGTAACTTATCGGTAGCTTCGGAGGAAGTTCAACTTGGAATTAAATTTAGTTTGCGCCGACGATGCTTCTCTCATTTGGACGGCGAGCAGCAGGCAATAACATTATCATGCCCGGAGATCCCGCACATCTTATCCGTCCCTGTGAACTACCTGCTGGTCAAGTCAGTCTACTACGTACGTGTGTTTACGGACAGTCACAAAACAGCTGGAAGCACTGTTGTGAGACTTATTCCGGTTTTATACTAGCATTTTTCAATTATTTTGGTGTTGACTTAGCGATATCGACTACTTCTTCTCGTGTCGAGAGTGATAGGCTATACAGATGACAAATTGTGCGAGTCTGTAACTCACGCTTGATCCCCTAAATCAGAAGAGGAAGTCGCTTAATCACTTCCAAGTATACTCAATCCTAACAGGTTGTTACATCTTTTCCAGTTCTCACATTTACAGATAGTGAATTGCCTTATTTATACCAAGTTGACTCAGTTGACTGTGTTACACTTTACCTCTCTTGTTCTAGACAATTAATATTTTATAACGGTTGTCAATAGCTTGAGTAGCTGTGGTATCTGATTTAAGCAGTGCTCACATTAAAGCGTACATGGGTTTTACCTTTCAAGTTTCATTCACGAATGCTCAGAGTTGTACTTTGTGAAAACAGCTGCTACAATCAGTACAAAAGGTAGCATAAAATTAAAAGGAAAACGGAAGGAAGTGGAGATAAGTTAAATAACGAAACGGAATGAAGAACATGAATGCCGTTAAAAGAAAATAAGTCATCGCTCGAGATACAATTAGAGAAAAAAGTACAGCGTCTATCTAGATCTGAAGCTAAGCATGCCACACACATGTGTAAAACTGTTGCCTAACTTATCATGCATACTAGAAATTATATCGATATATGTAGTATCCCAAAGTATACCTACCTAGACCTACAATTTCAACTTCTCTTCAGTAAGATGCGGCACTTCACCCGATGAGACCGCTAACATCGAAAGAAGTTCGCCGGTGGTGATCAAAGCTCCTGATTTGGGTCGAAAAGACTGAAAGTTTTGTTGCAGGAAGTTTATTTACATAAATCATAACACAGGTTTCGTTCCGGTTCTGGAGGGTGTAGAAAGTCCAAAACGTAAGGTTGCAAGGTTTTTAACTTTTAAGGTGACAGAACTAATGAGGGCTCTTTGCTCGCAGCAATATGTCCAATCTTGTGAGTGTGATAAGATTACCAGCACCTGACGTCTTCCGCCGCATTTTCGAGAAAAGTATGAGCTTGTTCCTAAATAGCAACAGTTGCGCATAAGAGCACAGTGACCAACCTATTTTACAAACATGTACCTGTAGATACGCCTCGGGGGAAATACGAGCACAGAAACGCGGCCGCCACTTGTCAGCGTCCCAGGTGCTTGCCAGCCAGCCATTCTATGTACTGACTACACACGGACCAAGAAAAACTTCCCACGAAGTCAAGTTCGGAATTCAAGATCACGTCATCGCCAAGAAGGAGACAAATTTTAAAGAAGTTTAGTCGTCGTAGCAGTACAGCTTGTAGCTTGAGTTCGCCTGTGTCAGTTTACTTTCCCTGTCAAGTTCGGGCACATTAAAAAAAATTGAGCATAAAGAGCACGCAACAATCAACACGTGGCAGCCCTTAGACTGTAGGGGTCTCCGAACTTTTCAATGTAAAGGCCTCATTATATATCTCCCACATCCATGAGGGCCGAATGAATAAAAAGTGAAAGAAAAAACAACCTAATTCAGAGATACCAGTCGTTAGATAATTATTCTTCAAGGCCACCAAACAGGGATTTGTTTGGCGGGCCGGAAAAAATTATGGGGCGGGCCGGATCTGGCCCGCGGGCCATAGTTTGGAGACCCTGCCTTAGAAGATCTTATGATACCACATTGGCTACATCTATAAGTTGTAGGTCCGGTTGTTCAACAACTTGGGAGCTAAGAAAGCGAAATATGCTTTAAGCTCTCAGAGTACAGCAATCTATTTTTCGGTACTTTTCTACTCTGTATGAACATTCATTTTAGAACATTAGCACCATTTGACTAAAACTTTTAAGTATTCCCGATGTTATAAAGGAATAGATTGAAAGAGATATATTGTATTGAAATGATTTATTTAAGAGTTTATCCGAGAATCCCACCGTTTCATTATTAGGAAAAAGTTGGTATTGGAGAAGTTATTTTGTACGGAATTAAAAACTGCTTAAGTCATTTCCGACATGTCTTCAGAAGAAATTTTTGTCTTACATTATGGAAATATTTCCTGATATCATTCAGAAGTGACAAAGTATCCACATTTTAGGGTCAGTTAAAACTTCTACTACTTCCAATGACTGTTTTCAAAATAATATGTTTTAAAATATTCAAATTTTTAAATTAACTCGTACGTACATTCCAACTTCACGGGCTTGCAAAATAACTGCGTGTTATATTATTAACGAAACAGAGCTCTTTCTTTTAAACCAGAAACTAAAATATATGAATTTTAATTAAACTTGCAGTAAATGTTGGCACTCCTAACGTGCGCAAACTACGAAGAAATGAATTTATTTGTGAAGATGAAAATGAATAATAACACACATGCCGAATTGCTAGAGATCTAATGGTGCCAAATAATTAGCGAGGGTTATTAAAACTCATTAAATCCAAAACAACACATGCAATTATTGTTTCTTGCACTGAACAATGTAAATAAACATCAAATAAGGTAGAAAAATTATTGTGTGAAACTATTGTAATTCAAGGTCTGGGGGCATTAATTTGAGGTATGCATTCATGTTTTACAAATGACTTGAATAAGTTGTTGATCCCTTTTTTTAATCAAAGCATCTCATTCACGACAATTTCTCGTGAAATGTCAAGAAGTGCTTCCCACAATACATGCCCGTACTTGAATCGACGTCTATTTGTATAAAGTAGTTATTCCAGAGTGTTCCGCAGGCCTTCCATTGGATCAATTAGAGTGAATTTGCAGGCCACATTATCTTTCGATGTTCACAGAACCCCAGTATTTTGGAAACTTGGAAGTTTCACGAGCTGCATGCGAGGGGTGCATTATCTTGTAAGAAAATGTCTCTTCAGCTACGATTCAAGGCATTCTTGTATGAAAACCACGCATGAATTTGAAATCACTTTAAGGACATCTGGTACTTTTCATGGGCCAACTAAAGTTCTTCCGATAATCCAAGCTCAAATCTAAATCCATCTATCACCTTTTGACGCTTCAACGATGACGGCAATTCCATCCATTTACCAACCATCCTTTGTTCCCAACAAAACTTTCGAAAAGTCGATCCTAACCTTCCCACCTCCGCACTTCAGTCGATTTTGAATGGGACTTTTTGTCAATGACACCGGTTTTACTGATACCTAAATCCTTCAGATGATGCCATTGAGTACTTTTCAATATACCTGTCAAACCAACAGGGTTAACCATTTCTGCCTTCATCGGTCTAAGACTCTTCACCGCTTCACGTTTGATTCGTATCTAAGAATAGTGCGTAACAAATCTTGATTGACCTTCAGCTGTCTGACGTACCTTCGTAAGATCTTTGGTAAATTTTTTCTCATTTTAATAATATCTACCAATAATTTTATCAATTTTCAGTGTAGTTTTACCTCTAGTCAATTCAGAGGTTATAGAATGCTTTTCAGAATCCGTGAAGCCAAATTACGATCCATTTAAACACGGATAAAAGCACCTAATCATTAGTTTCGCAAACGAGGACCACGATGATATAAAAAAACGGCATCAGCTTGTTCACATTGCGCGTATCTGTACGTACAACTTTTTACAGCACGTACATGACAGGTGTGCCAATATTCTCCGAAAATTTCTTGTAAACTCATCAGTTAATTTTTGACATAACGGAAAAAGTGTTATCACATAATAATTTGGCACGTAGTGCACACCAGTGCCCACAGACAAAGTGGTATCAATAATGCGGGCTTGTGTAGGTTACACTTTTCAAACTAAGTTCTCACTCGGATACATTTATTTTCCTCAAACATAGGTTTTGAAAATTTTCAGACTACATCTGTACCTCTTTCTGTATTTTCCTCATACTTCCATTGTTTTTCAATTTTGTTACTGTTTTATTTAAATTTTAGTGTAATTCTTCGCTATTCTTACGCACATTTCTGCAAGAAACCTGCTTTTATTAATAAATCTGGACAAGCAATATGATATAAGCACTTCAAACAAGTCCATAATTTTCCGCAGATAACATTCGCTGTCAAAATGAACACGTTTGCTAGAAACACATATCAATGTTGATTTAACAAATAATTAAAAAATCCTAAAACACTCAAATCAAAGAATTCCACGAATTTATAAACGAGTTTATGGAAATTTTGCATTCACCGGTACATTGTTGTATTAGTAATAATGGCTGTTAATGGAAAAGCTTTATAGAATGTGTTCTTTTCCGTAATTACTAACAATTCAACTTCTAAGTAATAATTTTCTTTACAAAAAATCATTCCTGGAACTTTTTCCAAATAATTTTTTCAATGGGAAACTCACTAGAAATAACGATATCTGCAAAGCCTTACTGCAAAGATTTTTGCAATTGAATTAAATATTGAAAGCCCCCAATTAGAAATTTTCACGAATTAACTTCAAAAATTGCCCCACAATCAGTTTTCTGAGAACATTCAATTGATTCTCCAATTGCATGCCTCAATTGTAACCCAGCTAGGAATAACAATCACCGCGTAATTCTTGGCTCGTTGTTAATCAAAGGGTAATTTTGTAAACACAAGGAACTAAGTCATGGCACTCAAGCAAAAAAAAAATTATTAAGATTCAGGGGCAAGCAAAGCAAACATTGAAAACTTTTGCCTCTATGATCCCATGAATTTCACTTAATTATTACGGAGAAAAGTGCTTTGCAAAGTCACAATCATTTAAAACTCTGGCATTCTTTCGATATCATTTGAGTTACCATAGCGGATTACTTTCGAAACTAAACCTTTACGGTATTAGAGGAGTTGCGCATAAAAGATCCTAATCACACCCAACAAATCGAAAGTAGTACGTTGGCATTGATGATGCACAATCGGTACTAGTAGATATTAACCATGGTTACACTAGGCTCTGTCTTAGGAACTTTCCTAATTTTATTTTCTTGAACGATATTTCGAAATCTTTTTTTATTTTTCAAACTCATACTTACTACCTATGACAGCACTCTTCTTAATGAAAAATCCAGTATAATTGGGAATGGATTAGATTGCGAACTGCTATAAGTTTCAATGTAGCTCTAAATGAATAAAATGGGCATCAATACAGACATAACAAAGTGAATTGAATAAACTAAATCTTCTAAGTTTTTTGCATCACTATAGATAAAATCTGACCTTGAAAGAGAATAATGCAAATATCAGTAGTTAACCATGCAAATTTGTGAGAATAATAGGGTAATTCATCAAATATCGAACTGAACTGATTATCGAACAACTTTGAAAATATGCGCGTAATAAATTTCGTAAGCATCCAAACTTGCACAGTGCCGGTGATCTTACATCTAAAACTCCTATTTTAGTGATAAGAACTCATTTCTGTGAGCTGCAAACTGCTACCAGCTGTTGCGAACACATTTTCTGTACGACCCTTACAAATTGGTCATATTTTTTCACTTGAAAAATCTTACGCACCTCGGGAAAATTGCGACGGTTTAACTGTTGTTGTGCCAACGTCAACCTCCCGTCATAACTAGAGAGTAGTGTTGTCAAATGATGTTCTGTTGCTGTATTTTTTTCTTTCCCGCTAAAAACTTGATAATTATTCCATGTTCGACATTCAGTTCCTATTTCATGTCAGTATTAAATACTGAACAAAGGTGTTCGAATCAAAATTCCTTAAAAATCATGAATTTATGCCTCGAACAAGGCTTTTCGATTCTTAATTCGGTCAATGTGAAGTTTCATGCAATCACGGAAAATAATAATGCCGATCCCAGGAATCACTAAAGGAACACATTTCAGAACGTTTTACATGAATGACATTCTGCTCGCTGATGCGTTATTTTCGAATAATTGAACTTTGAAGTTGGCCTTGGCGCCAAAGGAAGCGAGCGCGTGAAACGTAATTTAATTAATAACGGAAGCTATTACAAACGTAAAGAGGTTGGGTCGTGAGGGGGAGGCACAGTTCTTCTAGTGAAAATTATAAATAAAGCTTCTAACCCACCCATTAGGGTGACGACCGCAATCTTGTTGACATCGGGTCCAAAATGGCGGCGCCCATGGTGGTCGCCATGTTAGACCCGATGTAAACAAGATTGCGGTCGTCACCCTAATGGGTGGGTTAGAAGCTTTATTTATACTTTTCACTAAAAGAACTGTGGCTACCCCTCACGACCCAACCTCTTTACGTTTGTAATAGGGGGTTAGCTTCCGTTTTTAATTAAATTACGCTCGCTTCCTTGGGCGCGCGACAGCCAACTTCAAAGTTCAATAATTCGAAAATAACGCATCAGCGAGCAGAATGTCGTTCATGAAAAACGTTCTTAAATGGGTTCCTTTAGTGATTGTTTGGAATATCATTATCAATTTCCGTGATTGCATGAAACTTCACATTGACCCTTAATTCTTTTAAATAACTGAATCGATCTATTGAACGCCTGTTTCATTTCCTTAAAATATTGTATTAACGCTTGACAATAACAATGAATAGTTGAAGATGGCGACCAATCAGCTGCTGGTGTTCCAAGGCCCTCGCTCAAGATCATCAATGATTCGTCTGGCTACATTTACTGATGATCAATCCCTTGCCAAGAAAATTGATGCAAGCATCAATAATAATTCATTGACGCGTGCTCTACACTCTACTCCAAAAAAGGTCACACAGGTTGATGATCACAATGATGGTTCAACAAGCACTGCAGATGAAACATCGACATCATATTCAAATTTTGATAACTCTCCATTCGAATGCTTCCTGAAAATAAGTAATGAGACAGTCATTTTAAACAAACAAACAAAACAAACATCGGCATCTTTGGGATGCTTTATTTCCAATCAAGCCTGATACAAATGATCTTAAGCATTGGTTTTTCAAATGTCTTATAACTAACACTATATATAGGACACCATGACGGTTCCCCCGTAAAGTCGGTACCTATTTCCGACACCTGGGTCGAGTGGGGTATTGTGCTTGAGCTTTCCCTTATTTCCAACGGGGAAAATCGCAGCGCCAGCGCCGGGATACGAACCCGCGACTCCAACATACAAGTCCGATCCCTTAACCGCTGTGCCACCGCGACCACTTCCAAGAAAATCCAGTGCACCAAAGAAAAAAAGAATGAAAGAAAAACGTTTATTTTCCAAGTGGCCACATGAGGTGTACAAATAGATAGACCATACGAGGCATATTAATGGACAAAATATACGAGGCGTACTAATAGACAAACCATACGTGGCGTGCTAATAGTCTAACAAAAGTTCCATACGAAGAGAACTAATTGACAAACCATCCTGTTCGAATCAAAATTCTTGTTCGATTCATGTTCGATATTGATGAAATTATGTTACTAAAGAATTCGATTTTTAGAACAATTAATACATTTCAATAATCTACGTTGTCTTTCAAGCGACATCACAGAACAAGAAAGTAACTGTTCATGAATAACCTTGAGGCCCGCAAGAGTTATTCAGAGCAAAAGTTACCGATTTATGAAGGTTGTTTCTAGACACACGTGGTTTCTGTTCGATATTTGATGAATTACCCTAAATTGAGTAAATTTATAACTTGGAAAGGGTTTAAAAATACTTTATCGAACGTTTATATTAATTGATAACATAGAACTGATAGAACTGACGCAAAATATAGAACTGATAAAATAAAACCAGTATGCTTTTTGTGCTCTAAAAAAGAAACTTAAATTTAGAGCTGCGAGAAAGTTACAATGCAGTGCTCACGCAAATTATTGATATACATGAGCTTGAAAATACTTGAATTATTCGATCGCAATGAGCTTTTTATCTAAAATTTCTTTCATAAAACGTTAAAAAATATTTTAAACAATTACTATTCGCACTGACTGACCATCATAGTCACGTAACTAGAAAAAGATCTTTGCTCATACTACCTTACTGACGAAAAACACACTCTCGGCGCGGCTTCCCTTCCATCACTCCATTGGAACGTGACTAAAAACTCAACCCCTGAAAAATAATGAAAATGCAATAGTGGGAATAAACCATGCGTTCAAATTAAATCGTGAGTCTCTGTTCATATCGTAATATTGGTGTCGCCAGTAATAAAATAAAATCTTTTCTAGATAGATGATTCAAATCGGAAGAAAATTTGCTATCGAATGAAATCGATACTAACTAGAACTTACAGTTCTCTCTTGGTTCATTTAAAGAATATTCTCAATTTAAGCATCGAATTCTGTATGATCCCATTAATTGACTTTGAATGAGTGTTCTGAGTATAATATAATTGCATATCTTGGAATAGCGTTTTGATAGGCTGCTCTTATTTTTTAGAAGTCACTGAATTTTCAGTACACGGACCTTCCTAGCAACTGTACTCAAATGTTTTTTTTCGTTGAAAAAATATATTATTTTATGATAAATTCAATTTTTTGCAGCGAGTGACAGAATAAACTTCAAGTCTAAGAGTATGCTTCAAATGTACAGGATAGACCTTTTGGTTGTTCTGCCAGTATATTTCTAAAACCAAATTGAAACTGTAGTAGCCAATGCACCACGCAGATAAGGCGGTAAATAATCCTCAACACTAAATCAAGACGTCCTCTTTGCATTCATTCAAGTCATTACCAATGCATCTAAGAATTCAAATGTTTAAGCTTTCCACTATTTTCGATGAGCTATTTTTCGCAATTTAGCTGAGCACAATTTTATTGAAAACGTTACTTTGCAAAAGGTCTCATGATATATTTTCAACAGCACGTCGATGCAACTAAACGTTATTTCCACTTATTTCACTATTTCCAATTTCAAGCTTCAATTTCTAAGAATTTTTCTGCCAGTGCGTTTTAAGTAGCACATAATAAGAAAAAAACATATCCGCGCCAGAACAGGAACCGCGCGCGGACCCTGAAGAGCGAAAAACCTTAATGTGCTCATTAGCATGCAGAGAACATTAGCAGGCTTAGCTCGACTCTAGGTTCATCATTTACAGACTCTGTAAAAACGCTGAGTTCAACTCAAAAGTGAATTAAAAAAAGGGCACATGTGAGGTTTTTGAGAGAAACTTATTTTTTCGTTCAATTCAAAGTAATCACGTCAGAATTATCGCTGACGTGAGGAGATGAAAAGTCACTTATGTGCGAGTTGAGATACACAAGTGAAACATAAAAAGAAACTTCACTCCGTATACTCTTATGACTGCGTTGGCTCAACAGACATTCGTGCTGTTGTGCGAAAAAAAAAGAATTCTGCTGAGGTAAACTCACACCTTTTGAAATTTTTCATCTATATCAATTCAAGTTTTCCATGTGAGTTTAAAATTGCACTTACAAAGCTTATACGGACTCGAACGTAAGAAACTAACGCTTATCATTCAATCTTGGTGTACACCACGGTGTCGTAGCGAGAAATAAGGGCAAGTGTGAGGCTTCACGAGCTCTGCTCCGCTGATATACTGCTCGTTTTAAGCAGAGGATTTGCTGGCTTAATTTTAGAGCCCTTCCAGAATACAAGTACAGTAAAACGGCCTTAGTTTTATGTTCTTACAAGTTTGGTAACATTCTAACGAAACAAAAAAGTTTCATTCCCGGCTGAGGCAGCAGACTAAAGTTACCGTCAAAAAAATTTTGCAATTACTTATACAAAACAATATACTTCATCACATGGGAAATTTATGTTCACGCATCGGTATTCATCAATAGGAAATGAAATGAACATAGCTTTCTATGTAAAAATTATCTTCAAAAATGGTCATATGTTTACATTAAGGTACGAATTTTATTTCTAGCTACGTAACTGTTGAATTACCAACTGTTTGTTCAACTAGTGTATGAGTGTCTTTTCGAATCATTTTGTTTATGTCAACAAATGCCATGTAATTCGTTAACATTAGCATTAATCAAAGAATCATTCACGACGTAAAATTTGCCAAGAACTTTACTACTAAATAACATTTTCTGTATCAAACATTGTTTAAGACACAACACACCCACGCCTGCACGAAGGTAAGCGTCATTCGATGACACTCAGAGCACATGGCCACCCTGAGGTCCTGAAGAGAAAGTGCGATTTGCTTCGTGTGCGAGAGGAGCTCTCCATTATCGGCGGAAACTGATGACTGCGATTGTGTAAGTGGCGTGATGACAGTTCTCTTTCGGGCCACATCAGCGAGATGAGGAGGGCCGAGATAACCGAGTTAGTGATCTCCACGTCCATGCATCACGGGGCCAACTGCCCCTAGGAGGCCTGTTACTGAGATTGACTTCGGCCCGCGCAGAGCTTCTCGTGAGCACGTCCGTCCGGCGGGACGGAAGCGCTGAGTAAATATCATGTTCCGCTCAGGGCTGTAACCAAGGCTGAGTGATGACGAGCAAACAGCTCCATCTCTGTGATAAATGTAACCCTTAGCTGCGATTTGCATGGCTCGACTCAAAATTTGAAATTTAAACAGAAATGTAACTCGACTGAGTAGTAACGTCATGTCGGAAAAATTTAAACGCGATGATTCTCGTGGGAGCTATTCGGACTAGGAATTGCTCTGGCTAAAATTGTAGATATTATACTATAATAGCTTCACCCCAAGATGACCTAAAACTATTCAAATTTTATTTATAAGAATATTTTTAATGATTGTAGACAAAGCGTATTTTAAGGTATCATTAATGTTACCAGCTACAATCGGGAAGAATATCAAAACAACTTCATGTTAATCGAAAGTTTGCAATATTAATTTTTCTTGATTGTTGCTTACATTCCCATTAATAAGGCGTTTAACCCCCATTGAAGCCATTTTTTCCCACTATGCCTACTTTTCATAAAAACAGGACAACACTGGTAGGCTATATTGCTATTAGAGCACGATCAAAGACCGCGCATCAATAAAATATTTTACAATTTAGAAATACTCTTCTCAGTGAATATAACAGGCTAACAACGGTTAAACTGATCACCCTCAATGACAGAACAAGCCAATTCACGGGCTTCAATTCTTGAAAAATCCAAAAAAATTTTGCTCTGATGTGGATCATATATGAAAATCCAGAATCCCCTTTGAGTAAGACCCATTCTTGGAAAAGTCAAAGCCAGAAAAAATGAACTGCTCCGTACAAATTACATTCCTTTCCCGTAGCGTTTCTGCTCACGAGGTTAATAGAAAATTTCATGCTCAGGTGCAGCACCGCTGCAGGTCACCTTCAGATCTGTGGTGTTGTGGAACGAGTTTTCTGTGTATGTACTGGCGCACGTACGTAACAATATTGATATTTCTCCGACTCTTCATCTAACTGCAGTAGTAGTCTTTAAATGTCTTTATCATGATCAAATTATGACTAGAGCTTGAAGGTGCAGTAAAACTTTAGCCTCGATGATTTCCTGCAGCTATTTAACTTAATTGGAAAGTGTCGGTCCCAATATTTTAATGTCTTCGGTCGATAGAGAATTTTTGAATCCGTCTCTCGATCAATTTTAACTTTTGAAATTTATTTTCAACTATTGAGAAACAAACTTAGGCTGCCTCTGCTCTTTGTATGTACAGTCAAGTTGATACACAAAAATATTTAAACTTAGATGTACGAGTTTTATTGACAGACAAATTACGCCTGGAAGTGTAGACTTCAAATATGAATGGGCAACAAAAATCTGCCTTCTTCAAGAACATTGGCTATGGAACAAATTGAATGCATAAAATTTCAGGCTGAGAACAACTGCATCTGTTATAGTTGCTTTCATTGCACTCATTCTCTGGTGCAGATAAACCATCCATCTTAACCGGACAAAGTTAGCCTTTCTGAACGCTGAGTAGGCCTAATTGTTATGGATCGCCAACACTAAAAACTTGTGAGATCTAACTTGTCTTGCTGATAAGTTTACTCGAGTCTTGCGACTCCTAAGTGTAGAAAAGGATGTCCAAAATTTCAGAGGGTCTCATCCACAAAAAAAATAATAATTTAATTTTACTGGCTAGATGTTCCTGTGCAGCTACTTCAAAATTTTATTTAGTGCAAGAAATGAATCAAAAACAATTACTCCTTTCATCCTGTTTTATTTGAGTTGAATAGACAATAATACATACATATAGCAAGCTTAAAGCATTAAGGAAAAAATAACCGCGCATAAAATAAACGGCAGAATAATGTAAATAATGTCTGCGAAGACTTATTCAAAGCTAAATTTAGGTACCTGTCACCTCTGCAGATGCGACAACATTACGGAAGTAGATAGACCGGGAAAGCGAAAGTGCATTTTTTCACGAGTTCCGATGGCCTGCCGTTTAATGCTGCTCGAACGTCGCCTAGCGTAACAACGGCACTTGATTTTTTCCAGGTTTACGACTTAATTTACGTCGCAAGTTTAATTGGAACGAAGAGATTTTACTGCTGGGTCGGCATTGCAGCACACGAGACATGTTCAGTTGTCCAGCACTGAAGCTCTCGGTGTTCAGATAGTTTCGTGGGGGTCTAATCCATGTCAATTTCATGATTCTTGATTGCATATTTCTACCAAAAATTAACAGTTCAACATTATAGTAGGACCAAACCTGTTAACTTAGTGAAAACGAATATCATGGTAATAGTTGGAAAAGTTGTTTAACAGTAGTCGAATTAATCTCTAGTAACGAACACAAATAATAAAACAGCATAGATGTATGAAGAAATAGATGGAACTCGAGCACAAGGTTGACTGCGTTGTATACCTGACTGCTGCTGCCGAGTTCTATTGACTCGTGCGAACGTCTCATAGCTCGTATGTGGCTCGTATGTGTTGAAAAATAACCAAGAATTATTGTCTGATTTTTTAAATTTTATTCTTGCTCCTTGTTGTTGGCCTAGCATTTTTGATTAGTAATAATCCGCGTGAGAATGAATAAATCGAACTATAATCCTCATGCTTTAGGACTTGAAGTACAAAAATGACTTGAACTACATTTTAATTACATGGAACTGACATAGATAAAATCATCACCAACCCAACATATCATCCAAATACCTCATATAACAGATGCCGTCCAATCATAACTCGTACAGTCTCACCCAACATAATCATTTTTAACATGAAAAAACAAGACCACATGAACAAGAACAGGCGTACCTAGTTTAACACCGTGAAGGTAAAAAGCGTTTCAAAATGCAACGAATGTTCAGAAATTGTCATCCGTAAAATTAGAGCTTCAAAAATATATATTTCAGTGAAAAATTCACCCCTTTCGAAAATGATGCACAAAAGATGTGGAGATCTTTCAAATTCTTTTTATAAATTAAAAAATAATGTCAGAAATTGCTAATATTGGGGGAAATATCGCAGAAAACGTCAGAAAATTATTCCTCTAGCCCCTCCGCTAACTTGAAGATTTAACGTCAAATCACTCTACCGTTCAATAAAAGCTTCAGAGGTTTCCAACTGCATTAAAAAACTAAAGAACAAATCATGCAGAGAAAAAATATTTTCAGATAAAGTTCTTAGCTACTAAATCCTTTTAGTTTCACCTATTTTTGCCGATATTTTAAACAAATCCTTCTCTGTCAGCACCTTTCCTTATTAAAAAAAAATACATGGCATCAATAGCTATAGACCAATTTCTACATTGCCGATCCTTAGTAAGATTTTCGCACAAGTATTGAGTATGATAAAGTATACTTATTCTAAAACGTAATTCCTTTATCTACATGTGACAAGTAATTTTGCTTTCGATCCCAAAAATCAACGACTAAAGCATTCTAAACAATCTTCAATTTCTCTATTTAATCACTAATGGGATAAACCTAGTATTCTCAATTCTCCTTGACTATAAAAAGTATTTGATAGTGTAGATCAAGACATACTTTTGTCTGAGCTATACTACAACGGTAAAGAGGTCTTCCTCACAAAAAATTGAAATCCTACCTCTTAAACCGTAAACACTTTTACATAAGAGCTGCAAAACATAACCATTGCAGTTCATTGAGGATATTATCTCGGGTCACTTCTATTTCTTAATTTCATTATCGATACCGTTAAATCAACATCTTTCTTGACATTCAAACAGCAGATAACAGTATATCATCATCAAGTTTCTCCCCTGAATGCATCGTGAACGTGGTAAAACAAATAAATCATAAATTAAGACGCATTACGCTCTAGCTCGTTGCAAACCAAATCGACATAGACGTCAACAAAGCTAGATTTATATCATTCTCTTATAAAAAATTGACATCTCTTCTTTGCCTTTTGATGAGCGATGAAAACTTCAAGAGACTGACATGTGCAAATATCAGAAAATAATATTATATAAAAACTTCACGTTCAAAAATCAAATCAATTATGTTCATATAAATCTTTCGAAATCCATCCGAATTTTGCTTAAAGTCAAATATATCTTATCAGAAGAAGTACTATAAACAATCTTTTTTGAGCCGTGAACCATCCGTATATTCAAAACGGCATTGAAGCTTGGCATGACACAAACAAAAATAAAACTGACAGAATATTCACAGAGCAAGAAAAGGCTATTAAATCTTTCTCCAACTCACTACACAAAGAGCACGCAAATGATTTATTTAAACACCTGTAAATTCTCAAACTGCCCGATTTCTACAGATTTTCTGTCGGGAGTTTTATGCACAAAATATTCAATGCTCTCGATACCTCTGCCTTCTGACGAATCTGACTTTTATCAAACCACTTGCAGAGAAAATATAAATTAAGATCTTAATTTTTTTAAACTAAAAACCAGATCTCAAAATAGCTTTCTTTTCGCTGACACCATCTTCTGGAATTCCATATCTCATAAAAAATAAATAACAAATCGCTTCAGTATACTATCCTTCACCACGGAAAATGGGAAAGATAATCTCTAACTATAAAGTAACTATTATCTTTAAAAGTGATCAGAATATCAAACTGTCACTTCTGTTTGACAACAGAAAATTTGTCTTTCATGATTCATTCATTCTTAGTTTGTTACAAAGTGAACTAATGTTATTTCCCATAATATACTTCAGAATTTTGTTTTTGTTCTGCAATCGAAACCATTATTTGTTCTTCCATGCATAGAAGTCTCGTAGCTTATTTGATCCACATTGTTAACATCGTTGTTCGTTAGATTCTAAGTACAAATATTTTTAGGTTTATTACGTTACGTTATTATATTATTTATATTTTACGTACGAACAATGTTCTTGTAACAATTTTCAAAATCTTTCAGATCTTTTACTTCAAATCGAATATCAATTCTGTGATAGATTATAATTAACGAATTACTTAGGGTAGCAAAGTTGAGGTACCCATCATACCTGTAAGTTATTACGCATGTACACAATAGGTTGATATTTGTTTTATGCTCTGTTGAATGAAGGCAAAATGTCATGCTACCCCAATCAAATATTCCTCAAAGACTCTACGTTGTTGGCAAAAGTAATTGGCCGAAATGAGAGAATGCTTGCGCATATACAGTAGGTCGTCCAACCTGTACTCCGAAAAGCAACAGGTTTGTTCGACATGACAAGCTGCGAAGTACCTCTCTGGAACATCGCATGCCGGTCCAGATGGGGCTGCCAAACTGGCCTTTTTGGCCAAAATTGTCCTTAAGATAATTTTTACATGAAATTTGGTTGAACATGATCTTTGGGTCCTGCATACGACATTATTACAGAGCTGGTTCAGAATTCGGTGCCAAGCGCTTGTAATTGACCAGGTGATACTGCGCTGGATTTCACGGCTAGTCATTATTAGTCGTGAAACTGCGCCACGATACGTGGGTACTTTTTGATGAATTGCTTTAGTCTAAACTGTGTGGGCTTAAAACAACTACAGGCGAGGCATTTAACAATCGAAGTCATTTAGAAGATACTTTCTTGTTGGGGTTGCAGTTGCAGGAGGAACAGAGAATGAAGATACTTAAAATTCAGCTACCAAACGGAATTTAGAACAATCGTCGACATGTCCACGTTGAAATGTAGGAAGAGTACTTCAAATGCTTAGTATCTACCCAAAAATGTGTGGAACCGTACATCGGTAAGTGTCCATCAGCTTTCTCTTGTAAGCTCTTCCCAGCCCAGCTTTTTTGTTGGAGCATCTATGATTTTAGTTGCCAAAATATTTAGGCCTCTGCACTGAGCGGCTAACATCGTAGACGATCTGGCGAGAAACGTAGACTGGGAGGTTAAGCCATCACTGAGGTTTTTAACCTTGACTGGAAAGCACAATTGAAATGCTCACCCATCGGGATTTCACTTAAATTAAAATGAAACAATCTGCAACCCATCCTGAATTTTAAAAAAATATTTGAAATTTATTTAGAAAACACGAAAATACAGTGTTGTCTTTCAGTGCATCCTTCCTTCAGGGCCTATATTATCATAAACATGCTTGCCGAATTGCATAGTTTTCTTTCATCCATACTGTTTCAAGCCAAATTTTTTGCAGTCCATCATCTTCTCTTCATTCCCGAGATTTCTATGAAAGCAATGTTCATTTGGGAGTCTTTCAAATTTTCAACTGTTCTAAGGAGTTGAAGTAACCTAGCTGCAAGTAACCTAACTATAAGCAGAAGTATTTACATTTACCCAATTAAAACCTGAATTGTTTTCGTACATACATCATATTCCATGACTTATCCCCCAACGTACCCTCTCCCTCCCCTTGCAGACCCCAGACCAGACCCCCAGACCGCCCCCCACCCAAACGCCGCTCCGCTATCGTGAGTGGCGGGATCAGCTTCGCTTGCTTCACTTCGCATACAAACTGCCAAATTAGGGCCCCGCACGACCCTCCTGTTACACTTACAAAAATGTCACTCGGTTCAAGTCCGCTCCAACTGCACCGTTGATCTTGCCTGAAAATGATGCTCGTTTGAGAAAACTTTCCCGAGGTGACCGTCCGTGTAAAGTTCTTAGGTCGACGATGAAGTCCGCGTAAAAACACAAAACTTAAATTCTAGTAGATTAGCTAAAATTCTGAATTTTGCAGCGAAAGTTAGCCACATAGTCTTTAGAATTAGGAGAAGAACGAGAATGTAAATAAAGGAAAAATTATAAAAACGCATTCCTCTCTTTTGCTGTCGTGAGCAACGCTGGAAAATTAACTCTTGTGCTTACGATGAAACATTCCTATAAATTCTTCATACAACCTTTTCTTATAACTTTGATGAGCTTCAATTGATTGATTTTAAGTTATTTTTAGCCTCTCTAACCACAACAAAGATATTCAAAGCGAGGAAGGATGAAGACATCATTTAGTATAGAGTTGAGGAAACGCAGGATCTATGCACAAAGTGTGTTCTCACTTTGGATCCCCTGCGCATAGAAACAGTGTGTCGAGAAAGAAGGTTAAGAATCAAGATAGAAGTTGAAGAAGAAAGTCAGAGCTGCTGGAAAACAGAACAGCAGTGAACCGAGAAAATATGTGTTTTAACAAAACAAAAAACATATTTCAAATCAACAAAGAGACGGCCTAACTAACTCTCAGTTCGGGACCTCACATTATCCTCCTGGGAGTACTATTCCCACACATATAACGGTTGTATCCCCTGAGGGGTATTAAGTCTCGAAGTTTCACTTCTTTACTGCAAATAAACGATAAATTATAGTTATTGCCTTGTTTTGTCTCTGATGAGACAATTTGTTGGATTATACACCCCAAATTTCAAAAGAAAGAACTTCAAAAATCAAATTTCACAGCCCTCCTAATAATCTCAATTTTATCCGCTAAATACAGTATTTTAGAAAAAATCATGACCATGTTTTGATAATTCATATATTTTGCTATCGATTGCGTGTAAATATATGGCAACAATATTGGAGTTCCAATTGGCTTACCACCTCTCAACATTGACAACACTCGTCACTTATGTGCTAAATTAGACGCATGACACTAATTGGAGGTGCGTCATAGAGAAAAATATCTCTTAAACTTTCAGGTATATTAAAAACGTTTTAAGCCTTCTAATATGTATTGTTCAGTAAACTATTCATTTCACATTTAATAAATGTAATGTCAAGTGCACCTAAGAGCAAAGAATGGTGATTTGAATTTTAATACCTAAAGCGCAGATAACCACAAATCTCAAACACTCGCCAGAACAATGAATTCACTCACTACAATAAAGCAATTAACATTGAACTGGTAAATCATGGAGAGGAACGATACACAGATATTGCAATAAATATCTCTAGTGAAGCCAGATGCAGCATTTTGAAGAGAATAGCAAATGAATTAGCCATCCTCATTGCTGTCGGTAATTAAGTCATCCCACCATGTCTAAACCCGCCGCACTGAGCCCGGCAGTGAGGCAGTGGCTGTATGTACAGGGCTGCGTGCGAGGAGAGGGCCGTGTCCCGCTGCAGGACGGTGAGCGGCGGAGGTATTGTGCGAGTGACAGGCAGGCAGCGCATCAACGCACGCTGCCGACCTGCATTGGCCCGCACAAGCCAGGGCTCCGATAACGCCGCTCTTGACAAATGGAGCTTCAGGTCCAGCAGTTCGCTTACGTTCCCAAAACAAGAGATAACCGCATAGGTTGCGAACACTGAATTCAAATATGATCCTCCTCTTAACCATGTTCGAGATTCAGCAGGAATTATTGGGAAGTTTTTTGACTCCATCACTCTAGGAACGTCATTCTACAGCTTTTTACCTTTAATTTAAAAAAGCCCAAGTTCAATTTAAAAAAGCTCCAGTTAAATTTAAAAAAGGTCAAGTTCAATTTAAAAAAGCTCCAGTTAAATTTAAAAAAGGTCAAGTTCAATTTAAAAAAGCTCTAGTTTAATTTAAAAAAGGTCAAGTTCAATTTAAAAAAGCTCAAGTTTAATTTAAAAAAGTTCAAGGTCAATTTAAAAAAGCTCAAGTTTAATTTAAAAAAGCTCAAGTTTAATTTAAAAAAGATCAAGTTTAATTTAAAAAGTCCATCATTGATGCTTCTCAGCTTGAGAATGAAACCTCTTACAGAACACTTCTTAGAGAACAGTAACTCCTACAGAACAGATCTGCACCTTCTCGAATCTTTGTATATTTACAGAAAGAAAACTTGCTATCAATGACACCCAAAGTGCTTTCCCGCTTCATGTTGCCAACACGTAATTTAGTTTTTCCTTTATCTTTTACTTATTTTTTTAACGTTGTTTGTGTTTTTTCAAAGTTTAGATTTTGTATATATACTACTTTAGTGCTTTAATTTCTCTTATTTGGTTTCGTTTTACAGAAATTTTCTTGCTGAAGACGGACAGTTAGTTCGAAACGTTCAGTTTTATTTGATCATTTTTAATAAAAATGACTCTACGTGTAGCGATTTTCGCCTTGCTTTTTAATTTAAAAAGTCTCAAGCAGGCTGTACTTAAAAAAGATGAATTTCAATTTTGAAATGCTTATGTTTCTAAAATTTCATACTTACGTAATAATGATATAAGTAAAGTTTATTTGTCAGAAGGCATATTTATTTAAAAGTATTGGCCCTGAAAATAGAGTAAATCGAATATCAGACAAGGCAAGCTGCTGTGATGGACTTAATTTGGCATTCTTCAAGTTTTACCTATGAATCATTTGCTAAACAGATCATCAGTACTTATATCTATTGACAAAAATGATGCAAATAAGCTTTATGCAATAAGCAACTGTGGGACAATTAGCAATATGCACTGACTGAAAAGTTGAAGCTCAGAAATGTTCAATTTTTCAGTCAGTGCAGTTTGCTAATTGTCCTACAGTTACTTATTACATGAAGTATATTCGAACCATTTTTGTCAATTTTTAAAAGTACCGATGACCTGTTTAGCAAATGATTCATAGGTAAAACTTAAACAATGTCAAATTGAGTACAAAATTACAGCAGCTTAGTTTGTCTGATATTCGATTTACTCTATTTTCAGTGCCAGTACTTTTAAATGAATATGCATTCTCATGAATTAACTTTAATTATACTATTATTATTACATAAGTATGCAATTTTAGAAACATAAGCTTTTCAAAATTGAAATTGACCCTTTTTAAAAAATAGTCTGCTTGAGACTTTTCAATTAAACTTGATCTTTTTAAATTAAACTTGATCTTTTTTAAATTAAACTTGAGCTTTTTCAAATTAAACTTGATCTTTTTTAAATTAAACTTGAGCTTTTTTAAATTGAACTTCACCTTTTTTAAATTAAACGTGAGCTTTTTTAAATTGAACTTGACCTTTTTTAAATTAAACTTGAGCTTTTTTAAATTGAACTTGAGCTTTTTTAAATTAAAGTTAAAAAGCTGTATTTAAAAATATTAGATTTAATCAGAAGATGAAATTTGTCAGAATGGGTGAATTCTGGAAAGCATGGAATCCAACAATCATGCGCCTTTACATAAGTGAAACTAAAAGCGGGATTCAAAATTGTGACGAGGAAGTACTTAAGTGAAAATGCTTCACAAAAATGTGGGATACATTATGATACCAGTTATACTTTGTAGTATTACTGAACTGAGAAACCTCTTCTACTATACTTAATTTACTCAGCTCATATTCAGGCTACCTAAAAGATGTCAAAAATTTTAAAATATCTGTTTCGTATAATTTTTTGCAGTATTTCATACAGCATACCTGATATTTATCTACAAAAATATTGCAATATGAAATACATTAACAAAGTTATGTTAAAATTCAACTTTACAAAGGGACGACAGCCAAAAGAATTTTCATGGAAAAATTATTCCCCGGTATCTCGAGCCCAGATTAGATTAGATTATTAGTTAGTTTAAGCCTCCCTATCCTCAACAAATGAGATCCAAAGAGAGAAAGGAAGAAGGCACCATGTAGTATTGAGTTAAGGGAACGCGGAATCTATGCAGATAGGGCATAGATACAGTAAGATGAGAAAGAAGTTCATGAAACAAGATCAAAGTTGAAGAAGAAAGTAGTAGGTGCGTAAAAAACTGGACAGCAGGGAACCGAAAAAAAGTGGTCCGTAGCAAAACAAAAACCTATGTTATTTTAACAAAAAGAAAGCCTACCTAATCTTTAGCTCGGGCCCTCACATAGTCCCCCTGGGAGTGCTAATTCCCATAGATACGAGTACAATAGTTGTACCCTCCTGAGGGGATCTTGAGCCTATATTGAGACAACACTGACCTTCTAATTTAACGTCTCCATAAAGCAATGTCTACTATGAACGGAATTAAAAAATATCAGTTGATATTTCATCATGCTCTTATGAATGTGTACAAATGAGTTATCACGCATTATGAAAGTTTTAGTGCTCCACCGCTGCAAATTACACTCCTGCATCACGAAAATCAGCCCTTCAAATGAAGGCTAATAAAATAAACAGCCATCTCGAGAACAAGTCTTTATCGCAGCCGCAAGCCTCGCCCAAACTTTGGCCATCAACTTCATCAAATGTACACAAGTTTCTCTTCTACGCATCCCACGGCGTGAGTCCACCGTCTCGCCCTCGGCGCCTCCCGACGCTCTCAAAAACGGTCGCTGCATGGAGAAGGCAAAGTAGACCTGCCACTCTGAGCAAGGCAACCTATAGCTTAGAAAACTGAACTCATAAATTTGCAAATGTTTTCTGTTCTACAAACATTTAAGAAAGGTGAAAATAGTCAATAATACTTTAATTAAAAAAACACGTCTTTTACTGAGAAGGAGCCCGTAAAATTGTTTTAAAAAGCCAAATGAGGCAAGACTGCCATGGTTTTAGTGACCCAACAGGAGAAGAATAGATCAGAAAGAGAAGAAGACACAAAGAAGTTCACTAATAATGCAGAAATACTGGACTTTGTTGCTATGAGTTATAGTGTTAGAAAGATTGCTTGAAGTGATCAAAAATACAGCGCACACTTTCTAATGGCAAGTGGCTCTGACGGAAATGAAATTTCGTTGGCGTACTTTTAACCCGTGGAACAAGTGAACATAAATTCCAACATTAAAGATATTGTGGGTCGCCAAAAATAATTCATTCAAAATCGCTAGTTTTAGTTTGAGCTTGAAGGTTTCTCGAAGATGTCCCGGTATTCACGACAATGTTGTCCCAAACTGTCACAACCCTTTGGAGCGTCGGTGTCACAAGCTTCCCCTTTCGTAAAAAAGTTTGCTATCTCTCCCCTCACTGATTTCCTGATTTTCACTCGGAGTTCCAGAGGCCCGGCGTTGCCTGCATTCATGTGTCACTCGGCCGCTTTACTCACAACTTATCGGCGACAGCGAAGAATAAAGCGGAGCGCGACCCCATTAGTGGTTGGGGTTGCCGGCGCTGCGCTGCCTAAGTGGCTTACACGCAAGTTTAATTGCTCGATACTTAGCTTAATGAGGTACGCCAGCGATGCCTTCCCATACACCGAGGCTTCTTGTGATACTCGTGGTCTCCTAGAGTGAGTAGCAATTCTGCAGCAGCTGAAATTATTTAATGAGTCTGGTGCACTGATGTAATAATACACATTATGCAATATATAAAGATAAATATAACATCCCACGGTTTATCAGTTCACTAGGTAGGTTCTGGTTATAAAAGCTGTTCATTACATGAGAGTAAATTCGAAAAAGAAATAACTCAGATTATTTTTAGGCTGCATAAGTTTCTTCGTAAGAATACTAATATTGATAGCACTGAAAGGAAATACTCAAATATGGTAAAAATCTTAGCCAATGCCCGTAAAAATTCAAATCGGTTTTTCGCAGGGAAACACGGTGTAGGTAGAATTGTCGCGCGAAGCCTGACTCTAATTTCAGAGCATGATTAATACCAACTATTTGAATGGCGCCGATGTTAAAGCAGCGATCAATTATGATTCATTTCCTTTACGAGCCCCAATTCACATTCTGAATAACTGAACACTACTCCCGAGACGATCGATTTGAGCGAGGCTTTCTAACAGAAGCACGCGCCACAACTAAGCAGAGACTCCATTACAAACTCCGTTAGAAGACCTAAAAAATTCCAAGAGATAAGTCAAACTAAGAGCGACTCACCGAATTGCTGAGCCAAGATAGCCTGAAAAAAGTACTCTATCTCTCAGGGCTTCAGGAGCTCCTTATACTTGCACTAAACAAACCAGAGAGAAAGAAATGCTTCCTATCTCGAGAGAAGTTTTGCGGCTTCTGAATTGTTTAGATAATTCCGTCATTCCGGACGGGCGAAGTCTCGTTCAATTTTTTCATCCGTTCTGTAAAGAAGTTTTGAGAGTTTCTTCACAAACCAAACAGAGAAAACCATATCAGAGTGAATACTGCAGATATTCACGCCGCTAACCTAATACCATTTCTATCCACAAGAGTTCACGGGACTCATTTTATCAAATTCTTACCTTTTTACGGTTAAATGTGTAGTCAACTCGTCTCTCACCTATTTCTTGATGTCTACGTGTACGAGTGTTTCCATCTTTTGTTCTTTATTTCATTTCGCTTCACGGTTACGCCACCTTTTGCAAGTGTTGCTCGCTATGACTTTGTACGATCAATGTGTAGTTTTCTTATGATTGATTTTCTATGCACAACAAATGAAGCTTTTGCCTCTTCATCTCCTATGTATAGTACATATTTGAACATTAAACTGCATTGCTGAGATTCGAGCGCCCGCTCTACTAGCCATCAAAATTCCATTACCCTTGAAGTGCCTCTATGAATATTGTTAAATAAACCATGATTCGTAATTGAGAAAAAACAAGGTAACATTGCATAAGTGAGTTACAGTTTCAGTGTGTTGAAAAATAAAGAACTTGGAATAATTAAAACCATATTTATAATTTAGATTTAAAAATTAGACACAAGGTACTCTGTCTATGGTGCCTCAGAATAAAGACAAGCGTCAAAAATTTAGGTTCGCTGCATTTTTCATTCGCCTGAAAGATTTGAGAGAGTGATATAATTAACTTCGTCTCAAGGCGTAGGACTTTGGGAAACGTAATTCCCAATTGCTAATACTTTGACTGACGAAATGTTAATTAAAATATATTTGGTTGGAAACTAGTGTTTATACTCGGATACCAGCATGAATTGCTTATGCGTTCCAATATCATGAGCTCATTTCTTAGCTTAAAATGTGCCACTAGAAACGAGTAAACCGGAATTCTTCCATTTTTCTACAGTAACGCTTTTTTTGATAATAAATTGCCACAGCAGGAAAGAATTGATAAACAATTTTTCAAGGCATGTATCATACCTACCGGAAACCATGTGTGCAAACGGTGCAAGTTTTGAGAGTCTGCAAACTGTGCATCACACCTCTGAAAGCATTGATTTCAGCAGTCTTAAATAATATAGATGATACATAATTTAGGTATATAAGTGTAGGTAGAATTGTTGTGTATGAATCTAGGTGTACGTAACCTAATGATCAAGTATTAGGTAAAATACCCAATGCACCAAAATACGCACAAATATCGACATTGCGTACAGAATTTATCCCAACTAGACCAGGCGGCGAATAGAAGTACAAAATAACTGGAACGGCTCGAGTCGTTGATGGGCTTCCATCAATAAGCCAGCATATGAAACCAGCCCAGGGAGAAGAATCACAAAGAATGCTTCGTTATTTTGATGGTAAGCTCAGTGCAGCATACACTGGAGGCGTTACTTTGTAACAGCAGAGGCCATACGAGTTCAACAAATCATTTCTTGCGCCCGATCAACATGGGCGTATAATGCATCTCCGCGGTACAAACAGAAGAACTGCGCGTGGAATCGCCTGCGCCAGTAAAAGGAAAAAAGGAAAGAAAATTCAAATTTGAGTAAGTAAAATTCAGCTATTGAATGATGTGCAATAAATTAGCGTTAATTAAACCGTGAAAATTGCAGTACAGAAGCTAAGTTTTGTCTACGAAATTTTGAAGTACGAACTCAATGTCTTGGTCTGCATAAATGCCCAAATTTCCGTATCCCACATCCTACTTAGCTACACGAGTTGATCACACCTTGCTCGTTTGGCGTATTTTAGATAACAAGTAGAAATAATTGCTCGACGGGATCTACATAATTCTAATAAGTTTTTTCCATACTCAAACTACGCTCTGGGAGACTAACTTATTTCATTCCTTAACTAGGCTCAACGCTTCATGTACAAAGCAGTCGAAGCGCTAAACGGTAATGAAGCGCATCCATTTAATGTAAACTAAAACGAACATCGATGCACATACATTAATACTCAGGAACGAGTATACACTGAACAAAAACAAATTTAAACACAGCTGTTATAGGGATGAAGATTGAACGGACACCGGGTAGTTTCATAGGGATGAACATACCGTCTCTCGTATCGTAAAACAGCCACAAACCTTACGCCACAATCATTGAGACACAAAATTGAGAGACACAGGAACATCTCGGAAGGGGCTGACGTAAGCCGATAATGAGCGGCAGGAGAAGAGAAAGGATAAACTGAAGACGCGGAGAGGGCGTTGTGAGGGCCGGATTTGCCTAATGTTTGTATTATGGCGTGCGGACTCCGCGGATCCGACCCCGCAAATCTCCCTCTGCTGTACGGATTGCTTCAACAGCCGCTCTCATCTACGGCACTTCGAGAAAACAAGATCGTTTCGCAGTCAACAACGCGGTGAACGTTTCTCTTTCTTAATTCTTCCCGCACATTTTGTCTGTTCAACGCCTAGGCTGAATTCGAGGAAAAACAATTGCAGGATTTCAGTTTTCGAAATACTGTGATATGGTACTCCTAAGAATCTAAAAATAAATGCAATTGTTAAGCCAGTATTCACATTACACTTGTTTATACTACAGTCTCGTTTAAATTACAAATTATTACAAACGAAGAACTGTGGTGAAGATGTTTCTAAAAAAACTGAAAATATCCCACAGCACTTCATAAAATACTTTTCAGTTTAAAACTTATAGTGAGCTCCGGCACTCTTCCTCTATATTTTCCAGTTTTTCTTCCGATTTATGAACTATTCGTTACGTAAGAGCGGTGTTCTGAGGCGCAGTCATGTGCTTGGTTAGAGGGCCATAAAAGAGCTCCAAGTGGCTACAGATGAGCAACTTACTTGATAAATCATGGGCGCATCGCACCACCCTCCTCTCCCTCCTCCACACACTCACACATTTCTGGAGCCTTGAGTTCGGTGAAACTGGAGTGAAATGGAAGAAAAGACTCCGAGAGGGAGGGGAAAGAAGAAAAGGAACTAAAAACATTTTTGAGGCTAGAAGAGGTATGATAAGTTTTGAAAATATTTTGCAAGATGATGAGAGGGGAGGAGACCGCAAACAGAATGATGATATAACAAATGAGCAGAAAAAACAAGGGGCATAGGAAATAACTTGAATGTAACAGTTTCCGGAACCTAAATTATATCTAAATTGTGATCAGTATTCACAGACCCCTCATATTTATCCGTCAATCCTTCCCTTGTCAGACACGAGTTAATATACGACTCGAAACAAATTGCAATTTCCACGAAACTCATGAGCTCGATTTCATTTTTATGCTAAGATTTTATATTTTAAGATTTTTTTCATTTACGCAAAAATGCTTAGCGCTTCTAGGAAGACCAATTAAGAAAAGAATATTTCATGTCCCTTTATTGCCGGCACCGATTCCTGCAAGATATACGGACGCTTACAATCTCGCTCACTCAATTACTCTGGTCTAAATCCGAAATCCACTGAAATTTCGTTTAAAAATTAGGTAGTCATGAGTACAACAATCGAGAGTGAAAACGACTCGTAGGTGTGAGGACGGCAACAATAGTTTAACTAGCACGAAATAGATTGCGTGAAAAAACAGACGAAAAACAGAAAAAACAGACTAGAAGAGTGTTTGCGGCGCTCGCTTCCGATTTGTGGAGTGAGTGTATTTTGGATTGAACTTTTTTAGCGAGGTATTGAGAGTTCAGATTTTCAGAGGAGGTAGGAATCGCATAAGAACGAAAGTTTCCTTTTCCCTGAGGAACAGTTCAAATTATAAGAATATTGTTCCTAATAGCTATTAGGAACAATATTCTTTAACTAGTTGACAGGTTAATTTGAACTGTTCCTCAGGGAAAAGGAAACTTTCGTTCTTATGCGATTCCTACCTCCTCTGAAAATCTGAACTCTCAATACCTCGCTAAAAAAGTTCAACCCAAAATACACTCACTCCACAAATCGGAAGCGAGCGCCGCAAACACTCTTCTGCTGCAGAAAAACCCTCATAACAGGTTTGTTTGATGGAGCGATTCTCTGGCAACAATAGGTAAAAACTATGACAGCAATTTAGTTTGAGGAAAATTTTCAAATCGAACTGAAGTACTTATGTGCTGCCATAATGCACCTCCAGAGAAATTTATCAAATATTTCTCCCACCAAATACAGCGAGGAAAAGTGCCGCAGCTTTTAGAGAGGATAATTGTTCGGCTGCATTTTTCTGATCCTTTACCGAGAGTAATTCAAGGCCTCTTCATCTATGCAGCAGTTGTATTGAGTTACTCTTTGTACTGTGCAATGATGACGCAACACTCGGTCTGGTCAATAAGCTTTACCGACGAGTGGTATTTTGACCATTGTCGTCAGACTTACAAATCGCAAATTTTTGAGTCTTAATCATAATATGGTTAATAGTTTCTGAATCAAACAAGACGAACTGAATTATCTGACTTGTTTCTTTAGTTTACTCAAACCCAGGGAAATTTACTCGTCAGACAAAGAGTATATAACTATCACAAAATTTACTAATTAGACATTAGATCAAACACCTCCGCTCCTTCCGAACAGAAAATATTTGGCAGATTTTTTAAATGCTTTGTAATTCGTTTCAAAATTATAGTCGTTGTCAATATTAGATTTCACGGGGTTTTCGCTACCTAGTAGCATAAAAAGCATTTGATCAGGAGTACCAGTTACGAAAGCAAAGAGTGAGAAATAAAATAATGAATTAGATTTATGACAGTAAGACTGGTACAGACATAAAAGGTAAACAGATAGAGCCTACTCGTCAAGACTATGTCCACACCAGTCTTCTGAAACACTCATTTTAATGCTACATGTTTAAACATCGAAGGTTCAAGGGTTCTCATAATGACGAGGACACACATTGCCATAACGCTCTAGTTCGTTTGCCAAGAAATTTATCTACATACAAGAAAGGGAACTCACCAAAACACACTGATAAATTAACTTGCCATCCTGCACAACTTTCTATATGAAGGGTTCAAAGCTCGGTGCCCACATTCTGAAATAATGCATTTTCATTATTTAGAGTTTTTTTTAATGCGTTAACATTTCGCAACAAATGTTTGAGTTCAGAGAGCCATGAGTAAGCAAGTCTTCGCTGCACGAGCAAGGGATGTTCAAAGTGCGCAGACGCTGAGACCGGCATCATAATTAGATGGAAGGCAGGATATTCACGACTCGGCCATAAATCAGGGCTGAGTTTTGAATCCTGGCGAGAAAGTTTAGTGCTCAGTCAAGGCGGTAAAAGTTAGCAGCGGCGCCCGGGAGCAGTAGCGCGAGAGGTACTTCGCGCCCTCAGTGCTAACGCGGATTGAAATTAGAACAAATTGCTGGCACGAGCTATGGGTGCCGCACCGGCCAGCACAGGAGGGCAACAATGATGGGAGTGAGGAAAATGAGTGGGAGTTGAGTTTGATGATCAGAAAACGGGAAGAACGTTTATTATAGCGGACGATTTTGAACGTGAACAAGTAACATAACATTCGAGTGGACAGTTTTGAAAATAAAGTTGACCTGGTAAACCTGTCGTTTCCTTTCGTATGGGACTGGACGGTACTTCAATTGATTTGGGTAATTAACTACAAGTTTTCGAATGCACCCCAAAATAGAATTCATAGATATTTTAATAAGTTATTTGTTTTGAAAATCTGTTGGAATATTTGTTTTAAAACATGGTTCCAAATATTTTTGATGGCTATAAATATTTTCATTTTTGATGGCAATGGTTCCAGATATCTAAATAATTCCGTACCTTTTTTAATACTTTATTCAACAATTATCACCAAAGCTTGAGTACAAAAATTCATAATAATCCAGTCATCTGAACTCTTGCACGTTGTCTATGCACTGTTGAGCCGCAGTATTCCTGGTTAAATATTCAACGTGAACGTTGCTTACGCAGGAGCTAGACTTACTACAAGTCTCGAAATGGTACACTAGATTGAATGTTTAACGGAATATAGTGAAAAGGAACGAATGAAGCACTTCAAATCTCTACGAAGAGAGCTTAAGCGCAAATTGAGGTACTTGACAAAAAACGTATTAAATAATCTCCCACATTCACTTTAATTCGCTAGTTGAGACTACACAAGACAGTTTATTGAGTCACCCTAACTAGGAGTGCAGCCAAGTTATAAGAGGGTGGTACCAACACAGAGTGTCCTGCCTCGGACCACCAAATCAGAGCTGAGATCCCGCGAGTCAGTGAGTGCTGCGCTGATACAGCGTACCTTTTCCTTGGAGCTGAACTGTTTCTAAATAAATTGCATAAAACACACATTTGAGAGTATTCTCGGCTACTCGTAAAATACATTGTGCGTTTTTGACAAGTAAAGTGTTTGAGTAAGCCACGCTCTCCACGTTCGAAGTTGATATTTCTTTTAGATGACCGTCATCAATTTATCTCGCAAAGTCGATGTTTTAAATAATGTTATTTGAACTAAAATTTAAAAGTTACGAAATTAACTCAATTTCAGAGACTCTTTTTGAAATCTTTACGTAACTAGTGAAAATATTTTATTCAAATCAGAAAAACATATTTCAGTGTCGAGAAAGTTGGTCTTGATGCAATTCCGTTCTCTATTAACCTATTAAATATATTTATTAAGAATCGAGTTTACATTACCATCAAACACCAGTTAGTCACTTTAAAATTTTGGTTGCAGCTGACATGATGCTCTGTGGCCATCCATTGCTGCGTTCAGGAAAGACGAATTGCAATCGTTATTGAATTTCTACTTTAGTTCGATGAAGCCAGAGGCAAATCAGTCCGTGAATACAAGGCAATGATTACTCACTTAGGCCCACACTGATGAAGAAGAAGTGGCTAGTGGATCAGAATCGTGCCTGGAAGTCTCAAGAAACTCCGGCTCATTTCTGATGCAAATTGCCTTTCAATACCTCAATTGGGATGCACTCTTGTGATAAGATTTTTTGTTGCAAGTTTGAGCAACGTATTAAAAATAGACCGAAGTTTTCTGAGTAGCGTTTCTTGGGCGTAACTTCGTTAAAGAAAACAAGCCCAGTATTGGAGCAGTCGAGCAGGGGAAGATTTTTCTTTCTATGCTCTTCGAGAAACGATTAAACTGGAATCTGCCTCTGTTGTTTTAGCGTTGTCTCGGAAACACACACACGCAGAAGCTCTCCGAACAAATAAGGCATATTTCATCTTTCAATTGAATTTAGTCACCGATATTAAAAAAAATACATATACTACGGGCGAGGTCGTATGAAAATATGTTACTAAAAGCAAAGACGCAACCGTCCGCACCTCTTAAAAAATGAAGAGACTAATTCCCTTATTGAAGAGAGATGATCTTTAACTAAAAACTGAGCAAAATAAATTTTCACAACGAAGTCCAAAAAACTCCAGTTTAGAGTATCAGCTGAGCAACGGAAGCTTTTCAAAGGGGAGCAGTGATTTCAGAGATCACTTCGATTTCTCAGGGAAGTTTTATTGGGCTGACGGCCGGGTGCAAGCCACTCTAAGGTATTGTAACAAGGTAAAGGCGGCCTCTTCATTTGCATGGGGAGACCATCGTTCCCAGCTCTACAAGGCCTGCCTGATACGCGCGACCGCAGCTCCGGCTCCACTCGAATCGAAAGTCACCCGAGGCTCGCCTTTACTCCTCCAGGAATTGTTTTTGGAATGAATATGAGACTGGCTATGATCTAGTCGATTTTATGGCCTTTAAAGAGATAGATTCAATTGCAGAAATAAATTAAAAGGGGCTCAACTTTACTTCAGAAGATTTGTATAAGATATCAGGTTAAACGTCTTATAAGTTCTCAACTTGCGTTCATACGTTGAGGTAGCGATTTATTTCAAGCGTTTGGAGAATGGAATTAAATATGACCCCTGAATTTGTGCTTTCAAAGCCTTTCGAAAGTTATTTCCTTGAGGACACTAAGCACTTACTTGTTTTAAGTAAGCAAAATATGCTCGTTGCATTCATTCTCAACAAATAGAACTCGAATGTCAAAATTGCTTTTTGGGAATATGTAGGAATCAAAAAGCACAGATCCCCTCGCTCTATTTATTCCCATGGAAATTCAAGCAAAATGGTTCGGCGAGAAGAGCTTCAACATCGACGTCAGCACGCAGTTCTTTAGTCATTTGTTTCTTCCAGCCGATCAGGCGCGCGCCAGATTAAACTGCGGCATCGAACGCATTGATTTTCTTTGCTTTCGTTGGTCTAGACTAAACTTTGCATAAATTCCCACTTTACATCTCACAGAAACACGAGCACTTGCAGCTCCTTGTGCTCTTTCCAAATTTTCACAAGAGCAAACACCATTTAAATGCTTCCTATTCCTTGTATCGGTATCAACGACAGGATTCAATTAATTCCATATTTTATAAACACAGTACCAATGAGGAATTGATTTAAAAGAACTTAAAAGAGCAATGAAGTATTTTAGCCAAACTCAAAATATATGTTAAAAGTATTCAGTTTTTACAGGAACATATATTCACCTACCTAGAATACTTTCTGGAGAGAAACAAAAATTACTAAAATAAATGATTAGATATGAATCAATAACTAAATTAAATGAATTTTTCTATCAAATTGTGTGAGCAATAACTTTAAGATAGTTAAATAAGGAACACGTTCTGAACGGTTTTCATTGGAGACGGTGTGGTGCAACCCAGAATCAATGACTAAATTAACCACGGCCTACAAATTTCAGCAGCGCAAAGCAGGACGACGAATCGACAACAGCAACTACCTTTGATGTCCGTAAACACAGAACACGACGTTTTGTCGAGGGCTTTTGAATCCGGAGAGTATTAGACGGAAACATTCTTGATCACACGCAGTTTATGTGAGATACTCTGAGTTTTTAAAAGGAAACAACCATTTTGCAGTCACTCGCCCGTTGAAAGCACAAGTTTACGCTTACCGTGTATTCTATCTCATCAAATTCTATCTTTATTTATGACTCAACAAAAATATTAGTTAACGAATTCTCTCAGACTCCGCCGTGAACTTCCCTGTGGAGTGTCTCAAGTCATTTACGGGAAGTTTTGCCGGGCTTGTCGGCAGCGCGTGTTGACACAGCGGTGCTGCTCTTCAATTAATCCCGCGCTAAGCAGCTGAGTGGAGGACGCGTCAATGCAGACGCTGCATATCGCTCCCGTCACCGTCTTCGCACACCTCATTAATATAACAGGCCTTCACCACAACGTTGACTTCGTTGGGTTACGAGACGGGTGTGCTGGTACACAAGAATAATTGTGGTTATACTATGAATGTAGCCGCCACAATGAGCTGACCCAAAGTCTGTTGTGTAGTAAATAGTTTACCTAAACGTAAACTAAGGCTAACTCAGACCCAGTTTTAAATTATGCTCAGATGACAGCTTTTGTCATTGCAGCGCGCACGTGACTGCGCCGGAAGTTAAACCTCCTTCAGCATCGTGCGATCAGCGATGTCTCAAAGTTGCCACGAGAACAATCGATCATAAAAGGAGGGGGGAAAGACAGTTTTTTTTCGGAATGGATGCAACTTGTGCTGAAAACTTCGCGCCGAAGTTATACGCAATGAATTTGCCAGTGTTGTTGTCCTTGGAATCAGTACATTTTTGATAGACACTCTCGGACAAAGCGTTAAATATTCTCATCAGCGCTATAATTTGGAAATAAAACTCGCATTTGGTAATTCCATCAACGAACCGAGCAAAAGATGAAACTGTTCTTAATATGTACATCAACAAGCAAAAGCCAGAAATTTTCGTATATTGCTATGCCAATTTTGTGCTTACACAGAATATGGCAAAGCAACTTGCCAATAGAAGATGGAGTGATCACACATTAACCATCAATTGGATGAAGAAGTGACCTCACATCCTCGTTCCAGCACTTTTCTCAACACCGCCACGCAGGACAATGCAGGCTGCTCGTAAGTGCAGTTGAACACAGTAACTGTGTGAACGGTAGTTCAAATACTCTTGGTGCATGGCTGACTCTATCGAAGCAATTAAAAAATAAAGGAATGTCAAAAATCGCACAGGAATTGGAGTCACACAATCCTAACGCATACTTCGCTCCTACATGGTGGTCACCAGAGTATCATTTTAGCCAGTATATTCACTTCGCGTCCATCTCCAGAGGCGGTTGCGACCTCACAATATCCCTCCACGAAAGCGGAACGCTTGGGCAAAAAATGGTGAACATTGCACCCTTTTTTCTCACGAGAAAAAAAAATTTCCGAGATTTATCACAACGAAATAACTTTTCTATAATAAAACCTTTTAGACCTCGCATCATTTCCAAACCGCTGTGCGAAACGAAAATTTTTGTACCTGCAAATTATTACGTATACATATATAACAGCTTTTAGATGCACAGGATGCTGAACATAAGACAACAGTAAACACTTGTGCGAGTGGGGTGCGGTGAGACGGTTATCAAAGCTTCATTCCACTTTCAAGCAAAATGTGTTGATTGGTGAATTTTACCAATGGATTACCTTCTTCGGATACAGTCAATTCATTTTATTGCATATGAAAACGTACGAGAAACTTGTTCAGTTAATAGGCTCATTCTTCTTCGAAGACCTCACCGCCGGCGGGTCGACTGTTCCATTATAGGATCTCAATGACGTCATTTTGGAGAATGAAGTAGCATAAAAGTGAAATATACTAAAATCAATCACATTACTTTTGAAAATTGCGTCACCATAAAACTTACGAGCTGCTAGAAGATGAGCTATTTTCACACGCTTGAAAAATCTTGTCTAAAATGCCGCTTTACTGTTCTGTTTATAAGCGGTTCTGAAGTTAGAACAACGATGCAATTATTTAACCAAAAGGTAATATTTTAGTAAAAATGGCTCGAATAACCTCATAGTCTCAAGGGTCACCCAAATTCATGCATCATGAGTGGAGATAAACAACGGGAAATCAATCACCTGGATGAGGGTGATACACAGGATAATGAACGGCGTACAGTTCTGTAAATAACGACGCAAAACCTCAAGCTCCCAATACTGAAACCGAAAAATGCTAAAATATATCATACATTCATCACTTGTGAATGCAGTTTTTACTTCGAAAGCTCAAAATTTATTGATGATAAAAATAACACTTTTTCAATGCAGTGTCATTTCTACCAGCGATAAATTTGAAACTTTCTAAGTGAAAACTCTTTTCACAATTAGTGAATCTATACCAAATTTTAGCATTTTTCGGTCACAGTAATGGGAACATGAGGTTTTGCGTCATAATTTACAGAAGTCTGCGCCATTTATCATTCTGTGTATTGCCTAAATTATCATCTCATGCAGGTGATTGATTTCCCGTTGTTCTGTAATCAGTCATGATGTAGGATTTTGATCATGGTAATCAAATCCAAAAACTCAAATCTTTCTCGCCACTGATGATGAATGTTAGAGAAAATTCTATAAAACAGCCATTCTTTTTCTTAAGGTAAGATTTTTAATATGTATCCGTTTGAAGATATATTGTCGACACTACAAATAATCAGTGAATTGTCTGAATTATTTTGTGAAAATATTTGCACAAATGTTACATCAAATATTTGTGATTCAAATATTTTTTTGAATGGTGCCTTTTATAGATAGTACAGAAAGAATCATAATCCCTTGTTAGTAATTGGCAATTGTTAAAAGCAGTTCTCACGGTAGAAGAGCTGTAGTTTTTAAATGTTTTGGTTGTTGAACTTTATTCAGCAAAAATTAAAAATGAGCAAAAATGCATTCAAAGACGATGCTTGAAGAAACGAGAACAAAGTCAAAAAGTCAACACTCAAGGAAACTTACGTCTGCTTCGAGATCAGGCAAAGCTTCATATTATAAGGTTAGACTAAGATGGCTGCGTCCAAACAGCTAGAATTGGGTTATAAACACAACAAATTCGCAATGCAATTTACGTATGGGGTGGAGTGAAGCTCTTATCACTCTGTACATCCCAGCTGCATAGCAGTAATAAACATGACCGATCTAATTATCAATTAATAGTATACAATTTCAATCGTAAATTGTCTGTGTGACATCAAAGAAATATTGAAGGCTGTAGATTTTGCCTTATGACTTAGTACCAAGAGCATAAAAATGAAACTCATACATTCCTAATTCTAGTCAAGTTTACAATTGAAACGTAGGGACAAGGATTATTTGACACTCGGAAGATATCACTGCGGGTAGCATCACAACAGCCGCCTAGTTACTGCACCGCCCTCAAAACTACGCTGCATAGGTAAAACAATCAGGGTACTCACATGTGGAGAGCATCACCAGCTGCAGCTCCCAGCAGCCGAAGTCTTCAGTGACTTACCTACAACGAAAGATAATTTATTAAAGTTTCGAGCACATGTATAAAAAATGTAATCTTATCCTGTAATCTATGAAGGTAAATGCTTCATCAAGAAATAGACACAATCTAATATAAAGAGACGCACATAAAACGTCTTGAGAACAAAAGTCTTCTAGTGTCCCTACTGTAGTGCTCCAGGCCCTATCATGTTGCGTCAGAACGAGCACGATATTTTGCGAGGAGTCCCAACAAGGCGAGTGGTACACGAAACGTTTAACAGTGTAGTTTAGGATAAATATTTAAAATCTACAGTTCTTAAATTTCATTTCGCTGTGTTGTTACGGTCAACCTCATGCGTCAAAGTCCGTAAATATTTCAGACATAAAAAGTAAGTGAGAAACTTTACACAAAGGGTGCATTGGGATTTCTACTCGAACTACCCATTTCTCACACCAGGCCCCTTTCAAAACACACTGAAAGTTTAACGTTCTTCGTTAACAATCCCTGTCTCTCAAATGTGTCAGCAATCAGTGATTTATGAAATCAAATGATATCTTCATTAAATTTCAGTATATTTTCCGACATTTTGGCAACTGCAATTACCTGGAGGCATACAATAAAAAAATATCAAATTACAAATCAATATTTTCAGTGTATAGTAAATGGCATTGAGATAGCTCGTCGACGTAAAAGTTTATTTTCTTGTTCTATTCATGACGTGAAACGTTTTTGTCAGTCCTGCATGACAATACTTTCCCTTGTCACACTTTCTGAAATCTTTTGTGCCTGCATTATTTTGCAAATAAATCCCAAAAATTTGTTAGCTAGTTTAGCAGGTTCTCCGGACTCGTTACTAGGTATTTGTTGATAAGTATTCACGAAAAGCTTTTTACCAATTTTGAACGCGTCGACGTATTAGTTTTAGATACAGAATCGTTTACTTCCTCAGATTATACTTTCAACAATAACATCAGCAATACTACAGAAGCCAGAACTCTGGTGTGAATGTTTTTGGAGATTGTCCTCCAAGGCGTTTTTCGTCAGCGAGTGACAATCTCTCTATTTTTACTTGTATTTTTAAGCCTTCTTATACTTGGGAGAATTTAACCAAAGTAATAGACTACGGTGTCTTCCTCTCAATATTTCGTTTAACCATTGACGTAGGTATTGTAATACCTATGTATACCTGCAAACAAATGATCTTAATCTTAAGACATTTAAAAAAAAAACAATTATATGCATCTCATTCGTCAGATTCATTAGGAGCAACCTTTATCCTTTCTTTAATTTTTTTTTAAGAATTGGTCGAGAAAATGAAAATTATTTATTTCAATTAAGCAGCAAAACATGATGCGGCTGAGGTGTTTCACAGTGGAATGCCCTTGTAGTTCGCTCAGTTCGCTACACAGAATGGGGAGATAGCTAGTAGGTGATACGATCCTTGCTGAGTGAGTAAACGTCATCGATGTATGAAAATATGGTAGTGGTCATGTGCTCCGGAGCGTCGGTCAACGAGCATTGTAGTTCCCGTTGCGTGTGCAAGGCCGCCAAGTGTCTAGTGTCAGGCTGAAAATAAAAATTTGGTAACGTAGCACTACGGATTAATTTCCGTGTAACGGCAGCCTTGGTTGGTTGGTAGAGTTAATGCTTTATAGTTCATCCTTTGGTTCTGAATCGGTAAAAGTTCTCTGAATTAATTTAGTGCGATCGACGTCAGAATATTTTGTGTTGATATTACTCAATATTAGGTCAGCTATCCTCACAATAATATAAGGAGAAAAAAATTGCCAGTGTATAAGGAGAAGTTACATATTCCCATTGGTCACTAAGCACTTGTAAAATAATTCTATTCTTCAATTCTGTATGCTGTAGCTTGATGTTTCAATCGAAACAGGGTACTATCGAGTTCACCTACTTCTTCTCTTCTCCCGACGGATCATAGCTCAGAAGGCAAAGGCAATGTTGGGCAGTTATATATATTATTATAAAAGAAAGTTTTAGCCTCCCTTAACCACGACCAAGATGTTCCTAGAGAGGAAGGAGGAAAATGTTGGACAATCTTCGTGACTACTGCAAGCGTATCAGATTTATTTTTCTGGCTTAACTGATTAAATTTAGCGCTTTGAGACAAATGAAACTTGACAATGACAATATTTTACTTGACAATGTTTTAATTCTTCTCATGTTTCCGCACTGATGATGATGGAATTTTAGTAATTACGAAACGTTTGCAATAAATGCGATGTACTTTTTACACTGGTACTCCTTTCTATTCTACATTCGATTATTTTAATTATAAACTTACATGAAGAGTGCAACTTAAAAAGCACTCCTTCAGTTATCATAAAACAGCAGTTTAGAAGCTCACCAACGCTCTTACCTGAAGAAGGTTTAATCTTTTCATCTGTTTACTCCAGATGAGAGTTCTTGCTCTAGAATAGATGGTCAAAATGAACGAATGCGGTGGAGGTAGTATGTAGTTTTATTTATCCGCACTATTAAATTACTTTTGATATTTAAAGTTGAGAATAATCAAAAGGCACAATCCGCAAATCGTTCATTGTCTGCAGGAGCTTGGCGCGAGAACTGTTCCGCCAGAATGCAGAAGAGTCGCTCGGGAGGTAACTGAGGCAAACACTTTCTTGAATTTTTCAATTTTCAAATGCTCTTATTCCTAACCATGCAAGTGATATAATAATATCGTGCTTCACCAACGGTAAGTACATTACACTGCATATCGGGTCTTCAAATGAAAGTAAGAATATTTTAATACAAGTTTAGTCCATCTTCATATTAATGGTAATGCTTGACGCGATAAAGTAAGTATTTTATCAACGAACAGCAATTTTTGTAGGCAAGCCATCGTTCCAATTAATTTTGTAGCCTTCCAACAACTGATCATATTTAAGAAAAATTATGAATAATTTTAATACAATAGATCTGGGTCTCCCGTAGAAATATAGATATCTTTGACGATATTAGTTTTCAAAATCTGTTTTTAATTTTCAGGGAAATGTTAGTCGGTCAATGTTTTATAAAGATGGTGTCAATATTTTGATATATGACGTCAGTCCCTAAAATGATGTACTAACTGGATTTTCAATCGTTTTTTACCCTTGCTATGCCTTCGTAAGAAACAATTAAAAATGAGCTTTTAGTTATGTCTTGATGACATTAGAAAGTCAAAAGGTTCATTTTTTTGTGTTAATGAATTCCAACATTTTCTATTAAAAAGCCTCTTTTCTCTACGAGGCATTCGAATTCTTTCCTCTCGTCATTTCATTGCAATACACTTACCTTTTTAACGTGGTTCACAGTTAATAAGAATGCTGCTGCTCGTGTTTACCTAACAAATAACAATGTCAGTCTACTGCACAACAAACCCAACAATTTTTCCCCGATGGGCGACGCGTAAGAGACTGAACAGGATTCTGAGAAGGAAACACGAATAAAATGACTGTTTTATTGTACATTCTGCTTCATACACTGAGATGGAGAAAGTCTACCACGGGCGCCCAGGCCAGCAGTCACAGAGCGCGGCTCAGCACAAAAATGGTATGAGATTGAGATCCGTTCTTCAAGTACTTCCGCTAACTATTAAACTAGTTTTCATACACAAAATCCGTCATCGAGGAAGAAAATATTCGCGTCAGTGAATATGACGCTCGTTGGGAAAGAAAGCACGTTGAGCGATCCCTGGTCGCACACGGTAGCAGCGCGGTGCCGGACGTACGAACCGGCGCTTGAAAGGAACACTTTTGCGTTGGTCTTCACACGCCCTCCATGCGCTGACGCTCCTAACTAAAATTATTCCATTCGCTTTGAATTAATTTTTTGTGTTCTCACGACGCTATAACAACGCGTATCCCGCACCCCAACGACCCTTTTCCTTCCATCATTCGACTATCCACGGCAATTTTATCTAATTTCTTTGACTTGTCTCATGGCGAGAAATATTTCAAAAAATGGATCGATGCTCAAAGTGCTGTTTCTGATTCTTGTTTTTGAAGACTTTCTCCACTTAAAGATGGATATAAAAACTGAAAAATCTGCTGCAACGGCAGACATCCAAGCGCTGCTCGACCAATATTCCATTCAGAGACGCCTCAGTCCTGCGAAGCAGACATAAAGACATTTCATGCAATAGCACAACCAACTTTATAATTCGTTTGAAATATACTTGAGAGCAGTAATTCAGAGAAGGGCCTAAATTTTATGATTTTAACGTCGATTCTAAAAGCAAACGTACCTTAGATTTTCCTCGCGGACAAGAATTGTAAAACAACATCGAATACGGTCAACAGTGCCAATTGAAAAACGCTACATTGCTGCGCCTCGTCGCTTGCGCTCTACTGAATGCGGGTGAAAGTTTGACTATTTTACTTCGAAATAGAAGGAAACAGCACACTGTGGATCATGAACACGTACGTACAGCTTGGACTTGGCTAACGATCGCAATGCATGCACAAGGGACTCCACGACATCAAGGACCTTAAGCTAAATCTTAAAGGCTAGTAACAATGAGGGGCTTAGCTTAAGTTAACTTATTCTTCACCGAATTATCCACAGTAAAACCCAGTAGAATTCTCGCTGAAAACCTGAAGCACATGCTGGAGGAGTAGCGACAGCCACCAAGCTCGCCAGAAATCATCAAAGATTAGATTCTTTCAACACGTCCACACAAAATCTGCGGGTCTCATAGAGAGCATAACGCGGCATGCTGCAATGTGGTGGAGCGAAGCTCTCGGATTTAACTGTGCATAGTTCTGCAGTGTGTCTATGGTCTCATGTACAAATGACCTAAACCTGCTCTTCAAAAGTCAGAGCAGATCACGGAGTCAATGCGAGTCAGAAAAAATGATGACGCTACGCCAAAGGGAAGGAAATGAAGCGAAGAGGCTGATGAGCTCCTTTTTTTGAGTTAGTACTTGTTTCCTCTGGCAAACCGTGTCTTTTTCAGAGGGAAGAACTTACCAAAGAAATGCACCGCTTTTCAAATTAATATAGTGAACGCTTGAAAACTATCATCACTAACACTCACACCACAGGTCCTAAATGTACGGTTGAGTCTAACTTATGACGCCCGAAAATAATTTCATATTTTACTCTCGCAAATAAAAATTGATCAAAAATATTATTCTCCCCGAAGATTCACATACTTCACAGGCACTTTGAGAATCAGTCTATTCCCCATCAGATGAATTAACAAATGCGCAATTCGGATTAGAAACTATGCGTAAATTTTCAGAGTTTTGTATTTCGACCGCAGAAGAAGTTAAGCTTTCATTATTTGCTACGTCAAAAATGGGCACTACTTAGAAGTTCGAGCATTATTCTCAAAGATCATTCGATTCTACCTCAATTGTAGGTCGATTTAAATTTTTGTCATCTTAAATTTCAATGTCTAAATGAAGGTCAGTATTCCTGAAACCTAGGAAGGCTCCGTCCCCTCAAGTAAATCGCATTGTCAACAATTTCATCAAGTTTTCTTAAAAAGCCCACAAAAAGAGCGGACAAGTTCCTCATCAAACATTTACTGAGCAGATGAAAACACTCACTGCCTCCTGGAAGGAAACTCTGACCAGCGCAACATGAGTTGGCAATAACTTGTCAAGTTTCTGTCATGGTATCCAACTGCTAAAATAGAAACTATTCTAAAATACTTTTTTGCTATACATTAATGCATCATCTGATACAAAATACAGAACAAACATTTTTCTAAATTCTGATCTCAAGTAGTTAATAAATTGAAAACAAGTCAGGAATGTGTATCACATCTTAGAGTACTGCAAAGACTTTTTGTGAGGAGCCAAATAAAGGGGTAGTTATCTCAAACGCGATAGTGAGAATGTTCAAAATAGTCTCCCTAATCGTGCGATCTCGACTGGTGATTTCAAGGAGTGGTTAGTGTTCAGTGCGCTCTCAGGTGGTGATCAAGTGACCGTGATCTGCCACTGGGTTCGCGTTGCTTCTAAGCCCTAGATCTCTGATGCGAATTCCGAGGGTGAAGAATTTGTAGGGACCGTGAATTTTCCAAATAATCATCTCAGAGAGGATTAACAATAAATACGAAATTAACACGAAGCCGGTCGGCTTGTTAAATATTTGAATAGCTCTGTTGTTATCATTGATTGATCTTCGATTGGCAGAGTACCCGTGGCTTTTCAACATCGTGAAGTAAACAGAACATACATACACTTTACACATCACTCATAAACGTGGCAAAAACACACTTTTAAACTGTTCAGAACAACTTTCTCTAAACTCTACTATATGTTTCATCAACGCCTTCTGTAACACTATCAATAATCTAAACAAGTTGCGGTCCATCAAAAAGAACCTATTTTATATACTGTATACCAGTAAATCTTTTAAATTGCATCACCTAGAATACTACATATATTGCAAATAAATTTCCGTGCCTGCCTAAAAACCACAGACACCTTAGGGCTTGGCAAGTGAAGGAGCTTTCAGCGTTGAAGAAAAATCGCACAAGAGAGATCGACACAGATAGTCTTACAGCGACCACATGTAAAAATACGGAACATTGTTGCAGAATGACGATCGGAAGCAGACGGATGAATGAACAACGATACACCACATGATGAGTCTGCACCACCCCGGTACTTGATACTACATCTACTATACTTCTGGCGCCATCGTCAACAACCAAGTCTAAAGATGAGCCATTTCTAAATTAATGGAAGGAAGGTTATACGGTCAACAAGGAACTAAATACAAGATATGTTCTCGAACAATGCACTTAGGAATAGTAACGGGGAAGTGCAAAATCTCACGCAAATCAATTCGATAAAATCACAAGAACATTTTTTTTTCACAAGCAGCGATGGGCCAGGCAGTCAAAATTACCATAGTAAGAGTATTGAGTCACTGGTTAATAGGAGTCTGTTAACATGCACCCTTTCGATTAGTAGATACAGGATTACCAGAGCAAAGAGACGATGTTTCTGCGATACACATTTCAAAGCAGAAATAGCACAGTCTGAGTGAGCAGTCAGCACAGGTCCCGGTAATCCTTCAGCCTTGTAGTTTTGTCGCGTGATGAAAAGCATTACCGGCACAGTTCGGTAGCGCGAAATTTTCTTGGAGGGTCTAAAACATATCGTACACAACAAGTATTACACAAGAACTGTTCGTTTCACACCTTCAAACAAAAAGGCTTCTGATGGAACGGAATTGTTCAAAAGAGGTTTGGGTTCGCTCAAATCAATAACTCGAACTTGATCGAATTCTCGCAAAATTTTTGACCGTTGCTTCTCCTACCCATGACAGCCATTTTAAGAAAATACATCAAGTACAGAGAGTTTTTAGCTCTCTCTCGCCCTCCTTAGGGTCTACCATAACGTCGTGCTCCAGCCTCACGGCCCAAAGTTTTCGTGAAACGTTAGCTTGCGAAGGTATTTATTTAAATCGTGTTTAATCTCCCACTGCAGGCATTTCCCAAAAGTTCGCGACTCCAGGCTACCTCGCCACCCACCATCGATCACATACGAGAGCAGCAGCTGCGCCATTAGCAGACACTAGAATGCCGTATAAATCAGCTCTGGATGCGCACACGATCTTCATGTGACGCTATTTTGCGGAATAACTGCAGACATTATAATATCTTTTGTTCTTTCTTGAATCTCCGATCGGAACCTCGCCTGCTTTGAACTGACAGCAAGCTGTTTTTGTACAAATTGCCACATCTTGGTCTTTTTCTTCGAACTCGAGTTGAACGGAACGCAGGTCGTACTCTACTTATCCTACCAACCATTGCTCAATTCGCAACTGTTTTGAAAAGGCCAGAGTAACACAGTCCAGAGCACATCGTATTTTAAACTTTATCTAACTTTCATTTTTAAGAAAGAATTAGGGCAATAATTAATGAGCAGAATGAGGAACAGCGCAATACACATGATTAGTTTATCAGTATTAAATTCATGCAGAATCATCGGGGATATTGGAAACTTTAGCGACCCATGCAAGTAACGATATCTATGCAGTTACAACTCGTCGCCTTTTGTCATCAGGATATTAATATTTATATAAAATCAGGGAGGCAAGCATGCTACTCCAATCTACAGCTCTGCTTACTCAAAAAATATTTTTTGCATCAAAGCTAGCTAACGGGCACTACACTCCTGGAAGATTTAGATGAACTGCTTAAAGAGAAACTAGCGTTCACTTGAAGAGTAAAATTGACAACAACACGGCTAACATCAAAGCAATCAATCCCTCTAGATGTCTACATCTACGAACAATTTCGAAACGGTTTCGGTTTCAAACATGACATTCGAGATTTCGTAGCTCAATAGTTTCTTTGTAATTTGATGCGCTCTGATTTCCGACACGCAAGAACCGAGATCTTCGCGTGACACGACCGGGTAGGTCATGTTTGATTTGCAGCGCAGTATTTCGTACTTTCTTTAAATGGTCTATGGTCGAGTTTCCTCGAGATCTCAATAATAATGAAGTGGCCGCTGTGGAAGACAGTGAGTGAGAAGCAAAGTTGCGCAATATGCTCTGATGTCAAAAGGAGAAGGCCAAGCGAAATAAAACGATCGCGTCAAATAATCTCGCATTAGCTTCTGGAAAATCACTCCCTTAAGCGATTACGTTTCTTCGCGCACTGCGAGCGAATATGTGAGAACCATATAACCTACTTATAAAAAGTACGAGTACGAGTTCATTAAAGAAAAACATTTTGATCATGAAGTACGTTATACTGCTGTGTTGACAGATTTAAAAAAACAACTAGCATGCAAAATGAAGAAAAGGGAAAATTAAAAAAAATAACTTCATCAAAAGTATATTTCTCGACGTACCCACGCCCCTCGCACTCGTCACAAAATCAACACAGGAAAAAATTAAGAAAACTGTAATGGAAGAACTCGCAGTAGAGAAAAAAAACAGCAATATGTGCTATTTCTATTTTATTTCTCAGAATCCAAAACGACGGAAGTGAACACAAAGTCTAACGAGTATGCAATCCATGGCCAAAAACTGAAGACAACGCTAGGCAAATGAAGCTTTACTATGCAGGAGAGGTACAACAAACACACGCAAACCAAGAGCCCACGACCCAAATTCGCAAAAATGGAAACTTCCACTCAACTAGTAAAAAAAGTTCCACAAAAATGAGAAACGTAGTTAGAAATAAAAAAAATGGAACTGTTCTCCTTTGAAATACGACCCAACAAGATAACATATATTTTCGCCATGGTGCGTTACACGACAATTTTGCGAGCTGCAGAGGAAACGTGTTATAAAATAAACTTGGTTATCTCAGAATCATTCAAGACGGTTTCGAACAACTTTACATTTTAGAATAGCGAGGATCAAAATTTCGATTTTTAAATAATTTCAGAAGCAAAATAATTGTATAATCAAACAAGGAGTACATAAAGAAATCCAGACACAACACAGCAGCAAAACAGACCTCAATAACAAAACACTAATTTCGCATGAAATGCGCAAAAAAAACTGATTAGATTATTCGTTAGTTTAAGCTTCCCTATCCGCAACAAATGCGACCCAAAGAGAGGAAGAAGGAAGGCATCACTTAGTATGGAGTTTAGGGAACGCGGAATCAATGCAGAAAGGTCATAGAAACAGTAAGATGAGAAAGAAGGTTATGAAACAAGTACTAAGCAGCAGAAGAAAATGGTAGGTGCTGAAAAACAGGACAGCAGTGAACCGAAAAAAAATGGTCCTTAACTGAACAAAAACATTTTATTTCAACAAAAAGACGGCCTCTCAGCTCGGGCTCTCACATTTTCCCCCTGGGAGTGCCAATTCCCATAGATCCTAAAAATGAAGATCGAGAAAACGAATGAACTCTTGGAACACACAGAGGCAGGGCGACTCAAATGAAGTTATAGCGTAAAAGCAGTAACAAATACTCCTTTCCAAAAATATAGATATTACAGATGATGGCGATGATGGTAACACATGAAATAATAGGCGGGATATTCACAAATAATTTACAGATGTTTATCATACAAAAATAACTAATACAAATGTACACAGAACGGAATGATTTTGATTCGAACTACGATCACCGGCCTTAAATTAGGAGTAAGCACTGGCATAGAAAGTGGACTACAAGGTACCGTAACACCTGACTCGATCTAACTAGCGATTGCGCATGAATAACATAACACGAGGTCAGATCCACAGCATACGGGTATGATCGACCCTCAGTACTGACAGTTTCAGTCCACACTCAAACTATAAAATACTCAGTATTATGCACCTGACATTGTCGCACGCAAAGGTAAACCACATCATCGAAGCTCAAGGACAATGACTAAATTTATGATTGGTCATGTCTCCAGAAATACAATAAGTACATCCAGGAATCAACATTAAAGAGCACGCCAGAAGCACAAGGAAAACATTGCAACGCTGCAACAAAGTAGTACTACTGAAATCGCAGGCCACCCATGAGTAACAGCACCGTCAACACAGACACAATTTCGCCAACCTGAGAGTAACATAGCAGATGAACTATTTTGCCCACGATCCCAAATTGCACTCCACTCTTAATTTTGTCAAGTAAATTGTGGAATCCATGAACCATGTAGTAGAATTGCTGACCTAGAGCACTCGCAAATTATATATTGTTACTAGCCGCTCTACTCGTTATTCCTCGCGAATGTTATCATAAAAATTTGTAGATTTAGCCCAGGAGTTTACATCATTATGTCCGACAAGAGCGGCATGGTAGGAGCGTTTGCTCAGAGTAAGGTAGATACGTCAGGTAATACTGCGCAATGCTGTCTTAACTACCTTTAATGAAACCTCCACACAAGCACCGTGAGCATCAACAGGCCAGTATACGCACGCCTCCACAGCTATACCTGAACATGTACACCATGACTTTCGCTTAAATAAGGCGCTCTAGTAACAAACGTAAACTCTAATTACTTCACATGAACAAGGAGTATTAGCTAGTACAAGTCTTCCAGCAGCACTGTAAAAATCTGTCTCAGTAAACCGCAGCACAAAGTATCAAAATCGTCAATTAACACCTAAATGATACATCTCTGAAAATATGTACAGTTAACGTTTGCTATCTGTACAAATAAGTAAATAATAGAATTAAAATATATTCCTTTGGAATAAATGCTTTGAATTCATGCAACGCATAGGTTACGAAGATGAGTGTTGAACTATTAGTACAGAAAAATTTATTTAAGATCCTCAAAAAGGAGGGAACAACATAAGGACTTAAGCACAGTAGAGAACGCGCCACCCAATTCTTTTCTTTTGGAAGCCCTCTCTTTCTTCTTATGAGAACACAAAAAGGATGTGCTGCAGCACGCTAACACACATGACCATGAAGAATTTATCAAGATTTCAAATTGCACTGATACGCAGCAACGGATAGTCTAGAAGCTATAATTCATTTTTTTTCTCTCCACTCTTTCAGGTCTTCAACAGAACAACAAATTGAGAATGAGTTACGGCAAAGACAAGCAGCGAGCAATTATGTGAGCATTGCGCCAGGCAAACGAGTACACGCGCAGACGGTGCCTCTTCTTCGACCGCTACGTGAAAACGTGCTGGCTGGCATAGCATTGTCTGCTATCTCAGACAATACTATGGTCGTCTCAGAGCAAAAGCAGTGAGCTGTCAGTTGTAGCGAAGAATCAACTTAGAAGTCCATAAGTTCAGTTTTCGTTTCATTTGAATTTACTGACAAAATGGAAAATATTCATGGACTTAAATTCACTTTAATTGTCAAGTGTTATAGGTCGAATCAATTCACGACGAAGTCGGCTGTTTAAAGTTAGGTGGGCTGGCTCATCACGCATAGCTGGATTTTTAAAAGAAACCAAGTTTTGAATGACTAATTTCGAAACAAGAAAACGAATGAAGTCCCCTTTCTATGAGAACATTTAAAACATTAAAGACATAATTTAATTTCACAGTCAGTTACTGTTAGCGCCAAAGTGAGAAGCTACGACTGATACAAGAATCCCATTCAGAGAAGTTAGGGATAAGAGCAATAGCCGTAATTTGGCAACCTGTCAGCGTTATAATCTACGAAGCTCAGCGCCTCAGATCAGGTACTGACCCATAAACTATAAATAGAATCTATTTAATAACTATTTTCAGACAATGGGATTTTTAAAAACAACTCGCGTTCAGTTACGCAACATAAATCAAAATAATTGAACGGTAAGTTTGAGATGAGAATTTCAAGAAGAAGTCTTGGGAGCAGCGGCAGCGGAGAGAGCTAAAGCGCGCTGCAGATCTGCATTTTCTCGTTCTTCTCTCATCCTGCGTTCCTCCTCCAACCTCATGCTCTCCCTCGCGGCCCAGCTCAGTTGCTCGGTTTCAGACAGAGCTCCACCGGAGCTGCGTGTCGAGATGCTGGAGGAGGACCTGCAGCTAGACAACGCCGCACATCCGCTGCTAGCAAACGGACTCGTGTTCTTGCTCTCGAAAGGTTGACTAGACAAAGTTGCACTACCGAAGTCCGCCGTGAAGGAAGAAGAAAAATCAGTCGACGCTCGGTTTTGAGTGCCTCCATTTGAGCCAAAGCTGCTATTAAAGTCTACTGAACTACTAAATGCATTACTAAATTCAAGCTTCGAGTTATTAGCCGCAGAAGTGAAACCAAAGCTGTCAGTTGTGCCCGCTTTTGATGAGGAAGACGGACCGAAGTTTTCGTTGATTAAATCTTCATTGCTGATCCACGTGGTCTTTTTAGGAGAAGAGCCCAAAGAAGCGAGGGGATCGAACGTTTTCAAGTCAAAGAAAGGTTCCGCCATAGCAGTTTTAGATCTCACAGGCTGACTCGACAAACCGGCAACAGGGTCAGCAAGAACCGACTTGGACCTACCGATAGCGCAGCCTGCTGAACTCTCGTCTCCGCCAAGCGCAAGTCCAGAGAATAATTTGCTCACGTCCTTCGCTGCAAACGGTTCAGTTCTTGATTTTTCAACTTCCGGCTCTATGACATTTTTGTTGGCATCAAAAGACACATTGAAAGGATCGTCTTTCTTAACAGGGTCACTGCTGTTGGCATTCCCGCTTTCCACGCCGCTGTCTGTCATGAAAGGGTCAGGCTCATCGTCCCAAGAGAACTTATCATCCTCTTTAATTACAACGTCTTTGAAAGGATCGACCACACCGAAGGGATCTTCCGAAGGAGTCACAGCCCCCAAGTCACTGTCTCCACTGTCGCCAAAACCAGCACCGAAGTCATTATACGCAAATGAACTATCTTTTGCACTGAAAGATTTGGCAGTATTGTTTGATGAGATGTCTTTGGTGAAACCGCCACTACCAAATACTGAATCAGCACTACTAAAGTTATCAGCAAAAGCATCTTTCGAAACGAAAGGAGAAGACAGAGCAGCGTACTTGTCCACCTCTTTAGCACCTTTAGAAGAAAAGTCATCTAACCAAGGCGAAGGACTAGACGTTGACTTCACGCCAGCCACAGACCCGTTGGGCCACAGAGGAGTCCCGAAAGGATCCAGTTTACCGTCATCAAGTCTAGACAGCTTGTCGTTACCAAAAGCATCGAAAGCGTTAGTGGACGCCGCACTGCCCCATGGAGAAGACGAGTCGTCATCGTCGAATGTAGTCTTGAATGCCCGAGTGGTGGTAGATGTTGACTTGCTCTTGGAGGAACCAGAGGAGCTGACAGATGATGACTGCAAACGGCCGCCTCGAGATCCACTCGGTGACAACTACGGGAAAAGTAAGCAGTGGAGGAGTGTGTAACTGGTAAGACGTTAGTGCTACTGCTCAGCCCGCAGCCCAATAACAGAGAAGCCAAAAAATTACTCAAGTTAACGTAGATACGTGAAATGTTAGAATATGGTAATTTTAATAAAGATGTACAATAATGCATTAAGAGGTGGAATTCAATTGTTGGAGATTGAACAATTGTCAAAATATTAACATGGGATATGCATAAGATACGTTTATTATGAAATAAATTAGGGCGAAAATTTTAGGAAGAAAACTCAAAATTCAAGTCGAACGTTCAAAGAATTTAAAAAGTGAACATTTTCCACAATTTTATCAAGATCATAAAACAAATCAAATGATATTAAACATGAATGATGAATAGAAAGAAATAAAATAATGTATTCTTAAAGAAAGGCATAATAACGGAATCAAAGTACAACGAAAGGAAAAGAAACAGATGAATGTAAGATTGGAAAAGCGTTGGGAAATGGGTAAACGCAATGAAATGAGAGTAAATGTTCAGTTGAAAGAGATATTGAAAGAAACATCGAACAGAAAGAAAACGACCACAAGATTGTTCAGCAGCCAAACCAATGAGGATAAAACGTTGGTAAAATAGCACGTTGGAGGCAGGCAAGGGGTGCGATTAGTGGTGACGGAGTGGTTAGCGATGATGGAAGTCCACGACAGCGTAGGAGAGAGGGAGAAAAAGATACCGTGATTACGATGGTTGATTTCACACAAGGAAAACACGCTTGGACTAGGTAAAAGGCAAACCCATAAATTAGGTCTGAAAACTTTTGTTACTATCAGATTAGTTCATGACTCCCTACCTATATCAAACGCGGTCTCAAAGAGACCAAGAGAAAAGATCAATTATTTTGGAACACAGAAAACGGGAATTTACGCACAAAGTAAGTTCCCACACAGGATACCCTGCGCATAAAACAACGATTTAGGAAAGAAGAGGCAAAAAAAAATGCATGAAAAGGGAAACATGCTAAGAATACACGGAAGGTAGAAGTCCCGAAGGTCTACCTGTAGCCGAGGTAACATAACAAGATCACCGCTGGAGGCGGCAGTCCTCGGGATACAGAACCATAACTGACCTATACCAATCGCCTATCCTACGCCCCACGAGAGGTCACGTCTCAGGTAAAACGACTTCGAATTTATTTGTAGATTCTGCTGAAACCGAACTCTTCTTACTGGTTTGAGCTTCAGTTCAGAGAACGCGACACTGAGGCAAACGCTTCACAAACCGTCCTACGCGCTGGACGGAGTAATTCAGACTATGTCATGGAGCTAGAAATCCAGCCTCGGAATAATTTATAAAATTAACTTGATGAGGAAAAGCATTCGCAACTGAAAAAAAGACAACCATATTGAAAAGGTCTTAACTAACGAAAACAAGCAAGCACTGTTAAGGACTGGAGCTCGAGAAACGTTCGATAAAGACATCAAGTCTAAAATTTGCCACCTCTTCAAATTGTGTACCAGCGCTGCATTGGTAGTATAACCCATCCCATTAACAAAAGCTGAAGCGCCACTCCAAATAGAAAGATTACCGTTTCATTGAAAAAATTTTAAAATAGTTTATGAAAGAAGACTTCAAACTTTTATAAAAATGAGGGCATGTATATGGTCATCAGGAAAGGGGCAATGAGACTAAGATGGTTCGGCCAACGAAGAAGAGAATTCAATTCTAAATTTAGTTGCAGGGCAGACACTCAAAGAGACAGTATAGATGAAGTACTACAAAAATTTATTTTTGCACCTCTGAAGAAACTGCAATGATTCACGTGCGTCACAAAGAAATATAGAATATGGATCACACTGAAGTTAAAAACCATTACCTTACATTTATAATTTATTCCCGCAAACCTATGTTTACCACAAATCCAGTTAGGAATTGGCAATTTTCGATCGGTTCCTTCCAGCCAAAAAGCTACTAAGATTAACAAAATACAGCAAAATGTGAAAGGAAACTAACATGAACTCAAAACCAATTTTCACTCTAATATCTCAACGATCCACACAGCTCATTGACACCAGTGGCTCAGTAAGTTTCCAGCCGTTATCATACTTTATCCCTCAATCATTCAAGTTCAACCACAGTTATTCTTGTCTTAACACAAAATGTAAGGTAACCACAACAAATTACATGAGGTAGTTCGCAAAACGACTGAAGCAAACGGTGCAAAAAAGACGCCTCACCTTGCTATCAAAATCAGCGAAATTAGCAAACTCAGCAAAGCCGCCGCCTGAGTCGTTGCTCATTTTACCGGAGTCTCCCCATGCGTCGTCGGTGGGGTTATTGTTGGAGTTGACGGGGGTCGGAGTGATCTTAGGGGGTGGGGGGTGTGCGGGGCCCTTCTTGGGAGGGGCGGGTCTGGGCGGGGGCTGCTTGCCCTTCTTAGGAGGCAGCGCAGGGGAAGGAGACTCGGGTCTTGGAGGAGGTCCGGACGACACCGCCAGATTGTTTTCAGTCTGGAATTTTATTCAAATTAGCCAACTATACCATTAAATAAATTCAAGACTATTTGTAATGCGCTAGATATTGAAAGTCAAATACTTTCAACATTCCGATTGAAAACAGTAAAAAAAGGTGAATGAAATACATATCACGCTAATGTTGGTGCAAACCTGCCGCACTTTTCCCACCATATTGCAATGGAAAAATGCACAGAAACAAGGCAGAAACGAAAGTAATCTAACCTACATGAGAACAAGCCTGTTGGTGATCTGACAAAAGAAAGAAATTCAAAAATTGAAGCACAGCTAGCAAAATACGTTAAACCGGTACAGATGTGAAACAGTAACCCCTCGTAACTTAGAAGTAGTGCACCTAATGCAAATGAGTCCCACAAACTATTTTAGCTTGCTTAACAAATCCTACTCTCATTTGGTGCTAAGTACACACAGCGTTGAATCGAAATTGGTAGGAAATCATCAAAGGTTTGAGTTCTAGGAGCGAAAGATGACGCGTGAGATCACCAGTGTACACCCGGGAAGGGACAGCCAAAGACTAACACCGAAGCGACGCACCTTAGCTTCGTTGGCTTGAGAATTAGCGAAGGCATCACCGCCAAAGGGATCGTTTGGAGCTGGAGAAGGCGCAGGCTGCGAGGATTTTTGATCCCAAGACGAAAATGGATCGTTCTGATGAAAGAATGAGCAAGTGTACAGGCTAGAATGTAGCAACTGTCTGAACAAATATAGCAAGTAAGAAAATGACTTGTTGCATAACTAGTCAACTACCTGCATCCTATACATAGGAAAGCAAGTAAATATCCATGTAAAAAGTAGAGTAAGATCAATCTTTTCATGCTGCTCATTTGTAAAAAAAAAGTTTAACAACTAGGAAAACACAACTTGTAACCGCAATAAGTGGAGATTCCTTGCTCGAATTTACTGTAATGTCTAATTATTATCATTTTCCTTTACATTATTCTTACAATTTAACCCCCATAAACGATTCAGTAACGATTCAACGGCAAAACTCATAATTGCTACTATATAAGTAAGGAAGTTGATCAAAGTAGCAAGAGTGGAAGGGGATTAGCGAACTTGAAGTTGATAGCTAGGGCTACAAAGCGTGGGTTCCAACTCCCGAACTACTTCTAATTCAAGTAAAGTGAAAACCCCACCGTGAGAAGAAATACATTCTAAAAATGTATCGATTGTACAACAGCAGTTAAGTGTGGAAACAAATGCATTCACTAACATACATACAAATCGATCCCTCATAGTGTAAGGGTACTAACATGGCCCGCGTTGCCGCCGAATGCTGACGCGAAGGGATCATGGCCGCCGACGAAGGATGTGTCCTTCGCCTTCGAAGCCGCTGTCACATCTGCAACATCGGTTAATGTGATAGAAGAAGAGAAATCAGAAATCTGTGGAAAAACCTCAATTAAAGCAAGTATCGAGGGTCAAATTTAAATTGATCAAGAGCTATTCTTGTATTAAAGAAACTGAACACGCGTATAAATTTATTCGAGAGGAAAAATACTCTATGGTTAATGGATGAAACGTGAAAGATCAAATTTTCCAAATTGAAGCACAAATGAGACACGAAAATTTAATGTGATACTCGGCAGCTTTTCTTTAGTGTAGTACGGCCATCCTTTTAAATTGCAGGTCTGCAGCAGGACAATCATCGACATTTCCTGCTGTAACAGGACAAGAAATTAGGTCTTTCCTAACACTGAACGCTTAATACAGCCCTTTTTGACCACTCGAAGGCGAGCAATAGGCATCAAAGTTAGTCATTAAGAGAAGAACAGAGCGCTGAGGAGCAGCTCAATGGAATTTTGTTTTCATCGAGCTCACGCAATTCACTAAATTGTGATGTGATGGAGAACCGCAGAGCGAGGCGAGCTCTATACCACGCTGATATTTCAATTCTCTAATGGGAGAAGAGCAAATGAAATCTATCTGTAAAATGCGCCACTTTTATGCTCAAAATGTCCAGATTTTTGGAATATACCACCTGTGTGATCACACGAGGCTCATCTGCAGCCCCAATCCATATAGGAAGCATGAAGCTCTGTCAGGAGATTGTGCATTATCTCGTATTTCTCATTTATTAATATTTCCATAACAGAAATTTCATTTCATTTATTAAATGAAGAAATTTCATTTATTAATATTTCAATTGGGTCGTTTGCTTGATGTGCATGTGTTCCGTGGTGAGATGAATGGGATATCGGACCATTACTTGGTCGAAGGAAAGTTGAGAGTAAGTGGAGTGTGGGGAGGTGTGAAATGGGGGAGTGGGAGTGAGGTGTTAAATGTAAGCAAGTTGCATTATTCTGAGGGTGAGTGTATCAGGAGAAGATGAAAGTCGAGTATGAGAGGGTGAAGGTAAGTGAGGTTGGTAAAGTGGAAGGGGAGTGGAAGGGGAATGGAAGTTGTTTAAAGATGCGGTGGAGAAATGTGCGAGGGAAGTGTGTGGGGTAAGGAAGGTTGGAGGGGGGATTAGAAAGGGAAGTGAATGGTGGAACGGAGAAGTGGGAGCGGCTGTGAAAAGAAAGCGGGGGGCGTTCGAAAGGTGGTTGCAAAGGGGCAGCCAGCAAAATTTCGAAGAAGAGTATAAGGAGAGAAAGAAGGAAGTACAAAGAATGGTAAGGAGAGCAAAGAGGGAGGCGGATGAGGAGTGGGGAAGGAAGTTGGGAGGGGACTTCATGGAGAGAAGGAAGGTTTTCTGGAAGGAAGTGAAGAGAATTAGGAAAGGACAGGTTTGAGAGTGAGCCAAGAGTGAAGGATGCCAATGGTAGGTTGCTAGTGGAGGGTGGTGATGTGAGGAGGAGATGGGCGGAGTATTTTGAGGAACTGCTGAATGTGAAGGATGAGAGGGTTGCGAGAGTGGTAGCTTTGGAAGTGATGTTAAAATGCCTGTGTTTGGTGGAAGTGAAAGGTGCGTTGGATGTGATGAAAAATGGGAAAGCTCCAGGTATGGATGGCTGCACGATTGAATGTCTAAAGAAAAAAGGAAATGTAGCGGTAGAATGGTTGGTACGTTTATTTATTGCGTGTTTCGAGGCTAGTAAAGTGCCGGTGGATTGGAGTAGCGCGTGTGTAGTTCCGTTGTAAGGGGAAAGGTGACAGGTATGAGTGCAGTTATTCTAGGGGTATAAGTCTACTGAGTGTCGTTGGGAAGCTGTATGGAAGAGTTTTAATTGGAAGAGTGAGAGTGATGACGGATCGTGTGCTTGCTGAAGAACAATGTGGTTTTAGAAGCGGTAGAGGTTGTGTGGATCAAATGTTTGCTGTGAGGCAGGTAAATGAGAAATACTTAGCAAAAGGTAAAGATGTATATCGGGCATTTATGGATCTAGAGAAGGCGTGTGACAGAGTGGACCGTGAGGCTCTATGGCAAGTTGTAAGCTTGTATGGAGTGGGTGGGAGACTGTTGAATGCGATCAAGAGTTTCTACGTTGATAGCAGAGCATGTGTGAGAGTGGAGAATGAGGTGAGTGAGTGATTCCCAGTTGTGACAGGTGAGACAGGGTTGTGTGATGTCGCCGTGGTTGTTTAATTTGTTTATGGATGGTGTGGTGAGAGAAGTGAATGCCAGAATGTTGGGAAAAGGTGCGCAGTTGGTGGGACAAAATGGTATGTATTGGGAAGTGTGTCAGCTGTTGTTTGCAGATGATAGAGCGCTTGTGGCTGATTCAGAGGAAAAACTGAGGAGACTGGTTGCAGAGTTTGGTAGAGTGTGCGAAAGGCGTAAATTGAGGGTAAATGTGAATAAAAGTAAGGTGATGAGATGTTCAAGAGGTGGAGTGTTTGAAACTTTGAATGTGAGGATGAATGGTGAAGTGTTAGAGGAGGTGGAACATTTTAGGTACCTCGGGTCGGATGTGGCTGTTATTGATAGTATGGAAGTAGAAGTGAGGCATCGAGTGAGTGAAGGCTGTAAGACATTGGGTGCAATGAGGAAAGTGTTTGAATGCAGGAGTTTGAGTATGATTACTAAGAGGGGACTGTATTAAAGCTTGATCGTGCCATTTTTGTTGTATGGAGCAGAGTCCTGGGGGTTGAGAGCAGCTGAGAGGAGGAAGTTGGATGTGTTTGAGATGAAGTGTTTGAGGAGCATGTATGGAGTAACAAGAAGAGATAGGATCAGGAATGAGTTGGTTAGGGGGCAGACGGGTGTTATCAAAAAGTTGAGCAGGCGAGTGGATGAATGAGTGCTTGGATGGTTTGGGCATGTTGAAAGAATGATGAGCGGCTGGTGAAAAATATTTATACGTCAGAAGTGAGTGGTTTTAGAGCGCGAGGTAGACCACGGATGAATTGGATGAATGGGGTGAAACGTGCTTTGTATGAGAGGGGTCTGACTGTGGACGTGGCGAGAGGGATGAATGCGGACAGAAGTGAGTGGTGGCAGTGTGTAAGAAGGTAATTTTATTTTTGACGCGGTACGGGAAGTTGCCCGCGTGTGATGGGGTTGACCTGTCCTGTGCGGGGGGAGGTTCTGCACTCAATGATGCAGTTGGGGTAAACCAGCTATGGCTGTCGGGCCTGACTGTTGAAGGTGGTTGTGCTGGGCTGCTGCTGATCCTGGCAGTCTGGAGCGGCCAGTGCTGCCTCTCTGGCCTCCTAGTGCTAAGAGTGATGATTGTGGGCTGCTGTCGGCTACCCTCCCATAGGGAGGAGAAGCCTGGTATATGTATGTATGTCAATAACAAATAAGACAACAAATTCTGCCCGCCAGATAAGTGCAAGAAAGTCCACAGAAGAGCTTAACTGATAAGCTAGACATTATGGAAGTACAAATGGAAAGAATAAGCGTACACAAGAGGTATGTAAGGAAATGAGCGCCTCACCGTTGTGCTCTGGCCCCCCGATGCCGTTCTGCTGCGGCTCGCTGAGCACCGGCGACTCCTGCGCATGAAGGCCCAATCAACACACGCCCAACACATATGAAACATTTCACAATCACATTTCTACTTTACTGTAGACGAATGATTCGCGTGCACGAAAAAGAAAGATAGAATAATGGAACACACTGAAGAAGTTACAAACCATTACCTTACATTGGTAATTTATTCCAACATGCTTAAGCGCTCACTTGTCTGGGATACTACTCGGTCAATAGTCAAAAAAGTAGTTTCTGATCACCATCACGTCTACGTATTATACAGGGTGTTTCAAAAATACACGGCATAATTTCAGGTATGTATTTCCCACATGTAGACAATCAAAATAGTTCATTACAACATATGTCCGGAAATGCTTCATTTCCGAGTTATGGCCTTCACAACATTGAAATTCACCGGAACGTTTTTCTTTCCGCAGGTCGTTGCCATTACAGAAGATGTTCAAAATGACCACCTCCTGCTTGAATACAGACCTCACATCGATGTCTCATTGACCTGCGAACACGATCCCACACTCCAGGAATGTTGCGTATGTCCTCAGAGCGTGCCACAATTCGATTCCGAAGGGATTCCAAATCAGGCACCGGAGACGAATAAACCAATGATTTTAAATGGCCCCACAAGTAGAAATCGAGAGGGTTCAGATCAGGTGAGCGTGGAGGCCAAGCAATTGGGCCACCTCTACCTATCCATCGATCAGGAAATCTTCGATCCAAGTACCGGCGAGCCGTACGACTGAAGTGTGCAGGAGCGCCGTCATGCAAGAAGTGAGCGTGCTGACGAGCGATCAGTGGAGTGTCGTCATAAACATCAGGTATGATGTTTTCCAGGAAGTTTGTGTACGCCTGCCCCGTAAGTCTGTTTACAAGTACATGGGGTCCAACTAACCGATCACCAATGATACCGGCCCACATGTTGAGGGAGAACCGCACCTGGTGATGAGATACAACAGTTGCATTTGGGTTTTCATACGCCCATACATGCTGATTGTGGAGATTTGTTATGCCATCTCGTGTGAACTGTGCTTCATCTGTAAATAATACTAAGGCAGGAAAGTTCGGATTTGCAGCACATTGCTGCAAGAACCACTGACAGTACCTAACTCGTGCAGGGTAATCTGCTGGTGACAGCGCCTGTACACGTTGCAAATGGTAAGGATACAATTGATACTCTTTCAGCAGTCTCCAGACAGTCGTATGGGGAACATTCACTTGCAACGCTAACCTTCGTGTGCTGATAGAAGGAGTTCTGTTCACAATCTCCAGAATCTCCTCCTGTTCTTCTGGAGTTGTAGATCTTGGTCGTCCCCTTCCCAATCCAGGAGAGTCAAATTTTCCATACTCGCACAGACGCTGATGGAGACTTACAAATGTCTTCCGATCTGGACATTGTCGCTGTGGGTACCTCTCCTGGTACAAACGACGAGCCAGCGCAGCATTGCCGTCTGCCTTACCGTAGATCAAGTGCATCTCTGCCAGCTCCTGATTTGTGTACATGACACACAGTCGAACGCCAAACACAACACTGAATTTAACCTTCGCCTAGGAATGATCTGTCAGAGTGCCCTCTTAATGTGTCCTTTGACGGCAACGACCTGCGGAAAGAAAAACGTTCCGGTGAATTTCAATGTTGTGAAGGCCATAACTCGGAAATGAAGCATTTCCGGACATATGTTGTAATGAACTATTTTGATTGTCTACATGTGGGAAATACATACCTGAAATTATGCCGTGTATTTTTGAAACACCCTGTATATAAAAGGCTAAATCATTGATACTATATACATTTGAAATTCGAAAGAGAATTAAATTTAAATGAAGTACTTGAAATTACCTTACTAGATACAAGTTTCCTCCTCAGGCAGCCCACGCACTGAGGCGATGCGATAGTTGAGACGGCGCACGGAAACCGAGCTCATCAAGCGCATGCGACGCCTTGAATCAGTACCGCCCATTGAAGCAACTCGTATTGCATGAGAGCCCAATAAACATTTTGCATCTGGGAGCAGCTCAAGCCCTGCTTTCCAGCGCTCAACTGCTAATGAGCTGCGAAGCGTGAAATTTTATGTATACAAATTCTAGTGACCGTGTTGCTCTGCTCTGTAATGCCCATTTGCATAACATATCCTGGAAGTTTCTGCCATTCTACAGCACATCACTTGAATCATCCAGCGCCGATCGTTCCTGAACAAGGCATATCAATTTTTCATTTGTATCCATTTCTGGTTGGGAGGCCAGCACAGAAAAATTAAGCTCGTACTTGATATTCAACTGCCAGACAAGCTCAAGCCTCGAAGTCGTTGGTTAGTGCTAGCTGCAAGCGGTATGGATGCCAAGCAGAGCCATATTTTTTTGTTTCATGTCCCGCAGCATTGCATAGAAAAATCTTACTCATTTCAATTGGCATTTAGGATGACTATTTAATGTCCATTTTAGTTATTTGTGGGTTTTGAAACTTTTAGGAATGTTTTTTTTCTTGCGTTATGGTATAGGTTTCATACCAATTATCCTTAACATATGAGAAAAGCAACTTTATACATTGTCTACCTCACGCTGTCGCTCAAGCATGCATCACTTTCAAGAGAAAAATTTCTTGCGTTCTCATAAATAATTCCCTATTAATTGTTATATTCAACCATACGACATTATGACAACCTACACAGAAGCCAGTGACCATCGCCTCGTCGCACGAAAAATGCAACATGCAGCATTTTGGTGCGACAGACAAATGAGGAGGAATGAAGGCAAGAGTCGCATCGCCTCAGTGGGCGGTTAAGCTAGGCAACACAGTGCTATTCCAACGGTGCTGCAAATGAACCGTGCGAATTCGCGAGGCGTCGCACCAATCGCATCGCATCAGTGGGCGGGCTGCCTAAAGCTGTGGAGCAAATCAGCAAAAAGAGCATGAATTCACTGAAATAACCGAAGAAAACCAAATAGCAAAGATGACACTTGTTCAGAAGGTTTCACGAGAAAGAATTGTGAAACAAAAACCAATATGACGATATTGACCAGCATTGCATTCCCCGGACCAACATTAAAAAATAGGAAGAAGATTTAACCCTTTACCACGCAGATGGACGTCAAAATTGTCTTCTATGAACAACTATGACATTTTATATCTTGTACACGAATTTGTGCTCTAATGTAGTCTTCGAAATTCCCCGCAGAGCAGCAGTTGCCTTCTTACTCGGATAGGGACAACTTGACCCCGATGTCAGTCTAATAACGGTTTGCGTTAGATAATATCATAATCTAGTTCAAGTCAACTTAAGCACAAGAAAGGTGTTCCCACGAGAGGAAGGATGAAGGCACCTTTAGTACAGAATCGAAGTAAAAGTTGCGTCCCACACCCTACGCATAGAAACAAGATTGAAAGATAGCTATGAAACAGACAAGAATTGGAGAAGAAAGTGAATAGAAGAACAACACCAGAGAACCAAAAAAATAAGAATCGTAACAACACAAGAGATAACTATTTTTTTTAAAAAAAGGAAGGTCTATCTAACCTTTAGCTCGAGACCCCAAATCGTGCCCAAGGAGTGTTAATTTCTAGACATACAACAATTGCATCTCCCTGAGAGATGAGATGCCACATTGTCCAAACACCCAAGCAGTTCCCATATGCAGAGCAAATGGAGGGTGAAGGAAACTCGAGGTTTTTTTGTGGTACTCAACACTAGACGGTTGTGAACACTAAGAACAAAACATACGTCAACACCAAGATCAAGACATATTTGTTCCAATAAAAACAACACAAAGTAAAAGGACGACCACAAGACTTCGAAATCTGTAGAGAACGTTCCAAAGGTACGATCTCTTAATGCTAACTTACTTAGTATGAACACATCACAATGCAAGAGAGAAATGACTTCAAGCCAACAGAAAGACTGTAATAACCAACACTTGAGATATGCTTATTTAGGTCTGTCTAACCCAGGACGATTTCAACCCACAAAAATAACGACAGCAGGTAAACAAAACAACACATGGACCACAGTATATTAAGGTGGTTGCGTCACCATGGCCAAAAAATTATACAAAACGAAGAGGTGCATGCAAAGAAAATCATATAGAATAAAATGATTTACAGCTATCAGCTGTTCATAATGGACACGAGCTGCATGAAATTATTAAAACAAATTGTCAGCATCGAAGAAATCAAACACCAAGAAAAGGGAAAATTTTCTGAAGAAACTACTTTGCGTCAAAGAAAAAACTATCATGTTTAAAAATCACGAAAGCAAGGAAATAAAGTAATTTGGATTTCATCTACATTCAGTCAAAGAAAGACACTTTTACAATGAAGTGAATGGAAAAGGTGAGAATCAAGTTTTGATTAGCACTGCACTTTTCAGCAACATTCATCTTCGCTCAAGAGAAAATACCTCAGGGATACAGTGCGTTGCTCTACGGAGGACAGACTGTATGACTGTCAGGGAGGTAATGGGGTGCTGCATGGACGGAAACATCAAGCAATAATTTCGAATAAACAACAAAAATCAGACATCACAGAAATCGTGCCGAGACACATGAGCAAACAATACCAGCAATCCAAGCACGCTCTCACTTTTAGCTTTGTCTCTTTAGTACACAAAAATTTTGATTAAGTTCCCACAAGTCACGAAATTTGAGCAAATGTTACGAAAAACCCTCAACTCCCACCAACAAGTTACGAGAGCACACATTGTGGCTTTGAAAGGAGCATACGAACAACGCGCTTATCTAAGCGTTGATTGAAGACAATGAAGCAGGAGATGCCCGCTACTTTGACGCAGAACACAAGCATTTCGCTCATGTGAGACTGAAAATACCTTTATAATTCTACCGACTCGTATCAAGGCGAGTACAACGAGTGAAATTATCCAGTCAGAAAGGCAGAGCAGATTTATACTACGAAATACAAAGCACACCAGCGCTTATGGCCTCCAGACTCAAAAAACGAACACACGACCAACAAAACAAGGCGGGAAGCTCACCTGCAGTGGCGGGGTGGGCGACATGGTGGGCGTAGGATCAGTGTTATCATAAGCCGGGTCTGTGATGAAGGCCGGGCAGGGATCTCTAAGTGACGTTTCACTGAGCCCTGACGCGTCAGACGCCCGGATAGCGGAGTCGTACTCGTTGAGCGTCTCCGTGAGCTGCAGCTCCACTTCCAAGATGCTGTCCACCTTCTCGCGCAACTGGTGCACAAGTTTAATGAGTAAATTGAATGTAACATCTCACTGTTACTCCAGAGATAAGTGACATGTCAACGTTGCCTTGTCTACACAAGATGTTCTGTATTTTTGGCTGTATCTTCAAAATGTCGCAATGGAAGGAGAATAAATTTCAAGTTAGTTTAACCTACCTCACCACTATAAAATTGTTCCAAAGAGAGGAAGGATGATAGCACCAGAAGTATGGAGTAAAGGAAATGGAAAAATCCTGCACAAAGCGTGTTCCCATACAAGATCCCATGCACGTAGATACAGCAAGTTAGGAAGAAAATTTATGAAACAATAAAAAAAGCCAACGAAGAAAATATTAGGTGCTAAAAACAAAACAGCAGAAAACCGAAATAATATAATTTGTTACAATACAAGAAATCTCTATTTCAACAAAAGAAAGATATACTTAACCTTAAGCAAGGAACCTCACATTTTTCGCCTGGAGGTGCTAAATTCTACAGGTACAATGATCCTATCGCCCTGAGGGGCCAGTAAAATGGGGAAACCTGTTTTCAAACCAAATAAAATAAACAATAGCAGAATAAACTAACAAAAGAAAACTTGAAAACGGTTCGAGTATCCAAGAGAACACAAAATACATCCATCTGGCACGACTGATTGTGAAACAAATGGAAAATAAAACAATATTTTCAAGACTTAGATTACCAACGTTCAAGATTCGATATAAAAGTTATTTAAGCACAACTAAAATGGAGCATCAATGTACCACATAGAAAATTGAAGTAAAATTCAAATGACAAGCGTCAACGCATGTTCAACAACACTCGTTTGAAGATAATCGAATAGATCATTTGGAACAAAACGAAAATACTATAATATTTAAGGAGATCATCCCAGGCCTCTGCCAGGCCCCTGTCGGTCCGGGGGTCATTTCTCATGTTTTTGTTGGAAAAGGACCCTTAGTTGGTGGAATATTCGGTCCTAAAATTTTATGGCGCTACGTACAATAATTCCCCTCCCAGAGGGGTTTGAGGGGACCAAAGTTTTTCATTTTCGACCAATTTTGACCCCATATAAAAAGAGAACAAATGGGAAATGGAAAAAAAGCCCTACTGAGTTTGTTAGAAATGTTCCAAGGATTCTAAAACTGTCTTTGTTTTTGTTCTAGCATCAAAACTCAATGAGGAGATACATTTTAAAATATACATAAAATATACCAAACAACTCATTTTTCGTCCAAAAAAAAAAATAAGGCCTAAATCGAAAAAATAACAGGAGTATAAAAGGTTCACTTTCACATAAGACATATACTGGCCAATTTTCAAACCAATCGGACGAAAAAAGGTCTCAAACCCGGATGATCTCCTCAATACCAAGTATTATTAATATCAGTACAATATTAGGCATTTCTGTAACTCCTTGTTTAATATTTCAAGACCAACAATGCCGACAAGAGCATAAACCAAAACCAACCTTGGTAACTTGGTCATCAGTTTTCTGGTAACAGTGCCCCAGCCGCTCTAGTTTCTTGTTGATCTCGACGATAGTCTGCTCGAGATCTGTCTCCTCCTTCCTGAGGTCGTCCAACTCCCTCTTCTTGCCCAGCACCTCCTGCTCCTGCTCCACCAGGCTCGACTCCTGCTCCTCCACCTGCACTCGCAGCTTCGCCACCTGCAACACACCAGGGTCTGTTTCATGAAGACGTTAGGAACACATGCAATTAGATTCAAACACCTCCTTTAATTTTGGGTGATCTGTAGAATTCACCGACTCAAGACAATTTAGCAAAATATTTATATAGTAATGTCTCCAGATCTGTTCATTATCATACCAAACTGACATGCGCGTTTGTTTCAAGCCCTACTGAATGGTATTTTCAATTGTGCCCAATTCGACACGACCACGAACCCTTTCCAAAATTTCATGCACCATTCTATAACTAGCAAATCACTTTTTATTCTAACATTATCTATAAAAACGTCAGTATTTACTATTTAAATTTGATGTATTGACTTCAGGTACAATGAAAATTCCCTTAACTTGTGTTAATTGAACAGATTACATGGCATTTACATTGAAAAGGTGTAAACCGAGTTTGATTGCACATGATTCAAGTTGTTGATGAGCAACACGCAATAACGAAGCCACTAAATTCATTGAATGTGTGTGCAGATTTCAGAAAAGCAAGACCACCACAAAAAAGGTGCCTCTTGTAAAGCAAGATTACCTGGGTTGTACGACAGATTGACGAACGCAGTTTCAGGGGTGACGTGAAAGTTCCGAACTCGTGAAATTATCCCATACACTTCCTCACCTTAGAACGTCACTATACTGTTGCGGGCTTTCGCTTTTAGTCACACACACTCATGCGAAACCTAAATTTTACGGTCCGAATTTAGTTTCTTTAGTTCTGGTACATTATATAAAATTATTAAGTTGTTTAAGTAACAGAAAACGTCAACATAGGACAAAATACTTCAACAGTTGTTAAAACAATCTTTATATGATACTCAAATGTTTAATAGAAAGCAAAGATTTAAGGAAATTTGTAACCTTCGTTGTTTCAGACCTTGAACGTTTAGAACATTGGCTTTGTAATACAAAGAGGAAGTCTTCTGAAAAAATGCAAACATAACGCGTAAACTAACAAAAACTATAAGGCAAATAAACTTACTGCTCCGCTGACAACTGATAGCAACGTCGAACAAGTTTTGAAAGTGAACGTAGTCGTATATTAATTGTGAAGAAAATTTAGCTTCATCCGCATTTTGTAGCCAGGTAACAGGTTATAGATTCATTCAATTTCATTTTTGAAATTTTCAAGACGACTATTTTTCACACAACAGATGAAAGCAACTACTGAACACATGTTCTGTTCTGTATCATCGTCTGGTTAATAATTGCTTTATAAGCTGTTCCTAGTCATTCGTTTAAATGCAATCAAAATACTCGTGAAAATACCGAGGGCTCGAAAATCACCTAGACATCCACCGGGCCACACACATTCTACGTTTACCTGGAGCTGAACACAAACACAACCTTACTTTGACATGCGCCGAATTGGCGGAAATTTACTACCGAATTTTTCTTTCAAAGTCATTCAAAGTAGCTCCAAAAACCATACTGTCTGCAGGAGTGATTGATTTGACATGAAAATAACTTGGTTACTTCGCCAATTCTTGAAAATTTCTTCACATACAACAAGGATAATATTTGCCGTATCAACACGCCATTCACACAGCAAAAAGAATGAATATAACGAGCTTTGTACAATCTGAGATACATTCAGATACAGCATTTATAGAGAAAATATGCTTATTTATACAAAGTAAGAAAAATGAATTGAAGTAATACAAGAGAATCGTAGAGAAGACGAAAGTGATAGAAATTTTCAGACCGCTCCACCTTCCCTACAAAAGAGCCTAAAAAAAAACGAGCGGAAAAGTTTGGAGATGCCTCTTACCTCTTCTTCTTCGGCGGCGACCTGCAACTTCACCTGGCGGAGCTCCTCCACGGCAATACGTTCCTGAGTTGCCAACGAGCGAGACAGTGAGAAGAGGGAGTGCAGAGCATGCCGCCGCATGGTACAGCGCGCGGCTATGTTGCGAGTGACGGTGCTACAGAGCAAGTAAGCCAATGCAAGGACAAGTGGGGATGAGGTGAACCAAGGGCGATTATTTCCATGCCAACGTACGAAGCACGTACAAGTAGAGTTCAGCTACAGAAATGTGGCTTATACAAATGGGAGGTGTTGTGCTAATATGAGAAAAAAGCGAGCTTAATTATAAGAAAGATGTTTAATACTGAGATGTTATAAAATAACTCATTAAGACTTGAGTTCAGGCGAATCGCACTAAAAAAAAAAATCAACCAGAGCACTGAGCAGCAACAACTAAGGTGCTACTGTAACGTTCTCAGTTAACATAAACTGTGAAACTCGACTCGGAACACCGAGCAAGTGTCCCTGAAAGAAACGAGACGCGTATCCTGCACAGGCTGATTGACCAAAAAAATTGAATTCATGCATGGAAGTGACTGAAGCGAAAGGGGTGATGTAGCCCAGACGATCAAAGTTCAGGGCACACGAAGGTAGGTTAGAAAACTGAAGCAATGAAGTTGAAAATTGCGCTCAGTAAATAAGGTACAAAATTACCGAATGATTAAAATTTAGGAAGCTGTAACCAAAAATACATAAGCTCATTTCTCAAATTTCTCTCAACGCATTTCAAGAACTCATTCATTTGAAGTGTAAGCATTGTGAATCACGCTAAATTATGAGCTGGTAATACCTTCCAACACCAACAGAAGAACAGATAGTTATATGACAAGTTACTGTAACGCTCACCGGAACATACAATATCGCTCATGACCTAATTCCTGTCGTTCCATACTTCAAAATACTACACACTCGTATAACACTGATACACTCACGCAACTGAAAAGTAAAAGCAATAATGAGGCTACACAACGTAGAGCCCAAAATACTGTGAAAAAGCTGTGCAGCATTTGGCCCTATAGCTCAAGTCTTTGTCTAGTACAGCCTTGGCAGAATGTTCAAGATGGAATATTTCATCTTCGTTCAAAATAAATTAAAAAATCAGCACACAACATAGCAACGGGGCTATTGATCTAATACATTACAGCCAACTCATTTAAATATAGAAACTAAACGAGCAAATAAAAAACTACTTATAAACTCTATAGTACAAAAATGAGTCAGAATATCAGTCAGTGAATGAAGTACACTGCACAGCTAAAAAGGTAAACAACGAAAACGTGGCTAAGCTAAGAAATACATAAAAATGACCCATTAATCTATTTCATGGCTTGCTAAAGGTGCAAAAGAGGAATCTGCCGAGGCGAGGTAGCTACTGAAAGCAACTTGCTAATTTGTGCATTTTATCGAAATGGAAAATGAATAAAAACCACCAACTATACTAAATATAAAGAATGGACATTTTAGCGCAAACAAAGTTTGCTTGATATCCATTCCTTACATCAAAACAAAGCTCAAATCTTACCAACCTAAGGAACCATATCACGGTAAGATAGTAAGACATGAGTGCAAAAGGAACTCGACAAACAAACTATTAGGCAGTATTCGCTTTGAAATCTGTGGTAATACGAACTAATCTCTACGAATCGAGACAGCCGTTCGCCGTTCTCATATGATTATTGAAGAAGGAAATTCTTCACGGGAGCCAGTGGAGCCATTATATTTTAAGGACGGACTTCTCACCTAGACGGAAAAGACGAGAGTGACAGCGTGAGGGCAGATTTAGTCAAGGAGCTTACATGAACATTAGCAGTTTGCTAGTACATCAAAAGCAGGTGCTCGAGCATAATCTACAGTGCACAGCTAAGATAATTTGCTAGCACGATCAAAAGTATCAAGCATATACAGAGTGAGACCCACCTATTTGAAAGACGAATCACAGAAGGCATTCTACCCAACGTATGGTGCAGCGTAGGGAATGTAATCCAGGGACACCATTGTTGTATCGAAATATAGCTTTTCTCTTTGTGAACGTGCGACATCTCCATTACTTTTAATTCGAACAATGAAAGAACTATACTAAAGGAAAAACGAAAGCATGTTCAATAACCGGAAGAGAAATCTGAGATCACAGAATGGAATATTAATGCTAAGAGGAATCCCATAGAGACAAAAGAGAATTGCAATATGAAGGGAAGAGAAGTGGGGAAAGCTAACAGTGATCTGCAGTAAAGTAGAGTCGAAGTTCACTCACAGAAGTGCACATAACATACCTACTTAGGACTACAGTAACCCTGCAACACTACCTGAAGCTAGATTTCAAACGATTCACGTAGTTGCAGCGGTGCAGCAAGCAGAGCAAGTTTATCTAATTTGACTGAAAGGAATTACTAAAAATTTAAGAGGGAAGAAAATGCAAACGAAATTAAGTCATTTAATTCAAAAATAAAAGAACAAAAAAAGCAATTAATGCTGCGAGCTGCGCCGCTGCAACGACGTATGCGGAAAGAAAATCCGGCCCCTGGCCAGTAGATGATACCGACCTGCGCTGCGAGGTCATCCAGCCGCTTCTGTGCCACCTCCTTCTGATGCTCCAGCTGCTTGAAGGTGGCGCTTAGAGTGTCCAGCTCCGTCTGTACGGAGTTGTTGTTACCAATTATAATATTCATGGTTTAACCTACGCTTCCCGTTCAGTTTAGCAATAATCACACAGAAATTCAGTGAAGTTAAAGTTCAAGGAGAGCTTCAAGGGCGTAAATTTTTTTTTAAGAGTCTAGGTGAGCACAGCTCGCCACGCATGCAAAAGAAGCCGTAGACATCACAGTAAGACGATAAAGCAAAATGAGAATACAGATTAAACGATAATGACAATCATAAAGGAGGTTGGTTGCACAGTTCACCACCTCCCCTCCACGAGGAATAAAGAAGTAAAGGAAGGAAGATAAGGCCTCCTTATATATAAATCTCTAGTAAACTCTAGAGTGTCGCTATTGAGGAGCACAAATACCCCAAGGTACACAGATAAGGACAGACACTACCAGCAGGCTCCCCTCAGTGTAGCTCTAGAATCCTTCAAATCTCTCAGGAGTTCTTATCTGTGCTGAGAGATAATCCTCTTCGGCGCACTTTCCTGAAGGTAGTGCGTATTAAAGCGTTCATGTAGCATTCAGAACATTCTACTCACGATTCCAGAAGCTGACGAAAACCACTATCATTACGAAAGTTCTAAGAAATAGAACATACAAATGTACACTCTAATTTATTTATTTAGCACCTAGTTTTGTTGCGATCTTTCAACTTCGCATCTGCATTTGACACTTGACTGTTCTGCTAGACATGAGAACCCAGGAGCAATTCTGCTACGTTAAGATAAGTTAGTTTAAGCCTCCGTAAGAAGCGTTCCAAAAAGGGAAAGGAGGAAGGCACTATTTAGTATGGACTTGAGAGGACGCAGAATCTATGCACAAGTTATATAGAAACGAAACAGTAAGCTGAAAAAGAAGTTTATTAAAACAATATAAAAGATGAAGAAGAAAGCAATAGGTGCTGAAAAACAGGACAGCAGTGATCCGAAAAAAGATTAGATGTAACTCTAAGCCTCCCTAACCGCAACAAAGGCGTTCCAAAAAGTGGAAGGAGTGAAGGAACCATTTCGTATGAAAATAAAGGAACGCGGAATCTATGTACAAGGGGCATAGAAACGGCAAGTTAAGAAAGAAGTTTATGAAACTAGATAAAAGCTGAAGAAATAGTAGGTGTTGGATAACAGGACAGCAGTGAATCGAAAAAGATGGTTCTTAACACAACAAAAAATATTTTATTTCTACAAAAAGAAGGCCTACCTAGTAGTAGTAGTAGTAGTAGTAGTAGTAGGGAGCTTGCAAGCGCTTCAGAGGGCACCTCTATGTCGCACCGAAGGTGGTTTTATCCGCAGTTCAGATTATAAAGCAGCCAAGGCTTAAATACATTTTAATTCACAGTTACAGTAGGTCAAATGTAACGGAGTCAAGTAAATAAATAGGGTCATTTAACGACAGCTCCAATCCCAGTTGCGACAAAAAATAACTCTAGTCATCACCCACATCACCACCACGACGCACGCAGGACTCAGCTGGTATCGTGGTCATTTACCGAGTTACAGTACATCCAACGCACTGGGCAGCCGAACCCCAAAGGGGGTTTCAGCTGCCCACCCATTTATGGCCGGGCGCCTTACCCACGCTGAAACCCCCCCGAGGTATCAACGTAGCACGCCCGGCCATTTTGCTGTTTCTCATCTACAGTCCCCCAGGACGACATCACGTGTCGTTCCGTAGTATACACAAGGTTCATATTAGTCCTCTTCACTGTTCGTGTTCTCATATCTTCCCCGTTAGCCCACAGAGTTGTAGGAAGGTCAGTAGCGTATTCACATCAAAGCGGCGCTTGGGAAACTCCGTCAGCATTTCCCGCAAAGTAGCAGTCTGGTCCATATTTCGAGTACGGGGATAGAGTCGTCGACGCACAGCAGCATACCGAGGGCACTCGGCAAGCACATGTAGGACTGATATCGGCGTATGGCATGCCTCGCACAAAGTCGGCGGTCGGCGTTCCAAAAGATGTTCATGAGTAAGTTTAGTGTGCCCAGTACGGAGTCGACACAACAAAACCTCCGACAGGCGAGAGCTACAAGAGGAAGATGGCCACGGTCTTGTAGTATCTTTAAGTAGTCTCAATTTATTACCATCCATCTCTGTCCACTGGTGTTGCCACCATTGCATTAATGAGATTTTAATCTCTGGGTAGTAATCTCTGCAAGGCACCCCATCATTCAACGGCTGTGCGTCGGAAACAGAGGCATCTTTTGCTTCACGGTCGGCTGCATCATTTCCCACTACATCAATGTGAGCTGGGACCCAACATATTGTTATTGTCTTTGCCACATTCTGCAGATGTAACAACTGGCACAGAATCTCAAACACAAGTGGGTTGCTGCTATTATAGCATCGCAGAACTTCTATAACGCTTCTTGAGTCACAAAAAATTGTGTGATTGGCCTCCGGAAGTCTCTCGACGATACGCAGAGCTTCTCGCACCGCATATAACTCAGCGGTAAAAATAGACGTTACACCCATGAGCCTATGGGCAGCTGTTGTAGTCGGTGAGACTGCGGCACAACCAACAGCTCCTCCGCTTTTCGAGCCGTCGGTGAAAATGTGAACAGAGTTCGAGTGTTCAGTGGCTCTGTGTTCTTCAAAAAGAGCTCTCAGGGCTAGATGGTGCAATTCATCTTTTTTCGGATATTTACACTGTGGACAGAACGTTCGAATGGATATGCGCCATGTGGGGACATCTCTCTGTTCCACCGATAGAACCCTCAGTGGGGGTAAGCGTAAAGTGTTTGACATTTCACGGTAGTCCACAGATGCTGGCAAGGTGTACGGAAATTCAGCCAGCTCCAGAGTAGCAACTCGTACTGCAAAGTAGGTAGGAGACGTCGAAAGTTGGCTGAGGCGTGCCAGATATTGAAAAGTCAGCTGAGCCCGTCGCAACAGCAGTGAGGGTTCCCCGCTCTCAGCAAGTAGACTGGCTATCGGAGTGGTGCGAAAAGCACCAGTGCAGATTCTGATGGCAGCGTTATGAACTGGATCGAGCATCCTCAGTAAGCCTTGCTTTGCCGCTTGGTAAACCACACATCCATAGTCCATCTTGGATCGAATTAAGGCTCTGTATAAGAGTAAAAGCGTCAGGCGATCAGCCCCCCAACTACGCCAAGATAAGCATTTCAGAAGGTTAAGTTTCTTTATGCACTCAGTTTTCAGCTGCTCTATATGGGGCCTCCAGGTCATTCTATCATCCAAAAGAATCCCAAGGAATCTTGCTGTTGGTGCGAATGTAATTTGTTTGCCAAAGAGAGTGAGGTCTGGATTGGGTTCACGAGAACGTTTCGGCTTAATATGAAGAGCACAGGTTTTATTGATGGAGAAACAGAAGCCGTGATCAGTGGCCCAAACGGCAACTCTATTGATTGCCATCTGCATTCGTCGCTCCAGAGCTGGCAAATAAGCCGAAGATGCACACAACATCACGTCATCCACATACAAAGAACCAATGACATCTGGTGGCAGGTCAGACAACATTCCATTAATGGAGAGCAGAAACAAGCAGCAGCTCAGAACACTGCCCTGAGGGACTCCCTCGGCTTGCGTCATCCAGTCTGAGAAAGAGGATCCAGTTCTTACTCTGAATGTACGTTCATTCAAAAATTGTCTGATGTACTCAGCCATGTTTCCCCTAATTCCCAATCGGTGCATTTCACAGAGTATGCCGTGCCTCCAGGTGGTGTCATATGCTTTATTTAGATCAAGAAAGATACAAACTGAGTGTCGTTTAGATGCACGATTCTCCACCAAATAGTTTTGAATTCGAACCAGAGCATCCGTAGTGCCTCGGAGTTTTCTAAAACCATATTGGTGCTGGAAGATCAAATTTCTCGATTCTAAATGTCTCATGAGACGAATGCTGATGATCTTCTCTAGGAGTTTCCCAATACAACGAGTTAAAGCGATTGGTCGATAGCTTGCTGGATCTGTTGGAGGTTTGCCAGGTTTTGGGAAGGCCAATACAATGGCTATCCGCCACTGCGGAGGATACTGATTTGTGGTCCAAACTTCATTAAATATCGTAAGAAGGGCTGTGATAGCGGTTGGGTGTAGTCGTTTCAGCATTTTATAGTGTATCTCATCTGGTCCTGGTGCGGTATTCTTGCACTCTTTCAGAGCATTATAGAGTTCTAGCATAGTAATTGGGTCATTATACAAATGATGATGATCGTCAGAGAAATCTAAAGGTTGCGCCTCTAATCGCCGTTTCCTAGCAAGAAAGTTTGGTGGGTAGTGGCGTCCGCTGCTGACGTCCGCAAACCTTCGGGCTAGTGTATTAGCAACTTCACGGGGGTCTGCCTCAAGCCCATTTCCAGTCATCAAACAGGGTGTCGTGGTTTTGTTTCTCTTCAGCATCTTTCCCACTCTGTTCCAAACTCTAGAGATTGGCGAATCTCCAGTCAGGGAGGAAACGTATTTCTTCCAAGATTCTTTCCGTGCAACATCTTTGACCATTTGGGCACGTGCTCTGGCGCGGTTGTAGGAGATCTTATCTGCTACTCTGCCGCTTCTCTGATAGCAGCGCAGGGCTCGTTTCCTTTCAATATTGGCTTTTGTGCACTCTTCATTCCACCAGGGTACTCTATGTTTTGCAGCTCCCCCTCGCGTCCGCGGAATCGCGATGCTAGCAGCTACTCGGAGGGTCGCGACAAACCGATCCACCATTTCTTCAGCAGGCAAATCTTCTGGGAACTCCCCCATCTGTGTCAAACTACTGAACGTCTCCCAATCAGCACGCTTAATAATATACCGCGGCTGCTGCACAGTAGGTTCGCTAGTGGGCAATGTGACAAAAATGGGGTAGTGGTCACTGCCACACAAGTCCTCTCCCACGGCCCAGACTAAGTCTGGCAAGATATCGGGCGAGCTCAAACTCAGATCAATGGCAGACAACGAACCAGTCTGGATATGAAAATGCGTCGCTTCTCCGGTGTTTAGGATGCAGACATCGCCAGTAGTGAGAAGTTGCCCCACTGCCATGCCTCTTTGGTTGCACGAAGTATTTCCCCACATTGTGTGTTTGGCATTAAAATCGCCAAGTATCAAAAACGGTCGGGGTAGCTGATTTAGAAGATGCAGCATTGCTGTAGACGTGAGTTCCTCTCCAGGGGACAGATATATGCTGCTCACCGTGATGAAAGCACCAGCAATGTTTATTCTCACAGCAAATGCTTGAAGCTCAGTGGCTACTCGAAGGGGATGGTAGGCAGCATCTCTTCGCACCAGGATCGCCAGTCCTGTCCCAGGAACGGGATTATCAGAGGGCGAGAAAGTTTCAATATCGTAGTTGTTTGGTGGATGCGGGGTATTATTTCCTAACATAGTTTCTTGTAAGCAAATACATATGGGTTGGTATTGTGATATTAAACCTGCTAGGTCACCATAATTTCGACGGTAACCTCGGCAGTTCCATTGGACGATATTATTTATTGCTGGAGGTGACACTCCAAGGTTTCACAGGGTTCTTCATTACTGTCTTCTGTTCACCGGGACCACACGACGACTCTGCGTCTTTCCTCTCAGGGCCACCATCGCGACTGTGACGGCCAACATTAGGTGGAGGAAATTTCGGACAATGTTTCGGTATTGGAAAATTCTTTAACAGCTCCGTTTGCGGTCTCGAAGGGCATCGCAGTATGCCCTCTACAGAGGCCGATCTGTGACTTGTGCTATGTTCCAATCGTCTTTCTTTGCTTCTCACAGCACGCTGGACATAGCTCTCATCCTCGACCGCCGGCCTGCCCCAAGATGTCAAGGCTCTCTTGGAGGCAGGGGCTTCACGCGAGTGCGCTTCGGAGAGAGATGGTGAAGATGGCGATTCTTGCTGTGGGCGTTTGAGACCAGTATTCGTTATTGAAGTTTGTGGCATCAGTCGGTCCGATTTTTCACGGTCCGAGGATGCAGGCTTCTCCAAAAGACGCTCGTCGGAAGCCTTTTCTCGTCTTTCGGATCTAGAGTAAGGCCTACCTAACTCTCAGCTCGGAACTTCACATTTCCCCCTAGGAGCACTAATTCCCATTGATACGATAATTGTATCCACCTGAGGGGGCAATTCTGCAGTGGTAGATACAGATTAGGCTCTAAGAAATTTTTGCTCTCATCAACACAATGCCAGGATCTAAGAACCAAAATTACCAGGGACTTGACTGCCAGATGTTAAGGGAGAAACTAAAATTAGAGCAGAATGCTACACTTTCAAAAACCTCCTTCAATTTTTTGAAACCTCAATTCGGCTGTATTCACTGTCAAGATACACCTGATGAACGTATCAACACCTACGAAAGTGCCATAAATTGTGCATTACTTCAATGAACGGAATTTAACCTTTTCGGCTGTAAAACAAAAACCTGACAACGCACCTGAAGACTTTTTATCTCATTATTCTTGAGTCTAATGGTGGCTTCCTTCTGTTGAATTTCCCCTTCGAGCTTGAGCTTGTCGGCGTTCACTTCTTCAATCTCGTCAGCAACGGCCTGCAGCTCGGGGTTGTTGTACTGGGGCTTTGCAGCCACCACCTTCAATAGAGAAACATCACTGATTACCGTTCTACGACTCCCTTAAGAACAGGAAAAACGCACATTTAGTTTATGACCTCAAGAAGCCAAGCAACAGCGAGAGCAAGCACGAAGTGTTCACGAGATAGTTCAATTCAGAGACAATGACGCCTCGAGGTTATGTTCATGAAGCACGCTCCCAACAGAAAGCATGAGAATGAGAAGTCATCGTACTTCAATTTTGTATAAGCTAGTCTTTTTAGCCATTTTTACTTTCACCATCAATTTATCTTGTTTCATAAATTTTTTCCAATTTTGCTGCTCCAATATGCCTTGTGCTTGGAGACACGGCTTGTGCAAAGGAACAGTAAATTGAGAAAAGTTTATGAACAAGTTGAAAGTTAAAGAAGAAAGTAATAGGGGCTGAAAAACAAGACAGCAGTAAGTAGAAGATAAAAACAGTCCATACAAACCAAAAATATCAATTATTTCAACGGAAGAAAGGCATCAATTTTCCGCCGGAGACCTCACTCATTCTCCCTGGGAGTACTAACTCCCATAAATACAACAATTGCATCTCCTTGAGTGGGTTTACATCTAGCTAAAACTACACCTACGAAATTCCACAGGTCCACATGGACACACACTGACGGACATCTCGTAAACCGTACCTACTTAGTAAAAATGATTAATCTTGAGTATCTCTTACAATAGATATAACTCAACAACTGTTGTGCAAAAAACGGAGCACTTTTTACTAATGATGATAAATCGTTAGAAAAATATTCATAAAAATTAAAAGTAGATAATTTAGTTTAAGCCTCTAACTGCAACAAAGGCTTTTTTAGGAGAGGAGGGCACCATTAAGTATGGGTTTGGGGGAACGCAGAATCTACGCACAAGGTGCATAGAAACAGTTAAGAAACAAATTTATAAACCAGGATAAAAGTTGACGAAGAAAGCAGTTAAGTGCCGAAAAAATCCGGGAAAGTAATGAAATACAAGAAAGTTGCAACTTTTGCTACAATAATCTTCACGTTGCACTGACTAACATTAGAAAAAGCTAAAAAAGTGATGGTAAATCGAATGCCTTTATGCCTGATGAGCTAGACCAAGAGTTTCACTACAGCCCATGGAGCAGACCAGTGTGTAGATCGAACGCAGCTTCGAACGCAGCGGCTAGCCCACACTTCCTAATGAACGAAAAATATAACAATGATGACGCCACATAAAATGAAGCTATGTCTAAAATTTCTAAGCATAAAACACATCAATAAGTAAGTGAGGTGCCCGTTTAAGCTCAAGTAGCAGAATCCGTAAAATTATACTCATGAAATACTTTCTCTTGTTAGATAAATTGGTTAGCAGCAGAGCATGACTGAGCTATGAAAATTTGACCTAACATTATTTCAGCTCGGTAAGCAAAAGCATTAAGCTCCATGACACTACATGCTACAATTAAGACAAAGAAGTAAAGGACACTAGAATGAGTGATACGCACAGGACTATTGACCCACGGATAAACGGCTCAACCATAACAGGCGAAGTGCAGCATCAAATTTTCATCAAAAGAAGTCACATGTGTGACACGGGGAACCAACACTAGAGGCAGCTTCAAACATTCACTTGAGATTTGAAACTGTACATCACAGTGCATAAACACACAACATAAAGAGTGACTATTACAATTATGTATGGATCTAATTCTGAAAAAGTAGAAATAAAAGAGGCGTTTTCAACTACCTCGACTCACAGAAGCTGCTACGTTTGTGATGGGGCGCTCAAGGCGTGAAAGATTAACAATGACACAAATGGTAAAAATTGTAATTCTCTCCTGCGAGGTGACCTATCAATAAATCATCCGTAGTGAAGAGATTAATGACAATCTACGATGCTTCACTCGCATCAGCACCTGCTCATCCTCAACAAGCAACACCGGTGTTCACCAAATCTTCATTTTATTTTCATACTAATTCCTTTTCTCTTGTGTCTTAGATAGAAATTTTCCACACTAATGGTCAGCTGACTCCTGCTGCACATAAGAAAACTACGTTTCTAATCCACTGCTGTATTTCCATTGACACGTAGCAAAAGGAATTACACATCATGCATAGAGAAGCAAATGATTAACTAAGAAGAAAGCTCTGCAGAGATATCTAAAACAATAGTCAAAAATTGTGTTAATCTCGGGGGCAGAAGTCCGACTCGAAGTATTTCAACAGTGCTCTGAAATGAAATCGCCAACATGGCGAGCAGCTTCAGCCAGATTTTGACCCCCGCTGAGTGGGAATAACACAATACAGCGAGCGCTGTGAAGATGAAAGCCAACACGGAGAGGCAACTGGGCACACAGTCTAGCTATACTCGTGGCATCACAATGCAAGACAGGTCTGCTCTACGAGAGACAGAGAGAGAGTGGGCGTGAGCAGCTAAGCTGGCAGGTGCAGGTGCAGGGTGCAGAGCTCGGCTAAGGTACACAAGGCAGAAGGCTTTACCTTCGTCGTAGTGAGATTGCCTAACAGGTCCACCTTTCGTGACGGTAGAGATGTGCACACACGAGATAAGTAAGAATTTTATTTAAACAACACCATTATGCATGAAGGCTGAAGAACTTATGCTATAGGGTTTAAATTAGAATCTATCTGTAACAAAAAACATATGCACGTTATTCTTGAAAGTTTGACATGCAGTGTTTATACTTCCTCATAGAAAACCCTGAATACTCCACCCCAAATTCTGTCAACCTTTTTAAATAAAACGAGCTTCAACAAAAAACAATGTAATTAAAACAGTGTGCATCTTTGCTTTATGACTAATCAAGATAAAAAAAAATTTATTTACAACAATATCAATACTTCCGACTCCACTTTAATAGTGAAAATAATAATTACACAACTGACCCATAAAGTAAAGAAAAAAGTTAGCGGATGTAAATAAATTTCCGCAACACTTTGAGCTTAGCAACTGGTAGTCGAAATAGCACGAGTCAGCATTCAATAGATGCCTCACAAACCTCACTCGCTTTACTCTCTTCACAGCGATTAATATCACAGTGACTAGCTGGTAAAGAGGTCAGTCTAGCAATACAACGCTAGGAACAAGGCTATGTAATGAGCTATTCATTTTGTATGGTAAGAATTAGGCATTATTACTAGCGTTGGGTACTTAAAAACGTACTATTTCCTAGTTCTCACTGGCAGCAAAACTCACATGAATCAAATATTACGTGTTTGCTTCCATTGTTTCACCAACACTCTCACAACGAAATGCAACATAAGGTAGAATGGATTAAGCAGAATTGACTACACTGTTGGTCCAGTACACTACGCAGCCCAAACCACATCACACCATAACACTATGGTTCATAAGCTGTACCATCACACAAGCCTCTGAATAAAACGCCACAAGAAACTCACATTCCTTCCACTCAAATATCGCACCTCGTACAATCTCTGCGCATTCACTCACAATAAAGCACTAAAAATACGCACTCCACACACAATCCAATACAAGAAGAACACGTCACACCGCAACACAAGCAAGCAAGCAAGCGCCCCGTATTGTGTAATCCTCAGCTGATACTGACATTTGAGGGATGGGAGGCGTCAGGCCGCATAGAGGGGGGGATCATCTCCGAGGTGAGGTGAGCTGGCGGGTCCTTGCCTGCCAACTTCTGCTGGATGAGCCACATCGCGAGCGCAAACTGCTCACTCGTAAGCTTCCCTGTCTGCTTCATGTCACAAATGTTCCTGGAACACATCGATAATACAAGTTAGCAAGACCATCAACTTTACTGCAGCAATTGATCAATGTTTTTTTTTTGTTGTCTATGATTACCACTCCTTACACTCCACGTACATGAACGATCCAGGATCCTACACCAAAAAACAAATTCATCAAATAAGATTTACCTTATGAGCATAAACAAAATGATCAAGACAGCAGCATGTCATCATTTGAGACTGACATCCAAGTAGAAGAAAAACCACACGCACTTATTGCCGGAGAGGAACATTACTGTGTGCTCCACACAAGACAACCTCACCATATATGGGCGAGCACCATCTGGGGCAGGCCGCTCTGCAGGAAGATGCCCTTAATTTCCTGGCCGCTCACAAAGCCGTCCTTATCGATGTCAGCGTTCTGGAACATGACGTCGTAGCGCGTGCGGTCGGCAGAGCTCACCACCCAAGGTGCCTTTGGGGGGCCGGTAGCCACCTGAAAATACACATAAGTATACAGGTAAATGAATTTGTTTCAATGCCATTTAATGCTGCCAAATTCCTGGTGAAAAGAGGACCAACTTGAGATCCGAAGGCAGGACACCTGATGAAATAGGCATTAAATTCACACTCCTGATGCCGTACACCACCCACTGAAGACACTATATAGTAATTGGAGAACCACAATATCACAAAAAAAAAGACAATTTGGAATCTGAAAAAAGCTCAGCTTAAAAATGAAAGCAAAAAATCTAGCACAGTCGCCCCCTGACACATTCATTTGTCCGCCTAACATCATTTAACACTAACCCAATTTCTAGTTCTTGTAGCAACCTGCACAAATATACTTTGACCAGCATTATTGCACCAAGAGCTTCATTTCATCTGTCCTATGAAGCGACTAACGCAATTATCTCAATTAGTTAATCAATACACCGAGAAGCCAACACCCGGTGCATCACATACCTGCTGCTGAGGAGGAGCAGGGGCAGCAGCAACAGCAGCAGAGGGAGGCGCGAGAGGGGCGGGCACAGGCCCGGCCCCCACGCCGGCTCTCCGAGCGCTGGAGATCATCTCGGGAGGCAGCCCGCCCACCGGCAGCGGATTATTCTCCAGACACTTGTAAATCAGGTGCATCGCCTGAAATTAGGAATCACCATAGATTACCTCACACGTTTGATGCTCAAATCTCACGAAGGCTTCCCCTAAAAAATATTACCTTGAATAATTGCTGAACTCTTGAACACATATACAAAGTCAATTTTTCAGACACCTAAAGCTAAGTAATCATTGCACAAATTACAATTGAACGAGAATAGTTAAAAAAGAGAATTAGCAATACAAAATTGTCAAATACCTGAAAATACTAATTCCACCTATAACATTTAGCAAATGAACTAACAACATCTTAATAATAATAAAGACGTTGGTAACATTCATAGCAGATACGTTACAAGTTTACAATTAAATATTATATTAAATATTATTATTATATTAATTATTATATTAAATATTGTAGAGAAGTATAAAATATTACATTTCCTCATTGGGGCGATCTACAAACCAGCTGATGGAAAGCTAGAAACCTCCATCATCAAACAAGCTTCCCCGAGTCTCTAAACAAACAAACCTAACTATGATATTAGCGCTGACTACAATCTAGATTTGTTCGAAATACAAACTACAACAAAACTGTAAACTCATTTGGCCCACAGTGCTAATTATATTGACTATTAGATTTCAAGTACATATATTCCCTCCCATGTCTTAAATTTTTCAACAATAAAGATTGCAAGCAGTGAATGAATCTTCCATATCTTCAAATCAGACAGGAACGGAAACACAAGGCCAACACGAAATGGCAAGAACGAAGTAGCGCTTAACTTACTATAGAGAACTCAGCTCTGTCCAGCGAGCCATCCCTGTCCATGTCAGACAGATCCCAGATCTTGCCCAGCACGTCCGTGGGCAGCTTTGAGTTCATCATAACGCCTCGAACCTGATTACAAACACACGTCAAATTCACCCTCTTTATGCACTCAGAGCAATGCAAGTACAGTTATTTGAACAACGAATTTGTCTTCAATACCCAAGACAGAACATGTCGTATCTGCGGCGCTATGTTGAACAAGTGTTCCAGTGCTATGAGAGTTGATTTCCAAATTGCTGAACGTTTGACAGTTTCATAGCCTACCAAAAAATATCCAGCACAATGTACCTTTGTCAAATTGTAGCAAAATTAGGTAGTACAAACAGCATTCAACATGTTTAGTGGCTTAGCTTGTAACTTCTTCACCAACACTCAAATAGCCGAACGCAAAACGAAACAACTCCTTTAAAACCCATGAAAATGAAGAATGACTTTTTGAAAGATCAAAAGATCCCATCATTCCTCAGTTACTCATTTCGCAACAAAGAAAAATTCAATATTGATCATCATGTTACAAAGCCTCGGATCTATTTAGAGCAAAAGAACGGGTATTAATGAAGCCATTATGTGTAGGTTAATCTTTTACTTTAATTCCTTAACACCTATGCAAGGCGTTATGCTGAGTTAATAGTATTATTTCAGAGAACAAGTCCTCTCTAGCAAGTGTAAGAGCCATTAGAGCAGAACATGATGCAGCCATGTTTACAATAGTGTAACTGATTGATCCACGACTTACTCAGAGCAAAAACGAAATCATTTCCACAAATAATCACACACTCACGGCTCATGAAGCCTCAGCCAGTCACCGTAATGCAAAGAGAAGATAAGGAACCTCAGCAAGACGCCTTCATTACTTCGGAATTACGTACCTTATTTTCCTATATTTTGAGAGCATTAGAACTTATCGTTCTGCAATGAATTTTGTTAAACACTGGAACCTAAAATATATTACTGCACAAGAAAGGCCACAAATCTCCATTGGGATATTAATATTACTGTGTAGTGACCTTATTGCCGTGTATTTTGTTAGCGCTGGGGCCTAGTGAGTTGAATATCTGGTCGTAGCGCGCCCTGTCTGCGGGAGTGATGGTCCACAGGGCTGGGTTGGGGGGCGGCACATTGGCGGTGGGGGGTGGTGGGTGAGTTGGTGGAGCGGGGTGGGGCGGACCGGGGTGGGGCGGACCTGCGGCCTTGGGGGGCGGAGGATGGGGAGGCGCGTCGCCCTGAGAAAACCAAAATTAAACAATGAACGTCCATACGAACTGCCATAGACTGCCAGCCATCACTACAGAATAATAAAATACAATGATGCTCGACGTCATTAGTAGGATCTATAGATTCAAATTAAGATTAGAAGTTAGTCTTAGCCTCCCTAACCAAAACAAAAGTTTTCCCCAAGGGAGAAAGCAGGAAGGCACTACATAGCCCAGAACAAGAGGAACAGACAATCTACGCACAAGGAGTGTCCTCACACCCTGCGCATAAAAACAGCAAGATTGATAGAAGGATTTAGAATAAATAAAATAAAATAAACGGTGGAGATAAAAGAACAGTACCAAACTGAAGAAGATGGTACTACAAAAACCTTTTCTATTTTATCAAAAGAAAAGCCTACCAAACCTTCGGCTTGGTAGCCCTCATATTCCACATGGGAGCACTAATTCCCATTTACTTAATTGTATCCTAACACTCTGACCGACACGTGCGCCACCGGTGGTCAAGGAGGGGATTTTCATAATGGTGCTGAACGACCAGTAGTCACAAACTCAATTTTCATAAATACTTAATTAAAGCTAAATGAAGGCCTGATTCAGTTAATATTTGCTATATTCACAATAAATTACAATAATTAATTTTCAATTTGAGTTGAATGTTGAACTTCAGTTTAACCAATTGTAGTCAAAGTGTTGAATCCTGAACAGCTGAAGTACAGTACTTGTAAAAATAAACTTTCGCTCATGAATGTTCTCACACTCTGAGAGCAACTAAGTGAGGTCAAAAGTAGACTGCAATTACATGGCAATATCGCCATACTTCTACTTTTAAAAATGACAGAAAAAGCATCGTAGAAGTTAACATAACAGTAGATGAACGAAGAAGTTGGACTAAACCCAAAATTCTAAAAGAACTCTGACACGCTCATCTGGCAAGATCTGTGAGCCTAGCAAAAAAAGATTGCAGTTGACAACTATCAGCAAACACAGAGCTGACACTCACCATGTTAGGAGGTGGAAGCTGCACCATGAGGTTGCAGAGAGCAGGTTCTCTCTTATTTTGTGCTAAGGCAATGAGCTTCAGGGAAACAAAGAGACCAAGGCGGTCTAAGAAACCCTTGCCGTTTGGGTCGCTCAAGTCCCATATCTGGAAAAAAAGAAAAGCTATATAAGTGCCATACATGAGCGATTCTTGGCCAACCAATAAAAATATGCTTCATTCCTGACATATAAATAAGCTAGACTAAAGAATTACCTTATTCTGAATAAACAGGGACAATTTTATAAGTATTCAACCAGATTAGATTATATGTTAATTTGTATTCAAACAGATTTATAGAACTGTCATACCGGGATAAAAGCTAAAAAAATACAAGCAGCACCCACACCACTTATGCGGGTCTAGCCTACTACATCAGAAGTATGAAGAGAGTATTGAGCAAATAGTGATGATATTCAGTCTTGGAACCAGGTCTCCCAAAAAGAAACACACATAGGATGATACAGGTTGAACAGCAAACATAACTATAATATAATTAATCAAATAAAATAGACCAAATATAAATTAACCTGAATACATTTCAATTATGCACAAGATGTTTGGCTTTGAACAAATGTTCTTGTCACTTGAATTTCTTGGTTGTGTATAGATTGCCATGTTCTACCTTGGCCTCACGCATGCAGAAATGTAGTCCGTGATTTTTTAGACGTTATGGTCAGTTTCAATTTGTAAGTACATATTTGAGTTTTTAATTGAGCAGTCCTCCCCATCGTTGCTTAATAATCTTGGAGTCTAGTGATGCTGGAAGTTGTCCCTTTCTGCTTAGAGTCTACACTGGTGGATTTTGGTGCTTTGGAGCTTGGCGTGTTCTCTGTGTGGTTCTACCTGCTCCTGTCCTTGCCCTCAGTGAATTCCTTGGCCCTAGAAAACAAGTTATTTCTGTTTTCTAGGCTGTCTTGTGTTGAAGTGTTGGGATGAGATATGGGGATTGTTGGTATTTCAAAACTTGTTTTAAATGAATTGTCTGCAAATTTTTTTGTAGATGAAACTGGAGTGGCATTTGTATTAAGTGGGGTGAAGCTAGCATATCCAATGATTTGCTCAGACCATTCTTGGTTGTTCATTGACTAAACAAGCTCTATGTTTGATTAGTAGGGTCTTACTTGGCTTTTGATGTTGCACCTGCCGAGATCATATCTCCCACCAGCTGAACCACACATCCATTCCTGTCCCAGGTATCTTGGCAAAATTACGTCCATGGCGTCTGAGTGTTTTCAGTCTTTTGAGTGGCCAAAATTTCCACTTTCTCTTTGATATTAAAGACATTGTGAGTCATTTGGATGGTGCAGCTGGCCGCAATGATGGCGCCAAAGAGCACAGATTTGGTGCTTCTCTTGCCCACATCAGGAGCAAGTGGTTAGAGCATTGGCATTTGTAGCATTGCTCCTTATACTCTCCCACCAGCTTACTACATTAAGATGATAATTTCATGGCTCAGGTATTGAGTGTCAGTGGAATGTCAGGATGAGAGTACCAGCATGGATTCTCTTGCAATCTCACCTCAATTTAATCTGCTGCAGGTTGAGCACTCACTAGTTTGCTAAAATGTCCTTCTGTTACTACACTGAGCATTGTCCAGGTTTCCTGTGATCTATACTGCACACTGCACAGAGCAATCAATGTGCTTCTATCATAACATTTTTACCTTGGGTGCATTCCAGTTGCTTTAATTTATCCACTAAATGTCAAAATGAGACAGTTGTACCCAGATTTCAAGAATTTCTTTGGCGTTTTCATCATATCTTCATCTGAACTTCATAAATTTATCCCATCTACATACAAACAAATACAATTAATGACACCAGAGCTTAGAAGAGGGAACAGGAAAATTGAGTGAAGCATGGAATATCTTTACAGTATCTTTTTGGTCTATTATTTCCTTTTCATCACCACTGCTTTGAATCAGAGATTAGGCCATTTCATGCAATGAACTAAATGAAACACTCTAACACCATGAAATATTTCATAGGCAAATTTTTTAGGAAAATGAAGGTGAGAAATGTAACAAGTTATCTACCTGGCTCAGTACTGACATGTTCAATAGAACATCTGTGCAGACTGAGATCCTCACCTTACTCAATGAGTCATCATCAAGCCCAGACTTCTTTAAGAATTGAGCAGCTGGGCCTGCCTGGATAATACCAGTACCAGCAGGGTCTAGTCTGCGATACCATGTCTCAAAGGTACGGATGTGTTCCCCCGCCACCTGCAATGAATATAAACGCTTAAAATGCATGAAAACAATCGTATCATAACAGCAGTCAAGAGCAAGTTAGTAAGAGGGTATAGCTCTTCATACTTAGGCACTATTCTCAACAGACTTGCATGACAACCCATCGCCCAGCTGAAAATTGGATGGCAATTTCAATCTTGTCCCATTGCATGCTCTGGACAAATGGAAATAGGTGACCATAGAACCATCAAGGGTACAGGAAGCCCACAAAACTCAGCTATCAATTTAAGATCTTAATTGAAATGAAATCAAAATAAAACTAAGAAATTGAATAGTGGTCAATAAGATTGTCACAATCCACTACCTAAATTTAAGAGAATTACAATGATAACACAATCTAGAGTATTTCAAGATTAATTTTAAGTGAAGCATTAAATGCAGTGTTGTTGATTCATCCAAACACCATTCAAGATCTTCATGAAGGGCATTTCAAAAGTTGAATCGAGTACTTAAGAAAATTCCCAAAATGGAGTATCTTCGCCTGCTGATTATGAACCCAGTAACGGATGTACACAAATCTCTCTCTCTCTCTCTTACTAGGTGGCAGCCAATATCACAATATCAGCTGGCAAATTTTCATTTTAACACCACTTCTGGATTCCTGGTCACAAAAGAGCATATCCTCAAAATAGCAACACTATAGTAAATGATTTTGCAATTACAGTATTTGCAAAAGCATTAAAAAAGCCTAAAAGTCCTTTTTACATAAATAGGAAAAGTAAACAAAAAAGATTCACAAATGGTCAACTAACAATGCCTCCAAAAAATCTGTCAATGCAATGCAAATTTAATGAGAACATCAATGCAGAATACATACCACATAACTTTACTAAATTCTGCACTGGAGACTTATTTTTGCCAAAAATAGAAACATACACCCTCCTTACTCTACAAAAAATGTGAATTGCAAACGCTTTGAAACCAAGAGCTTGGTTTTGACATGAATAGTATGAAAATTTATGAACAATTTTGCCCCTTTTCCAAGACATGCAAGAAATAGCAGAAAGTAATTCAGGAAAATCATGGAAAGTAATAGAAAACAGTGGCAACTAAAATTGTTAATATAATTCAAGTTATTAGTTTCATTTATCATAATAGAGTTGCAAATGAACATCACAAATTCATATGCTTATAACTTTACTATCTTCCATAACACCAGAAAATTGTGGAATTAAATTCAACTTAAAAGGGAGAGTCCAATAAATCAGTTGCCACCAAGCCTCTGCACACACACGTTATGTAGCTTTTTGTAGCTTTTTGAACTAAAGTTCTTGTTCAAGCTTACCCAATATTTTCTACATTTTGTTTAGCGTACAGCAGTGTAACACATAGAATTGAGGCTGTTAAAGCCCAAAAGCATTTTAAAACTTACAGGCACTTGAGATTGGAATACTATTCACATTTTTTTACATTTCACTAGTAACATGACGAGTTAACAATAATTAGTAGCAAAATGAATTAATTTCGCATTTGTAACTTGACTCAAATAAGCTTTGTTGAATATAAACATAGTTTTCTTAAAATTTTTGATATATGGTATAAGTTTCTTCAGAGTATCTAAGTGGTATTTAATACTTCAAAATAAATCAACAAAACATCCACTGCAATGATAGATTTGTATGTATTCTGATCAGGTAAGATTTCTAATGATAATACTAGGGCCTACATTCACCTGCATCTATAAAAGGTTAAGTATAACATTAGCTTTTCACAATTTCACTTGGCTGATATACTATAATTCCATAGCATTTTACAAATGATTGAATTTGAACATACTAATTACATTCAGTATAAACCTTATAATAATCCAAAATATTTAGTTGCATATTTGAGCTAAATAACAGAAGCTTATAGCATCTTGAATAGATGAAAAAGACTCAAAATCCTCTCTCTGAAAAGGATTGTAAGGCAAATAAATATATTATAACAAAAAAGGGTAAATCTGAAGGAGATGACAGTTGTCGATTTTCCACTTTTTGGTGCCTGAACCTAATTAATTGAATCAAAATAAACAAGTTTTCTTCTATTCTTTTTTCGTCTCAAATGAGTATTTTACGATTTATAGCGGTAAGTTTAGTTTCGTCATTGATGACGAATGCGCTCGAATAAACAGCTACTCATCGATTTTCGAATTTTTGTTGCTTGAAACATGGTAATAACATCGAAATGAACAACTTTTATTCTATACACTTTTTTCGTCAAATGAGTATTCAACGAGGTATAGCGGTAGGTTTGGTTTCATCTTTCAAGACGGAGCGCTGGAAGCGAGACGCCATTGCAGTATTGCCATACAGCTGGATCCAAGAATTTCTTTCCGCTTCAAAGACTGGAGTTGCGGTAAGTCATTTACCGCTATAACTAATAAAATACTCATTTGAGACAAAAAGTGCATAGAAGAAAACTTGTTTATTTCGATCTAATTAACTATGCTAAGGCATTGAAATTTACACAATCGACAACTGTCATCTCCTTCAGATTTACCCAAAAAAGAAAATAATAAGAATGTTTTATCATACCTAGACACAATAATTTTGTGCTATTTGCAATAAGTCTGATATTCTTTCTTAAACATTATCCTAATGGTACTAAATTTCAACAATTTAAATTGTTAACTTATAGCTACGTATCTAGTAAGAGCCCCTGATATAATTTCAAGGTTGATTTCAGTTTTGAAAAATTGTTTACCAAACTTTACTATTTGCTGTTGTAACAGTTCAAATTTAGAATTGTTTTGAAACATACTGGGAAAAACTTAGCCTCTAAATGACCAAGTGCTATTTAAAATATTTATGATAAACCTGATATCTAGTGTAGGCCATTGAATAACAAATGCAACTTGGATCATCTCTAAAATATTTTATCATTTAGGAGCACTTTCAGGATTCAACTGCCAGTGTGTCATCTGCACCAAAATCACATGGCAGAGAATACGATGAGATTTTCAAATAAAGGTAACAATTCTCATTCCAAAAATAATTAAAACATTGTACACTACGATAGAAAGAGTACCTACATCATTAAATTGTAAAATGTTTTTCGAATCAAGATTATATTCCGCAACTTTATACACCCAAACGTGATAAATGCCGTAAAAGTATGCATTACGTTAGGTATAATTTTTCAGTTCAGATTCGTCAAAATTAAGCACAATCTACCCATACCACAAATGTCTTGGGTATCGTTATCATAGTTTTATCGTAACCTTTAGCCACATATCGACCGATAAGAAGGCGGGTCTCACGGGTCAAGGGCTTTATAATTGCTAAAAAGATAGAGAAATGAATAGAAGAGTAACTAAATTTCAATATTAAAGTCACGTCATTCCAAATATCGATCAAGCGAGAGCATAGCGTTGCAAAATATGGTACAAAAACTCTTAATTTTACCTGGTCGGGAGATGGAAGAGAGGCCATCTTGCCATAACAACTGCAGCAGGGCTACCACCGGCAAGTGATAGTATTTTGAAAACCACAACAAATAATAGATTTATTACAATAGTTCTCTGACAAATGAATTAAAGGAAAGTCAACACAAAGGATCACCGAAAATCTCTTTCAAAGCCCAAATCGAATTATTTTTTCTTTTAGTAATACTGTGACGAACATAAGTATTCACTATACTCTAATTTTATTCGTGTAGGTACATTCATAAAGGTGTTATGATGTTCAACCCTATTGTAACTGAACATCTTATGTTCATGTACGGCGAAAATATGTTCAAAGGCAAAAAATACAATAGTGAAGATATAACAGGAATTGTAGCACATTTTCGCTTATTTTGACGCCTAAAATGATCCCTTAAGGTCAAACAATTAGATATTGTCAAATTTTAAATCTAAACCCTCAGTGCATAGTACATAATACTGGGATGTTAATTTCATTGTTCTATTTGTGTCGCTTGAACCGTCTCGCCAGCGGCCTGCCGGTCAAAGAAGGGTCTTTGCTCGCCATATCAGGTAATCTTTCCTCGCATCTGGATTTCGGGCTCCCGTGTTTTCGGCTATCTGGCAGCAAGCTATCTTCAGCAAGCAGCAAGCTATCTATTCAAGCAAGCAATTTCATAAATTTGTTGAAATGGTACTTGAAATTGAGGGCCGACAGCGTCGGGGCCTTTGTAACGGCCGACAATTCCCTCCTCAATACTCACAATATTCACCCAGAAGAGCACAGCGCCTGTGTACCAGACTTGTCCACTAAACTACTCAGGATCCACCAATCCTTGTCCCAAGCTGCCATTGGACGGCATCACTGGGATAACCAGTACGTTAAAACACTATCACCATGCATGGTGGTCAATACAGCCCACTCTACATGACTGGCTCATTCCAGTCACTGTCTCTTATTCCAGGCGCGTACAAGAAAAATTTTCATTGTTTCAATGATACTCAAATTACACTCCTCCTGATCCAATCCAGCCAGACAGCTCATACCACAATCATCTTCAGCACATCTGGTATACCACTCATTCTCTCTATACTGCTCAAACACCACATTTATGAAACTCTCTCCCTCTCTCTCTCTCTCTCTTGCTCATGCTTACTTCATTCCAGCACAAAATGCTCAATTTTTTCTTCCACTCCCTTATCACACTACCGACATAATATGTTATTATTCTCATTCCACCTCCATGTTAGCCTTTTTACGCTCAATGCCTTAACCTCACAGCAAACAAGAGTTGGCTTCCAAAACTACCACCATAGAATATCTCACACTTAGGCACTTCCTTTCGCACATACCAGATGTAGGCTTTCGCGTCATGCTAAGCATCCATTTATTCAATCCATACTCTTTTGTTCGCCTCTCAATCTCTTTTTCTGCCTTGTGTAGAAAAGCACGTCCTCTATGCTACTTACTCGGTGGATGAAATATATGCACTCAAAGATATTTTCAAGTTTTCGAACAGTCGGAGTTTTGGCTTTATGCTCGTGTAAATGAGTTAACTTTCATTATACAAGCGCTCCATAATATCAAAGGGTACCACGTAACCCTAAACTCTTGCTCCTATGTAAGTACAGACTGTCCTTCAAGGTGTTCTTCGTCAATGTGTCACTGGTTTTCTTGCCATTATTTAAAATAATGAAGGCATCTACGGATGCTTTATTTCCAATCAAGCCTGATACATATCACCTTGTACATTGGATTTTCAAATGCCTTATAACTAATACCAGGACGCCATGACGCTTTCCCCCGGTCGAGACCGGTACCCATTTCAGACACCTGGGTAGAGTGGGGTATTGTGCTTGGAATTTTTCTCCTATACCCAACAGAGAAAATCGCCACTGCCAGCGCCGAGATTCGATCCCGGGTCTCCCGCACGGCGGCAGAACCCTCTAGCACATGGCTATGGCGGCTCTACAAAGCTCTACTGCGTGGATAAATTCGAGACCTGACGATTAAAAGCCTTCTAAAACTTAGAATAATGAACAAAGGGGATACATTTTGATGTGTTTTTCTCTTAATTTTTTTCTTCTATCAATGACGATACCTATGTATGTTTACCCACTAAGGAGAAATACGTAATCTTTTAAAAAGTATTCCACATGTTTGTATATCATCGTTATTTAAAATAATTTTTTATTTCTAGTTCAATTTCCACTGATTATGCTGACATTGCACGTGTATCGTATTACGCTGTGCCACCATATTTCACTAAAATAATGTGTGTCATGAAGCTCGATATTTACGCAACTGATGAGTACTTAATAGTACCTGTAGTACTTTTCTCAAAGAAGTTGCCAGAGGCTGGTGCTGACTGAACCTCATGTCACAGTTTTGTTGCCTTCACTTTATAGACTGTTGCACTTGACACTGCATTCGTAACCAGGGTAGTAACAACATGACTGTTCACCCTTTATCGAAAAAAGCTTGCCGAAAATGAATTGGCGTGCAGTCATTCACGCTCATCCTTTACAAGAGGGGCGTATACTATATGACCTGATGGTTCTTGCGGGCTTGGCATCTAGGTTTTTGTGTGACAGCAGTAGCTCGTGCGCACAAACTTACACAGCTTGAGAAAGTTCACTTGGAAAAAATATCTTTTAATTCGGATTTTGGCATTCTGCGACAGTTTAGGTTTGAGTGCTACCTTCGATCGTGATTTTATTATTTTTGTTATCTTCAAGTTGCGTCATTATGAATGAGAGTTCCATTTTGACATTAGTTCAAAATGGCGGTAGACAAGCTACAGCCAGCAGGCCGCAACCAAACATTTTTCAGATTGAGTTACTTGTGTTGTAATCTGGATTTATTCGTTTTTATGAGCGTGAATATTGTCTTGTCTCAGAGAGTACCGTCTAATTTAAAAATATATGGCTGTTCGGTGATGTCTCACGGATGTGGCCCTCGCCCTGTAAAGATTGCCCACTGCTGCCTAAAAAATAGTTACAACTGAATTACCGTGAGATACGAAGCTTCAGACGTCGGTACCATCTATTTCATCTTGCAGAGACGCCACCTACGGCACGAGTTCCTACTCTCTCATTCACTGGCATCTAATAAAACTAAATTTAGTTGTACTTGCAAGCGTAAAATCACACATCAAAACGTGACTTATAAACTTCCAGCTCATTTGAGTTTTACGAGAGAGCTCATCAGTGTCGGTAACAGCAGAATTATCAAACGTTAGAGAAATCCATTATTTACAAATACTTTGATCAACATTGATAAGTCAAACCTAAGAGGAGAGAGTTGCATACACAGGTTGAAAGTCAACTTGTTTATAATTTGATTTAAACAAATCGATTTTGTTTATTATCTTATTCATCGATCAAACAACAATAAACAAGTTTCCCTCGAGTGATTAAAGCTCTACTGCGTGGATAAATTCGAGACCTGACGATAAAAATACAGTTGCAGGCCCATTTAAATTACCATTGTGCAGCCTCCGACAGATGTTTTATCATTGACGGAGAACTCTTGACGAGTGACTAACTCAAGATAGGGTAGCACACGCGACGAAAAGCCTCAAGGTCCAAGATGTCTATCGAGTGTCTGGTCTCCACAAGAACTACAAAAACTATAGAACGAAGGGGACTAACTGCTCTGAAGCGCCCGAGGATTGTTAGGAACACTATTTCATTGACGGATAAGAAAACCTCACTGAAGAGTATAGCGCTGAGTTCGTTTTGTAAGGCTTTCGCAGAAAGAATACAAAGGTTAGAGCAAGAACAGGAAAGAAGCAATTATTTTACTGCAAAATCGAACGTAAATTTGGTTACCTCAATAACGAAAAAATATCAAAAAGAACTCCTAATGTAATAATTACGTCTTCAACACATGTGCGCAATCAGTGCTGCTGAAGTAGAAACATTACATTTAGGGAGTACGCCAGCCCATTTGACAACTCAGCAACCCCAGTTACCTACAATAGAGCTTCAAAAGGAAATGCACAATGCGTCGCAGATAATTGCTTTCGAAATGCAATAATTAAGTAAATTATAATAATTGCAAGGTACAGAGAAATAAAAACTCATATTAAAGTCATATATTAAGGATCACGTTCAAATGCTATGCGTAAAGTACATAAATACAAAGCCTTTCTATAATTAATATCTTATGATACACACTATATAAAAAGCTGCCAAGCTTACGTGAGACTACGAAATACTAACGAATAATTTCCCTAAGTACCAGTCTAGTCGAGTGGCATGGTGATGTAGTACTTCTAATCAAGTCCTTCATTTTTCGCACTCCACCAAGCCATAATTTTCCGAGCTTCTATTGAACAGCTGACTGCAATTATCATATTCAGGATTTAACGGCAGCTTTTACTAAATTAAGGCAATCATGATGCGCCTAAGATATAGCTCATAACTGATGCACCACACAAGGACCATGTCTGCGAGCTTAGTGGCACAGCCGGCAGTTGGAACAAGTCCATAAGACGAAGAAGTGGAGAGAGAGAAAAGTAGAAATTCAAAGGACACTAGTTTCAACAACAAAAATCGGCCGCTTTCGTAAATGTTTAAAGAAATAACATATCATGGCCCAATCTAATTTTACGCTGAACATACAACAGACTTTCGCAATAAATATAATTGGCAAAGTATTCGACGGTCATGAGTTTTCACCCCTCTAAAAGACTAAACCTTTTCGATACCACAACTAGGAGTAATACGAGTTCAATCTGAAAGTGAAAGGCTGGAACTCTGTCAGATTACATTATAGGTTAGTTTAACCCTCCCTAACCGCTACAAAAAAGAGCGTATCGAAGAGAGGAAGGAGGAAGGCAGCATTTAGTATGGATATTATTATTATTATTATTATTATTATTATTTTTATTATTATTATTATTATTATTATTATATAAAAAAGTTTTAACCTCCCTTAACCACGACAAAGATGTTCCAAGAGAGGAAAGAGGAAGGCACCATTTAGTATGGAGTTGAGGGAACGCGGAATCTACGCACAAGGTGCACAGAAACAGTAAGCGAGGAAAGAAGTTCATGAAACAAGAAAAAAGTTGAAGAAGAAAGTAGTAGGTGCTGAAAAACAGGACAGCAGTGAACCGAAAAAAGATGGTCCGTAACAAAACAAAAACCTATTTTATTACAACAAAAAAAAAGCCTACCTAACCTTTAGCTCGGGCCCTCACATGGTTCCCCTGGGAGCGCTAATTCCCATAGATTCAATAGTTGTATCCCCCTGCGGGGTAGTATGGATATTAGGGAATGCGGAATCTATGCAGAAGGAGCATAGAAACAGTAAGTTGGGAAAGAAGTTCATGAAACAAGATAAAAGTTGAAGACGAAAGTAGTAGGTGCTGAAAAACAGGACAGTAGTGAACCGAAAAAGGTGGTCCTTAATTAACATAGCAAAAACTATTTTATTTCAGCAAAAAGAAGGCATACCTAACTTTCAGCTCGGGCCCTTACATTTTCCCCTGGGAGCGCTAATTCCCATAGATGCAATAGTTGTATCCCCCTGAGGGGCTGAAATTCTGCCAATCATCTAAGGAGCGTAAATCCTTATCCGTTATGAAACAAAACAACTCTTCGGAGAATGTATTGACTATAACTTCAAGAAAAATCAACTCGAACAGATTTAGCGAACCAAACGTTTAAGATATTGCAGCAGCTTCACCCAAGTTATTAAAAAATGAAAGTAGTAAATAGTATCACCCTAAATTTACGGAAAAATACGTAACCCCATTCCTTACGAAATAATTGCACAAGAACGCAATAATCAGAAGAGAGCTGCGTCCAATTATATTGGCCTACACTTTCTGTTTATTGGCCTACACTCGGAGTACATCCCTTATATATACAACATGACCTCGAGACAGAATACTGAACTACGAGAAAGAGAGCACGTGACAGCGAAGCTCCGGAGAGACGCTTTACAGACTAGAGGAGCAAGAGATAGTAAAAAAATAAAACCATTTAAACAATAAGCTATAGATGCCTTCCATCCAACAAATTTTTGGGTCAGGAATAGAATACTGCCGAACGCCACGCGTATGAACTTAACTACATTAATATCTGATAACAGCTACCAAAATTAGCATAGACATCGTAACACTAGGGCTGAAATGCAACAGTTGAATACATTGCCTATTCTTGAGATAAGGAACTATTTCAAAAGATATATGAACGAAACTATAACGTAGAAAGCAGTGTAAATAAACGGTGCTCAACAAAACATGAGTTCAAGATAATGCTTAGCGTGTGCGGCGCACTTATCACATCGTACAAAGCTTTCATGTACAAAGTGCTACACAAAAATTAGCGTGATTATTTTTAAACATCATTATTCACATTTGTCTGATAATAGGTAATAAAGCTTCAGAGGCGGAACTTCATATGCTATCGAGTTTTTGAATGCCGGTTGCTCGAATAGCAAGATACCTCGACAAGGAGGTGACAAGTCGCTAATGTACTTCATATCAACACCAGTAATTGTTGAGTGGAAAAAATGCTACAACTTGACTGAAATTGTAATAAAACTAGAAGTATAAATTGGTTACGAAAGATTTTCCAAAATGGCACACTTAATGTTCAGAGTAAACTTCGACTCAGCGCGTGCGAGAGGTCAGAACTTTGCCAGAAAACCGGGTGAGTTTGTCCAGGGGGGAAATACGAATGTTTCCCTTCATCACCAGGGTCTTCTATGCACAAAATGATCACAAGAATGAGGCTAAGAATATTTTTCATTGAAAATAAATTTCTTCATCGTGGAATTTTTTGTAGTTAAACAGGTGAATGTTCTTAGAAGAGGCAGAAAACTATCCACTCGTGCACAGCAGAAAGACGGCGATGACGAGAAGCCGCAATGTGGCCACGTGAGAAGTCAACTTGGGAATTCTTGTTTCGATAGAATTTACTAATTATTAAGAGGCAGATAAACACTGAACATTGCTAGCAGATCACTTGGCCCAAATATTGTTCAGGAAATAGCTGAAACAGTAAAGCATCAAAGACATAGAATAGTGAAGAGTATATAAATTTTCATCTGACATTCATTTTCAGTAAGTATCCAGACGCTCACTTACGGCATTTGAACATATACGAATATATACATATACAGATAAGTGAAAATTCTTGCACGCGAATTCCAAGGTAAGCCGGCAACACGAGCTGGCTAGTACAAGGCACAGCGAATCGTATTCGAGAAAACGCGTACTTTTAACACTAGAATTGGCAGTGGAGCTCCCATTGAAAAACGGATTACGTCAAGCTTAGCCAGCAATATTCCAACAGACTCAGTTGTTTGTCAGCACGCAGAGGCGTTGCCTTACCTAACACATTTAAAGACAGGTGGTGCCTCTCATACTATGTGTCTCGGTAAATCGAGAGCCCCAACAACCGCAAACGAAGAAATAATCATACTTCGTGTCTCTAATTTCAAAGCATCACTAACTCGGTAATATATTACCAGTTCGTATGTAACAAACAGTCTGATAAATATAGCCATGAGTCCCTTCCAATGAAAAGTTCAACTCTTCGCTCTCTGACCACTTTTTTCTGTTTCTACTTTACTCACCTCAAATTAGGATTTGAAATGTTCTAGAATTATGGGAACACCCCAAAAAAAAAAAAGCACAAAAACCGAGTTCCATCGACTCAATTTAATCTATTTACAGGGAAATGCGATAGAATGAGACCGCATTTTCAATGAGTGAGGGCAATGCTATGACAGGAAATACTCATTACTTGCTTATAGACGTTAATCTATTAGGCAAGCCCGTTGCAGAACTAAGCGCGTGTCATTCCTATAAATCTTCCACGACATTTAATAATCTTGCACACTATCCTTTACTTCAAAAAGTAATACATTGGGATAATATTTCAAAACTTTCATTCTATTTTAACGCTCAACACAATGGAAACGTACCGTAGGTATTGATATGAAACTCCCTCTAGAATAAAATCAAGGTAACAGTACTCATTGAAACGTAAGGGAGTATTAGTCCGGTACTAAATGCAGAATAATTGTCCAACTAAAGTGTCGATTTTAAAAAGTCCTATTTTGACGCAGTGCTCCTACCCAGCCATGAGAGAGCATGATCATTCAAATAATTTACAGTTTGCTCGACAAGCGCAGTAACTTAGCAGCGCAACGTATAAATTTCCCTCACGTTTTGACTACGAGCACAAGAGTACAACATTCTGGCTGCGGCCGCTCCCCTCAGAGCGTGCGTCATACATGCGAACAACCAAGGCTGGTACCTTCTTGCTGGTCTAAAAAAGTCCCGAGTTTCATACGAAAGCAGGGCCAGTAGCTAAAACATCAGTCGTCTGGTCATGTATAAATGCATACATAATTTAGTAAAAAATTTGATATTGCACATCACGTCGTACTTAGCAGCTGTTTAGCATTTGGGCACTTGCTAATACATGTATAATTAAATTATCCTAAATATTCGTCATGCATGCTACAAGACGAATTACAAAATAATTGCAGTGATTTCTCAGACTCAAGCAGAATTTCCCCTCTGCAATTCAATGTGATTGTTTTCATTTACTAATAAATTACGACTCCTTCAATTCCTAAATAAATGCTTTAAAGCTGAAAAATGCGCAGAACGAGTGCTCTGTTGCAATCCAATATCCAAATTTCAGACTATGAATACGACCTTATAATTAAGGCTCTTTCGAGTAAACAAAAGATTATAAAATCGAATAAGAAATTGAATTACCTTCGAAGCACATAATTCATATAACACTTAGTTGCGCAGGAGACAATGTGAAATTTGTAAATGTAGAAGAATTTCATTTCGTTTCGAACTGTGAAATGAGTTTCTGAACACGAGGAGTTTTCCGAGGCTTCGAGCTCGAATTCTTCTTACGAAGAGCGGCAGCAGCCACGGCTCTGCTGCGATGTTCGAGCTCGTCGTGTTCCTTCTCAAGGTGTTCTATGAGCTGCTTCAGCTCGCAATCGTCCGAGGTATCGCTCACTGAGCTAATTAATTTCGCGGGTAACTTCTTAGAAGAGGCACTCGGTACATCGGTTTTCAAATTACTATCTAAATCACATGGTGGCAGGCTAGATGTTTTACTACTAGAACATGAATCGAGCTCAACTAATTTTGAAGAATAATTTGAATTTTGAACAGAGAAACTCTCTTGAAATTCATCTGAAAATTGATTTTTAGAGTTTTCTTCGCAGTGACTTGTTCTTGCAAAGCTACAGGGCAGTCGATCTGCTAACTGTTTCACATTATCTGCTGCAGCTGATGCTTCAGCCCGATGACAGTCCCGTGACTTGTTAGTAGAATTCAATTTCAAAGACTTCGATTCACAAGGCTTCGACGAGCAAGTAGCCGTTCTCTTACCGAAATCGTTTGTAAACCTAGCGCACGATTTAGTTGTCTTTTTGCCAGAGCTACTTCGACTTTGAATAGAAATCTCGCGGGAGCTCTTATAATATGTTGATTCTGCGCTTGACGTGTCAGCACTAGCCCTCATTTCTCTCAACCGAGCACCGAAAGTCCCGCAGTCATTTTCTGTTTTATAAGAAATATTTGAATGACAAGGAATGGATGATGATTGCAGCTTGCTTCGGCTTTTATCGCAGCTATCACTGGTACTCGATTCGCAAAGGCTGCTCTCGCTTGAGGAATTCCGCTTTTCGCCGAGAGCTTGTGATGGGTTGTCCCCACTTCTCCTTTTTGATCGAGGTGACACTTTTTGACCAACATTACTAGGTTTATGAGATATTTTAGGTTCCGCTTTATACTTACCAGCACTGATATTTGACTTTGGTGCCTTCTCAACTTTGGAAGAGCGCATAGAAGAACTATCACAGTGTTTCTTGTTTAAAGGCAGCTTAGAAGAAGTGCTTGTCTTACTGCGCTCCACGCTACTGAGAGTGTGGGGAGTTGTACGGATACGGACGGCGTCTTGTTCAGGGATCGTCGAGATTGAACTCAGGCTGTTCATATCGGAGTCGAAACTAGCAGTGGTTCTGGGACTTTCTCTGTCGGAATCACAATGAGATGACGATCTTTTTTCAGCCTCCGATGAAATTTCGAAAACGCCTGATTTTTTTCGGCTGTGTTTCTTCAATTTTGGGAGAAAATTTTCCGCAATAGCAACTTCGGAGTCTGTACTCGACGTTCTTATGGAACTCGTGTTGCTAAAGCTGCTCTTGGCGGCATCTGAATCTCCTAAACTTCCCAACACAGAACTCCCACTGCCACTACTAGTACTACTACCTGCCTTACAAGTCCCAGTTCCCTGAGAACTCTGAGGGTTGTTTCCTTCCATTCTGCCAGGTGTAACTTTCAAGGACTGTTCCGTTAATGGATTAGGCTCACCAGATTTCTCCAACTTTTCAAACATGGCTTTCCTGCTTGAAAATGCGTTCCGTTTCTTGTATCTGAGAAGTGAGCTGTTGCTCCCAGGCGTGTTGACACAACCAAGCCCGCTTTTTGTTGTGATCACTTCGGCACCGCAAGTCACACTTGCGATAGGAATGCTGGTCCGCAGCCTGACAGTTTTGGGTTTATTTCGCAAGTTAGTGTGTTCACCAGTGACTTTTTCTTTGCTGCTAGACTCTTCGCTAAACATACTGACTATATTAGAGACTTTACTGGACTTTCTGGCGATATCACTAACGTCATCTTTGCGTAAATTCCCAGAAACTTCACTGAGAGAAGATTCGGGATCTGAAAGAACCTGACCAGAGGCAGTTGAACATTCTTCCGATGCGTCGGTTGAGTCAGCTTGTAAAAGCTCGTTCTTGATGCTCGCGATTTTGGAACTGTGACTGATGGAAGATGGTGATTCGCTAATATCCAAGTCTCCACAAATTTCAATATCACCTCCTGCCAGTTGTATTCTACCATCAGCACCTGAGCTTGACGAATTTCTTGCTGCTTCAATCACTGCTGATTCAGAATCTTTGTACTCAACGATAACCTCATCAGCACACTTAACCAAGGCACCTGAAGTATCGATGTTTTTTTGTAAATTAACTATGCAATCGGAGCTCATCGTGTCTGAAGCACTGATCTGTATCTTTAAATTTGCTCGACGATTCACTTCGCACGGGGCGCTATTGCAGATCTGCCCATCCGGGACACTTTCAGGCTGTTTATCAAGAGAAGACATCAGGCTGGCCACAGCAGTCTTCTCTTCCCCCGGAGATGCAGAACAAAATGATGCTTCCGAAACGTCGTCTTCGGAGTCTTGCTGGTGATCAAATTTAGAGAGATGAGAAAGTACCGTTTTAGTCGGAGGTTGATCATAAAACGCTGGAATTGAAGTAGATGACATAATTCGATCATTCTCATGGCGGTTTAATGTAAGTCTCTCTCCTACACTACACCTTAAATTAACATCGAAAGCTTCTGAAGGAGACAAGGCTTCAACATAAGCTTCACTATAGCTTTGATCAGATCCTTCATCATTAGAGTCTAAACTTCCAGGTCGTTTTCCATGGTTGGAAAGTAGGTTACTTCCAGGCCTGAGGTGACTGAGCGGGCGAGGAGTAGATGAGTGAGTATCGCTGTTATTTAAGCTTGTTGTCTGGGTTCGGCAAATACTGCCGGTAACTGGACCATTTCCTTTATTTCCATTGGATTCTGAAGTTATACAAAACTGTTCATTATCAACAGATACATCAACATCGCCGGTGATTTCAGCCCTAGTTGGAGTCTCTTCGTTAGCATCAGATTCTTCACTTATGATATAATGGGATCTTTTCTGATATTTCTTCGGTTTCTGCATTTCATCTGCAATGACATTTTTAGTGCTGGGTCCTTCAAGTTCCTCAGACAAAGATATTTGCTGAATACTCTCCATGCTAACATCGTTAGACATAGACGGTTCACTGTTCGGGCACAGCCCAAAAGTTCCGTCGCTTTCCTCCAGATTTGCATGCACTTTCAAGAGCAAAGTATCGATTGAATCAATAGAGGGTGAACTTGCGTTAGATATGCACGAGCTTTCAGAAGGGGCTGTTCTAGCAATATCAAGCGCCACAGCTGATGCCTGCGCACAAATTCTCTCGACTGAACTCTCATCCAATCCAGCCGACACGCTGAGCTCATCGAAATCAGGCGAGCGTCTCACGGGGGTCGAATTTTGCACTTGAGTACTGGCGGCTGATTGCGAGGAACTCTGCCTAGACTCATAAAGGCCTTTGGACATGTTAGGACTGAGACTATCCGTAGGAGAGGTTTTAGGACTAGTAAGGCTGGTTCTGATTTTGGGTGCTTCTATTTTAATCTTAGAAGCAATAGGAATGACTTTGACGGCCTTTGTTTTGGGGCCTCGGGCAAGAGCCGCAATTGCTCCTCGTGAAGCAATTAGACTTGCAGGGGTGATGATCTTAGTAGGTGACACTGGCCCAGCTGGCATCCCAGTTGAGACACCTAAAGCGTTGGCAGATGATCCTGCATTAACCACAGAACTGTCACAAGATTTCAGAGTAGTATGACCAGAATGACTCGCTTGGGCCAAATTGGAAGGAAATTTAGAGGTATCTATATCATAGTTGAATATTCTGCCTGACACTCTGGGGCTACTCACAGTATATTCACTAGCTAGCTTAGGAGAAGCTTTCCTACTTAATCTCTCCTTAATTTGTGAGATTCTTGACTCAGGGGTTTCGCTCGTGTCAGTATTTAGCTCAGAAATGGGAGTCATGAAAACTGGGAACTGGGCTCCAGCAATCGATGAAGAGTTTTGCCCTGGGGCCTTGTTGATGTCTACGCCGTAATAATACCGATTGTCTCCTGAAGTTAATTCCTCACCATGACTCTCATAAGAATAATTATTACCACTACTATTATTAATCACACCTCCATCTCTGCCATTCGGAGCACGGTCTACCATACATGTTAATGGCGTTGTAGTTATGACTGCCTTACTTTTAATACATAGCTGAGGCTGAGGTTCTACTATTTTACAAACTTCCGCCGACGGCGCGTCAGCATGAGATCCAACAAAAGATGGAGAAGATGTAAAAGATTTACAATCAATGCCACCGAAAAATTTCAGTCTTTCACCACATGAACCACTCCGACTAAAGCACGAGGGCGGATCATAAGCATTGTATTCGGACAAGTTTTCGATGGGGTATACACTTGGACTAGCACTAAAACTAACATGACGGTTGGACTTGGTGGACTTAGATGGGCTGGACTCACAAGACGTGAGACTTTTAGACCCATCACTGTCATCAACTGTCCTCAAACTAGAGGCATCGGAATCATCACAGTTTTCCTCGGACAAGGTTTTCTTGAGTGCGCTTTGCAACGGACCACTATATTTCAGGGCAGATTTGTAGACGGCAGCTCCAGGCAATCGCGCTGGGGCGTCCGTAATGACAGGCTGCGACACCGCTCCGGACAGTGCCGTCGCATTGTTCGCGTTAATAGGCTGCGATGTCACGCCTTCCGAAGTGTTTGTTAGGCCCGTGTTGGCTGGGTGCGACTTCATGCCGTCCCCTGACGACACGGAGCCTTGCTGAGGAGGGTCGTCGTCGTCGCGGGGCGGTAAGCGCTTGGCAGCGGAACTGAAGGGAGAGAAGAGGCTAGTCCAAGAGGCCCTGTCTCAGGTGCGCGATGCAGGGCCGTCGTACCCGTCAATGCTGGTTGGCACACGGAAGCACAGGCGCGCTCCCAGCGAGCACGAGTTGCTCGGTGATGCCATGTGCACAAGTGGGGCCAACTGAAATGAAAGCCAATAATTATATGAACAGTGGTTTTAAAAATCATAAAACTTGGCACAAACACAAACTTTCAGTGTGATTTGGTGACAGAACTTCACATTCAAACACCTGCATTATTAAGAGCCCCAGAGTAGAGCACATCAGTGGAAATATTTTAAGTTTTGACACAATTTCACAACAACGTAATTAGATATTTTTATGAAAGCTACTTGAAGAAAATTAAAGAGCATTTTTTCCGTAAACTTACAGTCAAAATAATAGCAAGAGAGCCTTCCCAATATGCTGATAGGCGTTAATTTATTTTCAATCTGTATCTTTTTCTTTGTGTTTAGTGCTGACTGAAATATTAAAACACAAAAGACGACAAAGCTAAATCATGGTACGAGCAGTATTGAAGAAGCCCAGTTTTCTTGAGAGATCATCAAAAACGACATGCATTAGAAATTCAGAAAGGGTTGAGGCAGGATTACTTGAGAGCATTATCACTTGAAGGAACAAAGCCCAGATCATAGGCAGCAATGACTACGTTTACTAGTCACAGCACACACGGAGCAGGTGTCGCCGCCTCACCGTGTCCCCAGTGTCGAGATGGGAGTCGGTCTCCTGGTCGGGACAGTCCTTAGAGGCTTTGTCGACTTCGTCTTTCCTTTCAGCGTTTTCTTTCTCAGTCGACCGGAAATTTAGCGATGCCGAGTTCACGCAGAATCTGGAAAACAATAAAACGTGCACAATACTAGATAACGTAGCGCTTAAGGAATGCAAGTTATTTATGTTTGTACTACTGTATAGATTCATTTCGGCAAACTTGAATTGAAGCAGAGTAATATATTTCCTTGCACTGAGAGCGCAACAAACACCAGTGTTGACCAGTTAATGCTCAACACAGCGTTGGGGGTACCAGGGTGTGCACTGAGTTTTCTCTCTAAAGCAGTCCGTTTGTAGGCGAGTGGACTCATGGACAGTTGCAACACTTGACAGCTGCTGGCTGTAGAGAGTTACAAGATGCGAGACTGTGCACCACGATAGTGGTAGTGTGCGTAAATATCCGATTTTCATCCCGTCGCTCCCTAGGTAGGAAGGACTTACCCTCTGTTGATATTACCTCTCGTGTATATTAAAATGGTGTTCAGTTTGAAATCGATCTCTCCCTGGTCCTAGTATTTGTTGCTCATCATTGCGAGAGCTTCGAAGTTAATGTTTGTAGATGGATTAATGCGTAGAATGCAGATTGCATCGCACCAGTTGTGACCGAAGAAATTTCCATAACGGGGGTGACCCATCGGTGATCACAAACCAACTCTTACATGGACGTGATGGAAATCAAACAAAGCTTAAGTACGTTCAAGTGAATCTTTTGTTCGTTTTCACCGTTGAAAAATGAAATTCAGTTTCATTGGAGTTAAATATTGAACTTCAATTTAGTTCAGCGCAGTCAACGTGATAAATGCCCATAATGCATGAGCTCGGTAACAAATAGGGCTTCTGGCATCGGAATGGACACAAACCTCTGACCGGTGGGTTTTGGCCCGTCGTCGAAAACGTGGCCGATGTGGCTGTTGCAAGTCGCGCAGCTGACCTCTGTGCGTGCCAGCGACGGGTTGCATACCAGCAGCAGCAGGTTCGCTCCAACTGGATGTGATCGTACATACCAAATAATGATCATTTCTACGATCGGTTCAATCGCAACTAACAAGATCAGATTAGTTTATGTTTTCAGTGAGTTCAAGTCTCCCTAACCAACGTTATTCACAAGGAAGGAAGGCAACATTTAACATGACAGGAGATTCACACACAAGGTGTGTCTCCACATCCTGTGCATAGAGACAACAAGACTGAAATAAATTTGTGAAACTAGAAAGATATTAAAGAAGAAAGTAGAAGAGAAAAAATTCACATCAGTGAACCTATATAAGACGGTCCGTAACAAACCAAAAAAGAAAATTCATTTCATTGGGCCTAACAAATGATTGTGATCATTCAACAAGCGCATCAGCCCTATATGAAATTTCATGTAGATTCCACTACTACACTAACATCCGACTAGTATAACGCACAATAGTAGTGGCTTCCCATATTAATGACTACATCACACAGGAAATGCTCGAGTATCCAATACTCCCTATTTCAAAAACGCCCAGCATGTGGGAAAGGAAAATCACTTAACAAAATTTGAACTTAGTATTTGAGGCCTACTTGCTACAGTGAGTGTCGGAGACTGCACACATGAGCGTGTGCGCATTTAATTTGGTTTGAGAGGAGCACATGGGCGGACACTAGGCGAAATACCGTCGCTAAGCTCACCGTGGGAGAGGTCCTGCTTGAGGGTAACTCTGTCCCAGCTAATGATGTCGTAGAAGGCTGGCCACCCCGACCCAGAGTCGTACTTGGTGTGCGACTGGAACAGCTCCTCTCCACACACCACGCACGAGTAAATGCCGCGATCCCAGTGCTTGTAGTACACGTTCGAGTAAGGCCTGCACGCAAGTGTACGCATTAGTTAGTTATTCGAATGTGGCCACAGATATGTACTATAGTATTCCATCGTGGAAAATTAATCTATTGTTTACCTGATTCAACTTGAGCTATTCGAGGCAAGCCTAGTTTTAAAACAGCGTACCAAGTTTTCTCGTTCACTTGTCCATGCAAACAAACCTAATGAAAACCTCTGTCAAAAGACGATGAATTAATTTGTTAGTACTTATCCCTTCCTTCCAATTCCAGCGACGTAAGCACCACTAATCAAAAAGGAGAAGAGGGTAGTGAGATTCAATCACAGAAGTGCTAGGGGACAAGGATATTTTAGATGACTAACATTATCAAAAGTCAGGGTTTGACATCTAATATAAAACGTTGAAGCACCTTCACTGTGAGGTAAATGAAGAGACATCGAAGCTTTCGGGTACACGAGCTTTCATTATACAGTTATAGTACATACCGTGTAATAAAGCAAAATATTTCAATGAGTGAATCGATCATTCTAGTATTTTTTGAAGCCAATATCACAAACTGGGCTAACTTTCAATTCTATCGCAATAAAATACTGCAGTAAGTGGCCATTGAGCCACTGAACATTCATTTGATACAAGATGCCCTACCACACACTTTGAGTGGAGCGCTGTGCTTTTTGCTTCTGGAGAGAATGTTTTCATCACGTGCACGGGCTGAAGGTTTAATTAATGTTTTTAATTTTAGAGGCCGATCCATGCGAATCATCTAAGCATACCCCAAGTGAATTTTTTTTGCATTAATGAAGAAATTAGTTTTTTGTAGCAAATTAGTTTATTGTTTTAGAAGACGGTCAAGTTTGCCATTTTTTCCTTATTGGCCACGCGAATGGCGACAGATTGAAGACAAAGTTCACGGAATGAAATAAAGATTTTATTATCATAAACAACATGCCAACATAGACTCTAAATATCGTAAGAATACTCTTAGGGCAACGAAGAATGAGCGAAAATCGTGGAAAGAGGAAATTTATTCTCTTTCGTTTCAAGAGAGTTTTTCAAACGACAAAAAAAATGGCTGTTAAGGTTTCAAGCCGTTGGTATTGTTGTTTCCATCTAATATAATTCAATATTATTGGAGACTTTTTTTTATACTTCAATAGTAGTTACCTAGTGAGTTGTGAACGTTCAGATCGTATGGCCTAGGAATGCTGCGGCGTAAACCTCCTAAACGTCAGTTACCGTGATGTGAGAGGTACTATGTGGAATTTCTGGGGCAACTTTGGTCCTAGTCCTCATCGCAGAACCCTCGTCCTCACGGCGAACGATCACCTATCCCTCGTTTTTAGCCCTGAAGGTCGTTCAAGTATTACACACGTATCTTTGTATCGAGACTACGAAGTCAATTTTGAAAACTCATACCCAATTCTTTCACCGATTCGACGAAGAGTCTTCTTAATCAAAGTACTTTAGTGTTTTCAATTTTCTAAGAATAGACCGCGAACTCCTAACGTATCGCCATCTTATTTGTTATAAGGGGTTCCTTGCCTTGATATTGCTTTTGACACGCATTAATAGTAAAAGAAGTTCAAATTACAATTTATTCACGTTACAAAACAATAGTGTCATTGCTGTCAAGAAGTATTACGATACTAGATAAAAGCTATTTCAATAAAAATATTACAAAAACTATTAAACGTGCTGGAACTGTATAATGAGTTGCTCTGGCCGAACAAGAAAACAATGACAGCTTCAACTGAACGTGCACACTTGCAGGACTCGAGCGAACCCTACGACCCAGGAAGAAACCCGTCTAAAATTCACCGGAGGGTACAATGAAATCATAAAACTGAGTGTTCAACACGATAAATTGAAAAAACGATGAAGTTGTCTTGATATTTTTCCACTTACGTTCCCCGAGTATTGGGACAAATGTGGACCATTCGGCAAATTGTTCGCCCATTTACCTACCAGTATAAATGAATGACATTTCATCTGTTTAACGATCGTTTTAAAAAATAACTTATCATACAAGATGAAATGTAGTCGCGCAATTGCATTTTCACATTTCTTAGGAAGGATAAAAATGTATTCATGTAGTACTGTCGATTTACCCAATTCTGCTGCTTACAATACAACCAAACCAACCGTTTGCAACCGCGGAACGCCGTGAACGTAATAATCTCTCCTTGATTTGAGAGATTAGTGAAAGTAGTAGGAATACAAGGTGCGAACGTCGTCTAGCGGTACGTAGCGCTAACCTTGAGGATTGTGCCGCGTTGTGTCCCGCTCACGATCCGCTCATTAGGCCAAACAGTGAAACCATTAATTGAAGTGGAATTCTCCATGGCACGTAATTAAGCAAATCATCCGGCAAGGGCCTGCACCACGTCATGACAAGGCCACATGCCGGCCCCGGGCCCGCAGCAATTGGATAAACACAACAATGTGCGCGGCTGGTGACCGAGGCACGGTAAGTGTGGTGCGACTGCACCACCTAAACAGAAACCGTCCATTTAGCTATGCACAAATGCCTGAAATGCCACTTTAACACGCCTCTTCACTCATCTGGCACGGGGCTACTTAGCTGTCATGAACAGCTAGTGGTTGTGTACGATGATTTACTATTTTTAGACAAAAGATTCCTGCATTTTCATAAGCTTCAAACAATTTTGCGTGTCGGGAAATGCTATAAACACCCTAATAAATTCAAGTTTAACGTAACTGGAAAATAAAGCTGAATAATGGCCGTTCGAATCGCCAACATAGGGAGACTCATGAACCGCGAGCAACATTGAACCGCAAAAATGAATAGGTCTTGAAAACTGAATCCTACATACTATAGCATCAACGATATCCATAGTATCCACACTAGGTTCGAAAATCAAGCACTCGTACAACGTCTGCACACTTCGAGGTCTACGTAACCAGTTACACTAGATATTCACCTCAATAACACAGAATTCAGATCCATGCGTCTTCTCAGCTATTTTACATGCTACTTGTGTAAAATTAGTGAATCCTAGCTCCGCTCTACCGTCAAAGTGTACCCTACACGAACGAAATACTGCTATTCAACATTTGCATTACAGTTGGACCAATGTAACACAAGCGCGTGTACCGCTTGCAAAATCAACTTCAAGACTACCTAGAAGCCCTGAACATTTAGTATTACGTCAGTTGCAGAGCGGAGAGTACATATATGTATGCCGCACGTATCTCTGCACGTTCTCCTAATTACGGCCACATAATGGGGCCTGCCTCGCAACACTCACATTAGGACATGGCAGGACACAACCAGTATGTGCAAGACCAACAGCGTAATACGAATACAATGGATCGATGCGGCACGGTCAGCATCGTAAAACAGAATGCAAACAAACTGCACAGAAGTAATTGCGGCTCCCTTTCTAAATGTTAACAAAAAAGCTTTGTGGAGTTTATGATGAATTATGGTCCACGAATTTGAAAACGAAATTTCGTGAAAATGCGGACGATCCTTGAGCTTTCACATGCGCACCTCGACGAAAATATTGCAGTTTAGTATTCTCAAATGAAGCTATTTTAAACTAGTTAATTTTAACAAATAAATTCCTGGGAAATTCACATCCAGAAGCAGTGCTTATATTGCAATACGAATGATGTACCCTGTCAGAAGCATCAACAGCAGCAGCACATTTAGCCGACGGAAAGTTATTTGTTTCTGGAGCAAAGCTGCTTACTCTAGAAGTAAAATAATGTCCATCGCCAAGATTTTGAGGTAGAAACCTGCTTTCAATTTTACTTGAATGAAAACTAAATACTAAAATACTACTCATAAAATACTCAACATCCTATTAAATTTTACGCAATTGTACACTTAATACTGAAATACTTCTACTAAAATGCTCATGTACAACTTCATAATCTATTTTGTTTACTTTGAAAATATCGAAGAACATGCATTTAAGATGTACACAAAAGGACTAAAAAATGAAAAAATTAAACCACTTGATTTCTCATTTCTGACACATTTCTCTCACAAATAGCAACAATTAATTAAGACAGCACGAACAAGTTACTCTAACATCTTGTAAAGAGCGTCTCTCACCTCTCTGTTATCTTCTCTTGAGTAACTCTGTACTGAGTGGGCGTTAGCTTTTTGAGCAGCTGCTGTTTCTCCTCCTGTTTTAAAACTCTCTTTGGACCTTCACTGCCGGGGCCGGTCTTCTTGGAGTTGTTTTTGATGGCTTTGTTACTGAAAGCCCGACCTTGCATGGCTCCCGACTTGCCGACCAGAGAAGAAGGGGTCACACCACCTCCGAGTCCACCTCTGACCGGAGGATTACCTAACGAAAACCTGTTACTCGAGACGCTCTTCAATGCCTTTCCGTTCAAAAACTTATTGCCGGCGATGCCGTTGTTCACTGGGATATTTTCAGAACTTTGTCTTCGAGGCACTGGTTTGAGTGAAGAGCTTTTAGCGAGAGCGTCGTTGCGCTCAAATTTGGAGAGCGTCGATGCGATTCTACTCTGTGGGGGAGAAGGTCTCTTACTGGGTAGTGGTGAAGCAGAAAGCGAAGCTTGGTCAGTCGAAGTCGAGTCACGTCGCTGGTCTGCAGGTAAATTGTTCAAAGGCAAGCACCCGTTGGCAGATTTAGGAATGAGTGAGGAAGAAATGGACGAAGAGCTGCTGGTGGAGTTCCTGGGCGAGGAGTCGCTGGAAGAATACGAGCTGGACGAGATTCGTGCGGCAGATGTGGAGGACACGTTCGTGGAGGGCAGACGCTCGGCAAATGGACCAGAAGTGGGCCGCCGAAGTTGACTCGATCCTTCCATGCTCGTACTGAAATAAAAATACGTTTTTCAAAGTCTACGTACTAAATTTTTATCACTGTTAACATATATTTTTTGTTCTATAAATTGGTTTGAAAATCCATAGTCACAACAGAAACGATTTCAGATGAGCGCAGAGAAGGAACCATTAAGAATGGACTGTAGAAAACGGGGAATTATGCACGAGATGCGTTTCTGCACAAAATAAGAAGAAAACACAGAGTAGAGACAGAGAAGACAGAATGAGAAGTGAAATAATCAGAGTGGGCACGAAAGGAAATTCTTCAAGCTTATCTATAGATGAGGCAGTCGAACTGTCTCCCCCTCAGGGGGCGCCAGTCCCCATGGCACAGAAGATACCAACCTATACTAACTCAAGCCTATATCTTATCTTCTGCCCCCATGAGTGGATTCCATGGAAATTAATATTATAAAATATTAAAAGAAATTCGCTCGTCTCATAAAGAATAATAAAAAAATTGAGATACTTTGATGCTGCATAACACAAGCATAACTCTCCACTGGAATCAACACTTAACGTAAAGAATACGTACGTAGGGCTTGACCTGCAACTACCAAAGCCGTCAAATAGAACATATCACTCCGAATATACACAGGAATTTGAAGTACGAAAAAAACAATGGAAAATATTATTTTCAAACTACCGGTAAAATGATACCGGTCTCCTACATCGGGTCCCAACAACAACATCTCGGGCCACCACACCCCAATAATGCAGGTCGGTCGAGAACTGCAAAGGTGAGTAAGTGTTTACTTTAAAATGTGACCGGACCGCAAAGATGTCAGAGCACCCGCAGAGACCGCAACACGCTGCATTTCAGCAGCAGCGCGGCGGGCGCAGCCGAGTGAGAGCGGCCTTGCTTTGTTTACATTCCTGCGGAGCAGCTCCCGCAGTTGTGCTGGGGGGACGCGGCGCGGCAGGTGCCTCTAGCAACCAACTCGCAAAAGGGAAACCTTAATAAACAAACACACTTGGGTACGAAGCCATTTATCTCTACTTGGCGTAACGAAAGCAGTTGCTTCATGTTACGGAAAATAATGATTTATCAAAAAAAATACGGAATGCATGAAAGAAATGAGCTTCGAAATTTATTAAAAATACAAACGAAGTAAGAAATAACGAACGGGTGGGAACATTTCAAGCACATCGCAACCTTTGTCTACGACCATCTATGAGCGCTACCCTGGCTAGCTAGAAAATCCCATAAAAAGACAAAAAATATGCAGAATTAATACAAAATGCGAGTTCCAATTTTCTTTATCATTATATTTATTTGAATGTTAGTTAGTTTTAGATTTTTTAGTCACAAAACAAGCGATCTCAAGAGAGCGAAGAAAACAACCATTTAGTATGGACTTAAAAAAGGTAATCTACGCACAGATTAGGGAGGTAAATTCAAGACTCTCTAACCACAACAATGGTGTTCCAAAAAAAAAAGAAGAATGAAAACCCCATTTAGTGTGGAGCTGAAAAAATGAGTAAATTCAGAAGGATTTCTTCAGATATTTCCAGCACGAGATTTGTCCCCACTCCCTGCGCATAAAACAAGTCGGGAAGAAAGTTGTGAAACAAAATTAAAGTCGTAGAAAGAAAGAACAGATGCTGAAAAAAGGATAAAAGTGAACCGAATATGATTGTCCACAACAAAGATTATAAGATTATAAGTTAGTTTAAGCCTCATTAACCGCTGCAAAAATAGAGCGTATCGAAGAGAGGAAGGAGGAAGGCACCATTTAGTATGGAGATAAGAAAATGAGGAATCTATGCAGAAAGGGCATAGAAACAGTAAGAGGGGAAAGAAGTTCATGAAATAAGTTATAAAAGTTGAAGAAGAAAGTCAGAGGTGCTTAAAAACAGGACAGTAGTGAACCGAAAAAAGGTGGTCCTTACCATAACAAAAACATCTTATTTCAACAAAAAAGAAGGCCTACCTAACTCTCAGCTCGGGCCCTCACATTTTTCCCCTGGGAGCGCTAATTCCGATAGATACAATAGTTGTATCCCCCTGAGGGGTTGTCCACAACAAAACAAAAATCTATTCTATTTTAACGAAAGGAAGGTATACCTTTTTTCAGCTCGGGACCTCACATCTCTCCCCCTGGGAGCGCAAGTTCCCATGACCCCTAGTCTTCCACTAGAACGATCAGCCAGCGTGAATTAGTGGTTCAATTTCTTACAGGAGATCTTCCATTTCTATACAACACGATGTCAACAACTAAAAAACTGAGAAGCGCTTCATTCTAACAGAAAGCTATTTTCGCGCCCTAGGGAAATGTGTAATGCCTCATTGAGTATGGGAAAATCACAAAATGGCAAGCAACAGAAAAAACGCAAACTGAGAAATTATCATAAGGCCGTAACGTAAACCTGCAATAAAGCAACTCCGGTGGTATATCAAGTATATTTATAAAGAAAAAAGAATTGAACAAAGGTCACGAGTTTCAAATTTAGAGCCCACAAAATATATTCGTGACTCGTAAAGAAGAACGCTCGCAGTGGGTTGTTTACAACTACAAATTTCATGCACACGTATCATTTACAGACCAAAAATACGCACATTTAGACAGCCAACTCAACATGCAGTAAAACGTCTCGCTAAACAGACGACCTCGACCCCAAAGCTTCTACAATTAGCGTTATTTCATGCTCAGAAAATACCTGAGAACTCACGCGCGTTTGGCGAAGATGTATTCTTTCGTTTGCTCAATTTGCTCGAACTAATCTTGCTCATCAACGTTCGCAATATACCTTCCCCACGCCTCATCACAGCACAGCAACCAAAGTGAAAACGTTTGGCTCGTATAGTCGTATTCTTCAGTTTGATTCACGGTCAGACGATGATAGAAAATACAGGCAGGTGCACGCACGGAACAGGTGTCCCGAGAGTTCATTCAGACTGAAAAGGCAGCTCAGCTTGGACGGCCTGACATGTGTTACTCGAGGTCAGTCATTCTCACAGCATCGATATCGCTTTCCTTGTCCCCAAACGTAGGTGTGAGCTGGACTTGATGGCAAAAGCTTGCTATGTGCACACAATGTCGGTTGTTTTACTCCAAGTTATTATCTCTAAGTTATTACGAGTTATTTTTTTATTTCAATTGACTTATACCCAGCAAGGTAGGTGCAACCAGCAACTACTCTCTTTGTAAAAAGATTTAGATTAAATATAAGAAAATAATTGATGCGATTCGACAATCAGATAATACTGCAAAAACAGGTCAGTAATTATGAAAGCCTTAGTTCATACTATACGAGGAAACAGCACGATAAAACAGAAGACGAGATCCATATGGTGACGGTTTTTCAACCTTCCTTCCGTCCGTCGGTACTTGACTAATCTACACAACTGGTCACGCATGAGATCAACATTAAGTAGGAAGGAAAACAGAAATAAAATAGGATGCGCCGAGACGAGAAAAGTTTGATTACAGGGAAAAAGTTAATCAATAGCTTAAATAATTGACATACAAAACGGGAGGCCTTTTAATTTAACTAGAACCCACAGAAACGAGCGTATTGTTCTGCGTTACCCAACGTTTTCGGATATTTTCTCGCTTGCATATTTATATTTAAAGTTACTCGCTATTCTGTTAGAAATAGAGGAACCTAGCAACGAAGGAAGCGCACGAGGTGAACCTATGCCTGCTACAAAACGAGAGCGAAACTAAATAAGGTAGTTCTCTCCTCACATTAGAGAGAAGCATCGCATTGACTGCTAGAGGGAAAACGTCCCACTTAAAACAAAGAGCTTCTGATCAAATGAGGTCGACATGCCAGCACATGGATCATAAAAAATGTTTTTTAATTGCTCGCCATTACCACATCAGAACATGCAGTCGGCTTCCATCTAATAAGGTAGGATAGATTTATAGGAGTGACGTCACTGCAGAGCTCAGGCTATGTTCGCCTTCGAGGTGTAAAATGATAAAGCCTCCATTTGAAAGATTTGCAGATCAGGGATGGTAAAACTGCAACATCAATACATTCACCATAACACTGCAAGGATCAAAGAAGAAGAAAAACAAACTGGTGCGTAAGATCAAGATCAATTAACCTAATGAATACAATATCAAAGTTTACAAAAGTTAGACTCAAAGAACTGAAATAATATTACAAAAATTATGATTATTCGGTGAAATTTAGACTAGTAGCTGACGGCTAAATTTTCCTGTAATTTTCACATCAGCACAATTATTATTAGTTCGAAAAACGAGTTACTTCGCTGCTTGCAACGAAATTATGATTTTAAAATTTTACAGTTAGCTGACAATTCAATCACTATATCCTTGACACAACTTCAGATTGCGTCATTAAACGTGACTCAGAACATCGCACCTCATCAACTATTGCTGCATCCTATTCTCGCTCCATGGAAGTTCTCGCAGTCCATTAGTTGCTAGTGCGAACATTTCAACTATCGTCACAAACAGAATTTCAGGCCACGTACACGAGTTACCAGCATTTCAATTACAATTTTCACTTTATCTCTCTGTTCAGGAGTAACGAAGAACAGGGTGTTCCGAAACAAAAGAACAGAAATCTGACAGAAGTTCAGAGTCGAAACTTATAAGACCCTGTACACAATGAGAAGAACATGGAGCTCGCTCTTCATGTGACTTCATATAAAAAGTTCGACACAAGCACTAATTTATTTATTATAATTTACTGTACTGTCAAGATTACCGGACAGATAATAACAACGCTCAGAGTTCTAACACAACAATTTGAGCTCATTTGAAAGTTTTTGCGAAGAGATCCGAGGTGACGTGAACCCACCACTGGGAGCGCAAATTTCAGAGTAATGATCTCGACAAAGTCCGAGATTATCTATGATTTGTGTCACAGCCCCGCAATAGCGCAACAATGGAGCTGGAAAGCAAGCACCCGCGTCTGTCTGTCTATTAGTGAGTTTATTGCATCATTTTATCGACCGACGTTTGATAATTTGAAGTTCGTCATGTGAACGTTGTGTAATTATACTTCTCCTCTTCAATGGCCTCTTCTACTCACCAACACTTTAATAACCCGGAAAATAGCCTGTCCTATCAGACGTCTATTTTCATACCTCTTTAATAGACGCTAAAATCAAGCATCACCTCGTAATAATCGTCGCAATGAGTGTTGGTGTAAACGTTGTAGTCAACATTCCATAACATGCAGTCAAAACTTCTACCACGTGATTAATTAAGCGTTCGGGTTATAACGAAGGGCTAAATGAAGCAATTCACAAGGTGTTTGAACGTTAACTATGGCATTTCCCTTTTTACTTATTAACCGTGAATGCATGACTGACCACAATGTAATAACGCAGGATTGACGAGTTTAAAGGTTTCACTCTGCTCTTGGGTCCAGTTCCGGCTAGAGGGATATTTATCTTAAAAATAAACACTGAGGTAACTCATTTGAAGCTCACAAGTAAATAGGAATTATATGAACCAAAATTCCGTAATATATCGACCATTTAACTCAATACTCACCACCAACGCTAGGAGAGAACACTTTACAAGTGTTAATAATTGCGTTAAACTTTTCTAAAAGATGTAAAAATATACATGTAAAGCATCCGTACTGCAACCTCTACTCAAGTCTGTGTTCGTCCCTGTGAAGCACTCGAAATGCAACCTCTGTTCACTTACGTCTCGTGTAGTAATTGCAGGCTCTTGAAAGACAAAGGCCAAGCAACTCTCTGGAAGACTAGCAAGCTTTCCTCCTGGCGACTGCAAAACCGCTTTACTGAAGATAGTACACGGAAGAATAAAACTAGCGAAAGTTCTATTCGATTAGCTCGACAGCTTCAAACCACAAGGACGCAAAGTTATAGCGTCTCGGTACACAAAGCTTGCAACAGCCGTCAAAAAAGGTTACAACCATACCTGAAATGACCAAAACGGGAGAAAAATGGATAAATAATAGTGAAGTACAAAGTGAAGAATAAACGTGCACTCCCGTTCGAAAGGTCAGTTGCTTGGTACGCTGGCCTGGTAAGAGAGCATGCAGGCTGCGCAGAACACCTGAATAAACCTTATTTCTAGGTCGCGTCACCAACATTACTTACTATTGCTCATGACGGCAATTGAGACGACCATAACGGACTAATCCCCTGTATAATAGTACAGTTTGTTGGTTGATTACTTGCTTGCTCTGTTGGTCGCTCCGTCCCCAGTCGTGCCCCGTGAAATGGATTGTAAATTTAAACTTCTAATTTATACTTCAGAGTACTTTAAAGTTTTTTCAATTTATATTCCTCTAAAAAAATTTCCACCGCAAAACTAGTGGGTTAAAAAAAAAGTAACACTATTAACACTTAAACATTCTGTTGTAAACGTCTTCAAGAATGAATAATGTAGATTTTGCAGCGTTACGCACACGGGATAGGAAGATGGTTCAGATAATTAACTACCACAACGAATTTGTGACAGATTATTAACGAAACAGTCGTGTCCCATTAGTCGAATACTACACTCAAACCAGTTTATGGCCAATAAGGCAGGCACGCAGCGCAATCAATTTACACTTTTAGTACCCAAAATCCTTTACTGCTACAATAATGCCTTCCTAATTTTCAAGGGACGTTAATAAATGCACCGACGTGAATGTGTGGCGTGCCATTTGAAAGGCATCTAAGTGTTAAAAATAACTCTCAATGCATGAGTCATATTTGGAGAATATGTGCCACGTTTTTTAATCAGCACAGTCTAGCATAACATAGTCTAGCACTCCATAGCAATCGCAATCCTGACCACTCGAGTGGTCAGGATCCTGACCAATCCTGAGTATTTATTAGCGGCACCTTATAAAGGGAGACGCGGAGGCCCATATATGAAGGCGCTGTCCTTTTTTCTTCGTTGCAAAAGGTAGTTAAGGACGTTGGGCTTCAGCAAATTCATCCGCCTAAATTTGCCGCGAATGCTTCAGTAAAGATTCAGTAAACTTAAGCATCAAAGAGTAATACTGAACTTTGATGACTAGACATTGAAGAAAACGATATATCATAATAAGGAAAGATCGTAATGCGATTAGAAGTGAAAATTGGTCTTAAACAATTAACTGTATCAAAGATTCGAAATAAGCAAATACAGCGAGTGAGTAAATACTGAGCAAATTTTGCAAGCAAGGTGACACTTAACTGAAAGGAAATATTTCTAGTGCTAAATGAAACACCGTTAGCGGCTCCTTAGCTAAAATCGTCGCAGAGCAATCTCAAGTGAAGTTTTAAAGCACATTTTAATTGAAAAACCATTTATTAGGAGGTAAAAAGGCAGTCCGTTTGCTCGCTGAGTGACGCACTCCAAGCTGGCCACTTGCATCATAAGCATGGATCATAAGTCCGCTTCCATTTTGACACTTAATGCGTCCCTGCAGAATCACAAAATCAAATTCAAGAGACTAGGGTAGTTTTCCAACCAAACGACGTTGCGGGCTCGGCCAGTGGATGAAGTGTGAGCACCAAAGTAAACCTTATTAGCAGAATCGTTAAATTTAAACCTCCCGGCCCAGGTTTACGGCAGGAGACAAACAAGTTCGAAATGAGCGGTCGACGAGATGAACAGTTTGGGAGCTCTTGCTAGCAACGCTCTCAGAGTAGGCCACGATGCCCTGACAGGCATCATCAGTTCGGCGAACAAAGGACACGTAATACGTAACCTTTCTGTTCACCACACAAAGGCATGCTACCTAACACCGTAACACAAACACTGATCGAAATAATGCGTGGTAATCACCCATTAGGTGTCAGAGCAGACGTTTTCTCCACTGATGGTAACGGGACTTCGATTTAAATCATTGGATTAAATTTCCTGCAATTGGTATTCCGACAGGAAATAATTTAAACGCTATTACAGGACGCAGTGCTTAAGTAAATTAACTTGCTCACTGCCATTGTATTATTATAGAGTTTCTCACACCTCGTCAGAATGACATGAAACAAAATAGCGTGAGAAGTCTTCATGATTCAGTAGCAATGAACAAGCCCGTTTGCCAAGAACTGACGCTTGGAAGGTGAACATATACTCCTATAAAAGTTGACCCGACCCTCTTGACACTACGTTTTTCCTTCAAATTCAGATGATTTAGCCTTCTGGCCCTTAAAACAGGCGCAAAAAAACAGAAATAATTTCAAGTCATGAAAGACATAATTAGGCATGTATCATCTGAATGGTGGCGAGATATTAGCACATTGGAAAGGTCCAAATCTCCACTCAAAACAGAATGAGAAACGAGACGCATTTCATTTGCAACTGGTATTTATGCACAGCGTCGAGCGAAGTTCCGCTTGGGCCCAGGCCACCTCATTGGAGTGAACCTCAAGCGGCCCAGGTCGCCAAATTGGCCTTTTTTGGCCACAATTCTCAAATTCGGCACAAAAACGGCCAATCTGGCAACCCCGCCGTCACGCCTGCGAGGCATGTGCGCAGTTGCGGCCGTCAGCGCATGACGTCATGCAGCCGCAATGATGCTCCCAACACGTCTATCGCGGCACCTTGATCGGGTTGTGCCCATTTTTTGAATCATCATACTCTCGGTGACGTTATTCAGCCCCACACTGCACTAATTAAAAATTTGCGTTCATTATAGCTCATAAGCTTAATAATGAAATTTAATACGCAAGTAAAATCCAAGTGGAAAAGTGAAGAGCTACTCCGAAGGCTGAATTAGAGGTGTAATCAGCAGGAGCTGCAGAGAGCGGGAGCAACGAGCGGATGCCACCAGCCCGGGTCGTGAGTGGCGACCTCAGCGATCCCGCCGCCTCAGGCAGCGTCTGGCGGCAGGCAACACCGACCGTCAAATTTACGCGGAAAAACTAAAAAGACAGCGATGGAAGTGAAAAATAACCTCCAGGCATTCTAACACTAAGGGAATTAAGGTATATAAAGATGAAATTTATCAACAGAAACTAGGTGGTAACCAACACCAAAGAGAAATTGTTAAATAAAGGTTAAAACTAAAAATAGCAATCGAATAACAGCAACAGCGACCATCCAAGAAGACCTGCGCCAAACGCAAAAATAGAACAATTGAATCAGTAACAATGCCGACGCAACCACGTCCTTCGCGAACGTCTTCAGCACAACCAAGGTCAAAATTTGTTAACACGGGGTTTCTAGGGCCCGCAATATTTAACTGCAGACACAATCAAGGCCTCTCTGACAGAGCATGACGTATTGATACTCTCTACCTCGCACGTTTCCGACGTCGTGTATAGTTCATACAGTTAACAGATAACGAAACACATCAATGGGAAGAATTTTCCACCAATGGATCCACAAAGTCATAACCCTAAAGGGAGTACACGAAAGTGAGAAGCCTTGCATATATTATAGGGAATACTTGAATCCGAAAAGTGAACATCATACCAGCAGCAGCAGAGCGGAATACAACAGCATCAGGGGGGACGCAGCGCGTCGACTAATCATAAAATGAAATAACTTTAAGCCCTGGAAGCGGTAGAGATGGCGAGCGGTACTAGAGCGTGACAGCCTCGGTGACTCACGCGTGTGTGTGCGGCGGCGGTGTTGGTGGTGGTCGCGTAGGTCGTGTCGGGTGGAAGGGGAAATTTACGTGACCATCGCTGCATGGAAATGGGTTTGATGGGCAGTTAATGATACAGGAATGCAGGGATGACGGGTGAGGGCTGGACGCGTGTGTGTCACTGTGAACGCATGCCATAAAGTCCGATGCAGGGCAGTGCACGGACATTAATTAAGGCTGCAGAGATAGGATGAAAATCGAGAGCTAGAGTATAAGATTTGGAGAAAGCTATTCAGCAAAATGTCAAAGGAGTGGAATGACGAGCAGTTCATTCAAACGAATGAATTACAGATAGGGTTATGGGCAAATCGAAGCATTTCAATTGTTGTTAGAATGGAAAATTCCACGCTGGTGATAAGTGCTCGATTTGACTAAATTACCAGCTGTTCATGGAATAAGCGTTAGAATGAATTTGCTCTGCGTTTCATAAGCGGCTAAGTTACTGATTTTCAAATAAAGAGCTTCAAGCTGAGATCTTGAATTTATCGGACGCGATTACCTTCAGTTACACCAAAAGGATGATGCTGATTAATTTCGTGCTAACACTAAAATCCCCTCAGCACACTGTCTTATCCCTCTTAAGGATTGGACACTCGGTAATGCGACCATTACCTTGTGACAGGGTAGTGGGAACCTGTATTTATTCCCGTTGTCCCAAAGAGGGTGACCAAATAGAAAGGGTTAAGAGCTGCCCTGAGAGGAGATGACGCAGCGTCACTGCAACACACAAGTCTTGCGTCACAGGCGTAACGAGAGCGAGTTGCGCAACGAACGCAGCCTTCCTGCGTTACACTTTCCATCACGGCCTGCCACGCACAGCGAACAGAGACCGAGCAAAGCACGTAAGCGCACGTGCCGCAACATAAGGAAACCGAAAGTTTTAGCGAGTAAAAGAGAGCACGAGAACAATCGTACGCAACAATAATTATTATTATTATTATTATTATTACGCCAGCAGATTAGATTAGATTATAAGTTAGTTTAAGCCTCCCTAACCGCTGCAAAAATAGAGCGTATCGAAGAGAGGAAGGAAGAAGGCACCATTTAGTATGGAGTTAAGGGAACGTGGAATCTATGCAGAAAGGGCACAGAAACAGAAAGCTAAGAAAGAAGTTCATGAAACAAGAAAAAGTTGAAGAAGAAAGTGGTAGGCGGTGAAAAACAGGACAGCAGTGAACCGAAAAAAGATGGTCCGTAACACAACAAAAACCTATCCTATTTTAACAAAAGAAAGCCTACCTAACCTTTAGCTCGGGCCCTCACATTGTCCCCCTGGGAGCGCTAGTTCCCATAGATACAATAATTGTATCCCCCTGAGGGGAATATTACGCCAGCAATATGGTGATTAAAATTTGAGGGATGGTGCACGACTGGGATAGGTCAGATATTCGGCTATAAAGCATCTCTAGAAATGTTCACTTACGCACTTTGACTACCCGGCGTGATGCACTCCATCACAACTTGATGCATGAGGCAATCTGAGTTTTAGGAGCTTGAGGAAACGACCAGGCATCAGTACTTCATGGCATATTTAAAATAAATATTACAGCAACACACGAATAACGTATAAAATACAAAGCACAATAGGTCAAGTTCTGAGGTAAACACAGAAAACCTTCCTAAACACGAACTGTATGAACAGCATAAGCAAGCAATATAACTCTAAATTTCACGATGGAATATAAATGCTAGGACTCGTGCAATTAAAGGACTTGAATGATTTGCATGTACAAATTTATAGGATTATTAGTTAGTTTAGGCCTCCATAACCACAACACAGATGTTCACACGAGAGGAAGGAGGAATATACCGCTTCGTATGGGATTGAGGGAACGAGGGAATCCACGCACAAGGTGTCCCCACACTGTGCGTTTAGACATAGCGATATTGAAAAAGTCTGTGAAACTAGATAAAAGTGTAAGAACAAAGTAAAATGTATCGAAAAAGGGAAACAGTGAACAGAAGAAAGATGGTCCGTAACAATACAAAAACACATTCTGTTTCAACGTAAGGAAGGTCTACCTAACCTTGCGTGAGAAACCTCGCAAATTTATTTTGGGGGCACTTATTCTCATAGATGAAATAGTCGTATCCTTCTGATGGGGCATGCACAAATCGAATAGCGGGATCAACAATAATTGCTAATATTTGCTAAAGCTCCGGTGCGCAGCAGGTCGCCCAAAGGGATCTAACGGAAATTAAGGAATAAAAGTCTGAAGATCGCTGGTATCCTAAAAGATAATGCAGAAAAGGAAATTGTGAAAGTACTTGACTGACTGTGCTCAAGAGTTGACCGACATAGATCATTCGTTTACCAGCCCGAAAAGAAAGACAAAAAATGGCGAGCATAATTAAAATTAAAATGTAAGATATACTCTTAACGAATAAATAGATCGCACAGCGGCAACAATTTATCTTCAATTAATTTTTCAATAACGAAACTATCAGCAGAAATTTCCAATATTTAGTCGATAAAACATAATAAGCTGGAGTTCTACAGCGCTTTCCAGTCTTCTAACTTCCTTTTGGCTGCTTTACAGAAATGCAAATGATAGGGTAAATTGTAGACGGAAATACAATACACAGTGTAGTTCTGGAGAGAATTTCCAGCAGACCATCAATTCTTGACGCAACTTTAATGCCTGCGGGACTACGTCGCTTTAGAGAGAATAGATTTATGGCGCGTACGGTTAGCACTCAGGGTCCAGCAAAGTAGCGTTAAGAACAGAATTTGACTCCAAGTTTAGGCAACAACTGTTGCCTAAATCTAAAGGTAAATCTAAATCTAAAGGCGCAAATCTAAAGGTAGGATATTGTATTCAAACGAAAGTTAACACAAAATAAAATTTTTGAAATGAAATGTTTAGGTAATTAAAAATTTAACACGCAAGTCACCGCCTGCGAAATTAATGTTAATAAATAGTATAATGTCTGCTTGCTAAACACATACCAACAGCGTCAGCAAAGCATTGAGAGTTTAATTTGATCGCTACGTTTCTCACCACGTCATAGCAGAGAGTGTTATCAATTCTCTAGGGACCAGGAAAAAGCACGTCTCTCGTCGAGCATACGATCCCAGGAGGAAGCACCATAATATTAGTGTGGTTCAATGAATTGATGCAGAGATATTGTTATATTTATTCAAGTCATGGTGTGCAAACAGCAACCAATCGAAATACTCCTTAGAGAAGCAAGCGTGTCGAATACACCCTCAACGAGTCAGTTGCTGCCCCCTTTTCCATAGATAAATGAAAAATTAATAAGAAATACACTAATTTTCCGCTACTTGATTCCACAACCTTACAACAACTGGTAAAGGAATAATGATGATTTCGTGCCACGCAAATTACTCTCTATTCGACGGACGCGTATTTTTTATGCAGACAACGAAAACGAAAAGTACACTTTTTCTCTCTTGATACACATGTAGAGCAATGATGTGTCATTTTACCAGTAAAATCGTACACTTGACGTAGTTGGTAATGACGCTAATGTATACATCATGAGATGCGCTCCCGCTGTGATTAGCTCACAGGTATTTATAGGGGTATTGCATTTGTATCATCAGTACACAAGCTTGAAAAATGACGGAGAAGAAGAAAGATCAAAAATTGTATCTCTTCTGAATCATAGTCATAATTAACACTTTGCATAATATACGTACGCGCAAAAATAATCCTGAGTTATTAAAAATCATATTTCCATGGTCACGGTTTGTTAGAATTAATAATCAGTTGAACTAGTCGGAAAATCGCACTTTGCTTGCTATAAAAAGAGACGTTTTGTAAACGAAGTAGCATAGGAGTACTCGAAACAGGAAAAATTAGACTAGGTTATTAATTAGTTTAAGCCTCCCTATCCACAACAAAGGCGATCCAAAGAGAGGAAGGAAGAAGGCCCCATTTAGTATGGAGTTAGGGAACGCGGAATCTATGCAGAAAGCGCATAAAAACAGTAAGATAAGAAATAAGTTCATGAAACAAGATCAAAGTTGAAGGAGAAACAATCCTAGAGCCTCCCTGGAAGAGTCGAGCGAAGCTCCTCAACGCAGCCCAATATCCCGGCTGTTCCAGGCAATCTTTCAAATAAGGTTCGGGGGACCACAGGAACAATCTCACCATATCTGACATGGACGCACGCGAGGCCCCTCGAACCATAAAAAATGATGGCCATCTTTCATGGCCACGCCCTCCATTCGCGCTCATGGCAAAATGGGCCTTAATGTACACTGGCTTATTTGAATAGATGTTGCTTGGTGGATGTAGCTCACGTCGGATGAGGAGGGTTCGTCGGGTACGCACGACAATCATCGAGATCTGCAACTTGCACGAGATCTTCCGCGTGTCTAAAGACATTCTTAGCGGACCCTAAAGACCTGCTGCAGAGCAGACCGAATGTCAAGTATAGATTTTCCAATGTTAAACAAAAAAATATGGCAAATGAAATAGTAGAATAAATCTCGTGCTAATAAACGAGTTTCACAACTCGAAACATAACGGCAATTTTGAGATCTTAAAATACCTTCTCATGCATGCTAGGCCTTCTCATGCATGAAGCCGTAAGTCATGGAACACGTGTGTGCAGTATGTTGATGATTAGATTAGATTATAAGTTAATTTAAGCCTCCCTAACCCCTACAAAAAAGAGCGTATCGAAGAGAGGAAGGAGGAAGGCACCATGCATTCGGTATGGAGATAATAGAATGGGGAATCTCTGCAGAAAGGGCACAGAAACAGTAAGTTGAGAAAGAAGTTTATGAAAGCAGATAGAAGTTGAAGAAGAAAGTAGTAGGTGCTGAAGAACAGGACAGCAGTGAACCGAAAAATGTGGTCCTTAACATAACAAAAAACATTTTTTTTCAATAAAAAGAAGGCCTACTTAACTCTCAGCTCGGGCCCTCACACATTTTCCCCTGAGAGCGCCAATTCCCATAGATACAATAGTTGTATCCTCCTGAGGGAAGTATAGTGAAGATCGCCTAGAAGTCTTAAAAACCAAGTTTACGCGGACAAAGATCTATTTTAGCAGCGATGGGCACACAAGATGGCACAGTCCAGCAGCCGCCGCTCCTTGTAAGTCACGGAACTGACGGATCAAATCATCTAAAAACGACGCACGTGGTGTACAAAGAAACTGTCCAGCTTCCATTCTTACAGACCAAGGGTTTGAATATCAACTAGACTTTGGTTCAAATTTCTAAAATAAATATCCTTCAGTAACGAAAGAGTTAGAATTTACTAAAGCGATTATTCAGGAAACTAACGATAAACATAGCAAAAAAATGAAATTCATAAGCACTGTCGCTCAACCTCAGTAATGTATCACGTTTTAAGTATTTAACGAAAGGAGAAGCAAAGAGATTAAATTCTTGGTGGCTGCTATATATGAGTGGTCACGGATAGGCTACATCGCGTTTCATCAGGGAAAGCAGAAAGCTGTGTTTTACGTAAAGAACTTTGACCATCGCCCGGCGCACACACAAAACAAGGTGCTCGGCTTCAATTCCTCGAGAACATGGAGCAAGAAAGGAAGGGAAACTGAGACTAGAGATGCTTGGCGGCCGACCACTTCCGTCGACCACGCACCTCCCACCAACTTGAAATGATTGGCTTCCTGCTACCGAGCCCCTTGCATCATGGGTCCCCATGTATAGAGCGCCGGCCACAATTCACAGCGCAAATGAACACAGAGATGGCAATCAAAGCTCGCCAAAAATTGAACCCCCCCATGGAAGAAGCTGGTACTGTATAAGGCACAACACAAAGTTCACAGATTACGTCAAATTATAAGCGAGTTCTTGACAGCTAAATAGCAGGTCACGTTTAAAACAAATTTCAACAGTGAAAATTCAATAATAGCGATAAAATATTTATTCCGCTTCCAAGACTATGAAAACGAACAACTGTACAGTCCAGCCATAGAAACATATCACTAGAAAAGCCCGTCCAAAATTTTAACATAAAAAATATTTTCCAATAGCAAAACAACACCACCGATAGAGAAGGCATCTACAGTAAGACAGCAATCAATTTGCAAGTAGATAGTCGCTAATAACAATTTGAAAATTCAGCAATAATTCCTTATATATCCCTCAAACATTGTCTGAAAAACAATAACTAATTGAAATTAAATAAACGAAATTTTCAAGAAGTAAAGATGAACATCGCTTAATTCATCGTGTTAGAGAAAACACGTATCGCGACTATTTAGTGATTGTCAAGGAAGAGAACGCAAACGAGTTACCCGTATTTTTTATTTGAAAGGAATGAACGGTCAACCAAATTCAAAGGACATAAACCCGTGTAAATGAGTTACATGTATTAGGAGAAATTCCACACTTCGTATAGCTTGACGAACAGCTTTATATTCTGTGCAGCTAAAACGCAAGAGAATGAGTGCTATAGAAATGAGCTGAGCGTATACTTCACTTCGTTGTAGTATACTGAGCGTATACTACAACAAATAAGGCGAAAGTTGGCCGAGGTTTTTGCACACTCGAGTGAGAGCGGCGGATATCGAGCGACACGGTCATGAATGACACTCTCACGCTCGTGAAGGAATGAAAATTACAGATCAAGGATGACAACAGGTTGAGACGTCGTTTCTATTACCTGCAAACAAACAATTAATACGAAATTGAAATCAAATCATTGAAATGAAAAGTCAGAAATCATAACACTGCTGAAGTTCGGACGACCTCCCTGCAGAATGCGGCTCTAACAATGAGAAACAAAAAATAAAAGATCGAACGCCATGCACCCATAAGAAACTTTTTGGCGAGAATAAATGAGATGCTTTATATTTTCCAGCGACAACCGTCGTCGGTGGACCTGATTTTTATTTGATCCCGTTTTCGCTAACTTCTCTATAACTTCTAAGCAACTGAAACGAGCTATGTAGTTCAGGCTATTGCAAGATTTTAATATGGCCTTTATTAAGTTGAACAATATTTACTTCGTTTAGGAGACGACCGCATTAAAATCACGTACAGAAATTTTACATAAGTTATTGATCATTTTTGTCCTGAAGCTTAAAGCGTTATGCGAACGCAGTAGCCGAAAAGTGTCATGAATACTACTCTTCAGGTCTAGCAGCGCATACTTAGTCAATCCTAAAAAAATTTCCAAACCTATGAGGGTTGATTATTGAAACATTACAAGAAGTCGTATTCTACAATTAACAGTGGGTTGTTCCAAATCGACTTGAAATGTTTTGAGAATCCAGCCCCAGGAGAACTCGCTGAAAGTTACGAAGTATGATATGTTTTCCTCACAGACAAGCTTCATTTTTAACCTTGGCAAGTCTGAAGAACCGAAGCATCAATAAAATTGTTTACTTCCAATCTCGAAGCGCTCAGAGATGGGTTCAACCACGCAAGTTTCCTGTATAAGGTCAGGGTCGTAAAATTTACTTAAGTTGCGCCATCACTCCCGTAAACTGTACAAATTTTCACCATGGTGCAAGCCTTAGTAATGTTACAGGTCATGCGCATCAAATGCTAGGAAGAAATTATTTGTGCACAATGAGCCAAAAATAAGTAGCCAAGATATTATTTAGAGCGTTTGAAAGGTCCATCCATCGTCCATTCCCTTTTTCTTGACCAACGAGACGATAAAGTAAAGAAGAACCAATGAACTTCCCCAGTATGACTGACTGCTGCTAGGACCGAGTCTGATTTGCTCGGCACACACCTCACACAAGGCACACATAACTCACACAAATCTGCTCACGAAGTTGTGGACGTATGACCACGTCATCCTCTGCTTTGAGAGTTCTATTTTGAGGGCTGATAACGTCAAAAAAGACGATAACCACCGTTACAAGGCCGATAAAATTAGCCAGGTGCAGGAAGGGCATAAAGAAGAGAGCCTCCTACTTTGGCCCTCGGCCAGTGCCTCTACTCCAACGGGCCTCTTTCTCAGTCACGCTGCATTGCTGCAACGCACAAGATTGACTAGCGCATAAGGCCCGTACATATAGTGAGGCTAACTTCACGGCAGTCGCTGGAATTTGCTTATTATTTGGTGACAAGGGACAACCGCAGCTCGCAATAAGAGGATGAAAAATTACCACACTTCTTATGATACGAGTTTTTTTTGTACTTGACAGCATGTTAATAAAAAGAATAGCTGTAGTGAACAATGTCCATGAAAAACTAAATGCCCCATTGCAGGAAAATTTTTAAAAGGAAGGAATTTTATTCAATGGATATTGCGTTTTCTTGAATAGAACCACGAAGAATTGAAAACCGAACGCCTGCTGTTACACGAAAAAATGAAATTATATGAAAAGAGACTGCTATTTCTTCTGCAATGACCTCGCGGCTACAATGCGGTGCATTTAGAAAACGATCCAGCAACCAGCGGCATTGCTTTCGAGGAACCAAAGTGAAATTTATACATTGAATTTATATTTCATTTCAGGCTTCGAGGCTTTTATTTTATACGAAACTGCGATAGAAACTATTTACTCGCAACCTAAATTTAACTTCTTCGTGTTCAAAAAAGACCACAAACCTAGTTGAATACAATCTTCCCAGTAGTTTGCCAAGTCGAATTCCATGCACCAACTTCTGAGAAGCAGAGCGCAATCTGGCTTACGTACAGGAAATCCTGGCGAGAACTAAATAAAGGGTAGGCCATTCCACAGAACAATTGGTTTCGCCAGCGTGGGAAGCTTGCAAGCAGTTCGAGTTCAGGGGACACTCCCTCATGCAGCCGTTCAATGAGCAATGCTGCACACTTTCACAGAATAGCTGAACATCTCGCCAAAATGTAATAAAATTCAAGAAACATTATTTACAGGGAAATTTACTGAACGAAACAGAGGAATTGCTCTTTAATGGCGAAACATAGACGAGTAGAACAGTTTCATATGATGAGTGCCAGGTTCTTGCTCCCAAATGTACACGTATAGTGGTTGGTGCCGAAATTGTTTGCTCTCTCATGCTCCTGATCATATGAACATGATCTAGATTTATCGCCGAAGTACTTTCATCGTATTATTTACTCTTCACCGATGCATGTTTGCCGATACGATCACGATCAGTTGACTCGTTCATTCATTACTTGGCCCGTACAGGCAGAGCTCAGCACATGAAGGGTCAAAAAGGGAATTTCCTTTCGGATTATTCACGTTTTCAAAGTCTTTTCATGAAAATTATTTTTCCCGAAGATGAATACCTTGTAAGATGTTGCAAATAAAAACATTTGCGGGATGGCGGTATCGAGATTCGTGTAGGTTTAGGCGATGGCAGGAGCGAGTGGCCCACCGCTTCGACCGTCGGCATGCAGCGAGCAGGTCTGGCGAGTGTCAGTGTCACGGACGGTGAGTGGAGCGAGACAACCTTTGCCGGACCTGCGCACACACGCGCCGCCTCCTTAACAGGAATGCAATATGCCTGCGCTGGCAACGAGTGAGTCACTATGGGCCTTATGTGCTCCAACAATAACGAGAAAAAAACGGGCAAGAATTGTGATTTCTAATAATAAAGCGATAGACTGACAGTAAACGAAAGTTAAAGTATCTTTTCAATGTAATAAAAGAGTGGATAAATTCTCATAGCAGCAACAAAAGCATTCCAAAGAGAGGAAGGCACCATTTAGTATAGACTTGAGAGAACGCGGAATCCACACACAAGGAGCAAAGTAACGATAAGTTGAGGAAGAAGTTGATGAAACAAAAAATTGAAGAAAGTAATAGGTGGTAAACAATAGAACAGTAGTGAACCGACAAAAAAATGTGTTCTATTTTAAAGAGAGGAAGGCTACCTAACCTTTAGTTCGACACCTCACATACCCCCCTGGGAGTGCTACTTTCCACAGATACAATAGTTGCACTCCCTTGAGGGGATGGAGTGAATGGACAATTTCGTGCTTTCTATTAGGAGGTTACTCGCTCAGGTAAACATATACCCACCCACGGTACATTGGTGTTCATACCTAACAAGAAAAATAATTGTACTCACATATGTACATTGGTGCAAAAAAGTTTATATGCTGCTGTTAGTCCAGATTTGAGTTGGTGTGGATCGCAATGTATGTGCAATGATCAAACGCCTATTGTTGATAACACGGTTGTATGTCGCTAATAGAAATAAAATCACAAAGATTGGCGACACTTTCTCAAGTTATGCAAGACTGTAAATGAAGTGAGACTGTAAATGAGACTGAAATGATGCAGTGTTGCGGTCAAGAAAAAAAGAACAGGACCGGGTTATTGATTAGAAGCGAATTTTAGAAAAAAAGTCGATTCGCATGGCTTAACGGTGAATATTTTATTGTCACGACCACACATCTCTGCTGCAAACATCTAAAGCGGCAGTGTAGTCTGAAAGAGGCTATATCACGTGGAGTGGAAAAGAAACATAAAACGGATATACTCGTGTCAGAGGTTAACAAATATGTCATTAACGCACAAAAAAGTAATTGGAATAAGAAAAACCAAAGCCTTCTATCATGGACGCGAGGTCTTGAGAACTACACTAAGAAATTAAACACTTTGCAGATGCCGCTTTATGTCTGAAGTAAGAAACTTCAAGTGAGAGCTAAGAAAATTTTCGCTAGCTAAGCCTCAGAAGTGATCAGTGATAACTCAGCTTGAAGTCTCAGACACGAGAACAACGAGGCTATACAAAAATAGAGTAAGGTGAAATTTCAAATAAGCTCATGACTTTTCAGTGTTATACCCTAGAAATAAATATAAAAATTTCCAGCTTCGTAGAAGGTACTGATTTGTACAAAAACAGACAATGAAAATTAGTCATGAATCAATCCGTTCTATTCAGACTTTTCTCCGAGCGCAATAATCGAAAATTAAGAGCACGAATTAATTCATATAAGCTGACCGAAGCAACATCTAAAATGTGCACTACGACATGAAATTATCACGCACACATGGAGTGCTCGCACACAGGGAACTCACCAAGACTCCCCTCATATAAAGAAGGAATTTAAAAACAGAAGCTCAGCGCGAGAAGTTGAGCCCCCAAACGGCACTAACGGGACCGGCGGAGGTGTGCAACGCGAGAAGTGGCACGGCAGCTGGCGGGCGCGCCTCGGACTACATTTCACCGAATGTGACGAGACCAGCGAGCAGCGACTCGACACCGCGTGGCCGGGCATTGAAGGTGGTGGCTGCAAGCCGACGTGAGCTCATTTACGCGAGGCACGCAGTACACGGTGATGGCGCGTGTTGGTGGTACTGCTACACGCAAGAAAGTACACGGTAACATCACTTAGTGGCGCATACATCGATGATAGAGGAAAAATGATCCAACAGATCATACCGGATGACGAAATAAATAAAATAATTAAGACTTTTAAAGAGTTTTTCGATCAAATTAAGGTTGTTAAAAATTGGGAAACGAGTCGCACTAAACTTTTTCAAAAGACAGCGCCGGTTGAGGTGATGGTTAGAAATTGTCACTTAACACTCCAAGAATTTAAAAATCCTCGAACAATACAATGGTAATGCCCTACCTATCTTGCATAGTCATTCACACTTCAAGCCAAAAATATGCAAACAACTTGAACATTAAACCATAAAAATTATTGCACTTCTGTTTCCTACAAAAATTCAAAAAGAAACTCCTTTTAAAAAAATGTCAACGATCATATTTTTTAACAGGAAGATAAAATCACAGCGTGGCAGAAAAACTGAGCATTTCTGAGCAGTTCAGAAACGGCATATATACGCAAGGCTTTTCTTCTCACGTTTTAAATATTTGATCAATTAAATCCCCCACAAAAATAAGCCACCAGGCAATGAGGCAGAAAGTTTGGTAGAAGTCAAACACCATAATGTGAGGTTGGAAATCAACGAGCTTTTTTAGGAAGCCAAGAGTATGTATGGTGGTGGCCCACAGGCTGGGGCTCTGCACACGCTGTCAACTGATGCCATCGCTCCTAAACCTTTTCACTTCAATTCATGAAATGAGGTGAAGGCAAATGAGATACAGTTCAGTCGAGTAATGAAATACGGTTAGTCGAAGTGAAGCATTCGTCGTCGATGATAATGATGGTTAGCCATGGAATTTGCAGATACCAGGCTACTATCACCACGCCAGCTGGCATGACCGCAAGATGCCTCATGAGGAGATAAGGGTCACGATCGCTATTGCACGGTAGGAGGTTGTCTCTCATGAACCGAGTACATGAAACTTAGTAACGTTATTCTACATTTTTTAACACATGATTTATATAACGTTTAAGAACAGATCATGATTCCTACAGGTTACGAATACTTAGACTATTAATTTTAAATTATTGTTTAAAATGCACCAGTGCCGATACCGACATTTCTATGAGAAAAGCGCTCATTCTCAGCAGCAGAATTCCTAGAGCGCTTACTCTTCTCCTACAGCTATGAAAAAAAGTGAGAGGACACTAACAAATAACACGTGTCTCATAATTTCGACAGCCAAACACACAAAGAAAAGAAGGCAAAATAAAGCGCCGAAACAACAGCAGCAAGAGAGTACACAAGCAGCAGCCGACCTAGCAGCACAGAGAGCTTCACAGGCAGCGATAAAAAGTGTCCGACTAACTTTATTAGGGTCACATCACTTCAGCCATAAAGCGATTGCCAGACACACGCACAAAAACCAGTCATTTATTCAAGCAAATTCTGAATCATTTTCAGTCGTAAATTGAGTATTCTAAGCCTGGAATTATTTATCTGAGCCGCTCGCATGTCACGAACTTCGTGACTAGCGAGCTGCACACATGAATATGGTGCTTTAGGACAGGGTCATGGTGAAAGACGAATACTAGAGCGGGCATGAACCGATTGTATACATTACTAATACCCAACATTTCAATTGTGATATACAAATATCTCTCACTCATTTTCAAACCCACTTTGTTTTTACACATCCCTGCCATCATAAGAAGGATGGAACCAAATGAAGGTTAAAAGCTCGGTGCAAGCTTCATCAGTCACAGTGCAATACAAGCTCCCCAATTATCGGCATCTTAAGAAGTCGTGATGGAACAGCACGCAAATCCAAAACTGAGCTGTAGATTTACTCGGAGCGTCTAACTTCGACCAATTCGGTCAATTCACATCGTACGAAAACGGTACCTAGGAAGAAATTGTGAGCGCTTTTATAAGCTCCTCAAGAACAGAAATTTTATAATTGAAATGGTGTCTATTTCAGTGCTGCTTACATAATTATGAAACGTATTATCAAGAACTATGACTGATGACGTACACGTGTTTTCAGGGATATCTCCGATGAAGACCTACGACACTTGTTCAAAAAGTGGATGAGGCGAATGATTTCTTAAAGCAAAATAATTAATTGTAAAATCGTGTCCGGAGAACTAAATTTACCTAAATAATAAGAGTAATATGGTAGATGAAAATAATTTGTTGAAATACCGTGTAAAATATTTCACACTTGACAAAATGAATCAAGCAGAAATCTTCAGTATTTTAAAAAATTAGAGTAAGCCAGTATAATTACCAGATCTTTCCAATGTCGAGCCCCATCACAGAAATATTTGTAAGCAAACACTTCGGTTTGCACATAACTTAGGCGTAAACGAACGTCTTGAGTTCACTCATCCATTTCAAAGCATGGCGGAGATCAAAGCGCAGCTCCTGAAATGATGCACCAGACGAGCCGCACCAAACAATGGCTGTTGACGCAGTTCACGCAAGTTCATTGTGAAGAGCAGTCGAAACAAACGCAACAGCAGAAAACAAATCAAGTGAACGACTGAGGACAGACGAGGCAGATGATGACGGCAATCTGCGCGCTTCCTGCGGAGCAGTCAACCCGCAAAGGCACCTTCAGTGCATGCAGCTCGCGTTCCGCCACTTGACGTGCATATCTTTTCGCCAACCCATCATAGATCTTCATCAGCGTTGAATTTTACCCGATTTCTAGTAAGCGATAAGATTACAAGATAGTTTGAGTCACCCCACCAGACACTACAAAAGGCGTTACCAAGAGAGGGAGGAGGGAGGCACTATTTACGTGGTAAGGAATTAAAGGAACGGAAAATCGAAGCGAAAGGTATGGCTCACTCTGCTCAAAGAAACAAGAACATTGAAAGACGTTCATGAAACGAGATGAAAGTTGAAAAAGGCAATAATAAGCGCTGAAAAAAGACAGCAAACAACTGAAAAAGGTGGTCCGACACAATACTAAAAAGCTATTCTACTTCACAACACAGGGAAAGGCCTTCCTCACCTCTCCCCCATGGAACGCTAATTCTTATGTTCTAGTCGAAGAGGAAAAACGATTTTAAACAGTGATATTACGAGATAAAACACACAGTACATCAACAGACCCCATCTGTATTAAATAAATAATAATGTTTATATTTTACGAAGATATCATACAATCGAATAACGGACTGGGACATATTGGCTGGTGTGGCCGCAGAAATATAAAAAAGACACGCCTCCTGGTATTAATACCGTATTGTGCAGATTTAGGAGTTATTTAGCTGAAAACTTGTGGAACCCATCAGCGTTGTAATCGCATGTTTAGTTACGAGCTGGGTACCTAAAGCAGAAAAACATAACTGATTATAGTGATCACTTTACCGTCGTTTCTTTAAAAAAACGAAGGAATTACCTCAGTCTTACGAAAATTTGTGTCGATATTTGACAATCAAAATTCGTGCTAGAGCTCCAACAAGCATTGGAGGTTTTAAGAAAATTTATAAAGCGAAATGTGAAAAAATTTCCACATAAACGTGCGACTCCTTGATTAAGAACTACAGAAAACGAATGACTGCTGTACTTTAGAATAAATGTTATGCGATTAAGTATTAAATCAGGATTATTTATATTTTTCTGTATGAATTGCTTTTTACCTCAAAATAGGCATGACAGAATATAATTTCAACATTCAATGGATTTTTTACGCATATTCTTAGTTTATGCATATTTATGCAAACACAGAATCGGGTAAATGTCATTTTTGTTCATTATAAACATATTAAATAAAGAATTTTGTATGTACGAATATTTTTCCCTTCACTGCAAACGAAGTTATAACATTCTGTAGACTCCACCACCAGTTGAAATCAGTTCAGCGACGACTCTCTTTAGACTTTTCAGGACTCGTCAAGATAATTCATTTTAGTTCGCCACTTGAGGCTGAATTTTAACACAATTTACATCGTCGTAGCAGCAGAACCGGCAACAAAAGTTTTGCTGTCCACTTCTCTATAGTACGCGTTTTTCTGTCCAAAATCATCAAGTCTGTGCTTTTTACACTAAATATAAACATACCGTCTCTGGCAACCCCGTAGTCTTGAGGCGAGATCAGTTCGTTTCTCAGCTGAATACAGAGCCAATTTTTTTAGAGAGCTCTGGGGCATTCAGTTAGCTTTCGTACTCTGAGAACAAAGCTTAGACTTCGCAATATAAATCGAGTTTGAATGGTTAAAATTCTACGCAGTTAATTAAGCTGAAAAGGGTTTACAGTTGGACTCCATCAAAAGGTTTCAAACTTAAATCGGCGACAATTTCTTCAAGTTTAAAGGTATAAACAACTGCGCGTCTCAAATTGAACGTTTTCGAAACAAAACCTCAAAATTATTCTTATTTTTGCTGCAAAAATTTGAGCGCTAAATTTCAAATTTTTTCAATTTAGAAGACACACACTACAGATTTCTCGTCGTTCGACGACACATCAACATTCTTTATTTAACGTGAACCAGGACTTCAGCACCAACAAGCTCCAGAACATGGCAATGCCGGATGATGCACGGACTTAGTAATCACAAAAAGCTAAATGAATGGCCATGAAAGTACTAGGCACATCGTTGTAGATCACTTCCACGTCCGGGATTACAGCTCTATCCCGAATGTACCGTGGAAGTTTAATTTGAAAATTGGCAGTAACGTCGGAGAAGCTTAGCATTTACGGCACTTGAAGGTCACGGCCTCGATGCACCCTGGATCAAAATATGTGACGGTAAAATGGAGGAACTCGTCGAAAAGTTCAGTGACTCCAGCAGCAGAGGGATCCGAAAAATTCGACCAAAACATAATCACTTAAAATAAAGTCAGAGACGGTCATGGTGAAGAACGCCCTTTTGACTGACGTCGAACTGGCGCGATCTCGCGAGCGTTATTTTTACCACAAGTCGCGCTCTCTTCCGACACCGCTGAGTAATTAAGAAACAAAAAATCATACTGCTGCTTCTTCTACTGCTAGAATAAATTATTTCAATTACGTCCGTAATCTATCAACGTGATGACGACTGATTAAAACCAAGAACGAGAGATTGCTAACAGTATCTAGAGTCTGGCAATAACTATCGATGGAGTAAATTTCGACGGCTGTATTCACTCATAAAATCAACACACGTGAATAAGAACATTAAATTAATTTTATTCTTGCGTAGCTGGCCAATGCTGCAAAACTACTCATTGTAGGCATTGTGAGCTCGCTGGAGAATCCTACTTATCTCCAGGCAAAATGGTATTTCATAATAGCCAACTTGACCTGATGCTTCCTTCCGCACTCCACGAGACAAACGTAAGGCGCCACACATAGCTCGCGTTCTTAGCTACAAAGGCAAAAAAGTTCCATGCCGCATGAAACAAAAAATGCACTGATATCATACATCAGCAGTGCGAAGATAGCAAGGCACCAAAGCATGGTGCCCAAAACTTTTCCGGGTTCTTGAGATACTCAAAAATGGTCATAAATGGTCCGCAGCAGATTGATGCCACAGCGGCGTCGCAGAGTCGCTTCAGAGAGCGGCACACATTCATTGTGGTGCGGATGATACAGTCGACGAGGTGAAGGTCGAGTAACTTCCGCAAACACGACAGACGCCGAAGGTACACACGGCAGGCACAGACGGCCGCGAGGCACTCGGACACTGCCACCCAAAATAGGTGCGGGCAGGGCCATGCCAAAGTGATGTCGCAATAAACATCTCACGCTGATAAGCACCAGAGTAACATCTGAAGACGACACTGAGACGGTCATGCTCCATGTCAATGACTAGCATCATAAATTTCAACACGAACTAGTATCAACTGAACCTTCTTTGGGCACGTGACTTCAAGAAGGCAGCGACAAATTCGAAAGGAAAATAATCTAAGAGAGTCAAATGAAGAGGCCACACTTTGCCTCCCTCTTCACTGGCGCCAGGATCTTGCAGCACGCCAACTCGGCCCACGACCGAGCCATCAAAGTGTAGACTTGAATGCGTCAATATGGAGTGGCGTTTACAATGAAATTCGCGAGTTGATTCTCGCAGTCACTGAACATTGTCTGTATAAATTTTGCCACTTCACGGCCTTGTATAGGTATGATGACATCCACAGAATTCTAAAGAAACCGCATCCTAAACTTTACGGACACGTCTTATCAAAAGCCTCAATACTAAGCGTGTGCTAAGGTCATAACCGTAAATTCCAACGTTAAAATAATCGTCATAACCGGATAAAGAAACGCACAAAAGGAGTATACACTTTTGGCTAATTCATCAATGACACAATTCTAAACTAGCCCTAGAACCTCTCTGATTTTGATCGCAGGATTCTTCTCCATTTGCAGGAAGCATGCAGATAGAAGAAACCAAGCGCTTCTTCAAAAACACTGCCCCCTACGCGGACTTGAAGCCCAGTGACTTCCTTCAGACTTAGTCCGAAATACCAGGAAGATACAGCGTGGCTCCGCACAAGGATTATGAACTTAATGGGGTTTTAGTTCGGAATAAGACACCTAAGCCTAGGAATGGGCGGTTGGAGCGACGCCTGGGGTACTTTCGAGGAAGAAAAAGAATGCAGAAATAACTTCAAATGCAATGAGTCATTGAGTGAATGAAAATCAAACAACTCTTACCCAGAAATAACCGCAACACATTAACTGGAAATCTAAGACAAAGGAGTCAAAGAACTAAAGCGAGGGAAGAATCCACATCACACACCAAGAAAAGCAAGCGAGTGCAGCGTAGGGTCTTCACGTCACGCCCTACAAGCGAGCAGGCATAGCGCTCCACACAGCCACGGAAGCATTCATCAACCTCAGCTGACACTCGACTCAACTTTAGTGGTCCTCCACTTGGCGACGCTGCTTGCAAGCGGGCTCAAACGCTAATAATTTCAAACTAGTCCTAATCTAAAAGAGGCGTTTAAAGGCGCACCACACCCAACGTTTAACGCGCGCTAGGTGTGTGACTTGAAAGCACCGCGTGTTTTTATTTTACGGCAGCAATATATATAGTTGAGAAGAATATTTATTTCGGCAGAAAAATGACAACTTTCAGGAATTTCTCTCCAATGGATACTGAAATATTGAATTTCGAGGCTCGATTCACATACAACGTTCAATCTCGTAATAGGAATTTCTTCTGCTAAACAATCAATATCAATACTATCATTATTAAATTAGTTTGAGATCCCTAGCCACAGCAAAGGCAACCTCAAAAGCGAGAAGACAAGGGACCATCTACATAGCATGGACTGCAGAAGACGGGGAATCAAAGCACGAGGTGTGTTCCCACACAGGATACTTTGTGCTTCGAAGCAGCAAGTTGGGTAGGAAGAGGATGAAAACACAAAAAATAAGACAGCGACGTATGAACGAAAATTGAAAGAAGCAAAGGGGGCACGAAAAATAAAAGTACCAAAGGCCTATCCATAGCTGAGGTACCTAACAGTAGCCAGAATAGACTAACCTAGCAAACCTAAACATATTTCCTATCCTATGTCTTTGAGAGTCTGCCAAACAATGCTCTCACAAAAGAAAAGTTTAAAAAATTGGCATATTTCAGAACGTCCTACGTGCTGAAGAAATAGAATTTCTTACATTAATTCTACCAGCCTCTGTAAGGCGTTAAACTTACCTGTAAACCTGAGTTACTGAGCAAAATGCACATGATTTGTCAGAACAAATTGCCGGCATATTTGCCAAACTATCCTAAATATATTCTCGGCAAGCTTCCTAACTAAACTTCACCTTCTGAATTATTTAAAAAACGTGCATCCTCTCAACTCCGCAGGTCAGCAACGCAGGTCGACCAAGAAGACCAATGAAGTATTCCCAGCCTTCCCCATGATTGCATCAACCCCTGGCACCACAACGCAGCAGTTCACACTACACTTCCTTAGTTCGCTTTATTTCGCCATCCTTCATGTTCTTCTTCGTCTGGAAAGCTCTCACGCTAGAACTTATCGAAATAACTGCGCTCCAACCGTTAATGCACTGAGGGCACCTATGCAAAAGTGAGCATCATCGATCCCCTTGTTAGGGCTTCATTAACAAACCGTGTTTGTTTCCCTGATGAATTGGGCATCAGTTCTATTGCAGAACAGTGCGATAATTTTCATCAAGACACAAACAAGATTAAGCAACACCATGCCACAAACACAACAAAGAAAGCTTAATCGTCATTAATGACACGATTTTAGTATACAATTTTTCCATGCAAGGTATTCAGCACAGTTAGAGCAGGAGGATGATGTACAGTATAATGTTAGGTCGCTCATTCCCAAGCAGGACCATGGTGTGACTTAGTCAACTGTATGAACAACGGAAAAGCACACCTACTTCGAAACATTCATCAAAATGGTTTCTACAAAGCACTAAGAATATAAAGAAAGCGAACACAGCAAGTTTGCACTGACATGGGGTAAAGAAGCTAAATCAGGGAGCGCGAGCGCTGTTCCCCTACACACCAACGCCGAGCGAGTGAAGTTGTGAGGTGCTGCAGGGATACGCGGTGCCGGTCCGCTGCCGAGGCCTCCAATGCATGGCCGGCCTCCAATGAGCGTAGATGACGCCTGAACTTATGTCCACGAACTTACCGTGTCTCTTGAGGGCATCGGGTCTGTGTTGGGCTGCTCCGCATCCACAAACTAAGCAGATATGCACAGAATTGCCAAGTCTCGGAAAAAAACTATTATAGATATATTTTGATGGTAGAAAATCATAGGCAAAGAAACGATACGAAAGACTGAAAGTTGCCAAGTTAATTTACGCCTCTCTCATCACAGCAAAGGTGTTCTAAAGAGACGAAGGAGGAAAGCACCATTCAGCACAGAGATAACGGAACGAGGAATCTATGCAAGAAGTGCGCTCCCACCAAGATCTCTGCGCATAAAAACAGTAAGTTAAGAAATCATTTTATGAAGCAAGAAATAAGACAGAAGTTGAGGAAGAAAGTCAGAGATGCTGAAAAAAGAGAACCATAAAAAGTTCCGAAACAAAACAAAAACCGATTCAACAAAAAAGGGTCTTGCTTACCTATAGCTCAGGACCTTGCATTTACTCTATGGGATTGCTAATTCCCATAAAATTGTAATTGCCTCTCCTTGAGGGTTTGAAAAGCGCTTAAAAATATGAAGTAATAGAGGTAATTCAGGTAAATGCATTCTCATTGATATTTTAGCGGTCAAGTAAATAAGTCAGTACAAATAAAGAGGTGAGAACAAGCAAAGTAAATTAAAGTTCAGTACATGGATTCGTTCAACTCGCCTGCTAGCTGCAGATATGATGAAAATTTACCAATCTCATGTAGGTGCATTTTACGAGCATGTAATTAAAAAACAAATTCCAACTACAGATGCGCATTTCCTCGGGTCCGCCAAAAATGCTTTGACTTGCGCAAAGTTGGGACCTACAGCGAGAGCGTGTAAGCCAGAGGGTCGTGTTCCGAGGGGAGATGATCATTGTAACAACAAGGGCGAGATTGACGGGTGTCAGGCAGACGTTCACTTCTACAACGGAAAAATATTTACTCGCTCTTTTCAATTACGAAAGGAAACGCGCAAATATTTGTTTTGAGCCCCAAAAATCGCAAATGTCGAAAATAGAACATAGAAAAGAGCTAAAGAAAAATTTATTTCTCTACTTCAATATTGCACCCATCAAATGTCATGGTTTTCGGAGTCATTGAAAGCTTGTTCGCCGATGTTAACGTAGCTGAACTCTAACCGCAATAATTCTTATGAATAACAAAAGCTGCGTCAATACCAGAAATCTAAGAACTTCAAACCATTTCGGGATCGTCATCCACTACCAAAGCAGAATGTAAAGTTGTCATCCTTACATGGCTTAAATTTATGTCAGAGATAGATAGTAAGAAAGCTTATTATCAAATTCCGTTTAGAAAAGAATCTCGAAAATTTGCAGCCTTCGCTACTAGTATTAAATCAGCAACGAAAAAGAAAGGATTACGCTAAAAGTTAACAAGCACAACCTTTGTGACACCGTCAGTTAGAGAAACACATGTGCTTCTACTACAGAATGAAGAAAATAGACAGTCGTATACGGAATCAAAGAAATGTGCGGCGGAATAGGTCAATAAAGAGCGCTATTCTATTTTAAGAAGCTGGTAAAATTCGTCCCACCGCGTCGGAATGACTAGCCGACTCCATTAACTCGCCGGCTTGCATCACTGATGTAATGGGTGGTCGTGTGTCTCACGCGTGGCCAACTCGGAAAAAGAATGCGAGTAAAACTGGTTATTCAAGAGCTACACGACCAGTCATCTTCAATGAAGCTACAATAAAAACTTGTACAATTCATTACACGCAGTTTGCATAAATGAAATACGCCTGTAAACAGTAATCCCCATATGAGGTATTTTTTTTACTCTGTAATGGGATAAACATTTTTTTATCTCAAGCCAATAAAGCCAACATGGTTGTAAAACGTTTCAGCGCCTTATCTACATAATCTTGACTCGAGGATAACACCAGCAGTGCTAACGATGCAGGCCTCCTGCATATGAACTTCCTCGATGCTCAATTTTGTTTTGACAAATTTCACTCAAGTTTGACACTTTGTGCTTCAGTATCTTCATGCATGTGATTCATTCGAATGGACATTTACCTAATATAACTGCGAAGCACAAAAACGTTATAAATTTGAACTTGAATCAAAAGTTTGTGCTCAAAGGTTTATCGATCTTATCCTGCAAGGAATGAGAGTATTTACATATCATAAGCCCGGCTACCTAATAAGTATGACTAAAATCTTACGAGGAGTTTCATTCGATAATTTTGAAGCAATAGATTGCCAATGAATTTTAAACTAACCCACAACTTGCAAAATGACATTTCATTTGTGTAGGAGAGATTACAAGAGCCGAGCGTATTACCGAATGAGATAGAGAAGCCCCACCATTAATTATTAATGAGACCAAATGCATCCGAGATTTCCTCATTATTGTACTTCAGAAAGGAATTTCCGATGAACTGATGATAAGCAGCATGGAGAAAACTTATAATCTTATGAGAATTTCGTGCTAAGAGGTAAATCTAGAAAAGATAAGACTCGGTGGGCGATAACGAATTATCTCATTCGGATGAACAAGAGTATAGGTCCATGCATAAATTCAAGAACGTTAGCCTCATATGTATTAAAGAATATACTATGGAAAAACTCTCAAACACTAGCGAAACTGTCAACTCTCTTACACTCACAAGGAACAAACCGCACCTCTGAAATAAAACAAGATAAGGAAATGTCAACAAGTCTTTATGACACAGATTTTATGAAATAATTCTAGTAAAAATCGAACATATGTCGACAATTGACGCATGCATCTGAGACCACTGCGGACGCTAACACGTCGGTTGAGTCTTGACACAGTCCATACACTCTTTCGTTACATTCGTATAACTAATGTCTGGGAAAAGTGCACGTCCAATGAAACTCTGTTTAGCGTCGTGTGTAGTAGTGCACTTTTTCCTGGGGTACTTGCAGTGGTAAAAACAAGGTACTAGAAATTAGTTGACATTCGCAAAACGTCAGAACGCTTAAGTTGTAGTTATTCTTTCTAAATCAAAAACAGTTATTCTAAAACATATTTCTGCGTTCGTACGCATGAAAAACGTGTGGAGCGCGTACGTCGAGCGCCGTGTTCAGGTATTCTATAGATTTCTCTTCTACGCACGTAAAGTTCCAGGCAATGGCACAGTCCCTGCAGACCCAATGCTGACAGTTCTACAACCAAGGTTACCTTGAGGGCACTTTCCAAAATAATATGGAAATAGAATAGAATAATATAGAATTATAGGACACTTTCCGCCAAAATAGAAGAATAATGGAGGCATCGCAGTATAAAACGTGGCAGGTCATTCTAGCATCCTGCATCATACGTCGGCAAGACAGCTGCCAAGGTTATCTAAGTCGTTATTCAGCCCTTAATGATTCAACATTCACTTAGGACATGCGCTCAAATTAACCCAGTAATCATTGCAGTTTCTAGTTCGTTTGTCAGAGCATCGGAGCGTGTATAAATTAATATACACAACACCAACTATATGGCAATGACCTCAGAGTTGCAAGAGCACGAGGCGTGACATAAAACAGAATTAAACGCTATTCACGTTCTAGTGAACACACTCGCCGCTTCCGAAGTGTTAAATTTTTGTTTATCGAAGACTGAAATGTTAATGGATGAACGAAGCCGAAGAACAGCATGGTGAGGTTTGAATTTGAGTGCAGTGCTAACGACAGTTCACAGTTGAAAAACGAATTTGAAAGGTTACTCGACAATAACTAATAGATTATTAGTTAGTTTAAGCCTCCCTATCCTCAACCAATGAGATCCAAAGAGAGGAAGAAGAAGGCACCATTTAGTATGGAGTTAAGGGAATGCAGAATCTATGCATAAAGGGCATAGAAATAATAAGTTGGGAAGGAAGATTATGAAACAAGATCTAAGTTGAAGTAGAAAGTAGAAGGTGCTGAAAAACAGGACAGCAGGGAACCAAAAAAAGGCCGTCCTTAACATAGCAAAAAAATAATTTTATTTCAACAAAAAGAAGGCCTACTTGACTCTCAGCTCAGGCCCTCACATTTTCCCCCTGGGAGCGCCAATTCCCATGGAGACAATAGTTGTGTCCCCCTTGAGTGGGCAATAACTAAATTAACCCTTTGGTTACTGAAGGTTACTCTAATACCAAGATGGCTAGTGCTTCCAGTTTAGGGCATCTAACACAATTTCAAAGTAATTTAACTAGTGAGGGAATATTTTAAAATAAATAACAAAATTAGGAAAATTAGTAGCATTCATAAAACATTTTTTTAAACATTCCAGAAGCCTGCTCGCGTAAACACCATTGATTACCACCAAGTTCACGCCCTAGGGTCCGTGCAACATATTCAATAACCTTTCTCTTCAATTTGAGCAAGTTTTTTCCGACCGTTTTCTGATAAGTTTGGGTAAAATTTATGATTTCTTCGAAAATTCAGTAACTCTAATTTCAATATCGAAAATTTATCTTGCCAAGCATAGAGCTTTAAAGATTCATATTTTTTAAAATAAAAATGAAGTATGCGCTTGCTTAAGCGAAAAACACCTACACTAGGACAATTTCATTGATATTTCGGGGTATTGATAACTTCTCCCCAGAACCATTTGAAATTTCGTACTCAAAGGGTTAACTAAGTTCCAAACACAAAAAATACCAAAAGAGCTTGGACATCCATCACGTCAAACGCAAGTTCCACCCAAGCTCGTAAGCTGCAGATGTATTAAATTGTTCACTGCGGAACGGACTGAGCCACAAATCTGGTGCTAGGGCGCTGAAAAATATCGAATTTTTCCAAGTGAACTCTCCTCAGGAGGATACAACAATTGTATTTATGAGAATTAGCGCTCCCAGGGGGACAGTGAGATAACGCGCTGAAGGTTACGTAGGCCAGCCTTTTGTTGAAATAGAATAAGTTTTCCTTTTTTTACGGAATGTGCTATTATTTCGTGACATGGCACGAGTTGAAATACATTTAGTATTTTTTAACCCTTTAACGCTCCAGAGGACACCAGTGTCCTCTTTCAAAAATACCCTCAATATATTGTATTTATTGTTCAATTAGTTCCCTAATGTGTTCTTTGAAGTTCTCTGCCGAGTGGCAGTTCCTTTCCCATCCTGATATTGGTGACTGCATGATGCCAGCGCCAGTTTAGTGACGGTGGTTGTTTTAATGGTAATATGAGTACAAAAATTCGGACGTTAAAGGGTTAATCGACCACTACAGTCAAGAAAACAACACACTCACTTACTCGTTACGGTTTAGTAACGCTGCACAAAAAATTGACGCCGCTCAGGATGAAGTTCAGACACCGTTGCCAACATCACGCTTCACTGTTCGTATTAGATAGGTGGTTGGGGATTCTGGCATTATAGTATATTCAACATCACACTACCTTTCTTACTGGCAATCGATATTGGATCTTCTTTTTCTTCTTATTTCATGAAAGCTCTCAAACGTAGAGTTTAAACTTCTCGCTAAATAAAACGTGAAACTAATATAAGTGAAGGAACAGAACCCCTCGCCGATAGCGCCTTTCATATCCAGTATTCTCGTCCCTGAACGACCACCAAATGATGTGGCCAAATGTACATACATTGCATGACAGTTCCAAAATTGGACTGCTCAAAACACAGGCGGTGTCTCCGGTCGTGTGCTTCATGACTGACGCTGGAGCATCTCGGGAATCAGTGTATGTATAATATTATATTTGGCAAGTTTTAAGGCTCCCTAACCTCAACAAAGATGTTCCCAAGAGCGGAAAGGGGAAGGCACCCAGCATTATGGAACTGAGGAAACAGGTATGTGAAGAACAAAGGATTTTCCCATACGCTGCGCACCGAAGCAGCCAGATTGAAAGAAATTTATAAAACAAGATGTAAGTTTAAGAAGAAAGAACAATAATGACCTGAAAAATGAGTCCAAACAAAACGAAAACCTACTTATTTCAACAAAAGGAGACGTACTTAACCTTCTCTCTGGGCCACAAAATCGCATATGTACAATAGTTACATTCCACTCCAGAGACAATCATCACAAACGTTTCGGAAAATATGATCGTTTGAGGCATAAAGCACCGGAAATGTGACTATCACAACCAAAAAATGCAGATCATGTCACTGACAGGGTCGAGCTTGTTCTATTGAACGATCCAAGTACTCTGGACGCACGTACGGTCCGGAGGCCATGCATGCATAATTCTAGCGCCGACACGTGTGTTTAACGCGGGGCACGAACGCCAACCCAAGCCTGCTAATTTGCAAGATGAGGCTGCTCACCTGATAGTGATGACAATAGCTAATAATTGGGCACGACACCAACCAATCTCCGATAGTGACTCCGGCCACGACCAACATTATTAGAAGTTGGCTGATCATACGAGAGGAGTAAACTGCCCCTCTAGCGAATACACAAACACAGAATAGCGCCATGCAAAGTACACTCTCAGGGATGTTCACTAGGCACGTCCACAGCCTTCATGAACACCAGTTCAGACCTACACAAGCCCCACGCAGCGCCGAGTAACACTAGTAAGGTTCGATGAAGACGCTCCTGAGGGCAGGTCGATACCGTCGCGAGGTAAAGGAGGTCAAGTCACGTCTCTAAGTCAGCCCGCAACAAACAAGTCTGCTCTCGTAAATTGTTTCGTGCTTCAACGAATCAACTCAGTTTTAGCTTTTTCGTGATTGCGGAAATCCCGTGTGCAAGCATTATACAATGTTGAGCGTATTATGATCCAACAACAATATCTTTGTTGGAAAATTATGTTCGAGGAAAATAATCCGTTACAAAAAATTGACGATTTCAAACGGTTTTCAATGGCAAAAAAATTTACAGCGCCTGCCAGCGAGTGTTAGTACAAGGAAAATCAAAATCAGAAGCGCTGCACTATATTTCAATCACTTCAATATTTCATTAACAAGATCATCATTTAGTTTAAGCCTCCCTAATCACAACGAGGATCTTCCCAAGAGACAAAAGAAGGAAGACACTACTCAGTATGGTATTCAGAGAACGGGGAGTCTGTGTACAAAGTGCGTCTTCATTTTCGGCGCTTTAAAAGAGCAAGACTGGAAGATGCACGAAACCAGATAGAACTAACTAAACTAACTAAACCAGATATAAAGAAAAAAATAAACATTTGCTGAAAAACAACGACCAAGCGGAAAAAAACGGTCCGAAACAACATAAAAGACCTACTGTGTTTCAACAAAAGGCTAACCTACCCTTCAGTTCGAAAGCTCACTTCTTCCCCTGAAAGTGTTAAATCCCATATTACACCACCACAGTGACACTAGCGAAGTGCGATTTCGAAAAGATGCAACTACTCGAATGTATAGATTTATGCGAGTTCAAAAGCTGAGACAGTCAGTAATACACAGGTAAGGATGGTTTGTAATTGAAAGAAAGACCGTTCAAAGAGAGAAATGTTCACTTCTCAGAACAGCTCCCTCCACGCCACCCCGTGCTTCTCAGGCGGAAGAATCTTGAGAGACCGGGGTGCGCTCGTACCCGACAGGCACACGAGACACAAATTCATAAGAACCTAGCTTCGAATAACAACTGTTAGGTAAGGAATTTCTCGGTATTACATGAAATAATATTTACAACACGCTAAATCTGGATCAGCTCTCGTCTCCATTCCCTTTACACGGTTTTAACGAGTAAATAGCATTTTACATACCACTGCTCGCTTGCACGTGAATCAGCTCATTACTATGGAAGGTTAAGTGACCGACAACTTTAAAAGCGAGCAATTATTCGCTATAGAGCTCACAATTGCTTTGAACGAGTCGCGTGAGGTGCTTTCCACTTTTGCCTCTTTACAGGCTTCATAGGCAAAGCCATACGAAAACGAGCCTTCGGCCTGAGGCTCCTGCCTGATACCAACTGGCCTATGAAATACCTAATAAAATCCTACTACGCCTATCCCGCACGCACAAGCTTAGACAGTAGATATAGCGGGAAGAATGAGTGGAGTTAGACGTTTTGCAGCCAAAGAGTAGCTTCAAAAAACGGAAAAACGTGTGACCACATAAGGGACGTAAAATTGATGGCGTAGCAGAAGTCCACCACACCACTGGACAAAAGCAAGGGGCTTAGGCATACTCTATGAACGTGAACCCAACCCGGGTTAAAAAGAAAATCCTAGTTAATATGCCATCGTAGAGCCCAGAGCCAATCCTGTCTCAAGTGATGCGTTGAACAGAATCTGATCAGGGTAATGGCGGATATTTCAGAATTGCTGCTCATGCCTGTTGTGTCAGGGAAGTTATGATGGCTAGAAAGTGCTTGCGGTAATGTAACATCACGCGTACAAAAAGATTAATTCGAAAAAAAAATTAAATAAATTGAAAGATACGGCATTGTTTAGAAGGATGTCAACGGACCGAGGACACGTCAAGGCTTAAAGGAGGAAGATGTTACCATGAAACTTAAAGTGAATTTTTAGGTTCAAATTTGAAAATGGGTGCAGTATAGGACACATCGGCCCCCCATAAATTGCTCTCCCCCGAGACTTCGATACATCGATATGACGGTGCCTACCTTCGACTCATTGTCCGTGTGTAAATCTTGCTATTAGTTCTCAGGTAGGTTCAACTGCCAAAATGTACCTGGGGAGCCCTGGGGAAAAGGTTTTCATACTGATGAAGTCAGGGTTCAGACAGTTAAGCCATTTACGGGAACATCACTCGAATAGAAATAGACGCTTCTTTCAATGTAGTTTGCCCCGGCTTAATAAATTCTCATGTTGTTGCTCGACAGATTGATGTATTATTTTTTACATAAAATATATTCAATATATTAACCGAAGCTTGCAGGAATAAACAAAGTATAAGCAACTTGTACGAGAAATGAGTCGAGCTCTATTTCCACAGGTAATGGTCGTGAACACTTCTCACGGAGCATGACTGCAGAAATAAGAACCGCTATGAAGGCAAACATAGTCGCCGAAGAGAGTGGGTAATACTTCACAAGGTTTCACCAATGAAATCATATCTATTGCACTTATTACTGGGTGAACTTTCTTATAGACTATAAATAAATAAAAATATCGGAGGTCGCAACAGAGGGAATTTTAAAAGGTCGTGCGCTGCAAGTTCCTGCAAGATAAGCAGACGTAAAAGAAGTGTGTAGAATTCAGCAATCGAACATAGTTAACAAACAACGTTGCTACTCTACGGAAGGGTTGGTCTCAATCTACTCAATCTACTCTACGGGCTAACCTGAGCATTTTTCTAGCCAAATTTTTCAAAGTTGCGTTTGGCAGTAAAGATCACTTCGCATCTGGCAACCCTGCAGGATTGGCAGATACGTGAAGAATACAACTAGAAAATAATAATCTAGGGACAGTGTTCCATGGTTAGCTCCAGAGGTATTTCTGGAGAATGTGAAATTCAAAACACACACTGACGCAGACAATGAAGTCTCTCTCAGTCAACCGTACAAATAGCTAGGAACGCAGTACGAATTCTGGAGGCGTCGCCACTGCCTGGTCCAGTTGAGGGTTACAAAAGGGAGCCCGTGATAACAGCGGAGGGGATCCCGAGGGTCGTGCTCACGAAAGAGGGCCGGATCATCACGCCAAATGTAGAGGCAGCCGGCGTCAGCCGGTCTTTACTTTAATTGAAAATATCTTCTGCGCGTAACAGAATTATTTTCAGTGCATGGTTAGAATTTTAACTCTGAATGCATATTGAATTTTGCGTGACCAGAATTTTTGTGAAAAAAAATTACTACACTGAAGCACTCGCACAGCCCATGAAAAATAAAACAAATCTGACGTTCATCTTTGTCAGCCAAGGCCGCAAAAAAAGGAAAGACATTCAATGCGAGGGTCAAGCAGCATATATATCTAAAAAAATCTTGTTTCATGCGGTCTTGCCGAGGCTTCGATGGCTCGCTTCGTACTTGGCCAAGCCATCGAGAAGGCCGAGCACCGAGGCTTTTATTGAGCGGTGAGGGACATAGAAACATCAGGTGTGCTAGAAGCGTACACGTATAATTTTATGAGACCATACAACTACTTTTTGATAGATATGTAATTTTTAAACGCATTGCAAACTTAAATATTTTTAATGCTTATGATTTCAGTCACTTGAGACTAAGGAAAAAAATTATTAGAGTATAACTCAGAAAAAATACAGAAGATGCATGAAAACGGAATAGGTCGACTCTCATAACATGGATTTAATTTCTGTTCACATGGATTTAACGCCAAAACTCATAGCGTTGTAGGGTGCTACCAATGGCAACACAACATACTCGTACGTCAAAAAGAGGTATTCACTCCCGGCGTTGCTTGAACCATCATTCAACACAGGCAATGCGAGCTTCACAAAGCTAAAATACAGAAAAATGAGCACTAGTACACAGACAAAAGGCCCTCGAGCAGTAAATCGTCCACTGAACATCTTAACTGCTCCTCCACACACAAGAGAAATGAAGAATAGTAAATTAATTCATGTGCTCGAGGCCTTATCTCTGTTTCCCCTGAGTTAATGTGATTATCATAGAGGGACAATAAAAGTGATTACGAGCTGAACAAAAAGGTGGATTGTACACCAACTATTGAAAACTTTTCGATGAGTGGTCTCAAGAACGCAGCTGCCAAACAGATGCATAACACGACAAAGCGGCGGAATAAATTTTTCGGCAATTTTCTTGTCCGAGCAAGGTATTTGAGATTTTTATAGCTATCAACTGAAACACTATAAACCCTAAAACAAAATTTACCACTACTGAGATATAGTCATGACAGTCTTTATTTAAATTCTTTCAAACAAAGTCAGTCGTAATACGCTTCAAATTCCCCAGTTATCAAAACATAGACGCCATAAAATTATATTCGTTCTCTCTCTTGCACTCAGCACACTCATCTTGAGATGGTTACAGCAGAAATGAAAACACGTAGAAAAATGTTTACAATGGTTCAAATGAAAAATTGACTCATTAAGTAGAAGAGACAACCCAGAGGCTTCCCCAGTCTAACTTCTTTGCCGGAGCAAGCATGTTTTTCGCAGCCCAAGCGATTTAATTACTTGGGCGGCGAAGAATGTGCATGCAGGCGGCGAAAAAGTTAGACTGGATCTGTGCTTAACTCTTGGCTCTAAATAAGTAAATTAATGCATCAAATAGTTAATACACTTAATTCGAGTACGACTATCGAAATTTTTTAAGCGTAGAAAACTTATTATTTATTTCCAATTTGGATGATTTATTATTTATTTTTCTTATTATCTTATCTTATTATTTATTTTTCCAATGTATTACTTCAAATAAGAAATGGAAAATAATGATGAATAAAATCGTACATGCAAGGTAAAAAAAGAGTGAACGCGATGAAGCGGCGAGAAGAGTAATAATTTAAGGGAGAGAGAACTTTCCAGTCTCTCATAAAGATGATCCCACTGAGCTAACTCATGCATCAAACGAGCGACTCTGAGTTGCACCAACGAGGTGTGGCACGAGAGACTCTAAAACTTTGCAGCAAGAACAGTAAATTACTATCAAAGTTGTACAGCTGCGTAATACTGATTTCGATGCCTTCATACGGCATATCAAGTAATGTCTATACTTACAAGTCTCATAATGTACAAGAAACCAATACAAGACTAAAGTTTGACGAATTCATCTACACAAGCCTTCCAGCACACTCCTCTGGCCGAAAAAGAATGAAGTAAAGCAAATCAATATCACAAAGCTGAACTCTACACACATGATAAATAATGAAAATTTACGCTGAAAATTAATGTCTCTATTGTCTTTTATCCTAAAATTTTCTGTACATGAAGATTGGCTAAAACAGCCTGTCAAAAAGTGTTTTTGCATAAATATCAAGCTTTCGAATCAAGAGATAATGCAAAACCTACATGTTTAGACAATGTAAATAAAGACTAGATTATTAGTTAGTTTAGGCCTCCATATCCGCCACAAAGGCAATCCAAACAGAGGAAGGAGAAGGCGCCATTTAGTATGGAGTTAGGGGAACACGGAATCTATGCAGAAAGGGCATAGAAACGCTAAGTTAAGAAAGAAGATTATGAAACAAGATAAAAGTTGGAGAAGAAAGTAGTAGGTGCTAAAAAATAGGACAGCAGTGAACTAAAAAGAGGTGGTTCTTAACAAAAGAAAAAAACATTTAATTTCAACAAAAAGAAGGCCTACTTAACTCTCAGCTCAGGCCCTCACACATTTTTCCTCTGAGTGCTAATTCCGATAGATACAATAGTTGTATCCCCCTGAGGGGGACAATGTAAATAATTCCATTGAACTGCTTATGTTGTGTGAGCAAGAGAAATCGCACTCTCACAGCTTCGTCATCTAAATAAGGCCACTGATCTCTCGGGTGTGTTGGTCGCCAGAGCTCCCAAACAAATGGTGATGTAGAAATGTCTCACACTTGAGGACATGTCTTCCGTTTGAAGCCCACAGTCATTTGAGTGATGCACGATTTAGTTTGTCAAAAGTGCACGCAGTTCCTTTCAAATCCGTAGTTTAGCATCTACAAAAACTAAAAATGATTTGGTCTCTCTAATGAGCGAGATAATCCAAATACACGTGAACAGAACTCATACTATTTTACAGAACAGCCGCTTTTATGCAAAACAAAACACTTCTCACACCTAGCTAGGTTTCGAGGAGCCATTTTCTACAAGGTGATGGAACAACTTAGTAATGACTGTTACATTTATCACTCCTAATGACTCCCCTCAGCGGAACGGAGCAGGTGCGGTCAGGTCCGTAACTGACATTCAGAAAAAAAAAATTAAATCAAAGGAAATAGCGTTACTGATAAATTTGAATTCTAACAACCGTCCTCAGTACACGGAAATTTTTCAAGTAGTGCGTAACATCCAACTATACGAACTATGTACCGTTGATTCGCAGTCAACCACGGAAGGACGAGCACAAAAAGTGTGAAACAAAGCCTCCCATTAGCGCTTGGCTGCGAGCACGTCTCGCGAGAGCTCAGGTTTTTGCCCAGCAAGGAAGTGCCCACGAGAGCAGGACGAGCCTTTTAGAGAAGCCCTAACGGAGAGAGGGAGATTGGCTCCCGCTTGACGGAAATGATACCATTTACAGATGACAGCAGATTTGTTGCCAAACGTGATACAAGAGAAAATTTAAAAACTCCATTCGACTTCCTTTTACATCACTTCTGCAGCCCCTGAGAAGCCCGAAAGAAGCTGTCTTCAGTCATAAAAACTAAGTAATTTGAATCTTCTCATCGTAAAAGTGAGGAGTTGCTTGTGAAGGATTATTGAAACATGAGTTAGTTTAGGTCTTCCTAAACACAACAACGGTGTTCCACAGAGAAGAAAAAAGGAAGGCTCCGTTTAGTGTGGAATTAAAGAAGGAATGTATCTATGAACTATGTAGATGTATCACGACACTTCGCGCATAGAAACAACAAAGTTGATTTTTTTAATGAATTACTTCCTTTATCGTCAATGCATGACGATAAAGGAAGTAATACGTCCTCGAAAAAAGGACAGCAGGGAACTGAAAAACAGGTCCGTAACGAACCAAAAAATGTATTTCAATTCAACAACAAGGCTCACATAAGCTTCAGCACGGAACCCTACATCTTCCTCATGAGAGCGCTAACCTTCATGGATACGATAGCTGTGTTCCCCTGATGGGTGCTGGTTATGATAAAAAAGTACAAACTGCAGATAAAACAGTACAAGCTGCAGATAAAACAGTACAAACTGCAGATAAAACAGTACAAACTGCAAATAAAACAGTACAAACTACAGATAAAACAGTACAAACTGCAAATAAAACAGTACAAACTACAGATAAAACAGTACAAACTACAGATAAAACAGTACAAACTGCAGATAAAACAGTACAAACTGCAGATAAAACAGTACAAACTGCAGATAAAACAGTACAAACTGCAGATAAAACAGTACAAACTGCAGATAAAACAGTACAAACTGCAGATAAAACAGTACAAACTGCAGATAAAACAGTACAAAATGCAGATAAAACAGTACAAACTGCAGATAAAACAGTACAAACTGCAGATAAAACAGTACAAACTGCAGATAAAACAGTACAAACTGCAGATAAAACAGTCCAAACTGCAGATAAAACAGTACGAACTGCAGATGAAATAGTACAAACTGCAAATAAAACAGTACAAACTACAGATATATAATGATATAAGAAAGTTTTAGCCTCCCTTAACCACGACAAAGATGTTCCAAGAGAGGAAAGAGGAAGGCACCATTTAGTATGGAGTTGAGGGAACGCGGAATCTATGCACAAGGTGCACAGAAACAGTAAGCTAGGAAAGAAGTTCATGAAACAAGAAAAAAGTTGAAGAAGAAAGTAGTAGGTGCTGAAAAAAACGGACAGCAGTGAACCGAAAAAAGATGGTCCGTAACAAAACAAAAACCTATTTTATTACAACAAAAAGGAAGCCTACCTAACCTTTAGCTCAGGCCCTCACATAATCCCCCTGGGAGCGCCAATTCCCATAGATACAATAGTTGTATCCCCCTGAGGGGTACAAACTACAGATTAAACAGTACAAACTGCAGATAAAATAGTACAAACTGCAGATAAAATAGTAAAAGCTGCAGATAAAACTACAAACTGCAGAACATGTACGGTGCCATTGGCACCACCATCAATCCAATGCGAAGGCTATAGCTTTGCACTACACTACTCGATCCAGAAGAGAGGTAAGTCTAACATTCTCTAATTAAAAAAAGTTTCTCCACACATTGTTTTAAAATGTATTTTCTACTATACGAGCATGGGTAGCCTAAAGATTTTGAAAAAATTAGTACAAAGACATTCCTTAACAAAACGACTTGTTACAAAAAGCTTCACGCTATAGGTGAAGGAGCCGCCAACGCCAAACGAGCGGAGAACAGACGCAAAGAATTGGAAGAGAATACATAGAAATTTCCAAAATAAATGGCGTATGTATAAAATGAAGCTAAAACTTCTCGAAGCTGAAGCAACCAAGCTCAAAGCCTGATTACCGCGAGCACGATTCACTTGGCCGCGGTCGATGTGCAAGAAGGTATCGCAGAGCTTGAAGCAAGAAGCGATCAATCCTGTTCCGCGGTATCACACGTCGCTCTTAAGACTCGTTAAATCCCAGCAAAGATGAGGCACGAACATGCACAAGGTGAGCACCTACCTGCTTGAAGGTTAAATAGGGAAATTTATAGCACACAACGGGTGGTTCAAATAATCACACGCGAGAGTTGCTACGGAATGAATGACTGCTGATGGTTATTGACCTGCTCTGCGCTATCTCATAGGTCAGTCACGTAGTTCTTAAATAGGCCATGTAAGCATTCTGCCCATGGGAATAACACGTAGATTAGACAAGTTAGTTTGAGCCTCCTTAACCACAACAAAGGCGTACCAAAAAGCGGAAGGAGGAAATACTAATTTACTTAGGAATTAATTGAACGCGAAATTTACACACGCAGTAAGTTGAGAAAGTAATTCATATCACAATAAGAAAATTGAAGAAGGAAATCAGAGGTGCTGAAATAAAAAAAGTGCAGCGGTGTACCAAAAAACCATGTTCCCTAACAAAACGACAAATTATTTTATTGATATTTAGAAAAGTCTGCCTAACCTTCAGTTCGGGGCCTCACCTCTTCCATCTGGGAGCGCTAATTCCCATCGATATAACGGTTGCATCCTCCTTTGGGACCTTGAGATGTTATCCATTTGAAAAAGTATCACACAGATCCCCTCGTAGAGTCAGTACTTCGCAATACGGTAGGTACATAAATATTATATCTATTATAACACAAGCTACTGACGCCAGTTCAACTAAGTTCAGTTGTAAATAAGACTAGGATTCAAATTTTCCACAACTGCATCCGATGTCACAATTTTTCACTGAAATGTTTGGCAATACGAAGGTAGTGGCTGCCTCTGTTGTTGAACGTGCACAAATGCACTTTGCACGCTATTGACCTACGTTTCTTCTAATATAGGACTGACACTTGAGAGAATATCAATGAAAGAAAACTGATAAAATTGTACACATTTCTTTCTGAGAAGATGCATGTACTATAAAAATAAATTTGAGCCTCACTATTCAGAAATTATAATTTAAGATAGTCAAAGCAAAAAATCTTAAGAAAAATACAAACGCTAACCTACTTTGCGTGTGCTATTATTTACCAGCATTTGGTGTAAAAAGCGCGGGGCTTAGCATCTTAAAGGCCAACTTCGTCACAGCTCTAAGTGCTTCGCTTAGGGAGCAAACAGCGCTCCCTAGGGACACCTGATGCTGTCACGCATGAAAGTTAGCAAGGATTGTTAAGAAAGTTGGTCAGTCTGAATCTTGTAAGCACTTCAGATTAGTTACGGGGTTTTCTTCACGCATTTAGTGAACGTGGCCAACGCATGTTGTACTGACATTAAAATGAGGGGCAATGTCCTGTGCCATGCAATGATGCATTTAAGCCGTCACTGTTGAGGCAATATTGTAGAGCACGGAGGGGAAATTTATGAAACCTATTACGGTCTTCGAAGGATTTGGAAAAAATATCGTTAATGAAAAACGATGAAATCACTCTTGCCTTAATGTAAGAGAAGCAACTCGCTTGGTTACGATAAACATTTCAGATGGAGGTTTCCCTCGGAACTACTGTCGAGCACCTACTACACCAGGTGCAGTCAATGCAAACTGGGACAGAGTGGCAGTGATCTCCCTCTCATGCACCACCTGACACGCGCGCCTCACTGCACGCTGCAGGTGAAGCCACCAACTGGGTCAGGGCAATGACGGACAGAGTTAACCCTTCACCGTCTAAGTGGATTTCAAAATCCCCATTCATAAACAGCTCTAATATATTTTATTCCTTGTGAAATTTGCGCGCTGATGTGTTCTTCGAAGTTCGTTGTCGAGTGGCTGTCACTTCCCCGTTGTGATGTCGATGACTACATGATGCCAGTTCCAGTTCAGTGATGGTGGTTCTGATAGCGGTAATATAAGTACAAAATGCGACCGTTAAAAAGTAAAACGAAGAACTAAGCTTAATTCATTTGATAAAAGCGTTAACATTCTAGTTTATATGTAAAATTTCCTCATCAACTTGCTCATGAGATGTAAGAGTTTTCGATATCGTTATATAGTACCGTATTACATACAGTCGAAGCGCGAATACACTGACAGCACTTCTAAACAATTCCGACGCAGAGAATACAAAAACACGCGCTTCATAAAGACCACACGACACCAAAAAGGCAGCTAGCACCGGAGGCACCAGACGGCGTTGGGGCGTGTGTGAGGGAAGCAGCACGCAAGCTTCACGAGCGGAATTAACGCCATCCAGAATTAGTGCATCATCGAGCATTGCCTACATATGAACTAAATTGATCTCCTAGAAATAAGCGATTCCTAACGCATGGCATCATTGCTTTCTTCAACGCTATTGGGATACTGAGTGCCAATAATTACAACGTTACTTTTTGGATCGACTCGGACTACACTTAATGAGTACATGTAGCTGCCCTAGTGTTTAGCACAATTTTGGCCCTAGATCCTATAGCACAGAGATACAAGAGTCTACAATTATTTTTCAAGAAATACTACACGAAAACTGATGAAAATATACCGGATGCTTATGATTTGCACTCAATATGATTAAATACGATGAAATACGTTACTTAGAAAACTTACTTGCCTGAACGCTTAAGAAAACCTATTGCAAACTTCACTAAAAATAAATACTCGCGCCCCACTGCATAATCTCGAGACATTACCATGAAAGGAAGCATTTCAGAGCGTCCAAATAGCCCTCGCCACCGTTCCATTCCCTCGTTCGCAGCGACTTCTCCCCACAGAGCTCCGCACGCACACACGGTCGCCCTTCTCCGTCATCGATTCAAGTAACGAGCTCGGACCCCAGCAGGGGCTTCTCCGAGCCGCCATTAACAAAATCAATACAGAAAATAGCTACCAAATAATACTGGCGTGGTTCTAAGTAAATCGAATTCTCGAATCTCAGAAAGTAGACTATGTGGGATGACCTACCTCGATCTACTGTCAAAACAAACTGGTTTCACCCAAAAATGAAAATATTAGAGGTGGTAGAAAACGCGCCAAATAAGATTGCGAATTACAATAAAGTTTTAAATTTAACGAATGGACCTAAAACTTCACACGCTGGTAAAATAAAGTGCTAATGAGGCTTAATTGTTCACTACGTGGCGGGGGACGCGTAAGAATTACTTATATACATACAACTACCCAGTTTTTCTTACACTAGCGACTAATAAAAATATTAGTTATAAAACTCAGCCAGTAACAAATTTGTTATAAAATACAATCAGGAAAGAATTGACTCGCCTCAACACTCACGGAGAGTTTATTGTAAAGAAATTTTGCACAAAACCGTACGTGCACTTAATTCACGTGTATCACGCAAAACGCGTAGTGCTTGAAGAATAAAAATAAACGAAAAGTAGTTTAATTCTAAAAGTTGTTACACAAAATCACGATGGTTATGGTGCTCAGGTTAGGGACTCTCGCGATACCTCAACGAGCTACGCCGATTTGTTCGATGTACAGTAAGTTAAATTTAAGAACGCATTCCAGCGTGAGCGTACTAAAGGAACATTCTTCGCATTTTTACGAGTCGAAGCTCTTAGTGACAACACCGGCGGCACACCGGCCACACTTCGAGCCACACTGACCACACTCCCGAAAAATCTGTAATTTCAATCACCGCAACATACTCCCGACAACCTGATGCATACTCGCATACTGAACATATTCCGAAATTCCGGCACATTCCTGGCACACTCTCGACACCCGGCACACGGTGGTGCCATGGCTGCAGCGCCCAGACCCGCACGCGGGCACGCAGACCAGCTGAGGCGGCGATCGATACGCGGCGAGAAGACAACATCCGCTAAATTCGCCCCACTTTCACGTACACGACGAGCTTGAGCTTCAAGCTTCGCCACCTACCAACGGTGAGACCATGCGGAGTTCCTCAATGATCGGTTTCATCTCTCTTGATACTCTTCATTTACGTCTTTGTACTCAATTTCACATTAAATGGTCCTGAATCTTCCTAAGCGACTCGACAGCACATGAAGAGATCACTCGAGCACTTTGAAGGCAGTCGTTCTCACGCTCGCACATGGTGACGCGCCTCTGACACGATTATGCTACTGATCGATCACCTCATGAATGCCTTTACGTAACCCCAAATGCTGCGGGGCTATAGAAATGCTGCGGGGCTTGATCACATAAAATGAAATACGACACATATAATGAAATTTCGATGTATTAGGTCACAGTGAAGTAATAGGGCTGAAACTTGAATGCGATCTCGAGAAAAACTTCAACGATATCATTGTAATCACTGACCTTAAGTTAAAGACTACAGTTGTGAACACAACTGGAGACGATACTTCGGGGACCTACAGTCATTCCTTGAAATGCTCAATTCAAAAGTTTTATCCATCAGCAAAACTCAGTTTGATATCATTAAACCAAAATCTTCTCTTACCAAGCCCACATGAGTGACCTCAGACACGATCCCATTTCGAAGTTTCGAAGTCGAATAATAAGGAAACAAACAGCGAAAGTCGAGGGCCTCGGAGTTCAGTGATTATCAGCGAACGAATGGAAAACTATAATGAGTCTTTATTGACAGATGTTAGCGAACTTTCATTTCGGTGGACAGTAGCAACAACAAATCGAATCATAGACGAGAGTCGTAGTGCCAATGAACATAACTTCCCGTTCGAGCAATTTTCCCTCCGAGGAAGGTGGCTGTGATACCGAACAACCGTTGCAAGTGTCTCAAGGAAAATTAAAAAATGTGAGGATTCGATTATACCACAGAGGTCAAGAACAAAGCAGTGTTATTCACTAATTTTTGCAAGAGAGACACTTCGGTAAAACGCATTGATTGAGGGAGCCGCGGCTACTGTAAGTTAGCGTATATTACCTATATAAATTGTATATTAAATAATTAATTTATATATTTTTCGAGAGCCGCGCAGTGAATACCACTGATCTAAAGGATTCATTCTGAAGTTATCAAGCCTGGTTTTGCTTGGCAGCTTGGTTTTCTCGGAGTACATGTTAAATACAAACATGAAATGTCCATTATCAATATACTTGGAATTCCTCTTTTTAAAATTTACAACCTAAATCTCTAATAAATATTTATGCCAGTTTCAAATTCATCTAAAAATGAGAATTGCATACAGAAACATCGCTGTTGTCTATAAAGTAAAAGCTGGAAGCTAGAACAGATTCTACGAAGATATTGTAAATTATAATGTAAACATTACGAAAAGCCCTTTTCTTCAGAAAATAGGATATATGTTAACAGTCGAGCTCATTTAGGAGATACAAGTCATATAGCTTAAAACGATAACACCATAGCAGTTTCGTAGATAGCTAGATGAAACAAAACTTATTTTAGTGTGCGAAAAAAAGCAGCATATGAACCAATCAAGATTGTAATTTTCAGATGCATGGGAAAAGTTGCACCATATAGTCATTTTCAGTTGTTCGCCCAAAACTGACTTGAACTTGCTAGTCTTTAGTAGCAAGTTCGGAAAAGAAAAGTTGGATCGGCAGTATAGTTGAAAACTCACCTGGTGAACTTAAAAGTGACCAGCAGCGATCAAGTCACAATTCCAGTTGGGAATGGGGAGGAAGTCAGGAATTTTTCAAAAAATGAATACAATATTCGGGGTCACAGAAATAGTAGCCGTTCAACTTTCCAAAAGTAACTGTGCGCGAATACCCTATATCGCAAATGTTGTTCACTAATTATGCTGAGCGTATACAAATAAGATAAGTATCGTAAAAATTAAACAGTTTCATCACATGAACTCTTTTTCTCAATGTTTTCACAGAGCTTAAACGAGTAGTAAAGCTTGCACGAGAGCACACCACCTTGCACGACTGCGGCGCCTGCGCAACTGCCCGTACAATCTGAGTAATCTGACGCTGCCTTCTACACATAGGGCGCAAGCGGCTCGCCTCGCAGTGCTCGCACCAGTGCATGCACCGTAGATTAATTAACTTCAGTGAAATTAACAATATTGGCAAAAACGTTTGTTTTGTGACAATATAGATAAGTCTGTGGCAAGCTAAATGGCGAAGTTTACTTCAAGAAATTATTTCTCCTAAAAAATAATCTTACATTGCTTGCTCACTGATAACTTTGCGGTACAGACTTTTGTGCCCAAAATTATTGATTGGGTATATGCTGTTTAGACATTTTAACTAATAAATTATTGCCGGTTAAAAAATATAAATCAACCACACAAGTAAAATTTTATCGATATGCCATAGGATCGCGGAATAAGACGAGAGAAATCATCAGTCTAATACAAAAACAGAATTTATCAAGTCAGTAGAACATTATATAAATACTAGAACCGCTCTAACGCAAATCTGATTCAAAACGCTTGCTGATTTGAACACATGGATAAAACCTGAATTTATTTTTAAGCTGCCTTTCAATTCTTCCAAGTATAAATGTAACCTGGAAAAGGAAACTTGAGAGTCAAGTTTTGGCACACTGGTAAAATATCATTCAGCTTCGTTATTTTAACAGCATATTCCGGAAAATATTTTGATTTCTTTTTAAGCGAGTCAGGCGCTAGATTTTCTCGTCTGTGTGAAGAATCTCTTCGCATTATTGCTAGTTTACGTCGAACTATTAGAAAAATTTACAGTAATTCTGTTTCAATATTTTTCATACTATTCTCGTATCCAAGATCCTTATATCGCATACCATTTCACTAATATCTTTGAAACAGAACACAAAAACTATCTTACAATTCACGGCTCATAATTCTCATCAATAAAAAAAAAGGGTGAAGAAAGCAGTTTCGAGTCTTTCTCGTCCAAGTAGATTATAATTAACTTCTGAAACTAAATTTGAACTCACAGTTATCTGTAACGAGACGCTTGTTTCTCTTGCTGTAGGCGAGTTCTACCAATGAATTATTCGCCAGTTAACAGCTGTTGCATATGTATGTAAATTTACAATCTATTACGTTCAAAGGGTTTGTAAGGCCCTGTCCTCAAGAAAGTAGATAAGATGCAGAGCTCGTTGAAACAATATTCCAGCGGTTGGCGGTTCATTTGCGAATTAAGTTCTTCAAGACAACGGTCAACAAGAACAGAGATCGCACATCTAAGTAACATGGTTCTCAGTTGAATAGCTATCATGAATGCCCAGTAGGGAACAATTTTATATAACGCAAATTTTCAAGTTTTTAAACTAATTTATATCGTCTTGCTATTTCGAGATAAAACGAACAGCACTTTTTAATTTGATTTCTTCGTGAGATTGGCTGGATTTCTTGTTCTAGATCAGATCTCACGATATTTTAGAACGAGTTTCCTCGAACACCCGTGACATTTACGTGTCAGCCCGCGGCATTCAAAATCTCAGCAAGCAATACTGTGTAGCATTTATTAACCACTAATGCCACAGTTGAGGGTACGGAAACACAGAGCATCTCGTATTCATTGTATTGACACCGCACGACCAAAGAAAAACCTTAGTTTTCCATGGCCTGATCATTCTGATACTCGGTGGCATCTCTAAAATCATCACTGGTGTCTCCACCGAGATCATCGCCGGTATTCTCGTCTTCATCCTTTTCATCTGTAGGAAAGGGAATGGGATGAAAAGTTGGTTCCGCACATGGCACGAACATACTTGCCTGATGGAATTTTTTAGCGTTAAAGTAACTGCAATGCAGAGAGGCATGCTCCTAAATATCAACTCCGTAAGGAACATCGTCATTCCTACAGTACACCTCGAAGTAATTTAGATCGATCATACACTCTAAAAGCTTCGTTGGAAAGTTCACACCTCACTGCATATCATGAAGGATAAAAGAAGTAATATGGGCAAAATAACTTGGTCCTCATAACGGGGTAATTGGGAATTACTTAAAAAACGAAACACGCTCACATTCATCGTTAAAACGCATGCGAAATTGGAAAGAAAATAAATCTATGCTATCTGGCCAAGCGCACGCACCATTTCTGGCAAAACCTAGAATTCGGCAGCCCTTCCTACGTTGTCTAAATCGCTATATAATTAATGGCTCTTCACTTCTTTAATAAGTTATTCCCAAGGCATGCCCACGAGCGATCACAAAAAAATAAATCGTCCTTATACGTCAATAACTTTAATTTGTGGCTTACATTCTCCCCGCCTATTTAGAATTTCTTCATGAGCGTGCGAACATTCATCAACCTATGTACGTCCAGACTGCATCCTCCCCGAATTCCCTCCATAAATTAAGCAACACTCGATTACCATCAAAACATTTCAGGACTAATCATTTCTGATTTTAGCATTAATTTTCGAACAAACGCATCAATTAAACTTTGTGAATATCACAAATTTAAAACTTTAATATTTCCCACTATTCACCCCGAAGCTTTTGATAGTCACTGCTTATGCGTAAGACCTACGCGCTTTTTCTCCGTTAATCCCTGATAAGCCTCAACTTCAATATTTACATCCTTTTCGTAGATGGTTAATACATTCCTTTTCTTCTTCTCGGCTATTCTTTCCACGTCATTGAACTCTGTGTACCCAAACTCGAATGCTGGAGGGTAAATTTTTCAGGGATAAATAATGTCGGTACCCTAAAAATATCAGAAAAAATTTACCTGACAAGGGATTTTTCGCTTAAGCATGCGCCTACTTCTTTATTTTAAAACAAAAAATTATTTTTCTTTTTAAAAGTGTGTGCTTCGCGAGAAAAATATTCGAAAATATTTGTTTTTGATTTGAAAATCATCGATCAAGTTTTTCCTCTAACTTATCAGCAAACGAATGAACGTCCGAAAAAAAAACTCACTCTATTTAAATGAAAAAGTTATTAAATGTGTTGCACGTACCATGCGGCCCAAACTTAGTGGAAATCAATAGCAAATTACACGTGCAAGTCTGCTGTAACGTCTGAAAAATAGTTTTATGAAAGTTACTAATTACTCTAATTTTGTTATTTATTGCAAAATATTCCCCTACTGGTAAAATTACTCCAAAATTTTGTTAGTTGCCCTAAACTGGAAGCATTAGCCCACTTGGCACTGGAGTTACCGTCAAAAGTATTTTCATGAAAGCAAGGGGTTTGAATCATATTAAAAACTCCTTCCCCTAAGCCTCCTACATCAATATAACTGAACTTTCTCTTTAACCTTCTTATTTAGACCGTAATACGACAGAAGTCACGGTATTATATTACTTATAATTTTCAATTTATTCGCCATTCAATTTCACATTCTTTCAAGTAGTGCTTTCACTCGTTTTAATCGATCGCATCACAATTAAATTGAAACAAACAAAAACAAAAAAGCCACTGGCCCAGAGCTAAAATCGACCTCTTACCATCAGATTGTTCATCATCGTTCCTCCAACCCCAAAGATCGGCAATAGGAGCGGTAGGTGCTAATTTGACGGATACTGATGGTTTGCCTTCGCTCAGGAATTCCATAAAAGCAGCTTCTTTATCAGCAATATCAGCGACAGGGTCGACCTCGTTCTTCGATTTGACGATAATGCGAGACTGTACTTCGGAGTCATCCCGCTTGGGTGGTTCTGTGTAATGTCGTAGCACACCGCTGAAAATAGTCACATGGATTAGAACAAACGAAAGACCGACAATCTTATAAATTCTCAGGAGTTCTTTACCATTTGTGTAGGTACAACTCTAGCACAGCAAGTTGTGCGATAGTTAACTTCTTTGCAAAATTATTTACTTGTGACTGATAGCAAGTTATGCACCATACACACAAGGTCTCTATAGGCAGTTTGGATAAATAAAAGTGCCTCTCTTTGGGTGATAAAATTAAGAGACACAAAGTCAAAGTTACTACGCCACTTGCTTTACACGGGTTGCTGTGACTATCATGTTACTATAATCCAAGTACCAATAGTACTTGAATAGTACCAATAAACGCCTACAGTAGGTTACGCAGTACCTGAAGACGGATGTATAGAACTTACTGGTTCCAGTCATGAAGCAGCTTCTGTGCTGCAGCCTCTATGTGTGATACACCGTCTCTGGTGAACTTGCCAGCTTTTTTGGAGATCAACGATAGGAACATTTCTCCATCGTCCACCTTCCGGACTCCATAAAACAGCGAGAGCTGAAAACAAGAGTGCGTAAAGAACATTAAATACAATTTTGGTAACACATGTCAGGAAAATGTCAGGTGAGCCAATAGAATCAACCACGTTCTGAGACCACAAATCAGTAAATCATACATACATATACCAGGCTTCTCCTCCCTATGGGAGGGTAGCCGACAGCAGGCCACAATCATCACTCTTAGTCACTAGGAGGCGAGAGAGGAACTAAATCATACGAGAAAAAACTATTGGGAAATTAGATGCATTGCAAGTGATCACCCACTTTCAACTAATTTAGATCATGCTTTTTACTTCAACCCTTTGCTTCCCAACACTCAAATAGTTAAGGGAAAAGTTTTTCAAGATAATTGCGGTCATTGCCCTGAAATATCAGGAAAGTTGCCCTAGCATGCTTTTTTTTTGTATAAGCGGGTGCTTACTTCCTTTTAAAATTGAAAAAAATCACGCTTTAAAAACGCATGCTTCGACGCCTAAATAATGGTCGAAAAATCTGAGAAAAAATATCAATTTAGTTTTTGCTTAATTTCATCTGTAAATACATGTACGTATGAAAAACTTGTTCAAGTTAAATAAAAAATGTATTAAATTTATTGCATAGACCATGAAGCTTACACTGAGTGGATATCAATAGCAAATTGCATGTGTCAAACTTCTGGAATGTCTAAAAACATAGTTGCAGGAATACTATTAATTGCCCTAATTTCGTCAATTAGTTTAAATTGTTTCCCTACTAGTTGAATTATCCTGAAATTTCTTCAATTTCCCTAAACTGGAAGCACTCGCATCTGGGAAATAGAGTTCCCGTCAGGAGGCAAGGGTTAAAATAGGAAGGAAAGCAACAGAAACTACGCATACACATGGCATAGATTTATGTAAGTAACTGTTTTCTTTCCTTTCTGAAGTAAAAATGCATTAGATATCGGTAGCACTCTGCTTGGACCACCATTTCATGGGCTCGAATACAAGCAAAAATATCGGAACTTCTCTACTTGGAGGCTCATTGCACTCTGACGTAAGCATGCTCGTTGTAACGAATACAGGATTTAGAAAATAAGAATATAAACGATCTTTAGAAGGTCAGAAAGATAACATTCAAAAAACGTACTAAGTTTTTGGCCTACCCAATAAATTGAGAGCCGCATGATGTGAGAACAAACAACCAGCTGATACAACAAAATTAGACTTTCCAATAAAATCTAGTAAAAATTGGTACACCAACACACCGCAAGAGGATTGGATCGCTTGAATATTTCGAGGGCAGGGGTGACCAAGTCCTTGACATGGTTGAGGTTGACCACATTCTTGAGGGCAGCGTCCACAGCACACAAGTCCTTGCTCGGGATGGCCACTCCTGGACTGTCGATCAGGTGCATCTTGGCGTCCAGCTTCACCAAGCGAATGGATCTGAACAAGAGTCGAAAACACACTTCCTTCATTGAACTGAAGTTTTATGGAAAACTAGTTTCATTGTTTAACAGAAAAAAACTGTAAGAAAAATTATACAAAATTCCATCTTACTTGAATTCAAAAACATTACGGTGCACAGCATGCTAACAGTGAAAGAGTAACAAGCGTAAGGAGAAAAAACTGTGAATAATAAAAGCAATATCGAAAATATTCGGGCTTAAGGACCAATTTTTCAGCAAACAGCTGAGTAATATATCATGAAAAAACTATACGACTGTAATACGGGACGTTAAAGCATAAGAACTAACGCTGTCAAAGAACAAACAAAATGAGTTTTCACTTTGAATGATCGAGGTGAGACGTAAAGTTTCAACTCACCTCGTGGATCCCGCAGTAGGCGCCACCTCGCAAGTCTTGAGCTTCTTCAAGCTGTTGATGATGCTGCTCTTGCCGACGTTGGGCAGGCCCACGACACCTACAACCACTCCAGCTTCACTGAAGCTCCTAGCGTAGTTCTTGAGCAGCTGCAGCAGCATGTCGCACCCCATACTCTTGCCTGTCCGCAGCGTCTCTTGGCCCAAGTGTACCATTCTGCACACATCAGTTCCGTTCATATTGCAAGCACACACAAACTAGCAGTGCTGGTCGGCACCTCTCGAATGCTATAGATGGATGGATGTATGCCACGCAGATGCAGAAATTAAATGTGCATGAGCTCTTAGAGGGCTTCAAAGCTTAAAATCGTTCTATGAAAATCCTTAGGTATCAAACTAATACCTACAGAGTCGTAGATATTATGTTGAAAGTTTACTCCCGATTTCCGTCCTATTTAGGTAATTGTCACCGTGAAGCTTGGTTTATTCCTTGCAATAGCTTCCCTTAGACGCATTGAAGAATATTCTAGTGCGTTTACGGACAGGAATAATTTGCAAGTCCTCAACACACTAGCTAAGACCAATAAGCATAAGAGGCTTGCTAAGAGACCAATACCAAAATTTAACAACTGCATTGCACGATGATTTCTATTTAACGCACGAACTAGTAATCATTTAATTCAGTGTCATAAACAACATTAATGAGACTAAATTAGTCAGGAAAAGGAATTAGCTTGCATCAGACATCAAACCTCATAGAAGTCTTTGAAAGACAGCAGTGAATGGCTTTAGTACTAGATTTACCAAAGCAAACTGAATTTCGTTTCCAAGAAAATTGAAACAACACTGAAATTGGTTGATTGAAAATTGAAACCAAACAGATGGATTTACTGGAATTTGTACACCAACTGAAACTGCTGAGCTGAAAATAAAGCCAACCTGGTTCACTGAGAACTACCAAGGACAGCTTTGCTGCACACACGGAGTCTAACCTTTTGAAGGCGCTCTGAAGAGATTTCTGCTGGATGGCGGCTCTGAAAGGCACAGTTGGGGCCTCAGCCCTGAGGTATTTGAGCCATGCCTCGAGGTTACTCTTAGGCACGAGGTCAGCTTTGTTGAGCACGAACACAAGCTTCTTGTGCGGGTGGGAGCGGATGAGGGACTCCAGCGTGGTGCACCGCGTACCCAGCGGATCTCGGGCATCCAGCACCTCCAGCAGGATGTCCGCGTCATTCACCACCTGAAACATTCAACATTAGATCAGATGTTAGTGTAATCCTCCTTAATTGTAACGGAAACGTTCCAAAGAGAGGAGGATGAACGCACCAGTTAATATGGACTTGAGGAAATATGGATTCTGTGCATAAGGTGCACAGAAACATAAAGTTGAGAAAGAAGTTAATGAAACAAGATAAAAGTATAAAGAGAAAGTAGTAGGTGCTAAAAAACAGGACAGCAGTGAACCGATAAAAGTTGGTGCTTAATAGAACGAAAAGCACATTTTATTTCAACATTAAGAAGACCTAAATAACTCCAGCTAGGAATCTTATATTTTCTTCCTGGGAGTGCTAATTCCCATAGATACAATAGTCATATCCCCCTTTCGGGTACCTATTCATACATGATATTCCAAAATTGATGAATCAAAAAGCCTCAACACTTTACCTCGGTGGATATTTTATGAAAACATATTTGCTTTTTGCCAGTTCAACAATCAAAATGAGTCAATCTCACAAAACTAAACCAAATGGTATGCATGAACACACAATATTAAATGTCCCAACGTGAAATTCACATAAGTCACCATAACAAAGAAATAATGCAAAGCTATAATTGACAACAACGATTGACTAGATTCACACGAAAGGATCTGAGGGCAGCCACACAAAAAGATCTGAGCACAGCCACACCAGCCGAGCAACAGTCTCTGACAGTGTGAGGACTGGCAGTGCTACCAACAGACTAGACATGAATACCTCGTAGTTGTGAACACACTAATTCCCCGTGATAGTTTTGTTATTTTCCACCCCAAAGTAATTGTAATTGTTCGGGTGAAATGTGCTTAAATTAAATTCCATGCAAGATAACATAAGGAAGAAGTCCCATCATCACTTTTATTTTGACAGTTTTTCCAAGACATAATTGCCCCCAGGCATTTTCTTAAGTAAAGGATGAAATCTTTAAGATGACTCTACCACATCAATACTTCAATGCTGTAAACACAAATAACTCTGACCTTTTTGACTTCGTTATACTTGGTGCGGCTCGTCCACGGATGCATGCGAGCGTCTTGGATTTTCTCCTGCTCGTTCTTTGACATGGCAATGCGGTGGTTGAACTCCTCCGTCTTCAGCCTGGCCTTTTTGGCCAGCATGGATGCAGTTCTCTGCTCCTCTCTGATCTGTCGTCTGTGAACGAGTGCAACAACAAGAGTCAAAAAATAAAAATAAAACTGTAGCACAATTTTTTTTTTTAAATCTTAAGAGCTGTTGCAACTCAAGTGGGCAAGAGAAGAGTGCAGACTAATAGAGGCATCTGTATGATACCTGTAGTAATCATGTAAAGTTTACATGTGAGTAGAAACGGTCGAAAACCAATTACACACTATCTTAATGATTTTTTTTTGCTTGTTTTGGGCTAAAAGAAAGTCAGCAAATCACTTCTAGTAAGGATGTCTTAGTAGGCAAGCTTTGCCACTCCTTCCATGAAAGTTTTATATATTTTCAGAATGGTGCTTGTGGTTAGGAAAGACCTTGGCTAAAGATTAGATTATTAGTTAGTTTAAGCCTCCCTATCCGCAACAAATGCGATCCCAAGAGAGGAAGGAAGAAGGTACCATTTAGTATGGAGTTAATGGAACGCAAAATCTATGCAGAAAAGGCATAGAAACAGTAAAATAAGAAGTTCATGAAACAAGATCGAAGTTGAAGAAGGAAGTAGGAGGTGCTCAAAAAACAGGACAGCAGTGAACCAAAAAAAGGTGGCCCGTAACGAAACAAAAACCTATTCTATTTTAACAAAAAGAAAGCCTACCTAACTCTCAGCTCGGGCCCTCACATTGTCCCCCTGGGAGTGCTGATTCCCATAGATACAACAGTTGTTTCCCCCTGAGGGGGACCTCGGCTAAAAAAACAGATGATTCAATCTCTGGAAACAAGAAAATGAAACGAAAAACTAAGAGTTTAGTATAAACATTGCTATGTATTTGCTAACGTGAGGAAAACATCTGACAGAGATACTAAGGGCTCCAATCAGGTTCGTTAGATCTAATAGCTCAGCGAGAGCTACTGAAGGGCTCACCAAATCATAAGCCAGTGTAAAGACACCTACATTGCACAATGAAAACAGGGACATTCAAATAAACAATAACTCAATACAACGCAATTCTTACTCTTCATCATCCAAATCCTCATCATCTTCATCCTCTTCCATGTCTTCGTCTAGATTCTCATCAAACTCTCCTCCTTCTTCATTCTGCCTCATTTCAGTCTCTGGCTCCTCTGCATCATCTTCATCTCCGTTCAAGCGCTTCTGAATTTCCTTGCGTTGCTGGACTTTTTGTAGGTTGATTACATCAGTAAGTTTGCGCTGAGGGAGAGAAGTTATTAAAAATACATTAAATCAAATTTACATTTAGACTATAACTCAAAATTCAAAAAAATATACATTAAAATTATGTTTTGTAGAATTGTACCCACATCAAATTTCTTAGTGCTTTTATTGGACATTCATATTAATTACGTTTAAGGAATGTTCGCTCATAACGTGAATTAATGAAACAAGAAGTACACCATACTTTCCCCTTTAAAACAAGTTGCTAAATAAGATTGCTAGTTCAAATATAATCCACGACATGAAATAAGTTAATGCCCAATGTCATGGTAGAGTAATTTTCAAACATGAGATTAAAAAGTGAGCAGCAAGATCAGGAGTAGTAATTAAGAAAGTACAAATACTTTATATCTCTTTCCAGTATTAAATAATTTACGAAGAAAATGAATAAGGAAGCAGCAGTCTAACTAACTGATAGTTAGAATTTTTGATCAAGTCAGAACTGAGGGAAAGGCTGAGACAAAACAGAGGCTTGAAAAAATAAATAGAATGAACGGACTACCACATGAGGAAGACATTAAAAAATCTGAGAAACCCAACGGGAATTTGCAAATAACAAAGTAACATTCTATCACAGCCTCATTTGTGCCATCTGGTAGGAGGTCCTCAATTGCAAAGGGAAGTGGCTCAAATGAACGGAATGGCTGGGATAAACCTAAGAGAAATTTTTAGACCAGCTGTCATTCTTTCACACTTCAAAATAATAAAGTGTAATAGTAAATGAATTCTAAGGCAAATAAGTAACTTCATCGAGTGTAGGTATCAAGCATTATTCAATTCATAAAATGACCCAATATTGATAAGACTTTAGAATTTGCATGAAAAAATTAAGAAAAGCAGCTCAAAAACACTAATGTGAAAACCTGTATGAGCATCCAGCAGTTTCATGAAAATAAATCTCAACAGTTCACACAGAAGCCTTCCAATAATACAGTTCTTGGCCTCCACCTTATGAAACCAGACAGCTTATTTTGCTTTGAAGGTATAATACATATCAGAAAATAAATGCAGACAATATCAATGTCTCAGAGGAAAGCCAAAGTGACAGGAAATCTGTACATTTGAGTGCATTTACATGAGTAGGTGGAAATTGGTGATGGTAAATATTTCATAGGTGCCTGTGCGTGATTGCCGTTTAATGACAAGGGACTTTGGGACAACACAAGGAAGGGCCACTTGGCTCATTTCTATTACCATCTCCAGTAATATTGCCACCTTTTAACAACCCTCTCTATACATTAAGATATGAGACACCCTCAAAAATAAAAAATGAGTGATTGCACAATAAGAAATGAAAATGAGCACCGATAGTTACCCTCATAAAATAATACCCTGTACTCCATTCACAGAAATTCTACACAGCAGTAGACCAGTCGAGTAACAGAACCACGCATGGTAATCCAGGTAGCCTGAGTCAAATTGTAGGTGTGGCCCCAGTTGCGTCTCTTGAGTGTCTGTAGCGTGCAGCTTGCATGAGTCTGAATAGATTGAAGAGTTTAAATGCATGTTCTTCAAGAGTTCATTAGTTGTTTGGTGTGCATGATTTTGCTGGGTTTTTGTGTTAGAATAATATCTTAAAGCACTGGCTTCCTTTCACTTTCAGTCACTTAGATTTGCAGTAAAACTATGGTAACATTTCTTGGAAGAGCTATTTTCACATGATATAACCAAGTGTTGATTTGGTGGGTGTTGCTTCATTGCACAGTTTTGTATTGCTTGTATATACTTTTGTTGCTCCAGGCTAATATTTACTTCATGTTGATTGTTTTCTCTTGAGTTTTTTCATTTTTGCCAAGATTCAAGAGCATGTTTTAATTAAATTTTTCTTATGTTGCTCCTGTGAATTTGTTGCGTAATTATTCGAGTTTAATTTTATTCATATTCATAGTCCATTTTTCCCAGTTGCTTTGTTTCATTTTTCATCAGTGCATTTGCCTTGTTTAGCATGAATTCATTCTCAGCATTTTTTTTCTACTTACTTTATTTATAATTTTGAGGAACCCAAATGGACGGGTTTGGTTTATTTTTGTTTTTCCTAAATTTTTATTTTGTATTACCTGTTTTCAGGGCTTTATTTGTAATGGCTTCTCTGATTTATCTTCTTTGATTCCAAGCCCTGTCATTTGTTTTTGCATGATAAACCATTCTCCAAAAAAAGTTTCATTACTCCCCAACTGTGTGGTCAAGAACAGCTACATGTAACAATGCGTAAATGCTAGTGCTCTGTCCTCTTACAAAATACATGTGCTACACAAATGTTCAGAATAAAATAAACATGAACACAAGGATGCATTTGAGACTTCATTGGAACTGCTCAAACCTTAACAGCAAGTTTCTCCTCTCTCCACTTGGCCCGAGCTTCACTGATGATTGCCTTGCTCCTGCTGAGGTCCTGTTCTCGCTTCTCCAAGAATCTCTGCTTCTCATTGATGATATCAATCTTAAATGGGGCTGCATTTGGAATACCAGGATCTGCCTTCTCTGAAAATTGGTAAACAATTCTAGATTGCGAAAACAATTATAGATTATAAAGTAAAAAAAATCAGGAATTGTTGCAAAAGATAAATTTACTTGAAAATTTTAATACAGTGTTATAATTTTTGTTTGGTGGCAAATATTTACTTGTGAGTCAGCATTTCCAGCCATTTTGTTCTGAATCTGTTGAATGCAGAGATTGTTGCACAGCTGAGGTGCAAAGTAAAAAATATGTCAATCTACACCTTGCAACACTGCCTAAAGGTGTGATCATCTGAATGTGACAAAGACAATGACCTTTACAGGAGATGGCTGCATGGTGCACAGACCTGTCTTCCATGAGAGAGACAGAGAAGCAAAGAGTGAAAGATAAAGCCTACCTTGCCATAAATCAAAACCTGCAACAGGCTCATGCACAAGGTGCTGCTCATTCAGTGGTGGTAGCATAGGTAGTGCAACAAAGCAAAAGAAACAACAGAAAAAGGCAACATTTCATAAGAAAAACGATTGCAAAAAATCCCAGACTTTTCCCTTAAACATGATCCAGGCCTGTTTCTTCTGAAATACGATCTTAAAGGCCTGTCTATACGATCATTAATAATGCGATTGAGCAGTGAAGAGAGATGCAACTCCACCCACTTGCTCTCGCTTCAGGCTCATTTACTGCTCAATGACAATGCGGACTATGCTCGTTTTCATGGCACTAGCCAGAGTTTGTCAGCGTCATTTCAGACGCACTGTCATTGAGCAAGTAAACAAGCCTGAAGCTAGTAGAGCAAGTGGGCAGGGCTTGCGCCTCTCTTCACTGTTCAAACGCGCACTCAATGATTGTGTAAACAGGTCTTTACAAAGCACTTATCCTTAAGTTAAAGAGATCTACACAATTCAAACAAGACAATATTGGTATGCACTTCAACAATCTCTTCAATATGCAGTGTAGCTTATTAAAGAATAGGGATTGCCAATACATAAGGAAACTTTCAATTTCGGTCACCTGCCCTAGTCCTTCTACAATGCTCTCAACTAGGTGCAGTATAATCCATTTAAGTGAAGGCATAAGTTTTTTTTTGTATCAAGCTTTTCTTTTTTCTACTCAAACTTTGGACAGCAGCCCATTGGTACACAAGCCTGTACTCACTAAAAGGCTTGAATTATTTGATATGTCAACCAAAGATGATATACCAAATAAACTATTCTGTTAGCATTAGCAATGAATTAAATTTCAAATTTTGAAGTAAACACTCCGTAAAGAAATAGTGAAAACAAAAAATTAAATTACTTCAGAGATTTACTTACTTCTGTGATATTTGTTGGGATTCTGCTTCTTATCTCTCTTGATCTTGATACGCCTTGTCTTTTTCTTCTTGATGTCAGTGTATTTGGTCTTCAGTTTCTTGCGATCACTGGTATTTTCTGGAGGAGCAGAAAGAAATTTCAACATTATTACACAACAAAATATACTTCAGGATTGGTGGACCAATATCAATGGAATAACTCACAAAATTCAGCTAACAATCATTAAAATCTTTGAAGGATGGTGTACAAGCAAAACCAGTGACAAGTTATTTATTGTTTAAACAATTCCACCTGTCCAACTTATATCTTAACCCACCCCATTTCTTCCTCATTAATCATGGCCCTGTGAGAAAATTCTGCTAGCTTTTTAAGGCAATTAACCTTAGCCATCACATCTTAGTTTAGCCAAACCTAACCATAAATTTCCTATTTACACAACCACAGTTGACTCATTAATTACAGTCAATTAACAATAGCTTAGATTGCTAGTCATACTGCTACAGCAAAGTAAAATCTTCAACATTGGGCCCTTCATAGCCACTTGGAATTTGAACTGCTTATTTTACAGCAATTTGTAAAAATGTTAGAAAACTTTGAGATAGGCTGTACATTTACTTATCCTATCTGTGGTACGGACTAGCAAGGCAAATTTATGTCAAAGAAATTACTGAAAGAGTAACTTAGGCCAATACAACAATTGAAAGCCTGACACACATGAATGGATAGATAAATTGCTAGGTAGGTACAAGCACATGAATACATAGGTCAAATTTATTTTGAAATAGCTCTGAAAAATGACTATTACATTTATTTGAAATTTTTATTATGTTTGAGTGTAGTGAAATAGTCTCATGTTCTTCCCTGTTACACAAATCAGTTAAGTTCCTCAAAATACAAGAAACTTTCGAACAGTAAAAAATTTGAGAGATCAAAATATAAACCTGAATAGATATCAAATATTTAATCAACCCCTTTTTTTGAACATGGGAAATACATTCATAAATGATTGCTAAATAAATTTATGGCTCTACTGGCATCACAGCAAAATTAGGTAATTTGATTGTGGTGACATCTCTATATAATAATGCTTGAAATACTTCATCAAATAGATTTTTCTCTGTACTTTGCAAAATCAAATCAATAATTTAGAAGACATAGACTATTTCAGTGAACACTTCCACATGCACATCATTAGAAATACACTGGATTAGTGTTCTCATAACCCTGTAAAAATTTGCACCCATACGTTGCAATTTAACTACTGAAACTTGCTAACGTTTAATTCAACTAGATTTACCGTCTCAATTATTGATTTACCATTCACCATTCTCAATGAGTACGGCTGGGTCATTTTACCTAAGGACTAAGGTCAATCCTTTTTGGTGCTCTTAGCTTGGGACAAAATTACTAGTGATTAACCAAAAACAACAGAACATTAAGTAGCGTAACCAAACCCTATTTTAAGTACCATTATGAAGGTGCACTCCAGCACAATTGTCAGAGGCCAAATGTTACATTTGTATGGTTTGATCATTTACACAGTGCTCCATAAAAAGGACATACCTCCCAATAAATGGTTCACAACAATTTTCATTCATGAACTCATAATGGATAGGTAACGTGAAAAAACGTAACCTGAGGATGCCATAACCCAGGGGTCCACTGTACATGTATCAGTTCAGTGAAATTATGTGAACTATTTCTCAAAATCCTAATTGATGCCATAATTTAAATCAATAATGATAAATAAGTTAACACACTAAGGAATGGACCAAATCATTCAAATGCTAATTTCAAGCAGTTATTCTTTCTCAACAGGCAAAAAGAAATATATGATTGAACATCACACATTTCTTCCAATGACAATCTTAGATCAAATGATGGCAATCAAATGGGAATGAGTAGAAAAGTTCACTTAACATGATTATATGTTGTATTAAAAGATCATTTTATTCCACAGTTCTTTCAATATTGGCCTTAAATTTATTTCATTAGAAAAACAAAACTATCAGCATCACAAAGAAGCAATTTTTTCAGTGAAAAAAAGAAAAAAAACTATTTAATTGTAGCAAATTGTTTTATTCCCTCTACACTACAGTGAACCAGACAGAATTAACTCAAGTTGTTCTAATGGGACATCAAAAGCTCAGGCCAGAAAAAAACTAGCAAGACTGAAATGAACTTCGGAGAAGTTCCTTTGACTCCATTGTGATGCTTCTGCTGTGTTGTAGCAACCTGGCAGTTTGCTGCATAGAAGTGCATGTAATGTGCTATAAAATAGTTCTATAATAATGCTTTTTTGTAAATTGAATTAAATTGCAGAAATAATCTCAGACTTTGGGTTGTTTTGAAGTAGATAGTATGAGACTATTTACCTCTCAATAACAATTTGATAGTAACATCAAGTCAAAGAAAACCAATATTTTGCCAGACAATTTGGTGACCCAAAATTTAACACTAGGAATCAAACTGTAATAAGTTTGACTATGATTTATTTATTTGAAATGACACAAGAAGTCTCCAAGAGCTAATTGTGAATGATTTTCTTCCAATGCCCATGTTTGTGAAAGAAATAATCTGATCAATTATTGATCATCAAGTGCACACAGAGAGCAGCTATGCAAACTATGCTATGTATCCCACTGGCAATTCCATCTTCTAAAGTTAGAACCATTACAAATCTCGCAGTAATTTAGGGAAAAATACAATTTTTTAATCCAAAAGTTTTTGCTGGATGTTTCTGAGAGAAGTTTGAGAGAACAAGTCCACAAGATTTGAAACAAAATGAAATAAATTTACATCATAAAATACAATATTTTGGAAATATGTTGTACAGCTTACACAACGGCAAAAATTTCAAATCAAGTTTAGCTTTAGTAAGCTTTTTCTGGGTGTTTTGATATATGCAAAATTTACAATAGCCATCTTCACCATAACACTCTCTGATATAATCTAAAACAACTCCATCATTGATGCTCCTCAGCTTGAGAATGAAAAGCAAGGCAAAAATCGCTACAAGTAAAGTCATTTATGTTAAAAATGATCAAATAAAACTGAATGTTTTGGACTAACTGTCCAAAGAAAAATTTCTGTAAAACGAAACCAAAGGAAATGGAATTAAAACACTAAAGTAGTATCTATAAAAAATTCAAACTTTGAAATAACATAAACAACGGTAAAAAATATGTGAATGATACAATAGTTTACATATAAAACAATATGATCATTTACACATAAATATGTAAACAATACGATCGTAATATAAACGATAGTTTACATATTTTTTAACGTTTGTGTTTTTTCACAAGTTTAAATTTTTATAGATCCTACTTTAGTGCTTTAATTCCTTTTTTTTTGGTTTTGTTCTACAGAAATTTTTCTTTGGACAGTTAGTCCAAAACGTTCAGTTTTATTTTATCATTTTTAACAAAAACAACTTTATGTGTAGCGATTTTTGCCTTGCTTTTCATTCTCAAGCCGAGAATCATCAATGATGGAGTTGTTTTAGATCATATCGGAGTGTTAGGGTGAAGATGGCTATTGTAAATTTTGCATGTATCAAAACATCCAGAAAAAGCTTACTAAAGCTAAACTTGATTCGAAATACTAATGCTTTCCAATGTTACTTAGGATTCAAGAATATTGACAAACACTATTTCATTAATAAATAAAGTTGAAAAACTCTTTGTTGATGATATATTACACTATAAACTTTTATAACACCTTTTTCACAGTACGACAGCAAATTCGCAGAGGACAAGAATAGAGTAATAAGCTGGAGAATTAAAATTATTTCCAGATTAAAGAAATTTCTAGACCTTTCCAGTCAATGTTAGTAACCTTTAGTTTGAATCGTAATTTTTAGTCTGTATTTGACACTGTACCTGTAAGATGAACCGCATTATGCAGAAATGACTGATATGCATTTTGTCTATGGTTCTGCTGATAGTAATGCAAGACGTGCCGCAAGAATGTGCCAAGAACGTTACCCCAATATACAGGGGCCTGTTCATCGATTATTCACTGCTTTGCACCAAAGGTTATGTGAGAATGGAAGTTTCAGTGAAGACAGAGAATGCTGGTCAGCAAGACAGTTTGATCTGGATCATGAAAAAGGTGGGTTGGAACATTTCCTTCAAAACTTGTGTACAAGCACTCGTGCCACAGCAGCATCTATGAAATCACTGCAGATCACACTGCAGTGTGGCAGATATTGAGTTGGAATAATTATCATCTGCATCACTTGCAGAGAGTCCAGGGACTACTTCCTCCAGATTATGCTTCTCATGAACGATTTGCGCAGTGGTTTTTGAATCAGGAGTTAGAAGATCCCGCGGTCAATGTAAAGTTTAATGCAATCATGGAAAATAATAATTCCGATCCCAGGAATCACTAAAACAAAACATTTCAGAACGTTTTACACGAATGACATTCTGCTCGCTGATGCGTTATTTTCGAATTATTCAGCTTTGAAGTTATAGGGGAAATCGCTTTCCCGCGCAAAATGAGCAACACAGATTACGACCAGGTTGGGTCGGGAAAGGCAAAGTTCGGATCATGAGGTGTTAAAGTTTTCGTCAGAACTTCGTAAAAATAAAGGAATGATAGAAATTGTTAATAAAATAATAAGAAATATTGTAATCAGTTATTACCACAAAAAAGGTAACATATTATTTCTCGTAATTGGTGCTTTCGACGTTTTTTTAGTCGTCATTATTACGTCGTCACCTTTACAGTCAGCTCATAGATGGCGCCACCCGGTACGGCCGCCGCCATCATGGAGCAGATGTAAACACAATTGTTAATGTGACCTTAATGGGTTGCTTTAAGCCTTTATTTATAATTTTCACTAGAAGAACTGTGGCTTCCCCTCACGACCCAACCTCTTTACGTTTGTAATAGGGGGTTACCTTCCGTTATTAATTAAATTTTGCTCGGCGCGGTCGCTTCCTTTTGCACGCGAAAGCCAACTTTGAAGTTTAATAATTTGAAAATAACACATCAGCGAGCAGAATGTCATTCGTGTAAAACGTGTTTAAATGGGTTCCTTTAGTGATTCTTTAGAATAATATTATTTTCCGTGATTGCATTAAACTTCACATTGACCGATCCCTCCCATTTTGCAGAACACGTGTTGTTCACATATAAAGCTACCTTCGACCATGATGGAATATTATGTTTCCATAGTTTTCATGAATGGCAAACAAACAGCCCAAATGTCATCCATGAACATGGATACCAACATCACTACACTGATGATGTTTGGGCAGGTATTGCTCATAATCAATCATTGGCCCATACATTCTGCCTGAGCATCTCACTGGGAATGTTTACAGAAAATTTCTTGTAGAAGTCCTTCCGGATTTATTATCCAATGTTCCGTGGATTATTTGTAGAATGGGGTTTCAGCATGATGGAGCTCAGTGATATTTTGCTGTGAATGTGAGACGTTCTCTTGACCTCTAATTTCCAAATTGATGGATTGGTCGTAATGATCCTGTGTCCTGGCCACCAAGATCTCCTGATCTGACTGTTACATTTCTTGTGGGGGCACATGGAATATCTTGTTTATGAAATACCTATGGAATTGGGAGATCTTGTCACTGCTGGAGGTATTGCTGAGATGCTTTTAGTCTGGCAACGTATGCAAATCCCTCCCAATTAAGGTGTCGTCATACTTGTAGCGATGCTCATGGTAGACATGAACAATTGCTGTAATGAGGTCCTCACTACTAATAAATTTTCTGTTAATTCGTTTTTTGAATCACCCTCTTGTGTATTAATAAACAAAGTTTAGCTAATAATCAGCATTCATATTTTGGTTAATGTTGAGGATTATTCGGGAATCAATATTTAATTTTTAAGTGCCTTAACATAGTTAATTAGATCGAAATAAGCAAGTTTTCTTCTATGCACTTTCCGTCGTAGATAAGTATTTTACGAGTTAAAGCGGTAAATTAGTTACCTCAACTCAAGTGTTCGAAGCGGGAAGTAATTCATTTGGCCCGGCAAATGGCAACGCTGCAATGGCGTCTCGCTTCCGGTTTTCTCGTTATCAAAGACGAAACTAAACCTACCGCGCTAACTCGTAAAATATTCATTTGACGAAAAAAGTGTATGGAAGAAAAGTAGTTTATTTTGATGTTATTACCATGATTCAAGCAACAAAAAATTAAAAAATCAATGAGTAACTTTATTTGAGCGCATTCGTCATCAAAGATGAAACTAAACCTACCGCTACAATTCGTAAAATAATCATTTACGACGGAAAGTGCATAGAAGAAAACTTGTTTCTTTTGATCTAATTTACTATGTTTAGCATTCGAAAAGTGAATAATCGATTCCCGAATAACCCTCAACACTCACCCTTTTTTATATATCAGGTTATCTCAAAACGAAGTATTTTTTGAACTTTCATTGATGAAATAGTGCTTGTATCAATATTTTATGCTAGTAGTTGAAGTTTGTACCAACAATTTTGCAACATCCTCGTATATCTGATAACTACGTCTTGTAAAACATTTTTAAACGTGTTTCTTAAGTGATTCTTGGCAACGAAATTATTAAAATTGTTGACAACATTAAAATCAATATTGACCACCAAAAGTGAACTATTTTTACATATGATACATAAAACCTGTAACTTTCTCTAATTTATGTCCTCCAATCCTGCAATCACAACCTGGAATCAATATCATAAACAGAGGGCCCTCTGTATCTGCTTATTAACCTACTAGAATATTTCTACTTCATATAAACCACAAAGTTGCATAATAATCATGATATTGGTCCAACAACTCTGAAATTAGACCTGAAATTAAAGGTATTTTTTTCAGAACAACACACTAATTGATTTTCAAATTTTGTTGCTTGAATCATGGTAATTGCATCAAATTAAGGTAAATCTGAAGGAAAGAACAATAATTGATTTTATAAATTTTGATGCCTAAGCATAGTTAATGAGATCAAAATAAACAAGTTTTTTCTATGCACTTTCCGTCTGAAATGAGTATTTTATTAGTTATAGCGTTAAATGACTTACCGCAACTCCAGTGTTTGAAGCGGAAATAAATTTATCGATCTTGTGGTAGGGCATCACTGCAATGGAGTCTCTCTTCCAGCTTGATCGTCACCAAAGACGAAATCAAACCTACTGCTATACCTTGTTTAATACTTATTTGAGGAAAAGAGTGTATAGAAGAAAAGTTGTTCATTTCAATGTTATGACCATGATTTAAGTAACAAAAATTCAAAAATCAATGAGTACCTTAGCTGTTTATTCGAGCGCATTTGTCATCAAAGACAAAACTAAACCTACCGCTATAACTCGTAATATAATCATTTCAGACAGAAAGTGCATAGGAAATCATAGTCTAACGCTCTCACACTACAATGGCCTGTGTTCAATTCTTTAGACGATCATATACTTCCTCAAGAATTATCGGCGCTCAATGCCGTCCTGATCCTTCCGCTTTTCAACAGTACTCTCACCGCTACAAACTCCTCACACAACCCGAACCACGGTCGCAGGTAAACTGAGTCGCTACTATACCGTGGCCGCCACTTGCTAGGAAGTGGCAAGTGCACGAGTGTATATGATCGTCTAAAGAATTGAACACAGGCCATTGTAGTGTGAGAGCGTTAGACTACAGTCTGTCACCTGAACTGATGGTAATCTTGCTTCCGTTACCTAAGAGGCTGCTTTCAGGGTTTACCGATACGTTGCAGAAAAACTTGACCTTGTGTTCACAGGGGCGCGATGATAGTATTAAAAGTGAACTAAAATACCGATGGATACTTTTGTATTGTTTAATAATTTTACAGCTTCGTAAAAATTACGTGAATGATTTTCGTCACCATAAATCCAGCAACTTCAATGACCCTTTTGTAAGCTGAGCCTGGTTTTACGGAACGTGCGCTTGCACCCATCTGCCTAGAAGAAAACTTGTTTATTTTGATTAAATTAATTTTGCTTAGGCACCAAAAACTCAAAAATCAATTATTATCCTTTCCTTCAGATTCATCCAAAATAAACTTTTCTTCTATGCAATTTCCGTCGCAAATGAGTATTAACAGAGTTATGGCGATAGGTTAAGTTTTGTGTTCTATGGCAGTTCCAACAGCAGAAACCGTTGTGTTGAGCTGTTACAGTTTGTTTGGGTACTTTGTACTTTATTATTAGCCAACCCTGCGGAGCCTGAACCCACTTCTAGGATCATTTAACTAGTTACCAACACAATAAAGTTTAGCACCCAAATATATTAGCAAAATCGTAGGAGTGAATACCGTAGACTTTAAGTAGTGTGTTGTTTTAAAACTTTACCAAATTTTAAAACAAACAAGCATCATGTTTAAATTTTGCAAAACCAACATCAACTCTAATGAACTTTTTAAGTTGGTGACCTAAGAACTTACTTGAAAGAATTTGTGAACCTATAATGTTATTCTAATACACTATCAGATCTTTTTTCAATATGGGCTTGCATAACATTTTAGTTCAAATTTTAGTTTAAATTACCTTCACTTATTAGTCTTTATAAAATTATCTCTGATTGTTATTATCCAATTATTTTACATAAAAAAACAGGGTAAATCTGAAGGAGATGACAGTTGTCGATTTTGTAAATTTTGATGCCTTAGCATAGTTAATTAGATCGAAATAAACAAGTTTTCTTCTATGCACTTCTTGTCTCAAATGAGTATTTTATTAGTTATAGCGGTAAATGACTTACCGCAACTCCAGTCTTTGAAGCGGAAAGAAATTCTTTGATCGAGTTGTATGGCAATACTGCAATGGCGTCTCGCTTCCAGCGCTCTGTCTTGAAAGACGAAACCAAACCTACCGCTATACCTCGTTAAATACTCATTTGACGAAAAAAGTGTATAGAATAAAAGTTGTTTATTTCGATGTTATTACCATGTTTCAAGCAACAAAAATTCGAAAATCGATGAGTAGCTGTTTATTCCAGCGCATTCGTCATCAATGACGAAACTAAACTTACCGCTATAAATCGTAAAATACTCATTTGAGACGAAAAGTGCATAGAAGAAAACTTCTTTATTTTGATTCAATTAATTAGGTTCAGGCACCAAAAAGTGGAAAATCGACAACTGTCATCTCCTTCAGATTTACCAAAAACAGTGAACATGACACTGGAGAGATGTATATGCATAACACCTTCATAGTCAAAACATTAAAGGATGACAACAGTGTCCAAAGCATAACTTTAAAGCCCATGAAATTCATTTTAAAGAACATTTAACTCAGATATCACATTCTAATATTCGTCATTTTTTAGTTAGTGCCTCATCTTTTAGTGGTCATTTCTCCGTGACATGTGTTTACTTGAACAGCGTCCTAAATTCTTGGTTTCACCAGTTCCACACTATAAATAAGAACCACGGTAAGATAATTCCGTAAAATATATACTCTTTAAAAGATATCGTAAACAGGAGTTAAACACCTCTCCTTTCTTCACGATTCTACGGCTCATTAACGTTAGGAAATGACAAAAAAAATATGTATCGCAGCAAAACTCAAATTTAAATCAGTGGCAATGTAAATTATAACGGAGTACAATAAAACTTAATACACTCACTCTTCCTCATGATTGTTGATGTTCACAATATATCACGAAAATTCTTCGTCACTAAGCTCCCTACACTAAACCACAGCCACAGCGCAGATCCAAGTGTTTATTCTATTCTTCAAGCCGACTGCGCTTGCTATTCAGATCAAAGTTCCGAAACAAACTCAAGAGAGACACTCCTAACCGCATATTAGGTGGAAGGGAAATTCATGAGGATAATATGCTCGTGCTAACATTTTAAAATTTTGAATTACTTAAAAACCTAATAAGGCTTATCTGTAATATTATACAAATAAATTGCATCATTAAGAGTTCTTTTCATGTAATTGGTTTGCGCAGTCGGCAATAAACTCAATCATTGGGTATAAAAACAATTTCTGATTCCCACTCATTCTGGTTTGAATTTTTTTCAACTCACTTATAAACATTCACGCTTCACCTAACAAGATACCTGTTTCAAATGCGTACACATATAAAAATGTTCATAAAATAAATTTTCATCATTGACATTTATTCATTTTTGGCTTTAGAGTGAATGAGTCATGCCACAACACAAAGCCCATTCAAACACATACCTTCAGAATTTAATGAATACTATTACTGAACAATATTATATCACATGAATATGCGTTTTAGGCTTCTAAATTTCTCAGAAGATTAGTTAATTTTGAATTTGGCAGAGTAGATAATTTGGCAGAGTAGATAATAAGAAGATAATAAATAGATAAATAAAAAATTTTGATCAACAATCAAAAATGCTGTTAAACCCTTTTTTCTCATAAATTCGGATACATGAAATATTGTCATACTTGCTAATTTAAGGACTTAGAGTAATGTAGTAAAAATGGAAAATTTACGATTAATTTTCAGAATAAAGTTAACCGGCTAGCCATTTTAGAGAACCCATCTAAGACCCTTCCCGAGTTACCCTAACAAAAAGGGTAATTTCTAAACTATAAGGCGTACAATCTTGAAATTAATACCAAATGAACGGGTGTGACGAGTACAATTTATTTAAGTAATTCAAAAATTTTTTACGCCCCTGTGGGGAGCAGGAAGAGGGCCTCTCGTGGCCCGTCAATGGTCGGCCGATTTTCTCTATAAGCCTCATTTTATTCCGCTCATAATTTCTAAACTATTGCACTTAAAAATTTGAAATTAGGTTCATTTTAAGCATCAATTCATTCTCCAAATGTGAGTGTATAATAAAACTGTCATACGCTCCCTGGAGGAATATGAAGAGCAAGTTTCTCCTAGCCTCTGAATGGTCGACCGATTTCTCAAAAGGCTCATTTTATTCCACTCATAATTTCTAAACTATTGCACCTAAAAATTTGAAATTAGGTTCATTTTAAGCGTCAATTTATTCTCCAAATGTGAGTGTATAATAAAACTGTCATACGCCCCTTGGGGGAATATGAAGAGCAAGTTTCTCCTAGCCTCTGAATGGTCGACCGATTTCTCAAAAGGCTCATTTTATTCCACTCATAATTTCTAAACTATTGCACCTAAAAATTTGAAATTGGGTTCATTTTAAGCGTCAATTTATTCTCCAAATGTGAGTGTATAATAAAACTGTCATACGCCCCTTGGGGGAATATGAAGAGCAAGTTTCTCCTAGCCTCTGAATGGTCGACCGATTTCTCAAAAGGCTCATTTTATTCCACTCATAATTTCTAAACTATTGCACCTAAAAATTTGAAATTGGGTTCATTTTAAGCGTCAATTCATTCTCCAAATGTGAGTGTATAATAAAAATCTCATACGCTCCCTGGGGGATGAAAGAGAGCAAGGTTTCTCCAGCTTCTCCTAGCCTGGTAATCCGCGCTGCCGAAGGCCGCGCTCACCTAAGTTATGAAGTGCTGTTTGAATTCTTGTCCATAGCCTTGTCGTTCCTACATCGTGGGTCTTCGAATCCCGGAGGTGACGATATTTTTTTTCTCAGTTGTAGAATAATCATTTTCATGTGTCTTGCTCATGTAAACTTTTGTTAGACAATATTATAAGTGGAGCTGTGCAATTGCATAACTTGCATGTATGCTCTCTTAAGAATCTTTTATGCATTGCAAAAAATTATCTTGTGCATGTGCAAAATCTCATATGCAATTAATTATCCATGTACACTATAACAGATGTAATATGAAAAGTGCTTTAAGCATATGCACAATATCATTGAATATATCCTGTAAGGCGAGTGCTGTAATTTCATTGTCCTGTTTTTAAGGGAAAACTGTAAATTTGTTACTTACTCCAGAAATTTTGTACATTTATGGGAACTCTTGCATACATACTCTCACTTGCAATCATCATCACAAGTTTTACCCGGTGCACTGTCGTCAGTACCTGATCCCCAGGTTACGTTTTTGACCTGTTCTTCAGTTGTTGAATATGGTTCATCAATAAAATACAATAGAGGTGTCCGAACTGAATTTAATGAAGTTTGAAGTATTTCAGGATTGCATAGCGTGATAGTTTTTGTACATCTAGTGATAGTTTTCTTGTTTTCTTTTACACATAGGCCTACCTATACGTACAAAAGTGTTCAAGTGAAAATACAACTGTGAAATTTGTATCAATTTCAGAAGCGAAAAATAAAAAAAGAAAGAGAAAGAAAAAAGTTTATTTCCAAGTTGCCACATGGGAGACACGCCAACATATTGGCTTTTAAAAATTTCTTAATATCAGACGTCCTAAAACGAAAGTTCCATACGAGGAGCACTAATTGACAAACCATCCGAGGTGTACAAATAGAAAAGCCATACGAGGCATAATAATAGACTAACTATACGAGGTGTGCTAACTAAGAGACAAACTATCAGCGGTGTACAAATAGATAGACCGTACGCAGCGGTCTATCAAAAATCGCTGCGCAGCGATGTGATTCGAACCCGTGACACCTTCAAGGAAGGAAACTGGGTCATGCGATCACCAAAAGTTGGTTTGGTAAGTTGGATTGATAAGTTCTTTCTCATTTTTTAATGAACAGTCAGAGCACAGCAGAGGTAATTATTATTACTTCACTAAATGCATATGTTTGGTTTGACAACAATATGACTTTCAATTCACACGTAGAAACAATGTGCAACAAAATTAACGGAACCTTAATGTTCTTTCATCGCATTAACAACACACTTGACGAAAAATCTAGATTATTAGTGATTCAGTCTTTAGTTTTATCGCGTCTGGACTACTGCAGTCTTGTGTGGGGAGATTTACCTCAATGTCGTCAGGAAAGAGCTGCAATAATGTGTAAACTTCGCCGCTAAAGTAGTATGCGAAGGAAATTTCAATAAATACGATCATGTCACCCCTCTTTTAAAAAAACACGACTGGATCCCAGTACCGAACAGATTCATGATCCAAAAAGTTCGGCGGGTGTTCTCCTCTCTGTACCTCCCCCAAAGTAATGCAGAGGTGGTAAAATTTTTTCCATCTAATATCCCAAACGAAAGACCAAACCGGAGGAACGATGTTTTAGTCAGGTACCGTTCATCGAACGTGGGACAAAAAGCTCTTTCAGTTTCTGGAGCTTTTTTGTGGAACAAGCTTCCCCAGCATATCAAAAACTCTAAAACTGGAAAAGAATTTAGAGTAAATGTGTCACGTCATTTTGCATCTCTGTCATAGGGCCTGCAGCATCTCGGTGTGAACTTCCCATCTATCAGAAATTTTAATTTTCCTGAAATTTCTGTTAGAAAATTATAAACTATTTCATTTTATGTGCGTTAAGTTATTCTAATATTGATCTTACTTATTTCTGTCGACAACAATGAGCACCACAGCCGTCAGTTCAATGCAGCAGAACGAACGTTTTTTCCATAATCAGGAGTATTTCCTCATCTATATCTTTATTTTCTCTTTCCTGTATTTTTATTTAATATCCGTATGACAAACATACCCGGAAATACATTTTGTGTGTACACAAATATACAGGTTGAGAGTTGTGCGAAGTTTTTAATGAATTAAATTTTCGCTAACGTTGTCTCGCTATTTATTTCAAAATCATTCTCGAAGATGTTTTCAATCGATTTCATCTGAGCTCGGAGGAGGGGGTAATTTAAGCTCTTCATTTATTCTTTTTATATTTTTCCTTGCGTTCAGCGCACACTAGCACTGAACTTTCAAATCGAAAAAACCCTAAATTTACGAAATTATAATAATCACTTTGGACCATTGCTTAATCTACCTCTATGTGCCAAATTTTGTGAATATTCTCCACTCAGATGTGATATCCGGCCACAATGTTACTCCATTTTATCCCATGTACACATGTCCGTATAATGCTGAAGAGTTGTGTTGTTTCTTGAGTGTAACCTGAGTTTCCTTAAAAATGTCTATGAATAAATTAAAAACCAGTTCATTTTTACGTTTTCCAAAGTCTTATTTTCCTTATAGTTATATTTTCCAAATAATTTCTCAGGATTACAGTGAGCTCAACTGTCATTTTCGGTGTAGTAGATGGTAGGTTTGTTTTTTATCTTTTTATTAATGTATTTCTTTTTTATTATATTTCATTTTCAATAAGTATGTATATTAATATGTGTGTTTACGTATATAGGAATATATATATATATATATATATCTACATAAGATATCTATCTATCTATCTACCTATCTATCTATCTATAATTAAAAAATATATACATATATGTATATACATACATATATATCAAATCCATCCGATTAACACATTTATTGCACCAGCGAAATGATTCAAACATAGATCTATCACTTCCCCAGAGGGCGTTTCTGTGAATCGTATTAATGACAAATACCATTAATGAAATAAAGCGCAATTTGAACATACAAATCGTGGTAAAATTATCTTTCGGTCCGTATGTTGTGCAAGCTATAAATTTTGATGTTGAGTATATGTTTGTTTACGCATTTCTGCCAAAATTTTGTAGATATTTGTCAATCATGAGTGGTAACCGGCCTATACTGTATCTCCATTTTATCCCATGTACCCATGTCCGCATGATGTTGCAGAGAATATCGAGAAGATATGAAATGTGTTTTTTTGTTGTTGTTGTTGTTCCTGGACAGTAACTCGAGTTTTCTTAAAATTTCATTTGGGAAATCAAAAATCCATTTCATTTATACGTTTTTCGAAGTCCTTTTCCAATTCATTATTTTTCCTCAGGTTATTTCTTACGATTACACAGAGCTTTCTTGCTGTCATTTTATACGTAGAAAGAGCCCGTGTGTGTGTGTGTGCATGTGTGTGTATATGTGCAGACGCAAATATGAATCTCTATATATCTGTGTACACATGCACACGTTTGCACATATATATATACGCACATGAACGTATAGATGTTTCTATTCCTACTTTTTGCGTGAAAAGCAAAACCTCACGACACATTACAGTTCACCTAAAGCTCTGCGATAAACTAGTATATTTATGTACACACAAAATGTATTTCCGGGTATGTTTGTCATACGGATATTAAATAAAAATACAGGAAAGAGAAAATAAAGATATAGATGAGGAAATACTCCTGATTATGGAAAAAACGTTCGTTCTGCTGCATTGAACTGACGGCTGTGGTGCTCATTGTTGTCGACAGAAATAAGTAAGATCAATATTAGAATAACTTAACGCACATAAAATGAAATAGTTTATAATTTTCTAACAGAAATTTCAGGAAAATTAAAATTTCTGATAGATGGGAAGTTCACACCGAGATGCTGCAGGCCCTATGACAGAGATGCAAAATGACGTGACACATTTACTCTAAATTCTTTTCCAGTTTTAGAGTTTTTGATATGCTGGGGAAGCTTGTTCCACAAAAAAGCTCCAGAAACTGAAAGAGCTTTTTGTCCCACGTTCGATGAACGGTACCTGACTAAAACATCGTTCCTCCGGTTTGGTCTTTCGTTTGGGATATTAGATGGAAAAAATTTTACCACCTCTGCATTACTTTGGGGGAGGTACAGAGAGGAGAACACCCGCCGAACTTTTTGGATCATGAATCTGTTCGGTACTGGGATCCAGTCGTGTTTTTTTAAAAGAGGGGTGACATGATCGTATTTATTGAAATTTCCTTCGCATACTACTTTAGCGGCGAAGTTTACACATTATTGCAGCTCTTTCCTGACGACATTGAGGTAAATCTCCCCACACAAGACTGCAGTAGTCCAGACGCGATAAAACTAAAGACTGAATCACTAATAATCTAGATTTTTCGTCAAGTGTGTTGTTAATGCGATGAAAGAACATTAAGGTTCCATTAATTTTGTTGCACATTGTTTCTACGTGTGAATTGAAAGTCATATTGTTGTCAAACCAAACATATGCATTTAGTGAAGTAATAATAATTACCTCTGCTGTGCTCTGACTGTTCATTAAAAAATGAGAAAGAACTTATCAATCCAACTTACCAAACCAACTTTTGGTGATCGCATGACCCAGTTTCCTTCCTTGAAGGTGTCACGGGTTCGAATCACATCGCTGCGCAGCGATTTTTGATAGACCGCTGCGTACGGTCTATCTATTTGTACACCGCTGATAGTTTGTCTCTTAGCACACCTCGTATAGTTAGTCTATTATTATGCCTCGTATGGCTTTTCTATTTGTACACCTCGGATGGTTTGTCAATTAGTGCTCCTCGTATGGAACTTTCGTTTTAGGACGTCTGATATTAAGAAATTTTTAAAAGCCAATATGTTGGCGTGTCTCCCATGTGGCAACTTGGAAATAAACTTTTTTCTTTCTCTTTCTTTTTTCTTTTTCGCTTCTGAAATTGATACAAATTTCACAGTTGTATTTTCACTTGAACACTTTTGTACGTATAGGTAGGCCTATGTGTAGAAGAGAACAAGAAAACTATCACTAGATGTACAAAAACTATCACGCTATGCAATCCTGAAATACTTCAAACTTCATTAAATTCAGTTCGGACACCTCTATTGTATTTTATTGATGAACCATATTTAACAACTGAAGAACAGGTCAAAAACGTAACCTGGGGATCAGGTACTGACGACAGTGCACCGGGTAAAACTTGTGATGATGATTGCAAGTGAGAGTATGTATGCAGGAGTTCCCATAAATGTACAAAATTTCTGGAGTAAGTAACAAATTTACAGTTTTCCCTTAAAAACAGGACAATGAAATTACAGCACTCGCCTTACAGGATATATTCAATGATATTGTGCATATGCTTAAAGCACTTTTCATATTACATCTGTTATAGTGTACATGGATAATTAATTGCATATGAGATTTTGCACATGCACAAGATAATTTTTTGCAATGCATAAAAGATTCTTAAGAGAGCATACATGCAAGTTATGCAATTGCACAGCTCTACTTATAATATTGTCTAACAAAAGTTTACATGAGCAAGACACATGAAAACGATTATTCTACAACTGAGAAAAAAAATATCGTCACCTCCGGGATTCGAAGACCCACGATGTAGGAACGACAAGGCTATGGACAAGAATTCAAACAGCACTTCATAACTTAGGTGAGCGCGGCCTTCGGCAGCGCGGATTACCAGGCTAGGAGAAACTGGAGAAACCTTGCTCTCTGTCATCCCCCAGGGGGCGTATGAGATTTTTATTATACACTCACATTTGGAGAATGAATTGACGCTTAAAATGAACCCAATTTCAAATTTTTAGGTGCAATAGTTTAGAAATTATGAGTGGAATAAAATGAGCCTTTTGAGAAATCGGTCGACCATTCAGAGGCTAGGAGAAACCTGCTCTTCATATTCCTCCAGGGAGCGTATGACAGTTTTATTATACACTCACATTTGGAGAATGAATTGACGCTTAAAATGAACCCAATTTCAAATTTTTAGGTGCAATAGTTTAGAAATTATGAGTGGAATAAAATGAGCCTTTTGAGAAATCGGTCGACCATTCAGAGGCTAGGAGAAACTTGCTCTTCATATTCCTCCAGGGAGCGTATGACAGTTTTATTATACACTCACATTTGGAGAATGAATTGATGCTTAAAATGAACCTAATTTCAAATTTTTAGGTGCAATATTTTAGAAATTATGAGTGGAATAAAATGAGCCTTTTGAGAAATCGGTCGACCATTCAGAGGCTAGGAGAAACTTGCTCTTCATATTCCTCCAGGGAGCGTATGACAGTTTTATTATACACTCACATTTGGAGAATGAATTGATGCTTAAAATGAACCTAATTTCAAATTTTTAAGTGCAATAGTTTAGAAATTATGAGCGGAATAAAATGAGGCTTATAGAGAAAATCGGCCGACCATTGACGGGCCACGAGAGGCCCTCTTCCTGCCCCCCACAGGGGCGTAAAAAATTTTTGAATTACATAAATAAATTGTACTTGTCACACCCGTTCATTTGGTATTAATTTCAAGATTGTACGTCTTATAGTTTAGAAATTACCCTTTTTGTTAGGGTAACTCGGGAAGGGTCTTAGATGGGTTCTCTAAAATGGCTAGCCGGTATAAAGTTACTTCATTGTAATCTATTTTTTTTAATCCACCTTATCATCGTATATAAAAAGTTTCTAAACCTAAATTTTAATATAATATTTAAGCGTCCGAGCCTCTTACGTCATTGCCGTGTGGTTTCAGGACCTGTCTCTGTAGCATATCGCTACAAAGCGTTAGAATTATGAATTTTCCCTTTCGCACCTAAATAAAAATAATCATTGGCGTTAAAAATCTTACTATAATTTATTATTAATTATTTTCTACTTCTAATTCGTAATCATTGAAGTTTTTGTGTAAATACATGAGAGATCAAATAATCATTCGACATTTCGAGTTTAAAGCAGCCCGATACGGCAACATCGAAGAGCGTCACTTGAACTAGCTCACTCTTGCTCGTGGCTTTAGCGTGCGAACATCATCTCGTCCTCAGCGTCATCACACACACCATTTACAACACTCTCCCTGGGCCGTTTTTGGGACTCTCTACTTGGATTAGATTTGGCTATGTCCTCGGTCCTTCAGCCTTATATATTCCCTAATTACGGGCCTTAATTCTCAACTGCCTAAAATTACGGGCACAATTGAATTAGCCCCTCGATTGCCGAATTCAGCGTGCCTGGATCATAATTACTATTCAAACCAAGAGTCATCATCGCCATCAGGCTCGGCACCTTGATCAAACTCACCTGCTCCAAAATTAAGCAGGCTTTGCCCACACAAATAGCTACGCACCGATGTTGTGCTTGTTTAAAAATTGCCCTCAGTAAATATAATATTCTGAACACAATACACTTAAAAATCTCATCCACCGGCCGGAGCGACTGCCTCAGGACTGCGAAGCATCTTCAGTCAAGATCTGCAGGATCAAGTCTCGGCGATCCGCAGGATCAAGTCTCGGCGATCTTCCCGGCTTCTTCCAATAAAACCATACACCAAAAGCTGAGTCCAAAGAGCATTATTATCCCTCTCATAATTTTTCCCAGATGCTTGTCGAGGTTTCGTGAGGACTGGCTATACCCCTCGGTCAGATCCAAACATCTCCGTGACGGCAAGGAGGTATCGAATCCCAGCGCTGGATGGCGATTTTCTCTGTTGGGTATAGGGGAAAAATTCCAAGCATAATACCCCCACTCTACCCAGGTGTCTGAAATGGGTTCCGGTCTTGACCGGGGGAAAGCGTCATGGCGTCCTGGTGTTAGTTATAAGGCATTTGAAAATCCAATCTACAAGGTGATATGTATCAGCCTTGAAATTGGAAATAAAGTATCCGTAGATGCCGTTGTTTGTTTTGTTTTGTTTGTTTGTTTGTTTGTTCATAAAGCTCATCATCAGAAGATATCAGTGAAACGATGAAAATCATGCAATTAATTAATATAAGAAGAGGGACTATATCTCTTTAAACTTGGGAGCTCCTAATTAAGCATTGGATAAAGAAAAGACAGACTTAACGGGTCTTGCGCACATGAACTCGCGCGAGAAATAAAATTTGCTTTCTCAAGTTCAATACCACTAAGTGTAACTGAGTATTTCAACTCAGAGTGCAGATTATGTTTCTCTAATGACTTTAAGTACGAAAAACATATCAAATCTGTTTTTCATTCAATCTATGCACAATTTTGAGTTTTTAAAATTCAAAGCGGTGTGTGTACTTTCCAAATCTTACAATTTTCTGATTTCCACTCATTCACAAATATCTCCTGATCATCTGCTGTCAGGGGTTCGAACACTCAATTAAAAAGTTCATTTAAGAGTTGTACGTTTGTAGCAACGATAATACCGAGATTCTTCATAACAATTTAGAATTAAATTTCAGTAATAAGAAATGACTCTTTAGCCTTATAAAGGATATGAAGCTGGTACACAAGTCACTCATTAAAAGATGAATTTACCATCCGGTTTAACTTAACTTTAACTCACCTATTTGAACGTATGAAAAATAGTAATTAGTGTTAGTGAGACAAAGAAAATTGGACGAAGACCCATGAATGAAAAGTCTCATGCTTTTCATATCCGGACTTTCAACTTCCAACTCATAATAACCAATGAAAATTTTTCGGATTATACTACAATGAAATTTTTATCAGGTATATTTCTAATCACCTCACACAACCTATGTTTGTAGGGAATGAGTACTGTTCAAATTGTAGTTCTTCATTATTTTACGAGTGTGTTTATTTTTTGTCTTTTCACTAACATCAATTTAATTAGAAAAACTATGTTTTATGATCATCAAGTTGATGTACGTTATCTTGCAGATTAAGCTTTGAAATATCTCATCACTGGCGATGGGACGTAATGATGTGGTGCCTAATTCGATCACCTGGATCTATATAGCTGAGAATTTTATTCCCTTCTCAACAGAAGACACACCGGGCTGATTGCTGGGAAATGTACTGAGTTTCAGTTAACTATTTGAGTTTCTCACAACTGATCAACATTCAAGAACGCAAAGCTTAAGCTATTATTTTTAAACTGCTGTTACACTAGTAAACATTTGTTTGAATTTTTTTAAATATGCTTAATGAACAAATTAACCCTAATTCTGAATGAAATAATTTTACATGGGTATTGTAGCCGCGTCTGTTTTTAATGGTCCGAGAGAGCAAGCCAAGTTTGGACGTTTTTCTGGATTAAAATCGAGTATTGCTCCTGATCTCACAGACCCTCGGCAACTCTGACATGCAGCTGTCAACCGCCTGGGTAACAGTCTAATTTCGCTCGTGCACTCACACACTCAGCAATTTACCCCGTGAGTAGCAATTATGCATAGCCCGTGGTCTCACACACTCAGCTGTCAACCTCCTCTGTAACAATCCATTACCGCTCGTGCCCTCTATAAGCCTCACTCAAGTTTGCAGTCTCTCAGCAGCCGAGCTCTCGTCTATTGAGGTAGATGTACTCTCTTCTAAATTAAGACCCGAATGAATTATGGCAATTGCAAGACAAACATTTAAGCAATAGGAATAATTTATCTGCCGCAAGCGAGATAAATATTTCAAGATAGAACAATCTATGAAGGTAAAATCTTCACCAGTTTTCATTGCGTACCTTAAATGGAAATAAAAAGTTATTTTAAAAAGATCGCCCGATGCTGGCCACTCGGTAATTTAATGCCGGAACACTTATTAAACAAACCGTTTATTTCCAAGTTGTCACATGAGATACATATGCCAACATATTGGCTTTTAAAAGTTCCTTAATATAAGACGTCCTAAAACAAAAGATCCATACGAGGAGTATTAATTGACAAACCATCCGAGGTGTAAAAATAGATAAGCCATACTAGGCATAATAATCGACAAACTATACGAGGTGTACTAATAGATAAACTATCAGAGGTGTACAAATAGATAGACCATACGAGGCATATTAATAGACATAATATACGAGGCGTACTATAATAGACAAACCACACGTGGTGTGCTAATGGTCTAACAAAGTTCCATACGAGGAATACTAATTGACAAACCATACGAGGTGTACAAATAGTTAAGCCGTACGAGGCATAATAATAGACAAACTATACGAGATGTAATATTAGACAATACTATCATAGGTGTACAGATAGATAGACCATACGAGGCATATTAATAGAAAAAATATACGAGGCGTACTAATAGACAAACCATACGGGTCGTGCTAATAGTTTAACTCTGTCAAGGGTAGTTGAATGAGAAATGAGAAATATTATCTCTTGGATATTTTATATTCCAAGAGATTCCGGTACAGCGCTTCTTGCCTTTTTTTTCCCACTTCGATAATTTCAACTAAGAACTTGGCAGTTTCGAAGAATTCTTTAGTAGTTTTCGAATTATTTATAAGATCATCGAAGTAGGAAAAATACACAAAAAAAAAAAAAAACGCTACACCGTACTAGATTGAAACACCACCGTAAATGACAATCAAGTATTGAGAAAAAAAGATAGTCTCGAAATAATTTGTAAAGAACATCGCGCAACACAGCACGCACATCTAGAAATGCGTAAACAAACTTACACTCAAAATTGAAATGCATGGCTTGTTCGGCATACAAATATAGAGATAATTTTTGCACGAGTGCTTTATTTCCTTTGTCTGTTTATACTTTTTAATTTCTTCTGTTCACAGAAATGCCCTTCGGGGTCGTGATAGATCGATTTATGAATCATTAAGCAAGCGCAATCAATTTGTTTATTTCTGAAATTTGGTGCAGTGTTACTGATCGCAGAGCTGTAGGTAAAATGTAATGTGTCTTGAGGTTTTGCTTTTTATGCAAAAAGTAGAAATAGAAACAGATATATGTACATGTGCGCATATATGTGTGCGAAACGTGTGCATGTTTACACTGATACATAAACATTTATGTTTGCGTGCGCACACGCACATACTCACGCACACACCAACACACATATTCATATATATACGTATTGAAAATGAATATAAGAAAAATGCTAATAGACATGAAAAATAATCTTACTCTTTCAATATTTAAAATGACAGCCCAAGCTCTGATGAATCGTAAGAAATAACCTGAGATTAACTCTAGAGTCAAAACTTACTCCTGTGAGGCTAGTTATAGGGCATGCTGTAGATGTAAATATTATAACATGGGTCAATCAAATAAAATTCTGTGCCTAATTTTCTTGTGTTGTAAAACTTTTAAATTTATGAGTGATATAAATTCTGCAATTACTGAAACAAATGACTGTAAACTACGTCCAGAGAAAACTCCAGTTAAGCATCCCCATTCCGCACTCCAGACTGTGCCCAGAGCAAGAAGGAAACCTCCTTCTGACGTGGAGCCACATGGACCAGTCTTCAAAGCTCCAGTAACCTCAAAACAAGAACAAGAATCAAAACTTAGACCTATCGCCTCAGAGTCTTTTTGTTGCACGATGGCTTTGAAAATTTTTATCTTTTCAATGAGCGGTAACGTTATATATCGATGAAAGTTTTTTCTGGATTTTGGCAAATTTCTTCATACTATTGACTGTTGAATTTCTACTCCTCCAAGAATTTCAGTGAATAGGAACTTTGAAGCATTAAAAACGCGTATCTAGAGAGTAATTTAATTTTTTAAATGCTAAGCGTTTTTTCAATTAATTTGTATTAGTTAAATAATGCATTTCTTTTGAATAAATTCTTCAGCGGGCATTCATTAAATTGGCATTCTATTAAAGTCTCCAGAACTTCAAGCGTTCTCGCATCTTTCACCAAAACTATCAATGATAGCAACAGTTGTCAATAGTAAAATGTAAATTTGGAAAATCTATATAAAATCCTCTCACTGAAACCATCAAGATTTTAAACGTACCATGTCTCAGAGTACAAACTTTCGGCTAATTTGTCTCTCAGCAGGTATGCCTGTTTTGTATCCGCTTCATAGGCTGCAACAGCTTCTTGTACAAAGTTTCCGTACTCGGTACTCCATCTACGCCGTCATCCATCCTAGCCTAGCGGCTCAGTTTACCTGCGACCGTGGTTCGGGTTGTGTGAGGAGTTTGTAGCGGTAAGACTACTGTTGAAAAGCGGAAGGATCAGGACGGCATTGAGTGCCGATAATTCTAGAAGAAGTATATGATCGTCTAAAGAATTGAACACAGGCCATTGTAGTGTGAGAGCGTTAGACTATAGTCTGTCACCTGAACTGATGGTAATCTTGCTTCCGTTACCTAAGAGGCTGCTTTCAGGGTTTACCGATACTTTGCAGAAAAACTTGACCTTGTGTTCACAGGGGCGCGATGATAGTATCAAAAGTGAACTAAAATACCGATGGAAAATTTGTATTGTTTAATAATTTTACAGCTTCGTAAAAATTACGTGAATGATTTACGTCACCATAAATCCAGCAACTTCAATGACCCTTTTGTAAGCTGAGCCTGGTTTTACGGAACGTGCGCTTGCACCCAGCCGCTGAACCACCTTAGGGAAAAAGCCTTTGGGCATAATGGTCGTGTGAACGCGCGCAGTACTGCCTTCTATGACCGTCACAAAATGCTGTTCGACGACACCAGGGGCATCTTGCTACCGTACCTCATGTTGTGACGTTACCTGACGCAATGTTATCATGCTCCAAGCAATCCTCGAGTAAAATACATCATCTTGTGTGAACTTCAACTGGGATTAGCATCATATAATGCAGATTCTAGTTATAATTTGCTCATAATCTGAATTAAGTATTATTCCAATAGCTAAAACTAATTTTCATTGGTATAAGTTGAGGTTCACGTATCATGATGTATAATTCGGGGATTCAACTATCAACTATTAACAATTTACTTTGAAGAATACTGCTTGGAAGCTGGTTTCGTTTCAGATTACGAGCGACTGTGGAGGAAAGCTCTGCGATGGAGAAAACATCATTCCCTAATTAAGTATCGCAGTCACGTGTGTCGTGCATCACACGTTTGAGCGCTCGCCCCCACTACAGAGCGTAAAACTCATCGAGTCAGTCCGCCTCACTTAACACTTGACTGCGACGTGAGCCGCCGGTGGTACACGGAGAGAATCTAATAATGCTGCTGATCGACCGGCAGGCAAAAACTCAATTTTCATAAATCATAGTGAAAATTGATTAAACATGCTCCAGTTAATGTTTGCTATTTTCAAGATTATTTATGATAATTGATTCAAAATTTGAGTTGAATATTTAACTTCAGTTTTGCTTGCTGCAGTCAAGGTGTTCATGGTTTATGGGCGTGAGGTTGTACACATTATTAAGGACGGTAAACGGTGATGTTTTGGGTATGCTGGAGGGGGAATACGAGTAGATTTTGAAGGCAACAAATGTACGAAGCTGAAATAACTTGTGAAAAAGGCTTCTAGAATTGGACGTAGTTTGCGATGGAGCTATGCCACGGTGATGTATTTAACGCGTAAGATTCTGTGTCTTAGAACGTGTTTACGTCAAGTTTGTTTTATTCGTCAAGATTTACCTTGCCACTGCAGCTTGAAAAGAATATAACTGATAAGAGTGATAAAATGAAAAACTGATGGGTAAAAAATCATCAAACTTACATTCACAAAATTATTACACGAACATATATTACCTGATGTTTTTTCTCGACTGTTCTGGGCCCTTAATTATTATGAATAACTTTCGCGCATTTGCGATATGTATTACAATATTCAATATTCAGTTTGATAATTTTTATTCTTTCAAAATTACAAAATAAAATTCTGGAGCTCAAGAAGACTCTTACGGCTATGTGTTCAAATTTTAAAATGGGAGAAATATCAGGTTTTATTAGTTGGTGAGTTGGTGATAAAATTATGGGCCTCGATAGTGAGTAATTTGATTCTATTATGTTACAATACCACTGGCGATAAGATTGTTAATAAAGATAGTGAAGTTGAAAGCGTAAAATATGATCTCGGCAAATTAGCATTACGTCCTGCAGGAGCATGGCTAATTGCGAGTGATTCATTAAAAAAATCAATAAGATGAAGACATTTTTCCTGTCAGCTCTTTTTAAAGAATGCGATAAAATACATTTAATTGAATTATTATTTCTTCACCATGTGAAACAAAAGCTGTTTGGTCTAAGGATGTCGGAAGTGATCTATTCGTCGTTTCTCATCACACAACCATGAGCGTATTCAGCTCATTTGTAGGGAACATCACATTTTGAAAACAAAAGGACAGGTCACGATGCGATCGTCACCAGATTGTTATTGTCACGTCACCGGAAGGAACAGAGGCGGGACGGCTACACGCGACTCCGGTCGGCAGGGACTGCGCGCTCAACCCGCATCGCAGCGCCCTCGATTGCCGACATCCTTCGTTTACGCAACGCTGCGTGACCGCGCAAAATAATACGCCTGTGTAATAATTTCTATTGTTTGTGTCCCGCATTCCGGCTTTGGCGAATAAATGTTAGTTTTGTTTATGCCTATTTTGATGGAACATGTTGGGAAATTTTTTACAAAAAGCGTGTTCAATATAAATAATATATGGGATAACATATTCGTATGACTTATGTTCATTGAAGAATAGTCATGCGCTATTGACAAATATTTTGGTAACGGTAGACATGTATGTGTTACAAAAGACAAGCATGTATGTATTACGAAAGATAAGTATGTATAACAAGACGGTTTTGGATTATATCTATGAGATTACATGACATGGTCGCGGTTTCTACTATAAGATAATGCCATGAAAGAAATATGATAAACCATTGCAAGGATTACGAGATCTGCAAAAAGTTTAAAAGTGTAGGGTATCATGATGTCACACAGGAAATCCAAATTGAAACATCGCATTACTGTTCGAATAGCAAAACTCGAACTTTAACAGTATTTAGTATCAGGTTTATACTGTACTCGCATGTGTGAACATATTTTGGCGTTCTGAAAGTTTGCGCTCACATTGTTACGAACTTTTGATTGATTCTGATGAATTTACTTTATGATATTCTGCAAATTATTAGAATGCATTTATTGTGCATTTTTATTTAGTATTTAATCACTCATATACAGTATTTTATTTTTTTTACAATCGCTGAAATCAAGACAGTCAAAATTAGCTCCTCGTTTGAATGTAGCTGATCTCTCAAAAAATACAGTTTACACTCATTGGTTAGAAAATGTGCAGTGCACGACTGAAACACCATGTATGTTGGCACTAAATTAAGCAGTGCTCTTAAGCAGGACATACGTTTCATGCTCTCTTTTGCATGACGTGCTGCGGATAAGATCTTTCTGCCATTTTGCTTCCGGGCTGTTGGCAGGAGCTGCTTCTAGTGGCGCTTGTGCTCTTGACCTAACCGATTAGTTTTTGAGCATGATATAATTTAGGAATGTATGAATTTGCATATAATTTGGTTGTGAGATACGATTCCCATTATCTCACTGAATACTCTGACTATAGTGGCTTCCATGTCAAGGCTTAGTGATCCACCGGGGCAACTAAGAAAATTCCCCTAAAGCGAGTGACATACCTTGAGCACAAGCTGCGTTTTTATTTATGCCAACTACAGACATGCGATGTAACTTTTCAATAATTTGTTACCCATTCGAAAGTTGAATGTTGAAAATGAGTTTCATTATACCTGAATCTCAAATTTCAGTTTAACCTGTGGCAGTTAATGTGTGTATCTCACCCAAAATGATGATACAAGGCATTTCTTTCTCAGCTCCTAGTAAATAAGTAGCACTAAACGAGTGAGATTCACTTGCTATTTCTACTGCAGCCCAGGCCCTCAGTAATGCAGTTTTTAACCGTTTCCGTAATTTTCATTCAGTCTCGACTTACACACTCTTATTTTTACAATTTCCCTATTTTTATCATTAAGACTTTAATTGAAATCGAATTCTTTGATTTGTATTGCTCAGAGCCATATAGCAGATATATCTTAACGCCTGTAGAATATAACAAGTACAGTTAATCATTCAGAAAGAAGCGGGATCATCCTGCACAGCACCGTCACATGGGTGTTATTTTCAAAATTGTTACTTTTTTTTCTTGGCGGCTGAAGTATCGGAGAATAAACTTAACCTCATGTTCAAAGAGCAATGGATTTTATTTATTGTTCAACTTGAGAACGTCGAATTTGTTTTACACATATTAGATGTTTGTATAATTGTTGGGGGCTACTGATGAGTACTGCGTCTAAAAACCAATGTAAGATCACAGATATATATTTCATCGCTCTGAAATTCCTTTACAATCAAAACTCATATGCTTAAACTGACTTAATCGATGAACTTTCTGACTTAAGACGCAAATTCTTGGAGGCCTGCTTATGTCCTAACATAGCATTGGGAAGAAAAAAGTAAAATTCTTAATTGTTGAATATTTCTTGGTTTTAAAACAGCCTGCTGAAGTTAAGTTTGAATTCTAAAATTTTAACGCTTCTAAGGGATAAAATCATTTTAGGGGATAAAATCACTATCACTTAGTCACTTTAAAATCACAGTGCTCTTGGAGAGGATGTGCGGTCCCGACCTGAAGGTTAGGTAGACCTTCCTTTCCTTGAAATAAAATAGTTTTTTTATTTTCTTACCATCTTTTTTCAGTTCATAGCTATCTTGTTTTAGCATTTATTCCTTTCTGCTCCAACGCTTGTCGTGTTTCATAAAATGACTTCTTAACCTGCTGTTTCTGTGCGCAGGGTGTGGGGGACACACCTTGTGCATGGATTCCTCGACCTCTGGCTTAATTCCGTTCTATGTGGGGCTTTACTCCTAGTTCTTGTAAGAACACGTGTATTGTGGCTAGGAACACCTAAGCTAACTTTGAATCGAATCTAATCTAACTAATTTTAATTTCGTCGACATTCATGAATTTGTAAATATTCATTTATGGTTTGAGTTCAGTGACGCAGAAAGCATTTCTCTCGCCCAAATGAAGTCGCATAAAATTAGGATCTATGTCAGAATTTGCCTCGGGTGCGTTTACGTATTAACAGCACCCAATTATGTAGACAAATCTGACGTCTTATGAGCTTGCCTTTGTGTCACCATTCATATCAAGAGCTGACTCTTTAATACGGTTAATTATCTCTCATAGATATTCTCATAATGGTTATTATGTAAATCTCAGCGTCACTGCTCAGGTGCTGTACTTATAATTTATTTTGTCTACCGTTTGTTGCATGCTATTTTTATGACACGTCGTTTCGCGTTGCTTTGTCAGATCTCTGTTCTTGTTACATTTTGGTTTAATTTTTCCTCGTGTATTGAAGTCTCAAGATTAATGGTGCCATTCTTTGTCGTACGAGGAAATTTGCTCGTTCGACGAATGGCGACGGCTTCCGTCCTGTGGTGCAGGACGGTGTTTATCTTGAGAGCTCGGCATCCTGGCGGGGAAACCCACGGTTGTCTGCCTCAAGCCTTCAGTGCATACCTCCGTCTCAGTCGAGCAGTATATAATTGTGCTCTCCAGCACGATGTTTTCTAGGTTTTGTTCTGCGTTGAAGAACTTAGAAGTTTTGTATTTGAATGTGGTGAAGGAATTGACAAAAACACTTATGGTCGATCTCTAGTCGTGAAGGATTAGGTGTGGATTACCCTAAGGATGTTTTAAAATGTAGAACGTTTTCTCTAAGGCTATTTGTGTAGTTTTGTTCATATTTTTCCGCCTAGTCTTTCGTGATAATTTCATCATCTAACCAAAATTTTCAAACCAAAATTTACGTAGAAAGATAATGAAAAGAATTTTTAATAACCCACGGCACGAAAATGTAGTGTGATGTTGCTTCGTTAGGTGTTTAGTTGCCTGTTATTATTGGTTATGGTTATATATACGTGTTTAATAATAAAACATCTAGATATTATTCTATTCTTGCTTTTACTAAATATTGTAGCTGCTAGTGAAGTAGGAATAATTTGTCTGTAGGAAATGAGTGATTGTTTTATTCCATCGTTATTCACATTGCGTAGTTTTATTTTCTCTGCTCGTCGAAAACTTAATTATGAAGTATTGTCCTTTCACTATATATATGTATTCTAATCGTATTCAAGTAATAATTTTTTCTTGAGATGTTAACTCAAAACAGTAGCTGACACCATCCGTGAAAGGGAATATTCTTATTTTTATCTTAACGCGAGAATTGATATAATTTCAGTGAACAGATAGCTCGAATGTTGGTTATTGAGATGGGTAAGCGTGGTCTTAGTATATCGTGCCTTCTTTTGGTTATTTACTAAATACCCATCCTTTGTTCATCATTTTTTATTAAAGCGAATAAGTCAAAATATACTCATGGTAGGCATTGAAGTTATCCCCTTAAAGGTCTTTTTTGAAAGTTTTGATTTACTGAAAATACGCTCTCCGCTATTGTCCTAAATCATATAATGACGTGAAAAATTCAATTAAAGGAGAGTTAGTGAATAGAATGGTTAAAGAAATTATTTTTAATTTTGGAGACCGGAAATGAAAGCTGGCACTTATGTCCAGCCGAGACGCCGTTTGAGCGAGATGGAGTCGCACTAAACCGAGAATTCTCATTAAACATATTTTAGGGAACCTCAATCGGAGAGTCTTCCACTTCATAGAACCGTTTTTATATGGATTTTTAGTGCAGATTCATGAGGAAATAAATAATTCGATGCCCAAATGATCAGATTGATAGTGACAAATGGTTTAAGAATGTCAATCTCCGCTCTCACGGGCGAAGTGTATAACGTTTTTCGTTTAGAACTCACAGAACTCGGAAACCAACTTGCTAACTGCTTGAACAGCGAGCGGTGGACGGTAAGGGACGACAACCAGAAGGAATCGCTTTCGGTTGTAACTTGCGCGTTCTATCGGTGTAGCAGGAAAAAATTGAAAATCACACACCAAATTGTACTAGAAAGTATATTGATAACCTAGAATGAATTGTTTCTATAAAAATCTACTAAGCAAATTAATTTCTAACATGATAAGTATAAGTATGCGAAGTTAGCAGGCCTCTTAGCAAGCAGCTATTGGAATCCAGAGTATAACTTGCAGGTGCATGTACAGGAGAGAAGGTAAAACGTTACGTAAGAGACGCAAATATTGCGTGTTTGGGACAAGGCCGTGAGACGGGTTCGTTGTCTGAGCTTTGTTTTACGAGAAAAATATTGAGAACATCCGAAACATGGTCTTAGAGATGGTAGCTAGCTTGTGACGAATTATTTCTTCAAGCTGAGATGACGCAGTTCTTTTCGGTTTATTGAAGTAATAACGCAGGGCAGCCTCAATGCTTACTTTTTTTGTTCTGTTGCGCAATGTTCATAAATTGGCTTGTTGCGACAGAATCAAGCAGTACTGTTTAAAAGCCTTTACTGCAAAAGCCTTTTACTGTTTTACAGTAAAAGGCTTTTGTTTAGGATGAAATATTGTATAAACTGTACTAGGTTTGTAACCGTAGGTCTTGAAGAATGAGCTCTTCTTGCATGAACAAAAAAACTTGTGTTGTATAAAGAAGCTTTAAAGTCTATGGAAAGGAAAACATGTATTTCTTCCTAATTAAAGCAGCACCCACTAACGATTGACGTCGAATTTTGTCGCCTCATATTAGTGTATGAAATCCCAAGGTTTTGTAAGTGTTTAATTTCGCTGCATAGGTTGTGTCTGAGTCTTCAAACCCTTACTCTTAGGAGGCATAGGATTGACAGCAGGTTTAGGTTAGCTAAATTCGTTTATCCCCCATTACAAGGGACTGGCGCCCCTAGAGGAGATACCGTTAGGTTACCTCAGCTCCACTAAGCCTGGCCTTTGGTTTTTTCAGTTTTCATGCTTTATCAACCATCTCTTATTTATTTTTTCGACATCTTCCTTCCTTACTTGCTGTTTGTATGCGCAGATTATCCTTTGTGGAACGCACTTCGTGCATAGATTCTACTATCCTTACTCAATGGTTCCTTCTCTTCGCTCTTTTGAGATCGCCTTTGCTGCGGCTATAGGGAGTCTCAAGCTTACTGATACAAAAATTAACAATATCCATCCTTCTAGGGATGACATTGAAATTGTTCCGTGCAAAACTGCAGTCGAGTCTTCACAAATCAAATTTCATTTCAAGTATTGCAGTGCAGAGAGATAATCAGGTGAGGGCTATTTTCACTTGGGTATCTCATCGAACAGCGAACTGCATTTCTGTGGCAAGCAGTCACTGAATGACCCTAAATTTTATTCCTATACTTAAAATGAAAAGCAAGGCGAAAATCGCTGTACGAATTGACATTTTATTATTACAAATAGTAAAGTCTAAATGAATAAAATTGAACGTTTCGAACTAAACAGTTCATCTTCAGCAAAGAAAAGAATTCTGCTAAGTTTTTGTTTTTTAATCTAGCTAAGTTTTTTGTTCCAATCTTAAAACCCCTTACTACGAATTCTTATACCGTTGACAACTCAAGATCTTTTGTAGAGAGCTTATCAGACTTTGATAACACTGATGACCTGTTCATGGCTTCTTTTGACGTAGATAGTTTGTTTACAAATGTTCCGTTGATTGAAACCATTGAAATCTGTTTGGCCAAATTATTCTCAAATTGTTCTGTATTCATGGGGTTTTCCCGTAAGATTATGCAGAAACTGTTAGAACTGGCTGTTTGCAATTGTTTTTTCATCTTCAACAACAAATATTACCAGCAGATAGACGGATTGGGCATGGGTTTACCTCTCGGTCCAACTTTCGCCAATATTTTTATGTGCCATCATGAGGAAAGTTGGTTAAATGACTGTCCCAACCTTTTCAAACCGGTTTTTTACAGAAGGTATGTAGACGATACATTTGTTCTATTCAAAGAGAGATCTCATGCGGACCTTTTTCTCAACTATTTGAATTCTCGTCATAAGAATATTAATTTTACCAGGGAAGATGAAACGAACAGCCGTTTACCGTTTCTGGACGTCAATGTTAGCAGAATTGATAATACTTTCCAATGTTCTGTTTTTAGGAAAGGCACTTTCTCGGGTTTAGGTACTAGTTATTTTAGTTTCTGTGCGACCCGTTTTAAGCTCTGCGGCATTCGAACTCTCGTCCATAGAGCGTTTAAAGTTTGTTCTAACTTTCGAATTTTACATCAAGAATTTGACTTTTTACGACAATTTTTTCTTAAGAATGGATTTCCTCTGTTTACTATCGATAAACATATTGGTAAATTTTTGTCTAAGATTTATGATCGAACGCCGGCACTACAATCATGTGATCAACAGAAATTTTTCTTAAAGCTTCCCTTCTTTGGTCATCAATCTATCAAGTTAAATCAGGAGGTTCAACTCCTAATCAGCAAGTTTTTTCCGCAACTTAAAATTCATTCTATTCTAGTCAACAATTTCACAATCGGTTCCCTTTTCCGCTTTAAGGATAAGCTGCCCACTGCTATGTGCTCCTCTGTGGTTTACCAGTTTAGTTGTTCACGTTGTGAATCACAGTACATAGGTTCCACCTGTCGTACTCTTATGTCCAGAGTAGCCGAGCACGCTGGGCGCAGCTGTAGAACCGGTCGTCCACTTGGTTCTCCTCCACTGTCCTCTGTTCGATCCCATGCCGAAAACTGTAACGTCCCTGTTTCCGTAAATCATTTTAAAATCCTTGCAGGTGCCCCTCATATGATTGATTTACGCATCCTCGAGTCGCTATACATCTTTAAGCTCAGACCCCCTCTAAATGATACTCAAAGTGCTTTTCCTCTTCTCGTTGCAAATACATGATCATTAGTTTAGGTTTTTTAATTTTTGTTTTGTTTTATATTTTAGTTTTACATCTACGACTTTTTCTGTATATGTTGTAGTATTCGTTTGCATAGTATAGTTTCAATTTACTCATTTTCGTTTTGTTTTGTCGCAGAATTCTTTTCTTTGCTGAAGATGAACTGTTTAGTTCGAAACGTTCAATTTTATTCATTTAGACTTTACTATTTGTAATAATAAAATGTCAATTCGTACAGCGATTTTCGCCTTGCTTTTCATTTTAAGAATAAGACGCGTCAATGCGGATTCAGTTTTAGGTTTATTCCTATACAGTTCAATATTCATTTCGATTCTAATTGACGCTTCGTATCATATGTGAGGTAAAAAACAGAAGCTTTTTCCTGTAAAATACCATTGTATTTTTTACCGGAAAGCGTCCAAGGCTGGCTGATTTATGGCTGTGTTTTGTGCCATCAACCAGCATAGGCAGCGAAGCGGCGTGAGTTACAACACGGCCTCTAGTGCGTGTCTTCCTCTCATGACTCGCATTTATGACTGACGTTCAATACGTGCTATACGTTGAGCGAAAGGGAGACGTAAAGTACTGCCGAGAATAATATCCACCCAGTTGTAAATAATACATCAAGCAACAACTAGCGATTGCGAAACTGTTTCCCGACCTGCTTCTCCCGCCGTTCGTTGCGTCATATATGAGCTTAGCTCTGAAACGGATCTATCGATTTCGACAAAAGATTTATTCCTGTTGCACCTGCTTTTCCCGGGCCAAGTTTCTAGCAAACAACGTGAGGTTCTTGCTTTGCACTACGAATCGGACGCATATAATGAGGACGCTATGTATTTTCAATAGTAAAACGCAATTTTTTCAAAGTTTGAAATGCCAGCTTACCACGTTACATCTCCAAATCTCGGTACTTATTTTCTGTGCGTATAACAACGGAATAAAGGTGTTTTCATCTAAAGATGTCAATTCAACAGTACAGAAACAGACTGGGTGCCTTACGATAATCTTAACTGTTGAGTTGAATATTAATTGGTATACATGTCTCATTAACTTTTTAACTATTTGACAGTGTTACGCTTTGAATGCTAACATTGACTGAAGTTATTGCAAAAATATTTGTTGTGAATGTATGATCATGAGCTTGATAAATTCGTTAATATGATATAAATTCACTGATGTCGATGTCTTCAATCGGTAAGGTTTGTGCTTCAAGATTTTTTGTGTGCTGCTTATAATTCGATTGCGTTTCCTCCGATCAGATGGGATGTGAAATTACTTTCGACCGCCTTGTTTTCAAAACAAAACAAACATCGGCATCTTTGGGATGCTTTATTTCCAATCAAGCCTGATACATATGATCTTGAGCATTGGTTTTTCAAATGTCTTTAAAACTAACACTATATATAGGACACCATGACGGTTCCCCCGTAAAGCCGTTACCCATTTCCGACACCTGGGTTGAGTGGGGTATTGTGCTTGAGCTTTCCCTCATACCCAACGGGGAAAACCGCCGAGCCAGCGCCGGGATACGAACCCTCGTCTCCAACATACAAGGCCGATCCCTTAACCACTGTGCCACGTCGAACACATCAACGGAAACTTCGGGCCTATTTTCCACCTTCTCTAAAATTCACTAACTCATTATGGACTGCGGCCGGAATATTTCTCATCGTAGACTCGACGAGGCTGTGAAAAAATTATGACTCATATTTCTGCAGAATTTTTAAGCGTTGTCATTTTAGTGTCATCAATTCATGTAGCATCCTGATTCATACTGTCTCATTGTTTTTAGCTTATCTATTATAAAAAAAGAAGTATAACTGTTTATAGAACTCATTGTCAAAGATCTTACGTTCTGCTACCTGATTTTTCTCCGTAGTATGCAAGCTAAGGCTTGTGTAGTCAGATTCACATCCGGCGGACTTCGTGCTCTGAATACAGTTTATTGTACAGTCAGCCTGGGCTTTCCCCACCCTTATGCTGGCTGGCTTCATAAGAACGGGTTCGCACATCCACACTTGCAGTGACACGCGCGCGCTCCTCAGTCAACACAGTTGTTGTAAAACATTGCCCCACTCGCATAGGCCAGGCGTCAGAGACCTGTACCGCTGCATGTGTGTGTGTGTTAAGGCCGCTTCTGCTATTCTCTATTGTGGATGTCGTGTCCCTCGCAACCGAAAAAGCTCCTTCCAAATTTGTATGCTTGAGATTGTAATTTATTGAAGAAGTGCGATAACATCTTCGGAAACCTTGAATTAAATTCAGCGTTTGTATCCGCTTAGTTTAATAACCAAACCCATTATCTCACATGCCACACTCCAACAATATGGAAAGCTAATTCGTAATGGTTCGAGTTTTGTGCATTGACCTAAATTTTTATTATTATCAATTTTTTTCTAGTTACCGCCACTCATTTCTTACAGATTATCACTTAATTTCGCAATTTAATAGTGTAGCTTGCCTCGTGTATTTTCTTATGGGACACCTAGTCATGATACAGTTTGTTTGCCAACTAAAATAAAAGGGGAGCGACCGTGCAACGAGTCACTTTATTCGCAACTCATTATATGCTAGGTTATTAGGTTATAATGGCTTATGGAAACACAGGATAAAACACTGTAATTAATTTATGGGAAAAATACAGGCCGATTCAAAAATAAGTACACGTTTTGAACTGTTTTAAAACTTTTATTTTTAGCTCACAAAGTGAGATTTTTTAAAAAGTAAATTTTTAGTTTAATTTGACAAAAAAGTATGCTTTTTTAGTCAATCTATATGCTCGAAAGAAAAGATTGAAAGTTCAAACTGTTTGCCTTCTCATCGATATATTTTTGGGTACGAAAGACGAGGGATTCCTCACTGCTCGCCAAGATGTCCGATGAGATTTCTGAGCACACTGCTTGAATTACATCCCATATAGTATGACCAAGTTACGAGGTCTATACGGTGGTACACCTCGTCTTTTGTACTTCTATTTTTTGTGCCTTATAAAAAACATAAAGCCGTAAGGTCCGGGGAGCGTGCAGGAGATTCAATTATTGGTTCCCTGCGTCCATTCCACTGGCCTGGTACGTTCTGATCCAGGCACGCTCGCACATCCCGATGATAGTTGGATGCAATTTAAATTGTGTGCGCAGAAATCTCAGTGGACTTCGAGGTTCAAAGAACGGAATCAGTTGTGATCTTTACCTAAAAAATATATCGATACTTGTTAATCAAATAGGACTTCAACTCAATTTTGTCTAAAAATTTAACCTCGTAGACTTGAAAATATATTTATTGTTATGACAGTTTAAAATGTGTATAAATTTTTTGAAGCATTCTACGTAATAGTTCTGTGCCAACATCCTCGTACGTATGCTCTCCCGTTTCTCTCCCAATTCCTACCACTGTATGCCGTGCTTCCTACTTGACAATTTTATCCTCATTAATCAGTCCGAGGGTTGATTTACGTCAGTATAGAATGACCCTGGATGTAGGGCATTAAAATTAAGTTACGCCGACGAGTTTTTACATCTTTTCCAATAAGATTAAACCATCTAAAGGAAAAAGTTATCCCTCTTGATATATAGACGGTTGAAAGTTTTGTGATTTTTTCCAGAAGAATTGAGTTACTAAGCCGTAATGTGGCGAGTTGTGATTGCCGTGAGCGTGCTGTGCGGCCTCTCAATGGCGCAAAAGTTTGACCTGTGTTTCCCGGACTCAACACAGAATCCTATACCGGGCAATAAGTTCAATTTCTCAGGTGAGTGGCTTGCTGTGAGTCAATACGGACTTATGTCCTAATTAGTATGCTCTTAATTCAAACTGCACGTTATTTGTTAATTTTTCATAACTTAAATCTTAATTTGTTAATGTACTTGTTCTAAATTTGTGCTCCACGAAAAAATGATGAAATTCGTTCTTTCCACCAAGTACAAATTAACGCTCGCTTTTTTCCTCTTTTTCTTACCTTTTCTCCAAAGAAACGATACCGCTCAAAAGTAGACTTATTTGCCGATAATTTGTTCATAGCTCGTATTTTTCTCAGGCACTTAGTAGAAATTGCGATTTCTATCTGAATGTTGTACGCTTTCTGACTATCATGTCTTAACTTAATGTGATGTTTTAACCTGGCATTCGCTGAGACGATTTGCATGTTTATAATGCAATAATCAATGTGTCATTCTTTTGGCGAACTTTTCTTTATTAAAGAAACCAGTAACTAAGTGGAAGAAGTTGAGGGCAATGTCTAAACAGAATCGAGCTCCAAAATTCTAGGATGAGCTCGGAACAGAGTTGAACGCCTTGTGATTCATGTACTTAGCAAAATCTAAATTTAGATATAGTACGCATGCAAACTATCTAAACCATGCACTGTGGTCCTTATGACATTTTCAAGTCAGTTATTCGTGCTCTTGTGTGTCTCAGGAAATATGCAAGTAAACTGTGTAAATGGTGCATTATATTGTCCTTAAGACACTTTCCAATTCAGTTACACGTGTTGTGCGTCTCAGGAGTGGACACCTTCGGCTTCAATCTCTTCCGTGAGCTGAACGATGTGATGAGCTCGGAGCAGAGCTCAGGCAACGCCAACCTGCTCATCTCGCCGTACAGCGTGTGGAGCGTCCTCAGCCTCGCGCTCATGGGCTCCCAGGGCTCGGCTCGCCTCCAGCTGGAGCAGGCGCTCGGCCTGCCCGACACCAAACTCGGCGCCTACAGGACCAAATATGCCCTCGACTTCGTGTGAGTTGTGAGCCGGGCTTTTGACTTGAGCAGAAGTGGACGAATTCGGGGTTACGCGTAGGGAAAGCAATGCAGTGCGGGATTTTTCTTTTGTGCAGGAGTTCAATAAGGATTATTCGGAAATTTTTTACTTTTCTCTTGCAATTCTTCTCTCATGATGAGTTAGTGATGGTTATTTTTAAATGTGGGTGTTAAATACTTCAGATCATGAAATGGTTTCATCTCTTTTGTTACATCAGAATATGTTATTCATCCCCCATTAATTCTGCGGCATTCTTAACGTGCACTGCCTCTCCTAATCGCTCGCATCCTTCTGTTATCTTGCCTCTCTTCACTAGCACTGCTCCTCATAATCGCCCGATTTTCTGTTACCTTGCCTCCCTCACTTGCACTGCCCTTGCCAATCTCGCCTCCCTCCCTTACACTGCTCCTGGCAATATCGCCTCGTATGCTATGAGTTACCTTGCTGTGCAGGCTGCGCGCGCTGGGCTCCGGCGTGGGGGGCGGCCCGGAGCTGCGGCGCCTGGACCGCGCCTACTTCGACTCGAGCATCACGCTGCGGGACTGTGTCTCCAACGTCATCCACGACATCCAGATTCTGAACATCACCGCCAACCCAGGTCAGTGCTTGTGATTTTTTGTGATTTTGTAGAAATAACTTTATATTTAGGTTCATAAAGTGACTTCCATCCTCGGCGCGTTTTTATTGGAGTTTTCATTAGTTCTAGGTGTGTAGAAATAGCGTGATATCTGAGTTTTTAACATCACCCCCAACGCTGATAAGCCCTTAGAGCACTTTGTGGCTGTCTTGCACCGGTGGATCCGGCCTCAGGACCTCAGTTCTATTCCATACTTTAAGCTGACGTTGATTTCGTGTTGATGACGTAGTCATCAAGGAACTTAGGAAACGATGAGCCCGTGAGTGTTCATTTAATTCATATATTTACCCCCGTCAACATTACTGTCACCAAAATTGAGTGGTCTTCTAATTGAAATTTAGTACACCTTATTTTTTAACTCATCAAATCTCCTATTTTGTAACTGATCAGATCTTTTATTATGTAACTGATCTGATCTCCCAAAGGAGTTTAATATTTTTCCCTTGAAGATTAAGAAGTTTTTGCTCTCTATGACTTTGCATCTTTTCATTTGCAGTTATTAAAATTTTCTGCGAAGGTTTCTGGTCCGATATTTAGAGTGATAATAATCAATATTTGGCAATATTTGGAGTAATTGAATTTCAGAAAATGGTAGAAAAAATTATTTGAGTCAGTTCAGGTTTCCTCCAAGCTAGCTTAACTTCTACGTTCATGCAATCTGCACGATAGCTGCAGGATTTCTAGGGCACAAGGTGACCTCCCTCACAAGTTCCCAGGCTTCTCTCCCTATGAAAATTTTTTATACCTCTAGTTTTATTTCAAGTTCTTATGAAGTCATTCATTGCACTTCGTGCTATGTTAAGGTTATGTTATTAACCACATGCAAACAATTCAACCAATTTCTTCAACAATCTTGCAGCAACTCTCCTCTAGCAGATTTGCAAATAAAATCTTTCCCGTAGAATGTAATATCTACTACTCGTTAGCATTAAGTTTCTATTACAGACGGTGAATGTTTCACTTATTTTTGTTGCGGCTCACTTCAGGTGCATCTGCCGAGAAGATCAATGAGGACGTAAGCATTGCGACCGGCGGGGAGATCCGGGACTTGCTGAGCCAGGAGTCTCTTGTGAACGCCGTCTTCGTTCTTCTCAACGCCGTTTACTTCAAGGGCACGTGGCTGACCAAGTTCGACCGTCAGGACACCAGCAAGCAGGTACACAGCAGTCTATGCTTCTCCCACTCAGAATGTTGCTTAAAGCCTACTCAATTGTGGGGATGCGCACGTTGTATGAATGTGTCCGTGCTCATGTTTCTTGTTTCATTTTATGCTTCGATGTGTTGTCTAATATCCTTTGTGCAGCGAATTTTCAGTAGTGAACGTGCTGTGGAGCAATTAAAACATAACATTGAGGAGTTTCGCTATAATTGGATTTTTCAAATGGACCTTATATGGGTTTAAGTCAATTATACGAAGTATTTGAAAATCATGAGTTAGACTTTTGACCTGGTTATGTCTAGAGCTTTCCGCCGTGCTTATCTGTCCGCTGAACATATTGCAGCTCAAATATTATTCAAAACAGTGCCAAGGATCTACTGTTGTGTTTTAGCTGAAACCATATTTTGCTGGAAGCCTCTCTGAGTACAAATTTTGATGCATTGTGTTCTAAATTGTGAAATTTCAGTGTATCTTATATTTTTGAGTTAAAATAAACAACTTTCACGTTGTTTCTCTTGCTTTCATAGGGCTCAAAGTTGACGTCTTGAAATAAACTTGGCTGCATACGAAAGTTCCAGTTAATAATGCTCACCTGCGGCCGTTAATTTTGTATTTATTAATCTTGTAGCCATTTACGACGTCCTTCAACCAAGCTAAAACGAAGTGTTAGCTCCTTTCTGTAGAAAAATTTCCGGCTACAACACGACCATGGATTCAGAATATTTGAGAGCAGAGTTTGAACGAGGGTTCATTTTAGATAATTGCTGTTTCAAGCGCTGCATCGCAGCCTTTCACGTTCGACATTCAGAAATGTGCTTCAAAATTTATGCCATCAACTTTCTTATAAAGTCTGAAGCATAGTTAAGGGAAGCTGAAGATGATGCTTCAGTTAAGGAGTCATGAGTAGCACGTTAGGTACTGGTTATCAGCACTGAAAAATACGTTGAGTGACAGACGGTCACCAAGTGCGATCAATAGTATTTTTTATTGTCTCTGCGTCTTTTTATATGGACAGACCCGAAACTCTAGGTGCAGCAATAAATTTTAAGCGTGTACTGACATCATAATACATCTTTGTAACAAAATCATGCCTTGATTCCGAATGTTCTCCAGAGAGTGGAAGCGATGTGCATGAAATTTGTTATCCTTAAAGTGTAAAGGAAGGATTGACGGATACGTTCGAATTTTCTCGACAATGCAACTTTGCATTGTTTTTGATTCAAATTTAACGTTTGTACGAAAAAAAATTACTCAATATCGAGTTTGGCGAAAGGCTCGTTTCATTAGCAAGACAGATTAAAACAGGTTCGTAAGTAAATTCTTGATCCAGGGACCGAACAAAAAAATGAAAGGTTCCTAAATGTTCATTGAGAATTCCTGGTGAGGATATTTCCTTCTTCCCCTATATTCCTCACCCTCTTTCTTGAGGCACCTTCATGTCCCTCTAGAGCAAGGGTTCCCTACCTGGGGTGCGAGAAAAGTCCAGGTAAATAATAGGATATTGGCTGTATGTTGGCATTTTTCTTTCAGGGGCTGAGAGGTTCGAATGAAATTTCTTTAGGGGTGCGGGGCGAAAAAGAGGTTGGGAATTTATCTCCTAAATTTAGGGGATCAACCTGTTACCAACGCTGCTGGTTCCAACCTACAGAGGAATACTACAATTGTATCCATGGAAATTAGCGCTACCATGGAGATGATGTGAGATCCCGAGCTCAAGGTTTTGTATTTTTTTAAATAATAGATTTTTGTTTGGTTACGTACTTTTTTTCGGTTCACTGCTGTCCTGTTTTTCAACACCCATTCCTTTCTTCTTTAGCTTGTTTCACGAATTACTTTCAATCCTGTGGTTTCAATGCGTAGGGTGTGGAGACATACCATGTGAATAAATTCCCCGGTTTCTTTTAATTCCATACTTAATGGTACCTTCGCCCTTCCTCTCTTTGGAATATTTTGGGAGAGAATTTATCCTCCATTTTTTTTCTTAATGATATTCATAACGCGGGTGGGAAACAAAACAATGTGATCGTTCCTACCGCCAGGTGGTGTTGCTGTCCGTCACTAACGTAGCTGCGTCAAGATTAGTACACTGTAAGCAATAACATGGTAGTGGTCTTAGAAATATCATTCCAATTGTTTCTAATGCGTTTATTTTGTATGTGTTTGGTGTTCCTATGACGAAGTTGTATATTGATGCTTTATTACAACCCATATATCGTCATTTCTATAATCTCGTACAAACTCAAAATATTATTGATGAGAGGGGTTTATGAGTTAAATTTCTCACATTCTATTGAGAAAATTACACATTAAAGATGAAGCGTGGCAAAAAAAGTACAATTTTAATCAAAAGGTTTTAGCGGATACCGCAGTACCTCTCAATAAACAATTTAAACAATTTTTAAACAATTTAAACAATTTATTTACCACAGGTGATACAGAGGTAGATTTTTTCTTAAGTCTAGTACAATGGTCAAATTTGAGTATAGCTACCTGTGGGCCCGAATAAGTTCAGCGACTTCTAGGGCATCCTACCATCACGTTATTCTAGGGTGTACAAAAATGTTTAACCTAGTTCACTTAACCTAGTTTCGCATTAGACTGATCATTGAGATAATTAGCTCGATATTTTATGCTGTATTTTACAAACCGCGCCAATATCTCTGTGTGGAAGCCTTTGAGCAACAACACCCTGAGAGCTGGCGTCTGTTTGCAGGTGTTCTACAGCTCCTCCGGGCAGCAGGCGGCAACGGTGGATATGATGACGGTGCAGGGACCCTTCAACATCGGTGAGTTGAGGCTCGGGATGCACTCATTGGTTCAAAACAACTCCTACACGGTCAGGTGTTGCTCTCGGTGTCGGGTTATCAATCTCCTGACCTCCACCTGCGTAATTCCATTGAAGATGTACATACAATGAATTGCTTCTCCGCTCTCGAATTCGCTTACGTTGAAATGCAGTGCTCGAGTTATCTAAGACGGTTAAAACTATTTTTTTTAAGAAATGCTCGTAGTTCATTTTCGATAAATTAATGTTCGCTTTCGTTTTCTGGAATTTTTACTCTCCAAGAGATTTTATTGAATGACGTTTTCTTGACTTTAGATTGAATGATCTTCGGTTATCACGTTAAACTGCAAGTTTTCAATATAGAGTTTATCCTACTTTTGTTGAAAGCTGTTGGCAGGAACCAGTGTTCATCTGTAGCTTTCAGGCACTGCCGCTGAGTCTACATAGCATGATGTTTTGAATTCCCTTCTCTTCTACGGTCGTAGATATGTCATTTGAATATTACTCTTGTGTAATATTTTTTTAAACGATATATCAAACAATGCACATGGAACGATCGAGTATTGTAAAGGAAATGGTGTTAAAATATACTTTCACCGTTAGCTGAAATGAAAAGATGTCTTAACGTACTTGCTCAATGTTCAATCTCAGAATCTAATTTAAATTTTAACCTTCCTCTAAAAATTGCAGGGTCACCTTAATGAGCCTTTTGTTGTACAAATATACAGAAACGAACTCATGATGAAATGCACTTCAGACTACCAATAAAACTCTTCCAAGCTATTAAATTTGAAAATACTTTTTTTTCTTGGATTTTCTCTGACGAGGGGCAAAGGAAAGGCAATAGCTTGAAGTGAGTTTGGTTTGTGTATCGTTTGCCGTGGGGACTGGCACCCCAGGAGATTTTGTTAGGTTACCTCAACTATAGATAGGCCTTCAGGATTTCTACCTTTCATACCTACTTACTTCTTTCAATTAACTTGCCTTCTTTCTGTGTTTCCTTTGTCTTTTCTTCCTCTGCCTTCTAATTTGCTGTTTCTATGCTCAGGGTATCCTGTGTAGGAACACATCTTATGCTTAGGTTTCCCTTTTTCTACAGTCCTTCCTGGAAGGCAACTGCTCTTCGCTCCCTTGAGATTGCCTATGATTGGACTAGGGAGTTTTAATCTAACTCATGTGAAAATAACACAGATTCTTAGATTTCAACTTAAAGTTATTTATAGCCTATGCTACGTTTTGCTACGGCGCTGCAGGGCTTGGAACGTGATGTTCGATCTGTGCTGTGCCGTGACGACCTAGCAGGGTGAGAACAAGGCCCAAAAGACTGTCTTTGAAAATATATCGTGAAAACGGGAATTTCTTACGATCAATGGCGTTAGTTTGAAAAATATTACATCATTCATTGTCTTTTCAAATGCCTCGTAATAATAGGACGAAATGTCAGTTACTTCCGGACGAGCCGGTACCCATTTCAAACACCTGAGGAAATGTGGCTAACTTATTTCCTTTCCCTTTAGTACATGTAAGATTTACCGAACTCGCAATACGCGTGGTTTGATCACTCAACTATCAATTCAAAAGACGAGGGCGCTATCTTTGGCTTTCTTTTAACCCAGACTGAAGCTCTGAGGCGGCTGCAGAACTTCAGCCCTGACAATCGCTCCACTTCCGAGTATTCGAGTATACTTCCGAGTATACTAAACTTCCGTAATCTACTTATTTTAATCTGGATTCATTGCTTCATAAATTTGTGCAGTGAAGTCTCCTGCTCTGGGGGCGACGATACTCGAGCTGCCCTACGACCGTAGCAACATGTCCATGCTCATCCTCCTGCCCGAGATCGAGGTTGGTGCCTTTGTTACCGTTGCCGATCGCTGATTTTCTTCAGCAAGACAATTTTTTTAGAAAAACAAAATTAATGAAGTTATTAATTATTTATAATTTAGCTAGAATTATTTGCGTTGAAATTTTGAGAAAATGTGTAATGAATATCTTCCGGGTCGGCCGCAAGTTTCAATAGCTAGAAAAAATAATTATCTTATGTTTGACAACCGTTTTCAATTTTGTAATGTGATCGATATGATGACCACCTTTCAAAAACTAAGTTTTTACTTCTGAAGATGATCTCATATTATCTCAGTTAAGTTATACGTGTAACAGTGACGGTTATACGTTCCCCAGTATGATCCATGAGTCTTATAATGATAAACATTAACCTTCATGTGCTCCTAAAGATAGAAATCAAGAATGAGTTATACGTACCGGGAAATCTGAATCAAAAAGACGCACATAAAGAGTTTCCTCTTACATGTAAGAGGAAACTCATCCTGTAAAAGCGCTAGGCACTCCTCTCAAAGGAAGACGATTACCAAAATCCCGCTATTTAATTATTCACGATCATTCACCACACAAACACGAACTCTCAAAACAGTAGAATTTCTTTCAAATATTGCACTCTAAAAACTATGTTTTAACTAGGAATAACCAGTCTGTGTTCAGTTGCTATTTTTTCTTCTTAATTAGTGTAACAGCAAATATTGCATTAGTTCAAACTTCATTAATTTAGCTATGCAAGGAGCAAGGATAAATTTTTCTGTCTTCGTCTGATAGAAAACGTGCCTAGTTAAGATCGCCCAGAATAACTGCCAACCCATCATCACAATAATCCTTAACAACACAATAATCCATCTTGATTAGACATGAATTGCACGCATGATACCCATATTTTTATTGTATTTTGGGATCATTGTTGGCAAAGTTAAGTTCAGGGCGAGTTTGAGAGGATACGTCCCAGGAACTTTATTGTGAAGATTTAATGCTATTTCAGAAAATACAAGCCAACTTCAGCGCCAGAGAACATTCAGCGTTAAAATTGTACTGATATTCCAACCAATTTTGAATATCAAATTACAATATTACTCCGATATGGAATATGTCTGTGATTTCAATTTTTACATAAAGCCAAAACTTCGTCTTTCTGTTTTAATGTACGTTTTTTATTTTCTTTATTGAATTAAATCTATTTTTTTGAGCAAATATAAATTTCGCGGATAATTTGTAATATTGTTGATCAGCTTGAGACCATATTTATGAATAAATGCGGTCTAGAACTTCCGTATTTGGACAAAGCAGATTTGCAGAATTCGTGTACCAGTGCACCAGTTACGAGTATGGAGTATGTGTGTGTGTGTGTGTGATGCGCATCTAGTGTTGTCTTCTGGAGTCTCGCTGGTCTGAATGTTAGTAATTTCAGGACTGTTATTGTAAATCGTAATATTTCACTTGGGTTTTTCTTACTCGAGTGTAGTTAATTTGACTTGGCTTACCACTCATGGAGAAGCAATTATTTTATTTGAAAGAATTGGCCCCTCCCATGGGGTAAATGTGAGGTCCTAAACTGAAAGTTAGGTAGGCCTTCCTTTTGTTGAAAAAGTTCATTTTTGTTTCGTTACGAACCGCAGTCGGGTTCACTGCTGTCCTTTTTTAAGCAACTATTACTTTTTCTCCAGCATGTTCCATGAACTTCTTTCCATCTTACTGTTTCTTTGCTCAAGTTGTGGGAACACATCGTATGCATAGGTTCCCCATTCCCTTAATTCCACACTAAAAGTCTGCCTTTCTCCTTCCTCTGTTGGGAACACTGTAGTGGCGATTCAAGGAGGTTTAAACGATACTTATTTTTTTAATAACCTTATGTACTAGTGATCATCACACAAGTATGAGATGCCCCGAGTGTGAACTTTGATTCGGTGTGATGCGCAGAACCCGAGTGTGGAGGGCACGCTGGCCGCCCTGTCGTCCTACACGCTCTCGCAGGCGTTGCAGGCGAGCAAGATACTCCCTGTGAAAGTCTTCCTCCCCAAGTTCGATCTCAAGACTAAAGTCGGCGACCAACTCATTGAGGTGATGCGAAAAAATCAAGTTTAGTTCTTTTTCTGTCTAGGCTGCTTTAGCTTTCAGCTTTGCTATTAAATGTTGGAAACAGCGAATAATTTGATCTAGGAGGAAGCATAACGCTCGTTATAGAGCAGAACATTTCTTGCAGTAAAATATTGCTACGGTTTTGTCTCACGGTTGATTTTGTATAAACGATCGTGACAACGAAAAAATAGAGTAATGAAGAGTATTACTAATGAAGTAAAAATATTGTGCACTAAGGTTTAATCTTGAGTAATCAATTCTCATTGGTCTTCTTCTTGATATTATATCAAAGTTTTGAAATAACGACGAAAACATCTCATTTATTCAATTGCAGTAATCATCATGTCGACATTTCTATTGTTTGCTTTGTTGTCTATCTCAATAAAAACAACTGCCGCAGTTACCGTTTCCACAAATTTGTTCAGTTTCTTCACGTGCTGGTTCAGGCTATTTAGAGCACATCTGCCTAATTTGGATGCCTATTTTTTAACTATATCTTTTGTGTCACGTACATGAAAAGAAGTGCAAACTTTTGCTTCGTGTAATTCGTACAATTCTGAGCTGCATCAGTACATTTTTCTTCTAACCCTTCGTATATTCGCAATTCATTGTAGAATTTTACGGTAATTGTTGCTCAAGCTCGGTTTATGTGAAAGCTCAGTTTCAATTATTTCTGTATTGTTAGTTGCCGGTCCTTTTGGTACGATCTTCGTTCACAACGCTTTTTCTAATAAATTTTGTTCTCATGTATATGAGAGCAATCATTTGAAACAGGAAACATGTACTGAAGTGCCAAAAATTCGGTTTCCATTAAAATTAATATCAATAATACAAAATTTACAACGAGTTCCGTATTCGTACTAGTAAACAGTAAACGACAAAAAATTAATTTTGATTCTAATTTCATTATTTACAGCTAAGTCTTCACTGCTGCAAAATTTAGCTGTCTATTGATAAAAAAAATTATATTCAGAGCCTCGGTAAGCTCGGCATCACGGACGTCTTCGACCGCTCCCGCGCCGACTTCTCCAGCTTCAGCACGGGCGCCACCCCGCTGTTCATAGACACCGCCGTGCATCAGGTACTTTCTGCCTGAGGGCCATGTTCGAATTGTGGCCAACTTGGCCAACTATAGTTTTTTATTTGTGGCCAACTGGATAATTTCTAATGCATTTAGCGTTTTTGATTACAAGCCCGACGTGATTGTCCTTCAACGCTTCTTGGAGGTATGCAGGTTTTTTAATCACACTCAAAGGGTAAGTTGATACTAAGTAAGTTGAAATAATAAGTTTAATAAGTTGAAAGTTGATACTGTCTTTTCTCGTCAGTGTACTTTGCGGATTTGTAGGATGCCTAATCTTCACTTTGAGAGTAAGCTGATAGTGTCTGTCCTGGTCAGTGTAACTTGTAGAACTGGCGCTTCTCAGTGGTATCTTCACCACAGAATCAGCATCACTTGTTCCACGAGTCTGCTGTGAGTCTACTGTCGTGGAAGAGCCCGGCGTATCATGCAAGTGATATTCTGCACGAATGTCTTAGTCTTTAATTTTTTTATTCCCCCTTTTCATCTCATCGAGATGCTGATGCCTTCACTTGCTAACGTAAGAAGCTGCAGCTACTGAGACTCCCTAATTTTGCGCCTTCGAGGTGTTTCTTCCACTGAAACATCATGGATTTTCTCTGTGATAATCTCCTTAACTCAACAGAAATGGGGGTTAAACCTTATATGCCACAACATTAACAATTTTCCTTAATATTTTTTCCTGTTATTTCATTCACGAAAGTCAGTCACAACGGTAGAATTTTTGAGTCGCGTCATTGTATGTGCAGCATTATCAATACTGGCTACCTTGAGGAAAAATTTTTTTTGAGAATTTTAGAATTTTTGAGTCGCGTCATTGTATGTGCAGCATTATCAATACTGGCTACCTTGAGGAAAAAACAATGTGGGTTCATTTCACTTCAGCAAGTTTTTTTTCATAGTTCATTTCACTGATCAACTCAGTTATTTAATGAACCATTTCAAATCGTAGCTATCGCAACTTTAACGCCAAAATTTCAGTCAAATACAAAACTTGTCTAGACTTAGACAAGTCAAATACATAGTTTCACACAACTAATGGAAAATTACCATAATAATACTAGCAGCACGTACATGTAGTAACACCAAGAGTGTTGCTTGCGTGATTCAAGCCCACAACGTGCGTGCCACGTATGTCAACTTTACCGGATTTCCATATCACAGGCCAACAACAGCCTCAGCTTAAAAGCGTATCCTTCCAGAAGCCAGCGTGGAAACCAGCGATGGGTCTTTCTATAAATCTAACTTACGATACAGTATACATAAAATGCATGTGAATAAGCAGTTTGTGTCTTGTCCGCCTTGACGAATAGCCCTATTCTTACAATGATGCTTCATATTCAGACTCCACTTTAGCCCTAATAATTTCACCACATACACCTCGCAGCATCATGCACCGCTGCGTGATTGTGAGATGCTCAGTGGTCATTGTGGCGGAATTTCATTTAAAAGTGGTAAACTTGAGGATTTTGGCTAGAAAAGTGACTAATTTAGCCACTGTGGTTCTTACAATATATAAGAGTGTTTGAATGCAGGAGTTTGAGTATGATTGCTAAGAGGGGACTGCATAAAAGCTTGATTGTGCCAGTTTTGTTTTATGGAGCAGAGTCCTGGGGGTTGAGAGCAGCTGAGAGGAGGAAGTTGGATGTGTTTGAGATGAAGTGTTTGAGGAGCATGTATGGAGTAACAAGAAGAGATAGGATCAGGAATGAGTTGGTTAGGGAGCAGACGGGTGTTATCAAAAAGTTGAGCAGGCGAGTGGATGAAAGAGTGCTTGGATGGTTTGGGCATGTTGAAAGAAGGAATGTTGAGCGGCTTGTGAAAAAGATTTATACGTCGGAAGTGAGTGGTTTTAGAGCGCGAGGTATACCACGGATGAGTTGGATGGATGGGGCGAAACGTGCTTTGCATGAGAGGGGTCTGACTGTGGACGTGGCGAGAGGGATGACTGCGGACAGATGTGAGTGGGGGCTGTGTGTAAGAAGGTAATTTTATTTTTGACGCGGTACTGGAAGTTGCCCGCGTGTGATGGGGTTGACCTGTCCTGTGCAGGGGGAGGGGCTGCACTCAATGATGCGGTCGGGGTAAACCAGCTATGGCTCTCGGGCCTGACTGTGGAAGGTGGTTGTGCTGGGCTGCTGCTGATCCTGGCAGTCTGGTGCGGCCGGTGCTGCCTCTCTCGCCTCCTAGTGCTAAGAGTGATGATTGTGGCCTGCTATCGGCTATCCTCCCATAGGGAGGAGAAGCCTGGTATATGTATGTATGTATGTATTGTTCTTACAATACTTCGCACTCAGATTTCACTTTTGTTCACCAGGCCAAAGTGAAGGTGGACGAAGTAGGTACGGTGGCTGCCGCTGCAACGGCTCTCATCGGAACTAGGAGCGGTCCCGGCAACACCATCCAGTTCGTGGTCAACCGACCATTTGTGTTCCTCATCTACGAAAAGAGAGTCAAGGTCACTCTCTTCGCCGGCATCATCAGGAATCCTACCGCATAAGTCTTACTGTCTCAGAATTTGCGATTTGGCGTCGCCACCGACCAACGTTGGTGTTTCCATTGCTTCAGCATTGTGTACAATTAAATCATCAGGTTTGATATCATTATCACACAGCATCAGTAATAAAAATTATTGGTTATGACCTATTAAAATTGCCGATGTCTTTTAACAATACTTCAAAGTTTAGTGTGAGTTTTCTTCACAGATGTTGTTTGATGTCACAATGCACGTGCCTTTACTGGCTTCTGTTTTTTTAAGATGTTTATTCTATTGATAGGTAATGTTGGAGTCCAATGAAGTCGCGTTAGGTTCAAATGCTGAAAAGTATTATTGACTCAAATATGGCAATCGTCGCTTAAGGATTGCCTTCTTCTACTATGCTTATATCTTATTGCAGTTTACCATTGAAAGATTTAGCACCATATAGATATGTATTTTCATCCAATCGCGTTTTCTGCACTACCATTGCTATAATGTTGACTCGATTTAGTTGTGATATCTTTTTAGCTCAGGCCAGTTCTTGTCTGATATGTTTATTCCACCTATAATATTATACGTGACTGCGATTATTCTCGGACACTTTCCAGTTTATTTTCCCTTACTGTCTATCATGCAGAACTTTTTTCACGAAGAATCTTCAACAGACGTGCATTTTTTCCTTCTTTGTTTAGTTAGGCGTTTGTTCTCAATTTTGATATACATAGATATATATATATAAAGAAATCATGTCGCCATACCAGCTCCACAAAATAAAGGCTACCTCCCTGCCTGCACTTCATCTGCGCGGTAATGTTACTCAGTGAGGCAGTTGCTGCTGTCCTTTGTTTTTAAACGCATGGTTGCCGTAATCTACATTGATTGATACTCCTACTAAATACCACTTATAGATGCTTGAAGTTTTATTAAAATTTAATTGTGTATCTTTTTCATTCATTTACCTCGACCTTGAATATCGGAAGCCGTATGGCTATTTTACATCCTTAAATCTTTAGACGGATGAATGTTGCTTTCTTTAAACTCCAAATTTTTTGTAAGCGACTCTCGAAATGTGCGCTGAAATGCAGTATTGTTCAGGATATTTTCAATTCCAAGTGATCCATAAGGGTGATGAGGACCCCCTTGCTTTGCTTTAAACGTTAACTGCGATTGGTTAAACTTAAGTTCACTTGCAACGAGCGATTTTGAAAATAACAAACACAAACTGGATCGTGCCTTCATTTGGTTTTAATTAATTATTCGTAAAAATTGAGTTTGTGACTACTGGTCTGTCAACAGCATTATTAAAATTGCCTCCGCGTACACCGGCGGCTCACATCGCGATCAACGTTGGAGTTGCAAGTGATCGTCACGATGAAGTTGGAGGGCATGGCTCCTAATTCACAGCCTCTACTATCCATAAATGATATAATTGCTTTCTGGGTATGAAATTTATACGTTATACTTTTTTTTATATTTATCTTCTGTTCGAGAAGGTGGCCAGTGCATTCTTCCTTGCGAGCTCATGCCCGAGAACAATCATTTATTTCTTGTTTTCTTTTCTCCTTTTTTTCCGTTGACATCTTTTTTCTGTTCAATGTACTATTTATGATCAACGTAGGTTTTCCTTTTACTGCTTCTTTTCTGGCTCAAAAATAAAGGAGAGTCTTCTAAAGTGTGGAGATATGTTCAGCCATTAACGAATTCCACGTACCTCATACTTCGTATAATTTACCATTTGGAAAACACATGAGTAACCACTTCAACAATAACTATGAAGAGCAGGAACAAGGTTATATGCTCATTATATTTTCTCAATCTAAGCCTATATCATATGAATTAATTATCACACTATGCACTTGGCACAGCTCAGGGGAACATACCCTCAGTGATGTACTTGAGACATTTGTAACATAATCTGCAAATTGTACATAACTTCCTTAGTGCAGCAAATCTATACACTATTCGTACGAGACTATAATAAATGTTTGTGCCTAAAAGCTTAAGATTTGGTAGAAATCATCAAACTTCAAGAAATTATTTTTAGTTGAGTATCAGAGCGCTTTTGTAGCGTGTAATGCTTTAATTGACTATTGTGATATGTTGATTTAAATAAATATCTCAGCATTTAAAGGTACTTGCTAGCATAACACACTTATTTTTCTAGAAAACCTATGATCGAAAGTTCACTGTTACTGATGAATAATAGTAATATATTTAGAACTTAATTTTAAACATGGTAATTACCAGGGTAGGCTAAATATGAGATGAACAATCTAAAACAGTAAATTTGTGGAAGATATAATATCTTAAGTCAGCAATAAGTAGTAATTCTGTACTTATAGGCTGCATTTTCTTTCAAAACCGTACATCAGGTTAGGAGTAAATGTGGCGCTTTCAGTATCCTGTGCCCCTAAAGCGCCATACACTGGGAACTCGACGCATTAATGTGTTGCACATTAAGAGGGACACTCATAGTTCAAAATTTTTATATAACTAAAAAATTGCGATAAACTGCTTTCTAAAAGGATATTTCAGAAGTGTCTTGGGCTTTTCTGTTTAATGATGGAGCGAGTTATTTCAAAAGTTACAATAAAGAAAACGTGTGATTTATAATGTATCGCACTTCAGTTGTCTATAGGGACAAGCAAATGGGAATAACATGAAATCGCAGACAGCACTGAGTTATCGAAGGCCACATCTCGGATCGTCACTCTTTGTTTTTGGCAAAAACCATAATTTGATTGTCATTATTGCTTCTGACTGAAGCGTCAAGTACCTCAGGCAAGATTGTATGGAAACCGTTTATTTTTCCATGAGAATAACCCTACGGAATGAAATGCCTTAATACCTTACGTCTCAGTGATCTGTATGGCAAGTTAGTAGGAAAGTCTAGATGCGTGCATCATTCGTATATTCCAGTCCTAATTGAATAATAAACCCTCGAGTTATCAGCACGTAACTGGGACAGGTACGTCTGAAACGCTTCCAAAATTCATTTTTGTTTCTTTCTGTCTTAACAATGGAATGAAACACTGGGAAAATAACAAAGGTTTAAGTAAAAAACGTCTGTACAGCACTTTCGCTCAACAACCTTGAGATAAATCCAGTGTTTCTAATGAAGCTCTCGCTGCTGAGCTCTTCTACAGTGTTGCTGCCAGTACAGAGCTGTGACGAGACCCGCAGCTGAAATATTCAACTGGTAAACAGTTGATCCTGCTCATCTATACTGAGGCTGTCGGATTCACAGTCCTCTAAAAATACCTTATTAATTATTTTTTAAACTAAAAATGAACCTACAGATACCTTCGAATTCCAGGGGAGATGCACGCTTGGTGAAGGTAGGAATTAGAAAATATTAGCGAGCCTCTTCGTGCAATAACAACATTCAAAATAAGCTCTTTTTTGCTTTGGACTCAAATGTCAATTAATTGGACTTGTATATCCAAGCCGACAATAGCTTGAAAATAAATTGAGATTTATTTTTTCATTTGTAGCGAAATGAGACAAATATTGCAACTCATTTGAGAGCGCGTCTCTTTATTGTTAGTGTTGACTGCACTGCTGTGTGTGCTCGAGTTGATGCTTCAGGAAATACATGCAGATGCTGTGCTGTGATAAATAACTTGTACCCTGGGGATGACGGACTTGTGACGCGAGCAAATATGCTCGCTACGAGAAGGATACAGCAATCAAGATAGACAATGCACCGTAACTGTGATGTTCTTTGTTCTTGACTGGAATCAGGCTTACCTAATCGCGCATTATTTCAAAGATCAATGAATTTATCATCACTTTTGCAGTATAAAATTAGTAATTCATTCGACCGCAAAAATAATTCCAGTTACGAGTGAAAAACTTTCTTAGGAACTTGATTGCCTTGCACTGAATTACAATGCGAAAAACCAAATGTAAAATGAAATGATGCGCAAAGCAAAAATGCTCTATTTCTGAGCTCTAAGCTAACAAAGAAATTAATATTTCAAAAGCTATACATAATATTATTATAATTAGAATCATATGATGATAAATACAGCTAAAAGGAGATAGTGTCAAAATGACTTCGCCACCGGCGTCGCGTGTAGCTACACCATCACTTGCAGCGTTACCAAATGTATCACCACCAGATGCATCACCCCTCCCAGATACACCAGCACTATATACATCACCACCCTCAGATACACCAGCACCAGATGCACCTCCACCACCAGATGCACCACCCCCAGATGCACCCTACCTCCAGATGCATCACCCCTAGATGCACACCACTCCCAGATACACCCCACCCCCAGTTACACCCCACCACAGCAGGTGTCCATGAGAACAGGACCCAGCGGATGTCCTTCGTTTGGCACAGTAGCCCCCGAGGACGTTGCTGCCGTGTGGCCGCCGTGCGTCTCATCGAGGCTCCTCGAGTGCCTCCGTCTGTGATGTGTCCTATTGAGGCCTGCTAGACTGGCTATGTTAGGGACAAAATTTGTAGATTTACCATTTTGTCAAATAGTATCACGCCATGAAGAGCAGTGACCACTGAAGAGAACTGAAAAGTCAGTATGGCAACCCTGATATTACATGAGAGCCAGGATTGACGTCCGACTCTGTATAGAGTTGGAGTCTTTGAGAGTCATGATTGTATTTGACTCGGCGGAACACTGCTAATGATATAATCAGATATATGAAGATATGTGGAGGTTCACTGGTTGTTCGTGAAAATTATATTCCCATTTTTTTAAGCAGCGCTATACAACGAGGGAAACTTTAAAAACCGTGGCTTGCGGTTGCACCTCATGTATTTTTTTACAGAGATAAAAATTACAGATGCTGAAATACCACTTCTCTCTAAGTGTAAACGCTTATAGTCAAAATTCCAAAGCATTGTTGCTGTTTTCGATTCGGTGAAATATTGAGCAACGAGACGATCATAACTGTTCTGTAGTAGAGACTCAAACATCAATAAATTTAAAAACGAACGTAGGCAAGTTTGATCATAATTCTTATAAACTATTATGATCACTATAGATGGACTGAGTGACAATTGTCGCTTTTAGCACTAACGCATCAACCACAAACGTGTGGAGCTACGGAATGTTACCAGCTTTTCAGAAGGTGCTCAAGAAGTTGCGAAACTGATAACAGAAAAATTACCCGCACAATTTTCCCTTAAGTAATCTGACTTCAAAAACCAAGGCCACTTAGTTCCTAATTGCACGAAAGTGTTGAATGTTACAGGCAAGATAAAAATATTTCTACGGTGTTAGAGTCGCAGTCCAGTGCGATCTTCAACATCACAAGCAGAGAAGAGCAAGTTATACGAGGCTCAGGCAGACGAGGAAGAGTTGAGTATGAAGTGTTTCCTGCATATGCTAGTTCAGGTCACACAGTCGTTCAACTGCGTCGTGTCGGCATCATGTTCACACTGACAAAGATTTTCATTACGACCGTGTCAATACCCTACATTAGCAAATAATGTTAGCAAAGAAAATCTCTTCTCTATTAATCTTTCTTTGTGAATACGAGTCAGAAGGCACATTTCTTCGCAGCCCTCCGTCTCTCGACCTTCATTTTGAAGCGAGCTATCTGAAGAAGACCTGAAAGCGCCTTCAATTTGCGTAATTTTAACCTCGAAGTCAGGGGCAATTCATTGAATTTTAGCTTCGAAAAAAACTAAACTCGCATCAGAGGCACCCTTGCTTGCTTCTCGGTAAGGTACAATCAAAATGAAAAAATTTAAACTATCTTCAAATACACTTGCCAAGAGGCATGGTTGATTGGGAAGAATTTTCTTTTATCACTTTATCAGTTTATTATTTCGATTAGTTTAATAATCAGTTTATTATTCCTATCAGTTTATTTTTCACAAATTTTCGATGATGAGATCTATCACAAAGACAGCTTCCAATCCCGGCAATCCTAGAGAAAGAAATGCAAAATAAAGAGAATGTTAAAATTCTTTTCAAAAACCTCTTTACCTATGGTGGAAGGGGATGCAATTCACAGTAAAATCACTAATGACTATAACAAGCGACTTTAACGTCGTTGTAACTTCTGGCAGGCCTTAGAACTCCAGACCTGCGTGTTGCCTTGAGCCTGCCTTCATCTGTTGCGTCGCTGCGCAGGCCCGTAAAAAATAGCCCTCATAAAAACTAAGGTGGATGCATTGCCGTATCGAGATATGAGAGGCACCAGCCGCCTGTGCTTCTTCCTTGGGGTTCAGTGAGTGCTGCGTGGTTTGGGAGGTCGTAAATTAAATTTCTAGCAATTACTTGTTCATTGGATTTCGAGTTACTGCTGTAATAATGTTTAACTGGCGGGCTGTCATTTCACAGGAGACCTGTTCATGAGGTCAAGAGGAACTCCTTGAGACGACCAAAAAAGACCAGAATTTTGAAACATTCCTTCGACTTTCTGCAGAAAATTTTCACAATATCCACAAAAACCTGCAAAGAATACAATACAATATTTTTGCCAGGAACACAAACGCTCTGCTTGGGTACCAAATTGTTTTGTGTTCTGCAAATTATAACCATCGTAAGGACTCAAAATTTGAGAGTCTGTGCCTGAACGAATAATTGATTTGAAAGTCTGAAATTATTTAAGTTTTCCCATTTCTATTAATTTTTGATTGTAAAAACTTATCTTTTGAAATTTCTTTTGATATATCCTGAGGTGATTAGTGTCTGCTCAAATTAGCCAACATGATTGCTTGAACTGATCTCCTTCGAATTCATGCATACTTTCATTTTGAAGTAACACGAAAATTCAGATTCCGTTTCATCTGTTTTTAGCTTACATATTCGAAACACAACAATATCTGTGAATATATGGAAAACTCGTCAGAAGAATCTTCATTTGAACGTAAAGATGTTGAAAGCTCTCGTTTAACAAAAAATGAGATCACAATCAAGACTGTGCCTAATTGTGTAAGTACAAAGAGATGCGGAAATAGGAAAGATCCAATTTTTTTATTCTGAATCCACGTCACTATCTGAGACAAGGAGATGACATTATTCTGCCTTCCACCTGGCTGTTGCACACAGCGAGGAGCATGTTCATGTTAGGTTAATATTGCCCACGGCTGATGCGATAACTTCGGTACGGGTTGCCACTCTCGCCTCCCTCAGATCGCTGTTAGATAACAATCCGGTCGTGTAAACAATCAGTATTCTGCACAGATTTTATGTCACAGGATACACACAGCGCACATTCTATTTAAACACACGAGAGCGTATCACATTCTTTCGGAAAATCGAGAACAGAGCTAAAATTTCATCGTATAAACCAATGTTACATAATCACAAGTTATCTCACTTTTTTCTATAGATCCATAGTTCTTTAATGCACTTTTCCCATATTTCAATGAGAGCTTAATGAAGTTCAGCGCACGGTTCGCTAGAGTAGCGTAAAATATTTCCACTTTCTGGTCTATTTGCCTATTCAATTGGCCCTGTTTGTCATGCCTTTCTCCGTCTTTAAAGCCATTTGGGTTTTATCTCGCCATTTAATTGAACCGTTTCCCATTTGACTGTCCTGGAAGCTTCCAGAGCGAATTCGTGATTTTGAAATGAGCGATTTAGGTCAACAACTTAATTCTATCAGCGAAATTAATCGTTGATGTCACTAAATGTCGATTTATGAAGTCGATAATATCTTTATTTAAATTAAGAATAAAAAACTTCGATACTTATCAAACGTTCTAATTCTATCCGCGTATGTAAGATTAATTGGCTGGAGTTCTCTGCCCGTTCGTAGATTCTGTCAGCTGGCTGCGCATTCTGGGGTTTTAACTGCGGATCTGGGTTTTTTATCTGTCTCCTGGGGTTTACAGTCATGAATTGTGTTGGCAAAACAATTAATTTCAAGGAGCTAAAATGGTTGTAATACTTGGTAACCACGAAAACAATAGGAAACGGGTAAGAAAATTTATTCATTTACGCCCTTTTCGTTGATCTGGGTTTTTTCCTTTAGCGTATGCTGGGGTTTTCTGGTAACATTCTTATTTCGGCGTCCCCTGTGGAACAGCTTCCACGTCACTTGAGTCAAAGCTCTTTCGAGAGTAGTGTGTGACATTCGTGCTCAGGCGCCCTTCTAATTCTCTTGCGCCTGCGCATTAAATGTGCGTTAATTCTTTTTTAAGTGATGATCGAACTTAATGAAATTATAGAACTGAAGTGAAAGTGTGCCTTATATCTGTAAAGAACCGTAGATAGCCATTCTACCTTGTGTGTGTCAGTTTTCAAGTGCATGCTTCGGCAGCCTCAGAATATTGTCTCTGTGCGTTTTGTCTTATTCAAGTGATTTTTTATTTCTCTGTAAGTTTTAACCACTGAGTCTCAAAATCATTCGTATGATCGAAGAAGTGCGTTATTTATTGAAGGGGCCGAGATGCTTTAAGTTGCAGCATGACTAATTGAAGGTCATGTGCATATTACGAGTCTTCCATTGCAGTTGTCGTGTATTACTGCGCCTCGAGCGCCATATAAAAAATGGCCGACCTTGAACCCTTTCGTGTCTTTGTAAAGTTAAGCCTAGTCTGGTTTGTAAATCTCGTGTGCGTTTGATAACAATTTAATGTGATCTCTTTTACTTTACAGGCAATGTAAACGTACTGATTAGGTTAGGACATGTGTCATAGCGGAGGTCTCGTATACAAGATGTAAGTATGTAAATTAAGACGTACCACCTTGTTTTCCGTCGTGTCAAGTGATCTGAGCTTTAGTAATAAATCGAAGTCGATTAGAAACTTCTTATTTAATTTTACATTTGTTTTCTCGCAGTGCTTCTTATTTTTCTTGAAATCTGCGTTGTTTTCGAAACTGATTCGCTCCTCATTGAAAGCTATGGCTGCTCTGTAAAGTTGCTGTCCTTATCGGTAGAGTATTTTTTAGAAAATAATTTCGTTGTGGAGGAGAGTTTCTCTTTTGTATCGTTCGGGCCCCAAAATTATGGTGATGTTTTTTAGCCCTTTTTAGGTATTTCATTTGTTCACGATAGAATTCATGAGAAATATTTTATAAATATACATACATTGATTAGGTTTTCGATTCCCCCTCCTTTTCTGTTTATTACGGAAAGTTTGCGTATCGTGTAACTCATAGCTTTGTTTTGTTGCTTTCGTCTCTATGACTCAACTTTTTTAAGCCGTTTATCTCTTACTGAGAAGTCCGTGATTGAACTTGTGTGCAATCTAAATTTCACACCCTTTCGATGTCATTATGGTCTAATCTTTACTGAGTGCGTGAGTAAAATAAAAGCATTTGTATCTAATTGAAATCAGTGCTCCAAGGAAAAGATATAAAGTTCCGAGCCGAAGCCTAGGTAGTGCCTCCATTTGTAGAACTAAATAACTCTTGTTTTGCAGTGACGTATTCAACCGCGCCCAATACAACCTCCTTCTTCTTCCGGTGTTTTTCTTACCTGGCGAAGGGAATAAGGGCGCGACAGTCAATCTTGTAGGGTGGCATACTCCCGAGACCTCTGCTGACACACAGCTGCATCGCTCCTAAACGAAGTAAGTGCCATTAGACTTCGCGGCGTTGGGGCCGTTATTGATAACTATGGATTCGTGTAGGCCACGGCAGGACTCAAGAGTCGTGCGGCTTGATCACATGACCCGTCTTCAGGAAATAATTAAATTAAAAACGTCGAGCTCCGGAAGGGAAGCCTGGACTGAAGAAGAATGGAACCAGGAATCCCTCGAGTGTCTTCACCTATTTCGGGAGTGGCGAGGACTAGTAGAAAACGAGTTAGAATATCTAAGAAAAGTTGGAGCCGGACAAGAAGCTAAAAAACTCATGGCTGACTACCGGCAATTAAAGAGGCAAGTAAAGTGCTTTCTCAACCCTCGTGTGAACGACCTTTCCAGCGAGAGCTCCACGTCAACTCACTCAAGAAAGGACGGTCGAGGATCGGGGCCAAGGCGAAGCACCTCCTCTAGAGCTATGTCTGTGGCGGAGTCCACGAGGCTGGTGGACCTGGAAAGTTCTATAAAGAGGATCAACATTGCACACCAAGCAAAAGTTGCGGAGCTCAGGTCGCAGTGTGAGCTCGCTGTGAAGCTTGCTGAAGTAGAAGCTAAGGCAGAGAAAAGTAAAATCTCACTTGAAATAGACGAAATCAACAACAGAGGTCTCTCCAGCCCGGACGTTTCGATCGGCGCAGTCAGCGAAACGGATAAATCTAGGCACACCGAAGAATGGGTCTCGCAGAACCACGGCAGTGTGTTTTATTGCCCCCCTCCACCTAACCTCCGTGACTCTCAGGCACAGCAGCGGGACGCTGCTTCCCAGTTTCAAGATCGAAAACGAAATACGGCCTCCAAAATGCGTCAAAATGCCCCGTGCTCATCGACGAGTTCCGACTCTAGTTTTTTGAGCCGTTCTGAGGTACGTCCCCCACCGAACCTGGAGAGTAGAGGAATTTACAATGCTGGACTTCGGAGTTCTCGCCCACGGAGAGTTCGGGAATCAAGACCCACTCGAGCCGCCGACAACAATCAAGGGAACTCTACCAATTACAACCCTCAAGACCCGCTTTTGTGCTACCTAGAAAAACCATTGGCCAGCAGTGACTACTGCGCGGGAAATGAACTTAGGCTCGACGCCGCTTCAAGGCATCTAGTTTTAATGGAATTAAAAAGGTCACCTCCTAACCCTTTCCGAGGCGAGCCTAAACGGTACCATACTTGGTTCGCTGAGCTTCGCAACGACTTAAAGAACCTTTCTTTAAATCCGAGCGACGTGGTCGGCATCCTAGAAGCGCGCACATCTGGGGAGCCTCGCGACACAATCGTCGGATTGAGGACTTCATTCGGGAGTGATCCGAAGCGAACTTTGGACGAAATCGTCTCTCAACTAAGAGAACGATATGGCTCGTCGGAGCAAATCACGGCGGAGTTCAAGAAGATGATCGAGAGATTCGACCAAATAAAAACGACTGAATTTGATCCCAAAACCGCTCAATCGCTGCAAAAGTTGGGCGACCTCTGCTACAGCATCCAGGGGCAGATGAGGGAGGTGAGAGACTTGGAATACTACAATTATGCTCTGGGCCTCGAACCAATTTATGAGAAGCTCCCGGATTTTATTAAATGCCGGTGGAATAAATCCAAGCTCAGCTACCAGAAATCTCATAAGCGCCATCCTCCTTTAGAGGAATTCTGCAGGTTCTTGCGCGAGAATGCTCAGCGCACGTACTCGGGAGTTCTCACCAAGTTGGACAACGACCAGCATACTGGACCTAAGGGCAAGTCCGGCAAGCGAGCCACCGTGCTTGCTGTTGAATCCTCGCAAGTGGAAAACACGAGAACCGAATGCCCCTTACACCATAGCTCCGGGCATTCTCTGGCGTCTTGCAATAGATTTTCTAGTTTGAATGCTGAGGATCGTAAGGCTATCGTTGTGGAGTGCGGTGCGTGTTTCCGATGTTTCGGAGCGCACCGTATAGCTCAATGCACCGCAGATCAGAGGTGCGAAGCCTGTGGTTCCCGTTCTCATCACACGCTGCTTCATTCGGACGGGTCTGAGGGGCAGAGGCGCAGCCACTCAGAAAACTTCGGCGTACGAGGAAGAGGTTTTGCTTCGAGGGGAGGACCAGCGCCTCGAGGACGCTGGGCCCGCAGGTCTCCGCCGCTCAACGAGAGACGCGACGCTTCAGAAATGGGAAACCTGTATACGGAAAAGTGACAACCATCGGAAAACAGAAGCTGCTCTAAGATGGTCTTGGTGGACGTGACGGCGCCCGGAAGAAGCAGTAAAACTCTCCGCACCTACGTCATCCTGGATGACCAAAGTACTAACTCTTTCGCCACATCTTCTTTGTTAGATTTCTTTGCATTACCTCACAAAAAAGAAACGTATTCCATCACCACGATTTCAGGTTCTAAAATTAAATCCTACGGTCGAACTACGGAGGGCTTTCGAGTAAAGGGCGTAAACCGCTCTGAGTCTTATGCTCTTCCCCCGCTATTCGAGCACGACGGCATTCCTCATAATAAGTACGACGTGGCAACGAGAGAAGACGTCTTGAAGAACCCCGACATTGCTCATCTTGCATCAGAATTTCTCCCTCTGGACTGCAATGCTCCCGTGAGTCTGTTGCTGGGCCGAGACGCTGAAGATGTGTTAGTTGCAGATCTGATCCACCGGAAGCCAGCTGTCTACAAAACACCTTTGGGATGGGCTGTTGTTGGAAGAGTCAACCCTTCAGAGCCTCACCCGTCGAACATGCAGATGAGTGTGTATAAAACTCAAGTCGAAGATCACTTTTCGGCTCAGCCTTGTTTCGGTCCTCTGGCTCCAGTCTTCGACACCAAAATGGACGACGAGAGTCCTGGACCGTCCGTTGAGGACAGGAAATTCTTGTCGCTGATTGACGAGAATATAATTGTAAATGCTGAGGGGCATCTAGAAACTCCGCTGCCATTCAAAGATCGCATGTCTAAGCTTCCAGACAACACGAAGGCCGTCTATCGCCGCTCCAGAAACACTTTGGCGCGGTTAATCAAGGACCCTGCCAAATTACAGCAGTGTTTGAAGATAGTCCAAGACTACGTGGATAGTGGACACGTAGAGGTAGTGCCTTCCCAAGAACTTCAACCGGCCGAAGGACACTTTTGGTATCTCCCGGTTTTTCCCGTTACACATCCCAAGAAAAAGAAGGTGCGCATCGTCTTCGACTCTGCGGCGCAGTATTTCGGACGCAACTTAAACGGAACCTTGCTTCAGGGGCCAGATGCCAACAACAGTCTTCGTGGAGTGCTCCTTAGGTTTCGAGAGAACAAGGTTGGTTTCGTTGCCGACGTGGAAAAGATGTTCCACGCCTTCTATGTCCGTCCCTCCGACCGAGATTTCCTCAGGTTCTTCTGGTTCAAGGACAATGATCCTTGCAAAGCAATTGTCTCATACCGGGCAAGAGTGCACGTCTTCGGAAATCGATCAAGTCCGGCTGTCGCAACTCACTGTCTGCGCCACGCTATTAGGGAAGCCTCAAGGGAGGAGAGAGAAAACGGAGACAGACTTGCCTGGAAGGCTCTGAGCTACGTCGAGCGCGGATTTTACGTTGACGACGGACTGGGATCCGCAGGTTCAGCTCAAGAGGCCGTCGACATTCTAGTCAAGACTCGAGAGTACCTGGAGACGTTCAAGGTTCGTCTTCACAAAATCTCTTCTAGTCATCAGGAGGTTTTGAACACATTCCCGGAATCGGAACGCGAGGAAGGAAAAGTGGAGTTTTGGGAGGATGGTTGTAGTCAGCGCACCCTAGGAGTGACGTGGAATACTACGACCGACCGGTTTGACGTACACACCGAGGTGGTGGACCGACCGTTCACGAAACGTGGTTTGTTAGCCACCGTCAATTCAATCTTCGATCCAATCGGCTTAGCTAGCCCCGTCGTGTTGGGAGGCCGACTGATCATGCGCACCTTGATCCCTCCCGTAAAACAAGACCCAGAAAATTTGGCAAAGTTGGGGTGGGACGACCCTCTTCCCGTCGCTCATCTTGCGACGTGGGAATCGTGGAAAGAGTCGTTGCGAGGACTCTCCGACCTGTCGTTGGACAGGTGCCTCATTCCTGGAGACTTCGGGGAGGTTCACTCACGAAGTTTGCATTCCTTTGCCGACGCCTCTGAACAAGCCATAGGACATGTCACCTACTTACGATCAGTCGATGTGAGTGGACGAGTACACGTGTCTTTTGTAAGCGCTGACAGCAAGGTGGCTCCCAGAGCTGCCACAAGCATACCACGTTTGGAACTCTGCGCGGCCGTCGAGTGCAGCGAGGCCTCAAGAAGAATATGCGAAGAGATGAGCGTCGAGATCAACGACGTAGTGATGTACTCAGACAGCAAGGTAGTGCTGGGCTACCTCAACAACGAAACTAAAAGATTTTCAAAGTATGTGACTAGAAGAATTGAAGCGGCTACGAAGGTTCGTCCCAAGGAACTCTGGCGGTACGTAGCCACAGAGTGCAACCCGGCGGATATGGCCTCTCGTCCTACAAGCGCAGAGAACCTGAAGAGGATACGCTGGTTGACGGGCCCTTCCTTTCTGTGGGAAGATCATCTGCCTGACGAGCAAGAAGGCGCAGATATCTCGCTTTCAGTGAGTTTGCCCGAGGAGAAACTCGTCCAGGAATGCTCGAACTTCGTCACCTCCCTTCAGACCCCAGAGCTTCAGCGTGAAGTTCCTGCCTACTTAACTGGTGACTTTGTCTCTGTTCGTAGAGCATCAAGACTGGCGACGCACTTCTATTTCAAATGGAAGGACCGAACTCAGCAAAGAAAAGGAGTGGCTCTGGCCATCAGACCCTTGGAATCGCTAAACTTCGGGGGTGAGAAGTTAGCCATCTCTGACGTTCAACGCGCAACCTTTCAAGACGTGATCAGTAATCTCAAGAAAGAAAAGGACATTCCTCTGTGCCACCCTTTGTCTTCTTTGAGCCCCTTTATTGATGCTGACGGTCTTTTGCGAGTAGGCGGACGCCTCAGGCGCGTCAACTTGCCCGGGCGTATAAAGCACCCCATTGTGCTTCCCGAAGACCACCCGCTCACCTCTAGCATTGTGTCTCATTATCACAAACTCTCCGGGCATCAAGGTGCTCACATTTCTCATGGAGCCGTACGAGATGCAGGCTATCATATAGTGCACGGAAAGAAGGTCATCCGTAAGTTCGTAAATGACTGCGTCGTCTGCAGAAAATTGAGAAGGAGACCCGAAGAGCAGAAAATGAGTGACCTACCGGAGGACCGACTTGCTTGCACCGCTCCCTTTACGAACACAGGTTTGGACGTGGCAGGCCCGTGGCAGGTCGTCGAGGGAATCTCTACGAGAAGCAATAAGAGGACTTCTAAGGTATGGGCCTTGGTGTTGACCTGTCTAACCTCTAGAGCGGTGCATGTGGAACCGCTGCCTGCCATGGACACTTCTAGCTTTCGAAACGCTCTCAGGCGATTCATGTGCGTTCGTGGATCGTGCAAAATCATAAGGAGCGACCGCGGTTCTAATTTCGTCGGCAGCTATAACCAGGACCTCGACATGAGGTCACTCTCCAAGACGCTGCAAGATTTCGATGTGCAGTGGATCTTTAATCCCCCTCACGCACCCCATTTTGGCGGAGTTTGGGAACGTAAAGTGGGAGCTATAAAGAAAGCCATGTTGTTCTCGCTTTCCCAGTGCGGCATGCGAACACCTAGTAGAGATGAGCTCTACACCTTTTTTCAAGAAGCAGCATCAATCGTCAACAACACGCCATTATGGTCCCTATCGAGCGACCCTAATGATCCACAACCCCTGACTCCAAACATGCTCCTAACGTTGAAAGAAGCGGGCGACAACCCTCCTCTCTGCGATACCTCCCCTGCGGACCTCATAGCCTACGGAAAGAAGCGCTGGCGTAGAGTCAACCATCTGGCAGAGGTCTTCTGGCAGAAGTGGAAAAGCGACTACATACAGGAGCTTCAATCGCGCTCCAAGTGGACGAAGAGGACAACCAACTTGAGCCCTGGAGACATCGTCATGCTCGTCGAGCCCGCTCCGAGAAATAAATGGGCGATGGGTAGGGTAGTCAGGGTCAAGAAAAGCGGGGACGGTCTAGTGCGTTCCGTAGTGGTATCTCGGGCCGCTGCTGCGGGAGGTACGATAGCGTGCGAACGTCCGATAGGAAAGGTAGTAAGTTTAGGTCTCCGAGGAGACAACTAGATCTCATAGTGTCAGATTCTCGAATTAATTTGATTAGTGTACTCTATCTATCGTGCCCGTCGCAACTGTGACGCGTCCTTCCAGTCTACCTGTCGAGCGTACCTATATTTTAATATGCTTATTTCAAGCGATCGGCGGAAGGTGTCTCACTGCTGCTGATGGGGGGAGGTGAAGAGCTGCAGACTTCTCCTTCCTCTCCCGGTAGTGGTGTGATGCGTGAAGCACGTTCGTTTTTCTTCCCCTATCTATCTCTCGCTAACTCAGTTTGCGGTTTGCCTTCTATAGAGTATTAGATTTTGAGTACTGACGGGGTGCGCCTCTAATTTTGTATTATTCGCTCGTAACGTTCCTAACACTAGTCACGTGCGTTGTTTCTTGTGCCTATCGGAGTACGGAACATTGATCTCTATCTAGATTTAAGAAATTTCGTATTGTAAACGGATTGATTTATGGTCTTTTAGTATAAGCGTAATGTTAGTGATTATCGTGTACCAAGCTAAGGTACTCTTTACGTACTATCTTCAAGCCGTCGCAAGGATGTTTGCCTGTGTATTTTTCAAAGAAAAATAGGGGGGAGTGTCATGCCTTTCTCCGTCTTTAAAGCCATTTGGGTTTTATCTCGCCATTTAATTGAACCGTTTCCCATTTGACTGTCCTGGAAGCTTCCAGAGCGAATTCGTGATTTTGAAATGAGCGATTTAGGTCAACAACTTAATTCTATCAGCGAAATTAATCGTTGATGTCACTAAATGTCGATTTATGAAGTCGATAATATCTTTATTTAAATTAAGAATAAAAAACTTCGATACTTATCAAACGCTCTAATTCTATCCGCGTATGTAAGATTAATTGGCTGGAGTTCTCTGCCCGTTCGTAGATTCTGTCAGCTGGCTGCGCATTCTGGGGTTTTAACTGCGGATCTGGGTTTTTTATCTGTCTCCTGGGGTTTACAGTCATGAATTGTGTTGGCAAAACAATTAATTTCAAGGAGCTAAAATGGTTGTAATACTTGGTAACCACGAAAACAATAGGAAACGGGTAAGAAAATTTATTCATTTACGCCCTTTTCGTTGATCTGGGTTTTTTCCTTTAGCGTATGCTGGGGTTTTCTGGTAACATTCTTATTTCGGCGTCCCCTGTGGAACAGCTTCCACGTCACTTGAGTCAAAGCTCTTTCGAGAGTAGTGTGTGACATTCGTGCTCAGGCGCCCTTCTAATTCTCTTGCGCCTGCGCATTAAATGTGCGTTAATTCTTTTTTAAGTGATGATCGAACTTAATGAAATTATAGAACTGAAGTGAAAGTGTGCCTTATATCTGTAAAGAACCGTAGATAGCCATTCTACCTTGTGTGTGTCAGTTTTCAAGTGCATGCTTCGGCAGCCTCAGAATATTGTCTCTGTGCGTTTTGTCTTATTCAAGTGATTTTTTATTTCTCTGTAAGTTTTAACCACTGAGTCTCAAAATCATTCGTATGATCGAAGAAGTGCGTTATTTATTGAAGGGGCCGAGATGCTTTAAGTTGCAGCATGACTAATTGAAGGTCATGTGCATATTACGAGTCTTCCATTGCAGTTGTCGTGTATTACTGCGCCTCGAGCGCCATATAAAAAATGGCCGACCTTGAACCCTTTCGTGTCTTTGTAAAGTTAAGCCTAGTCTGGTTTGTAAATCTCGTGTGCGTTTGATAACAATTTAATGTGATCTCTTTTACTTTACAGGCAATGTAAACGTACTGATTAGGTTAGGACATGTGTCATAGCGGAGGTCTCGTATACAAGATGTAAGTATTTAAGTTAAGACGTACCACCTTGTTTTCCGTCGTGTCAAGTGATCTGAGCTCTAGTAATAAATCGAAGTCGATTAGAAACTTCTTATTTAATTTTACATTTGTTTTCTCGCAGTGCTTCTTATTTTTCTTGAAATCTGCGTTGTTTTCGAAACTGATTCGCTCCTCATTGAAAGCTATGGCTGCTCTGTAAAGTTGCTGTCCTTATCGGTAGAGTATTTTTTAGAAAATAATTTCGTTGTGGAGGAGAGTTTCTCTTTTGTATCGTTCGGGCCCCAAAATTATGGTGATGTTTTTTAGCCCTTTTTAGGTATTTCATTTGTTCACGATAGAATTCATGAGAAATATTTTATAAATATACATACATTGATTAGGTTTTCGATTCCCCCTCCTTTTCTGTTTATTACGGAAAGTTTGCGTATCGTGTAACTCATAGCTTTGTTTTGTTGCTTTCGTCTCTATGACTCAACTTTTTTAAGCCGTTTATCTCTTACTGAGAAGTCCGTGATTGAACTTGTGTGCAATCTAAATTTCACACCCTTTCGATGTCATTATGGTCTAATCTTTACTGAGTGCGTGAGTAAAATAAAAGCATTTGTATCTAATTGAAATCAGTGCTCCAAGGAAAAGATATAAAGTTCCGAGCCGAAGCCTAGGTAGTGCCTCCATTTGTAGAACTAAATAACTCTTGTTTTGCAGTGACGTATTCAACCGCGCCCAATACAACCTCCTTCTTCTTCCGGTGTTTTTCTTACCTGGCGAAGGGAATAAGGGCGCGACACTGTTGGGGACAATACTTTGGAAATAAAATTTTCTTATGAACATTAATCTAATTAAAAAAGTGTACTTCCTGACCATGACTTCAAATCCAATTAAACACCGCCAAAAGTTACAGACCCGTGACTCAAAGAAACGTCAACTCTTTTCTTGCTCTGTTATTGCTGCTGCTAAAACATCAGGCCTGTTTTTGGCTGCTCTGTCATTTTGTCTGTCAACGAACTTTGCTGTGACTCCGATCGTGATTGCGTCCGATTAATACGAGCAGCAAAATGTAAGGTCCCAAATTGCGCGACAATTTCGACATCGAGCGCCAGAATTGCTTGCCTTTCCGAAGTTCTCATGCTGGCTGCTGGAGACGATCTCTACGTTGGTGCAAATACAACCTAACTCTTGGAGGCAGGAGACACTTTTTTGATTAAGGTATGTTAGTATTGGGCAACATAATGAAATACACCGTAAATCTTGTACAATAAGGTAAAATTGTATATTTACAATTCGGTATTAAAACACTAGCATGCTTATTGGTGAGAAAATTTTACGTGGAAAGAAGTAAAACACTTTGGCCCACATCCTATTACGTAAATTGGAACGTGTTGATGCCTGAATGAAAATGTTACATGGTTATTTACTCAGTTTTTTGTGTCTTCAAGTTTCCCTGCAGAACTCCAAAATATCCTCGCGGTGTAAAGTGCCTTACCGTGAAACTGGCTTCCCAACGTCTAAAAATCCCTCAATCATTACAACGATTGAATTCAAGACTAAAATGTTACGTCATTTAGCGCCTCAGCAATAACTGTATCCTACAATACAAACTGAGAGTAGTTTAGAAATAAAATTCCTCTCATTACTCTACGTTCCTTAAATTTCGCTCAAAATTTTCAATTGCGTCTGCACGTGATGTAATTTTTTGCATGGTAGTATGAAATATATGTAATACGCAAAAGCTGGCTCAAAAATTGCCAAACCAGTGACATTCATTTCTATTTTAAATACCGCTTCTCTATTTTGAATAGAGCTTCAACAAAGTAATGAATACTTTAAACATCGTTTCGTTTAATTGTTATCGTCAAACCCATGCCCCATTTTCTGTGAATATTTCAGAAATAAGAAGTGAGCGAGAAACTTCAAACTAGAACCTTCACGCATTGGGTACTTTGACTTCCACTTGAACAACCAATTTCTCAGTCTTGGACGCCTTCGAAACTTCCGCAACGTCCAGTTGCTCTCAAATGCGCCAGCTATCACCGATTACAAAGTCACATAAAATTTTCATTTAATATCAGAATACTTCCGAATATTTTGACGACTACAACACTTAACGATGAACAATTAGCAAGTATTAGCTTGCAAATCAATACCGTCAGTGAATAGCAAATAGCATTGAAATATTGGTTTATCAGAGCCTATGTCTATTTCACTGTATTATTTATGCTGTAAAGTGTTTTGATTACTCTTGTGCAATATTCATTTTCTAGTTTCTGAATTTAGGAAATATTTTCTACGAGCATTATTTACAGTGAGGGGCAAAATAATACAACACGTTGATAAAATCGCCATATTTCACATTCCTAAACCACGTACAATTATGAAAATTAAACTATATACATATATTAAAAATAGTATACAAAAATAATTATATACCTAAAACCCACAAATATTTAATAGAAAAAATACATAGGAACATGAATAATAAATACGTGAACAAAAGTTTACAGTACGAAACTTTTTTATCGACACATTAAAATTATTGGACGATTATTCCAGAATGTTCTAATGCATTCCACTATTTGGCAACTGAACTTTCGTCAGAATTCATCGCCAATAACGTGTCACTGGTACAGCAGCTTTCAATTTGACAAAGTCGTAAGCACAAGTAAGAATAAGGACATCAGTCAAGACCTTCGCGAACCTATTGTGGAGCTTCATAATGAAGATTTGGGATATCGGAAGGTATGTGCACAACTGAGTGTTCCTGTAGCCTCGGTTGGAACCATAATACGCAAGTGGAAATGCCAGAATACGACTTTCAGCAAGCCTCGAACTGGCCGTCCACAGAAGGTTAACAACCATGCTGTTCAAAAATTGCTCCGAACAGTAGTGCAGAGGCCTCATACTACTCGTGAAGAATTGAAGGATGATCTCAAGGCATCTGGGATCGAAGCCAGCAAACACACGATCCGCAGGGCACTACGCCGTGTGAAGGTCTTCGCTCCCCTCGTAGGAAACCTCTTCTCCAGAAACGTCACGTCAAGGCCAGGCTAAAGTATGCCAACGACCATTTGAACAAGCCAGCAGCGTTTTGGAACCCAGTATTGTGGCCAGATGAAACCAAAATCGAACTATTTGGGAGAAACAGCACAAACCATGTTTGGAGGCTACAAAACGAAGAGTATAAACCAAAGTGCACTATATCCACTGTAATGTTTGGAAGTGTCTGAATCATGTATGGGGATGTTTCAGCTCATCAGGGGTTGGTAAACTTCACATCATTTAAGGAACTATGAATGACAGAAAATTTCGCAAAATATTGGAAGAGCGACTCCTACCTTCAGCTCGTTTGTTAAAATTGAAACGTTGATGGACCTTCCAACATGACAACGATCCAAAGCATACTGCAAAAGAAACCAAGGAATGGTTACGGATAAAGGAGGGAAACATTTTAGAATGGCCTAGTCAATCTCCGTACATGAATCTGATCTAAAACTTGTTGAAGGATTTGAAATTGAAGATTCAGGAGAGAGGTTCCAATAACATCACTGAACTCAAAAAGATTTACATTGAAGAATAGAGTAAGATTACCCCCGAAACTTGTAAAAGGCTGCAAGTGAACTACTCTGAACGTCTCGAAACCATAATTAATAATAACCCCTGTGCAATGAAGTACTAATGTGTGTATATCTTGAAATGTGTTAATTGTAAACTTTTATTCACTCATTTATTATACTTGTTCTTACATATTTTTTCCGTTAAATATTTGTAAGTTTTAGATATATCATTAACCTTTTCAAACTATTGTTAAAATATAGTTCAATCTTCGTAATTGTACGTGGTCTAGAAATATGGAATCTGGTAATTTAATCAACGTATTGTACTATTTTTCCCCCACTGAATGTACGAAATGTAAATTTGTTGTGTGGTAAAGTATGTTCTCCAATTATCCGAACTGGCTACTAAGTCCAAGTTGATATGTACGCATGGAAAGATCATTTTAAATTTCTGATAGGTTGACTCTTTAGTTTTTGATGGAGAAGTATTCACTTTCGTTCACCAAACTATCAACTTTATTCCTTAATATCGCAGAAGAATAAGTTCAAATGTCAAATAGAGGAGAGACTGCCAGAAATGCTTTCCGTCAAATGTGTCAATGTAATTTTTTAATACATATATTCATAAGATTTATCAAAGTTAGATAGCCTAGGGAATATATTTTCACATTTTCCTCGCCATATTTCGTTCATCCATTGGCATTGCTAAATTATTATCCTCATGTGTGTTGAGTATGCTGAGCTCATTAAGGAGTTTTAATCGAAACATTTAAAAAATCAATGCAATGATTTCGGTGAAATTTTATTTGATGTATATTTTTTCTCCTACAATATTATTCTTCCTGCAAAATGCCAGGGTATATTTTTTTAATTATGTCTTTACGATTTACTTTTAATTCCAGAAATTGCGTACGGAATTGTCTTCAACAATAAAGTTCTGAACAAATATTTGCAATTGAAGATATCAGTGCAGAAAACGGTTTCATGTTACTCACTCATATCCGACAAATGAAATTATAATATCATGATGTGGATCTATTTTTCATATCAATTCGTACAACTCCAACATGAGCTTGGGCGCCGGCTTGATAATTGTAGGCGCAATTTATTCTTTATATTGATGAAAGTTGCGGGTGCCAATGGAGGTAACAAGACGTATAGTTCAGTCGAGGACAAATCGTACCACTTTGTTGAGTCTATCATTTGTTAGGCTCAATGGAGGGGAAAGGGAACGGATTTGCTTGCTGCGGTTTTTCTTTGGAGGTTTCTTTTAGTTTCCATGATGTGGAATTTTAGTTTTCTTCTGTCGAAGACACTGATTTGAGTCGAGTTAATCTGGATACAGTAAAAACTGTAGATTCCACGTTGAAAATATTCGTCGGAAAAAATCGCTGGTTAAAACTTACAGGCATTTGAAATACCAATGTACAAGGTGATATGTATCAGGCTTGATTGGAAATAAAGTATCCTTATATGCCGATGTTTGTTTGTGTTCCCTATCATTGTGAAGAGAAGAAAAAGTTACCGTGGATGTAATTTCAATGAAATACTGGACGATAAGCTTTTGTTTTTATTATTTTGCTAGTACAGGCAGTAAGAAAACGCGTCAGCCTTCTAAGGATGAATAATATTTTACTTCAAAATGAAAACATGTGATCCTCATATTTCACTTTCAATAATGTTTTATAGAATTCAGAGAAGAAAGAGCTGTTGTTTTTTATTCAAAGTGCATTAACTCGCAGAGAAAAAGCCCCTCATTACTGGAATTCTAAACTAATCACTCTGGAAAATACTGCCAGACTCAAAAATAACGATAATGAAAAATGGAAAATTAATAAGCACCAAACGCAAGGAATCTGATGGAATCCGTATTATAAATTTCCGCCACCTCATTTAGTTCTGGAGCTTTAGTTCTGGAGCTACATTTGCAGGCGCAAGAGTTACCAAACTCGAGGACCCGGAAATTGGAAGGTGAAGACTTTTTCTCATAATTTCCGCACTCTGGGACTCATTTAATTTCGTGCACAATGCTCCATTGAGACAATCCCACATGAAGGTATTGTTGGGCCTGCTCCATATTGGCTCTTCTCGTCACCAGCAGCTCCTTTGAGGCCAGGGAAACACTGGCTATCATAAATCAGCTGTTGTCGCGGCTGGGAATGCGGGAACATAAATTAATTACGGTAACACGGACCTCCTTGTCTCAGATGCTCGATTCTCCAGCAAGTGTCAGTGAGATATCAATCAATAATTTCATCACGAGAGATCAACGAGGTCAAGAATCAGGCAAAAACGATCACAGGAGGGGCTAACGTGCAGTTCTCATACAAATAACAAACCAAAAATGTTAATTTTGATCAAATTCATCGTCTTGAAAATCCTATGTCTTTAATTTATGTTCTTTTCTTTAACATCGCTCTATAAAGCTCATAAATTTTCTAAACTACTTTACTCTACAAAAAATTATTTCGTCAGCACTTTTAAAAGTTTTACCTCCCTAAACCTGCACGTGCGCGAGGCCTAGCGCTCACGACAAGGAGGCGGTGGCCTCTCTCCGGTCGGCGACGTCCGCGGGTGTTAATTTTGCTCTCGACTCTGTCACATCGTCGAGCTTCCGAGAAAATGACAGGCCCAAAGTTGGGAATTAAAATGCATTTATTCTGCATTCATGCTCAAGGGAAGTTCCGTGCTGAATCATTTTATCGCACGATCCCGCAGATCAGTGTAAAAGTGCAGAAATGTGTATCAGTGTAGGCTATGCCGTTTAAAGTAATGCCTCACATTACTCACAATATCAAGGTGTAAGAAAAAATTAAACAGAACACTGAATATCAATTTTTTACTTCTAATTTATATCTTTTAATATCCTATTCCTCTTTGATAAATTCTCGTGTTCACTCTATACGTTGAAGAAAATTATTCATTTCCTGCTTATGCTTTGCCGTTGCTTGGTTTGTGCAGCATTCGCTAGAATCCCGCTACAGCGCCTCACAATGGAGCATGCGTTGATTGATTGCCCTGCTGTCTGCAATATCAAAAGCTCTCTCGACTGTACCGCAGGCTTGATTCCTGATTGCATGTTTGCCCTGTCTGGTTTACCCTCTAATCGTGACAAGCCAATATGCTGAACTTTACCCTCGTTAGGTATAGCAAAATTTACAAAGTGTAACAATATACTAACTGAAATATGTAGGAATAAATCTGAGGTATTAAGCCCCGTTTCAGGAGTTGACACGTGTGAGAGAGCCCTCTCGAGGAGTAGAGGAATCCGCAGCAGGTTGAAGCCTTGCTGCATCCGTCCGTCACTGCTGATACTCCCAAGCTACAGAGGGCAAATGGTATTGCGTCGTCTACCTCTTAATACGTTAACCGCAATGGGTTAAAATGAAGTTCAATGCTCAACTCAAATTTCAAGTTGATTGTTTTATAGTATTGCAATTTTAAAAATAGCGAACATTAACTGAATTGTAATTTTATTTAGTTTTGATTAAGTATACAAAATTGAGTTTGTGACTATTGATTGATCAGCATCATTTAGAAAATGCCCAATGTGACCCCACCGGTGGCTCAGGTTGTGGTTAAAGTGTTGAGCGCTAGATTGAAATCAGTTCTCGAGAGTTCAACGATCGTGCTTTAATAATTTATCACTAGCGCAAATGAAAGATCAATAAAAGAGTTCAAAAAGCCTACGTACTCCATCTGAAACACCCAGTTTTAAAATCATTCTAATAACCTGTATGCACTTCTCAGAGTCTTGCTTACATTGCGCTAGAATTATCTCCATTGTATGTATGCAAAGGAGCTGCGTAACCCCGCTCATTTCTTTATAGTCTTGCGCTTCAAGGTTTTTTCTGCCTGAGAATATTTAGAGTGTGGGTCACTTCGAATAGTATGACGTACAGTGAGGGATGCCTGTAGGTCAGACGTAGGTAGTATTGTTGAATTGTTCCTCAGAGAAAGGCCCGAAACATGATGTACTTACAAGTTAATGAGAACTTGAGCTTTAGAGATATGTATTGCCCTGATACTTTTCACTTCAAGGAAACGTTTTACAACAATTAAAAACAAACCACACTGAGGGTGTGGCTTATTGAGTGTGTGATAATTTTGTCAGCAATTGTTTGGTTAATTTTTTCGTGGAAGTCGGAATAATTACCGTACTAGTGTTCCCTTAGCGCAGAATTATGTTAGCGACTAGGAAATGGGACATTTTCATTATGCGGATATGAAATAAACATTTGGAATTTTTCCCCACACATAGAGTTTAATCCCTTTCAGGAAAATCGGACAAACTTCGATTTAACCGAAAGCTGACCTCATCTCTTTAGAAAGGGAGCTCCGACACAACAGATGCTTTATAAAAATTGTAGCGTTATGAGTTAATCCTACCGCTGACATAGTTTTGTGTAACAGTGATTTGACGAACGAAAAACAATGTTCATGTGGATCGATTTGGTAATTGTGACTACTGGAGCCACGTTTGGAGTCCGTTACAAGACTCTTCAATATTTTTGAAAAGACGAAGTCATGCTAGTCTACATGAATCCAATGAGTAAACGAAGAACAAGCATAAACAAAAAATTGCACTTCGAGAGGTAGTTTTAGGACTTCATCCTCGTGATGACGCATCAGAGAAAACCATCGGTGTTCTGAGGGAGAAGTTTACAGTCACTATCTCAATTCTACACTATGATCTATTTGTCTAACTGGACTAAATATTAGACTTAAACGTCCACCTCTCTACGACCGCTTTTTCCCACAGCCAAACAAGTGGGGATGACTTAATGAGAGCACCCCTATATTTACATTGAGGAGTTTACTCGCAAGTCGCATCCACAAACATTTCAGGCGTCGAGGCACTTTTAATAACTCTAGTTGGTTCCATTGCAACGCATCACAGTGGTCGTGCGGTCCGCCGAATAAACTACATGATACGGATGGGGAGAGTGCTTCAGTTGGGCTTCAGACGCGGCGTGGTTAAGTAGGTGACCGCGCGGGCTATGCTCTGGCTGTGGTTGCTGGTTGTAAACGTAAAGCTCGTTAGACCGGTAATTTGAGCTCACGATGAGAGGGTCATTACGTGCACGGATTAGCACATGTCTCCTAGATTCTTCATAAAAATTAATTTCTAATTTTTCAATCTTGCATAAAATTTAATTTAGAACCGAATGGACATAAATCATGAGTTTTAGTAAGTTGTGCATCTCTTTTCTCCCTATTATGTTTTCATGTTATTTTAGTGTAATTCATTCTCATTCATCTAAATACTATGTATGATGTGACCCGATGCTTTAAATAATGATCTTGTAAATATGTAATTAGAAACATCGAGGGAAGGAGTAAATTTGTCTACGAGGATAGAGCCACAGAAGTTCAGCGCTCATGTATTCCTGTTGGTGAGACTATTTTACAGGGCTTGAATTATTAGTGTTTATTTACACCTAGAAGTTTGTGTTATTTGCTGCATGCAGCGATAATTTTCATTAATTTGCTCTGTTGAACGTGTACTTAGGATTCCTTGCTTGAGTAGTAATCCTCTGTTCACTTAATGTTGGTTTTAAGCATATAAGAGCAGTCGTGGCTTGTTTTATTTCACCTGACTACGACTACGTACACATGTGCGGGTCATTGAATATCGGTACACATCTGTGCGTAACTCTACTGGAATGAAAGGAGTACGTTCATATTCTATAATAGGGTACTAATAAAATTTCGACATCATCGCTGCATGAACCGCCTTGATCTTTCCAGCGCGAATATATGCTAGGATGCGGTATTTGACATTACAGCACTGGCGGAAATTTTAATTTCGGAAAGTGTGAGCCCAAGCTGTTGCCTACTTCGGAATAAGGTTGCAATATTTCTTGTGCACGTTTCTCTTAAATTCTTCTCTTAAGCACTCGTTTTTATAGTGAGTGGGTTTGCGATGTGATTTTATGTGATTTGTTAAAATAGTTATAAGAATTTTTATGAATACCGTAGATCACTGGCGATCTCTGACGAAGATCATTTTAAGGCGAAAATTTGTGTAGGAACGAGAACGAACTAACATTTTCTTTAAGGCTTCATCATTAAGTGTTCGTAATCATCCTGGGTGCAAAAACTGATGTTGCGTCTAATTTAAAATTAAGGCTTAAAATATTATTTTGATTCTGCAAGCCAAATACATGTTCAACAAATTTTCAAGGCTTAAGCTCACGAACAAAAAATAACTAGTTTTTAGTATTACGAAGTATGCACGTTTAATTAAATTATTTGTTATAATGAGAATGGTACCAGCTGCCTTACAGTTCAGTGGCCTTGAACCAACTATTCACAAAATTTCTTCATAAAATCTTTTTATTTGAGCCTTGGCATATTAAAATTTATTTTACAGCTAAATTATGAGTTGGTGATGCTGAGTTTTGTATACAATTGAAGTTGAGGGTCGTTCAGAGGGGACCAGGCCTTTGGTCGAGGGCTAAGGCTGCACGCTGACTGGGGTTAAAATTTTAGTGAAAACCATTATGTTGATACCGATGTGGCGACAGCTAGTGAACGGTGAATGTGGTAGTGGTTGAAAGAGGTCAATGCGTGTTGTTTTTAAGTTGGTTTCATCCGAAAACTTGATGGCTTCTGCTGTCTTTCTTTATGTTTTGCTTCGAAATGCATTTCACTCGTTTTCATTTATTGCATCAGTTGAGTGTGTGTGTGGACGCAGTTTACACCCCTCGAAGAATCTTGCGGAGGTTAGAGATTGTCCCTCGCTGGTACATTTTAAAATCGAGTCAAATGCGGCAACAGGAGAGCTGAGAGCCCCGTTTTGGGTTGCTATCCAAGCCTACACCGTCATATTCTACATCAGAGTTGGGTGCTACTTTTCTGGCCCTAATACCTTTCACCAGAAACCGAGGAAATCCCTTACAGCAAATGCATGTATTCTTTTATTGTTAGGTGCAGAATGTGTTCAATTTCAACATCTTGTTGTGCTCCACATGTAGTTGTTATTTTCTCTAATTTGCTTTGACTTTCCCCACACGAACTTACCGTGCAGAGGCGGGAGTATGGGAAGCGCTGTAACGAAGCGAGCGAGGTTGGGAAGTAATCAACGTAAAACTTTTTATTGAGTGAGATGGACTTGCTTGCGTAGGAATAGACTTTTCTGATCGTGCCAATTTTTTAAAAACACAATCAACCGTACAACAATCGGTAAAAGCGGACTTAGATATAACGTATGTGTAATTATCTCCTGCGGTTCACGTGAGAGATATGCGTACATCACTTCAGCTCTATTGCAACGGCATTCAAGGAAGTGCAGCTGTGCAATGGACAACTTTTTTTTCTGTGTCACAGCCTTAACTGTTGAACAAGTGCCGATATTCGGGAGAGATACTCACTACCTCGAGCGCCTTGGAATTTAGACGCTAACCGCAACCTTCCTTGTCGTAGCTGAAGCTCTATTCCCTGTGCATGCGTCAGTAGCAGCTGTAACACTTATGCCATCCTCAGCAGCTGCGGAGGCTCTCTCCTTCCGTGCATTTCCTGCTGCTGGGAATACGAACTTGGCGAGGTAAGTTGGCTAATAGCTTACAACTACTCTTTCTTGCTCGAAGGCAGGTACAGGCTGGAAATATTCCTAAGTGCATATTTATTCTTCCTGCAAAGATGTATGATTTTGTTAAGTATAACCTACTAATCATTAAGGGAAATGTTGACAAATTTGTGGCTTGTTTTCGTTATCTTATACCTCTACTGTCGTTTTTCAGCTGGTGAGTAAGTGTAAACTTCTCATGTACTACCAGGCCGCATTTTATATGTCAACATTTTATCACGCCTTCTGTACTTCAAAAGCCATACAAAAACGTCAGAGTACACGGATTGATTCACTCTAGTTCTCGAGCGTGCTCGAACAGCTGACTCGAAACTTCTATGGAGACGCCATGACGAAGCAAATTGCTTAGTGTTGTAACTGGAGATGGCCGTAACATTGGCATCGGCTGCTCTCTTGGTTTGGACCACTTGTGAACATATGGCAAAATGCTGGTATTTTCTTGGAAGTACGTAGCCGGCATCTCATTCTTTATACGTTTCGGGAATTGATTATAGGCGTTGGGTAGACTTGCTGTGTGTCGTCCTTGCGACGCACATGTAGGGCGTTATACTTCGATAGAGAAGGCCTCGGGCTCAATTCTCCGTAGCATAATCCCCCGCAGTGCATTTGCCGGAACTTACTGCTTCTCTGGAGACGTAGACAACGGAGAATGTTCCCAGAGGGGTTGAAAGGATACCCTCTTATTCTTAACGAGTTAGTGCTTCATGCTTAAATTCTGCCTTAAGTTACGAGTAGATAAAATCAGATAATTGGGGAGCAATATGTGCGTGCCAAATGGTGCGCACGATAATTTTCCGCTTTTAATTTTGAGAAAATTATTGAAAAATATTTTTAAACCTCGGCGAGAGTTGGTGTCGAAATTGCCAAATATGAGACTAACCTCTATTTTTCAGGCGCAGTGGAGGTTTTGTTCAGCTTTCGTGTTCATTAATTTCTTCTAAATGATGTGTTGTTCTGCATCGACCTCTTTCTATCACACACCTCAAGACTATGGATTCGGAATCTTAAGAAAGCCTAAGATGCGCGCAATTATAAGCCCAGGTATCTCGAAATATACCCAGACTTACACAATGTTTGTATAATAGAAAGCGATGAAATAATACTGCCAGTTATTACCGTTTGAATGAAAATTCATGCAATTGCTGCTAGGTACTCTAGGCTGATCCTCCGTGTCTCATACATGTGTGCGTAAAACTCATGCATGATTCACAATCTTAAAAACTCTGAGAAAGCTTGAAACATTCTGATTTCTGGAAGCGAGTTCTCGAAGTGTTCTGTTTGACGTGTGGAGTGGTGCTGTTCTCTCAAGTGCTGGGAGTGGTGCTGTTCTCTCAAGTGCTGGGAGTGGTGCTGTTCTCTCAAGTGCTGGGAGTTGTGCTGTTCTCTCAAGTGCTTGGAGTGTGGTGCTGTTCTTCAAGTGCTTGGAGTGTGGTGCTGTTGTCTCAAGTGCTGGGAGTGGTGCTCTTCTCTCAAGTGCTGGGAGTTGTGCTGTTCTCTCAAGTGCTTGAGTGTGGTGCTGTTCTCTCAAGTGCTTGGAGTGTGGTGCTGTTGTCTCAAGTGCTGGGAGTGGTGCTTTTCTCTCAAGTGCTGGGAGTTGTGCTGTTCTCTCAAGTGCTTGGAGTGTGGTGCTGTTCTCTCAAGTGCTGGAAGTGTGGTGCTGTTCTCTCAAGTGCTGGGAGTGTGGTGCTGTTCTCTCAAGTGCTTGGAGTGTGGTGCTGTTCTCTCAAGTGCTGGGAGTGTGGTGCTGTTCTCTCAAGTGCTGGGAGTGTGGTGCTGTTCTCTCAAGTGCTTGGAGTGTGGTGCTGTTCTCTCAAGTGCTGGGAGTGTGGCGCTGTTCTCTCAAGTGGTTGGAGTGTGGTGCTGTTCTCTCAAGTGCTGGGAGTTGTGCTGTTCTCTCAAGTGCTTGGAGTGTGGTGCTGTTCTCTCAAGTGCTGGGAGTGGTGCTGTTCTCTCAAGTGCTGGGAGTGTGGTGCTGTTCTCTCAAGTGCTGGGAGTTGTGCTGTTCTCTCAAGTGCTGGGAGTTGTGCTGTTCTCTCAAGTGCTTGGAGTGTGGTGCTGTTCTCTCAAGTGCTGGGAGTGTGGTGCTGTTCTCTCAAGTGCTTGGAGTGTGGTGCTGTTCTCTCAAGTGCTGGGAGTGTGGTGCTGTTCTCTCAAGTGCTTGGAGTGTGGTGCTGTTCTCTCAAGTGCTGGGAGTTGTGCTGTTCTCTCAAGTGCTTGGAGTGTGGTGCTGTTCTCTCAAGTGCTGGGAGTGGTGCTGTTCTCTCAAGTGCTGGGAGTGTGGTGCTGTTCTCTCAAGTGCTGGGAGTGGTGCTGTTCTCTCAAGTGCTTGGAGTGTGGTGCTGTTCTCTCAAGTGCTTGGAGTGTGGTGCTGTTCTCTCAAGTGCTGGGAGTGTGGTGCTGTTCTCTCAAGTGCTGGGAGTGTGGTGCTGTTCTCTCAAGTGCTGCGAGTGGTGCTGTTCTCTCAAGTGCTGGGAGTGTGGTGCTGTTCTCTCAAGTGCTAGGAGTGTGGTGCTGTTCTCTCAAGTGCTTGGAGTGTGGTGCTGTTCTCTCAAGTGGTGGGAGTGGTGCTGTTCTCTCAAGCGCATCAGTCTGGCTTATCTCGTAATTTCGTTAATCATCTTCGTCTCTCGAGAAAGATCATGCAAATTTACGTGTGAGATTCCCATTCTGTTGTTAGGAGGAGCCATTGTTTTCTTTGATGCAATTTTCATTTGAGTTGTGGAGCGAAATGCAGGAATTATTTCCCCGAGTTGATTTAGTGGCGAGGCGCGCACGCCGCGTGTTGGCATTACGAGGCGAGCTTCCGTCACGACGCGCACCGGACGCCGGTTGCCCTCTTCGAGTGCGCATTTTTGGCCGAACAATTCGTTTACTGCCGCGTCTAAACGCTCCTCTGGTAGGACTTCAAGTTTTAAACTCAACCGGGAGCGATGATTTCATTAGCGTGCTCTAATGAACTAAGTCAAGACCCATTTGGTTTGACGTGCTTACTCGCTAAGCTAGGATAAAAAAAGTATCGTTTTTGTTTAGAGCAATAAATTAACCTATATTGTTTTCAATTCGAAAGTGCTTGTAAGAACATCAACGTTACGATCATTATCAATGCGTATTCTATAACGTTCTCAATGTACACAAACACAAACCTTGAGCTTCTCTGTTGATATATTCAGCAATTCTGTTTAAAAAACAGAAAAAACACAAAGTATACTCTTGGCTTCAGATCTCTTTCATCAAAGTGAGTGAAAAACATAGCGTAACTTACAATACATGTAATTATGAATTCATGTGCAGTTATATGACACAAGAACTGGACAAAGTCAGACCATGCCACATACGAAATAAAACACTAGGCACTCACGCTGACGTTTTAAAGAAAACAGTCCACGTTTTTACAGTATTTTATTCAGTAACTATTATGAAGAACTGTAGATTTATTTACCGCTTTCTACAAAGCTTCAAAATAAGCGTAAAATACTCGATCAACCCTAAACGTAATTTTTGTTTCTCATATTACTAATACAACAACCCCAATCACTAGACTGGCACCACAGCATCAAGTTGTCACCGACATCAGGATAGGGATAGAACTGCCACTTCGCACGGAACCTTGAACAAACTCATCAAGATGCAAATTTGAGACAAAAAAATTCGAGTATATGTGCCTATAAGCCATACACGCACATTCAAGAAAAATACGTGAGCATTTTCTTGACTGTGCTGTGTATGGCATATAAGGCGTTAATTGTGCGTTCGTCTTGATTGTATAAAAAATGTTCTTGAGTAGTTAGTTGATTCGCTAATTTTAAAGAGATATTGTTGATAAGTTATCCTACTTTTTTGATGGACAAAGTCTTTTATTCCAAATCCCGTCATGCCCACTATTGCTTACGAAACTTCGGGAAGTGAACGAAGTGATAAAATCATTAATTTTATCTCCTCAGTCACGGTGTGCTGTTAACTTTGAATTGTATTTTAATGTAGCTACAAAAGTTAAATTCAGATTGTGTTCGGTTGCTTATACAAATGAGCGAAATAAAGACTTCACTTGTTGACTATTAATGCCCAAATGTTATCGTAACGTTACCGTTGGTTTGACCCTGGACTCTGGTTATACTCTCCATGGGTTATTTTCCTTTGCTCGCTCCTACATTCCACTGTGGAATGCAATTCTGACATGAAGCCTGTAACCTTGTGATGTGTGTGTACCGCAATGCTCGGAACGACCGAACACTAAAAAAATGGAGTCTCCATTTCACAATAACATAGTAATATCGCAGTAGTATTCTATTGAAATTTCTACGAGACACTCCTCTACTTTGTGAACAAACGTATTCCGGCCGATACCTAATCGGCAGCGTCACACTTAGAGCACATTATAGGCATGCATGGGCTTCATACAACAACGCAGTTTCGCTTGGAGGAAGGAGTGCACGCTATTCGCTCGGAAAGCGTGAACTCGTTTTGTTTGCTATCGCTTCGGCACTGCTGAAGGTGGAAAGCGTTTTTGACAATTGTCCAATAGACAACCACAGTCATCGCCGTAGGATCCTTTCATTGGTCTACAATGCGATCGAATCATGCGAGGTAATGTTGACCCGTTCTTGCGACAATGTGAGTGCTGTCAAAGGGTGTTGCTGCAGTTCTTGCTCGAGCAAAGGTCTTCTATTTGTGGTAGTAAACACGGAGGCCTTAAGTCTCACGCCAATGTTTTCTGCGTGATGTGCTTGTATAATACAGTCGAAGCCATCAAGTATTCACGGTGTTTCTTGGATCCAAATGAAGAAATTGGTGGTAGCATTTTAAACGTATTTTCGTTGTCAATTCACTTGAAATAAAAATTTTTTAATTTTAAACTTGGAGCTATATCGGCACGCTGTTTTAGACTGATTTCAGATCGAAAAAAGTTCTCTGAAAAAATATACTCTGAAATGTTTACAGTGCGTTTAGTGGTTGCAAGGAAAATCTGATGAGCTGTCAAATGCTTTCTTTACTCCTCTAATACATCATCATAGAAACCAATTATGATTTTCTTTGTAGTTTTGCTCATTAAATGCATGTTCAAAATACTGAAGAAGCGTCAGCAGTTTTTGTCCTGTTTGCAGAAATAAGTCATGACAGCTTCTATGAGCATCCTTGAATATTGAAGCAGCTCTTTAATGAATGTGTTTCACCCAACTGACGCACTCGAATAATTTAGATTAAAATCGTCTGATGTTGACCTCGCTGCGTTGCCTGCCGATATTTTGTGAATATTAATAGGTTTTTCCTCAGTGCGGGGGGGCGTTCTTTGTTCCATCAGTTGAATGATTAGTTTTGGAATATTGCTGAGGTTTTTGAAGTAGAGTTCTTAACTGATATTCATTATACTATTTTTGCACTACTCGTTCGCTTTGAAAATGTTTTGAACGAGAATAATCCTCTGCAATGCTCTACGGCGTCGGGAGGTGGTGAGAGCGAGGACTGGGCAGAGGCGACAGCCCCGACACTCCTTAGTCGTGCTCCGTTCTGGGGAGAGCTTTTTTATACACTTTGCTGTAAGGTTCGTTGGTTTACGTTTGTCACATCACAGTGCAATTCTTTTTCCTGCAACCTATTCTCAGTAGAAAAAGTAAGGTGAGCGACATAGCCTCAGTCAGATCAGCACGAAAATTCAGTTGACACATCCCTCACGTTCAGCGGTCCCCTATGCATAGCACTTCTAGAATATTTTCCTTACTCCTGAACTCAACATTTAAAATTGTTGGACGTTGGCTTATTGGCTGTATGTGCCGAAATGACCGCAATTTTTGGCTCTCCGTCCGCTTCTAAAACTGGTGTGCTACTCGTATCATTCTTTTCGCCTCGTTTCTGACTCAAATCGAATCACAATGAAGATATTATTGCATTTTTTTCTTTATCACGTTTGTTCGCTTTGGAACTTGAACTCTAAGCTTCAATACAGTACAAAACTTCAGAAGTAATTATGCTGTTTTTACAGCGATATTTACTCACTTATGCTCAAATCTGTGCTCAAGATGCCTTTCAACTTTGATGCTTTTCTTGCCGTTTTTTTCAACTCCAGTTTCTGTTCCCCTTTACTTTCAGTAGTGACATGCTCTAACGTGCTCAAGATCTCGTTCCTTCGTTGACTCCATTTCACCCCGTGTTCATTGTTTGATCATTCACATTCCTAGAGCACCTCATCACACTGCTAATTTTAACATTTATCTCGGCCCATCAGTTGTTCGTAGTGGCCACCCTCTAAATTCAACCTCAAGTCTAGATCTGGTTCCAAGTCTTTTCATGCTCTACGTTTTTTTGTTCCTAAGAAACATCAGATTGAATTGAATATTCATTCATTTTATCTACACTTCATTGTCGAAAGTGTAAACTCCTGGCCTGAATGTATTTTCGTACATTAGCAAAGAATTTGAAACAGATAGCAGAGGAGTGACTACAATTGGTTAACAATCACTGTAGAATAAGTAACATTCGCCTAGACTATAGTGTGTAAATATTTTATTATATGAGGATAATGTTTGAACTTCGAGAAAAGCTGTTGACTCAGTCAGCCCATGTACCCTGTGTAATCGTGATCCCATCCCGAAACATTTGGCAGCCAATTACTTCTCTGCAAACTAAACTGTGTATCACAGGGAAATTCGTGAATTAGAATATGTTTTATTAGAATAGCATCAACACTAAAAAATCGCGTTTATGGTGAGTTTTCAACGATGTTGTCATTGGTAATATTCTTAAGTGAACCTAAACGATAGAAAAATCTGGAATTTGACCTCAACATTGAGAAGAAACATATAGCCATCGTTTGTCAGCCGCTGCGCTGAAGAAACGAATGTTTCCGACCAGGGTTCATAATTCTGATAGATTTACTGTTTCGATAATGAAATGAGTGAGCTTAAACATGAAATGAATGAGTATGAAAGATTCCCGAACTCTTGTATCATTGAAACATGTTCAAAATTTCTTAATCGCCTTCAAAATTATTATTATTATTCTCAAGTTGGTTGACAGAATTTTTGCAAATAATTCCCAAATATTCCACTTAGAACTTTGTGCAGTCCTGAATACTGCTACTCATTTGTGGAGAAATGTATTTTCTAGGGCAAAGTTGAAAGAGTAATACCCCTGCACCTCAAAAGAGCTGAACAAAAGAAAGTTTTCCGTTTGAAGTTCTTTATTAGACCATTTGAGTGATGAAACGAACCAGACGAACTCTTCCTAAGCCCTCCCCGACCCCATGACGAAGATAGAGGACGAAGGCTAAAAGAATTTCATTAGTTACCCACGATTGATGAAGGATGACAAATTTTTTATGCTATAAGGAAATGAACTTTCAATATGTGTGCAGTGGCGTATTTATATCCTTGTATCTCATGAACTTGATTCATCTGGAAAAGATATCCACCACTAAAAGGAACTGTGCTCAAAAATTGTTTTTACTTGAGAGCGTATCGCCAATGTATCGAGGCGTAAATGAATAGGTTACGCCGTTCAATTTGAAATTCTTTTTCTAGTTTCCTCTCATCGGAGCAGATTTTTGACTATTATGCCACAGCTGAGAATTTGATTATTTCATATTTTTCCTCGATATAAGGACCAAACGCTCTAAAAACCTCAGTTGTACATGAAAACTGCAGTTTCGCGGTGTACATTGCACTGCGCAATACTGCACCAGGCTGCGATGGCCTCAGCTAGTGAACTAAACGAGGGGAGCTTAAACTGAGGACTGAGCTAATGAGTACTCTGTCGAGTGCGGTGCGTCTCATGTTCGACATCATCGTGGCCAATGTGGGGCTGCGCTGCGTAGTAAATGTAAACCTACTGAAGAAGCAAAGGTGGAAATTTGCTTCATTCACCAGCTCAAGGAAGAACTCTCTCTAGCCACAAAATCGTTACTCTCTACGTATGAAACAGCAATCTGTTGACCTCTATGCTAAATTTGATTGGAAATGAAAAAAAGGACATGCTCATTGAGCGTCACAGTGTTTTAAGCCGCATGCTGAACATTCATGATGGGACAGCACACTACGCCTTGCAAAACTTTGTAACAAGTCACGAGTTAACATGGCTTTTTAATACAGCTTCAGACCATCGGACGAACTCGTGACCTGAAAGAACTACAGAATTCAATTTTACGCCCAGTTCTGTGTCATATCTGTGGCAACCTCGAGGATGATAACACCTAAAAATAACACTACTTTATTCTTGATGGCTAGCTAGGCTTTCCTTTTAAGTAAAATTAGTTTTTTGTTTATTGATAGACCATATTTTTCAAGTTTACAACTGTTTACTGCCCTTTTTTCAGTACCTATTACTTTCTTCTTCAACTTTTATTTTGTTTCATGAACTTCTTTCAATCTCTCTGTTTCTTTGCGCTGGGTGTGGGACACGCCTCGTCCATAGACTCCCCTATCCCTTAATTCCATACTTAGAGCTGTCATTTTTTTCTTTTTTTAGGAACGCATTTGTTTGGTTAATTAGGGAAGCTTAAATAAAGCAACATTGTCTAATCTACTTGTTTTATCAACTGTGAAGGCACAGATGCTCATACTTTTAAATTTCACAAATCAGACATTGCGATGAATGATCAAAAATATTTTTCAAACAGGTAGAGAAACAAATATCTTTTTGCCATAGGTACACGAACAGGAACACTTGACAAATCTAGTGTTTGGAAGAACTCGTACGTACTATCTTTATGCTAGGTCATTAGTAGCAGCGCTGAACACTTCAAAAACCTGGGATGATTACATGGTTTTGGCAAAGACACTCGAATTACGTAAAATTTATTCCGAGTTATTTAGTAGCTACACACCACACAAGCAACGCTTATTTTGTTAATGCTATGGGTTCTCAGAATTCGCTTAAATAAATATTGTCCGCTTTAAGTCGCAACCATGTTTCCCCAAATTTCTACCAATGGTCATGCACGATAGCAAGACTTTTGCATCTCTGTACTCAGGCATAAAATTCAATGAGAAACCCGCACACTAACGATAAAGGAAGCTCGCGTGGCGAAATAGTGTTGATCAAAACCCTAAAACAAACATGGCACATGTGAGGAATCCTGCCTTTCTTAGCCGTATTAACGGACCCCAACTTTACTGTTCAGAGTTTGCGTTCATAACTCCCACGTATTATTGTAAACACACTTCAGGGGAGAAATTGAAGTGACGCACAAGCATTACATTGATCCTCACCCCTTGTGTTCCCTTCGGAAAGCTCAAGCACAAGGTATGAAACAGATTGACAAATCTAATACTGAAGCCAATAAGAGGATTCCCACCTTTGACTCGCTTTAGAGCAAATTCAGACCGAACTGGCTAAGGCCCAATACTTGCCCGTCCGTATTGTCTGGTCCGACTTGGCGAGGAATTTTACTAAAGGGAAGAACCAAGGAAAGTATTAATTACCGGACAAATTATAAATTATCAGACAAACTATCTATAATCAGAAGGAATTATCAGTTATCAGACAAACTGTCAATAAGACAAACTTTCCATTAGACTGAGTAACAATAGAGTTAAATTTAAAAAAAAGCTTAATGTAGTTGATAAGGTAGTGTTCCACTAATTTATATTAAGACCTCGAGCAACGAGCAAAGTGACTGGTCAGGACAAAGTATGTACTTAGACCACTGACCTACCTCGGCCCTCGTGTCTGCCAGTGCTGTGGCGCGGTCTTCCCTAGGGAGAGTAGGTGTCCTTGAATGCTCGCTAGGATCCTCCCCTCGGTGAGGTAGTTAAAAATCACACCTCATAGCATTCAGAGTATAATCATCCAAATTCTAAAAAGCAAAAAGTCGGACGTCTGATACCAAAGCGAACATACAGTACTTAGGATCAATGAGTTGTGCCGTGCACTGCAAGTCTGATTGAGAATGCCAGCGGGAGGCAACTGGCTAGGGAGGTTGCCTTCTGAGGATGCGGTTTAGGGCTGCCGACAAATATGTAAAATTACTTATGAATTTTTATGTAAAATTTGAAATAATTGTAGAAATCAGTTTTTACCGGCGTGCTCATTTTTCGTGAACGACGGAGCGATCTCGGCTAAAAATAAACAGCCCAGGAGGCCGAAGTTGAATTGTGGATAAAACCGCGATGAGGGATAATTGCTTGATTCATTTCTCTTTGACGTAACTCAAGCAAGGATCGATGGGAAATGGCTTACTTATTTGCCTTTCATGAGTCTGTAAAATAGTAAACATAATCTCATTATGAATTCTGCAGAAAGTTGATTTTCATGCACTGTTGGTTGGAAAATATTTTTGTTTGATTTTTGGCTATTTCAATGCATTTTTGTCATCGTATGATGTGCCTGGCTTAACTTGCGTTCTCGAGTTGTTACACTCATGTCAGCCGGTGCGTAGCTGAACTCGATCTTTGCCCCTATAGCTCATCGGAGGCCTTGCAGTGTTTTCTGTGTCTGAACTATTTTTAACCAAACTTGTTTGGCAAGAGAATGGTTTATTAAATCCATTTGTTTAAATTTTCAAAGAGTGGCTCAATTGAAAAATTTTGATTCGTAAATGAATATTTTTGCCAGCATATGCTATAAGCTAAGATATCAAATGGGGAATTTTATCATGTACGACATTTTTTAAATGAACAGTGTACGTTTCTTGAAAACTGGCGTAGGAATATTCTATACACCGCAATTATTAATCTTTGTTTTATTTCGTCCTCACAGCAAGCCTCTTTTTGTTTTAATTTAATTCATTTTCTGGTACTATTTATAATGCTAATGCTTTATTTTCGATACGTGTGAAGAGTTTTATTTTTAATCAGGTGCCATGCCAAGCGGACTCGAGCCCATCATTCCATTAGGTCGCGTTGACGCAGTCAGTCTGCGCTGACAAACCGTCACCTTGTTGATGGTAACGCTTGGGGCTGGCGGGTTTGATCTACATTCAAAGAAGCGTGAAAAAGCTAGTAATTAACCCATTAAACGTGTTACCTTTTCAGTCTAATTTCGCTCAGAACGTGAATTTTTCCCTTCTAAATCAGGTGCGCCAGTGAACTGCTTTGCAAGATTGACCAGTGTTTCATAAAAACATTTAGCCGCCGATGCTCTTTTTCAAAATATTTTTAATATTATCTAATGAATTGGCAATGATTTTTAAAGCATAATTCGTCTCATTATGCTAATTTGCTGATGACGCACTTAGGCTCTATAGCTCGCTCGGCTTCCAATAAAAACAGGCTTAAGGATAACTAAAAACTCGAACAAGCTTTCTGACGGCCACAAAATCGAGCAGGACCGACATTTTAATTGAACCTGGATCATAAACTTTGGCCCCTTCAACGCGAGGTTTGCGAGAGCGTCATGTTCAATTACACCCTATAAAAATGTGGGAAAATTTACGTTGTCAAAAAAACCGCGCAAAATTATCAACGAATATCATGTATCACTTCGGATGAGTTATTTACTTGTTGAGTGCCAGCCGCTTCGCGTTGCGCTCAATTTTTTGGTATTAAAATTTTGAAGTGTGCGACAACGACTTTGACGTGAAGATGTGTATTAACTCGAGCAAAAGCGTAATGCGCAGAAGAACGTTATCGCGTTCGTGTACTTTGGTCGGGGAAGGTCAACGCAGTTTAACGTCTCGTGGCCATCGGTAAATAGACCGAACGTGCCTGTGTGCTTATGCCCTGGCCTGCAAGAACAAGGGAAATTAGGAAAATTCCTTCCGCTTATAGAACATAGCTTCCTTTACTCCAGACAGCGGTCTGAAGGCTGAAGAAGGTGCGCATAATAATGGCGACAGTTCATCGGGGTGTGTCATGTCCCACTTGTGACCGATGCTTTTGCATGATTTATTTTAGACCGTCCCTTTCATTACATTCTATAGGACTTCTACATCCATTACATTTTGAACTGATGCCATAAAAATGACCTGCACTGATGGATACTATTCAGCCCTTGAAAAGAGCCGATACTGACCGACATCAGTTCCAATTCTTCACAAAATCACAATTTTGACTCGTGTCAGTCGCCGGTGTTGGCACAGCTCTGCATGTACATCGTAAGACATTAAATGAATATCTTTTATTTATTGTTAAATTTCTCTTTGTTCTTTTTGTTACACGTGTGGCAGACAGGGTAAACCGTCTTCGTTTGAATGTTAAGTGTGAATTAACATCTTCATGGTTGTACGTTGAGGTATTGCGATTTTTAGCTCTCGTAAATTTTATCCAGCCTGTTGATGTATTTCGTTGTGAAGTTAAATATACATACATAATCGTGCAAAATTATCGTTTGTCCCTCTGGGAGTCTTATGCGGTGTTTCGCGACTGTGCTTCGCGACAGCGAGACAACTAGATAACTCCTAGGGTTCCTTAACTTGTGATAAAACAAAGTACTCTATTCATCCCTGATTTTTCATGTCCTGTAGGCGTCCGAGTATGGCTCATCTCACCGCAACAGGCATTAGCGGCCTAGTTTTCTATTGCCGAATAAAACGGTAAATGCTTCTTCTACAGCGTCTGACGAAATTGATGACCCGAGAAATTGAGTCTTTCCTTCTATGAACAGGAAGACGTGTTCCTGAAAGTATAAGCATCAACATTCACAGAGTTGGAGTATATTTTACTGTAAGAAGCTTCATAAATTCGCCTCACTAAGACATATTTGTTTGAAAGTCTATCATTCTTTCATTTGAGGTAGGTCAGACTGTTTCATGGGCTAAAAATCGGGGAACTCCAAACTCTAAGTGTGCGCTGTGTTGAAATGTCCATCCACATCCGGGCATCGGCATTAATCGCGTTTTACGTTCAGAAATGGCAGTCATTTAATTTATAAAATGGTAATTTATTGGCAGCGAGCGAGTTTATTCTGATATATTTTTGTCATAATTATAGAAAAAAATTAAAAAATTGTGATGATATTAAAAGCCAAATTAATATGTAAATTGATTAACTTTGGATTAAAATATTACCCTATATATCGCTGATTCGTGCAGTTTTGAAGACTGAGTGTATAAAACTGAACATACAACATGCTTAATGTATTTACTAAAAAGAGGAAAGCATAACATGGTATTTTCGAAATGATCATTCATTAAAATACGGAAGTTCGACCTCAACATCATTAACTTTTACAACAGCGTCCCCTCTTATGCAAAGGTGTGCGGTCTGCCTTTTTGTTGGGATTAATTTAAAACAAAATCCTTATAATCAGATACCGCTTATGTCCGGACTTGTTTTGACCTAGCGACCCGTCAATCCCACGGAGAGCAAGCAAAAAACCCACATGTTCCGTCGTATGTACGAGGAGGTAATGGGTGAGGCCAACATTTCTTCCATTAACTCAGGGGCATTTGGCCGAACGACACAGCGCTTAGCTTTAAACAAGTGTCCATTCGAATGAACAATGTCAGCGAGAAAGAGACAATGTCACAGGCGAAGTGTTGTCAGCTCACTGGCGAATTTTGTTTTCCAAAATGCTCAGAAATGCGCGTATAATCGAGGAATATAAAATGGGACCTTCTATGCATATGTTTTCTCCAGGTGTCATATACTGAAGTTCCAATTTTACGCTGAGTTGTATTTCAATTATTCACGACATTAAAAGCTCATACTCCTGGGCAATAAATCAGTTTGACTAACGTGACAGCACTGACCTAATTTACCAGTTATCTCTCTCATGATTATATTGGCTCTATATCTTATAGGAGTAAAAAGTGAATGATTTGTATGAAAACATATAGGAACACACTTCATTTAATTATTTTTCTGTGAATCAATTTCGGATTCGAGTGTTGAACATCTAGTATAATGATCTGTTCTTGCAGCGGTTTTCTATTTCAAAAGAATAGGGGAACCTCCAATGGCGAGAGTGACGGGGTTCGATCTGGTAGCGTTCTCCTGAAGTTCTTGTGATAGCCAACATCTCATTTATCAGGGATGGCGAGTCGGTCAATTTTTCTCCGACTCCAACTCCGACCGGGACTCCGACTCTAGCTTTTTGTAAATCTGTATACCGGCAGAAATGTTTCAATTGGAAAGTTTCTTTTCTAATTTCGGTACTGGTATGTGGAGTAACTCGATTTAATTCTCTGACATTTTTGGGAGAGGCACATTCATGTAAAACTTCTGAAATCCCATGAGTTTCGAATCGCAGCTGCGTTCTTCTTCCACCCAGGACTCATGGTGACGAGTAGATCCTGTCAATTTTTTGGTCCTTTTGAAACTTGTTTATCAGTGGCCCAAATATCAATAAAAGTTCTTGGTTAAAAATACGAGATCTTTAATTTACTTCAAAGTACGTATGCAGAAAAAAACGGGAATTTTTTTATAAAGATCGAAATCTGCCTCTACCAGCAAATACCAATCCTTGGAAAAATGTTATGTAGTAATATGAAATGGGAATAGATGAGGCTGATGGATAAAATCCGGATTTAATTGTTTATATTAATTAAAAAACGTTGTTCAAGATCATATCTTTCGATTCTAGAATGGCAGATCGGTTGTTTCAATATTTATTTCCTTCATTTCTGGTTGGAGCGGCTTGAAGCCTTTTTGTGATTTTGAACATATTTTCCATCAGTCTTGAACAACTTGTTCACGTAAACATATCGGATCATATCCTCGAATGCCTCCGGTCGAGAAATTCTGTAAAAATATTTCCATCGAGTATCTATTTTTAATATTAATTTAAATCAATCGTAAGAAGTATTTTTACAAAAGTACTCGACCGGGGAGATTCGGGGATATGATTCAACATATCGAGGTGGATAGATTGCTGATCCTCTCAGAAATGGCTTCAAACATTGTTGTGTGCAAAGTTTCTATTGAAAGACTTTTACTGGAATGAATCCTAAAATAAGTATTGATATATTATATTACAACATTTGAGTTATTGGGTCTTTAGAATTTTTCAATTTTTTTTTATAGTTCGAGACTCTGACTCGAAAAAAAGTTGATGGCAGGAGACTACGACTCCGACTCCCCAGCCCTGCCATCAAGTAGGGAAATGAGATGAGTTCCGAGCCTAGTAATTAAGCGTCCTTCGATTGGAAGTTGTTGCATTTCATTAACATCTTTGTATACTTGCCTGCATTTATTTAGTCGTGTGAGTTTAAATTCCTCCAAATAATGTAGCGCAGACGTTGTCTCTGCCCACAAGAAACTAAATGTCATTTGGCGGAGAAGCTCGCATATGAAGAAGCAACGCAATCGTCAATTAAAGATTTTTTATCAGATGAACGAGCTTTGATTTCCGGCAACCTCAAGAGCGCTCATATTTTAGTACACCGAACGCGCCTATTCATTTATTTTTAGGTATTTGTTTGAGTTCACGTTTTTTGTTCACAAATATGGATCACTTCTTTTAAAACATTCGGTTGTCTAATTCATCGTTGAAGTTTCTTCTACCTAAATGTCAAATTGCTGCTACCTCCGGCACCTATACTTAGGAAACTCATTTTTGCTACTCCAGGTAGCAAGGCTATCGCGTTAAGTGTAGATCATAGCATTTGTATTAAATTACCTCTTTCAGCCAGCCGCTCGTCGATTTCCGTGCGTAATTACACCTGATAATTTTACTGTCCAACAAATGAACGTAATTGCTTTTGTGTTTATGTACGTTTATAGTTCTATTTTGATATGATTCATTGTTGCAAGTCGCGGCTAACAGCTCATTTCAGTGGAGAGACTCGTACCGCTGGGCCGAGTTTCTGACGATCCATTAGGACGCAGATTGATCACCGTGGACGTTTTCTCTAGGGTTTCCTTTCCTGCGACACTAACGTACATCGACTTGCCACGGTTGACTGCTCAGCTTCTTCTTCTTTTTCCTTTGCACAGCGGGGACATTTCATCGATCTGCCATGGCTCCGCTTTCTATTTTGTGCCCCTCGGTTTCCTTTTCAGCGGGATCAGAGCGCCGTGTGCATGGTCGAACCTGTTTATTCTCGGCGATCGTTCACGAATGTTAAACTCTGACACATTTTGCGCAAAAACACCAAAAACGGTCTTTGCTCTCAATAAATATTAAATAAAAAACCATAGTTTGTGCCTTTCCAAGTGTATATCGAAATGACTGTTGTAGCATTGCATCATTTGTTCGGTTCGTTCACCTTGAAAGGAGCTTACGACTGATGGTACTTGAATCTTGGTTACCATAAAATGCAGCGATGCTTCCAGGATATTTTAAAGTATTTTCGCTCTACTGATGTGCTGCGGTGGATACAAAAGCGGAATGAAGTTTGTGGATGCAATTATTCAAAACGTTCAGCTCTGAAAGCCGAACACGCAACTCATTATTCCAAAAGTGCATTGTTGGCTTCTAAGTATGCACTGAATTCTAACTAAGTCTTGTGAAGAGAAAAACATTAGCTTGATAGTAAAATTTGTTAAAACGAACGTTCGGTTCCATACTTTGCTGGAATGAAAAGGGGACTGTAATAATGCAGAGTAAACTTATGTGCTTTTCACACGCAGAAAAAAGAATGCAATTGCGAATGGCGAGGAGCGAATGAACTGCAACAAAGCTATTAACGTTGATAAATATTAAAAAATTAATGACGTATTGCGATGCTGAATTTTAATCATCCATAAATTTATTGCATATTTCACATAGAGCACGGTTTCCAGAAAATCAAATGAGTTTTCGACATTATTTTCTGTACCTGCATTGAGTAAAAAATTTTGGTTAATCGGTTTTCGCTAATTTTTTCCGCAGCATCCACTCTTTGGATCAATTTGTGCAGCTCTCACTGAGTTTTACTATGGATTTTAAGAGAGTTTTACTTACCATCTCATCATTTCAAAGTGTATTCGTTGTAAAATATTCCTAGTTGTTTGTTATGAGTGGAACATGATATTGTTTGAATCAAGAAGACACGATGGTATGGGTACTAAATTATCTTTTGCATGGTGACTCGAAACTGACACTAGCTGTCGAAATTCGAGGTGTGAGAATTTTTTCTCGATCTAATATTTTCTTAGTCACAAATGATAATAATTTCATAAATTTTTATTTTGCATGCAAAATTGTAAATTTGAAATTCCCCAGTGATTACTGCTTGCAATGTGTTTTAGGTCTGTACCAATTTGTGGGTTATTTTCATTTCATTTCTACCACAAGAATGACGTACAATTTAAATTTACCTCATATGTTCCATAAGAAACTATACTTGTAAGGGGTTTTGATACGAGGGAAATTATAACCGAGTCACAATGCTGTGAAATATTGTTATTCAATTTACAAGACAATATGCACGGATCAAGTTTCAGTTTTGGTACGTTTGATTACAAAATATTCGATTAACGTGTTGCTCTGCTATATTACACGAGTGTGATGAAATCAGAGTTTCAAGTTACTGAAGGTGTTAAACCCTCAATTTATAACAGTCTGTGTCGGGTGTACCGTAAATTGTCTTCTAACTTTTGTCTATAAAGCGATGGTCGGACGAAATCCAAAGCAGTTAATGCGGGAGTTTGTTCGAGAAATAATCGTGAATAAAAAACATTGGGGAAAAGAGAAATGAAGCTGTCACTATTCACGACACAAAAGCGTTGGCAACTCACTGATATCTCGAAATGGAGAAACGATTTGCTAGGGTAAAGGTTCTCTTGAACGAGGTCAAAGATGGGACACTTACAAATGAGAGCGTACTTCCAGCAGAGAAATTTTTCCCTGCTGAGACGGATGGAATGACGGAAGTGCTGAGAAAGTCCCTGTCGGCATCCCACACTACAAATCACAATTTCCAGACGTCCAAACACCTTTTTTGTAGAGGCTGTCGTTACCAACGCGTAGATCTCATTTTGCTTTACTAGGTGAAAAGGTCAACACAAATTCGTATATCGAGTAGGTTTCGATTCCTTCGCTTAAGGAAGCTAAAGAGTCTTTTCTGAGAATATTTTTCTAACAGGACAGAGCACCCATTCACACGTTAAACAGGAACCAGTAAGGGTGACAGGATCATTTCCGAAAGCTTGGAGGATGAAAAGAAAACCAATTTGCAGCCTAATTTTAACGAATTAACCCCCTCAGGTGATGCAATTATTACATCTACGGGAATTAGTGCTCCAAAGAGAAAGATATGAATCACGAGCTGCAGGTTTGGTAGGCTCTCCTTTCGTTGAAATTTACTACATTCCCCTTCATTTCTTAATTCTGCTTTTCTTTTTTGGTTTTGTTTGATGTCTTACACATTGATTCCGCTTTCTATTTTGTTTTGTTATTTTACTACGGACTATTTTTGTCGGTTCACTGCTATCCTGTTTCCAACATTTATTATTATCTCCTTCAACTTTACCCTGTTTCATAAAATTCTTTTCTAACTTGCTGTTTTTATGCACAGGTTATCTTATATGGGAACACACCTTGTGGAGAGATATACCGTTCCCTTCAAATTCATAATAAATGGTACCTTCCTCTTTCTTCTCTTTGGAACACCTTTATGTGGTTAGGGAGGCTTAAACTTGCTTATTTAATCTAATTCGTCCAAATTAAACTTTCTGTCTGAATCAATGAAGTCTTAGGCGTGTGCTTTCATGTGCATGAAGTCGAAAGCATGGCGAAATGGAACAAATGACGCTCTGAAGCGCTCTCTCAGAGCGGAGTAGGGTAAGTCGAATTTCCTCAAGACATGCCACGTAATGAATGCCTCACAGAGTTGTCGGAACAGATTCACGCTTGTGGATCAAGCTGAAGAGAGGCTGATTAAAAAATTGGTCATAATACAGTTCAAATTCCTCTTTAGAGATTTTGGTATTTTTCCAACGTGAAATATAGATTTTACTCACTCTTTGCTTTAGGACTTTCCAGTGGCCGCAATAAAATTATACAGAAAGGTTTTTGAGCTGTAAAACTAATAAAGATCCCCTGACCCCATTGTTTGTATTTCCTTCGTTGGAAGTTATTAAGACCAACGCTATTATTGTTAATCCTCACACCATTACTCTGCCTGGGGTTTCTCTTATTTTACCTTGGACTGGACTCATCACTTGAACCACTATAACCATGCACGGACACGATCGTATACGAACGCACCATTGAGGCGGCGAACTATTGTGCGGGTATTTCAGAGATCATAGATTTACAAGAATGTGTTAGGGAACAAAGCAAAATTTATTGATAATTAGAAAATCGACGAACTAAGAAATGTATGAGGCACAAGTAGTGTATTTGGCCAAAATTGATGTCATGGTAAGTCACTGTTATTTTATGCAAAATTTGTGTATTTTAATTAGTGAACTTTTTACAAAGCTTCCAGAAACTTCCAGAAACACATGTAATGGAAACAAACTACAATCTGCACAATCATCTTCTGTCCATATTTTATTCGAGTTGGTTGATCAGTGTGTATGAAATCTAAAGTCAGAGAAATACCCGATTTTCGAAAGCAAACAGTTAATCTTCACAATGAATGATTTACCGATAGGTAAATTGCTGTCTGTCTTATAGTTCTACAGTATATTCAACTGTTGATAAAATGCTTCTGAAGCAGGGAGAGACTGGGGCAATTTTCAAGGTCTTGAGTCAGAGCTCCTCGCAAGATCTCGACTCAATATGGGGCGTAATGCGGCGAATGAGCCACTGACAACCCGCACATAACTACAGAAAAAACTGAAGTTACCAGGAGTTCAAGCGAGAGTCCTTGCTAAAACAAGTTTGGTACGAACATTCTGATAACTAGAAGGGGATTTAGAACGTGCCAGTATTATGTTTTGAGCACTTATCGAAGTGAAATGAAGGGGAATAAAAAGGAAAAGAAGCTTTTTTGTTAAATGGTATATCGTCAAAGTTATGTATCGATTTGTGGCTTAGTATTAAATAAATGGAGTTTTTACACATTAATTTTCCATTGGTACTAACTTTTTACACGCAAAAATATAAGCAACGTTCTCATTCTGCATGGCTCCCAAAAGTTTGTTTTAAAAAAGCATACCATTGTTCATTTGACACATAATTTCAAATGTTTTAGATTTTACTCAGAAATAATTTTTATTTTACTGCGTAAAATACATGTTATGTCATAATGTTTTGCATTGATGAATGAAGTACGGAATAACGCTACCAGAAAGGTCTTTGACGTAGCTAATGCCCTCAAATTCACCAAGTTCCTTTTTTAATCTTTGGTTTTTACGAAGCGTTCATGAGAGCTCATTTGGGTGTTGTACACATGTGTGAAGTGCGCAGGTTTATCGAAAATATTCTTTCATTTATGGCTCCAATTAGAAGAGAAATATTTTTCTATGATGTGTATGTGACAGGTACTTGGGTAAAGTAGGTTGACGTAAGCTGATTTGTAATTTTTTATTAAATTTTTTGGTTCAATCAAATGCTGCAAACACTAAAAACTCTCGTGGAGACCTAATTCTGTCAATCACTCACAAATTTTACCCTTCTAACTGGTCTTTCAAAGTGTGTCAAAGGCTCATTATATTTGAGGGGCCAATGAAGCATGGAAAGCGGCGGCACTAATGACCAAATCGTGTTGAAACCAGTTACTGGTGAGCGGCACACGTGTGAACGCTGCCTCACATGATCTCGTCGGCAACCCATCTGGGGTCGAATTAAACAGAGATATAAAAGAAGTCAACATCGTGGTTTGTTCTTTACCTTTTTTGAGTTCACAACTGAAACGTATTGCACATGTGATTCCAGTTGCGAATTAAAGGATATGCTGCTGAATCAAATCAAGGTAAATGACATTCAACTGCTGTATCATCCTAGCTACATACCTCGGTGCCATCTCATTTACATTCACAGTGATTACCTTTCGGTGTCTGTTTTCAGCTCAAACGATTTCTTTAGCAGCACGAACCCCAATTAACGTTTTCAATTCTACCTTTGCTTTATAAAGCTGTGCGGCCATTCATATGCAATTGTTTTCTAGTGATCGAATTGAACATAGAACATGATCTCCTCTTGCAGATGGTTTTGTACGATGTTCATTCTTTGTCATCTGCCGCGAGCAGTGTCACGAGGGAAGTTATAATGTTTGGCTCTCATGATGCTGCTTCAACTCTATTTCTGCTGAGTTATTCTTTGATAAAGAGTCACCACGACTAGCATAAGCTATTACTTATGATTAATTAATGATTTTAACTGTTTTTATTTGTAAACCTATTGAGTATCTTTACTGGTATTCTGTGTCTTCATTTGAGCACAAAATATGGTAAAGGCGAAGCAATGCATTTAAATCATGAAAGCATCTAAACAGCAATTCATAAGAAAAGTTTGTGTGCTTTTAAATTGCGGTAGCTGAGAGGTAACATTTCAAAAATAGCATATGAGAATTTCTGCTGAGATCTTAGATTACGATAATATATAGTGAGTTTAAATTGGTCTGAAGTCGTCATGGTTTTCAGTAGCCGTTACCTGCCTGTGATAAGCTTCATTAATTGCATATATGTACATGAACTTTTTGGCTGCAAATCTCACATGTGACGCCTTTTGTTAGGTTCACTTTCTTTAGCTAACTAGAATTAAAACCTGCACTAACTTGACCGTGTATTTTTTAACACAACTCTAACGTTTCAGTTAGCCAGTAATTTCTAAAAGATCTCTCCCGAAATAAAAGTAGAATTGCTTGTCAGGTTAAAATTACTTCCCTAGAAACATGGTCAAGGAAGATTCAGCGTACTAAGAGATCTTACAATAATTTTAGTTCCTTAAAAGCGTTTTTTCTTGCATTTTGAGGTTATTTTCAATAGTTGTATACGTTTCAGACATGCGTATTTTAGGGATCGATGAGTTAACTGAACTCGTTCCATAATTGCTATTTGCGCACAAGAAATAGTCTTCAGTAAAACATCGACTTAGCTCGATATTTGCGGGTAAATGGAACACGATTTGGCAGTGAATTGGAAGTATAAAATGAAAATTATTCCAACTTGAACCAAAAAACTATTATGAGCTCAACTGCGCTGTGTTGATGACTCACTACAAATTCTCCCAATGTGCGTCCCAAGGTCCCAAGGTGCATGTTGTTGCTTGACGAGCACCATCGTGGTCAAGCTTTTTATATCATCGCGGTGCGCCCGAAACCGTATTATCAAATCTGAACAAATTACACAATATGCAAACAACTCTGTTAACGGTGACAGTTTTCGTTTTCAACTTTAATATCCTTCCATCAAGGGACATTTGATGGCATTAATATTGAATTATAATGGTAATTTGAAAATAAGACAATTTACATAATATTTTCTGGTAGTATTTTCATATTTATTTGGATTTTATTTCTTGAAATAGAGTTGCACCACTTTTGCACAGGGCTGCTGCATGTTGATACTTGGCACCGATACCGTAAAAATCTCCGATATTCCGACTTTCGATACGATTTTGATTAATCGCGTCATCTCTAATTTACATCTCATTAGACTGTAACTGCGATTTTATTTGAAGTTTAGGGGGTCATCCGGATTTTTCAACTTTTTTCGTCCGATTCGTTTGAAATTTGGCCAGTATATGTATTTTTTGAAAGTAAACTTTTTTACTCATGTAACTTTTTCGATTGAGGCCTTATTTTTTACGAAAAATTACTTTTTGGTACATTTTTATGGATATTTCAAAAGATAATTAGTCATTATGTTTTGATGCTAGAACAACACTAAACACAGTTTTAAAATCCTTGAAGCATTTCTAACAAACGTATGTACGAAAATTGGAACATTTGGAAATAAAATTTTTGTGAGAATTTTTTGCATCAATGATACCATTATTTTTGGTTTTGACCTAGTTAATTTTTTTTCCCAAAATTTGGAAATTTTATTACATACGTTTGTTAGAAATGTTCCAACAATCTAAAACTGTCTTTGGTTTTATTCTAGCATCAAAACTCAATGACTAATTATCTTTTGAATGGTAAAATGTATGATTTTTCAGGAGAGCCCCCCAAAAAATAAACTATTGAATTGAAATATCATGGACAATTTTTGGACATGAATGCATTTCCATGATTTGTTTTTATGTACGAATAATGTGCAACATTTTCCTTGTGAAGTTCAATGTAACATATGAGAAATGTCGTGCATAAAAAAATATAAATATTTTATTTCATCCGAATAAATGATGAAATTTTATATTTGTAGTCCGATTCTTGCGAAATTTTACTATTATATGTAACTTTTGAAAAGAAACACAATTTCTTCTATTCATTTTTTTGATTCAGGCCTTCGTTTTTTTTAAAAATTGGACATATTGGTTTTTTAGTTCTTTTTTATTCATATTTCAAATGAATAGAACTCGTTGAGTTTTTATGGTAGAACAAAACCTAAGTCCGTTTTAGAATCCTTGAAGCATTGTAAACAAAATTACGGTTTCAAATTTTTCATATCCCGTTTTTTTTTTTTTGGGGTCGAAATGGGGTCAAAAATTCAGGATTTTTAGTCCTCTTACCACCCCTGGAGGGGGGGGATCTAGTGTCCGTAGCGCCATCAAATTTTAGAACGAATAGTCCACCACCTAAGAGTTCTTTTCCAACAACAAAACAAAAAAAGCACACCGGACCGACAGGGGCCTGGCAAGGGCCTGGATGACCTCCTAAACCGATACGGTCACCACTCTTCTTCACCTGTTCTGCACGTTTCAGGTACAGTTGGAAACTAAGTAACACATGTTTAATGAACTGCTCAAGTACGTGCTCTATGTTCATAGATTTTATTCACACTTCATGTTGTTAGAATATGCGTTCAACTTTTTTATTCTTTGACATAAATAATTCAGAGTCGAGAACGATTACTTCTTAGGTATCTTAATCTCGTTTAACTTTTTTCTTAGCGAACGTAAATCTGAAGTGTAAGGAGGCTTTCAGAAGGCTCCTTGGGAGTGATCTCACTAAGCCCACTAGCCTGTGTTTTTACTTACACACTTCTGTTGCTTTTTCACTTCTTCGAAACTTTGTCTTTTCATTTACCAGCAGCTGTAGAAAAATTTATGCGCGTATGAGGCAGTGGAGCCGTACGATCATGCCAATCATAGCTGTCTTCTGGCCGTACATCTGATGAATGTCCGACTACAAATTCATCTCATTTCCAGCATTTCATAAATTCTGCTGATTAAATTAGTTTAATGTCTAATTTTTCTTTCACTGAGTTTTAGAGAATTGTCAAGAATCAAACGGCTCACTGGTGAAATGAGTAATTTCATTATTCTTCATCTGCTTTGTTTTTCCATAGTAAATGAAAGGTATAATGAAAAGATATTAACATTTATGAGAGTATAGAGAATAAGTATAAAATATAGGTCGAGAGTAAGAATTGGGCTGGGCGCACTGAGCGCCTTCTCCAATCGTCCACATGAGTGGATGCTTGGAAGTGAAACCAATGACTCTGAAACCCATAATGGCCGAGTTAAGAGGTCTTTAGGCCACTGGAACCTGTAATCGATCCCATTTGTTGAATTTTGACCACATTTAGCGAATTAATTTTTTGAACCAAGCTAGTAGAAGGTTAGAAAAAAATTTAGAAGATTAAAAACAGTGGAGTGTTTTTTTAAAGATGTAAGTGCGTTTTGCTATTTCGTTTTACCTAAATAAATTTCGTCATTCTTAAGCACTTTATCCAGATACTATGTAATGAAATGGAAGGTATTTTACCGAAAGTATTGTTCAAGTAGGTAAAATGTTAACATTTGGAACTGTGGTTAATCGTGCTTTTTAGTCATTTAAAAGTATTTAAATTCCATGAAACGTCACGTCATTAATTACGACTTGCGGAAAAATAGATTGTTTATTAATACTATGCTCCTGTATTGCATTTCGACCAAGAAAGAAACTGCTCTATTAGCCCAGTTCTTTAAATTCTGAAAGAGCTACTTTTCATTGCTTTTGCGCTCCTGAAATCATCATTTATGGAAGCAAAAGAACTACTTGCCTCCACCTCATGGTTCGTGATTATACGGTCAAACAGTCCAAGGCACCAACCCCTGTACTCGCACGCGTCAGTCGGTGAGACGGCATCCTGTACCTGCATTTACTGTCTCCAGTCAGGCAGGAAGCAGTTATTCATTACACAGCAATCCTTATCTGACTCTGAGGCGCAGAATTAAACCTCCTACGTCGGGTCGTGTGATACCAGTCCTTACTTCAGCATACCATGATACCATGTGATACCAGTCCTTACAACTGTCCACCAGCCCTGCTATTGATGTGTTATGCCTTCGTCCAAGTTTGGCCACGTACCGTACTCAATTGTGGTATTTCGTCTATACCTGGCAAAGGGACAGAACTGAGGTGGAGTGCTAGGAATCTCTGATGTAAAACTACGCATGATAAACTTAAGCAAACTCCACTGGTTCGTAGAAATTTAGTTTTTGCATTGGCGTATATTGTAATATTTGCAAAATTTGATACAGCGAACTGAATACTGATGTATATTAGTAAAATAATGCACGATTTATCGATATTAGTCATACCGGCCTACAGCCTGTCCTCAACTTAATGGTATTATAAAGAACTTAATTATACATTGTGGTCTATGTATGCTGATATTACATTCATTAAATTGCACACGTTTACATTCGAGTTTTTTCGACACTTCAGAGCTTTTCGGTTCGTTTATTACAATATGAGTTGTGCTGCCCTAATTTGAAATTTAGTCTAACCCTTTGCCCCTCAAAGGTCAACAGTTTAGGGAGAAGTTTTCAGGGATAAATGTTGTCAGTGCCCTGAAATTTTTTGTGGCCGTCATTCTATTTGACAGATTGACGCATACGAAGTTTTCTACCGATTCACCTCAATTTTCGGAATTGAGGAAAAAAAATTGTGCTGTATTTAAGTGGAAAAAACGCCCAGCAGGAGGAAGTTAAACGCGATAGAAGAAATACCAGTGTATAAAACAGTCAGCTACCTCGTTATACGTCTTCGATGTGCATTTGATGTCACCTTGTCAAAAATGCGCAGAGAAATGTTTCAATCGATAAATTCCTGCTAAGTTGGGTCCTTTTAGCTCATATCGAGTCGGTGTAAAAACGTTACAAGCAAATTAATTCTGGGCCTTCAATTCCTAAAGCAGGGCTAGAGTCCTCTAAACAGGTTGTTTTGCAAAAAATATATCTACGTGTATGTGTTCTGTCTTGTTGTGTTTATATTTTAGTTCTTTAATTTAGTTGGTATTTATGGAAAAGTAATGTAGTACTAGAATGTTTTTGAGGGCCCGGGTCCCACTTCAATATGTCGCGTGCAAATGACAAGAATTAAAAGGATTCAATAAAGTGATGAACCTGCCTGCTATCCTCAAGCCTTGAAAAATGCCTGCGTGGAACGTACAAATTTACGCAGGTACTGCAGAAAATAAGAGCTCGACAAGGTAATATTTGGTTAGGGGCAAGTCGAGTAGCTACACCGTAGCGTCTACAACAGGGCTGAAATGCCTGTAGAGTTCATACGCTCGGTGTCCTCTCTGAAGAGTTGAGGTTCACAGAGAGAACTTTTGTGAGGTTGACGGGAGGGCTTTACTCAAACGTATCATTTCATCAAGTGTGCTTGAAAATTTACTATCATTTTCCCACATCATGGACTATTTGAATTTCTTAAGATTTTTGTTGGCCCGCATTTACTGATTCTCGCAGTGAGTGAGTTAGTTTATTCGCGAGCGGAAGATTTAAGGGGATTTTTAATTCGCAGGGAACTTTTTTGAGGTACAACACAATTCGATCTAGAGCAGCATCTACATTTTTTTTAACTCATCTTACTAACACATCTGTTCTTGTCCAAAGCGATCATGCAATCGTTTCCTCGCCAGCATCGGTTATATTGAACAATTTAATCATTTCTTATGAACAACTTTATTGGCGTCCAATTACCCGTTACCGCAGAGATCAACGTCGCATGAAATAGCCGAGCACGTCTGATGTAGCAGGAGACGAGCAATTAAGTGACGGGTCTGGAAAGCAGCGCGATATTGCGCATACTCGCTGCGCTGTGTCCATAATACGCGGGTGTCTCATGTAGAGTCAAGTGCCTCACCTAACGCAGGACGGCCGTCTGAGGCAGTCATCATCAATGTGTTCTCGCGATTGTTCTATTTTACCCTAATTAATATGGTCCTTTGAGGGTGCTGAGCTGCTTCTGTTCCCGAATTACGGGCCTGTAAATTTTTACAGTTGTTCAATTGCGTCAACTCTTCATTCTTATGTGAAAGAGCGGCTTTGTCTTGAGAGGTGTTCTAGTACTGTTCTTTAATTAGCTTCTCTTTCATGTCACAATTATTTGTTTATGTTTCTTTTAAGGTGGCTTCATAACTAGCGAACGATCATGCTTGTAATGTAATTTAAGACATCAAATTGGGAGGTGCGTTCAGGCACAAACCCGGATGACAACTGTCGTTAGGATTTCAGATGTGTCATCTCACTGAGGTCTTGTCGTCGCATATTCCCAGACCAGTTTTGACTTCGTGTCCTGATAGTCTGAGCTGTAAACTTTATTCAGAATATCTTCTGTTCTGACTCGTTTTCGACCACTTGCATGACAAATAATAATAATTATTTAAAAAAACGGAATAATACTGATAATTTTTTTTAAGATACATTTATTTATGATTATGCATATTTATTTAATTAATGTTGAACTTTTATTTTTCATTATTTACTTAATATTGCCTATTTTGTGATACTTTTTTACTTATTTCTTGTGTTAGTGACTTTTGATGTAACCACTAAATTCCAACAGCACTTCTTTTAAACGAGAATTTTATTTTCTATCAGCCATATTGCAGGAATTTTTTGTTCAGTTTGTTGGTGTGAATTTTATTAAATCGTGTTGAGTTTTGAAGAGATAAAAATTTCAGTACTTACTCTTCCACGCTAGAATATAAGGCTCATGTGATTGTTAAAGTACTTCCATGCTGTTAAAAATGGAACACCGTGACTTAGAAGACCAAACTTGACTTCAACGCTAGAGAAGAAATTGCCCCTCAAGCTTCGATAGCGTCGTGACTGACTGCGACGTCGAAACGGCAGTACAGAGTCCCGACGGCCACATGGATCATTCATCGTCCAAGTCGCGTCTCACAGAATGAGTTTGTGAGTATCTATCTTGCACGTATTCTGCTTTTGGCATGCGACAGCTTACTAAGGGCGCTCGTATTGAGTGATGTGTCAAGCCTTACTGATCAGTCTCCCTCAAAATTACAACGTGTATCGCTAATTAGAGGTTCCCGCCGGAGCAATATTACTCTCAACCTAGCCTGGTTCATGCCGGCAAAATCTTTTTCTCGGGACGGAATGACGGTCCGTTCTCAATTTGTCTTCCGGTTCCATCATTTACTGTCCTGGGTGAGAGTGGTGTGATTTGTATTATTCATTTTTGTCATGTTTTCAATTTAGTTCAAAATTGTACATTGAACTTGGCGAGAGCGGTATTTATTACATTAATCTCTCCCAAATTGGAAGTGATCACGAACGTACATTTCTCAGCGGGCATCTGTCTTTCCACTTTTTGCGTTCACCTTATCGAAGAGCACTAAAATGTCCGCGCTATTCAGGTTTTATTAGGAGCTGGTGGGACATTGTGGGCCCTGTATCACCGCAGCGAGCGCGGCCGAAGTGTTCGGCAGCTGCTGGAGCCAACACAACGAGATACGACGGACTTGCTCGCTTCGGCGTGGCTATAAAAATCCCGGCATGAGCAGGTGCTATTCGATAGATTGCTCAAAGCGTTTCTTTACCATCGAAGTAAAATTTTACCGTTAACTTTTGGGTTCATTTTTATTCCTGATCGGCTTTGATACAAAGTGTTGTGATATTTTCGAGTCTTGAAGTCCACTGTTTTTTATTTCTTCAAAATTTAACTGAGCAAATTCACTTCCAGGTTTTAAATTTTAATTTTCAGTCTTCTACTAGGCACAACATATCACCGATTGGCCAAAAATTTTTTAAACTCAATTTTCTTTTTTTTAATTATAAAAATAATTTCTGAAGTAAACATATTCCTCTGGCTGGGAAATAAAAGTCAAGTAAACTCTTTCACAGAAACTGGATGCTGCTGTATGAAGTATAATGAGTTTTTTTTTTACCACTTCTCTGTACCTACAATTTAAAATAACAAATAAACATTAAGTCATAGGGTCAACTGGATGGAAAAACATGACGTTTTTACTGCTTTCGCAGCGCCAGTTGGGGATACGATCATTTCGGACGAATACGATCCCGAAAAAATAAATAATAATTTGAAATAATTCAAGTTAAAACTAATACGTATTCTTAACTGATGCTATTTTTTATGATTTCTAGACCCAAAACCATGAAATTTAGCAGTATTTGTTATTAATTTTTCCCTCTCTTCCTTTAAATTGGCTAGCCGCAGGTTCAGCCATTAACGCGTTACAAACTCATTATATTTGAATCACTGAGTAGATTTTGATATAAGTTCATCTCGTGCACTAAAATTAGCACTCGGGCTTCGCAACGTACGCTGGGAGCTGCTCGCGTGATGAAGTGCGGCGCAATTGGAGTGAGAATTTAGGACACAAGCCTAAAATTTTTCATGCGGACATCTGGGATGAAAGCGTCGTTTGATGCGCGCCAGGATTCAATCCTGTTATGACGGTGCAATCAGCTTTTCGCGTCGGAAATTGCGTTTGTCCTGTATAAACTTCAGGTATGGGTCATCGGACGGCGACTTTAGTTTTGAGCATTTCAATGGCGTTATTAATGGGGAAAATTGGCGGCGTTTGCGATGGTGCTTGATGGCACAGAAGCGGCCGGTTGACTGCCTACCGCGTCTCCGTAACGAGACTGTTGACAGCGCCTTGGTTCAGTGGACATCCATGGGCTAGTTACTGGCCCATTGTTGCTCATCTTATCGACCTTGTCGGGCTTTGTTGGGGCTCGAAAATACCATCACAAACAACTGCAAAACTCGTGTAGCATTTGGAAAGCAAGTTCTAATGGTAATGCTACCATTGAGTTTAGAATCGCTTAGGTATGATCAGATAATGTGGTAAGATAGTAAAAATTCTCATTGAATGATTGCCGATGTTTAAGAAACACACTCGAGGGGGCTTGTTTGTCAAAAGAACTTACGACTTAACATCAGAAACGATTAATTTTTATTTTTTTGTGCTACATTCAAATGACCCTATTTGTGTTTTCTGAATTCTATCTAAATTTTTGTCAACAACGAACGATTCCAAAATCGAAGGAAATTTTAAACGACTGTAGGCCTTAAATATGACGCCCATTGCATGAATGGTATGATTTTCAGCATGATTGACATCAAATGGTAAGCATGCTATACTGCATGAGTGACATGCTGCTTACCTTCAGGATTGACAATCAAATGGCAACAATGTCTGACCACATGGTTCACTAACATGAAGTAAACATGCGTGCAATAGCAGGGTAAAAAAAATTATTTATGGTTATAGCAACGTTGAAAATTCCGCAACATTTGAGGTCTCCCAAGAATGAAGGAGCGCTGAAAGATGCGTCGCCTTCGGAAGATGAACACGATCGAAGTGCGACCTCTTATCGTCGCGATCATCTAGTGGGTGTTACGCATTTTAAATAAGTTTATTCAAAACTACGTGTGATTACGTAAAATGCCTATGAACAAATAATAGCCTACATAATTGCATGAGGTATTACTCAGTCGTGATGTCTCTGAAATTTTTAGTCAGTTGCTTATAATGAATTATAATGAGATGAGCTTCAAAGTGAAATATGACATGTAAAAACCATATGTTAGTAAAAAAGATATGTCGTAATATATGTCCTACAGCAACGTTAACCTCCAAAGATAAACGAAAATATCGGATGATGTTCGTCAATTGCAATTTTTCTAGAACTTCAATTTTGCTTTTTCAGTGGTAACTACAATTGGATTTGTTGAAACTCCGTGTGCAGGAGAGTGCTATTGGCTTTAGAGAGTATCTCTAACGAAGCAGCATGTTGCATACGGAAAAACTTAACACACTGCACGATGTATGGCTCTAATAAGAAGCTTCGCGTTACTGCATAGCTACAATAAGCAGCTTTGCGTTACTACATGGCCAGAACCAGCGGTTTTGCGTTACTCTATGACTATATTCAGCAGAAATATATTCCTATACGGATTTAAATATAGAATTCACGCTGTTTTGCATGCAGTGAGTAAACCTAAAGAAATTCTGTTGAAATTGTTATGCGGAAATCATCTTGTAAGAAATAACTCGCCTAAATAGTGTCAAAAAAAATTAATTTTTCATTCCTTTGAGTTGAGCAGAGCATTATAGATGAGGGATTGCTACGGAAATAGTAGCAGAAGCAGCTTCTTCGTGCACGCTTTCTGAGATTTGTAGTGGATGACCCTCAGACTAGGCAAACAAGTTAGACTAATTAAAGAGAACAAGCCGTCAACGATATGCATTAGCGGACAAAGCAGGCTTTGTTGAGGAGGAGACTCCATTCGTCTGCGTGTGAGTTACTCTCCCCGCTCCCTGGTATATCGTCTCGTGGCTGCTAACTTATGCTTCGAAACTTACGATCCACAGAAAGCGTCGGTAACCCAAGCGAAATTTCGGGGTTGACATTTTTCCAATTTTTGGTGATGCGTCTAAAAGAAAGATGCTTTCGAAACACATATTGCTGCAATTTCTTTGATGAACTGTGAAAGAGTAGAACTGTCAAAGTAGAATAAAATAGATAGTGAATTAAGACTATGTTCGATCAGTAAGATATGATATATTAGAATTCAATCGACGAAATTTCTTAGCAAGAGCAATTACAAATGATTGGGTTTGTTGTGTTTTATCCTGTTTGATTGTTTAGTTTCGTGAGTTGATGCGAGGTGTGTGTGCGTGTGTGTGTTTGGGAGCGTGTGGTGTATATTGCATTAAATAAATTATCCGTTCTTAGATTGTAAAATTGTTGTGTGAATTATAGTAATCCTTAGCCTTGATGCGTTCCTACGAGTAGGGACATACTTTAAAGTCTTGGAATATTTGAGTGCCATTTATAACGTTTTGATGGCTACTGAAATGACGAATTAATTCGATTGTGCACAGTTTTGTTAAATATAAAATTCAATTCTTGCTCTTGAACACTCTCAAACCATCATTTCTGGAGGATTTATCACTTGTTGGGAGTTCGAAATGAACACACCTGGATATCGAGTGCCTCAAATACGAGTACAGTTGGAATTAGCGAGGTCGCCGTGCCGCGGGAGCGCTACGGGGCGTCAAATTGGGCTTTAGTATTGGAATTCTCGTCGCAACGTCGCGGGGATCACTTCGCCAATATTCATCTCAAATGAGAGCTCAGAAATTAAAATGAACTTGTGGAACTCAAAGCGCGGGGACGTCTCTAAACTAGAAGTATCTCCCGAAATTAAAATTATCTTTCCCAAAGTCGCTGTACAATCAAGCTTTTGTTTAACTTCATTTTACTTGAACTAAGTGGAATCTGATAAGACCTGTCAAAAACAAACAAAGAGAAAGTGTTTTCTCAAGGCGTAGTTCTCAAGAAATGAAGTTGATTTCCTTCATTAAAAAATGGATGGGCTGTAAAACGACTCAAATTGTCAAATATCATTCCAGAGGAAAACTTATGTACGGCCGATGCATAGACCAATTGGTTTTTATACCACACGTAGCTGTACATAGTGTAAAGTTATTTGGGAGTGTTTGTTTTTCCCAGTGTGAAAGGGGTGAGGTTATTCTAGTATTTGAAGAAATTAGTAATAAATTAACTCCAACCCGTGAAACTTCGGAATTAGTAGAAATCTCGCTGTATCTACACATATGCGAATCCTTCATGGGGATTGAGATTGTTTCAGGAATAAGCCAGAAATTGAGAATTTGTTAGTTTGTTGGTGTTTTCTACTGTACATTGAATTTATTTCAATAAATATACCTTTAATTTACCGGTCGTGATCCGGAAAATTAATGAGATTCATTTGAACGATTTATTTTCATCCCATCCAAATAATCACCTAATTAGAAAACGTAATGTTTTCATGTAGAACTGATTAGTCTCTTTCACCGTCACGCAGTGCGTGTGGAAGATAATTCTTCACGTCAAATTCATTTTTTTGAATTGACTGAGCGTAACTTTACCTAATTGATGCAAAGCTGCTCCGCTGCTCTGTGTGATGCAGGAACAACACAACTGTCCCACACAGCTGGCCGGCCTGTGAAACTTCAGGTGTCTCACGCAATTTCCAGACTTGAGGCTCAAACTGCCTAATCGTAGGAAACACTTTCGAGGAAGTTAAGGGAAATACTCTTAGAATAAGCCTTTGTATGATGTTATTGAAAAATAAATATATTTCACTGGACAATTCTTACAATTCTTAGCCTTACTCGTGACCTTTGTTATTTCACTAATATAACCAATTTTTGGAACTCTTTTTCGTATCATGGGTATTTTTGACAGATAGTGTCCTGCTGAAAAGAGTGTGAAAATTGTAAATATTGCTCAACGTTATTTCCTAAATCAGGGTGCCGAATTTTTCTTTATGCTAGTCCTGAAAGCAGAGTATGGACCGTATGAACCCGGCAAGCGATAAACCAGACAAAATTATAAGAGTTTAATAAGCATACTTGACCACCCGGACCTGTTGGGTCACGTTATTTTTTTTATCTAATTTTGAATCGTGAAATTGGTGTGTTGATCACCCTTCGTATGAAGGTAAAAAGAATTCGGGATCAATAGAAAATAATTTTTAAAGTAACTTGGAGACGAAACAATGGGATAAATCGTTCGTAAACTGAACATTTGTAGCTCACCGTACCCACAAAACATTGCGTGGGAATATCATAGTAAGCTGGACTGAGAATTTTGCCACGTTATGATAAATGATTTATATTATTGGCAATGCCAAAATACGAAGTCAAAATTTCCCCTATCTTATTACTGAAAGCAGAGTTGACAGTGACCACCGAGCAATCAGGTAACCCAGGAAGTATTTGCAGTGTTACTAAATATATAAAGTTCACGACTTATCAAACATAAAGAAATTTTATTGTGCGATGAAGCTCGATAGACTTTAAGTTGTGTGATTGTTGCATAAAATAGTATTTTATACTTCCCGAATTTTCCTCATGGTAATCCTTTAGATGCTGGCAGCGAACAGGTGTGTCTTCCCTAATAATACCCGAAAATTCAACTAATGTATTTCTAAGTGTTAGTAAATGTAAGCTAGTAAGTTGATGTAAGTTAGTAATTTTTGTCATTATCTTACATGAGTGTCAAAAGTTGCGGACTCGAGTTTTGCAATCTCCGAGTTCTAATTTCACAATGACCAATTCTAATGTTCTAATTCGCGGTGACCAATTCTAATGTTCTAATTCGCGGTGACCAATTCTAATGTTCTAATTCGCGGTGACCAATTCTAATGTTCTAATTCGCGGTGACCAATTCTAATGTTCTAATTCGCGGTGACCAATTCTAATGTTCTAATTCGCGGTGACCAATTCTAATGTTCTAATTCGCGGTGACCAATTCTAATGTTCTAATTCGCGGTGACCAATTCTAATGTTCTAATTCGCGGTGACCAATTCTAATGTTCTAATTCGCGGTGACCAATTCTAATGTTCTAATTCGCGGTGACCAATTCTAATATTCTAATTCGCGGTGACCAATTCTAATGTTCTAATTCGCGGTGACCAATTCTAATGTTCTAATTCGCGGTGACCAATTCTAATATTCTAATTCGCGGTGACCAATTCTAATGTTCTAATTCGCGGTGACCAATTCTAATATTCTAATTCGCGGTGACAAATTCTAATATTCTAATTCGCGGTGACCAATTCTAATATTCTAATTCGCGGTGACCAATTCTAATATTCTAATTCGCGGTGACCAATTCTAATATTCTAATTCGCGGTGACCAATTCTAATGTTCTAATTCGCGGTGACCAATTCTAATGTTCTAATTCGCGGTGACCAATTCTAATATTCTAATTCGCGGTGACCAATTCTAATATTCTAATTCGCGGTGACCAATTCTAATATTCTAATTCGCGGTGACCAATTCTAATGTTCTAATTCGCGGTGACCAATTCTAATGTTCTAATTCGCGGTGACCAATTCTAATATTCTAATTCGCGGTGACCAATTCTAATATTCTAATTCGCGGTGACCAATTCTAATGTTCTAATTCGCGGTGACCAATTCTAATGTTCTAATTCGCGGTGACCAATTCTAATATTCTAATTCGCGGTGCCCAATTCTAATATTCTAATTCGCGGTGACCAATTCTAATATTCTAATTCGCGGTGACCAATTCTAATATTCTAATTCGCGGTGACCAATTCTAATATTCTAATTCGCGGTGACCAATTCTAATATTCTAATTCGCGGTGCCCAATTCTAATATTCTAATTCGCGGTGACCAATTCTAATTTTACTACGTTTTATTCTAATTTCATGTTACGAAATCAACTGGTAAAGGTACAATTTGTATGTGAATGTTTATAGTCTCTTTGAAAGGTTAAAAAAAAGTATTACATGAAAATTCTCAAGAAAAGTTATGTGTTATCAGAACTAAAAAGATTGGCTTGATTTGTAAATGAAAACTTTGAAAAATACTGGAAAATATCTAGACGAAATGAACAAGGAAGAGAACAAACTTTAACGATATGCTTGTGTTGATAAACTGTTTGAGAATAGAGCCGAAGGACGAACTAATTTTAATAGATATACCAAAGTTTAACTTATAAATATATTGCACGCGTTCTCAAGGTCGCTCAAGAATTTACAAGACGAGCTTCAGTGTTGGTGCGTGCAAGCAGAGGACTGGTGCTATGGGCTCACCATCCATCATATCATTCACATCAAGGAGTGTTCCATTCGAAGTAGACGATTGCGTGCAGTGGTTCTGAGAGTTAGACGCAGCTGCTAATGAACAAGGCATTGAGAATCCTACCTTCAGAAGTAACCACGCACAAGCTCACATCAGACTGGAAATTATTTGCTATGAGTTTCCCAATATAGAAATTTTTCGGTTACCTTTGTAGTCATACTAATTAAACCCCACTGAACTCATGTAGAGTGCTTGTGAGGATAATGAAGTAAATCAAATATTTTAAAAAAAGAATGCCGGTGATGCTGTAAATGAAGCACATATCTAGGACTTCCAGATTCTGAACAGAGAGTAAGTAAGTTGGGAACAGTAGATAGCAGTACCATTTATTTAATTACGCAAAACACGATATATAATAAATATTACTAATAGAGTGGAAAAGTATTACCCTACGGCTTCGAGGCAAAAGAAAAAGAAATTTCCTAATTTTGTTGATTAATGCTGTGTAACGGATTTCTTTGAGCATCATCGTTTTCATGTATGAGTTTCTTTATTTAACGTAGTTAAGCTCCTTTATTTCCTGTTGTTCAAGTGGATACATTTTACTCTTCTAAAGTATGGCAAAATATGTTGAAGAAATACGTTTTATGAACTATTTGTACGTAGGGTCTGATAAACATATAGTGGCAGTTTGGATTTATTTAATAATAAAATGCTAAAAATGGATAAATAGCATTTGGTTATGAGATGAGTCTTAATTTCCTTAATAAAAAATGTAGAATCTATCAATCTAATCTACCAATTATTCGAGTGTGCATGCGTCACATTAAATTTTAGCTGTTCCTATTATTATGACAAATTCTAATTTCTCGAGGAGTAACTCTAACTTCAACATTGACTAGTTCTAATTTACCATTTCCTAATCTAATTTCAACGTTGATGAACTTTAAATTCAATATTGACGTCTTCGAATTTCACTCTGACATCTCGACAGCAAACAGAATGGGGAAAAAACTTCTACTGGAAAGGATGGTAGAAGAAACATTACTTTCGAACTGAGGCACTACGAAAAGAAGCAAGAAATTTTGACGGGTTGCGTAAGACGAACTTGAAATCCTATGTAAACGAATATCTCATACCTTGGCAAGCTAACGTTATTAACACCCTAAGGATATATGCTAAAAGAAAATTCTGTGAGAAAATAGGAATCGCGAAAAGTCTGAATGGAAAGATCAGCGTTTTCTCTCCTTAGATTCCTGGACAAACCCTTCCAGGACCTGAAGCAATCAACACGCCTGCAGAGCCTAGCCAATACGAGTATTTGCTGCAGCCGTGAGCAAGGTCTCGAAAGAAATTATTTGTAATTGCTATTCTACTAACTTTCAAGCCAGATTTCAAAGCATTTCAATTTCTTCCCAAAGATTTTCCTAATAGATTTTTTTCCCCGCTAGAACCTTATTTCTGCAATACTAATGTACATTTTAAACATGAGCTTGAATTTGTTGCAAGTTTTATGAAAAGTATAGGTACCTAGGGCATTCATGTCAGCTATAGCACATTTATTTTCTTTTAATAAATCTATTTTTCTTCAATTTTTGTGTTATTTACTTACATTTAAATTTGCTTCAGCTATCGTTACAGATTCTACTGATACTTCAAGTATCCTAGGCATTCACGTCAGGCATTTCATTTCGACTTCTACTCATAATTTTTTGTAATACTTTTTTATATTCTTATCTATGCGTCCCCTACGTTACTATATCCATGAATAATTTAGGCATTGAAAGTCTTTACGTTGGAGATCATGTCACATTCCTTTCGATTCCAATCCGTTTAGTATTTTGTTGCACCTTATGTGTTTTACTTTTTGGTATACGCCCTATTTTCTAACTAAAATATGAAGAATTTATGCACTCCAATGTTTTCACTCACGGACTGAGAGCGTATAATCTAAGACATTAAGCTAGATTGGAGGCGGATCGTCACAGATTGATTTTTTGTTATTTTGTTGGAACAAGATAAGAATGACTCGTACAGAATCTTTATCCTTTTATTAAGAAGAATTCTTCGGCTACATAAGGCGCGTCGCAGTTCTCGCAGTCAACAGGAACGAGGAACAAGAACAAGGACTAGGCGAGCGCGAACGAACCAACACAACTGTGAAAAGGATTTAACAATAGATTAAAGATCTAATAAAGAACTAGGCTCATGTAATATGAAACGTATGACATCAGATTATACTCTGTATCGCAAAAGTTAACTCTTACCGAGAAATGCAACGAAGGCTTTAAACTTTATTTGGCCTTGCTCTTTCCCACAAGGTGAAGACATTAAAAAACCAGCAACATACGCTGATGCAGCGGAGGCGGCAGGAGATTACATGAAGGTTGATTCTTCCTAAAGAAGAGTAAAGAAATTCAATTCGGAGAAATAATCTCAAAGAGAACTGTTCGTCAATTTTCAATTTCGTTTGTGAGGCAACCTTCGACACATACTCACTATTTTATGCCGAAGAAGAGCCCTACGGCTTTCAGAGATTTAAAGAGGAAATCAGTATAAGGTGCCAGTCCAGCGCAGGCATGCGATTAAAGTTACGAACTACCCTAGTCTACATAAGCAGTTAAATAGCCTTAAGGCGCGTTCTAAGATTAATTGTCCCGTGGGCACGTTAAGGTTAATAGTTAAGTGGCCCTTGGTCACGTTAAAGTTCAAGGTAAAGGTTAAGTGGCCCTTGGTCACGTTAAAGTTCAAGGTAAAGGTTAAGTGGCCCTTGGGCTCGTTAAAGTTCAAGGTAAAGGTTAAGTGGCCCTTGGGCTCGTTAAAGTTCAAGGTAAAGGTTAAGAGGCCCTTGGGCACGTTAAAGTTTATGGGTTAAGGTTACGGCTAATACGCCATCAAGGCAAAACCTTGAAAGCCCACCAACGGGCTTTACTAGAACTAATCACTGGACTGGTCAGGAGCACGAACATGCATTACTTAAATAATCAAAATGAAATAACGGCTCCGTTTAAACAAAAAAGTAAGCAAAAGAAAGGAAAAGGAACATAATAATAGAGGAGCACAACGGCACTTGCTGCCGAGATCTCTCTCTCTGCCTGACTGCTTTGTTAAAGAAGACCACGGTCGAAGTGAGAAACTTTGTTGACGAGAGGCCTTCACAGCGCGCCCTAAAATTTCTCACACACTCCCCGGGACAGAGAAGGCAATTTTCAATTGCCTTGTTTCAACAAATTCTTGCATTTAAGGGCGGCAGCTCTAACAGGCCTTCCTTCTGGAAGGGTTTCCACGGAGTTCTGCGGTGAAGGCACTTCATCGGGGGCAACCGTCGCCAGCGACAATTCCAGAGGGTAAAGGTGGGAGACAGAGTAAACGCCCTCAGAACGATCGGGCCTCACCACCACCGCACTCCTCGTCGCACCATCTGCCCCAGTGAGCAACCTCGCTACGCGTCCCATCTGCCAGAAAGGACGGGGCTTAACAACACTTTCAATGAGCACGACATCGCCAGGCCTAATTTTATCTACCCACCGGTCATCGTAAAGATCTTTACTTCCCTCGCGCAACGACAAGAGATAGTCCGAGTACCAGAGGTCCCTGAAGTGGGCAAATACCTCTTCTCGGACAGCTAAAGTGGAAACCAAATTGCTTTTATTTGCAGGTACAAAGTTCTCATTAGGAACACTAAGAAACAAACTGCCACTAGGCTGAATTTTAAGGAAAGAGTTTGGCGTGATTATTGTAAAGTTAGGATCATTATCAGAGTAAGTTAACGGTCGTGAGTTAACCGAGTTCTGTACGTCGGACAGAAGAGAAGAGAATTCAAAGTAGTTCATTCTTTTACGACCAATAGACTTTCTCAAGCATGATTTTACAGTTTTAACCATTCTCTCCCAGGCGGATCCCACCCAAGCAGAATACAAAGGAATTGTAAGATGTTTGATATTATTTCGCAACAAGTATTCGGAGAACTCGTTACCAACACTCGAGCCGGAAAATATAGAAGCAGCCTGCAAGAATGAGGAAGCGTTATCACTGTAAATGCAATCTGGGATACAATACGCGTTGCAAAATTTTACAAAGGCAAGAAGGAAACTAGAGGACGAGAGGTCAGGTACGAGCTCCAAGTGTATGGCTCGTATGTTCAAACAAGTAAACAAGAGGAGATACATTTTCACGACTTCGTTGCCAAATTTTACCCAAAAATGGCCGGTAAAATCTACGCCAGTATGCTGATACGGCTTCACAAAATTCACTTTATCTTTATTAAAATCCGTGCGCTTCGGATAGCGGAACGGCAGACTGTTGAGCTTTCTACACGTTATACATTTAGCGATTACTCGCTTAACTACCGTTCTTCCCTGGGGAATCCAAAACGCCTTCCCACGGCATACATTCAAGGTTGAGGCTACACCTAAGTGCTTACAATGCAAGTGACTCTCCCAAACTACTAATTCTGTAAAAAAAGAAGTTTTAGGCAACAAAATGGGGTTTTTGACATCATACGAAAACTTTAAACATTTGGCAAGCCTTCCCTTTGAGCGGAGAATACCTTCTTCGTCCAAGAAAAGGTTCAAGTTATTTACCAGATTAGGTAGAGACCTTCTGTGGGCAGGGCTTTCAAGGTATTCAATTTCCTCGGCAAACCCGAGCTTCTGTTCACGTTTGATCCAGTAAGTCTTCTCTCGGTGCATTGCGTCAGAGAGAGACAACGATTCTTTTTTTAGTTTTGCTATGAACAAAATCACAAGCGAGGTAACTTTCAATAGCTTTTTTAGGTCGGAAAACTTATTCGAAGGTATGATAGGTTCAGTTTCGTAAGTACTAGAAACTGCATGTGTCATTAGTTTGGTAGCTTCACTAAGGCAACGTAATTCCCCAACGGGCCAACTAATTTGGTCCGCCGCTAGGAAGTCCGGGCCATGGACCCAATTCTGTAGTTTTTGAGCAAAATCAGAGGCCCTCAAACCCCGCGTCAGGAAATCAGCAGGGTTCAAGTCTGTGGGAATATACCTAAATTGGCACTGCAAGTTATGGGTGTCACGAATCTCTTTTCGGAAGTTAGAGATGTCACTTACTCTATTTCGAGCAAAAATGTTTTTTGTCTTTACGTTTTCGGAGAGAATCCACGATAAGACAATTTGAGCGTCTACACAAAAGGTTTACGACCTCACACTTACATCATTTAGAGCTTCCAAAATAGAGTTCAAGCATTTGAATGCAAGGAACACGGCTAGCAATTCGAGAGTAGGAAGGGACTTTGACTTCAAAGGGGCTACTTTACTCTTCGCAAATATCAAATTAGATGAAGCTACGCAAGTGTTAGATTTAGAAGGGACATGAACATAAAAACAGCACCCATACAGCTCTTTCGAAGCATCGGTAAACACCACCAGATCTACCTCGTCTCCCCTGCAACATGTCTTACGATCAAAAGTCACGGAAGGCAACTTTTCGAGATCTACAGCTAATTTTTTCCACTCTTTATCAAGAGGGTCAGGGAGCTCATCATCCCACGATATCCCCGTCTGCCAAATCTTTCGAAGCAAAATCTTACCGCGAACAGTGACCGGCAGACACAAACCCAAAGGGTCAAATATCTTCGACAATGTGGAGAGAACTTGCCGCTTCGAGAGGGGACCAGCCTGTGAAGTAACATCCACGCCTGCAAGGCGCAACTCGTCTGCGTCTGGAAAAAATCTGTATCCCAACACGCGTTCGTAGTCACAGCCATGGGAAACGCAGGTACCATCATTCTTGAATACCTCATTAAGGCAAGGATTGTTCGAAGCCCAACTCCGGAGCTCGAAACCCCCCCGCAGCATCCTATCCTTGGAGACTTCGTACAGTTCTTCCAAGGAGTCGGCAGAATTTCCAGTGAAGAAAACATTGTCTACGTAAAAATTGGTTTTTAAGATTTTTTTAGAAGAGTCGTCAGGAAACTGAGCTAAATGATGTTTAATGATGTAGTTCAGAATGAAAGGAGATGACACAAAGCCAAACACAAGGGTTGTGTAGCGATAAGCCATCAAAGTGCCATCCTCGGCCTTCAAGAGGATAGAAAACCTATTTTTATCAGCATCAGACTTTAACCGGATCTGCAAGAACGCCGATTTTATATCGGCAGTAACTAAAAAATCATCCAGACGAATCCGAATAAGAAGACCCAACAATTTTTGTAGCAAGTCAACGCCCGGGTAGGCAGCCTCGTTCAACGAAGGCGTATTTCCTATTTTAAGACTGCAGTTAAGCACAGGACGAATTTTAGTAGTCACCTGGGCTTCTGTTTTTATGACTGGTCGGTGCGGAATCGAGACATGTTTTGAAACATCAATCTTGCTTAGGTCTAATTTCTCTAAAATACCGTCACTAACTTGCTTATCAAACTGATCTCTATAATCAGATAACAGACCGTTCAAGTCTAACCTAGTTGTCACCTTATCAAGAACAGCCTTAGCAACATTAAAGTTAGGTTTTACATTTCCGACCCTGTCCTCATACCAAGGCAAGTCAACATGATATTTATTGTCGAGAAACTCTGTGCTCGAACAAACTTTTGTATTTGCTCCTGATCGACAGAAGATCCTGACTGATCAGAAATTCCTAGAGACTCCACTTTGAACAAGTTCTCCAAATGACCCTCAACCATATTATCAGGCATAATACTAGGAATGGGGTCCAAAGCAACTGCAGTGGGGTCTAAAACAAAGTTCACTAAAGACGAGTCTACATTTTCGTCCCTATCTAATGATTTACTTTCAGTTAAATTTTTCGTTTCTACCTGCTTGCGCGTCAAGAAGTTTTCAATATTTCCGAAAGGTATAATTCCTCCTTCGTAACGGAAGGCTGACCCGTACATACATTTCACAACAGAAAGGTTGAGGTACTGAATAGCATCTACTCCCAACAGCCCCTCCAACATCACGGTGTCGGAGTTGCAAAGACCATTATCTGCCAAACCATACCCCTTCACGTTGCTTAAGGCATCGGTCAGGCAATCGATGGTAAAGGAGAGATTAAAGTCATCATCTACCAAGACAGGTAGTTGTAGAGTACCTGATTTATCGGTCAGATCTACAGCGATACTGACTTCAGAAAAGGAGCGATATCCGCTTTCCAGAAAACTGTTTACCAAGTAGCTACGTTGTAGCCTATCAGTAGGAAACCTGATGCGGTCAAGAGCTTTACCGGAAATATAGGAGCGCTGACTCCCAGTATCCAAGAGACAACGCACCCTAGTTTTCCTATTACCCCTACTCACGGTTATAGTCAAGGAGGGCAGCAGGTATCTTCCGCTGAAATCTTGGGAATGATTCAAACAGTAGTTTGAAGACACCGGACTCTTTGCCGCGCACATAGCCGCAATATGATTATTTTTACCACAAAACTTACATACATAATCCAGCCTCTTGTTGCATTGGGTCCTGGAATGTTTAGAGCTAGTGCACATGTTACAAAGCTTCAACTCGTTACACCTGTCCCTACGCTCAGAGAAGGAACGGTACTTCGAGCAGTTGACCATAGAATGGTTGTTACTAGAACAAAATTTACAGTAGTTCCTATACTCTGTCTTACCGGAAGCAACATTAGAGTTAGTCAAAACAGGCTTGAAATAGGAAGGATTAGCAGAAGGGGATTTACCCAACTCTGCCTGGTTAACAGACCTATCCTGATAAAAATCAGTCTTTCGCGTTCTCAAGTTAAGACTGCGGACAACCTCAGCAGCATTATCAAAAATTTCCTGAACAGAAGGATAAGAGTTGGCAACTTTAGAAATGAGTTCATGCTGGAAGGGTACAGGTAACTTATTAAACACTATATGGCTAATAAGCTTCCCTGAAGAGAAAGAAGACAGAAGATCAATTTGATAGAACTTCAAATCCGACAATACGCATTTAACTTCACTTAAAAATATTTTCGTTTGCAGGTAAGTTGGGTCAAACTTTGGCTTCAAGCTTAATAATTTCTTGAAGAATGAATCAATCAAGGCTTCTTTGTCTAGAAACTCTGACTCTAATATTGACAGAGCTACTTCATAGTTTTCGTCAGTTACTTGTAGGTTAGTCACTAATTTCAGAGCAAAACCTTTCAAATAGGTTCGTAAATACGTGAACTTTGCACATGGTGACAAATTGGTGCGTAAGCCAATAACATTTTGAAATTGTGTTATGAAAGAGAAATATTCCTGACCACTAGTTCCCTCTCCCGAAAAGGTACAACAGCTCAAGTTGGGCAACTTTATCTCAAAATTTTGAGACGGAGGAAGCTCTTTTTTATTTTCCTTACGGAAAGAGAGTAGGTTTAGCTCCCGTTTAATGTCAACTTCGTAAGAGGACTGACCATCAATTTCGTCCTGCAAAGAGCTGGACATATCGACAGAGTCTTCTACATTTAGCATTAAGTCAACAATCTCTTTATCTAATAGTTTAACCTCACCTAGCCAGGCGAGGATAGATTCCCTAGCAGACACGGCGAGCTCCTCAGAACTGTCAACCTGAAGAGCATTGAGAGTCATGGTTATTTTGCGCTTCAGGACCGCTCGCCGACGTACCAGGGCGGGCACGCTGACGTTTGAAGATTCAGCCATAGGGACAACTTGCTGTTTAGGGCTGATATATGATTTAACACGCTGACTACAATACAGTTAGTCAAACCTACGCTTAAGAAGCAATGTTACGTTAAAGCAATGAAGACTAATCCTAAAAATGAAGAAAACAATCAAAAATAAAGAAGAATAAATTGTGTTGGAACAAGATAAGAATGACTCGTACAGAATCTTTATCCTTTTATTAAGAAGAATTCTTCGGCTACATAAGGCGCGTCGCAGTTCTCGCAGTCAACAGGAACGAGGAACAAGAACAAGGACTAGGCGAGCGCGAACGAACCAACACAACTGTGAAAAGGATTTAACAATAGATTAAAGATCTAATAAAGAACTAGGCTCATGTAATATGAAACGTATGACATCAGATTATACTCTGTATCGCAATAGTTAACTCTTACCGAGAAATGCAACGAAGGCTTTAAACTTTATTTGGCCTTGCTCTTTCCCACAAGGTGAAGACATTAAAAAACCAGCAACATACGCTGATGCAGCGGAGGCGGCAGGAGATTACATGAAGGTTGATTCTTCCTAAAGAAGAGTAAAGAAATTCAATTCGGAGAAATAATCTCAAAGAGAACTGTTCGTCAATTTTCAATTTCGTTTGTGAGGCAACCTTCGACACATACTCACTTTATTTTATGCCGAAGAAGAGCCCTACGGCTTTCAGAGATTTAAAGAGGAAATCAGTATAAGGTGCCAGTCCAGCGCAGGCATGCGATTAAAGTTACGAACTACCCTAGTCTACATAAGCAGTTAAATAGCCTTAAGGCGCGTTCTAAGATTAATTGTCCCGTGGGCACGTTAAGGTTAATAGTTAAGTGGCCCTTGGTCACGTTAAAGTTCAAGGTAAAGGTTAAGTGGCCCTTGGTCACGTTAAAGTTCAAGGTAAAGGTTAAGTGGCCCTTGGGCTCGTTAAAGTTCAAGGTAAAGGTTAAGTGGCCCTTGGGCTCGTTAAAGTTCAAGGTAAAGGTTAAGAGGCCCTTGGGCACGTTAAAGTTTATGGGTTAAGGTTACGGCTAATACGCCATCAAGGCAAAACCTTGAAAGCCCACCAACGGGCTTTACTAGAACTAATCACTGGACTGGTCAGGAGCACGAACATGCATTACTTAAATAATCAAAATGAAATAACGGCTCCGTTTAAACAAAAAAGTAAGCAAAAGAAAGGAAAAGGAACATAATAATAGAGGAGCACAACGGCACTTGCTGCCGAGATCTCTCTCTCTGCCTGACTGCTTTGTTAAAGAAGACCACGGTCGAAGTGAGAAACTTTGTTGACGAGAGGCCTTCACAGCGCGCCCTAAAATTTCTCACAATTTTAATATGATCGTTTTAATAGTAATATTTTGCATTTTTATCTCTACTCTGTAATATTCTTATATTTTTAAAGTGTGTATTATTTTCGCTTAGTTCACTTTAGTAGCACATCATGTTGATTTACTTGACGATTTTGACCCAGACCTCAATCATTTGAATATATTGTATCCAAATTAAATGAAACTAGAAACTGTGAGTATATTAATATTAAAAAATTCAATGAATCGATGAGATCAATTTGCAACGATTTTTCACTAATTGTAACTTTGACGTTATGAGCTTCACCTAATGTTGGCTAGGGGACTAATCTAAGGACGTGAGTCAGATGCAGAACTATTAAAGCCACCATTTGCTTCGTAATAATAATAAACTTGGCGGAGGCGTGAGTACGTACATATCTAAACACATAGCTTCGCGAATCGTTGCAATAACTCTTGTTCTTATAAATTGTGACCATATCAAAACGTTATTGATAGAACTGACAAAAAACGGGAAAAGACAATGACATAATAATCTGTGGTGACTTTAAGTACGATCTTCTAAAACATTAAAAGCGGCTAACAAATTACAAATTTCAAAGATGCTGTTCATTTTAAATCTTTCCCTCCAACCATCAGGAAGCCCACACGAGTCTCACCAGAATCTGCTACGCTGCTCGATAATTTCTAAATGATAGATTCAACTGAGTTTCATACAAGAATAATAACTTCCGATTTATCAGATCATTCCCCGGTGCTTCTTATTGAGAAAAATGTCTTTATTGCTTGTACCAAGCTGCAGGATGAAACTTACTAATATCGTTGCGTAAATGAATCGAATTTGGGGGAAAAGAACACTGTTCCTAAAGAATTAATAGTGACATTGACATCCATTAACAGGACAATATTGCAGCGACCATTGACGACGCAATACTAAACTTAACTGAAATTACAACAACTTCATATAATCAATGTCTTCCGATCATAACTCGTACAGTTACATCGAAAGAAAGTCAAAAGCCCTGGATTACTGAAGACGTCGTTATCAATATAAAGAAACGTCAAGCGTTCCTTTACATACTCAACGAAAAGAGAATATCGAAAAAAATGTATAACAGATTCAGGAATTAGGTGACAAATCAAATAAGAGTATAAAAAATACTTTACGCTCTTATTCACTCTATTCAAAACAGACATTAACAATTAACCTGGGGTCTACTTAATTCTTCCTATCAACCGAATAATAGGACTACGAAAATAATTAAACCCCTTGTTCAAGATAATGTAAAATATCACGGAAAAAAGATATTGCAGCTGTAACAACTTTTTTGTTAACACGAGTAAAAATATTGCTGATGGTATTTCTAGTGAACCTACTGACAACTAGGGATACAGGGATCATGTTCGTAAACATAACTTCTTTTCTTTACGCATACTAATTCCTCCGTTGTTATTGCGTGTAAAAACAATTTTAAAAATAAATCAAGTGGATTAAAAACAATCTCGAACTCTCGGAAAATTGCCAGAATAACTCCTATTCTTAAAAGTGGCGATAAAACTTGCGTTTACAATTATGGACTTGTCTCTGCACTACTATAGTTATTTGCAAAATATTAAAAAAAATGTATTTAAAAAAGCGTCTTCCTATTCGGAAAAAATCATTTCTCTACGATAAACAATATTGTTTTCGTTCAAAAAAATCAGCAACACAGACTGTATCATATCATTTACAATACCTTTATTCCAATATAGATAAAGGAAAGCTTGTTTTCTCTGTTTTTCTTGACTTTTGAAAAGTATTCGATTGCGTTAAAAATGACAGTTTACTCCTGAAACTCCACTGTTACGGCGTTAAAGGAGTTGCATATGATATGTTCAAATCATACCAACCAAACCGGAAGCAATACGTTGCCATTGACGATGCACAATCGGAACTACTGACAATTAGCCATGAAGTACCACAATTATATGTCCTTGAGCTTCTCTTATTTTTAATCTTTATCAACGATATAAGTATCTCTACTTGATTCTTCGAATTCGTATATTTTGGCAATAACAGCACATTTTCAAGGGCTCTTCCTAATGAAAATCCCATTTCAATTACAGAGAGTACGAATACCGAGCGAAAAAAGTTTCAACAGGGCTCGAAGCTAACGAAATAACCTCAATATCGATATCTTATATTTTCGCAAATAGCGGAATGCGTCTTTTCTACGCGTTAAGTTTGGTGACGGGGAAATTGATGAAACCAACTCATGTAAGTTCCTGGGCATCAGGAGTATAATAGATAAACATCTGATCTTCAAAGAGCATACCGCACATTCTAATACTAAATTATCAAACTCCTTTGGAATGCTCAATAAAGTAAAATACGTATTACCTGAAGAAACTTTGAAAATACTTTATCGAACGCTCATTTTACCATATTTACAGTACGGAATAGAAGCATGGCACAGAACTGATAACATAAAAGCAATTTGCTCTTCGTGATGCAAAAAGACCCCTTAAAGCGAAAGAAAATTAGACTATAATGCTCACACGAAAGATTCATTCGAAAGATTAAAAATGCTTGAGCTTTTGGATCTCTACAAGTTCTTCAAATATAATTTCATGTATAAAACATTGACTAATGAAGGCGACAAAACCTTAAACAATTATTAATTGAACTAACTGGTCATCATGATCATGTTACCCGAAAAAGAAGTAACTTTCCTAACATTTCCTAACACACTTTCCTAACATTCAAAACCTCGGTCACAACACAGTGTTCTCTTCATTGTAATTAAGACTTGAAGTTCGATCCCTGCTGATATTCGTGAAAAAAGTTCTTACAAAGCTTTCAAAACGAATCTTCTATCCACATTTCTATCGCTATATTAATCAAATAAGAAAATCAAGACAAAACTTTTGTGCTATGTAATTCATCTTGATAGGGTAATTCACCATGATTAATGACGTAGATCATAAGTTTTTCTAGAATATAATGTTCTGATCTCGCCCATAAAAACTATCGTTGTAAGATTAAGCATCGGACCTTGAGCGAGCCAATCCATTGACCAGTCCAGTGTGCGACAAGGTTTAAGTGAATTGGGTTAAACATAATTGTGCACCTTATAATAGCGTTGATGATAAGATGTTCTAGAAGTCACTAAACTTATTCGGGCCACAAGAGCTATACTCAAATGTGTCAATAGTAAACACTTAAGAAACAATCTACTGATGTATCGCTTGTGGTACATAAATAATTGTTGAACAACGACTAATTCTTATTTCAATGTGACTAATTCTTATCTATGACCAATTCTTAATTGACAATGACCAATTCTTATTTCACTATGACTAGTTTTAATGTAACTATGACCAATTTTGAATTGGCAATGATATATGTTCATTTCAAAATTACTAATTTCAATTTCACAATCACCAGTTTGATTTGGTTTTGTCCAAATCAACTTGTAAAAGATGCACATCTCCCGTGTCCCGCTAGGCTAGGTTGTTCAAATCATTTGGTTTATCACATAGAAAGGGCTGAAAATAATTTTTAATTAATAGTTCAGTATAAGTTAAAATATTCCTGTGAAAAAATATCTGAGAGACAATAGAAATTTTGCAAAATGGACATTTATCACAGCCGTTTTGAACAGTAAGAGTGTTGGATTAATGTGGTAAGTTGGACAAAGAAGAATGCGAATTTTTCTCTACGTATTTGTGGGCGACTTGTATTATCTGCCGTGGAAAAAGGTTGTTCAACCTTGTCTTATTTTATTACTGATTGAATGGTGTTGAGTTCTGCACTAAATTTTTACGCCACGATTGTGGACGGCGACAAGCAATCAGGTTACCAAACAAGACGATCAACATTTTATTAGTAGATAGCTAGAGTATTTAACTAAATAAGGAAGTGATCAATGAATTGGAATTTTTATATTGCTGTGATATTATCGATCTTTTTGGTTATACTATGATTATCTGCGTTAATGATCAATTTAGATTGCTCATTCAGTGAAAGTACGATGACTAATGAAAAATAACTATTTGTATTTTGTAATTGAAATGTGAATTGCGTCACCCGGTGCCATGAACTGCAGCGGCAAATTTTAGCTGGAATATAAACGGTGATTTAGATCATTTCATAAGCAAGTACGAGACGAGTATGATACCTTAACTTCGCACGCTGCAGGGGTTACTTCTGTTCAAACAATTGGTTGTTATAACTCAATCAAGTGTGAAATAATTTGCTCAAATGTGTCGAGAGAAAAATCAGCGTTCGCATTGCTGCATCGTGCTATCCAGGCTTCTTAGGTCCACAATTTGGTTACGAAACCTGGATGGATTAAACTACTGAAAATTACGGAGGGAAGTCGAGGTTGTGTTAATGTTCCTCTGCACTTGGTAGGAGAGGATATCTTGTTATATATCAAGTGCCTTAGGTGATGAGTCTCATTTCTCTCTCTAACGGTATCTCTAGTTACCCTTCCACGACTTAATAAAGCGTGTTGCCTCAACCCGCGAGTGTACCCTCTGCCTATCTCTTGTTTGTGTAGGCTATTTATTGACGTTCTGTGTGATGTCCTTTGCACTGTTTGACGGTAACATGCGTCAATTATCCATCTGCGTAAGGTACTTTCCGCATTCGATAAAGTGCTGTTCCAGTGGCTATAATGTAGCAAAACAATGCATTTTTTGCCCTTAGTAAATACGTGTTTACGGATTGCGCAGAACATGGAATTTGCGCCGTATAGGCTTGCTGCGTGGATGCTGCGCAGCGCCGTGCTGCGGGGGTGTCAGTGTGAAATGTTATGTCATGCCTCGCTAGTTGTCCTCACATCCGGACACGATGTTGCTCGCAATTATAGCCATTCAAAACTTGAAAACACGCTGCGCTTCAAATGATTGATTACGCACTAATGAGCTGCAAGCCAACTTAGCTAATGTGCGTTTGAAACTCAGGTACGCTACTTACTTTGCGTGCAATAATAAAGTGAGGTTTTATGTACTATAATATTCGTTCATTTTAATCTTATTTCATTATGCGAGGTTAGGGAGTAAATTCGGAGAATGAAAGCCAAACTTCAGAAACTCGTTTATGAAGCGTACATCAGTCAAAAATAATCAATAAACAATGAAACTATGAAATATGTGACTATCATTTATTCAATGCGCTCGCCCATATTTTCAATAACTACCTCCACACGAGGTCCGAATGCTGCGTAGCCTTCGATTATAAAGTTGTGTGTCAAATTTGGACATTGTTCCTTAATTACAGTCTTAAGAGACTCAATGTTGGGTGAGAGGTCCTGTTGCTTCCCTCCAGCTTCAATTTGCTTCAAACGGCGTAATCCAACGGGTTCAGGTCCGGGTTTGATAGAGAACAGAAGATAGATGCCATAAAATCGGTGAAATGAAATCGCGGAAGTTCTGGTTTTTCTTAGCTGTGTTGCTATGTATCATCCTGGGTTTACACATATTACCCTTGAGATATTCCTTCTTCAGTCAAGGTAAGACTCGATATACTCGTAGTACCAACCTTGAAAAATACGGTCAATCTTTCTGTCGTCGCAGACAACTACGTCAAAGACCATTAATTGAGTTGGATGATAAGTGCCCACGACATCAGCTGCTGATTAAGCTGCGAAACGGTCATTGTGGAGGTTTAGTCTCGCGTCCACCGTGAAGATTTTCTTGTCGAGAATACCTTCACTGAGAGTCCATGAATCTTAAGGTATTTTATAACATTATTGAATTGTTTAAGCCTTCGAGTTTTTAACGGACATCATTAAAGGTGTCTTGGCGAGCTAGTCTGAGAATGAAAGCCCAAGTTCTAATGTACGGCAGTTCTAACGGTTTTGGGATTCATTTTTATGAAGTTTTGCATTTTTATTAAGTTGTGCATCAGTCTTCCTCATTGATATTTAGGGGTCCATCAAAATCTTTGATTTCAAAGCCTTAACGAAGACATGCGTCCGATTTTTATTTATATACCATCATTGCCAGGATTTCCTTACACACTGTCGTTCATTTCTTGCCATTTCGACTTAGTAAACAGTCCGCAACACACCGCTGGATTGTCAGGGGCGTCCTTTGCAGAAGCAAGTCGACGACTCTCAGCTTATTTGCTGTTTGGGTGTTTGAGTAGTTATAATAATTTATACGCTTGGAAACGGATCAACATCGATGGATAAGATAACCATCTCCATTTTTCAGTCAGTTTCACGCAATTTGATGCTGTAATTGGTAAGAAAATTCGACTTTCAAAATACTGTTGGCTTTGCGTCCCCACCCTGCGTTAATCGTTTTTTGGTGTTTCCAAATCTATAATTCCAGCATCGCATGAAAAGAGTTGATTAATTTTAACCAATCTTTATGCAACGTTGAAAGTTATTAACGTCTCATCTAACGCTGAAATTTATTTACAAATCTGCTCACCAAATATAATTATTGAAATAACTTCCGTACATTTTGGTGCTGGTTATTTATTGCGAAAACTTCTCATTAAAATGACTTGTGCTAGTCATTAAATGTGTACGCTCGTAATTAGCATGACATTGTTATTATCGAGAAGCCTACAGTTACGATTGTCACTCCGCTATGAGAGCAGAGCGATTTTTCTATTTTTTACTATTTTCGATTTTGTCGGCGCGCGAGACATCGTCGTCGTCGAGCTGGCAGAGCTGCTGGCTATGACGGTAATATGTGCATAGGCCTCTTTTTTCGTGCCTCACCGTCACGCATTGCATTCATGGTGCAAGGTGATAGGTTTCTACCTTGAATTTTTTTTTTAAGTGTGGTATTCGCACATAAAAAGAAACATTGACAAAGAATAAATCGAAAGCACTTATACTCGAGCTATCGAGATCCGTGTGGGCTCAGCAAAGCTAATATTTTCGTGTTTGTCTCAGTGTGGTGCTATAATGTACTTAATCTATATGGCAATGAAGTTCAAATTGACTCTTAGTACTTGAAGGCTAACTAGGAAACGAGTGAGGGGAGACGGCTGCTCGTATTTGGAACGTAAGAATTTCCGAATTTAATATATGGCGAGCCACATTCATAACCGACTAGGAGTGATGCTTGATATTCAGCAGATATTAGTTCAATACAGTTGACGGAAGTCAATCAAATGCTCAATGTCATCAGACGCCCAACTGTTACACAACTCTAGCTTATACTTGCAAATTGGGTGCTGTAATCTCAAGCTATTCACACCGAACTATGCTGTTTGTTCTTCTCACTGTATTAATTAACATATAAATTAATGAAATGCTACCGAGAAACCTCATGCATGCAAAGATGTAACTTCTGATGGACTAAAACGTGATTTTGCTCACAGAGTCAATGTTCGCTTTTTCCTAGCTTAAAGGAGTTATCCGATTCAATGAGGACCCATTAAATCAGGTGTATCTGGCTTAGTAATTGAGCATTCTTAGATTAGGATTGGCTTGTCAAGCTCGTAGAAAAGCTATGAACTCGTAATAAAGATTGAGATGCTCAACAGTTGAAATGAGTTGAAAATTTTACGGTGCTCCTAATTACTGTGCATCAGCACCTAATTCGGCATACAGTGCACCTAACCAGTCAAATTACTTCCTCTCTTAAATCGTCTTGCTAAGTTTTCGCCAATGCATTTTTACACTGTAAATTTTTCACTCATCTCAACTGTTGAGCATCTCATTCTTGATCAACGAAAAAATGCGTGCCTCTGAGCTACACGCAGCCCATAGTTGCAAGCGTAATGGAAGTATAGATATAGTTCCATTACTTTTATTGTACAGTATAGTGCATTCTTTTTAGCAACCTAGTCGAGCTACCTCCCAACCAGGTGTGGAGCAGTTAATTTCGTCATTACCTCGCATTGAACTGCAGCCCCTATAATCTCCGAGTAGCTTCACAGCAGGTTTCAACACACCAGTGAATATTCACACAATACCTTATGTCTGGCGAGGCGTAATCGAGTTTAAATATTTATTGCGGCACAGTTGTTTAGACAAACTATGTGGTTCGTCGTGTAGTTCATAAAACGCTTAGTTACTTGCAGGTGTTTTTTCTTACGAAGAATTTAACCAAATGAGTTAATGTTTTGCTCCTCTCGCTTCTTCGTTGAATGGGTCACTTGACAGTTATCCCTTCGGTGCACTGCGTATATCTGTGTGCTGGAGACGAATAGATTGATTTTATGAGCCCAAGTGTACAAAGCGATGCGTTTTTTTCATAGCCATCAAAACTACATTTTAGTGCCGAGCTAATTTTGTTGTAGCAACTTAGAGGTGCTACGCTACTATAACGTGAGGTCTACCACCATATTTCGCCTACCCAGGAGCAGTTTGAGATGAACAAATTAAGTTTTATCGCTATATTATATTAAATGTATGAAAAAATTATCACCGATTTTTAACTTAACCCAACTTCACGCTATAGGACTAACTAGAGGTAGATCTCATGCTATAGTGAAGTAGACCTCACGCTATAGCTGCACCTATCTTGCTTCATGAACGCTCTCATCAGGAGTAACTCATTACAATTAAGGTTCTGTGGTCTAGCGCTTACTGTAACTATTATAGCGGATGATGAAAAAGTTAATGACAGGACAGGTTTAGCTATTTAGACACCGAAAATAATTTTTTTTACTGAAACTTCACGAATTGTGGACTTTTCATAAGAGGTGCCTTCAATTCTGTTTCTTACTTACACGTTTATTACGATGCGGACACTGTATTATTAGACTGAAAGCATGGCAGACACGGAAATTAAATTTAAATGTCGTCGCTGAACCTTATTTAAGTTAATTGGTGTTCGTTCTAAGGTGAAGGGGAGAAATAAAATCACCGTAGCTGCTGAAACACTCTCTATCAATCCGTCTTTTGTGTGTGCGATATAAATTCTTATAAATTAATCACCCGAATAAAAATGATAAAACATGTTAAAATGACAACAGCTCCATTGTTGGCCTAGAAAAAATATTTTTTATGCTCAATAGAAGTAATTATGTGCCGCTGTAAATAGTTATCCACTTGTAAAATTTTTCATTTTGTTATGTAGGATTTTGAGAATACATTGCCATAGCAACGGACATAAAATACCATTTGACGTTGACAACATTCCCCCTGTGCTATTTGTGTCTAACTAAATTGAAAAAATTTCTGCTTATGTGGTATACAATTTTTTTAAGGAGGTGTACTCGATCCATCGACACTCATGACTGAAGGAAGCCCTAGTTCCGACAAATTCATTCTTTGGCAAAGCGCTGGCATTGTTGATGCAGCGAGAAGCGTCCAGGTGATATGATTCTTTGACGTGATAAAAGTGGTGAATGTTTAATTTTGAAAGGCACGCAAGTCGCATTCGTGTTCCATCAATTATTTCTTCAGAGGCAACACTCGTTGCTGCGGCGGGTGCGGGACTGGAGACGCTACGTGGCGACGCGTTTGGGGGGCGAGAAAAGGAGTGGGCGAGAAGCCGTATAGGAAAGGCCGTTTGAACGCCAGAAGCCTTAAAAAAATTACCCAGTGACAATGGGTTTAACCGAAGTGTGTTTATCAATGATGTGATGGGTTTGGCAGAGTGTTTTGCTTCAAAGTAAGTTCAACAAGTGCTTGTTTTGTGCCACTGCTATTCAGAGGGGGAGGAATTTGAGAGTAAAAATTCAACGGATGATGCATGTATTAGAAAATTATTATCGGTTTCAGGGTGGTGTCGATGAGAGGTGTGGAATTAATGCGATGATCATTGAGCAGCCTCTTGGAATGGATGTGAAATGACAGGCAAGAGGCAGCTTAATCAAGTTAGAAGGCCTCGGGGGGAGCAGTTGGGTATGGTGAAAAGAAATAACCACAGTCCTGACTTTTGCAATTTGTTGACACAAATTAATAGCTTGTTTTTAAAATTGAATTTAAGATCAAAATCATGGACAAATGCATCTGAAGAAAGGTGAATATATTCCAAGGATCCCTAAAAATTAAGGGAAGAATATTTGTGAAGAGACGCCACATCTTGCCGGATGATCCAAATATACATTAATAATGTAAAATTTTCGCGGGTTCACAAGGACTGGCTGTGAGAGCAACTCAGATGTCTAGAAGTTGTCGAACGCAGTTCGTTTTTCAAACTTCTTTGGCTAAGTCACTCCGTCATAAACGCAAGACTTCGGAGCTAATAAGCTAGGGTATAGATTAAAAGAACGCTGTTCAACACGTAAGTTTAATTCAGCCAAAACAACGCGTTTGACTATCAGGCAAACAGATGGGCAAATGAAGTGAAATATGGCAGTTTAATTGATCAGTATCTTCGGACCAAACCTATAAAGCTAACGACTCGCAACGAATATAAGGCGGTTTAATAATCAAAATCTAACGGAACCAAAAAACAGAGAAGCGGCACGTGTAATTGCGCCTACGACCTCAAAGTTCATTGAAAACAGCACTCTGGCGCAACAAGTTGAGAGAGGAACTCCTGGCTGAAGTAGCGTGTTGCTACCGTCGTGGGGGCGATGTGACGAGCGTCTCTTGCTCTATGTCGTGCTGTGGCGTTTTATTGAAGTGTGTGATGCTACAACGCTCGGTTGGTGTGTATGATGCAAAAATGTTCAGCCTATGTGTGGGATATACTGTAACTTTCAACTGACGCACGAACTGCTGCATGTAATGTTTCTTCATTTTCTGTATCCATTTATCCCACCCCTGTAGCACTATTGTTATTTTTCTTGGTCGCTCGTTAACTACATGACGTTATTTTATTCTCTGATTGTGTTGTAATCATTGAATGATGATGTATTTTTCAACCATTGAAAATATATTTATATTCTTTTCCTTACATTATTTAATCAAATTAATCATAAAAATCAGTCAAATTGCTAGCTGTAATCATCACAGGTATCGGAATTATTTTTGTAACAGCACTGAGTTCAATGTGAAAACGACGTCAATATTGACGAATTAAAATGATAGCCTTCATTTTCCATACTTGTATCTGTCAACAGTCGTCAATGGAATAAAACTTAAGTCTCTTCTCTTTGCAAATCAGAGTTGAATTAAAACAACCGAGGTGAAGTTAAGAGTTTAGTACTAGAAAATCATTAGATCGCACACGACACCCCAAGTAAATGCTTTGCAATCGTTCTAAATTCAGGCTTCGCCCTGAGATACAAATAATTGAGACCAAATGAGTGTTACTGAATAAAATAAAACTCAACTTTGATTCGAAGAGAAATTACAAACAAGTCTACGGAAGCGAAGGAATGGGTCTGATGCCTGCCTAGATGCCCACTCTGAGCGCCTGTCATGAGGACTTGTTGACAGTGGCTAGTTAGTGGTTGGCTGGTAGCTGCCGTTGACAACTTGAAATTTAGAATTAACTTGGAATGAACATTATTGCCCCTCCGAATACTTCACGAGAGAACCTGTCGCAAGAGCCACTGGTTCAATTCAAAATGGGATGTAACACTTAAGGCTTGAATAATAACTGAACGAAAAAAGTTGACCACTAAACCTCCACTCACATAGGCGAGGAGCTCGGAGTGTATTACAAGGAAGTTACATCTCCTTGGTGTATCATTTTCTACACAAACGACCGTGACAGAGGTTGGCAGTGTACCATGGTAGCTACCCTGCGGCATACTCAGCCAGACTCCGCTAATGGGGCTGTCGAGCGAACCGTCAGTGGCTGAACATGCTCGTTTGATCGAGTTGCGAGACAGTGTCTAAACCATCCTAACGTACGAGTACAAAAATTATACCTAAATAAGTAAATAAATAAATACCTACGAATGAATTCCTTAATGGATATATTTCAATGAACACATTTAAATGTAGTTCTGGTGAGCCTGAATAGGTTCAGCGACTTCTAGAGCATCCCATCAAAATGCCATAACCATGAGATTAACAATTATTATTCGTACACTCAACCTAGTCTCAAGCTAGACTGATTAATTAATGGGTTTATACAGACCTTGATGCTAAAGTTAACAACAACGTTTTAAATTAGGCAAATGAGAACAGCTCATATTACAAATGGCTCAGGGTAAATTTCATTGAATAGTAACTTACCCTTTCAAGTCAAGCTTCATAGTAGAAAAAATATCATTAGATTACCCAGTGTCATTAATGCATTGATATTATTTTAGGTATTTGATTCATTTTGATAGTTTTTATGACTTTTTCCATTTATGGGAGCACTTGTCGGTTTTAGTTAGACAAATTTTGACTAAGAAAATAATAGCGAGGAATAAGGCTTTGAAACTTGGCATTTTATATTGAAAGCTTTACTGTTAAAAGTGAACGTTTCGACTCGATGAGTCATTCTCAACAAAAATGCTCTGGAGAAAAAGAAATCTATACGTTTTAAAAACATCAAAAAATAAAACGTAAAAGTAAGGAAAAACTAAATAAAACTAAATAAACTTGTACCTAGTATTTTATTAAAATGATTTCTAAGGAGAAATGATAAAGTGAGAAAAAGAATGAGTAACAGAAAGCATTGACGATGATTTCAACTGATGATGTATGCAGCGGTGGTAAAAATGTGAACCCAGAAACTACATGGGAAACATCTGTATAATGAAGCAGAGATTGAACTAAAATATCCTAGATGCAGCATCATAACAACGTGTACTTTTATAACTTCCAGTTGTTGTGTGTGTTGCAATAAATTTCAAGGGTTGCTTGAGTTGAATTCTATACAATTTTACAATATGGATTCTGCGATAACACGTTATAAGTTCAATTACTGTTTTACACGGCGGGTCTAAATTGTACTTGTGTAGTTTTGCGCTCGAATCGTAGTTGTCCATCCGAGTTGGATCGCATGGCGTTTAATTCTTTAGCTAGAGATTTCACCGGCTAAAAGTATCGCCAAACCTTGCGTCGAATGGACGTCGAAACGTCAACCCTCAAGACGATGTATACTGACCTGCATTGTCCTCCAATCTATTCGGACTCGAATCTCGAAGATTATAGGAATTTATAGCTCCTCTGGGAGACGTAGGAATACCGACCTTCACTTTGACCGGAAGAGGAGGGAGATGTATTCTGCTGCCACCGCCTGATTTTGTCTTCGAAAAAGGAATTCTGTCTTTTTAGCTTGGAATAGAAGAGAATATTGCGACAGAAAAGGACCGAGGGACCTGTTCTCCCGCTGTTACCAAAGTTTCGTGCCGTCAGACGCCAACTCCAATCACGCGCAAGCTCGAGAGTAACTTAACGCAGTCATAAACTTCCACAAAAAAGCAAGAGTATATTCATTTCAACACATTTCAATGCGCAGCTATTTTTCAGATGTCCGGTCTAATAATTTTTGCAACATAAGTAATTTGAGAACCTTTTCTAAATTGTTTGTTATGACTTTTTGATGCGAAGTCCTCAGTGGTAATTCCAGTCTGTAAATCATCACATGTTCCTAACACTTTCTTTAACTGAGTGACTATGTCGAGTTTAATGTCGGGTTTGTTTGCGCTTTCCGATATTTAAATACCCACCAATGGTGATGGTGCATCCAGCGACCAAACTCTTGCTCTCATGTCTTCATTTCCGTCTCTTTCGTCCTTCCATTTCGCCTTTTAGTCTCATCGCGGTTCTTGCACTGAGAGACATTTGTAAGTACAGACTCAGAAATATTGCGCTCCCCAAAGGTGCCTCACTTGTACTGTCGAGTTCGAAATTGAAGAGAAACTTTTGAACACTGAATACATTCGAAGTAGTAAAGGGTGACATGTTATGAATTTACGTCAAAAACTTTCACATAATGAAACCTTCACATTTTTACCATGGAGTTGGAAGTATACAATATTTATTAATTCTATGTGCTTGGTGAGCAACAGTTGTATGGCATTGTTATTCTCAATGAACTGTATTTCTGGCTTTCCGATTTTAGAATACAAGTTTATTGCTATGACGAAGTCTCGTGAAAGCAACCGCCCGCTCGTATCCTTTATTTTCACTTATTGTCTGATTTAATCATCTTCGCTTTTTCTTTAGTTTTGTTCATGTCTTAGGTTAATCGTATTTGTTCCTACGCTACATCTAAACTGAAGGCTAACGACACTGCCAATGGTGGTGAGGGATGCGTGGAATATTCAATTCTTTTCTTTTTCTTTTCTCCTTTGTTTTAAAATGTTAAAAAGTTACACACACACACTGCATCTAATCTGTTTCTCGTTCTTATCTTGATTGTTCAAAATTAAATGAACAAAACATACAATCACTGTTAATCAATTTTGTGCTTAGTAGTGACTTAAAGTCACTGAATAAAAATGAAAGGTTTCCCATTAATTGCAACGGACTGGATTGAAGAGGCTTATCGTCATAACAATGTTTATGGAGTTTACGCGGCACTTTTGATTTCTATGCAAAGTATTATTTGTGGTACTCGCTCGTACCTCCTCCGCAGAGTTCATTTTGGTTGCCCCTGCGCGCCTCGCCCTACCTTTGAAGGACACAATGCCTGGAGCGCTTTTGTGACGTCGTCCTCCCACTCTCGAGGTGCATCATTAGAACAGTAACTTTGATACACATTTCCAATTGCAGACTACAAAACGCGTTGAAACCATGCATAACGAGAACCGTTTGAGGAAAAACTTGATGAAACTTGCCCAACATAATAAGCTTCCGTCTCACAATAGCTGTAGCTGATGCTTTAAATTTTTAGTGTATTTTAGATGATTCAAACGTGGTGGTTTGGCTCAATTGGATTTTTCAAACTTGGTGTCGCCGTAAAGAGTTTTAAGTATTTTTGGACGAGTTTCTAAACGTTTCACTAAAGATGGAATCAGTACGTAGATTTTTGCTAACATTATCGGCTTGAATAAATTAACACTCGAAGTGATACGCAAAAATCAATCCTTATTCTTCTTACCTCTCAAAATTAAATGTTCTATAATAAATGGTAACAAAGGGTCTCAATAGAAGTGAACATTTGAGAACATTTTTAAGGTGTCATCGAATGTTACAAGTAATTGTAAATTAATTGAAAAATATTTCCCCCTGAAAAGTCAAAAAACTTTCGTTTCAAATTGACTTAAATTAACGCTAGTGTTTAATGGGAAAAGTATATACCAAGCCTTTTCCCAAGCCTATATACCAAGCCTATATACCAAGCCTTTTCCTCTTTTCACGTAGAGGGTGGCTAGCATCATTTACATGATACTTGTAAAAGTATCATGTAAAAGTATCATGGGAAAAGTAATAACCGTTAATTTGGGAAGTTACCCTGGTCTTCTCTTGGCGACCGTGCTGCGCAACCAAGCCTTTTCCTCTTTTCACGTAGAGGGTGGCTAGCATCATTTACATGATACTTGTAAAAGTATCATGTAAAAGTATCATGGGAAAAGTAATAACCGTTAATTTGGGAAGTTACCCTGGTCTTCTCTTGGCGACCGTGCTGCGCAATGAATTGGACATCGTCGGAATTTCGAGAGCGGGATCGGGACGTCGGTTGATGAAAAAGTGACGGTAACTTGGTCGGAACTTTGTTTTTCCTTTTGGTGTAAACTTGCAATTAGACGGTGGAATTGAAACAGACTTCAAATTAAATTGATGCTGTAAACTTACAATTGGGGCTGACGGTCTTGGGGATATTTTTTACGTGAGTGGGTGTGTTGTGTTTGATTTACGCAGCATCGCTGCAGTGTGTTGTTTTTGATTTACGGTCTGTGCGATTATTGTGAGATCTGCTGGTGACCGGTTGGGTTGTGGTTGTGGTGAAGTGCTTGTGCTCTTATAAGCTGTGAGGGGCGCGGTATTTCAGATGAGCCATCTTACATTGTGGTGTACGAATTGAATAAGATGAACATGGTACTTCTTCCTTAATCTATGTGTAGGTATGTATATGTCCAACACCAGCAAATGAATGCGGCTTGTTGAATGCTTTATTTCTTTCAAGTCAGAGTGTAAATAGTCCAGTCAACGGGGAATTGATAATTTAGTTATGAGAGAATATCCGTATTAGATGTCATTTATGAGAACACGAGTCTCACATCTATTAAACTAATTCGTATCTATATCTCATTGTAGATTGTAAAGTACTTCTTTAAATAGATTGTAATTGCAATTGCAAAAAATAATTCTACATGCCACTTGGTGAGTTTAAAATACAGAAGACTCATTTACGGTAAACCTTTCCTCGTGAAAGGAAAATCTAACAGGAACAGAAATAAGACTTGTTCATTCTGAAATGACTGTTGAATGTTGAAGACTCAAGCCCTTACTGTTTTACTAGTGTACATTGCCCGTCAAAAATGAGGGGATTCAATAGCTTTCTTGAACAAATTTTAGTTTGAGGGGATTTTCCATGTATAAGCTTATTTCATAGGTAACTTATTTATCGTGTGACAGTAATAAACACTTAGAATAGAGTATTTTTGACCCGCAATAGAAGTAGTTCTAGCCATTCATGCCATATCCTAGATATAGGAATTCAGCATTACTGAAAGCAACTGCGAGCTTGTGTTTGTATCTTGTAATATGCAATACCCGGCCCTTCGAACTCTGTATCCACGATACGGACTCGAGTATATACGTCTATATATATTATATATATATATATATATATATATATATATATATATATATATATATGTCGAGTATATACGTCGTGAATATATCGAGTATATCCACGATAAGGACTCTGGATCTCTCTAATTTTTTTAAATAACTTGTGGTGCACTGGTATTGTGAAAATGAGTGTATTAATTTACCAGTGAACTGAAACCAAGACCGCCAGTGCTAATTTCTTCATATCTAGTCTTAAGAGCGTGATACGAAATACATAAATGAACACACGACGTTCATTTTTAGTAGTAAATGTTAGCTTCCACTGAAAATACAAATATTTTATAGGAAAATAGCTCTCTTTCTTCAGCTTGGTTCGACCAATGGCTCTCTGATATATGTATGTTGAACTTTGTTTACTGGAGCATATATCGTCTAGGTTCAAGTCCAACTCCGTGCATCATTCACACCTCTTCCATTTGTGCGTATTTTATAGTAACAGCTGCGTTATTTACAGTAACCTAACACTTCGACCTGTCATCTCTACGAGATTTTATTAGGAAATTGGAGGTACCGTTGGTGATCTCTCACGAATCTGGGCGAATATCAGACACATTTTAGGTCCGCAATCGGTCAGAATTTCCGAACCTAAACGAATTTGAACGAGCTCTTGATCGATCACAGTCCATCGCTCCGCTTCTTTACTGCAATGACGACGATGCTTGGCTCTCTATCGTATAATCTTGGCTATTCCTCATGTTGTAGAAACAAAATTCGTTCTTGTACAACACCACCGATTATGTTAGTCAAGTGAAAGAATGGTATATAGGAGAAGGTTCAGCAAAAAGTCTGATAATTTTCTAGCTTCATTGCTGTGCGATATCTCTTTTATCTACTTGTATCACTTCGCCTTGATCCGACCAAGTTTCATTCAATATGCATACCTCTACAGGTGTGCGGCTTGTGTAAAACATTCCAAATTGCAGACACTAACACAATCTGACAATTGCTGGGGAAAAAATTGAGTTTTTTTTGCACTGCGACCGAGCTATTTCGTAGAGTACTTCTGAGGGCGCATGAGTGAAATACCGGAATTCGCATGTCGTGATTCTGAAAAGCTCACTTGAAATTCCAATCGGGCTTTGATCTCGAGCACTTGGGGACCGTAAGATATTTGGAAAATATCAGAGGTATGCTAAAAATTTGTTCGAATGTACAAATTTTGAGTATAAATTTTGGAGTCCCCGGATCTGAACGAAACCGGATTATATTCCGAGTGCCATTATTACGTCAAGTTGCAGACCTTCAAAATATAAAAGATCGAGACGTGCTTGTGTATGCTCGATACTATTTCAATTATTTATATTTAGTATCCCTTCTAGATACAATTTCAATACTATTAGTAAGATTCTGAATAGATTTATTTGCATATATGTAAAAATGAGATAGAGCGACAATATGTTTTTATTCAGCTTATTTGGTCGTAAAATTTATCAAATTTGAGTGTACTTCAGTGCATGTTCGGAAACAGCTTCTCGAGCGTGAGTATTTGTCTCGATAAATTTTATTTCTCATCGGTTGTTCTCGTAATAAGTCTGATATTTATCTTGTATGTATGCTCAAGCCCATCTATATAGTGTTCATTTTTTCAAGCACGGATTTATGTAAACTTGTTATCAAATAATTTTATTTCTATGATTCGTAAATGATAAAATGAGCAACATTCATTGCTTCTAACATGTTTCAGAAGCAAATAAAGGCCCCTTTCAATTTATGTATGGTTCATTTTTCTGTTGAGTCTGACAATTTAAAATATCACAGTTTTCGTGCCAGTGAAATTTAAATAATGGAGCAATTTCATGAATTTTAACCATTGCTTGATTGCAAAAGAAGACAAGGTACGCAGCCCAGCGTGGTGGGGCCAGCCGAAGATTAATTATTTATTTGTTTCTCTTTTGATTTTTATACGTAATAAGATAAAAAAGACGCCATATTGATTAGTTTGTATACGTGGCTTAGCGTGGAGTCCGAAGTGTGTATTGGCATTGATTGATGATAAGTGCGCTTTCAAGTGTCGGTACGTTAGCGCTGTCTCTAATTAGCAGCTCCGGGGCTCGTTTTCTGCCTTGTTAATGTTACTTCGTTGTTTGTGTTTCTGGATGGCTTGGTAAGAGAAAATTTTCTTATGAAGCATTCCCCAGAACTACGTGCTTCTGATGCGCTTCCATGTGCCGCTGATTCACGGAGAAGCTCAATGGCAAAAATGTTAAGCGACGTATTGTATGCCATGTCATTTGAAAAATCCAAGCTTCGTTTGAAATTCAAAACAAGGCTTAGAACTTATGATTGTCACATATTTTTACTTAAGGTATTTTATTTCCCTGGAGTATTAGTGATTTTATGCTTGTAAGGTCGTTGCAAAAACATACTTATAGCGCAGTAATTTAACGAGTAAGTCAAATGGACCGTTCTTAACTTACATAACCTTGACGTTATGATGATGATGGTGATGATGTTGATGAAAGGAGATCTGTTGAACAGAGATGCTCTGTTGCTGACGCCTTGGGGTCTGCAGACCGTGTCGCTAGGACTGGTTACTGCCGCCTCGCTTCTGCTGCTACAGTATTTGTTCATGTACTTTTCATGAAATTATTTCGAGATTAATTATGCTAGTTTGGTTGTATTTTCATGAAATACGAACATTTTATCAGTAGTTTCGCAATTGAAATTAATGGCTGGAAATGAAGCTAAACAATTATTGCAACTAAGTACTTTACAAAGCAATGAATTGGAAAAACGATTAGCTTTTGGATTAAATTTGTTGTAGAACGTTGATGACATTTCACCGGTTCAGAGCACTCATGAACGGGAGTTAGAGATTTCCTTTCGCTTCACTTCCCATTGAGAGAGCTAGAATCGTCTCTGCAAGAAGGAACTCCAAGCCCTCAAACATCGATCAATTTATTTGACAACATTATTCCACAACTGCAGCGCTTTGTGTAGACCTTATTGATGCCAATAATGGCTTCTGTATCCGAGGAGGAATTATTCAGTGAGTGGAACCCATCCTGAAGTCTGTTGATGCGCTGTGCCGCCGAGGGTTTGAAGTATGCATGGTGTACTTTCTTTTCCCTCTCTCTCTCATAAGTTTTCCTCTGCCCCGAACATTCTTTCTCAAGCAAGAGTACATAAGTACATTGAGGACTGGCATTCAGTGATCTGCAAAACTTCACTCATGGCCGTAAAACTGTTGTAACAAGTCCGGTCTTTAATTTGTCCAGCAGCATTGTTCTTGGTTACATAGAGCTCGAAGCGATCCTGTGGTGAAAACACTGATCGTAAAGTTAGCGTGAATTCCTGAGGATTTCGAAGCAATCTCTGCTATGAATGAAACATTTCCTCGTGCATTGTAATGAAACATAACTGTCAGACAGTAGTTTTAAAGGCTGCCTACCAGGCAGAAATCCCCCCAAAAATGAAGCGAGTGTAGCATGCTCGCTCACCTTCTCATCTTCTGGTAGAAATGATATACCCCTCTACTGCTTGAGATCACTTCCATGCTATTATTCAAGCATACCTGTCTAAAATTTTTTTATACCTTCAACGATTTTAGTTAACTTGTTTTTAAATTTTCAGGGATGTGTGCCTGGAACTAATTTTATATAGTTTCAGAGACATGAATTCGCCTCATAGTAAACGTTACATATTAGCCTAACTGTATTATTACTTTGATGTATTTTAATTTAAGTGGTACTATAATCTTGCATAGCTAAGAATTCGTCCAATTTTTCGTAGATTTTTGAGCGCTAATGAAATGTTTGTGTGCTTTTCACAATTTTGAAATCTTGTGATAAATGCTTCTGTCTATATTATTTAGGTAAAAGTTCAGCGATGAGGTAGTGAGAGAGTAACGTGCATGTTCTTGCCGGATCACAATCAAGATCCCTTCTCTCCTGCACTGCTGAATTGGTACCAAAAAGTTGCTGAGTGTTGCTCATAATGCTTGCAAATATACTGCGCGTCTTGCGCCTGCCACCACACCACGCTGTGCTCTAATTGGAATGTCATACGGTCGTTTGTCCCGCATGTACTACTGACTGCATGCAGTTCCCGCTTTCTTAGACTAAATGCTTGCGTCGAAAACGAAGTCGTTCATTTTAAAGTTTGTCTCTTAAAAGGACTTTATAGAATAGAGTGAAGTAAGATAGTTCGATTTCTGAAAACGTGAATTTTGTTGCATAATAATTTTTTCATCATTTAGTATTTTTCAATTAATGTCAAGTATAGACTTCGAACGCAAAATAAAAGTTGTTATTTTTCTAACTTTGCACTAAAGTACGTGAGGTTTATAATTACAGTCACACAGAAGCCAACTTGCAAGGAACTGAAGATGTGCGCAATTTCATTACTTCTATTAGTACCTGCAATTTCAAGGTCTAGGGGGAGTCTGAGGGCGCGAGGTTTATTCTGACGCCAATAAATCTAGACAGATCCCGTGCCTGCAATCCGTCTAGATTTTCTGAAGCAGTCACTGCTGCCGCTGTGAGGGAGCCTGACCTGCATGTCTCTGTGCCTGTACTTCTACGATTAAGGTGACACGCAAAAATGCTCTTTGTTTCATGTATCTACGATACCAAGAAGCTGCTATGTATTAGTTACAAATGATTGTTTTTTCTTAATCGTTTTCTACATTCACACTTCCCCTCTATGATATGTAAAATGTGAGAATATAGAAGGAAAAGGTAATTAAGTGAAGGCAATCGGTACGCAGAACAAAACTGTGTTTGTCTCTCTGTTGCATCACATGAAGTTTGTCAGTATCTGATGCAAAGTAGCACGTAATTATAATTCTACGTTTGTTAATGTAAAATTGCATAAATTTAAGGTTTAAACACAAGCCCTATTTTCTAGTAAGAATAAAACGATACTTCCAAAATCATGTGATAAAATTACACATCTGTGCAAAGACAATGTGTCTGCAGCCCCGGCTTTGTATGATAAGACTTTTGCTTTCATCGTGTGAGTCGTGAAAATGAATATAAGCATTTTGGAATTACTGCAGCCGCAATCTAACAACGTTTAGCTTAAAAAGAGTTGTGAAAATAAAGATCTCCAAGTTAATTTTATCAGCAAAGTAAAAAAATTTCATTGCGATTACTGTGAAGATTGCTTCTATTTCGTTCATCGCTTGATAGATGAGCCGCTCACTGGGCAAACCTGAGCTGAGCTGAGCCTACAGCTGAGGGTCGGAAGCTTTTTCTGTGTGGGCGGAGAGGGAAAGTTAGCGATCGCTGCCATGATGCGAGACTCACGTGCACCGAGCACGAAAATGAAAATTTACAGCTTAAAACAGATGCAATAAGAGAAGGTGCTTCTTACAAAGAAAAAATGAGTCATATGAAGTGGGTGACGTGCGTATCGTACAATAAACTGTTCTGAAAAATAGTTCTCATTTGTTTGGAAACTACGGTGAAAATTCTTTAAGATAAAAACTAAGTTATGTAACAGCAGCATGATATGGAACAACTTTAGCATGCCTCATTGTGCACTCGGTTGATTGTTGATTTTTCGTTTATGAAAATGTATACTAGGTTATCGAAAGCTTGTAACTATTCCGTCAAAATTAGCAGAAATTCTTTAGTCCAAATTTGTTATTGTGCGTGACATGCATGGGAATGCGTCGATACGTTCACATCAGCCTCGCAGCTCGAGAGGCTGATCACACGGTGCTTTAAACTTGAAATTTTAGAGGCCGTTTATCCTGCTGTGACAGTAAATTTTTCTGCTAAAATATAGAAAGCTGCCAAGTCCAAAAGGACTTGTTGACTATAACAAGTTTTCCAGGTAATTGCGTTACTTTCGTAAATTAGAGTAATACGAAGAGTAAATCCAATAAAGGAGATGAAACTCATGTCTACAGGGTGACCGGCACTTTGTTGAATACACTAAATTCAACAAAAGGTTGGGACCGTTGCAGTAAACACTTTTTACTCAATAACTATATGGTTAAAAATGTTTTGTTAAAAAGTTAAAAAGATTTGAAATTTGGAACATGTCGGAGAAAAATTCTCTGACAGTGACAGGGAAAAGATGTGGAGCAGTAAGGAAAGTATTTTTATTATGAATACAAGAAACAAAATAACAGCCTTAATTATTATGACCACAATAAAGAGATTGTTCAATTCAATGAAATATTAACAAAAGATCTTCAACGTGACGCCCATCTGTTGCGTTGCTAGCGTTCAAACGTAGGTGCAATGATTGCCGGACGTGATCGAACAATTCTACCGATGAGGTCTTCTTTGGAATAAATCGGTTTTTCGCGCACTAAACACATCAAATGCCCCAAAGCTAGGAGCGTAATTTTAGGAGACTTGGTGGTCATGTAATGGAGCCGATACGGCCAATCCAGTGAAATGGATATTGGGTATCCACTAAACTGCCTAATAACATATCTGCAAATTCAGCATTGTATACGCGCTCCATTGGTGTTAATGCCTTGACAGCCGATGTAATGTTCAATGGATGAAAACAAATTTTAATTTTAAATCTAAAAGAACGCCTAGGAAACTGCAGAAAAATGTCACGTTCTTGTAACTTTTCAACGAAGCTTTTTCAGCCACACAGTTATGGAGTGAAATGTACTTATTTCAACGATTCCAACCTTAGGTTAATTTGTTTAACAAAGTGCCGGTCACCCTGTATATGGGAACTAACGCTGCTAGAGGGAAAGGGAGGTGTTTAAGTCAAGTAGAAGGTTAAGTAGAAATCGTTGAGTTTTTTTCAAGGAATCATATATCATAGCCATCCTTCATAGGATGGCTATGATAGCCATCATTTTGCTCATAGCCATCCTTCTTTTGCTACTTATTACCTTCTTAATTCACTTCTATCATGTTTATTGATCTTCTTCAATTTTGCTGTCTCTAAGCGCAGAGTGGCGAAACACCTTGTGCGTAAATTCAACGATCGATCAATTTCATACTAAATGTTGCTTCTCTCTCACATGGACATATTTGTTGCGGTTATGGAGGCGTAAATTAACTTATAATTTTATTTAATCTAGTACATTACCCGTTGGACTGTAGGTCGAGCGATAGAAGAAGCCTTTGTTGGAAAGTTCACTATTACAATGCTAAAACGAGGTTCATCTAAAATGTATCTGACCGAGGTCTACGAAGAAAAAACATTTAACTATTCAGTACTAACTTTATGTGTGTGGTAGATGACGCATCCTTCCTGTACATGTATGGAAATTTTATCAGAAAGAGTGCGCGCAAATTTCCTCCGTGGAAGGAGAGTGCAGGCATTCAGCTCGCGCTCGACAAACAAGTGTCCTCACGCATGCAACATGTCTGAGCGCATCGAGCAGTGCGGCAAGTTCTGTCACAAGCTTGGTGGCACGCAAAGCCTGTGTAAACTAACCGGAATATTCGGCTTACTTGTTACAATGAAGCAATGAGAACAACACGGATAAAGGAGTCGTATAACTGCTTCCAGCAAATAAAAATCTTGGCCTAGAGCAGTCCCCTGCTACAGACCATCTATCTGCAGAAACGGAGCATTTATTGGAATTTTTCATCGAATAGTGATGAATGGCCGTCATATACGATCGAAGAGATTTTTTGAGAAGTACAAGAAAGCATAGGATCCGTTCGTGTAATTTCAACTGTAGAGGTGGCCATGCGACGGGTGTCGGCAAAATTCGTTCCAAAGTTTCTTGTGAAACTGAAACAACGTCATCTGGAAGTTGCCTGACTTTGCGTGCAGCGACAGTGACTTTGAGAAGACCATCTTCACTGGTGATGATAAACAACCCTGAATGAAAGGGAAACGCTCTGAGTCGATAGAGGAAATTATGAGAAAAGCGGTGGCAAAGCTCCACAATATTCCAATTACGGCATTCATTGCAGAAATGTTACCGAGAGCGCCAGCACCGCCTGGGGAAATGGGATAATTTTTGAGGGTGGTTAAAAAAGTTGGAAGGTGATTTAAAAAATTTGTGGAATGTACACAATTCTTTTCTTTTCATGGATTGAGATCGGAGACGTTTTAAAGAAGCCTTGTAAATTTATATCTTAAGTTCGAATGAAATGATTACATGTGTGAGATGAATGTAGATGACTTCATGAAGTGAAAGTGTAAATTTATGTCGGAGATAACTTTCAAACCCAATAATGAATATGAACTTTACAGCTAAATAATAGTTGGGCTTTCGTACAAATCGGCACACTAGGAGTCAATGTCGCTTCTTAGAAATTCTGTCCATAGAAAAACGCCATTCACTAGAAATCACCACATTGAGGTGCCCCACTTTAGGTGGATCACTAGTCCCTTTATTTAAATATTAATCACCCAAGAGCTCAAGAGCAGGAGGTTCTTAATTTATTGGAGTAGTTTAGTTGTATAATATATTGGTACGCAAAGGCACTCAAAAATGCCCAAGACTAAGCTCAGAATCAGTCAAATTTATAATTATTTGTTTAAATTTTCCGTTTGAAGTACGTAATATTGTTAGGCTGATGGTTCATAAGTGATGAATTATTAGGGCTTTAATATTTTAGCCGGTGTTGGTGCGAAGAATCGAACCATTAAATCCAATAAATACTTGCTCAACGCCCCGAAGAAGGATGACTCTATTAGCATCGACGAAAGTCCCGATGATGAATGTCAAACAGAAGTGAGATGCCTTCGTTCCGGACATACCGTGCATTTAGTCCCAGGCTGGTTGCGTTAGCTTCTAGTTCATTTTTAGGCGGAGTTCTGCGGGTTGAAGTTAATTCACATCCTGTCTGAAATAAACACCGTCGAAATCCACGTGACTGTTTAGACAATCAGAATTATGAAAAAATCCTTATCATTTGTTGAGGAGTAACTGGGGGTTCGGATGCTGAGGAGACCACATAGCGGGCGCAGCGGGACCGCCTAGCATAACCCGCACACGATCAGAGGGAGAGGAACGTGGGATATTGGGGGAAGGAGAGGCATGCTCTTCTCGGCCAGCAAGATAAGCTCTTGAAGAGAACTAAGGGCATCTGAAGGTATTTTCCTTTAAAGGTCTTGCTTTGACAGTAACGACCGTGATAGCCATCAGGTCATCTATGAACCGGCGCAGAATAAATTAAAATTTTTCAAAGTTTAGAGCTATTTCGAAAATTTAATTTATGTTTCCGTGTTTTATTTAATCGTCAAACTTCGTTTTTCAGAAAAACGACATCTAATTTTTTCTCCCTACTACTCTATTTACTCTGTCAATTGAGTTCATACAAATTGTCTTGTTTTGAGACTCTAATGCTGAGTAGTTCCATAGTGCGATGGAGAACACATCTTCATCTGAATTGCCGAGTCAGCTGCGCAGCCTCTTTTCAGATGGGTGCTCGAAACGCACGCGCTACGCAACTTCAGATTTTGGCAGCCCCACATGCCACTCAAAATCAACTGCTCTTGATCAAAGATGCGCTCCAGACCTGGTGACGCAGCTCCGTGTTTGCGCACCAAGTTGTTGCCTTTCAAAAAAACTATTAACCTAATTTCATGGCTACGCTGCTGCACTTTTATCGTGAATGTTTATTCTATAAATTAATTACGCTACTGAAATACTTCTTGATGGTATTTTGTTCACGCATTTCGTTTTTTTCTTCAAACTTTGCATTCTTGCTGTAACTGTTATGTACTCTTCGTCGTTGTCGTTTGAATGCGTGATTTATATCTCTTAATTGCTGCCGATATTTTTCGTGATGTTTATTTGTCGTGACATTTGTTATTATTCGTCACTTTCTTTTATTTTTCTAGTCTTTATCAATCACGATAGCTTTTCTACACTGCCACCAGCCACTCGGGCAAACAATATTTATATCTATAAGACATGTTAATTTTATGATCTTCGGTAAGCGTTAGGTATCAGAGCTGAAGGCTATTATTTATGTGCTTAGCCGTATTTTATGGCTTCGAAAATTCATCATTCTTTTCTATGTTCTCTTTATCATCATCATCTCATCGTCTCTTCCTAATTACGGAGGAAATTGAAGACACGAAAGAATACATTTCACTATTGATAATATAAAAGAAATCAAGATACTAATCGTTTACCTACTCAAATTCACATCCTACATACTTAAAAGTTTTGAGGGGGGAACATATAGACGTAAATGGATATGGTAGAACACTCATCTGGTATTTGAAGGTTATTGCTGGCGGGCTGGGTTCTCGTAGCCGGGTCGCCATGTTGGAGCATTGTGATGGACAGTTAACGGTCGACAACTGGCTAATGTTGATGGCAAGATCACTTTCAATGAGCGAGGGCGCGTTATTCTATTTATTTATATCAGATTCAGAGTTGATATAGTTATATTCACTACATTAATGATATATTATAGGAAGCTGCTCGCCGGGAGTTGCTCGCCATAGCCATGTGGCTAGAGGTTCTGCCGCCGTGCGGCAGACCCGGGTTCGAAACTCGGCGCTGGAGGTGGCGATTTTCTCTGTTGGGTATAGGAAAAGAATTCCAAGCACAATACCCCACTCTACCCAGGTGTCTGAAATGGGTACCGGTCTTGACCGGGGGAAAGCGTCATGGCGTCCTGGTGTTAGTTATAAGGCATTTGAAAATCCAATGTACAAGGTGATATGTATCAGGCTTGATTGGAAATAAAGCATCCGTAGATGCCTTCATTATTATTATTATTATTATTATTAATATTACGCTGCTCACACTTCTTTCTTTAACGCCCTCTCTTCTCTGACTGACTCCGACCCTCGCAAGCAACCGCCTCTGTCGACGCTAGGGCCGCTTCTCGAGGTGTTAATTCGTAATTATGATATCTCAAGATTGACATATGAACATAAGATATTTTCTAAAACAATTCAAATACATTGGTACTTACTTCTGCTAATTTTGTTATACTAAAATCTCCAAAATGTAATATTAATATTAAGAAAACATAATATGAAATTACACGTTGATGTTCCTGGCATTTTCTGTTGGCGTCCCGTTCCATCGATGTTCGGTCAAGACGATTGTTCTAGAAGTATCGATGATGTGATGCTCTCTCGCAGACTCAAGCTTATATGGCTCTTTTAGAATTTTTATATGGAATAAAATGTTGGCCATTCATTTACCCCAATTCTTAGCGTTGCTCCTTTTTACAGTTATACTGTGAAGTATAACATAACAGTAAAGCCTTTACTATTTGATGAATTATATCTCGTTAAAAATTAAAATAAAAATCCGATATTTAATCAGAAGTGGTTGTAAAATGACGTAACATCTCTCATTATTGCAGTAGAATACAATTTTGATGAAATGAACCTTTTTTCGTTGAGTTGTGAGTTATTTCTTGGTTCGACCTATCCTGATGCCTCATATATATATAAGTCGCTTTACTTGGTTTCCTAATTAGTGTCATAAGAGTAACAATGGAAGTACAGCAGCAAAATTAATTTAGAGTCCTTATGGTAATTAAGACGGTAAATAAAACGGGGTAATGAAGAAGTTCTCATTTTTGAAGTCATGCTTTCAGTGTGAAAAAGTGTCGTAAGGAGGTCGCTCTTGATGCTGCATGTCGAAGAATTGTGAGCTCTTCTCACAGTATTTCGCTTCGCGACTTCTTTCAGAAGCTCGCGGAGCAGTTTGTTGCGTCTCGTACGACAATCTTGCGGAAACGGAAATAATTGGGAATATTCCAGTGATTGCAGCGGATCCTGCGCTAACTTCCATCAAAACCGAACTGCGTATGCTTGTTGTGCTGAGCAGCGTGCACCGCACGCGCGGCGATTAGATGTGGACTGTCCCAATGACGCCAAATGTTGCTGTGGTGGTTCGGTCGTGAAAATCGACATACTTCTGCTGTAGAAGCAATGTATTAAACTGCACACACACTTCCCTATCTTTCATGTAATATTATTTATGAACATTCTTAAATTTTGAATTGCGATACATATGAATTCTTCGTTCTGACGACGTCTTTCTTCAACTCCCTTTAGTAGGTAGAAGCGATCAGCTCGTTTCTTTTTATCAATGTTACTAAGTGCTGGTTAAATCTTTAGATTTGCGCTCAATCACTCGTACACGCTGAGGGGAATATTTCTGTTCTGAAACCGCCAGCCGTTGTTTGCCATAAAGTGTTTGTTCGCCGGAAAACATTCAAGCTTTCATATTTTTAGCTTGCGCGTTAAAATTTGATTCAATATTTTTCAGTCTTGCATTTATCTAGAAGCTGTTCATTAAACTCCTCAATGCAAGGTAGTTAATTTGTTGTTCAAATTACTTCATGAAATTATCTGCGTTATATTTCTGAGAACATCGAGCGCGGCCGTATGCAGTTCAGCAGAGACACAAAAGTCAGCTGTGCCTCGTGGAAGTCAATGTCAGCGAGGCCGTATCGTCTGATCTCCAAAGAATTGAGTGTTTTTTCCCTCGGTTCTTTTTTCAAAACTCTTTGATGCATTACTCTTGTCATGAATTGGAAGTATCGTTAAAATGCTGTTAAAGTAATAGACAGAATGTTAGACGAAATGTGCTGTAGAATTTGTCGCGTAACATAGATCTTGTTGCTCGTCCGTTTAAATATGTGTTCAAACGTTTTTGTTAACATTACTTGCAGATTTTTTTGTCGTGAATAATTTGTGGAGTAGAGTATTCATATGCGTGTATTGTTTTCTTCCACGTACACACTGCCCTCAAACACTCACGGGAATTCAGACGAATTGCAAGTAGAAAATTCAGTTTACTTTCAAAATTGTTAAAGAACTTTTTATTCAGGCCTGAAGAGACAAATAACTTAAAACATATTAACGTACAATATGTCTAATTATAAATCAGCATGCCTCTCCGTGTCTCGGATCACAAGCTCTTGTCTGTCTTGATAACTTTCTATTCATTACGCAGCATATTTAGAGGAATTTTCTTGCTTACATTTAAAAAGAGCAGTTATTCGGAGTTGTTCGTGCAGAGAACAATTAATAAGATTGCAATCAGTCAATCAGTTCGACGACCTTTCTTTTTCTAAAGAAATAGGAAAATGTTCCTTACAACACAGCTGCGTCCTGTTCGATGTGGTGCTCTCTTGTCGGGAAGTGAACGGCTTGTTTTCGCAATGCTTCTTCAAGAGCAGGAAGCAAAATTTGTTTAATGAGTGAACTGGTGTTCAATCCCACAGCTTGCCATGCAAAAATAGAAGATTTTCACGGTAAGAGAGTGACATCACAAAGCATGGCCGAGGCGATTTTTTTTTAAGTCTGAAAACTTTTCTTCGGCGGTTTAGGATATCTGTCAATTCATGGACAAAATTATCATGCAAGTGGAGAAAATACTAAGAGTTTTTTAAAAATTATTTTATTCTTCAAAATAAAATATAAATCTTTTTAAGTAAATTTTTGTCAATATTTGGTTTTTGAGATAGACCCTTTGTTGCGGATAGGGAGGCTTAAACTAACTAATAATCTAATCTAATATACTCTCCCAGCTTTGATGACTGTGTCCCTCAGGAAAATTCAACAATTGTACCTTCCATTGGAATTAGTACTCGCAAGAAACGGAGTCCCGGGGTTTGGTACAATATGTCTACGCACGAGGTTTGCATAGATTCCGTATTCTCTTAATTTCATACTGAAACGGATGACCAAAAAATAAAAATTCCTCCTTTCTCTGTTAAGAACACCTGCGTTGTGGCTTGAAAGGCGTAAGCCAACTTGAAATCAACATTTAATTCTTTAAAACATTACGAGTCTAGGCATGCTAGGTACAAACTTGCTTCAAGTCGACTCGAATTTCTGCAATTTTTCATGAAGCTTGCTTGCAATTCTTGTTTTGAGGTACATTTATATATTCTCATATTTTTCATTGATCATGACCGCGTATGGTCAGTTGAGTAAGGACTGATTCTTTGTATCAATCCAATGCTTCGATATCTAGGATACGTACTCGTAGTTGAAGCATTGTCATGTTAGAAAATGTTTTCATCAGGCACATTCAGTGAATTGCGGTGAACCCATTCTCACTAGCACGTGTAAGTCATAATTTCATTCTATCTTCACAAGTGAACAGCATCTCAGCCCTTGAAAACGTCGCACAGCTGTAATCATGACTCAGCCATCTGAAAATTTCACAGCATGAGCATTACATTCCGGACTGAAATCATCCCAGCTATTCAACGAACTTGCCAGCTAATAGAATTGTAAAATTTTGAAAACTTTCCTTGATGGTAGTTTCAGTTCTAAAACAAGTTGTTTCAAGCCCGAAATTAAATGAATTTATTGTCTATTTGTCCATCTCAAATAACGTATGAACTCGTTTCACAGTTGCGTTTATCAGACTAGAAAAATGAGTCCCAATCATTGACCGTCTATTCATTACGGATAGAAATGTCTTCCATCTAGCTTTACACCCTTTGATGCCGTGCACCTTCTATCAATCCCAGCAAAAATTCAGATGTAACGTGCGAAGAGTTATTTCCGAAAAATGAATGAATCCCTCTTTAGCAATTTCTTTCCTTGTACACCTTTTCTGGCTTTGACCAATCCGAATTTTGAAGGAGTTAGTTTCATCGTACGTTTTAAAGAATGTTTGTACTCCGATTCTTTGGCATTTATCTTTCTTCGAAGTTGTAACTTAGAAGGAAGTCCTTCTTCCAACGATGTAACATTTGGGCTTTTTGGTATGGCGAACGTGAACCTTGAAATATAAATCATGGGTATTTTCAACTGCAACAAACGTCAAATAATAGCCACTTGTGTTATAACACTGAAAATGAACCTGAAAATTAAAACCAAAACCTAATTGTAAAATAAATGACATTAACTATTTTGTAATATATTGAAAATTATTGTAGAAATCGAGTTTACAGCAGTAACATGAATACCCCTTTGAATGCTTCTGATGATGACTCCCACTAAATTGAGTTCGAGTTGCTAACAGACTTTTAGCAGTTTCACGCCTGTTCCAGAATTTTATTCATATATGTACTATTTTTAAGTTCTTTTATGCTGAAATATTTTAATAGCATGCAGCCGTTTGCGAAGATTCGTCAAGTGTACTACGCCGTAACAAAAATTACTTGTTACTGTACCGTATACGACCTGGATGCGGCAGCCATCGAATGAAAGAGAGAAACCTCGGATGATATTTTACTTGATGAGCTAAAAGTAATCTCTCGTTTTGCTCGTAAGACAGGGGAGACCTGCCTTCTTCTTTGCTTGTGCTAAAGCTTTGATGTGTAAAGTTGAAATTTTACTCGTATGTTTCGTGAATCAAATTTCTGTGGCTTATGGATGTACAGAAGCGTGCTATACGTACGTGCAGTCAATTCTTCCCATGGCTTTCTCAGTTACGTTTGATTTACAAGTGTAGCTCTGTGATAGTTAATGTTTCAATAAGTTATTTTCAGCTCATGTGTTATTCTTATGATTTCCTATTGACATGCGCAAGAACAATCTCCGTGATGCATTATACGTATGTCTGTGATGTGCTTTCCATCTATACACAGAGCATTTGGGTGGTAATTAAAGAAAAAATTTGTGGGATTTTAATTTGAAGTTATCTCTTTTTCTTCGTTCTCACTTTGTCTTTACCGGCATCTTTGGTTGTGTCTGGTTTGTATTTTTTTGTATTTTATATTTCTGCAGGACGCAATTACTTGGCAAGTAAATTTGGTCTTCGGTTGGTTGTGTAGCTACAATACTAGGACGTGTGTCCCATGAAGCGAAGTAAATGTTTGGAAAATTCAAAAGATTCATCGAATTGTTGTTTCTGACGGAATTACATCGTGAAACTTACATAACAACTACAAACAGATATTTATTTTCAAACATTAATTCAAAATTGAATGTATTTGTTATATTAGTTAAATTAATGCAATGATCATGAAATACTCTATGAAATACTCGTAAGTATTAGGACGCCTCAGTAATGAGTTTCGACGATCTAACTCCAGTAAGTTTCAACAGCGAAATATAGCAGAAACTCCTGGAAAAGCCTAAATGATATGTGAGAGATGCAATGACAAACGAAAGCTCTGCGACTAAATATTCCGGTTCCTTCTGTGTCAATATTTATTTCATTGGATATTTTACTAAATTATGGATCAATTCTACATACGCTAAAGTATTCCATTTTTGTTCCTTTATTCTGTCTGTAGATGTTAACCGTATAATTTATGTAGTTTTCGTCATTATGTGTCCTCAGTAAATTATTAAAATAAAAAGGTTCTCTGTGCAAATACTTGCTTGACAGCACTGTCTTTGAGCGAAATTGATCTATGATAATTTAGCAAAAACCGTGAACTTGAACACTTAGTTAACATTAGAAAGCTTGAATAATTCGAGAAGAAATTATTATTGTAGAGTATATGTATCATATGATGTGCCCTGATGCGATGGAAGGATAACCTCTACGAAGGGAAAAATAACTAATCAGATCCAAGATAATTATGCGAGAGGTTTAGTGGCTCTTGTTATACCTTAGGAAGAGCGAGAACCTACAAAAACTTTGAATGAGCTCACCGCATGTACACTAAGCTGACTTCGTCAGGTGATGAGCTAGTGTGTTCAAGTTCGATGTACAACAAGGGCTTTCTAACTCGAGAATGAATCGTTTGAAGAAAATATATTCTTTAGCTGGGGTCTTCTTAAAAACAATAATTAGAAAAACGCATTCATCTCGAACATGAGAGATATCTGACTTTCCTGATCGATTAAGAATCTATTATACTTCAGAATAGACGTTAACATTTCTATACCTGAATATTCGTGTTACTTGCGTAAAAAAATATATTTGCTGGATGGGTAATGAATCCCTTGAAATCGATAATCGGTCAAAACTTGCCAGTTGTGTTGGGATTGAACATGGCCAGTGTCATGAAGTTCTTTTTAATCCTCAAGGGGATCTACTACCCTGAGCTTTACCTGAATCACCCAAGTTTACAAGTGTATTTTTTCCCATTTCTATTGCACCTAGGGGAACGAAAATGCATTCAGATATGTAAAATCGAATTCCAAACACATTTGCTTCCATAAAATTGTTCGATTTTTGCAAAAAAAGTTAATTTTTGAAAATAAGAAAAAAAACTTTGCGCCAAACCTATCTCACTCTACAATTTTCAACGTAAAAGCGTGATTTTAGTCTCATTCAAAGCGGAAGGACTATACAAAGGTCGTCAAGTAGAATCTTTTTGATTTTTGAATTATAAAAACAGTTATGGTTACATATTTCCAACATGTAAAAAAAAGACCAAAAAATGACCGTTATTTACAAAAAAAAATTAAACTTGGAATTCAAATAGAGTTTCGCTTCATTACGCTGTTTCCACTGCCGAACCGCATCGAATGAGACCAAAATCACGCTTATACGCTGAAAATTGTGGAGTGATAAAAATTTTTACTTTTTTTTCTTATTTTTCGTAATTTTTTTCTATGGCCAAAATCGAAAATGTTTATGGAATCAAATGTGTTCAGAATTCAATTTTACATATATGAATTCATTTTCGTTCACCTAGTTGCAATAGAATGCTGCAATCTGGGATTAAAAAAAGTAGTCTATGATTTTTTTTTTTATGAAACTTTTTTGACATATGTAACCATAACTTTTTTCTAATTCGAAAACCAAAAAAATCCTGCGTGACGGCCTTTGTACAGTCCTTCCGCTTCGAATAAGACCAAAATTACGCTTTTACGTTGAAAATTGTAGAGTGAGATAGGTTTGGCGCATTTTTTGTTCTTGTTTCCAAAAATGAACTTTTTATCTTTCGTGAAAATCGAAAAATTTTTGAGATGCAAATGTGTACGGAATTTAATTTTACATATCTGTATGCATTTTTGTTCCCTTAAGTGCAATAGAAATGTGTACAGTAACTTTTGAACCATTAGGTCCATTCCATGGTAGTTGATTCCTTCAAATGGAGGGGACACCGCCATCCTCTTGGTACAGATGTGATCGTATCTTGGAGCAAAAATCTTGGTAAAGTTTTATAATCGACTGAACTGGGGCCGCTTCGGAAGTTCTTTCCAATAAATGTAATGTCTCATCGACCGAATATTGTTGTTTTCAGCTGTTGGTGATTCAAAGAAATAAATACAAGTTTTTAAAGTGAAGAAAATTGATACAGGATTGATGTATAGAAGTACCTCACTCAACCTATTTGAGTTTTTCCACCAGCTTTTATCTTCATTCAAAGACGCTGCGTTCTAAACCTAGTATAGAGTCAAGTTGTTGCCTCTAAAAGGTTCCTCTGAAATAATCCTGACGTTGGCTTAATTGATTGATTGATATTTTACCATTTGATTTTGTATTTTGAGCCTCCATATCGCTTTATTTCTTTCAGGTGTCTGAATCATTTCAACGGTTTTTTTCGAAGGTTTGAAACTCAATCAGTGTTATTTATAAGTTCTTTTTTATTGTTTTTATCAATCCAGGTAACGACGCAGAAGATGTTCATACTTATTTACGATATTTCTTTTGTATTCTTCGTGAAACGATCATCCAGACTAAGACTCATTAGTGAGATACACAGAACGATGCAGTTTAAGGAACGGAAGATCAGGACACTGCCGATTTTCCCTGACTTTAATTTCTGAAGAACTCAAAAAAAATTTCTGACGTTTCCTACTGAATAAGTTAGGCCTCAGATGGTCGTATCTTTCAAATGACCTCCTTGGAAAACGAAATTTAATTTATTGAAGTAAATCTAGTTCTTATTTTGAGCCTCTCGTTCCACAGCACGATCAATTGAGGAGCTGGAGATTTATGTCCTGCCTTTACCTGAGCGTGTGTGACTCAGAGATGCTGTTTGTGTTGGCCAGTTTTGTGCTTGCGCTAATTCCATCTGGGGTAAATCCTAGTGCAACAGGGCTGAGAATCTTTTTGTGACTGTAGCTTTTAATATCAGATATATTCTCCCATTATGGAAAGAAATCCAGTTAAAGGTAGTTTTTTCAACATGGGGATGCAACCATTTCATATACGGGAATTAGAGCTCCCCATAAAATATGTGAAGTATCGAGCTGAAGATTAGATAGGCCTTGCTTATGTTGAAATAGAACTGTTGTTTGTTTTACTACGGACCATTTTTTTCCGGCTCCTAGTTGGTCATTTTTTCTGCACTTATTATTTTCTTCCTCAACATTTATCTTGTTGCATGAACTCCTCCTAATCTTGCTGTTTCTATAGCCAGGTTGGGTGTGGGGACACACACATATAGTGCGTAGATTTCGAGCTCCCTTGATTTCCTCCTAAATGCTGCTCTGCCGCTTCCTCTGTTGGGAGCGTCTTGGTTGGGGTTAGGGAGGCTTGAATTAACTTATAATTTAACATAAAAACAAATTATACGCCCCTGTTTTTCGTGTAATCAGCCCAGATTTCACTTCGTGACAAGCCTCTCAAACACTTAGGTAATGTAATAAATTGTCTGCATATTATGAAGTTCCTAATCCGTGATAGGTATTTAAGGTATTTGCATTATGTAAAATACGACAGCCTCTGCACGGAACGTGTGGTCGTAGGCTGGGTTGAAGCCGGAGTGGTCTAATTGTCGCCTCTTTCTGGTCAGGTTTGAGAATTTTGTCGGAAAAAGGCTAATTCTGCAATGTTAGTTGAGGCGTAGCGTTAACAGTTACGTCTTGGGGTCAAATTTTAGAAGTGGAAAAACTTAAAGAAGCCTCATTTTCTTCTTGTACAATCTTTCTTACACCGGAAACGCAATGTATTGTGTTGAGTAGAGAATCCTAAAAATATAAAGACTTATTCCAGTTGAAATGTGTTCAAAAGTTGATTATGTCCTCGTTACATACATGCGTTGCTCAAAATCAAAGTGTTACCTGCTGATTATCTGCTCAAATAAATTACGCATGCATCGTGAGTTCCGTGTCTCCAAAGCTCACATCGAGATGCCGCAGCAGCTCCATACACTGCTGTAGAGCAGTCGTCTCTAAACTACGGCCCCCGGATCAAGTCCTCCCGTCTGCCATGTGATCAATCAGGCCCGCGTCAGCTAATGTCTTATCGTTGTTATTGTTGCTGTGATAAGTTGAATAAAAAACACATGGAGATTGGCCCATTTTGGTTCTTGAACTTATTAGAGTAATCAGCATGGCCCTTAAGTTGTAAAATTAGGAGATCCCTGCTATAGAGAGATCTCAACTGCCTTTGTTGTTAAATAGTTCAAGGTGAGTTGAGATGCGATTAGACTGAAAAATTTTGTTCTTATTTTAATATTTCTCATACCTCAGAAAAAATGATTGCGTAATTACGATACCGATTTCGTAATACTTCTAATGCTTGATGTTCGGCCTTTTCGTATGTAGAATTCCCTACAAGGGATGTTCTTCTCGCACTTTTCTTTTTCATTCAACTTAGTGGACCTTGCGCTCTTCGGGGATGAGTGTGATACCTGAGCTACCGCCAGAGAGGAGACTGACGGTGTCTATCCTCGTCAGTTGTCCTTGGGGAATGTAGCGCTCCTCAGCGGTCAACTCCAGCTACCCCTCTCAGAATGAGAAAACCTTATTGTAGGAGTCTTGCGGTTTTAGATTTGTGGTTTCGTAGGTCGTATCTTTCATTCATCATTTCTCTGTCTATGGCATAGGAGAAGGCGCACTTACCGTGCAACCGACTTTCTGCCCTAGTTTTTTTTGTTTTTATTCTTTATTCTTATTTAATCATTAAGTCACATTGAGATGCTTTCACCTCTTCATGCCGCGTAGCTGGCAGTGCCAACCAAGACGCCCAAATTTCACGCCCTTCCTGTGTCACATGAACCGAAACTTCCTGAATCTTCCTGATTATCTCTGAACTCATAGAAAAAAGAACTGAAATCTTTAGTAAAATGATAATAGTGGAAGTAATAGTAATCATAAAACAATAATCGAACTACTGTAGAATCTAATAAGTCATCTCTACGTAATTTTGTGCGTCAAGACATTGAACTTCGACTTGAAGTCGTTCTGCTCCAAATAGCTCGAGAAATTTTCAAATGATGCGGAACAAATCCACGGAACATCTGACTTCCAGTCCGCCAAGCTGCGCGACCGTGGGCCTGATGTAGAGCTAGACTCTCGGCAGCTGCGAGGAGAATTATTAAACCATAAATTTGGTCATACAAAGTTAGGATTCAGGCACGATGCGTTATTTAGTGATCAGGGGCTATTGAGGAGTTGTCGGCACGGTATTCCGTGAAGGTCGGTCTAGAAATATTTATTTCTAGAAAAAACGAATGTAGTGGGGCCAATGACTGTTTTAATGATGTTTAAATGTTGCACGAAGCAAGTATTCAGTAAATCCGACAGGTTCATATTGATTTGTGTATTTTTTCATGGAAACGTACATTTTAGCGACATTTTTACCTGCCATATCTGCATTACAGGGAAAAAAGTACTATGATACCTTAGAAATCGTCAAGCGTATTTAAACACAATTGTAGATAAAGTTTTAATTATTCATTGCATTATCTCTCTGTTTTGCGCGTTATGCACCGTTCTTTGAGTTTTAATATAAAACGTTCAATTAATTTGGGTTTGAGTTGCAGAAGCCTCGTAAATCTTGCACACGAGTCTCAAAAGCAACATACACGCGCCATTCAGCCCTGTGAGGTGGTTCGTAAGCTGATATAAGGAACATGTCTTACGTAATAATTGCCTGAAGGCTATTTATAAATTATTGTTATGAGTGTACCACTATGCACTGTGCCATTGATTGAAGTGTTAATCCTTGTTCATAAGTTTAGATGTTTCTGCTGTCCCTCAGTTGCATGTACAGCTCAAAAGCAAATATTGATTACAACACACGAATTTTTTCTTTTGGTATTTTACTAAAAATGAAATCTTTCTAACTGAATCACAACCACATTGCTAGGCAGCTTGTAAATAACTTCTTTGTATCGTTCATGAAAATCCTCGTAGTTAGCGTGCAGAAAATTCTCGGTGCACGGGAATTACGGGCGTTGAGCGACAGCCAAATTGTTGCAGTATAACGAAATGATCGACCATCTAAGACTATAGGATCATTTTACTCAGTGTTTTTAAAATATTACCGAATATTTGAAGTTTGAAGCTCAAAGAGTGTCATGGAGATGCTTATTTTCCTTGAATTTAGAAGAAATTCCGCTAAATTTTACCTTCGATGTCTGAATATGTAAAGACGACGTCACGACAACTTGTCAAACTTTTACAAACTGCGATGTAAAATTAGTTTTTAAATATTCCGCTCATACTATCTAAATCGTATTTTCAGAAAGATGGATCCACTTGATTGTTAATAACTTTGCATTAAATATGTATGTTCCGAAAAAATATTATTACGAGAAAAAAACTAGAAGTGCCTGAGTGGTGTAAATGATAATCCATTCTCCATCTCATTTAAACTTTTATTAGAGCTTGTCATTGCTGTCATCATTTGTTATTGTATATTCACAGATCGAAATTGTGCGGATGACGTTTTCATTTTAGCTCAATTTTTCAATGTATTTTATGTGTTGGCTGTGATACTTTTCCGTTTTTGCGATTTTTGGTCGTTAAACTCGCGTCCGTTCCTTTTTTATGACACCCTGTAGTAGGACAAGACTCTTCTTCTTTTACAGGCACCACCGGAGTCAATTTTACGAGCTCGGTCGGTCGGTGTTTTGTCACACAACACAGCGCGCTGGAGAGACATTCTCTGCCACTTACGATAAGCTGCATGCAGGTGTCCCGAGGTCTTTGTGTGCCAGCTCACGCGTTCTTTCGCGCAGACCCGTGGCTTTGCACTTGCTTGCATGAGGTGCATCCGGTCACATAATCTACGAGCGAGTGCGCTCGGTCTGCGTGCACATGCAGTTCGAGAACCTTGGCATAGACGGCAACGAGAATTACTTCACTCCCAACCTAGAGCATTTTACGGAGAATTTTTCCACCTACTGACTTAATAGTATCCACTGCATTCTGGGTGTTTTAGGAGGACGTCAGAAGGTCTGGTGCATCGTAGACTTCCAAGAACTGATAAAATTTGAAAATTCTTTTACTTTTGAATTTCAATATATATAATTATCTACGCTGATGTTTTTTTTCTTCCGGCACGATAAACGGCACTTGAGGGCAACTGAAAGTGACACTTTCATCGTCTTACGGTTGAGTAACGAATTTCACAATGTATGTTTTATGAAGTAAATTTTTCTAAAAAACAAATCTCACAAACTGATGTTTTGTTTGTTCTCTTGTATGTTAAAAAATATTTTTCATGGTGTGCTCCGGTAAACGGTTCCAAATGTTATCTGTCTTGTGGCCTCCATTTATTTGATGAATTATGTTCTAGAGCGACTGCGTTTTGAACGAAAAAACTTGTGCGGGCTCGAAAAATTCAACTTGTTTATGACTCTAAAACTGTATATCAAGTATGATATATTTTATAACTGACCTTCTCTAATCTATTTAATATATATGCGTCGTCATTTAATGATTAACTCACATGTATCTCACCCTTATCTCGGGTCCATAAAACAAATAAGCAAGTCAACTACTTCGTTTCGAACAGATATTTTGTTTTCCCGTTTTTTATCAATTTTAACTGAGTACTGGGTAGGCCGAAAAGTTCGTTCGTTTTTTGAACGTCATCTTTCCGACCTTCTCAAGATCGTTTTATGTTCTTATTTTCTAAATCCTGTATTGGGTACAACGAGGATGTTTATGTCATGCAGGGTGCAATAAGCCTCCAAGTAGAGAAGTTCTGTCCTTTATGCTTTCATTCGAGCCCATGAAACGGTAAACCAAGCAGTGCACAACTGACATCTAATGTTTTTTTTTACTTTAGAAAGGAAAGAAAACAACATTTACGCAAATCTATGACATGTGCATGGGTAGTTTCTCTTGCTTCCTTCCTTTTTTTAAATTAAAAATCATTAGAAGTCAGTAGTGCTGTGCTTGGTCTATCATTTCATGGGCTCGAATGCGAACAAAAATGTCAGAACTTCCTGTACTTGGAAGCTTACTCGCATTACACACTGACGTAAGCATGCTCGCTGTACCCAATACAGGATTCAGAAGAAAAGAATATAAAATAATATTGAGGAGCTCGGAAAGATGACAATAAAAGAACGAATTAATTTTTTTTGCCAACCCAATACATTATTAAATTTCAAAGCGTATTCGAAAATGAAATAATAAGACGAAATTAGACTATATTTTTTTATATCCCCTCAGGTGTTATAGGATAGGCAATAAGTTTAGGCTATTTAGGTTCGTTATCCTATGTTATGGAGACTGGTGCCCCTGGGGGATAATACTGCTAGATTACCTGAGCTATAGATAGGCCTACTGGACTTTTATCCTTCGTGTCCACTTTGCTTCTTTCGGTTTCATGTTTTTTCGCTCTCTCTTCTTTGTCTTTCTTTTCGCTTCCCTTTAACTTGCTGTTTCCATGCGCAAGTTGTCTTGTGATATATTAATCAATTTGACTTAGAAGTTAACGGGCTCTATCGAGCATTAGTTTAGCGATGAATGCCACACTGCAGAGCAAAATTTCGTGTCTGCATCTGAATGATTGTTTTGCTAAGGGGCAACATATTTCCTACTCTATGGCATTGATTGTAAAACTGATACCGTTGATTGCACTGGCACACCAGCATTTAATACAACTCGCAGCCGTGAAAGCGACACGTTAACTTTAGCTCTAACAAGGCAGCTTAAGAAAGAGACTATGATCAGTAAATTCCGCGTCAGTCGCCATGTTTTGCTACCGTCACACAACTAAGACTTCATTGAGAGCGGAGGTGTTATGTACTGCCTAATTTTGTCGATGCATGGTTCATAGAGTCTCATACAACCTTTTTTTTATGGCACGGCTGGGCATGTATCGATTTAATCTGCGTGTTGCGTCGTTCTGCATGCAGCGCACAACGCGGAAGCGTCTCATTGAGTATCATTTCCACGCGGCTTCTCGTGTCCTACGTTCCAACAACTGCGGTATCAAGTTCAGCGAGTGTCCTGCACGAGGACATCTTCGCCGCTCGTCACTTTGTTTGTTTATTTCCGTAAACGTAAGCGTGCGTTGGTGCGATTCTGCCTGCGTGTCAGTAACTTTTTCACCGAGATCAGATGCGTTCGCTGCCGCTGGAACTCCCCCGCAAAATTCAACTTGCGAGAAAAACTGCCAGATTTCGTGTCTCATTGCTAGTCATCTTGCGCCGGGTTCTCGTGGCTCCCTCCTGTGGCTTTTTGAAGTAAATTGGATGCAGGCTATGGTACTGAGCAAAATATCCGGGCCTGCTGTTATGGGACTGGTCATCTATGCATGTTTGTGGGCACTTTGCGTGTTTAGAATTGGTACCTTCAATTGTTGTGCTCATACTCCTCAGGGGGATGTAAATATCGTAATGGGCAAATTAGCCCTACCAGGGGGATCATCTGAGGTCCAGAGCTAAAGGTTAGGTACATTCCTCGTATTGAAACAGAATAGTTTTTTTTTTTGTTACTGACCATCTTTTTTTCATTCACTGCTGACCTTTTTCCAGCACTTATTATTTTCCCTTTCAACTTTTATCATGTATCATCAACTTCTTTCAATATTTTTGTTTCTATGCGCAAGGGGTGGGACAACTTTTGCATGGATTCCCCGTTTCTTTGATTCTATACTAAATGGTGCCTTCCTCTCTTGGGAACACCTTGATTGTGTTGAGGAAGACTTATGCTAATTTATAATCTAACCTGAACTGTTGTGCTCTTAACGCTGGCCGCCTTCCTTTAATTTTGTTGCTGTGGCAGACGGCTGTTTGACCGCTGAAATATTGCGGCTTTCAAAATTGTTATAAAATCGCAGTATTTCATTTTGCATAGGATTCCAAAATTATAGTAAAACTGCAGTATTCCTTTTGGCATAAGACTCCAAAATTATAGCATAACCGGAGAATTCCTTATTGCATAGAATTCCAAAATTATAGTATAACCGTAGTATTCCTTATTGCATAAGACTTCAAATTGTAGTATAACCAGTGTTGGGTACGCAACTTTTAAAATGTTGCGGCGCAACCGCAACCGCAACGCCACAAGAAAAGTTGCGGCGCAACCACGGCAGAAACTTTGAAAAAACCAAAGGTGCGATCGGAACCGCAACTCGCAACCGCAACTTCTTAATTATTAAATATAATTTTAATTAAAAGTTGTTCAATTTATTTTAAGTATATAGTGCTATATGTATAGAAATAATATTAAGACATTCAAAATAGTGCATTGTTTTACTAAAAAAATGAATAGATCGAGTAAATGTGAGGACTAGATTTGAATGAAATATCAAGATACTGAACGAAACGTTTCATTTGCAAATATAGCATGAAAAATAAAATGAATTACATTTTCTAATAATAATAAAGTTGAAAGGTACCTAGCTGCCTATTAGCTATATTTTCATAGGAGTTCCGTATACATAGTGCAGAAAAAATGAGAAAGAAAGAAACGTTTCATTTGTAAACATAGCATGAACAATAAAATGAATTCCATTTTCTAATAATAATGTTGAAAAGGTACTTAGCTAGTAGCTACACTTTCATAGGAGTTCCGCTTATATAAAGAAAAAATCAGAAATCAGAAATGTGCAGAACATTTGTACAGCCTATATGACGCATAAAGCAAAGCCATGCATATGCTCCTGCAATATTTGATATTCCTCTGCTTTTTTTTTGTTCCTCTATTATGATTTAATACTGGTTCATGATCTCAATGTGACAATGGCAATGCACTGTAATGACGATCAACGTTGCCTTTCAAAAATGTTAACATTTCTAAATGTTTGTCTGAAAGCCGAGCACGTCGAGCACGTCACTATGTAGATTTGCCGTATTACACGTAATTTTGCACTTACAACTCACATCATTCTTAATAACATATGTTGTATAATGAGTTACATTAAATATACTTATATACTGTAAGCAAAGTGTATGTGTATCACTGTATCGCCTAATGCTAATAATAAACAGTTGCCAGACGGGTTGTACCCTGTACGGTTTAGTTTCAAACGATTATGAAACACGTATTAAACTTCATTGAAGTTATTTTAGAAATTAAATTACCATTGTAACGTTGCGGTTGCGAGTTGCGGCCTGACACGTCGAAAATTGTTGCGATCGTAACAGATTCGCAACTTTCCAAAAATTGTTGCGGCGCAACCGCAACAGAAAAAGTTGCGATCGCAATTGCGGCCGCGACTTGTTGCTGTGCAACTGCCCAACACTGAGTATAACCATAGCGTTTGCGTTACAGTTGTGTTAGGCAAACCAGTCTTTACTGCTGGAGAGGATTCTTAGTTCTCCTGACCAGTCGAAACACCTCCATATTATTTTAATGAATCGAAAACTTATGTTTCTGAGAAATAACCTCGAATTCCCATACGTCTAATAGCCGTCAGCAACACACGCTCTTTTGATGATGCTGTAACTCTGAGAAGACTGAGGCTTAACATTTGATTGCAATATTGATCTTTCTCTCTGTATTCTCTTCGGAGTGTTGCAACTAGCGGCTAGCTGCTTGTTTTCCGTAGAAAATTCTGGTTAAGTTCTGAAATTTTTTTAATTTTGCAGGCTTGTTGATGAGCTGCCTCGCTCCCTCCCAGCCAACTGCTCGACCCACAACGCCAGTTTCGTCGCTGCGGCCGAGTCGTCGTCCGTATCCATGATGCACCCCATCAGCGCGAACTGCTCCCTGCTGCAGGACGGGGGGTCCGTCCTCAACATGTCCTCGCCCTACTCCTACTCCCTCTCGTCCCCTGAGCACGAGTCGCACCTGCACGCCGTCTACATGGTCGGCTTCCCCACCTTCATCACCGTGGGCGTGCTCGCCAACGTCGTCGACCTCTGGGTTCTGGCTCAGTCATCAATGCAGGGCATCGCCTTCAGGTCAGTTCCGAGGAATCCATTTAGAATATACAGAAGAAATGAGGAATCTCTTACCGTGGTAGTTTCGTGAGTGCTTTTCTTTTATCTTCCTTAAGATCCATGCAGTAATATTTTATGCTGGCTTTCGATCTGAATGCTCATTTGACGAAATCAGTACAATATAAATTCAATTTCGTCTCTCTTTTAGATGAATAGAATAACGCTCTTGAATGGACTTTAGGTTTCTCAAACTTATGTTGTCGTCTGTTTTTAGATTAAAACGTCGTACTTGTGTAGTGAGCTCAATCATTTCTGGCAGACGAAATCACTCATTATTTTTAACCCGGCATCGCCTCTAAAATTATCATAACACATTAATGCATGCATTTTTACGTTCATTCATTCATTCATTTTTCATGAACAAATATTTCTATCATACATTGGTTTGCCCCAGCCATGCGTTGCAGCACCTCAGGTGCAGCGCATCTTCCAATATTTTTTCTCGCAAAGATTAAAGGAATTTATCACTCAGCACGAGCTCATGTTTTAATCAATGAAGTTTAGTGAACTCGCGGTTTGATATCCATCGCTGATGTATTTGTTAATTTGTTAAAAGTTTTGGACATGATAATGCAGGCCTTCAAGGAGATGAACATTCACGTTCATCTCTGGGTCTCTTGTTGGTTATCCGTATTAATAATTGAGTCATTCACTTAAATGGATAAAAAAAATGAACATCTCTTATAGTTGTTGTTGTTGTTGTTGTTGACAATTATACCTTACTTTCATAAAAACTTATTTAAAAGTACTGCCTCTCATGATCTGACAGAAATATAAGTGCGTACATCATACTGAACTTGAAGAAAATATGGATAGTTAATAGTGAATTTTTAGTTTCCTCCAGGTATCCTAAACGCTATTTTTTTTTTCCTTGCAAAGAACGTTATGTCTGATTTGGAGGTGTTTTACGCAACGAAGCTAGCTGCATGGCTATGAAGGCTAGCACAGCAGCGCAGCACCACGTAGCATGGTGATGCTCAGCAACACGCGCAACTCTATGCAGAATTTACGTGCCTACATTTGTGGCACACAGAATCCTTGGCGTAGCCTGTTCCTTTCCAAATATTTACCTTTGGACTATCCAATATTTGCTAATTTTATTTCCAGACTTGCGTGTGCGCATTAATTTCTCATGATTGGAGAGCACATGAAGTAATCATTTGCATTGCATTATGTATTGAGGCACTTACACACTACCCCGGATTTGAGATGTGCGATGACTCGTTTACTGTCCAAGAACAAACAATGTTGTCTTCAGAAACTGTAACCGAAATCATATATTTTACTGACATTGGCGATCCGTTATTCAAATGGGTTATTTTACAATTTTTGAAAGACTTATTTACCTCACTCATTTCTATTCTTACGAGAAATATTTGAGAATAAATTTGGCATCTAACAGTAATCATTACCGGTATAGTAGGCGCCAAGTGAGTTACGAGGCTTCTGTGAACAAATTCTGAAGTACAGCGTAGCGACTAATTGTAGTACATAGACTTTTTTAGCTTAGAATTACAGTAGTTAGATATGAGACAGATATCAATATAAATTTAAGAGAAAGTGCAACGTGATATTCTAGTCAGTGTTTATCTACAATATTAGTATTTTTTACATACACACGTATTCGGTAGCATTATCATCTGAGTTTAATCCTACCCATTTTTCATGGCGAGGAATTGAATTTAGAGTCGTTATTTTGTTAGGTTTTTCTTGAATAGCTTCCGTCATTCATTTAGTCTTGCTTAATTTTGCGCTAGCACACACTATCCATTAAAAATGGCGACATTCGATATTGTTAGATACAGCACGGAAAGCCTTTGATTAGGCCGGTCATAGGAATGAGCAGAACATAAAATTGCTCAGACTTATGAAGGCCCGCGTTGAGGCTGTATCGAGGAGATGCAAACGGCGTGCACAGAAATGATTAAATATCCTACACAATTATTTTATCTCCCGGAAAAAATTTATGGGGCTGCTTGTCTTGATCTTACTAATAAATTTGTCCTATTATTTTCTCTTGTTCATGTCAAACATCTCGTGTCGTCAGTCATTATTTCCATGACATATATTTACAATTTCTTTTCATTGATTCATTGATATTTTTCCTAGTAATTCCAGCTATTAAAATCGAATCAAAAGACTCTATTTTCTAAGCAGGAAAATAATAATTTGGTAAATGTGAAGTGTTTTTAATTGAAAAATCGTATGAATGTCATAATATTTTCCGATGGATATGGTTCACGTGACGTTACATTAATTACGCAATATTCTATATTTTGAATAGTATTTCTTCAACGAATTTAAAGAAGGAACGCTCGTAGAATGTTGGCCAACCGTTTACTAGCACTATTAACGAAGGCACACCTTAATGAAATGAGACAAATAAAGGCACGCAATCGGGGGACAAAACGGCAAGTGCAAATATTTCCAACATGCAAAGAAAGTCCAGCGACGAGTATAAATACCACCGGGTCTAAGTTTACGTTAATTTTTGTAAGTTGAGAAAAGAAGAACTGTAACTGTAATTTTCACAGATAGAGAAATACTTCGTCTAGCGTGAGAATAATAAGCTCAGGATGCCGACTGTGTCCAAAATGCTTTAAGTAAAGTATTGGTATGTCAAGAATCAAGCAGAGGCCCGGAATAGTCTTGTTTTAAAATGAATATCATTTACCTCCACCGAGCCTTTACATACGAGGCCTGTCTAAAAAGTATCCGACTTTTGGCCAGAAAAAATATTTCGAATACCTGACGGAGTTGGGACCCTAATCCCCTTCAAAGTAGGCCCCTTGTGCTTGTACACACTTAGCCCACCGATCCTTCCACTGCTGGAAACACCTGTGGAAGTCTTCTTTTGGAATAGTGTTCAGCTCCGTCGTCGCTTTCTGGTGCGAAGCAAAATCAATCAAGGTGATGCTGACTGTTTTCTTTGATGTCCGTGGAGTTTTGCATCACGAATACGCACCGGAAGGACAAACAGTGACAAAGGAGTACTATCAGGATGTTCTCCGGCGACTTCGTGATGCAGTTCGGCGCAAAAGACCAGACATGTGGACTGCGAACAACTGGCACTTGCATCACGACAACGCGCCCGCACATTCATCCCATTTGATCCGCAATTTCTTGGCCAAACATGGAATTACGACCGTTCGCCAACCTCCCTACTCTCCAGACCTGGCTCCTTGCGACTTCTGGTTGTTTCCAAAATTGAAGACACCACTGAAAGGATCCCGTTTTGAGAGTAGAGAAGAGATAATGCGGAACGCGACGACAGAGCTGAACACCATTCCAAAAGAAGACTTCCAGAGGTGTTTCCGGCAGTGGAAGGATCGGTGGGCTAAGTGTGTGGAAGCACAAGGAGCCTACTTTGAAGGGGATTAGGCTCCCAACCCCGTCAGGTTGTTGAAGTATTTTTTCTGGCCAAAGGTCGGATACTTTTTCGACAGGCCTCGTAGAGCACTCGAGGACAAATATAGTCGCTAGTGACCGATACTTTGAGCAAAATCGATGACGCAAAACGGAAGGATCCTATTCTTGTCGTAATTCTGATCAATCTACGTCGTGATCAGTTCTTTATTTCATCTATATTCATACGAATAGCAATTTAATAACAACATCGTCACTCATAGTATAGCTGTACATAGTTTTGTACAATTAATTACGTATTACATGTACTTGTATCGTTCACTCTTGATCGGACGCGGTTTTTCTCGCGGGGCATTCTTTGTTCTAAGAGGCGTTGAAAACTGTTCATTTTTCAACAGTAGGCCCGGCAGCTTGTGTCAAGTCATTCCATAAGTTCTGTCCGAATTTTACCTTTTTTTTAAATTGAATCAAATTTAAAGAGTGTTTTAAAATGTCTAATGGAGCTGAACATTATTCTTACTAGTGCACACGTGCTGGTCGGCATTAATCTGAGGAATTTCATCCCTTCTTTCTTGAGTTGAATTCTCTCGTGCCACTCGATGTTGTCCAGCGCTATGCCGAAGAATTTCCTCGCTTCTTTCATTTGTTAAGCTCTCTCTAGCTACTCGATGTTGCTCTGCATTATTCCGTAGAATTTCCAAACGCCGGTCAAGGGTCAATTTAGCTCTAGCTTCTCGTTGGCGAGCAGCATTGCTTCGGCTTGCCATTTCGCGTTGTTCATCCGACCTTCTTTGGCGTTTTTCTTGCTGTCGAAGTCTTGCTACTTCTCTCTTGCAGTTGGACACATTTCTATCCTTGGTGCCCTCTTTTGTCGGAATTTTATTCTGAAATGTCGTCTATTATCTCTTCGAAGCTTTTCAAGAAAATCCCAATTTAGAAAACAATAACTCAAGTTCCAAAATCTTGGGGCCTTATACCAAGTGGTAGCAAGGTTACTGGTCGAACGAATTTAAAACATTTCTTTTCGCACTATCAATTAAAAATATCAAAGCGACGTGATGAATTTCAACAGAAAAAGCTCCATAAAAAATTTCTATTTGTAAAAATAAGCCGATTACGTATTCTGGATACAATGATCAAGAGGAGGAGGTCGGACGGACGGAGGGACGGACGGGGACGGACGCACGCGGCTCCTTTTATAATAGTGATATTTAGATGCATTTAAACTGATCAAATTTTATTTTACAGAACAATAGAATTAAAATTTGTTTCGAAACCCTGCTAAGATGGAAATACCCTAGAATTATTTGAGCTACACAATGTTTTATGAGTTCAAGAAAGGAAACTCAGCCGCCGAAGCGGCTAGAAACATTCACTCAGATTATGGAGAGGTATGTGTGAATGATTAATGTGTGTGATATATGTGTGAATGCTCGGGGACGCTTTTCTCCGACAGCGTTGAACATGAATGCGCGAGTTATGTTTATGTGCGACGCAGATTGTAATTTTTGTAATATGAGAGCTTGTAAGATTCAAGTCTACTTTTAAACGCTCTGAAGGAATAGGCGTCGCAAATATTGTCAAGTGTGAAATTTCACAATTTGTTATCAGCGAAAAAAACGCTATTTTCATGTTTGACTTGTAACATATACTGGACTATAAGCTTATTTTTATTTCTCATGATGTATTATCTACGGTACTCAGTTTGAGCGTAAACTTGTTGTCGAAGCCAGAATGTTCGTTAATTTCAAATACTTTGTTCGTAAAATTTCCGAGGGTAAATATGCATGCTCTGTGTTGAGATGTTCTCTCCAAATTGCACCTTCTACTTGTAGGAACCGAATTTGAATGTTTCCATTCAAGTTAATCGTGTAGTGTACTGCTGCTCTCACCTCCTAATTGCAGCTCTTGACCCGGCGTTCGAGAGCTCATAATATCGGCGCTTTATGATTCGCACACTCATGCAGTTGGCCGACTCGATGGCAGGAAGCCGGTAGTGCTGCTAGTGCACAGATTTGGAATCCTTCTCAGAAATAACGGATTTTCAGATGACTTCCCTTGATGTTGAGTATGAAGTAGCTGCGGGCAAATTCTTTGATATATTTGCACGATTTAAACTATGTAGTAGCAAGTACTCTTTAGTAACTTTAATGAAGAGCGTAGAACATTTTATTCCTATCACTGTCTATATTTCGTTATTTCCATGCACCTCTTCATGGCATTCTCGAAAGCTCGACGCTCATTCCCTCGCTTTTGACTAACCCTCACAAATGTTCGCTTCGACATCTAGATTTTATAAGCACATCAATTACCCTTGTTTTTTAGTCTTGTATACCCTTCCATTAAGCATTGTATTTACATCACTTGTATTTCAAGATTCAAATACACCCACAAAGTCTATTCAATGAATCCATGAATCCATTAACCCCTATTCAGTTACCCCCAGCTTGAGGCGGCTTTCCATGCGTCCTCCCAATCATACCCACATACCCTTCTTCAACCCTTCGATGCATACAAATCTCTCTCGTGAGGCGTAAGCATACTCCCTTTCTTCTTAAAAGACGTCGTTTTTTCCAGCGCTTTCGCGTTGTGTATCGTTACAGAATTAAGGTTTGAAATCAAAGTAAAAACACATGAAATGGCTCCCCCAAAAAATTATTTTTCATTGATATTCTGTCGTACAGTTACTTTTAATTTTTTATCTTAGAATTACTTACCGCGACATCACACCGTAAGTATTCTTCTGTGTTCAGCTGTACGTATATCTCAACTAGACGACTCCAGTCAAACAATTCTGCTGAGTTCTGCTCTTGCTATGTCAGAACAAGGATCCTGCTGAATGTGTTAGTACATGTCTGTAAAAATTCCAATAATAGCGGTGAATTAGTTTTTCCTTGGGATTTCTTACGAATATTTTTTGGTGATTGGCTTATCAAGTTTCTACGTAAGTTCACCCGGGAAAAGTAAACGGTATGGTTGATAATTTAATGATTATCCAGTTGACACTCTTGAGCCTCAAATTGTCACATTGTTTCGAGGCCCGCACCGAACTCCACTCAACCAACAATCTTGCCTCAGCGTCGAAAGCAGGAGATGACGTCCTAGGACACCCCGCCTGCAGGCCATACGCAATAAAAACTCAACGTGAGTTTTTTTTATAACTTTATGAGGCTCTTACGAGTGACTCAAAGCACCTGGTGCATTGCGTAGAGTTTTCTGATATTGTTGGCGAAATCGCTGTCACCATTACCTACTCTCAAATTGCAACGTTTGTCACTTGTGAACCAGAGTTTAATTCAGCGAACAGATTTTGTAATACTGTTGCATCTCGGAATATATCATGGTCATGAATGCCTAATCTGTTGTTCGCTATGTCATTCTGCAAACCTCTAATTGCTTTTCACTCATTGATTTCACTTTAATAGTGTTATCTCTCAAGGATTAAGAAAATGATCTTAAGGTCAGTATAGCTTGGCAGCAAAGTCATAGGAAGCTAAGAGTTGCAATCATTCCTGAAAATTGGGAAGAAATGACTGACGATGAGTCTTGACAGAAGCGCGTCTGATAATTTTTTATTCCACAATCACGTACTTCAGTCTTCGTACTGGGAGAGATCCTCCTGATTTTTAGTTGTTGAGCTCGAGGGCTTTCTATTGCTTACTCCTGCTGAAGTTATTTCTCTCGTAAAGAGCAAAATACAAGACCAGGCTCGAGCTTATCATCCGAACATTCTGCTCTTGGTGCGGTTTCTCGTACTCATTATTGCATTTTTTTTTTGCTGCTCTGTAACTTTTATATAAAGCATCCTACCTCCGTGCAAAAGCCTCTTGATGACATTCCTATCTACTGCTCTCAGTCACGGTTTTCTTGTGGTACAAACGGTCCGAGACACATACAACACTCGCTGAAGTATCAATCTAAAATGTTCATTGGGATGTGATCGTTGGCTCCATCTTACCCTCAAGCGACAACAGGTAACAGAAAAAGGATTCTCAGCTTTCCTCCTCAGCTACATTCTCTTCCATCGGCTTAAATGACCTAAAGGGTGTTGAGCGGTAATGTTTATTCATTCCGCGTCAAAGCAGCAACTGACGGCCTTCACGCAGGCCTGTCCAATTGTCCCCTTGTGGCAGGAGGCATTAGCGTCAATGTTCTTATGTGATTTGGGAAAATAGCTTCGATGCAATTTTCTGCAGATTTGCGTCCAACTGTAAAATTTTGCTCGAGAATAGTTTAAGGCTAAGAACATCGTTATTTAGAAATGTTCAATTCGTATTTTCTGGACGTATTGACATTTTCATCACTGTTGCCAAATTACTATCACACTTGCATTTCGAGCCGAATTCCTACCATATAGGCTTGAAATTCTTGAAACTTGACATGACGACCGATGCACTGAGTTTTTATATTTTTAACCAGTAGAATGTAAAGAAATAACTTATGTTTTTTGTCGCATTGCTTAGCCTATATAAATAAGATAAAATAAGTTACTCTCTCGAGCTGAGTGTTAAACAGGCTTTTTGTGGAAAAAAATGATAATTTTTGTATAATTACGAACCATCTTTATTTCGGTTCACTGCTGTCCTGTATTTCAGCACCTTTAACTTTCTTCATCAAGTTTTATCTTGTTTTATAGCCTTCCTTTTATATTTACTGTATCTATGCGCAGGGGTTTTTGTGCATAGATTCCGCGTTCCCTGAATTCAATCCTAAATGTTGCCTACATCCTTCCTCTCCTTGAAATGTCTATGTTGCGGTTAGGTAGGGTTAAACAAACATCTAATTTAAAATAAGTTACTTTGTTCTTATAAGACTTCAAGGTATTATTGTACGAATAGCAAATATTTTGGTTTGTTAATTCAGTGGTAATTTTTGAAATTTTGTTCAACCCCAACAATCGTGTGGATCCAAAGGATGGTACGTTTTAATACCGCCAATCCAAAACTTGATTGTGCTTTTATTATCCCAAATTGATAATCTGGGCTGACATTTATCAAGTATTTCACATTATCATGGTAAGAATTTTTGACCGATTAGAAAACTTTGCCGAGAATAGCGCTGACAATGAAAGAGTTTTCTTTAAAAATTATGGGACAATATGTGTGAAAAATATAAAAAGGGTTGTGAAAACTCGTGGCTGAAAGCAAAACTTCGGGCCCGGCATGGACCTGCCCTCTGCGAACAAAATCGTCGCATTCTGCCCAGCCGCAATCCCGGCGATTCTGGCAGCCATCGATTACGACCATGTGATGAGGCGTGTGTGTGCACTAGCTCAAGTTCCCGCAAAGAAACAGCTCATTTTGGAAATTCCTCCAACAGATCCTTGTGCAGGAGCTGGTTTTTTGCGTGATGCTTGTTGGTGCTGTCAAAAAATCAACACATGTGCATCAGAGTTGCGACCTAAAATTGGAAACTCTTCATCCAAGCTAATGTAAGGGGGGATAAACTCGCTTCCTTTTTTTCATATCTGGAATATTTAAAAAGAGACGTTAGAGTTCGCTTCGTGTGCATGCCTTCAAGTCAGTAGTCTCGTTTCATAACTTCATACGCGGGGATATTTGTTTATCGCGCATTTTTGAGGAATAATAATTAGTTGCTCGGCGAACGCAAGCTTCACCAGACCTCTAACAAAGGGCTCAAGCATTAAAAATGCATTCTTCTAAACTCAAAAGCAGGTCACTGTAAGCCTGTAAAACTAGCCCTGATTGTTTCTCAAAATGAACGACAGACAGCTGATGCAACATAATATCTTCAGAAAACTTGAAAAAAATTACTAAAAAATACAGGTTAGCACGTTTGAAATAAATCAAGCTGCTACGAGACAGATTTGCTTTCAATTTCATTGTTATAAGCCCAGCTTGTTGTCTCACTTGTATAACAATCATGGTACAGATGCGCCAGTCTTGCTGGAGGGTTTCTTTCAGTAGGAATAAGTTCCATGATCCGATTGCTAGATGTTCCCGGGGACGTTATTTCTTAAAAACGCTCCATCTTGTTGTTCCTAGAGTCATCGTTTACTTTTTGTACGAGTGTCATTGAATGGCCGTGTTCTGATTTCAGTATTGCTCTCACAATTCAAATCTACACAAAATTGAATTATATTTATCATCATTGTCGTTAATATAAACGCAGTTTTAACACTTTCATTTCATCAATGCTTCAGAATTTATAGTTTAATCTTCAATTCTCGTTCGAATAAACCACAAAGAATCCGTATGTTAGTATCTCTTAGCACAGCTCGATACGCTTGCATAGAAAAGCGTATACGTCTCGATGAAACTAAATAGAGAAATGAGGGTAAAGATGAAAGGCGAAGACACTCGTATACAAGATCGGCCTCCCTCTATAAGAGAGAGAAGAAGAAAAGAACAAAACGAGAAAAAAATCAAAAAATCTACAAAAAGTAGATACAAAAAATTATGGCATTGGTGATAAAGATATCTTTATAAAGAGGTTATTATACATATAAATGAGGGAAATGCCAGAATAAGTATTGTGCTATCTATGACAACGGTCGGATTAACAGAGAAAATCAGAACCATTGAACTATATCGGTTCACTCCTGACCTGGCGGTCAAAAATCTTGCTAAACCAACCTCTGCCTCTGTCATAGGATAGTTTGTACGTTTAGACCGGGTCGGAAAATCCGACAAAAAAGTGTCTTAAATGACAGCCTTAATACTGTACGAAGAATAAATACTTTGTGAGAAAAAGATAGTGTACAGTCATTCAGAGGCAAAAGTATCAGAGCTGAAATTCTGAATAAACATGGCCGGCGTTCACTGAAGCGATCGGTGACAGCAAATCAGCGGAAAAGTATTCAACACTTGACCGGCGTGTTCAACAAAGGTTCCAAGAAAATTTCTGCGCGCATTATGCTCTGAAGGAAATGAGTTTATGAAGTGGCACCGCCACAGTTAGAAAATGAGCGAATTGGAGGGATGTGGCTGAAAATCGTAAGAATGAAATCTACCAAAGTAAAACAGAATGTGATAGAAATATCAAGAGAATATATTTTTTATGTATAATGCGGGGTCTTTTATCTTTTATTTTAAATTGTACACATACTGTAATCTGTCAAGACAACTTTTTCTTCCATTACTTCACCATCTGTTGCATGCAGAAGCAGACGACAACGAAGGGAGAAAGAAGAAGAGTTACAATCATATATTCAGGTTTCACACTTCAGAATAAAAAAGCTGGTAGCATGATATCTTTTGTGTTTTTGACTTGGGTGTTTCATGTAATTTCAACTTCGCCATGTTTTACTTTAATTCTACTGCTGACTTATGGGATAACAATAAACCTTTTGATTTGCTGAGTAAAAATTAGCTCACTCTGTGCAGCTTGGATGATACATCAAATAAAAAAAGGCAAGTTTTCATATCAACATCTTAGTTAGAAATATTAAGCCCGCGTAATGATTAAGTTTTTAGGCAATGAAACCAATTTATTTCACTTATACCAGGATTGAAATCCAGGTCCTGCATGGATATGACTTTCTCTGCATCTGTTTCCGACGAATTCTTTATTTTTTTTCTATTTTTTCCTACTTTAGGAGTTATTGGGGACTGACATTGTTAGGCCGAGCAGATGTGTATTTATAGATCGCGACTAGATGATCTCCGTCTCATTCGTTGAGATGAGGTCGGAGATCTGTATATTAATTCCGTTCGAAGTGGAGGTTACGGAGTTCAGGAAGCATTGTCGTACCTTGTGCTAAATTCTGCCCGATTAGTTGATGGTTCACCCTGTAGTAGGCGGCCTACTGAGCAGCATGCGAGTACGAGGCATAAGGCCGGCGGCCACTACGTTGTTGTGGGATGCGATTTTATTCTGGGAATTGCAGTGAAAGTTTCTTACTTTAGTATTTTTTATTTCTGAATTTTTTCTTTTTTTTTCCTTTTCTCCATTAGGTTGTTGTTCTGAAAATATTTTTCTTTTTGATACAAGGACCTTTCAGCATAGTAGCAAGAACACATACTACAGATCGTTCAGTGTGCAGTGGCGTTGCTGTTGAGTATACAAAGTTTTAAACCGATTGCTGGGCGAAGTGAGTGGATGAGGCCCGTTGTGGCATGCATGCGAATGTAAGAATTACAAGAAAGTACTCCAAACTTCGAGAGTGGAATGGACCAGCGCTTCGTGACACTTCTTTGGTGGAGCTTCGTGTCCTATCTTACGAGGAGCCTGCACGTGGAACTGCTGTTGTTTTGTTGCTGTGTTCTTCCTGTGCTGTTACTGTGTTGTTTTATTTGTTGTTTTGTACATTTCTGTCTCGTCAGTATTTGTTTCAAATAATGCAAATCTGTTCAATTTTCCCGTTTAATGACACTTCATTATGCGTTATCTTAATGAACTCGAGTTTTTGTTCTTTATTAACCTAACGCAGCAGAAATGGTCAAGCAATGAAAATAGCGATAAAATGAGTGTCTTTTCCTCAATTTCTGCCATTGGACAACTCTTTCAGGATTTGTTTCCTCTGCATTTTCTGATTGTCGGGGCGCAGATGTCCTGACTTGTCCGACTCCAATTTCCAGCGAAGGCCATTCCGGCGCTCGGCCAGTTGCGCTAAGCCCTCCGGCCATTGCAGGGACCACGCCGCCAGTGCACTCAACCGCTCGCTTTCTGACCGTTCATGAGTGCGCAAATTGATCTTCTCTTTTATTTTCATTTGCGAGACAGGCTGTAAATATGATATCCTGAAATTCTCCTATACCGGAGGTTGGGTTAGTCTTCGTGAAATTTTAAACGAGGCGGCTACCTTGTTGTCGTAGTCTAATCTGTCCATTGCAGCGATGTGTGTATTTCAGCGCGTTCACTACGTGGATCTCACAATTAAATAATTATACAGACACGAGCAACATAACACGTCATGCACGAGTCGACCGCTCTGACTGCACACTGCGCATTAACTCTCTAAGACCTCTGATAGATATTCCTATGTGTGTTCTAGATACAACATAGAAAATGATCGAATGCATCGTTTTTTAACGTTAATTTCCTGACAGATTTACGGAAATGAAAATGTTTAGATTTTAAAGAAGGTAAGGTAATCGTGAAGACCTACCAGAGAGCGTGATACTTTTTTTACACGTGGAATAATTATCATGAAACATTTTCAGTACAATTTCTTCTTGCTTCGAATTTTAAAAAGTGACATTAAATAGAGACATTGTTCGTGCTAGAAAACTAGTGGTGTAAAAAACTATTGCTATAAGCAAAGTATTAATAACAGCAAATAACAGTAATCGGTTGAGGTTCGAGTATGTGTATTGTGACAAAATCGAGGCTTGCGAAGGGTTTGGGTCCGACCTTCAGGCTGGAAGCTCGTTCAGGCTGAGGGTGTTAGGCTATCATTTGTTAATGATAACATTTCAGAGTCGAGGCTGAAGAGCTGTGGAAATTTTCCTTCGGCAAAGGATATACTTTCTATTTAAAGCAGTGTACACAGCGAATTTTGTGGAGAAAGAGGTTTTTTATCTTATAGAGGAGTGAGCGGTATTATTCCCTCTTTGGTATATCAAGTGAAAAAGTATAATTGTTTGTTGTCATATTTTTTTAGCTCATTCAATAAGTGGTTCGAAGCCAAGTGTAAATTTAAATGCTCACGTGGATTAGGGTGAAGTTTTTAAAGTGATTATAAGAAGATTTTTTTGTTTTAAGTATCCGACGAAAATTCTTTTATATGAAGTAACTACAGAATTTGAAATGCTTCTCATTTTGAATGTACTGGAATGTACGTATCGAATGACTTCTAATTGCAGTTGCTGAGAATTTTCTGATAAGAATTCAGAGTATCATATCAAAATGATCGCTACCAAGTTTTTGTCTTCATGATGATATGGTGTGACCCTGTCAGAATGCAGAAAACGATGCTCTCGCTTGACTAACATGGCTGTGCCGCGGTGCACTGCAATGCAGCAGACCTCGAAATTTAATGTCTTTTAAAGCCTCTCGTTAGCATCGGAAGTGTCCAGTGGAGCACTCTTTGTACAACCTGAGGATATTTGCGCGTGTATTGCTAAACAATTGCATCGGTGAGCGTTAAACGCCGCTTGGCTCACACTCGCTTCGCTGATTACGATGTTATTGCACTAAGTGCTCATTTCGGTTCTCTGCATCTCGTAAGAATGGATCTGGAGAAACTGGGGGTGGAATTCCTTGGCCCTTTCAATAATCCCTAAAATTAGCGATTTATGAATCTTTGTATTGTCAGGAAATTTTGGTCGCGTCATAGCCATACTACAGATGAGCTGCTAAGCCATGTTGTTCCATGGCATGAGCTTCAGAAATGACTGTGTCTCACCAGTGTCTTGAGAATGCTCAGAAAGAATTTACGCCCTGATATCAATCGGTACGCAGAAAGCAAAAATTGTAATTTATAAATAGTCTGAAATTTTAAGCAACCTTCTAACGAAAAATATTTTAATTTTTTCATGTGTTATCCAAATGTGTAAACTACGAACTAAAATTATACGACCTCATTTGAGTGTGCCCTAATGCTTTAAGAAATGAATGTTTGTACAATGCGAGCTATAGACACACCTTTACTCGTTAATATATTGGGCGCATCAAATGGGAATATCCTTCAGCTTTTCTATTGGTGACTCAATAGAGTTTGTTTTCGTCAATTTACGTGGGTGAACGAGGATTTTTCAACGGTGAGAATAGCTACTCACGCCATCACTAGCTAAATATGGCGGAGGATGCTGATCTGGATGTGGTCTTGTGTGAAGTAGCACACTAGTGTTCCTTTCTCTTTCTTATAAACAAAGGCCGGCTCTTTGTTCACCAGATCCCTTACACAAATGTCCTAGATGTTTTTCTTTATTCGTTTTTCTTAAAAATTTTGCCCCGTTGAGCTAAACTTCATTTCATAACGAAGCATTTGTATTTACCGCGTGTATTTACCCATGCAGTTTTCGTTCACGCCTGTCCTGTTCGTGAGGATTCAAAGCCCTCGAACTTACGTTCCTACGTTGACATTCAGAGGCTCTAAAATCCGTTCCTTAAATATTGAATATCTTCTGATGTCCTGATTCACTTGAAAAGATCTCGCAACGATGGCTGTAAATTCGTAGATGTTCGTATCTTCGGTCCAGAGCCTCAATTCCTCCCAAGGGTTGTGTTGAACTTCGATGCAACTTCGTTTCCGTCACGACTTGTACTCTCATGAAACCAGCTTTAAATTTGCGTTATAATCTTTCTACTGAGGGACATAACGTTCTCTTTGTTGTGGCTTCTCCAGGTCGAGGAGAAATAGATTTCCCTGAATGTGATGCACGGCAGGTGTGACTGTCGACATAATGACTGAAACAAATCTACGGTGTTTTTCACCAGCATTTCATTTACTTTCAATACTCTTATAAACTTATGTATGTGCTGCTGCTCTAACTAAAAAGCTTTCTTCTATCTATTTTTTCTCGACGATAACAAGCGCCACGATCACATTGACCCGCCAAGCTACTTGCCTTGCTTGGACAAAGGCTTTGGTCAGCGCCTCAGTCCCAGCGTGTGCTGAGGATCACCGCCTGACGAGATCAGCTTAAGTTACGCTCTTCAAACGCTCTGACTTCACCATGAGCGTCCGGGATTTTTCTCCCTGGTTGTGTAGAGGCTCCCTTCTTTTCGCACCATTTTAGCTCTAAGTCAAAATGAGGCAGGCTCGGATTCATCCCGTGTGGAGCCTTTTTGAACCTCCTCTCGACTTCACAGAGATACTGATTTTTTTAAATTTACGCTCCAGCTCATTTGCGTGTCCAGAGCAACGGATTTGTTGGAAATATGGAAAAAATTGAAAAATGATGGTGCGTTTAGGCCTTCGAGAATTGACAGATTTATCTTTTTGTTTACGTTGTGAAAAATTTATCGAAATTCATTATTTTTCGTCTTGCTTGTAGCGTTTTGTTTTATTTTTTTTTGCGTTCAAGCTTTGTTCTTGTTCCGTTAAAGAATCATTTTGAAACTTATGGATTCTTAAATTGTCTTTTCAATATGGAATGCATGTACACTTGCACTGTTTTGGTTGTGAGGCTTTAGAGTTCCTTCTTTTAATGCGCACAAAGGAAGTGGAGAGTGCGCCAGAATATACGAGTATCGTGATGAGTTCACTCTAACGATACGTTCATTATTAGGAAATGGAGGAATGGGAAAGTCATTGACTCGAGTGCATCGACACCTACAATCATTTATTACTCCAAAGATCATCGTCCAAAGCGATTTTACAAGATGTTCAGTATTTGTCGTTCAACTCACTTTTAAATCGAAATATTGCATGCTAAATTTGCTCTATTTAAAATTTTTTTGTTCGTCAATGATTCTTTGCTTTTCAGGTATGTTTTGTTTTGTATTGCCTACAATTTTAATAGCAGAATAGAAGGTAAAGCTGACAAATAACCGCCGTAGATTAAAATATCATTAAAAATTATTAGAATACTTGTTTGGTGAACATTAAAGTGATTGAAAGAGACCTGAAAACTAACGCATGTCATCTTTCCACTGCCAGAACATAAAAAAACTCAAGAAATTAACCATGCATAACGATGCTTTTGACTAACAACAAATATTCCCTGAGAAATTTGAGTAGCGTATGTTCCCAATGCTGAAACCACGTTCACATTACCTCACAATGACTTGAAGACCACGCCATTCGAGCATCAAACGAAACAGCTTCTGTATTAGAAAGCATTGGACGTGTGTCAAAAGCTGAAACTCTGCATGCTTTTTTTGCGTTCGTCAAAGTACGCTTCCCAACAGCGTCTTCTTCACTGAAAATAATATGGGCATAAAAACTTGAAAGCACCCAAAAATCTACAAAAACTGATCATTTTTGTTAAGAAAAGTTACGGAGTTTAGTTCTGTCATCAGTTCTGCAAAACTCAATAGGTCGCTGAAATGAAAGGTGAAATAACTGTGAATAAGACGCATTGGGAGCATATAAAGGAATATCACATTGAATGCGTTTAATAAAAAGGCAATTACCTGTTGACTCTTTAGAGGGGCTTCGAGCTGTCTATACGGGATGTTGCAAAATTGTTGGAACAAACTTCGGCTTCGAACAGAAAATAGTGATATAAGCACTATTTCATGTAAAATAACGCTGATTATTAGCTACACTCTCTTTATTAATACATATGAGGTTAATTAAAAAACCAAATAAAAACAGATAATTTATTAGTAGCGAGGACCTCATTACAGTAATTGTTCAAAATGTCTACCATGAGCTTCTATACAAGTGCGACACCTTCTTCGGAGAGAGTTGCGTACGTATCCAAATACTCCAGGCATCTCAGCAATATCTCCAGCATCGACTGCAATGCTGGCGACAAGATCTTCTTCCGACTCCACAGGTGTTTCATAAACAAGACTTTTCATGTGCCCCCACAAAAAAAATTATGACCGGAGTCATAAGAATATCTTGGCGGTCAGGACACAAAACCATTACGACCAATCCATCGATTTGAAAATTGAAAGTCAAGAAAACGTCTCACATTCACAGCAAAATGTGCCGGAGTTCCATCATGCTGAAACTAAATTCTTCTACGAATATCCCATGGAACATCGGCCAACAAATCCGGAAGGACTTCTTCAAAAAAGATTCTGTAAGCATTCCCAGTGAGAAGCTCTGGCAGAATGTATGGGCCAACGATTTGATTATGAACGATACCTGCCCGAACAAACATGGATACCTGCCTAAACATAGCTTCATCCGTGAACAATACTTGTTCTGCGAAATTGGCATCTTCTAACTCCTGATTCTAAAAACACTGCTCGAATTGTTCGCGAAGAGCATAATCTGCAGGAAGTATTCCCTGGACTCTTTGGAATTGATACGGATGATAATTATTCCGATTCAGTATCCGCCCTCTATAGTGGGATCTTGAATTCCCATAGATGCTGCTGCGGCACGAGTGCTCGTACGTGGGTTTTGACGGAAATGTTCCAACACACCTTCCTCATGATCCAGATCAGGCTGTCTTAAGCGACCAGCATTCACGCTGTTTGCACTGAAACTTCCGTTCTCACACAATCTTCTGTGCAAAGCAGTGAATAATCGATGAACAGGCCCCTGTATATTGGGGTAACATTCTTGGTACATTCTTGCGGCACGTCTCGCATCACCCTCAGCAGAACCATAGACGCAATGCATGTGAGCCATTTCTCCGTTATGCGGTTCATTTTACCTGTACAGTGTAATGATGCTAACTGACAAATGATTACGATTCAAACTAGAGGTTACTATAACGTTGACTGGAAAGTTCTAGAAATTTCTTTAGTCTGATTTTTAGTCTTTCTCTTTTACTTAGTCTAGAGAAAATAAGGTATCGAAAAAAAACGTATAAGTAAAAAAATATAAAGGAAAATAAATTTATATATGTGAGATTGTATGATGTTATTGCCGCGCAATTATAAGTTAAATTTAAATTATCGCTAATCAATGCAGACGTGGTCGCGTAGAAAATATCTTCTGCAGAAGAAGAAACAACGGTGTTGCGTGTCGCTCCGTTACCAGCCTCGCAAACTTTTTCATCTTCGGTTTCTCTCATCTCTTATTGCAAAAAAAAAAAACATCATGTTGAGTGTATATGACGCTACCTGTGGAACTGCGAAAAGAAAAAAAAATAACTTTTGTCTTATTCCTGCTTAAAACAGTGCAATTTAAATACGAAGCTAACAAAGCAGTGCTACCAACACGAAGGAAAGGTGTGCTCAGCTCAGCCCAGTCGCGACCTATGGGCCTGTCTGTCTGAAGTGTCCTTGTCCCCTCAATCACCCCTCACCGAACCCGTTCACTACCCCCCCCCCCCTCTTCCCGTACCCCTGCCTCCCGTCTCTCCGACTGTTTAGAGCATGGCAAATCCTGATGAACTTTTGCGCTCCAAGCAACCAGAGAAATTACGTTTGATTTGATAAATTTTTGGTAATGTCTAACATCTCAGTGAAGTTTTTGTTCACTTCCTACGTGGCCAAGACGAAAAATGTGCACGGAAGAATTATTGTGTTTCGTACCTCCGTTTCCCTACTGACATCGAATAGTTTAAAACATCATAGCTATACAATTACAACGCACGATGATGCATCACTACGAGACTCGCCTCGCAGGCCGGAAAGTGCCGTTCTCTGCACAAATGTTGCCCTACACAACATCCCGAAAAAATGGTTCTCTCAGGGGCAAAAATACGACTTTACCAAGCAAAGTGCCTGCAAGTAGGGGACCTACATCCTCTCACGCACAAAATTCTAATGCTCAAAAGACGGGAGACTTGTTAACAGCTGCCAGTAACCCCGTCAAAGAATGTGTGTCACCTTCCGAAGCAACGTCAGTGAAGACTATGCAATCAATATCGCCGGATGAGGGAAAACATGTCTGCCAAACCTCCAGCAATCATTTGAAGGTTCGAAGCAGTGAAGTCTCAGCCGCAGCACCACAACCACCTGCTCCTCATCTGAACAAGCAAAATAGCGTGCCAGCTCCCCAGCTCTGCGTCAACAACAACGCTCCGAACTGTCCGCCAGCGGCGGGGACACAAACACCATCCTCATCAGTGGTACAAGAAAAAATAGTTTTTACTAATAAGGACATTTCAAGCGTGGTAGACTTTTCTCATTCTCCAGATAATATGTTCGATAATTTTCGCGCACAAACCGATACTGGCAGTAAATCACCCCAGAGCGCAAGCTGTGAAAACAAAATAAAATTTCCAGTACAGAGCAATAAAAATAACACTGTTGCTTCATTTAATGGCTACTTGCACCCGCTTCAAATAACAAGCTCTCAAAAAATTCATGAAATTATTCACAATTTGTCTCTAACAAGAGCGTTTTTCAATAAATCCCTAAGACAACGTGAGCCTCCTAGCCCGTCGTCGATTTTCTCTACAGTATCAAACATTCAGAACCTAACCGAACAGCTTTTTGCTTTAAATTCACATATAAGTTCTCAAGACCTTGCACCTGTGGTACCTGCTAGTATCTCTTGTGAAATCGACTCCAATTGTCGAGAACCTTACGACACTTTGCTGCTAGGTGATAATATCCTAAGCACGATCAGAAGAAAGGACATCGATCGCTCGTGCTGGATCAAAACTGTTCCATCAGGGCGCTTCGATGACCTTCTCCATACTGTAAATTGCATGCCTAGATTTAAAAATTATATACTAAGTTTTGATGGTCTCTGCCACTCGCCCTCAGACCTTGCTCGAATCAAACAACAAATTGTAAGAAAGTACGCACTTTCTCGCATTTATATTGCCAATGCTTGCAGTGCAAACGAATTCAACAAAGCGAGGCATTTTTGCAAAAACCTGGGTTTAAACTTGATTCAATTTCAAACTTACCCAGAAAATGAAAATGGTGACGCACTCAATAACTTTCAATGGCCTCGGACCCAGGAAGAGAACATCTGTTTTCTTCAACAACTTGCAATGAAATCAACATTGCGAATCACCGTGCCATATTGTCCTCGTTTCAACAAATGTCAAGCAATAAATGGAATTGTAGGTCATTCCAATGAATCGAAAAATTCACGGAATGAGACAAATAGTCTCACATTAGACTTTCAAAAAGAATATAAGCCTATGCATATCACTGCACATGGTACACCAAATCCTTCAAAATTGATTGCGACATCAAGCAGAGGTCTGAGTAACTCACTCACCCACTGCATGAGGAACGTAAATAAGCCTGAGCCTTTCCCTGATTCGATCTCAGACAAATATAATGTCAGTACGAAAAATAAATTTGCGTTACTTGCTTCCGACACAAATAGTGATTGCGACATGCCCTCCTTTTCAACCAATTCTCAACTTTCCAGTGAGTACGCAGGAACCAAGGAAAGTCAAGCAAATACCGATTTTCAAAACTATTCCAAAGAAAATCAAATTATTCGAAAAAAATCTGATGCCTCTGCCGGGCCTCCGTCGAACGACCAAACTAATACTGCTACCGAAAAACCAACAGTGAATCAAATCTGCACACGCGTTGCACACACACTGGACGACTTAAAACGATCGCTCAAATTGGAGCCTGCTTACACTGTAGGTGACGGACACTGTCTCCTCCACGCCGTAACGACGCAGCTTGCTTCACAACAAAAATCGAAATGGAATTATATATCTCTGAAAAAAGCCATCAAAACTGAGAGCTCCAGAAACAAGGACCAGTATGCAAAATTCGTTGACAAGAACAGTGGCAGTTTCGAACAACTCATCGATAAATACATCGATAGAAAAGTCTTCGATCACGCAGTTGGAGACCTCATACCCCAAATACTTTCTAATGTAACGAGAACACCAATTCACGTATTTGATGAAAGAGACAATGGGATTTGGAAGACGACAATCTCCCCTACATCAAATGCTCTGATAAACTGTCCTCCGGTAAACATACACCGGAAACAGGACCACTGTAGCGCCCTCTTGAAAATGCGTGATGAAAATCGTGTTGCTCCCTCCCCCATTTTGTGACTAAATAACAGTGATCAAATTGAATATGAAGCTGAAATCACAAACAATGAACGCGGCAATAAAGACCTAGAGACGAATACTAAATGCCCTGCTAGACCTAAAAAATGCAATAACTCCACTAAAGATCTGCCTATTGAGGTAAATAATATCAAAATATTACACATAAATGCTCGCAGCCTCAATGTTGATCACTAACGATATCGATATTTTATGCGTATCTGAAACATGGTTCGATTCACGAGTCGAAAGCTCATATCTCAGCATTGCCGGGTACAAATTGTACCGTTATGACGGAGTCAAGAGTAAGAGAGGTAGCGGTTCATGCATTTTCATCAAAGATGTCTACTCTACATCCTTAGTTCCGATAAAAGAAAAATGCGAAGACATAGAAATGGTTTGGCTCAATGTTCAAGTAAACAAACATAAGTCTTTCATTATCGGCAGTCTTTACAGACATCCGTCAGCATCTCTTCGTCCAACATTAGATTTCATTGAAAATACGCTTAGATCAATCTCTGCAGCCAAAAAGTCTTTCTATGTTTTCGGAGATTTTAACGTGGATCTGACAAATAAAAACAATCAGCTAAGCAAGATGCTGCACAGACTTAATCTTTCTCAAATGGTCCAAGAACCAACGCGAATTACCAACACTTCTAAAACTCTTCTTGACCTAGCAATTACCAACAATCCCCAAGCAGTACTCAGCACAGAAATCTTACCGTCCTTTTCTGATCACCATTCGGTAGAATGCCAAATCAATATTGCAAAAGAGAAACAGAAATCTAGTTACATTACATATCGCATGAAAAACCACTACTCCCCTGAAATATTTCAAGAAAAGCTATTAGACAGATGGAGTGAATTTCAAGGCATGGAAAACACCGATGATGTCAATCTACAAGTTTCGCTTTTCAACGAAAATTTCGTATCAGCTCTTAACGAATGCGCACCTTTCACTACGAAGAAAGTTAAGCCAAGAATTTCTAAATGGATAACAGATGAGATAAAACATTTGAGCAGAGCTAAAAGAAATTTGCAGCGTGAGTACAAACTGAATAAATCAGACAGTACGCGTCGAAAATTATATAAAGATCATGAGAAGATCCTACGAAGAAAAGTTAAGGAAGCAAAACGGGACTACTTCCACAAAGAACTCTTGGCGGCAAAACAAAACCCTAAAAGAACTTGGGAAATCATCAGAGAAGCTGCTCAGTATAAAAATTCAGACTGCAAAAGCACTTTTGACAACCCCTCAGAAATGGCGAATGACTTTAACACTTTCTTCTCAAAAGTTGGCGAAGATGTTTTCAATGAAGTATCCAGGACAGTTTCAGACACATCTACAGAGGCAAATCTGAGCGATGTTTCATCCCCAAATAGTAGCAACAAGTGGAGACCAAAGCCAGTTAGCGTCATAGAGATACGAAAAATCTTATACTCACTAAAGAATACTAAAGCGACTGGACATGATGGCATAAGCCTCCAACATATTAAAGACAGCTTCCCTGTCACAGCACCCTTTATTCGCTTGATAATAAATACATCTATAGTCACAAACAAGTTTCCCGATCAATGGAAACTATCCATAATTAAGCCATTACATAAATCTGGTGATATCGACATAGCGTCAAACTACAGACCAATCAGTCTCCTGCCTGTTATGTCCAAAATATTAGAAAAAGTAATAACAAACCAGCTCTCGTCTCACATAGACGAGTCACATCTACTGCATCGCAATCAATATGCTTACAGGAGGAATACCAGTACTCAGGACGCCCTGTTAAACATAACAGAAAAAATTTACAAAGATATTGACCAAAAAAAATTAACTCTCTTACTATTGCTTGATCTCTCCAAAGCTTTCGACAGTGTTGAGCATAAGAAACTTCTAAAAAAAATTTCAAACCTCAGAATAGACACTCAGTGGTTTGAAAGCTACCTACGAAACCGCTCTCATGCAGTGTGCTTGAATAACAAAATGTCATCATTCATACCAAATAACTTTGGCGTTCCTCAAGGTTCAATCATCGGCCCACTCCTATTTTCAATTTTCATCAACGATTTCCCCACCATGCCGGCAAACACAAAAATCTCTATGTATGCTGATGACGTACAAATTGCCATGACAAGCTCAACAGCGGATTTAACAGAAACACAAGCCAACGCTGAAAACCTTCTGAGAAATCTGAAATTGTGGTATGACCATAATGGCCTCAAACTTAACGCAAGTAAAACGCAATGCATTATTTTTGGATCACAGAATGCGACTGAAAATTTACCACCATTCCAGCTAACATTTGGAGACGATACAATTAAACCAGTCGATAAGGTTAAAAATCTGGGTGTTTGGTTTGACAAAAATATGACTTTCAATTCACACGTCGAAACAATGTGCAACAAAATTAACGGAACCTTAATGTTCTTTCATCGTATAAAGAACACACTTGACGAAAAATCTAGATTATTAATGATTCAGTCTTTAGTTTTATCGCGTCTGGACTACTGCAGTCTTGTGTGGGGAGACTTACCTAAATGTCGTCAGGAAGAGTTGCAAAAATGTGTAAACTTCGCCGCCAAGGTGGTATGCAAAGGAAATTTTAATAAATACGATCATGTCACCCCTCTTTTAAGAAAACTCGACTGGATCCCAATACCGAACAGATTCATGATCCAGAAAGCTCGACGAGTATTCTCCTCTCTGTACCTTCCCCAAAGTAATGCAGAGGTGGTAAAATTTTCTCCATCTAATATCCCAAACGAAAGACCAAACCGGAGGAACGATGTTTTAGTCAGTTACCGTTCATCTAACGTGGGACAAAAAGCTCTCTCAGTTTCTGGAGCTTTTTTGTGGAACAAGCTTCCCCAGCATATCAAAAACTCTAAAACTGGAAAAGAATTTAGAGTAAATGTGTCACGTCATTTTACATCTCTGTCATAGGGCCTGCAGCATCTCGGTGTGAACTTCCCATCTATCAGAAATTTTAATTTTTCCTGAAATTTCTGTTAGAAATTTAGAACCTATTTCATTTTACGTTTGCTAAGCGATTCGTATATTCATCTTACTTATTTCTGTCGACAACAATGAGCACCACAGCCGTCAGTTCAGTGCAGCAGAACGAACGTTCTTTCCATAATTAGGAGTATTTCCTCATCTTTATTTTGTTATTTCTTTCTCTTTTCTGTATTAATATTTAACGTCCGTATGACAAATATACCATGAAATACATTTTTTGTGTACACCAATAAACAGGTTTATAGACGTGAGGGTTGTGCAAAGTTTATAATGAATTAAATTTTTGGCTAACGTTGTCTCGCTATTTCAAAATCATTCTCGAAGATGTTTTCAATCGATTTTCGGCTGAGCTGGAGGGAAAGGGGTAATTTAAGCATTGCATTTAGTCTTTTTTTTTTTTTTTTCTTTTCGTGCGTTCAGCACACACTAGCACTGAACTTTCAAATCGGAAAAAACTCTAAATTTCTGTAATCAAAATTATCATTTTGGATCAAGGCCTAATCTTCCTATATGTGCCAATTTTGTGAATATTCTCCACTCAGATGTGATATCCGGCCACAATGTTACTCCATTTTATCCCACGTACACATGTCCCTATAATGCTGAAGAGTTGTGTTGCTTCTTGACTATAATCTGATTTTTCTTAAAAATTTCTGTGAAGAAATTAAAAACAGCTCATTTTTATGTTTTTCGAAGTCTTCTCTTCCTTTTAGTTATTTTTTTTGCGAAAAATTTCTTAGGATTACAGTGAGCTCAGCTGTCATTTTCTGTGTAGTAGATGGTAGGTTGCTTCTATCTTTTATGTTATATATGTATTTTTTTTTTTTTTCTAATATTTTATTTTCAATAAGTATATAAATTAATATGTGTGTGTACGTGTGTAGGTATATATATGTATCTACATAAATAGATATACATGTTTCTATTTCATTTCTTTACGCAAAAACCATTCGGTTAATAAATTTTATTGCAATTGCGAAATGATTCAAAAATAGATCTAGCACTTCCCCAGAGGGCGTTTCTGTGAATCGGATTAATGTCATATATAATTAATGAAATAAAGTGCAATTTGAGCATATGAATCGTAGTAAAATTATCTTTCTGTCCGTGTTTTGTACAAGCTATGAATTTTGATATTGAATATATGTTTGTTTACCCATTTCTACCAATATTTTGTAGATATTTGTCAATCATGAGTGGTAACCGGCTTACACTGTATCTCTATTTTATCCCATGTACCCATGTCCGCATGATGTGGTGAATATCGAGAAGATACGAAATATGTTTTTGGTGGTGATAGGGCTTTGCATATTTTTTAGGGCATATTTTTCATTTCTCATTCAACTACCCTTGACAGAGATAGACTATTGGCAAGCCACGTGTGGTTTGTCTATTAGTACGCCTCGTATATTTTGTCTATTAATATGCCTCGTATGGTCTATCTATTTTGTACACCTCTGATAGCTTGTCTATTAGTACACCTCGTATAGTTTGCCTATTATTATTATGCCTCGTATGGCTTATCTATTTGTACACCTCGGATGGTTTGTCAATTAGTACTCCTTGTATAGAACTTTTGTTAGACTACTAGCACACCACGAATGGGTCTGTCTATTAGTACGCCTCGTATATTTTGTCAATTAATATGCCTCGTATGGTCTATCTACTTGTACACCTCTGACAGTTTGTCTATTAGTACACCTCGTATAGTTTGTCTATTATTATGCCTCGTATGGCTCATCTACTTGTACACCTCGGATGGTTTGTCAATTAGTACTCCTCGTATGGAACATTTGTTTTAGGATGCCCTATATTTAAGAAACTTTTAAAAGCCAATATGTTGGCATGTATCTCATGTGACAATTTGGAAATAAACATTTTTTCTTTCTTTTTTTCTTTTTTCGCTGCGAGCTGGCTGTATAGTGACGCTTGCTGTGGTCCCCTCAGAGGGCACGGGAGACGCAACAGGTTTAAGCCCCTCAGCGGGATACAACTGGTGGATCTGTGGAAACTAGCTCTCTCGAGGAGAAGTTGTGAGGTCTTGAGCTTAAGAAGGCCTTCCTTTTGCCGAAATTTATTTTTTTTTTTGTTATGGACCGTTTTTGATCACTGCTATCCTTTTCCAGCCTTATTTCATTGTTCTTCAACCTCTATATCTTGTTTCTTAAACTTTCCTCCTCAGGGGATACAGATGTTGTATCAATGGGAATTAGCGCTCTCACGGGGAAAACGTGCTGTCCCGAGCCCAAAGTTCGGAAGACATTCTTTTTGTTAAAATATTATACGCATATTTTTGTTTTCTAAAGGACCATCTTTTTTCGATTCATTGCTGTCCTGTTTTCCAACATCTCTGACTTTCTTCAACTTTTATCTGGATTTATAGCCTTATTTCTCAACTTATTGTGTCTATACGCTGGGGGTCTTGTACGGGACCACATCTTGTGCGTAGATTTCGCGTACCCTAGCTCAATACTTAATGGTGCCTTCATCCTTCTTCTCTTTGAACATCTTTGTGATGCAAAGGGAGCCTAAAACTTACTTATTATCAGTCAACCTTCATAACTTGCTGTTTCTGTGCTCAGGCGACCTCGTAAGGGAACATCTCTTGTGCTTAGATTTCTCGTTCCCTTAAGTAAATAGTAAATGGTACCTTCCTCCTTCCTCTCTTAGGGACACCTTTTTTGAGCCTGAGAGGCATAGACTAATTTATAATCCAATCAAATATATAATTTTAGATCAGCTCTTTTGTCCATTCTATGGTGAAGAAACGAGTCCTCAGAGGAGATACCTTTAGGTTATTTTTGGGACTTCTATCTTTTATGTCCACATTTTCCTTTTATTTTTCATTACGCCTTTGCTATTCTTTTATCTTTCCTTCCTCTTCCTTCATAACTCGCTGCTCACGCGTACCGGGCCCCCCGTGCGGGAACACACCTGCATAAATTTCTCGTTTTCCGCAGTCGCTGCTATCTGGTCCTGGCTCTGCGCTTTCTCGTTATCGCCGTTGTTAAAGCTAGAGGGTATTTATCTAATTTATGTGATAATGAAGGTAATAATGCATGCTGTTTGGTGCCATAAATAGTATAATTTTTTTTAAACTAGCGGTAATTTTTGTATTCGCGTTCAGTATTATCGTTATATTTAATTCAGTAAAAATTCGTGAAATTTACTTCGAATCCCTGAAGAACCAAGTTCTGATGCAAAACTCACCTCGTTACGAAGCTCTCGCCTTTGCCTGACAGTCCTCGAGTGGTCTTCACTGGAGGTGCCAATGGCCACCCACGCGTAGCAATTAAGTGACGAAGCAACTTCCCCAGCTTGACAGGGCTTCTGCAGAGCCAAAATTTTGAAGTTTCGTTGGATTTATCGAGCGTAGACCCGGGAGGCTTTCCCACGAAGCCTGGCTTACTGTAAACGAACCCCTATTTGTCTTTGCCCGCTGCCGCTTCGTACCGAGCGCGCTCGTAAATTTACCCCCGATCGAATATTGACTTATGGCTGCTAAGGTCCATTCTTTGAGCCGGTGACTAATATTACCCTGATGCTGTGAGCTCTCCTCTTTCGCTCGGATATTTGACCGCTCTAGAAAGACTTATCACTACCAGGGCTCATTCTTTATAACGGAGTCCAATCTTTCATAGAAGTAGGCGTCTCATTTCTGTTGGGGATTTTAGAAATTCATGAGACAGGGCTGCTACAATGCGTTATTTACGAACTTTACCAAGACAGCGTCCATGACGGGCAGTGAACAGAAAAGGATTTGCACACATGAAATTTTACGTTTATTCAAATGTTTGTTGGCCAACATACACAAAACAGTAACAGACTATTTTTACTAATGGTAAATTTTAGTGTGTAAAACAATAAATTTGATTTTCCTACTATACGGATGCATACATGATAAAAAACGTTTCCCGTATATGTGAGTTTTCAATCACTCTAATAAAAAATTTCAAAATTTTAATTATTAGTTTTATATAAGAGTATTGTCCTCCGCCAAATCCTCTTAACGTTCAAGACGTTTGTAAAAGAAAAACGTACGTGGTTTGATGAAACATGTCGCATTCAATAGCGAATTCACTCCCTATGGATAAAAGAGACTAAACAAAATTTTACCTGAGGAAAAAAAGGTTCCCGAATTTTCTCCAAATCCTATCATTCAACTTCATTTGGAAAGAATTTCGTATAGTAGAATTTCTGCTCGTAGATCCTTCAATCTTTCTTTCGTAGATTCAATTATCAGTGAATCTAAGGAGTACTACGCAACCAACGACTTGCTAAGTTCATGCAGGAGCTCCGCCATTGAAGATGGGTGTTTGACCACGTCGAATTATGCTGGAAAAGGGTACAAATGTGCCGTTGATCATTCAAGAAATGTCCATGACTATATTGAAGCCTCCGGTGCGGAAGTAAATGGTAGAACCATTTTTTAGAGAACTACAAAGGAATTATATCAAAAGTTATATACCTCACAAAACTCCCTTGGTGACGACAAAACCTGTTGTAGGGCGTTTAAAATTCGCAAAGAGAACTTGTAGACCAAGAAAATGAGTTTTGAAAGACTGTCCCCGATTTGATAACAACCAAAATTAAGTTGTGTGCACGTGGTGCTGCTCATGCTCGGAGGACGGAGGCAGTTCATGAACCTTTAAAACGACTATTATAAATAAAAGTGCCATGATACACGTCATCAATAATATCATTATTTATTTAAATGAGATTATTATCATTGTTGTAATAAACAATGATCTCATTTAAGACGATTATTTCGGTACTTTTATTTATAATTCGAGTATGCAGAAAGCAAACCACTTATATGTATATCCATAAAATTGACCATCCCTACTGAAACCACAGAGGTGGTCGCTTAATGGTTCGAGGTTGCTTCACCTCGCTTGATGCTCTCATCCTCATTGATAGAAAGATGGACATTGCTATGTATAGTAGCATTTTGTAGAGAAATCATATCCAGAGTACAGAGCATTTATTTAAAAAAATTGCAAGTGGACGTTTCAATAGAGCGAAAGCCTTGAGCACGCAGCAAATTTAATCTGTGAATAGGTGAATGAACTCAACATCAGGGTTCTCAAATTGCCTAGACAATCGTCGAACCTCAACCTGATTAAAAATCTTTGGGGAACACTGAAGAATTACAGTAGATTGCATAAAAAAGGTCGAAGAACCTTGGAGAGTTAAAAAAACTGCTTTGAAGATTTGAATGTATCCCCAAAGAAGTGCGAACGGCTGATTTTATCAGATGAAAGTATTTAAGAGTAAAGGCTTTGCAACCTAATACTATACATGAAATTTTTTGGTTGAATACTCCTAAAATGTAGTTCAATACATCTTTAGTTGAATTTGCATCCGTTTAGTTAAAAATTCTGTTTAGCTTTTGCATTTTCATTCAACTACGAGTATTAAGGGCTATGATTTATCACAGTTTCGTGTATATTGGCATTCTTATTGTTCAATGAACGTTAAATCTTATGAACGAAAAAAAACTTTTTCTCCCCTATAACCTCTGTGATAGCAGTCAGTCAGGGCTACAGTCGACTCGAGTTTTCATTAAAGTTGAGTTCTTTTCGCCTTCTCTTTTTATTGACTTTCTATGACGCTCGCTCCTGTTTCGTCTGATGACTGTATTAGATTGCCATGATTATGCCGGAGATCATGTTGAATCGCTCCTTATTTGACGACAGTTTTTCGTTTCTTGTTCCCAAATGGACGCTGATTCATCGTTTCAAAATTGTTTAGTCGGCGAAATTTTGTTTGTCGGCGAATTATTCGCTTCAAATACAGTGTCAAGGTAATTTCCTAGACACTAACTTCATCGTTTATCAAAAGTTTTAGAGCTGAGGATAGAAAGCGATGCTGCGTTAAATTTAATTTTTGGGACAAATATTATGATGGAAATTTCAATCTGTGAAACTGTTAGTGATAGTTTCTTGAAACCTTAAGCTCATTCGTTCGTTTGATTACTAAGAGAAGAAAAGTACTGCCCATGCAAGCTTTTACTGTAAGAGTCTCGAGCGCATGAAGCGTCATTCTCAAATGAAAGACAGGGTCTAGAAATAACCACTTAAAACAAAACGCTTTCACGCTTTAGAGGGATACAACTATTGTATGTATAAAAATAAGCACTCACAGAGGGAAAATGTTAGGTTCCGTCCTGAGAGTTAGGAAGGCCATTATTTTGTTGAAATAAAATATGTTTTTGGTTTCGTTAAGAACCATCTATTTTAGGTTCCCTACTGTCCTGTTTTGCAGCACCTCTTTTTTATTCAACTATTTCCTTGTTTCATAGCCTTCTTAACTTACTGTTTCTATGCGCATTGGATCTTATGTGGGAACACGCCTTGCGCGTAAATTCCGCGTTCCCTTTTTTCCATACTTAATGGTGCCATCATCCTTCCTCTTTTTGGTAAGCCTTTGTTGCGATTAGGGAGGCTTAAACTTAATAATCTAATGTAACCTAAAGACGTTTTCATAAAAAAATTCGATCTTATTTTTCTTCAATGAGCTAGTCAATAGCTGTTAATGGCGATAATGTTCAACTAAACATCTGGCGAAAGGAATTCATCGATTTTTTATTTTCAGAGACCAGCAATGTGATAGGTGCTAACCTAAATCGAATGAGAAGGTTACAGCGTATCAATATATACCCTAACTTTATCCAGTGTATCACGCGTTAAAAGACAAAGAAAATTGCTTATCATCTTTACTAAAACACTCACTACAAAATTCGATATCATTGTCCATTTGAGAATGGGTCGAGAAATTGGAAAAAATATACCCTAACCCCTAAACGCGTGCATCATAATTTGCTCAACAAGAGTACGTAAAAAAACATTTTTGCCTGTTATTATACGAGTATGCTTCGGGAATTTTAGAGAGTATTTCATTCTTTCCAAATGCATTCTCGATTTTCATCGGTAGCTGTTTGCCTTTTTTCTAATTTCATTTGAGTACTTCTAATTCAGAAATCGCTTCTTAAGAAACATTTTTACGTATAGCTCCAATATCACAATCACGTTATGCCATTGTTTTTCATTCTTAACTCCAGAGAAGGAAGTAGAGTGTACGTTAAATAAATGGAAGGATTTCCTATTTAATTCAATTTCCTATTTTAATATTTAAGGATTTCCTATTTACGAGTAATCTGTTAATTGCGAGCTAAAATTTTTAGTTAGGCAAGCCTCATTGTTCATTCCTTACTTCCCATTCGTGAAGGAGGCTGACAACAGAACTCCAACGCGAGTGTCGACGGCTTTCGTTTTCATTCACATTTTACATTTTCGCTTCTTCGAAATGCGCTTTCCCTTGCGAGCATAGAGGGCTGTGCTATAGAGACATTGAGATGTTTAAAATACCGTGGTTGAAAGACTGGACTTCAACCAGGGTATTTCTTGTCACTGATGCTCTACTCCAGCGCCACGGCGAAAACATCGAGAATCGTGTCAGTTGAAGATGTCCGACGTCCATTTATTATCAATTAATTTAGAAGACTCAAGGTTGCCTAATCAATCGCAGTAGTTGTCCGTGAACGAACGCCCAATGAGTTGCGTCGGGCATTATAGTTTGTATTCTAATTTAAATCTCAGAAGCACTAGTGCACCAACTAAATTTATTCCAATATTTTGCTCTGAGTTTATGGACGTCTTTTTTTCAATTCGAATTGTGGAAGATTTCAGAAGAATTCGCAACCTGGAGCTACTGAAGTACTCTCATAATTAAATGTTTTTGAGAGATATTTTTCGCGCTCGTTGTGACGTGGAGAGATCTGTTAATTTGACAGTAAGAATGGGAGGAGAAATTTGTTAAGTGTTTAGCATTTGTACTTCGTAGCAGCTCACTGTGAGTTTAAAAATTCTTTCAAGTACAACAGGTTCAAAATTCTTGGCAGGAGCGATCTCTAACTATTTGCTTGCTAAAGAATTTGCGCTTAAATCTCATGGTTATTTATTTACATTAGAAATGTGTTAAGTTCGAATGCAATGCATTTTTACTTCCAAACAGTCTCTCAAATGAACTATTTTGAGTTTACAAGCACATGAAGTTGGTATCTTGACTACATTTTTACTAAGCCTCATAAATATTCTGTTCAGCTTCTGGAAAATTGACTTACCTGAATCCTTTATTGGTGCTAAAGTTATTTCACTTTAGATACGTGTTTTCGAAAATTTAATGCATGCACATTTGTATAAAAAACTTATTGATTCGTTCAATCGTATTATTTCTGAGCATTTACGTCAATTCCTTGTCGCCACTTTGTCGACGTGAAAATCGTATTTACTGGGCGTTGAGCACGGAACCATTCAAAACCTGTTTGTCACCTCGCCTCTCGCGCTTCTTTTCGTCTATTGTGATGTGGTGAGGGCATGACATCGAGTGCTTCAGGCGCTGCTCTCGTTCGGACGTTGCCCTCCATCGAAGCGAAACATTTTGTCGTTGAGTTACCGCACTTCATATCATGTAGTGCAGGGCTTCTCAACCGGGCGTACATTCAACATACTTCATATGTTAAAATGCACTATATACTTACATACAACCGTATAGGTATATGTAATTATTAATCATTAAGTGTATTTTTATAGTTTCTTAAACCTTTAACTGTGCTGGGGCTACATGAAGGTACACCATTGAGCAAATGGGGTACACGACAGTAGAAAGAGGTTGAGAAACCTTGATGTAGTGCGTCAAATGTGATGTGCTAACTCGCTGCATGTAACCTGGTATGGACTTCCACAGCCCTTTTATATACTATTTTCCCATCATTTTTTTTTGTGCCATGGCTGAGGTTTTGACGTCTTGGAACGCTGTCTTTGTGCTGCCTTTTTCATTTATTGTAATCCAGGCTTTATTAAATGATAACGCCTTCTTTTCCGGCTATGCGAACCGCGACACTGAAATTGAGACATTTTTTACCTTCACTTTCATAAAAATGTTATGGAGTGTCACTTTAGGATTTATTAAATTTAGCGTAAATTGTAGCTATACCCTGAACTTGGAAAATATTAGTGGTGAAATAGATGAACGGATTGAAAAAATTACATTCTAGAATGTTATTCTGAATTTTTCTATGAAAGCACAAATGCCAACCAAAACGAAAATTTTTTAAATTCAGTTAAGTTACACTCAAATGTTTAACTTACCGATGAAGGTATTCCATCAACTGAGAGCTTCTTTTTGAGCAAGTCCCGATGCCCCTCAACTAGAAATAGGTACCCGCTATCGCTGCAGGCTGTTCTTCAACGGTGTTCTGGAGAGTAACTGCACCCCGACCACCTCGCTAGATTACAATGAGCTCTGTCTCTGTATTGTATTTCTCTGTATTGGAGAAGTCGAACAATACCGAAGCTCTGCAGTCTGCGCCGGAAAAGAAACCTCATAACAGTTCAGGTTATTTTTCTCTCATGCAGATCTGCCATGGCAACGCTTTTTTGGCAACTGCAGGGTAGCTGAACTGAATCTTCCGGTCTACACGCTAACTCTTTTAGCCGCACTTATAACTTTCTTGTGATTTCTGAATGCTGCGTTAAGCCGACATGTTCACAATGTATAACTTCATTCACTTATAATTGGTGTTTTATGTAAAGCTAAGCTTTAATGAATTTATTTACTCTTTTACCACTAATCCGATGCTTTGACTTAACAATACTTTCAACCTGTTGGCGCAAAGTTCTCCAATTAGAGTGCACACGCTAGTCTTGAATTTTTATTCATCCGTTACAGGATTGAAGGTGCAGGCCAAGTGAGCAAAATGCATTTCCTTTATTCTGACCTTTTTAAGCGGATCATTTCATCTGATGCCCCAGGTTACCGAGGCCGAGAGCTCACTTCACTCGCCGCTTTGTGAAATTTCGTCTGGTGCTCCAGCGATCCTTGCTTCGGTGTTGTGACTCGATAGATAACTTCCAAATGTATGTCGATAGACAGTGAGATGTACACCACGAAGAGGGGTAATATAGAATTTTTGAACAATTCGGGAGTTAATTTTGTAATTATTGAATCGGCAGATATGAGATAAGTGAATATCTCAAAATGAATACCTCGTCTAGTATTAATGAAAGCGATTCGCGTTTATTATTTCAACAGTACAACTTTTTAACAATGATAGTTAATGAGTCAAAATGAATACGTCATCATTAATTAATGAAAGGGAACTGTGATCGTTATTAATAATAGCATTAAAACTTTGCTACTTGATAAATTTTTATCGATAATGTAATGGTTTCATGTGAGGATATCTGCTGACTTACAGGTTGGCAGTACCCACGAAATTATTCATACCCTTTTAATTTTCGAGTAAAAATTTATTGTTTCGTCCTATACCTGTCTGTTACGACGCGTAGTAAATTTTGAAGTTGTTATATTTCGAAAGTAAGCCAATGGAAAATGTTCTAGGAAAAAATTGTTTTATCAAATACCTTACAAAATCGGTCGATTTCCAAGAACTTATTTATTCGTATCGCTCATAAAAATTCATAATGGAGCACTTATTGGTAATTATTCCCTCTGCACGCTGCTTAGAGTCTACTTCAAGATTCTCGCAGATCTCCTAAGTAATATTGATCCGCTTCCCTTTGAGCAATTCCCTCCAATTATTTTCAATTTCTTGTTTTTTTAGCTAACATATTACCTAGACATGATTCACAGATTTGTTATTGAATTTAACCGAGGCTCTTGCTTGGCCAATGTGAACCGTTCACATCATTATCTCCTAATCATTTCTTGACAGATTTGGATGTGAGCTGCGGATCATTGTCTTGTTGAAAGGTCCAATCAGGTCTTAGGTCAAGTGCTTCACCAAATCGTTTCACATTCTCTCACATTGATCTCGTTTCAATTATTTCATTTATTTTAATAAGGTTTCCATAACCATTAGCTGAAAGCTGCTCCAAAGTTTTGAATCACCACCACCATGTTATAAAAATGGAGTAATGAGTTTTAGCTTGAAATCTGGCCTTTCTTCACCAAACAAAAGCAAAATTTCTGAGTTCATAAAGCCTGAGATTCCTCTCAACTGACAGGAATACGAATGGTCAATAAACTGTATCCGAATGAGCTTTGTCAGAAAAAACGATCTTTAGTATTATTGTTATTATTATTTTAGGGTTTTCCCGCCACATCAGAGACTCAGACTATATTGCAGCGCATCTGGATATAAAAAGAGAAGGCAGCGATATACGAGCTTTAATATGTTTTTCCGTAGTGTATATCTTAGGTGTCTTTCTCGGTCTGTAACCTAAAAGGTTGCTTTTTTAGCTTATCTGAAGTGTTGATTAAGAACTCTTTCTGCCAATGAAAAAATGATCTGCTCTCTGGTTCGAAACTTATGCTTCTATATCGTCCTGTGACCTTTCTGCTGTTTTGATCTATAACGCATTTCATTTGTACGAAACTTTTACATTTCTACCCAATACTTTGAGCTGTCACTGCAGGAATAACAAATTATTTCAATGTTTTGTAACTCATGCTAATCTCCCATTCATCAATAATTCGATATATTTAATCAAGTTTAAGGTCTTTTTTCTTCTTCACACTAACGTGGCTGCTAAACTTGAATGTTACTTCATAGTTCTCCAGTGAACAAAATAGAATTTTTAGAAGCCATTTAAGTTAGGAATGCACAGTGAGCATTGCATCAAAATTTATTGATTATTAATAATATGGGTTTGCAATCTTCTAAAGAGAGAAGTGTAAGCGAATAGGAACTTTTTTCCTTTTCTGTGAAATATTTCATAAAATTTATCCGTGACTGGCGATGCCAATTGCTACTCACGCGCGGTAAGTAGCGAAGCTCGATCATCAAATGACATCAATTAATTTTGCGGTGTTGACTGTTGAAATACCTCAACAGTTTCTAGGAATACTCTGTGACGAAATACTAGTCAAGGGTTTGATATAAGAGACATAGTAATTGTTCTCAGAAATTTAAAGGGAATTGAATAACATTAGGTTTTTCTGCATCTGCTTCCGTGACACACAAAACGGAACTATCGCGATGTAATAGGCAATGCTGTTGAGATTATGGCAGAAGAAACCTCTTGTGTGATATTTTTAATAAAATATAAAAGACCCACCACCCTGCTCCTATAAGCATTAGATGTAGTTAGGCCCGTAAGAGATCGTATAAAAGTTGAAAAGGGGCTGAAACAAACTAGATAAATTAACGTTGAGCAGCCCAACAGTTTCTAGACACACGTAAGGAGTTCACTTAGAAAATGGTAATAGATCCAAGTTTTGCCGATAAAATAAAGTGGAACAGAAACCCGATATTAGAAAAAAGTTAAAAACCTCTCAGGGGATCTTCAAATGATCCTCTCGAGCAAATTATGAAATTGTTATTTTTGGCTTACGAGTATTTTTGTCATTGCCTCGCATCGACCCCTACTTCGCAGTCGTCCTGTAGGAAGATATTTTCTAAAATAGCTTGGCTTCCGGGCGTCCATTAAAACAGGAAGACATTTTCTATTTTGTTCCATGCAAACGTTTAAGCTCCGAATATCATCATCCGTTGCTGAAGGGAAGAGTACCCCCAAGATGCCGAATTTTCTTGAGATATTGGATTTCAGCTGCCATAGGAAGGGTGAGATGTCAGGTACATCCTGTGAAAAAATTAAGTTCTTACGTTCATTGGTTCGCCCGCTACGGGGATTTGAAGAATGGGTGGAGGGGAGGTGGAAGAGATATTTTATCATTTTACACGTCCCCCTTGGCACTTTCTTCACGGCTTGACGTTGCCATGTCGTCTTCTGTGTCTCTTTATCACTGTATAATAATTTCAAGCGTCCTAGATGACCCAATGAAGAAAAATTGAGATTGTTTATAAATCTTTGTTTACCTGTTTTGCCTTATTTTGGAGGATCGGAATATAGCGGTTTCAAAATGTATCTCCTACTACAGTTTTTGAGCTACAGTTATGATTTTGGTATCATTGGATGCAGAACAACAAGGGCTTTCCGAAAACTAACATTGCAATTCAAAATTCATTCGTGATCAAGAGAAATAAAGACATTCCTAGGAATGTCTTTTTTGTTCCTAGGAATGTCTTCAATTTCTTAAAGACATTCCTAGGAATGTCTTTATTTCTCTTGATCACAAATGAATTTTGAATTGCAATGTTAGTTTTCGGAAAGCCCTTGTCATTCCGCATCCAATGATACCAAAATCAAAACTGTAGCTCAAAAACTGTAGTAGGAGATACATTTTGAAACCGCTACATTCCGATCCTCCAAAATAAGGCAAAACAGGTAAACAAAGATTTATAAACAATCTCAATTTTTCTTCATTGGGTCATCTAGGACGCTTGAAATTATTATACAGTGATAAAGAGACACAGAAGATGACATGGCAACGTCAAGCCGTGAAGAAAGTGCCAAGGGGGACGTGTAAAATGATAAAATATCTCTTCCACCTCCCCTCCACCCATTCTTCAAATCCCCGTAGCGGGCGAACCAATGAACGTACGAACTTCATTTTTTCACATGATGTACCTGACATCTCACCCTTCCTATGGCAGCTGAAATCCAATATCTCAAGAAAATTCGGCATCTTGGGGGTACTCTTCCCTGAAGTCATGCTGCTTGATTCGTATGGTGTGCATGTGAACCAGTATTTGTTTCGTAAATTACGATTTTCTTTCTCGTCGTGCTCGTGTTCCAAATATTTTTACTTGTACTTGTACACAATGATGGCCAAATTTGATCTATGACGCATATTCAATAATTTTGTCATTTTATTCGAACATTTTCAAGGATAACAGGCGATAATTTTTAAGAAATATAGGTCGCTTAGTGAGAATTACACGAACGGCCGATTTCTGTTTCGTCTAATTTAATATAAATTCAGTACGTAGCGCTAGCTATAAATAATTCAGAATATTTTTGGCCACTGTTTATATTATCAGTAATGGCTTTAATGTTGCTCTTTGGTTCGAATGAACTTTGTGCAATTTTCGATCATGTCGATTTTAGTTTGGTTTGCAGTTCAATGTTTCGTGTGTTCTATTTTCCTATAATACATCTCTTATACCTTCTTAAGAGAAGACAGCAGTCTGTGTAACCGACATTCTCATACTTTAGCCATCAACTTTGATCTGCTATTTTCGTCTCATTAAGGTGCACATCGTCATTGTAGAATTATTCTTCGGCCAAATACAATGGTTAAACCCTTATTAATAAAAGCATATATAACCGCGCATATTAGTCTGTTTCGTAAGAGATTCAACGACTTCATTAATGTATGAATTGAGTAATCTTTCATCAACCTCTTACTTCCTAGTCATACGTGGTCATTCAAGAACGTTGGTGTAATCTTTTCTACGAGAAAGGACCAATCAGGTGAGAGAGAGAGAATCACTTATGGTCGTGACGCGCTTCAGGGAACTCGAAAGTTGATCCGGAGATGGTGGAGCTCTGCATGCGAGAGCGCCGCGCGGCTCGAAAATGAAGGGGAAAACTTAAAATTGCCCCCCGTGACATGAATATTTCTTTATCGCGTGCTTTCATATTAAAAAATGGGTGAATTGATCATTTTGTTAGCAAACGCACCCACATTTTTTTATTTCTAGAATAAGCGTTACGATATAGTTAATAAAAAATACTTAAAGTACTTGTACATAGTTTTGCTTATCTTATGATGGAAAATAGCACAAAATTTACGTATACATGTATATAAGGTAATGAATATTTCTTCGAGGACTTATGACCAACATTTACTTCAAGCTAGCATTTGTTATAACATTTAGTAGCAACAGTGATGACGAGTAACTCCGAAATATAATTTACTTAGATGAAATTTGAATGGCGCTGGAATCTCGGTCGTCCACATCTTTGGATGGTATTTGTCGAGGCAACACAGTAACTTCTGGCATTGATTGCCACTCAATGTCACTGGGCACTGACGTGCTAAAACTGACACCTTCGTTAAGCATCTGTTCATCTCCAGCGGCAGGCTGCGCGTCTCAATGCGATGTAATGAAGCAATTCTTTTCTTCCGAGTCTCAGGCTTAAAAGGACGCGCTGAAGCCTCAAATGCTCTAAGAAAAACATAACGACGAAAAAATCAACAGAGTACTTGATCTATAGTCGTAATCCTCGTACTTCCATATCTCTGTTGAATTTACGTATACTTTTGTTTGTTTTGTCTATTAAACTTTTCTAAACGAATAGATTACTTCATTATTATAGGGGGTTAAAAACCTTTATTTCTATCCTATTTCTTTTGCTGCCTAGAGTTGCTCATTATATTAGTTATAACAGGTTGTATTTATTTGTAATTTTCATTCTACTGATGCAAGATCAGTGCCAAGTCGTTATCGAGATGTTTTCTCGATAATGAGTAGTTCGTATCCGGATTTTTCATATTTCTGTATCTCTGAAATGATCATTACCTTGGCATTAAGACAAGGCAGAGTATGTAGTCTTAGTTGTTGCAAATATTTTCTGTTCCCTCAAAGTTTCAAAAATAAATCACAATTCGGCACATTTCTATACAGCACCAGCGGAGAATCATTGCTTATTACTGAGTATTATCAATAATAAGCTAATAATTGTTTTCAAATCAATATCATTGACAATCTTGGATCGTCAATTGTTCATTTCAAAATCATTTCGTAAGAGAATTTATTACGTGTAAGCCTGGATATTTTCCCTCTCGACCTTTAATAACATCAGTGACAACTTTCAAGTTTCTTTTCTAACTATTCAGCCATACGAAATAGTCCAATTTCTTGACATGTATGCTGGTTCAGGAATGCTCGTAGCATTTTTGTACCAAAACGCAGCAATTCATTCAAATCTATATTTCTGTCCACTTGAAACATTACACATTCATTTACACATAATTTAGGCATTACACATTCATGAACTTAAACCTTCCCTTAATGAAAACACTAATGATTTTTTTCGCTCTTAAACTGTTTACTTATGTTAGACCGTTAAATCCTGGTTATGTTAGACCGTTGTGAGATGGTGGAGCTCTGCTTTCAGGTAGTGTTTTCTTTGTCTATCTGGAAGAGAGGTCGGAGTGCTCTGCGACGGACTTTTTGTGCGAGTGTCTGATAGTGTTTCTTTCTTTCAATTTCTTTTTGTACGTCTCTTGGTCTTCACCTCAATTTCACGCTGCTTGTTTTCAATTGAAACAGTTTGTGAGAACCGAGTCGCTGAAATTTTACGCCTTTCTGATACTCCTTTACCTATAGTATCGTTCCGTCTCTTAATTTAGGTACTACGACTTGAACAGAGCTCAAACGTTGTACAAATCCTGAGAGGAGATAGCATCGCAATGCTTTGTTCTAAACCTCTGTACGGTGGCAATTGTTAATCTATACCATTGACAAACACTTTCAGCGCACAAGAAGTTTTTATTATTTTTTTTAAATTCAACTTTAATAGGCCAAGGTACTTACATTCCAAACTTTGCGGCTTTAATTTCTTTCTTCGTAACCATGGATGTCCAATTTTATGTTTATAATTTTAATAGCTCAAATGAATAAAACCTCGTGGAATGAAGTTCAAGTTGTTTTTTCATTCAATTTAAAATTTTAGACGGTTATTTAAGCCTCGATACTTGTTGCTTGTATGTATCCCAGCAATAATACACAGGTAAGGTTTAACAAATTATAATTATTATTGATCATGTTTTTGCCCGTCCGTTTAAAATCAATTATGAAAAAATTCAAAGCGCTTACAAATAATCACAATTGTAGTTAAATTAGTGAAAAAATGAAATCATTTTTGGGTATGTGGACTAATTTTATCGCACCAAAAATTGACTTAAAGCGTTGATGGTTGATGTATACTTCTGTCCCGACAGGTACTTGGCTCGACTTGCGGCGTCGGACCTGCTGTACCTGCTCTTCAACATCCCGTTTTGCCTGGAGGAATTTGCCTTCACCTCGGATGGCTTACCTGTCAGCGAATCTGCTGCCATTTATTACGCTTACATCGCAGTGCCTGTAGTGAACTTCTTCCTTACCCTCAGCGTGTACATCATCGTCTGGCTGTCGTATGACAGGTGGCTCGCCGTGTGTAACCCTCACAAGTTCCCTACTCAGCAAACCCTCATGGTTGTTCACAGACGATGTGTCGCCACATTTCTTGTGACGTTTGCTATGTACGTCCCCTGCCCTCTTCGGCAAACGTACACGTGTTATCCGTCATCCAACGATGCTGAGGTGACGGTCTGTTGCGTGCACGAAAGCGAGTACATGGGTCACCAGTGGTACTATTTCTATGAGTTTTGCAGGGAAGTTTATTCTCGGTTTTTACCCGGAATTTTGATAACAGCTTTCAACTTTGCAATCATTTGGACTTTACGGCTGGCGAAGAGAGGGAAAAAATTCAGCCCGACTCCCAACTTAGGACAGGAGATTCACATTCAGATGCCTGTGCACACTTCTGTGGTGAGCGACGCTAAGAAGCTTGAAGATACAGCGGCCGTGGTCGCCTGCATGGGGCTGCAGCACCTAAGTCTCAACTGTTGCTCGGACATAGCGTCCAGTCCTGTGCTCCTGGAGAGAGTAGAGCTCCCCAGAGTGTCCACTCATAATAAGGAAACCGAGTTACCTGAAGGTACATCACCTGCGAAAACAAGGGCAGAGGGCGCAGATAATTTATGCAGTCATGTACCGGAGCAGTCCCTGTCGGAGAAAATCATTCGATCATGTAGTGTTCGTCCTACATCCCCAGACAGAGTAGGAACAGAACAGACGCTTTCTGAGAAAATAGTGCGTCCTTGCAGCATTCGGCCTATTTCTCCTGATAGACTTGTCACGGAACAACCTCTACCGGAGAAAATGACACGACCGTGCAGTTTGCGACCTATTTCTCCAGATAGACACGTTACTGAACAACCTCTTCCAGAGAAAATCGTTCGGCCATGTAGCATCCGACCAATTTCACCGGAAAGATCTAGCCATGACTCGAATGGACAAAAGCGATCGAAGAAAACCAAAGGAAATTATGTTATAGTTAACGATTACCGCAACGACAGAGAGGTCTGCTTGGTGTTCCTCCTTTTGGCAATCACAGTCTTCTTCTACATCTCTTCGTTTCCTAGCGCGTTATATAAAATCATTCCTCTAGAAGACGAAGACCACAAAGTGAGCACTTTTCGAGCAGTTGCCGACGTTTTGGAGGTTTCCGGTCACGTTTTCAATTTCTTTCTCTACTTTCTCCTCAGTCCAGAGTTTAGAAAAACTTTGCTCTTACTGATACCTCGGCCAGCTCGAATCGACGCGTTCATGAATGCCTTGTAACATTGCAGTTTAATAAATAGCTTTTGTATCCTGTGCTATAGTGTACATTTGGGGGGAAAAGGATGTAAACATAATAAGTATTTTTCCAATGTCTGTTTGTAATCATTAATAGTTTACTGATAGGTGGCGTCGACGGGCTTCATGTGATAGTCACAACCCTATATAGTGTCACCATGTATCGTATAGCGTAAGTTAAAATGAATTACCTAATTATCATATCTCAAGGGCATTTGATAGCATGCTTATTATCTTCATAAGCATATTTTTCCATTTAATATGTAAATCATGTCAGTGAGAACACAAAAACTAAAAATTACTGCAACATTTTGAACCCTTTTCATCTTATTTCCCATCTCCACAAAACAATTATTTTCTCATGCATCTGTCTTCTCTTCGCAGGCCTCAAGTCTCTCATATTCAAGTATCAACTTGTATTTTGTGTAAGAGCCTAAAAATACACTAGCTTATGCTTTGTGTTTGCTGTTCATTGTTCGGTTAAGATAGCTTCATCTCAATAAGGTATAAGTATAATAGCGTTACCTTGCGCCTATCATTGTGGATCTCGACTTTTGGTGTAAAATTATTTTGTCTTGTCTCATTATCACTAGGTGCTCCGGTGCGTACTCATTTATGTGTTATGGTAATCTCAACCTCTCGTGCTTAGTCTAATATAGAATTATTAATACGTTATTCTACGGATCATCGAAGACCTCACAACCCTCAGACCTTCTACCTCACTGAGCCCACCTGTGGCGGGTTACCTCATAGCGGTGCCTAACCTTCAAATGACTTCAACCCGCCATTTTTTGACGTTGGAGGTCCGGGGGACACAGTGGTCTTCGCTGCTTTCTTTCTGAACAAACAAGCGCGCATTTTATTACAAATGGTAAACTCATTCTATTAATGTCGTGAATTCGTCTAAAGAAGAAAATACACGGTGAATAGCCATTTTTTGAAAAATGATGAGGTCAGCTTTATCACGAGTGTAACATTCAGTGTCAATGACGGTGAAAATTACAGATCATGTGTAGTGTACAGAACGCATGATTGTGGAACATTCACTCAGAGTTAAGTACTTAGGTTGACAAGCTGAACTGCATGCGTGTTGTCTGCCGTTGAGACTAAGTTGACTTTATGAATAAGAAAAATTTTAAACTGGAAATAAAATTGATGATCGGAAAATCTCGCAAGGATCTCACTCTTTTAAACAGTGATTAATAGCTTAAGCCTAGCAGATCAATGACAGCATGCATTCATGTGTATCTACCAACTATACTTTTAACACTATATAGAATTTTTAATCTTCACTCTTCTTTGACTATTGATAGTAATTGTATACTAAACATTGGGGAAATGCCCAATTTTCTCTTTTATATTGTGCTCACTCTTTCGACGCATTTGACTTCATTCTAACTTGCGACCTGGATTCCGGTTCCTGAACACCATCACTTGCTGACACATGCTGTACTTGATGTCTGCATGTTTATGCTTAATTCATGTTCTGATTATAAGTCGAAATATTCAAGCCTCTGTGAAGTAGGGTTAGTAAGTCAAACTTGTTTGTACACACCAGTTCCATGAAAAACTGGCGTAATTCGATGTATCGTGACAGGTACCTCCAACGATTGTGGCGCTTCTTTGTTCCACTGGGCGATGATGCACCTGATCAGCTGAGGACTTGTACCGTGCCAAGTGGTGTGTAGAAAATGGTTACCTGTGTTGCCGTTATTGCTATATAGTACGATGGTTCAAAAGATTTTATTTATAAATCAACATCACAAGTTCATTAGTGATTGTGTTCTATAATTTTTATTTCGCCATGGTTTCACCGTGCACGTCGATAAGCTCATCGATTTGGCTTTTCGTTTCATATTATCATTAATGTATTAATTTATAAAAGTAGTTTGCACGCGTGTGTTTCTTATTTTCATATATGAGATTTTTTATTCCTGGATTAGCGTCTCAAAAAGGAAATCGTTTTAAAGTTCGGCTTGAATAATGGGCCAGTGGTCCGCTCTTTCGTCCTTCTAGTTCTTAAGTCAAGAGTTGCTTTTATAGCTTTGAACAGCCGCAAGTGTGTGCGATGTCTCCATGATTGCGAATATGTGGAATTTTTAGATTAGATTGAAAGCAATTTTGTGTTTACTGAAATTATTGTTATAGAAAGTAAAATCCTGAAGTGCCTGTCTGAACACTTGAGGCGTGCTGCATAGACGGGGATTTCCTCTGTGCACCGATAAGAGCTTTACACTCCAGGAAAGTGTCTTGAGCTGCCTGCTGCACGTTCACAAGCGCTAGTTATAAACATGAGTCCCCGTGTCAGAATTAGTCGCTTCGTGTATTGTATTTTTTTTTATCTCACTCGTGTGGTCTGTGGGCGATCTCGTGTTGGCATGCCGTCCCACTGTTTCCTTTTCTTTTTTTTAGAATGCGACGAATTTTAAACTAAACGGTTGATAGAAAGTTTCCAAGTTCTCTGTTGCAAGTATAATTTGATAAAAGAGTAACGCAGATATAAGAAAGCGAGAGCATCACAAATACCCACTCGGGGATCAGTCAGATGTTAACTTAGACAGTTATATAATGTACGAAGATATTCGAAGTTCGCCTTACTCTAGTATTAATATTACGTCAGTAGATGCCGACTTTGTGGTCAGTAGTAACCACAGGTGAAATTCATTACTTACGGACAACTCGGCGTATGAATCGCTTAAATGTAAGTTAAATGTAAGTAATCATTACTTACATTTAAACGATTCATACGCAGAGTTGTCCGTCTGGCAACAAATTTCCAGATTGAATATGAATATTATTCGAGCAATAGTTACGTGAATTTGTTGCTAACGGCTAAAAGCTTTGGAGAATATGAATTCCGTCACTTTTTCTTGCAAAATCCAATGACATAACATAAACAGAAAATGTGAGAAAAAACTTGGTGTGAGTACTGTTAATTACTGAGATGGTGGCTCTCCTCCGTGTGTTGATAGTGCAAATTGTTAGTCCCTGAACGTCGCGCATGTCCTGCGTCCTCACATTGTGCCAGAGCTCGCCTTCACATCAACACTCGGAGGTGGGAAGCGTGCTTCCGCTGTTGTTTTATTTGGAAAGACTAACGCAACTTGCGCTTCATATCCAAGATTTATTTTTTTATTGTACCGTATAAGTGGCTGTCATCTAATGTTGCTGTATAATGTGTTGGAATTAAGGATAGATGTTTGAATTACAAAAATTTAAAATTAGAGTGAGTAGCAACTTCTTTGGTCTCTAAGATCCACTTTCTCGGTATATTTTGTAGTATGTGAAAGACTGAACATAAAATTTATTTTTCTGATGTGAATGCGTTGGTAGTTCATTGCTGTGCGTAAAAAAACGAAGTAAATTTTCTTCTTTCATTTGCAGTTGTGTTTAATGTATTTTCCAAAATCTCCGTGGCCTATTGGTGTAGAGCGTTAGTCTTTCATGTGAGATGGCCGAGGCTTCGCGGCCTCGCAGTGCGAGCCCGGCATTTCCTCCCTGGGGGAAAATAGGAAACTTGCCATAACTCCCCACTCGAGCCAGGCGTGTGAAACTGGCAGCGGCTCGGCTGGAGGTTACCGTCGTTCCGACCTGGCGTTCATCGTAAGGTAGTGAAAATCCAACGTATGAAATGACATGCATCACCCTGCTTGGAGGAGACCTCCTTTTTGACATACACGTACCTGACAAGCATTGACGTACGTTCACCGCACGAACTGACTTACGTCTAAACTTTGCGCCACAAAGAAATATTTCTTGAAAAAATGAATGAAAATAAAATGCAATATATTTTCGACAAACTGATTTATTTTCTTGACTTTGTAAAACCTCTCTAATGAGCGATAGAACCTCGGTAAAAAGGAAACTTCTACAGTACTTCCGTTTATCGCTAACAGGTCCGAAATTTCATTTCGTAATGGGTTGAAATGCAATAAATATGATAAAAGCCTCACAAATGATTTCCTAATTCGTGAGTGCGTTATTGTCTCGTGAATAATACTTTTAATTTTTAGCTGATTGTTTGCAAAATATTGCCTTGCAAACTTTGGAAAGTGTCGCTAACTCTCAGCATAATTCCACATTTGACCAATGATATGCGTCAGTACTTGAACTACATCGATGAGGGTATGAAACAACGGAGGCTAGCGATACATTAACTCTATTGCTAGTTACAAACTTTAAATGAATCAAGGAATTCTTTTCGCTCTGGTGTGTGAAGGAAACAGTGGTTCCATGCATATTTTCAACACAATCATTAAAATTTTATTTGATTCTCCTGTTTTTTAATCAAGGTTTGTGCTTCAGTGCTCGATAGAGATTTCGCCCTCCGTCCTGGAAGTCAAGCTGCCAGCGAAAAGTGAGCAACGATACATAAGTTCAAAATTTATTTTGAATCTGTTCTACTACGTCAATTTCAAGAAATATTTTGTTTTATTGTTCAAGAAGAATAGCATTTTTTGTGATGGGATTGATGCTCTTGAGAGATTTCCGTACATTTAATGCAGACTGAGTTTAACAAACGTACCTGCTCCAAGATTGAGACACGGTAGCTGTCTGCGATGCTTAGCATCACCGTCTGCAATACACGACATCACCTCATATTGCAGGAGGCAATTGATGAAACGCCAATGTAGCGTCTTAGGTAGTAAACCCTTTCTTCAATAAATATACAAAATGCAGTACGTGACAATGCCAGGAAATAGATCGAAACATTTCGTCTGGTAATTAATTTACGATGAGGTCCCTGCTTTCTGGCACGCCTGTGAAGAAAGTTTTCCTGTGCAATTCAATTCTCTTAACTTTTCTCGTCCGAGCACGGACTTGAGTCGCGCAGCCAGGAAGCAATCGAGTTGCAATACTCTCAGGCCCTGCAGCGCCTCACCTAGAGGAAAAAAAATCTCCTGCCTAGATTTGCATTCTAATTTTCCTTGTTCACAATTATACTTCGTTTATTCGTTATGAAGCCAACGCATTACATTAATTTATTAATTATAGATTTGCATAAATTTCTGCTGCCATCAACCGGCGGTGTTCATCAGCATCGGAGCGTGTTCATCTCGTAGATCAGCTTGTCTGTTTCTAGGATCTTTGTTCAATAGTTGTTGTCTATCCATCGTTTATTTTTACGAAACCTACCTAGACCACGAGTGTATAATTTTGTACCATTAACCTTCTCGGTGTAATTTTTTCCTCCTTTTAATCATCTTTTTGATTATCGTTTTCTTTTTCACAGTTGTTAAGGGAATTTTTGCTCCAGAATATTTAGTATTTTTTGTATTTTTTAAGTAACTTACTATTACTATAACTATTACTGACTACAGAGTACAAGGTATCCGAATACGCGTCCTAAAAATTATGTAGGCCATAACTTATACATACGCTATGATTGCAACTTATTGAAATTATATTTAGTGTAGATTTTCAGAGGCAAAATTTCTGCATCGATATTTCCTACTTGAGGTATCGATGCTAAAAACTGAAATGTGTATTACCTAATAAAGTGTTCTCATAAATTCGTTATTTTCAATATCACCCCAACTTATGAGCATGAAGAAGTGAAACTAGATCCCCCTTGTCTAAAGTATTGGTGATTTTATCATGAGAACTTTTTTTTATGTTACCCGCATACCGAATTCTTGCTACTAAACGCCTCAAAAAGATGAGGCGTTCGCCTTTGAAATGCCTTCAAAATATCTTCACAACGGTACGCTGAAATAAATTTTGATTGTTTCCTATCAGGATGTTTAGGTGCGTTGGAAGAATCTTGAACTCGAATTGTGTCTGGGAGTGGTTGTCAGTTTTATGGCTTAAGGACCGATTCCCCAGGGTACATTCCACTGCAATTTATTATTTGAAAAGGCAGTGGTTGCTGCTTTTAGAAAGCGTTTTGCTCAACTTAAGCGAATGCAGTGAAATTAGCATGAGGAAAATTGTCTCAATTAAAAGCATTTCCGTCAAAAGGCAACAATTTTCTTCGATACAACCATTTTTATGAACGAATACGATTAATATCCATCCTGTGGCCTTTTTGATGGTAAACTTTGAGAAAAACTCCACTGGAGGAGCTAAGGTAAGATCCTGTAGTGAACGCCCTCAGCCGTACTTCAGTCTAAATTTCATAAATTATTAAAACCATCTTCTAAAAATTAAATAAAGTTAACGTAATCATTCTTAAAATTTTAGATCACTATTTTCATTCAACATTACCCTTAAATCTATTAAAATTTGACCAAAGAAATACTTAGACAAGAAGAAGAGCGGCGTTTTTACCTAGAACCATATCGCAAGTTCATCCACATCCGGAAAATTCCGGAAACGCTCGTCCGCTCAAAGCGCATATAAGGCCGGCGTCACAGGCCGAGTGGTCATTCTCTTATAGATCCTCCTAGCGCTTGGGCCCAGAGCGGGCAATTGTAAGTATCAAGTGTAACGATAAGTGTGTATTATGTCTTAACTTTCCTGTGTTGTGTCTTAACTTGTTCCGTGTTAGGGAGCTTTTAAAGTTCTCCCTAATGGGGAACTAATTGAATTTGATTTTTAAGGTTGAATATTGATTTCAATTGATTTCAAAAGAAGGATGTTCTTTTACAAAGGCGAGGTCACCAGCCGCCATCGAATAGCGACACTTAACAAACTAATGACTTAATCTGACTCATGACTCAGAAGGAGTTTGGGTCTTCGGACGCAATTTTTCAAGCGTCAAATAATCCATGAAACAACAAAATTTACCACAAGCCAACACCGGGGGAAAATGAGAGAATAGTTTCACTCGCCGGTATGGGGAATTTATTGAGGAGAAGGTTGCACTCCGAAGTGCGAGGCTTGACTCTTGTTCGCGAGACTTCTTGGGGAGAGTCCGAGGAGGTTTCTGGACTTCAGACGATTCGTTCAGCTCAGGCTGGTGGAAGCCTGTGCTGGAGCGTGAAGTCGAGGGTGGTGTAGGTGTGGGAGGTTCCGACACCAAGTGAGTAGTGAGTTGAATGATGAGTTTGGGAATAGTTACCGGTTGGGAAAACTCGGTAATAATGGTGAGGACTCTCGACCCAATGGTCTCAACTGGAGATTTTAGCGGCTTAGCTGCAGGGATGCAGGCCTTTCCAGTATAGTGAAATTTGAATATGAGGAGAAACTTGGAGGTGAACTCGGAGGAGGTAAGCTCCTTAAATTAAGAGGTTAGGGTTTGGTTTCATAAGTGTTTGTGAGTGCTTGAATGTTGGGTCCCGTCGATCCTGTGAGGGAGCAGGGGACTTGAATTAATTTGAACACAAAATTTGAGTCTATTCATACACATGTGCAAGACTGCGCAAAACTGTAACATTCACAGGAGGAACAGTGGCAGGAGTCCGGTGCTAAAAATCAGTCCGCAACTCTAGCGCCCGGGTCGCAGCCTGAATCATCTTAACACCAGAATCAGTGCTCCAGACCAACTGGTCAAAAGCTCTATCCTGACATTACAAGTAGCAGCACAACTGAGTTTAAATGAACTACAGCCAAAATAATAGCTAAAGCACTGAGGTAATTAGATAATTAATGTACTAAAAAAATATAAGTATGAGAAAGGTGAATTCTCTATACTCTATTATTTAGATGAGCAAGAATTGCAGCAGAAGTTACAGCACATAAACGGACACGAAAGTCCCAACAACTACGCTGAGAACAAAGTTACAGTGATTTAAAAAAGGCTCAATTAATTCATGGAAAAATATTGAAACATAAGAACGCTGCTTCTATTCCTAAAAGACATGTCAAATGTAGTTAGGTATTTATAAGAAACAATTATTTATGAATTGACTTGAAATGAGTACTGCAGAAAATACAAACGCGATTTGCTGCAATATCCTATTTTATTTCTTAAGATTTTTGGACTTTAAACGTTGAGTGTTGAACGTGCAAATAATTCCCTACTTGTTTGAGTCACGACTTAATTAAAATACAAAAGTTGAGAACACAATTAATTAGAAGCTGGAACATACAAAAAATGAGCAAAACAAAAATGATCTCTGTGGCCAGCAAGGTGTCTTAGCACTATGCTCAGCACTAAAATAACTAAGGAGCAAATGCCAACATCGTCTAACACTGACAGCACAATACGGTATCATCGGAGAATAGTAAACACGAAACAGTGACAAAGATGGGGCAGTGAGCTTGAGGCTGGTGACTAACTAATACTGGCACAGAGACAACATAGTGAATATTTCTACGACACAATAACGAGAGCTCCCTAACACGGAACAAGTTAAGACACAACACAGGAAAGTTAAGACATAATACACACTTATCGTTACACTTGATACTTACAATTGCCCGCTCTGGGCCCAAGCGCTAGGGGGATCGATAAGAGAATGACCACTCGGCCTGTGACGCCGGCCTTATATGCGCTTTGAGCGGACGAGCGTTTCCGGAATTTTCCGGATGTGGATGAACTTGCGATATGGTTCTAGGTAAAAACGCCGCTCTTTTTCTTGTCTAAGTATTTCTTTGGTCAAATTTTAATAGATTTAAGGGTAATGTTGAATGAAAATAGTGATCTAAAATTTTAAGAATGATTACGTTAACTTTATTTAATTTTTAGAAGATGGTTTTAATAATTTATGAAATTTAGACTGAAGTACGGCTGAGGGCGATCACTACAGCTACCCCTCCCCCAAAGGAGACCGAAAGGTCTGGTAACAGTGAAGCTGTTACTTGTAAAGTGCAAGTCAAAAATACGAAGGAGAGATTCCAAAAGATGCTTTGACAGAATAAAATAGATGAAAATAGTGGAAGGTTAACTGTGGAACTATGAAAGTTTCCGCTCGGATCCCGAACTGGGACCATAAAAAATCTGTGAGGTTAGCATCACTGGGCATACGGTGCCAGAGTATCTGCCGAAATGGGGGCGCCCGAAAAACCTGATTCCGACTGCGTTCTTTGAACGGTGTAACGGGGAATCTAGAATTGGTCGACTTCCACGACTTTAGAACTCAAAGCGAACTAAGACGTACGAATTCGTTGGCTCGACAGGTGTTGACCTGATGCGAAGTCGCAGTATAGGTTTTTATAGTATGCCATATTACAAAATCAGTTCCTTCCCTCCCAAAACACATATGCCGGTTACAGCGGCAATTGTGCGACGTGAGTCGTTTGTACCGCCTCCCTAGGCAACGTGCGTGCTCCTCAGGCGTCCCCAAGGCTACAAGCACGCCGGCCAGGCAGCCATACAAAAAATGGGATATCAGGAAAGACTTAGTCAAGTGAAGGTGAAATATTTGCGCTGAGCATTCCGTACCCGTATGGGATACGGATAACTATTAAAGGACAACCGGTCTGCAGACGGCCGTTCTTTTATATCCGTAAGTTGCTCAGGATGGCAAGGTAGAGTTTCACACACAGACATTTTGTTTACTTTTGTGCTTCAGTAGCAGTGGTGCTGCAGTAGTATTGGAAATTGCGAAGGTTATTAGTTAGGAGCTTCAGTAGCAATGGAAATAATCCTAGAAGAACTCCTATGGTTTTGCTTCAGTAGCAATGGAAATGCATGAAGAGTTTTGTAAAAAGGTGGCTTCAGTAGCAATGGAAAACATGAAGAGTTTTTTAGAATAGGCTGCAGTAGCAATAACTTATTATTAGGGAAGAGTTTTAGAGAGGAAAAACTATGTTTGATTACTGAGAATTAGAGGGAACGGATGGAAAGGAACACTACCTCCTCCAAAGTTCAACATGCAACAGCTGCAACAGCCTCGACATGCGCTCAAAAACCTCCAAATGATGGCTGCGGCAATTCAGTTGTTGGATTATTTATCAACTCTGGTATGAATTCTGGTCACCAGTTTAAAGTTCTCCCTAATGGGGAACTAATTGAATTTGATTTTTAAGGTTGAATATTGATTTCAATTGATTTCAAAAGAAGGATGTTCTTTTACAAAGGCGAGGTCACCAGCCGCCATCGAATAGCGACACTTAACAAACTAATGACTTAATCTGACTCATGACTCAGAAGGAGTTTGGGTCTTCGGACGCAATTTTTCAAGCGTCAAATAATCCATGAAACAACAAAATTTACCACAAGCCAACACCGGGGGAAAATGAGAGAATAGTTTCACTCGCCGGTATGGGGAATTTATTGAGGAGAAGGTTGCACTCCGAAGTGCGAGGCTTGACTCTTGTTCGCGAGACTTCTTGGGGAGAGTCCGAGGAGGTTTCTGGACTTCAGACGATTCGTTCAGCTCAGGCTGGTGGAAGCCTGTGCTGGAGCGTGAAGTCGAGGGTGGTGTAGGTGTGGGAGGTTCCGACACCAAGTGAGTAGTGAGTTGAATGATGAGTTTGGGAATAGTTACCGGTTGGGAAAACTCGGTAATAATGGTGAGGACTCTCGACCCAATGGTCTCAACTGGAGATTTTAGCGGCTTAGCTGCAGGGATGCAGGCCTTTCCAGTATAGTGAAATTTGAATATGAGGAGAAACTTGGAGGTGAACTCGGAGGAGGTAAGCTCCTTAAATTAAGAGGTTAGGGTTTGGTTTCATAAGTGTTTGTGAGTGCTTGAATGTTGGGTCCCGTCGATCCTGTGAGGGAGCAGGGGACTTGAATTAATTTGAACACAAAATTTGAGTCTATTCATACACATGTGCAAGACTGCGCAAAACTGTAACATTCACAGGAGGAACAGTGGCAGGAGTCCGGTGCTAAAAATCAGTCCGCAACTCTAGCGCCCGGGTCGCAGCCTGAATCATCTTAACACCAGAATCAGTGCTCCAGACCAACTGGTCAAAAGCTCTATCCTGACATTACAAGTAGCAGCACAACTGAGTTTAAATGAACTACAGCCAAAATAATAGCTAAAGCACTGAGGTAATTAGATAATTAATGTACTAAAAAAATATAAGTATGAGAAAGGTGAATTCTCTATACTCTATTATTTAGATGAGCAAGAATTGCAGCAGAAGTTACAGCACATAAACGGACACGAAAGTCCCAACAACTACGCTGAGAACAAAGTTACAGTGATTTAAAAAAGGCTCAATTAATTCATGGAAAAATATTGAAACATAAGAACGCTGCTTCTATTCCTAAAAGACATGTCAAATGTAGTTAGGTATTTATAAGAAACAATTATTTATGAATTGACTTGAAATGAGTACTGCAGAAAATACAAACGCGATTTGCTGCAATATCCTATTTTATTTCTTAAGATTTTTGGACTTTAAACGTTGAGTGTTGAACGTGCAAATAATTCCCTACTTGTTTGAGTCACGACTTAATTAAAATACAAAAGTTGAGAACACAATTAATTAGAAGCTGGAACATACAAAAAATGAGCAAAACAAAAATGATCTCTGTGGCCAGCAAGGTGTCTTAGCACTATGCTCAGCACTAAAATAACTAAGGAGCAAATGCCAACATCGTCTAACACTGACAGCACAATACGGTATCATCGGAGAATAGTAAACACGAAACAGTGACAAAGATGGGGCAGTGAGCTTGAGGCTGGTGACTAACTAATACTGGCACAGAGACAACATAGTGAATATTTCTACGACACAATAACGAGAGCTCCCTAACACGGAACAAGTTAAGACACAACACAGGAAAGTTAAGACATAATACACACTTATCGTTACACTTGATACTTACAATTGCCCGCTCTGGGCCCAAGCGCTAGGGGGATCGATAAGAGAATGACCACTCGGCCTGTGACGCCGGCCTTATATGCGCTTTGAGCGGACGAGCGTTTCCGGAATTTTCCGGATGTGGATGAACTTGCGATATGGTTCTAGGTAAAAACGCCGCTCTTTTTCTTGTCTAAGTATTTCTTTGGTCAAATTTTAATAGATTTAAGGGTAATGTTGAATGAAAATAGTGATCTAAAATTTTAAGAATGATTACGTTAACTTTATTTAATTTTTAGAAGATGGTTTTAATAATTTATGAAATTTAGACTGAAGTACGGCTGAGGGCGATCACTACAAGCTCTCGTTATTGTGTCGTAGAAATATTCACTATGTTGTCTCTGTGCCAGCATTAGTTAGTCACCAGCCTCAAGCTCACTGCCCCATCTTTGTCACTGTATCGTGTTTACTATTCTCCGATGATACCGTATTGTGCTGTCAGTGCTAGACGATGTTGGCATTTGCTCCTTAGTTATTTTAGTGCTGAGCATAGTGCTAAGACACCTTGCTGGCCACAGAGATCATTTTTGTTTTGCTCATTTTTTGTATGTTCCAGCTTCTAATTAATTGTGTTCTCAACTTCTGTATTTTAATTAAGTCGTGATTCAAACAAGTATGGAATTATTTTCACGTTCAACACTCAACGTTTAAAGTCCAAAAACCTTAAGATATAAAATAGGATATTGCAGCAAATCGCGTTTGTATTTTCTGTAGTACTCATTTCAAGTCAATTCATAAATAATTGTTCCTTATAAATACCTAACTACATTTGACATGTTTTTTAGGAATAGAAGCAGCGTTCTTATGTTCAATATTTTTCCATGAATTAATTGAGCCTTTTTTAAATCACTGTAACTTTGGTCTCAGCTTAGTTGTTGGGGCTTTCGTGTCCGTTTAGGTGCTGTTCCTTTTTATGTAACTTCTGCTGCAATTCTTGCTCATCTAAATAATAGAGTATAGAGAATTCACCTTTTTTATACTTATATTTTTCAGTACATTAATTATCTAATTACCTCAGTGCTTTAGCTATTATTTTGGCTGTAGTTCATTTAAACTCAGTTGTGCTGCTACTTGTAATGTCAGGATAGAGCTTTTGACCAGTTGGTCTGGAGCACTGATTCTGGTGTTAAGATGATTCAGGCTGCGACTCGGGCGCTAGAGTTGCGGACTGATTTTTAGCACCAGACTCCTGCCACTGTTCCTCCTGTGAATGTTACAGTTTTGCGCAGCCTTGCACATGTGTATGAATAGACTCAAATTTTGTGTTCAAAATAATTCAAGTCACCTGCTCCCTCACAGGATCGACGGGACCCCACATTCAAGCACTCACAAACACTTATGAAACCAAACCCTAACCTCTTAATTTAAGGAGCGTACCTCCTCCGAGTTCTCCTCCAAGTTCTCGCCTCCAAGTGTTTCTCCTCATATTCAAATTTCACTATACTGGAAAGGCCTGCATCCCTGCAGCTAAGCCGCTAAAATCTCCAGTTGAGACCATTGGGTCGAGAGTCCTCACCATTATTACCGAGTTTCCCAACCGGTCACTATTCCCAAACTCTTCATTCAACTCACTACTCACTTGGTGTCGGAACCTCCCACACCTACACCATCCTCGACTTCACACTCCAGCACGCGCTTCACAAGCCTGAGCTGAACGAATCGTCTGGAGTCCTCCAACCTCCTCGGACTCTCCCCAAGAAGTCTCGCAACAAGAAGTCTCCCCAAGAAGTCTCGCAACAAGAAGTCTCGCAACAAGAAGTCTCGCCACAAGAGTCAAGTCTCGCACCCCAGCGTGCAACCTTCTCCTCAATAAACCCAATACCGGCGAGTTAAACTATTCTCTCATTTTCCCCCGGTGTTGGCTTGTGGTAATTTTTGGTTGTTTCATGGATTATTTGACGCTTGAAAAATTGCGTCCGAAGACCCCAAACTCCTTCTGAGTCATGAGTCAGTGGCCGTCATTTATTCATTTAGCTATTAAGTGTGCTCTACCCAGAGCACTGGTGACCTCGCCATTGTAAAAGAACATCTCCTTCTTTTGAAATCAATTGAAATCAATATACAACCTTTAAAGTCAAATTCAATTAGTTCCCCCCCACTTTGGGAAAACTTTAAAATCCTCTCCAAGGCGAGGTGTCAGTGCCTTTATTGCGCGAGGCTTTCTCCAGGCTTCTGGATCCCGAGCTCAGCGATCGCGTAGGACCATCTTACGAAATACAGTCGGTGCTTTTGCTGCAAAATGCAGGAGGCACGCGATAAATAATAAATAATAATAATAAATAATGAAATAATAACGATTAATACTAGAGGAACTTAGTGGGCGTAAAAAAGAGATTATTCCTAATTTTCTAACAGAAATTTCAGGAAAATCAAGATACAGCTTTAGAGCAACAACAAAAAATATTTTAGGTTCCTCATACACTCAATATTCTCTTTAACTACTCGTACGTGTGATAAAATAGAAGCACGGTGAGAGATTGATATTACCTTTGAGTAACACATAGCTACAAAAATTCTACATATGAACTACATATGAACCTAATTATGGTTTCATAAACATATACACTTCTCAGGCTAAATGTGAGGTTTTCTAGGTGAGGAAAGTAGGAAGTGAGCAAAGTCATCTAAAATAAGTATAGGCATTCCAACTTCGCCGAGTTTGAGATGCTGACCCCAAAGTAGCAATGAGTATATTTTAGGCAATCGTTTTAGAGTGAAATTTACACTGAAGTGTTGCAGTTCATTTTTCCCTATGACTGAGATGCGAAAGGACGTGACACATTTGCTCTAAATTCTTTAACAGTTTTAGAATTTTTTATACGCTGGAAAAGCTCAAAAGAGTTTTAAAACTGAGAGAGCTTTTCGTCTCCTGTTAGATGAGCAGTAACTGACAAAGACATCAATCCTCCGATTTGTTTTTTTGTTCGGAATATTGGATAGAATTTTTTATCATATCTGCATTGCTCTGAGGGAGGTAGAGAGATGAGAACACTTGTCGAGCTTTTTGGATCATAAATCTGTCTGGTATTGGGGTGCAGCCGAGTTTTCTTAAAGGAGTGGTGGCATGATCGCGTTTTTTAAATTACCTTTGCATGCCACTCTGGCGGTGAAGTTCATATATTTTTGCAAGTCTTTTTGAAAATATTGAGGTAGGTATATCTTCCCAGACTAGACTGCAGTGGTCCAAACGTGATAAAACTAAAGATTGGATCACTAATAACATAGATTTTTCGTCAAGGCAATACGAAATGGTCTGTATAAATAATATAAGGCTGCTCAAAAAATATACTGAATATTCTTATAGATCTAAATTTTTTGCTTAGCTTAACTATCAAAAATTTTAACAGCTTTGTTGTGGATGGAGGAATAAGAGGAAATATTTTCAATTATATTCCATTTTTTATAGCTACAATCGAATTGGAGAAAATTCAGTCATGGAAAGTTATAAAATTACTTCGAAAGTTATTAATAGAAATAATTTTTTTAACTCGATACAAATTCTGAAATGTACGCATTTTGTCTGTTGTTTATAACCATCAGCTGTTTGGTTTTCGTGACCCCCCAGTTGCAATAGACGTCGAACTTCGAGGTGTGGAAGAGTAGGATCCTTGAAACTTAAAAATACGTAAAATGTGAGTATTTTTGGAAATCGGGAACGTAATTTTTCTAATGTTCATTATTTAGGCTGAAAATGAGAAACTTTTTTATGACGAACAAAAGGATTTTTTATTCAGCGCAACTCTGTCTACCTGTTCTAATAGGTCAGAAGCTGAAATGCAAGTTTAGGTTTTTCAAACCTATTCTGAATTATTTTGATGATATGGTTGTTCTCTATTTTTGAATCGTGTGCCATTAATTGTTTTGAAAATTAATTTAAACATAAATGAGAAAAAATTATCTTGCGAATTGAAACCAGTTTTTTTGTTTTCTACAGTTTTCTAACCTGACAGAGCTGAGAAAGTACTGAAAGGAGTTTGTTGCGTTTCACTTAATTGGGTTAATTGTGCATAAAAACAATTTTAAATTCCAAGAAATATTTAATCTTATTGCTAACATATTAATATGGGCAAGCATTGCTCCTATTCAATGTTAAATCTTGAGTTCATTTTTTTTCTGGAACTGTTCATGAAACTGATTGGGTTTTCAAGAATTATTCTTCAAAATTATTCTTCTATTGAAAGCTGGACATGAGAATTTTTTTATACTGAATTACAGGTAACTTTTTCAGATCAATGTGAAGTTTAATGCATTCATGGAAATTAATAATGATATTCCAAACAATCACTAAAGGAACCCATTTAAGAACGTTTTACAAGAACGACATTCTGCTCGCTGATGCTTTATTTTTGAATTATTGAACTTTGAAGTTGGCCTTCCCGCACCAAAGGAAGCGAGCGTAATTTAATGAAAAACGGAAGCTAACCCCCTATTACAAACGTAAAGAGGTTGGGTCGTGAGGGGGAGGCACAGTTCTTTTAGTGAAAATTATAAATAAAGCTTCTAACCGACCCATTAGGGTGACGACCGCAATCTTGTTTACATCGGCCGGCTCCAAGATTGCGGTCGTCACCCTAATGGGTCAGTTAGAAGCTTTATTTATAATTTTTCTAAAAGAACTGTGCCTCCCCCTCACGACCCAACCTCTTTACGTTTGTAATAGGGGGTTAGCTTCCATTATTAATTAAATTCTGCTCCGTGCGCCCGCTTCTTTTGGTGCACTAATTTACTGCTCTAACTTGAAAACTAAGCATCAGCGAAAAAAATGTCATTCATGTAAAACGTTTTTAAATGGGCTTCTTCAGTGATTGTTGGAAACGGAATGCTTAGTTTCCCCACATCACTTAAACTCAATATTGACCTTAAAATGTTCATAATTACCTAAATTTTCTAATGAAATTTTAAAAGTTGTTGACAACATTAAATTCAATATTGACATAGTATAATATGAGATTGATTTATTATATCTCAACATAAGATTTTCAAGTTATGATGCAAAATTTACATTTTTTATTCTGAATTGTGCCTGAATAATTCTAAATTTGAATGTTTTTCCATGCTAAATGGCCAAATTAGTTGAAATGGTATTTGTGAAGGAGAGGACCATAATCGATTTTCTAATTTTCATTGCCTAAACATAGTTAATAAGATCAAAATAAACAATTTTTCTTCTATGCTTTTTCCGTCTCAAACAAGTATTTAATGAGTTACAGCGGTATGTTAATTTTTGTCTTAGATGACTGGAATGCACTCGAATAAACAGCTACTAATCAATGTTTGAATTTTTTGTTGTTTGAATCAAGGTAATAACATCAAAATGAACTACTTTTCTTCTATATACTTTTTGCGGCAAATGAGTATTTTACGAGTTATAGAGGTAGGTTTATTTTCGTGTTCCATACAGCAAAAAACGTTGCGCGCTTGATCTGTTAGAATGCGTTTGAATACTTTGTAATTTATTATTAGCCAACCCTGCGGAGCCTGAACCCACTTCTAGGATCTTTTAGTTAATAACGCAATAAAGGTTATCACCCTAAAATAACAAGTTATAGCAGTATGTTCATTTCCGTCTTTGATGGCAGGAATGCGCTTGATCATTCAAGCACGTCGGAAGGGAGAGTCCATTGTAGTCTTCCCCTCCGATCAATTTCTTTCCATTTCAAACACTAGAGTTGAGGTAAGTAATTTTCCGCTATAACTCATTAAATACTCGTTTGCGATGGAAAGTGCATAGAAGAAAATTGTTTATTTAGATCTAATTAGCTATGTTTAGGCACCAAAAAGTGGAAAATTTATTATGGTCTTCTCATTCACATATACCATTGAAATATTTAATTAATTGTAGTCCTCCAATCATCAATTACTGGCCTTTCTTAATTGTCTGAAATATTTTTCTGTAAGAAAATATTTCAATTCTTACAGTTTTGTTAATGCAAATAAATTTCATCATTTTTTCTGCACTTAATTATTTGGGGCATATTATTGAGCAGCTTTCATTATTCTAAACGTCATAATTTAGAAAAAATGAAATTGACTAATAATGTGCAGATTGTATCTATCCTCAAAATTACTACAGAAATTTTTACAAATCCTGGTCAAAAATGTCAAAACATCAATTTTGAAGGGTCTATCAACCAGCATACAATGGTGTAAAATTTTTTACTTGTGCAATACTGAACTAGAAGCATAAATATAGAAGGATATTTTGTATATTGATAACAAGAACATGGTGACCTTGCTGCTGAGTATGAATGACTATTTTTAAAATTATTTAAGTATTACACATGTAAAATTGTTTTTATCTGGTTATTTAACCTAAGTGAATGTCTGTGAAACACACATGCAATAGTGTTTCTTTAATTTTCTTATTAGAGTTTGTAGTAAGATGTTATATAAAATATATACAGGATGTAATTTTTTGTTGAAGCTGCAAAAAATATCTTAGATTTTGAGATATTTAATTTTGTATTAAATTTTCAACGTTGACAATGAGTTTTAGATCATTGATATATAATTTACTAAAAATTGCTTAGTCTGTAAATGATAAGAGTAAATATAAGATTATGTTGTTAAAATCTAAGTAAGCGTCATAACCTTTCAAGTTACTATACTGTAAATAGTCCATGATGAAGTTTTGTAGAGACAGGCTTGAGTTTTTAGTACTTTCTCCTGTGCAGCATAAAATTAATGAAAGCTCTCTGCAGCTAAATACAGTTGACATTATTTTTTTGTTCTTGAAATACTATGGTACAGTATCTCCCAGAAGTCACAAACCATTCAGGTTTCATAAATGTACATATATGTGATAATTTTATCTATCACAATCATAACAAATCTCTTCCAAACGTAAAAACTGATTCAACACTTTCTGGTTTTGCACCCGAATCTGAAACTTGAAAAGAATAAAAATTGGTGCATGATTTCTGGATCATCCTTTATATCATGATAAATTTATTGATAAAATTAACTGAAATTTAGGGAAATAACCCAAATTAAAATTATTTATGGATCAATTTAGTGTCTTAATGATTTACATGAAGGTCTATCTTGCCATAAAAATGTGTTGAATTATTTTTTATATCTCAGGCAATTTTTTTTTCAAGTCAAATACAAGCATACATGCTGGATTTGAGTATTTTTCTCCTAAAAACAAGAAGAGATGTTTAGGTCAGTTTGAGTGCAAAATAGTTTCCTTTTTTCTATGTGTCAGGCCGCACAGGGGTTGTCGAGCCTTTTGTGTTAGTTACCCATAATCCCAAGTATTTTCTTTATGTGTCCAGCTCCCTGAACGCCGACTTGTCTGTTTCTCTGCGCTGATGTTTCAACTGTGCATTTACTTTAGTTAGCCCTTAACCCTTTACTGCCTGAATTATTTTACACGAGACAATAATTTTTTTAAAACACATTTTATAACTGCACATGGAGTATAATAAAAGGCACATATGCGAAATTTTGAATTTTTTCAAAAATGATGGAAAAAAATTTTTGTGCCGAATTCGGTACAATCGTCACTAACAACACCACTTCACATGTGAGTCGGTTATTCATTTTTATTAGAGCAACTGTAACATTAGCTCAAGCGTTTCCTTTCTAGAGCTTTTCAAACACAGCAGTAAATATAAATGCATTTTGGAGGAATTTAAATGAGTTTCAATAGTGAGAAACAGAAAATAAACCAATAAATCCTTTCCATGTTATTTGCCTCGCTGGTAATACGAAAATGAAAGCAACATAAAATTGATGCTTATTATTAAAGATCTTAGTGTGAAGAACTTTTCACTATAGTTTCTGCTTACGATAGTTTTGTATCTATGAAATGAAGCAAAGCAATTTTGGTGCTTACCAAAGAAAAGGTTTATTATGCGCTTTTTGTGTTACACTTGTGTCTTTACTGATCAAGACCCATTTTTACACCGGTTTTGCTTTTCTGCAGAATATGAAACTTGGGCAGTTGTATCTAGCCAAATTTCGTCGGAGGGAAAGCGAGCACAATGTCTCTTTCTGTTGTTTCTGATAGCTTTAGTGATGCTCTACCTCGCTTGACTGACTGACATACCTTCCCTCATTTTGTGAGTGAGAATGCAAGATACAGTTTGAGGGAAGCGAGAGGTAAAGTTTATTTTTTTGCTATCGAAAGAGCATCTGCGTGTTTGCAGTACAAGGGTGAAGAATTTATTATGGTCATATCTAGAAAATGAAGAATGAGTTATTGATTGACAATAACATTCAAAATTTCATCATAAAAAATTCTGAGAAATATTTCATCAGCAACAAAATGCCTTCCCATTCCAAAGTTGCTTAAGCAAACTCTGAAATTTGAGTCGTGTTTTTTCCAGCTGAAGTCGACCACTGTTTTTGCAAATTCCCGATTTTAGAGCACTGATTTCAGCATTGGCCTACCATAGAGTATATTTCACCTGTGAAGTTATTTGAAAATTCATCAGTTTCTGAGAGAATGGTGCCCGTTTGAGCTTCATCGTTTCCCAATTTAGGAGTATTTCTCTTGTCATCCCCTCAAGGGGATTAAACTATTGTATCTTTGGGAATTTGCGCTCCCAGGGGAATTATGTGAGGGCCCGAGCTGAGGGTTAGGTAGGCCTTCTTTTTGTTCAAATGGATTAGGTTTTTGTTTTGTTACGGACCATCTATTTTCGGTTCACTGCTGTCCTGTTTTTCAGCACCTACCACTGTGTTCTGTAACTTTTTCTTGTTTCATGAACTTCTTTCCTAGCTTACTGTTTCTATGCACCTTGTGCATAGATTCCGCGTTCCCTCAACTGCATACTAATTGGTGCCTTCATCCTTGCTCTCTTGGAACATCTTTGTCATGGTAGAAGAAGGTTAAAACTTTCTTATATAATAATAATTATAATAATAATAATTTCGCTTGTCATCTGAAAAGAAAAATATATATATTTATATACATATTAGCCAAGATTCACAATGAAGTAAATACAGAAACTACAGACTTTATGATTTATTATTCATATTTACTTATTAGTATAGAGATCATATTATCATCTCAGTAATTATAAGACAAACTTCGACATTGTAAATAGTACCTTACTAATTCCAGTGGTTGGCATGATATTATCAGCGGCAAAGCTGTCATCATCATAAGTGTCTAAACCACTATACGCTTCAGTAATAAGATTGAATAATAATGTTTGCTAAAATAATTTTTAACCTGAAACCTGCAACAAAGTACCACGATAAAGAATCATCGTACTTTATAACTGAAAATTCCAGTAAACTTCATAGATATCGTATACTTCAATGTAACTGTCTATGTCTATGCCCAATGTGCCATGTACGGCACATGGTATAATGCTACTATCTAAGCCGCATGTCCCGTGTTTGAGACATTACAAAAAAGTCGAATGATTTCATTAACAAATTGTTTTTAAAAGAATTATACACATCGATATTTAGATTAGATTCTCCCAAATGTCATAAAAAATTTCACTTCCGCAACTTGACAGATACTTCATCTATAGCGCCAAATATATCACCCTCTTGAAGACAAAACTGTTGACAGGAAGTCGCTGAGGGAGTTGTGTCATCACTGGCGACTAAATATTCGTGGCTCGATGAAACACGTTTTGGTCGATAGTTGGACGAGTACCGCTCTCGGTACAACTGGCGCTAGAATAAATACTTCTAATTTATTTCCTATATGAGCCATTAAATCTTATGTCCCGAGTTTGGCACATACGTCCGTTAAGGGTTAAATATCATTTGTACTACATGTCGATATTCCAATGTTTCTTTGATTACCTAGCTAAATAAGACTAATATTTTAAATGCAATTTTGAGTGTTATACCCCGTTATGCAGTAGCTCATGTCTGGACGCACTATTGTTGCAATAGAAAATAAATCACTGTCTTTGTTAAAATATATCGGTGTATGTAATAGGGACTGCAAAGAGATTCAGCATTAAACAAGTACCACCATTGTGTAAAATACCATATCGACCATACCACTGTTTTCATGTTCAGAGCATGTACTCAAGTGTCAATCAACAAATTTATGGAAACTAATATTTTTCTAATTTTTAGGAGTCTAGGTATTTCTTTTTTGAATGGTATTTGATATACAGTAGCATTTGTTGGGAAACATGGGACAATGAATAAATTTTACCAGCAATATTTATTACAATGCTTGTGGATCATAATAACAATTTAATATAACTATGACTGTCCTGGCATCATGAAGTTTATACTCTACCTTGAACAATCATTTCTGCTTGAATGTTGATGATGCTATTGCATATTGCTATTTACTTAAAGTGTTTAATTTTTTGTTCTATTCTTGCTAAATTCTTCAATGCAGATGTCTTGCAACTTTTTGCTTCATTCTCTTATGTTTAGTATACTGATCTTTATATCTAAATTCCAAAAGTTGATCTATCTCATGTAGTCTGTATTATTAGCCTTTTCAGCTGTCACATTGATGCTATTGCATCCAGACACACATGCATGTTCTAGTAACATTGAAAATTAATTTAGGGAAATTTACCAAACGTGTATTCTAAGAAGTCAAGTCTAGCTCTGAAAAGAAGCTGGAAGCTCATTTATGCAACATAGCCTCATTTCTTGTTTTACTTTCCTAGCTGCAGCATTCTTCCACTTGTGCAGTCTTGATGTTTACCTAAACTGTACAATTCATTCTACACTTCAGTTCAACTTGATAGGAAACAATTAACTTTGGCTTCGATTAGTTCCTTAAATTTTCCATTTTCTCAGTCTAGATCAGCAGTTCTTATCCTGTGGGGAATTCTCCACTGGTGGGAAATGGCGGAGTTGCCAGGGAAAATTTCGTGCAATTGTTTCCACCCATAAAAAGTTGATAGTATTTCATAATCTAGTACATTACATCTAAATGTTGACTTAATTTACAAATTATGATCATTTACAGACTTTTAATAAAAAAAGCATATGCGGCATTGTATGTCAAGTTTGGATAAAAGTGACAACACTGCTGGAGTAGGAATGTCACAGATGAGTGAAAGGAAGATGCTGAGGTGGCGAATGCTCCATTTCTCGCAAATGCTGTCGTGGGGAATGGAGAGTTGGCTCACTAAAAAGTGGGGAGTTGGAGAGAAAAAAAGGTTAACACGTTAAGTGTGGTGGGTTAAACTAAAGTTCTATATCCAGCTCAAATTTAGAGTCAATTGTAGTAAGAAAATTTGAAAATAGCAAACATTGCGTGGATCACGCCTTCATTTAACTTTCATTTAGTATTTATAAAAATTGAGTCAGTGACTGCTGGTCGGCCAGCAGCATTATGAAAATCACCTAAATGACCACCGGTGGGTCACGCGGCACTTAACGTGTAAAGAACCATTGGTCTAGAAGTATCTAACATGGTGATTTTGTAATTTTAGAGTGTTCATTTTTGAAGATTGTTCAAATCTTGATAGCTTTAATGTTATCTTCCATTTTTAATTGAGAATTTGGTTTCAGATTGTGTATCATTTTTTATTTCAAGACAAATTGAATGAAGTTTTCAGCTTGAGAGATGATTTTTCATTCATTGATTTTATCTTAAAATGCTGCTTATGCCTAAGATATTAATATATCTTATTACTGCAAATTTTATAACTGACAACTTGAATTAGGGCTCTCATGCTTGCTATTATATTCATGCTTATTTAGCTAATTGTTCATTCTTTCCAGATGACTGCTGGGGCTCAAGGGCACCCTGGATGGGTGGACAACCACCCCACAACCCTGAAGTTCCTGGCGGCTGCCCAGGCGTGCCTGCACCCGCAGACCTATACAGTGTCCAGCCGGAGCAAAAAGGAGCGACATGCAGATGTCAGTGTGACCTCCCACAAAGAAACAGAAGATTTAAACTCTGATTTCATTGAGGATGAAAGCATTGATGAAGTGATGGAAATTGGCCAAGAGAGTGACGAAACTTCTCTCCAGTTTGACAGAACCTGTGACAGTGAGGAATTTCTTGACATAGCTCCTGGTCACAGACTTCCCCTAGAAATCTCAGAGCTCCTCCTAACAACCATGTGCACTCACTATCCCAGCAGAGCCAACAGCCTCAATTTGTCTATATTTCGCCACCCTGATAAGTGTAAGGTTAGGAAAGCTATACTGAGAGGCTCTGATGCTGATGACGATTGTGTCAAGTATTTTATGCAACACCAGCTCACACATCTCGATATAAGAGACTGCAAAAGCATTACTTCAGCTTCATTTTATACAGTTCAAGAAAAAGGATACTATCTCCAGTCTCTTGCTATTGGAAAAGGTTTCTTTGATGATATCCCTGAAAATAAACTGAACTTGAATATCCCCAATCTCCGGAGCCTTGTGATCAATAACGCATTAATTTCAGACGAGGCTTTGTCTAGTTTCATGAACCAATCAAAGTTTGAAAAGTTGAGATCAGTAGACTTGTCTGGCACAGAACGTCTGAATGATCTTGCACCCTTCGTGTCCCACCCACTCATTAACCTTACACTGCACAACTGCAACGCTTCAGAAGAGTGGCTCATGATGTTGCCACTGCTCACCAGTATCAGGCAAGTTGATGTCCTCTTTAGGTTTGACTGCGTTGAAGCTTGTTTGATTATCTAGTGGCGTCCTTGCCCTTGCTGGCTGTTTTCATGCCGTCTCTTACTTCTCTGTTAATGAATGCCAACAGAGTAGAGCAATTCAATTTATAGAAATCCTTTCCTTCCCACTTAATCTCACGTCTGCAGTTCCTAATTTGTGTTGTTTCAAGATATTTGTGTTTTAATTTGCTTCGTTTGCAATTCTTCCAATTATTCACAATGAGTTAGAAAATGTTATCCCAACAAAAACAAATCTGCTAAAAGAATCAATCTTGATGTTCATGCATTACTCTTTGTCAAGCGGCATATTGGTCCGAACAATGTTTTGATGAAGTTCTCCAAACTAGTAGTTAGGTTCTTTTTAATGTTAAATGTAAATGATAGCGTTTTCCCTTAATAAATCCAAGTTACTATGATGAAGCATCCAAGTTACTGTGATGAAGCATCCAAGTTACCGTGATGAAGCATCCAAGTTACTATGATGAAGCATCCAAGTTACTATGATGAAGCATCCAAGTTACTATGATGAAGCATCCAAGTTACTATGATGAAGCATCCAAATTACTATGATGAAGCATCCAAGTTACTGTGATGAAGCATCCAAGTTACTGTGATGAAGCATCCAAGTTACTGTGATGAAGCATCCAAGTTACTATGATGAAGCATCCAAGTTACTGTGATGAAGCATCCAAGTTACTATGATGAAGCATCCAAGTTACTATGATGAAGCATCCAAGTTACTGTGATGAAGCATCCAAGTTACTGTAATGAAGCATCCAAGTTACTATGATGAAGCATCCAAGTTACTATGATGAAGCATCCAAGTTACTATGATGAAGCATCCAAGTTACTGTGATGAAGCATCCAAGTTACTGTGATGAAGCATCCAAGTTACTATGATGAAGCATCCAAGTTACTATGATGAAGCATCCAAGTTACTGTGATGAAGCATCCAAGTTACTGTGATGAAGCATCCAAGTTACTATGATGAAGCATCCAAGTTACTGTGATGAAGCATCCAAGTTACTATGATGAAGCATCCAAGTTACTATGATGAAGCATCCAAGTTACTGTGATGAAGCATCCAAGTTACTGTGATGAAGCATCCAAGTTACTGTAATGAAGCATCCAAGTTACTGTGATGAAGCATCCAAGTTACTATGATGAAGCATCCAAGTTACTATGATGAAGCATCCAAGTTACTATGATGAAGCATCCAAGTTACTATGATGAAGCATCCAAGTTGCTATGATGAAGCATCCAAGTTGCTATGATGAAGCATCCAAGTTGCTATGATGAAGCATCCAAGTTGCTATGATGAAGCATCCAAGTTGCTATGATGAAGCATCCAAGTTACTATGATGAAGCATCCAAGTTACTATGATGAAGCATCCAAGTTACTATGATGAAGCATCCAAATTACTATGATGCCATTTTCTTTCATTTCTGCCATATTTACACAACTGTAACTATATGGTAGCCATTTTAAGTTGTATATAGTGTGTACTTCTCCTGTCTTTCAACAATTTAATAGGTGTTAAGTATGGTTAGTATCTTTTTCAGAGACATGCTAAATTACCAGTAGGAAAGGATAAGTTCATTCACGAAACTTAATTGAATTGTTAACAGTATGCTGCTATATGTTGTGGGCTTGGTGCTGGCCAGGTCACTGTATTTCGTATTACTTTCAGTTCATTACACTCTAAATTTTTGTTTCAACTTTGATCAGTGAACAATTATTCATGTAGATCTAAGTAATTTATTGGTAAATTCTGAGAATCCCCATACAGTAGTGCACTAGACAGCATTTCCTACTTTGAAATACGACTATCTAATGAATCATAGAAATTATTATATCTAAAGCCATTTTTTAGTACACTCGTTTTTTATGTTTTTCTTATTGACTGACTAAGTTTTAATTATGCTTATACTCCAGTAAACTCAACTAAATGATGATAATTAGACCTTTCCAGTATGCATATACGCAGCAAATCCAGGGAGAACACTTGCCTCAAATGATAGTTTGAATCTCTAATATAGTAGAAAAATTATAAAGAATGCTAATATTCTGCACCAATATTTTAGTTAACGGCACATTCTTGATCTATTTTTATACTGCATGCGTTCATTTGGCCATTTCTTATCTGCGAGTCTAGATGGTGAGGCACCTTGTCTGCCGACTATTTATACTGGAGCTCAGTAGCTGGTGCCAAGTTGTGCATCTTTGTTTGTAGAGTTCCCTTTGATTAGGACAGAATTCTGCATGTTGAAGTCCATTCTTTCAAACTTCTACTCTATCCAAGTCTTTAACCCTCTTAGGGGGTACAACCATAGTATCTATGTGAGTAGTACTTGCAGGGGAAAGATGTGAAGTTCTGAGCTTTTGTTTAAATAATTTTTTTGTTTTGTTTTGCTATGGGTAATCTTTTTTCGGTTCAGTGCTGCTTTTTCTCACCTTTTGTTACTTTTTTCTTTTACTTTAATCATGTTCGATGAACTTCTTTCAATTTAATTTTGCTATTTCTGTAAGCAGGGTGGGGAGGACTAGGCATAGATTCCCCATTCCCTTAAGTCGAAACAAGATATTTCCTTCCTCATTCCTTTCTTGAGGACACCTTTGTTGTTGTTAAGAAGGCTTAATCTAACTTATAACCTAGTCTTAAAGTTTTTAACATTTCGTATACCGAATCCTCAGTATTATAGGAAGAAGAATTCTAGAGAAAAGCTATTAGTAATATGATTTATTTATGAAGTTGCCCCAGCATGTTTTTTCTGTATATGCTTGCACATGCTCATATATTTTTCAATTCAATTTATGCCTTCAAAAGATGTAGTGTGAGCTAAAAAAATAGTTGCCCATAACAAGAGAACAAAATTTGAATGTCCTCAAATTGTACGTAAATTTTTACCTAATTAATTACGAGAACGAATGAAATTCTAATTACAAAAATTTTTTCCAGTCAAAAAATGTGTTAAATGTATATTTTGGGCTTAAATTCAAAGGAAATTAATTGATAATTACAGTTGAATGACTTTAGTGATAAAACATGGTATCATGAATGCTATTAATTGTCTTCAATTTTGTTGTTCATTTCCAATATTACTCCATTAGTTGAATTACATTAAAATTATTCCAATTGCCCTGAAATGTTTCAATAATGGCCATTCGGCGCATTTAGTCTGTCAGTGTAGAAAAAGTTGGAAGACGTTGAAATGTGTTGTCAAGATTTGGTAATCCTGCCTCTTCCTCTATTGTAGTGTTCTAACTTGCGATTAAAATAAGTAAAGGATGTAAAATAAAATACACCATGGATCTTTCCAAAATTTCAACAAACTCGTTTGCTCTGGTGTAAACTCTAGTTTTCATGCTATCTACTTCAAATCTACATCAGACGTGAGAATTGCCACTTGAAAATGACAGCTTCTTTTGTTGTGCAGGCGACTCGACATATCTCGGAGCAAAAACCAGAATATCGAATTTTACAATAACGAAGCATTGCTGCAGAAGATTGTTGAGAACCTGCCACACCTCACCTACCTTGACATTTCGGGAACGAATCTTTGCGGCATGAAGAAAACGGAGACGGTTTATGTAAGTCCAAACTCAATATTTAAGACTCGGAGCTTAAGGCTTACATCAGGTCCGGTAAAAATTTGAATTTCCTACCAATATGGGGATGTGTTGCTCGATTTTATCTTTGCACACTTTTTGCGACCTTGGTTGATCTTGATCTTATTGAACTTGTATCTTGAAAGTGTAAGACCTGTTGTTGCTACTTCGGCCATTGAGTTCCATTGCGGCAAGTGAAGTAGCGGCCATACTTATGCTTCTCCGATGGTGCGTATCGGTGATACAGGCTTAAGAAGTGGGTGCTTTTCATTGATTAAATTGACATTGGTACATGTTAGGATTACTTTAGGATTACTGACCCCATAGAAAAAGAAAACATAAAAGAAAATATAAAATTTGGCGTTTTTAGTTTGTTAACAATGTTTTGAGAATTCCAAAACTGTCTTTGGATTTGTTGTAGCATAAAAACTCACTGACTTCTATTCATATGAAATACTCCCAAAAATGAACTGAAAAACTAGTATTTTCAATTTTTTCCAAAAACTAAGGCCTAAATTGACAAAATGAATGGAACAAAATGTGCTTCTTTTAAAAAAATTTATATAATGTTCGAATTTCAGAAGAATACCACAAATAACAAATTCACCATTCTTCAATAAATGAATTTTTTTATTTCTAATTTTTTTGTAATTTACAATTCAGTGTGTAAATATGAAGTTATGCATGAAGGTACTCGAAAAAACATCAAAACAGCATCCAATTACAATTATTCTCCATTATATTACACTTCAACAATACCTTTTGTTTTGGGCTTATACTGGAAACCCCCTCATTTTCAACATTCAAAAGAATAGAAGTCTGTCAGTTTTTATGCTAGGAAAAAAAAAGACAGTTTTAGGATTCTTGGAACATTTCCGACAAACTAAAGCCTTTCGATTTTCCAACTTGTACGTTACTTTTTTTTTATCATACTTCATTGCCAAAATTTTTATTTATTTTAGTTAGTGATCCAATATTGCATATACAAAGAAAACGAAAACAAAAATTGAAAATTCAAGAGCTTCGGTTTGTTGGAAATGTGACAAGGATTTCAAAACTGTCCTTGTTTTTTCTTAGCATGAAAACTCAAAGACTTCTACTATTTAAAAAAAAAAAAACTAAAAACTTGTATTTTCCATTTTTTTCAAAAACTAAGGCCTAAATCAGAAAAAGTTAGGAGTAAAATATTTTTTTAACAAATTCCCATGTTGGCAAAATATCAGACCAATTAGATCAAAATTCAAAATCGATGAGTTGACCCCCTTAAGGGGAGAGTCCCCCTTTAAAAAAAATTTCTGTTATTGAACCTAAAGCAATGAAATTTTGTACACTGATAGGAAATGCAATTAGAAATCATTTGTCATTCATAAAAAAATGCGATTTTCCCCATAGAAAACGAGATTTTTTTTCTTTTTTCAAAATCTATCTCCTCCTACAGTTTTTGAGCTACTGTGATGATTTTGGTGTCATTGGATGCGGAAATACTTGTAGATTCCAAAAACTAACTATGCATTCTCCATACTTTTAGTTCAAAATGAAAAATCATAAAAAATTCAAAAGCAGGTCGTATTTCATCAAATTTCGTTATTTATGACCTCACAACTTTTGAAAAAATGAATATCGAATAGAAATTTAGTTTTTGAAAAGCCCTTGTTATTCCGCATCCAATGATACCAAAGTCATTACTGTAGCTCAAAAACTGTAGGAGGAGATGCATTTTGAAACCCTCACATTCCGGGCCTCCAAAATAAAGCAAAACAGGTAAACAAAGAAACATAAACAATTTAAATTTTTTTGTATTATTTTTTATTGGGTCAGCTAGGACCCTTGAAATCATTATACAGTGATAAAGAGACATAGAAGATGACATAGCAACGTCAAGCCGTGAAGAAAGTGCCAAGGGGGAGGTGTAGCATGAGAAAATATCACTTCCCCCTCCCCTCCCCCCCGTAATTCAAACCCCCGTAGCAGGCGAACCAATGAACGTACGAACTTCATTTTTTCACAGGAGGTACCTGACATCTTACCCCTTCCTATGGCAGCTAAAAGCCAATATCTCAAGAAAATGCGACATTCTGGGGGTACTCTTCCCTTAAAGCTGTTTTTTTTTCCTGTAAAAGAATCCAGAGTACCTTGCAGCCAGTGTATTACAGGATTGTTGAAGCTATTCAGTGACCTTATAATATTGGTGATAGTCAATGCGGGAAAGTGGGAAGTCATTGATGTATGAAGCAGTAATTTGAGCTCGAGGCAGACGTACGTGAACTGAGCAAGTCGTACAAATTACTTTGTGCTCAGTTGGCGAGTTGAGGCGTGCGTGACGCATCTCAGCCTCAGATTGGTAGGGTGACATATTTTGGCGTGATTATGTGTGTATAATTCACTCGAATTTCATATTATCCAAAGAATTACGAAGCATTGGCCCTATTCCGTAATTGATTTGAAAGTAATGAATAAAGTTTATTATTCATTATGAAACCAATGGGACTATTTTTGCAGATGAAACATTGAAATTAGTTTTCCTCAGTATAAGTTTTTTCAACAACATGTCAGAACTTAGTGGGTGCAATTAGGTTGTTTAAGTTCAGGCTCATGAGGGATTTTGTTCTCGTTGAGGAAGAGATGGGGACACTTTTGAGGTTTCTGAGTAGTTTATCATTATGTTTCACTGCAGAAAAAGTTGAAATATGGTATTAAAAAGCGAAAGATTTCTGACATTAGGAAGTTAAGCAAAAATGAACTCCAACTTAATGCACCTTGTTTTTTTATTGAACGTTGTTCATTTTCTTGTTATTCTCTTGTGTAAAATATCCAAAGATTGTAATTTCAGAAATACGTAGGTTTTTGGATAAAAAATTTGAGTTTCTGTTTTGAATCATCTTCACATTTTCACCCTCCATCATCAGGCCTGTTGGTGCGCCGTTTTTGGTTAAGTGATGAAATTCTGAAAGTTTTATTTTCCACTGCTGATATGTTACGAGTGTGGATAAAACTAGGAGGAATACAACAATCTTCTCTGTTTTCTGCATAGAGCAGTACAGGAGTACAATAATTTTTGCTGAACTTCCTAACGACAGAAATCTTTCGGTTTCTAGTACCATATTACAACTTTTTCTGAAGTGAAACAATGAAAAACTACTCAGAAACCTCAAAAATGTCCCCATCTCTTCCTCAACGAGAAAAAAATCTCTCATGAGCCTGAACTTGAACAACTTAATTGCACCCACTAACTTCTGACATGTTGTTGAAAAAACTTTTACTGAGGAATAATCTGTTTTACTCGTATGTACTTAAGATAACATGGGTTGTTGCTGGCGGAATCTGCACCTGGTATCTGCATAGTTGTGACTAAACTGAACTGTCGCCACGCAGGCGGCGGACGGAAGCCTGGTCGGTCTGACCGACATACCAGCGCTGCGGTGCCGCGTGGGCCGCCCGCTGGAGGTGCTGGGGCTCTGCCACACCGCCGAGGAGGCGTGCAAGTGGCCCAACTTGCCTGCCATCAAGGTATGTGCTTTGTTCATCCTACTGAGCAGTTTGTCACGTGAAGGTCATCCTATCCCTGGTTGCTGACACTTCTATAATATTCTACACACATTGAAACCTTCTGCTCATAGTGTTTTGTTTCATTAACTCTTTTCATGCCACTATCAGACTTTCACGTGTGTGATCTTTTTGCTCTTTCAGTGAAACGTTTTCGTGAACTGTTTATGGAAATTTTTATTTATGAAGTATATTTTCGTGGATTATAAGAAAAAATTGGTTTAATTTACTCTGTAGCCTTTTTATTTGTTTTTTAATTTTTGTTTTGCTTTCTAGCTGTATTGCTTACAAATGTACATGATGAACGTAGCTCGTGCATGTTCTAAGGTGATGAATTTTGTTCATACAATGCTCCTGAAAAAAAAATAAATTCAAGTCATTTCTCATTTCTATGTGCTCCCAGTTCTGAGAAAAAAATCGGAGATCTTATGAGTTAAACGCATTTCACATGACTATCTGTGCAAGCATTACGGTAGTTATTATTCAAAATGAAGGGAATTTTCAGCTACTTCTTACTGTATGGGTGGTGGCATTTTGGACTCTCATCAAAATTGAAAGCCAGCACCACGTTGATCGTAGGAAACTATGCCTGCTGGAGTCAGAGCAAAGCAAATGTAATGTATAAAGAAACGATATAAAATAATATCACAAATATGCTAAATACTGAACGATTTTGTATCACATTAGACAGAGAGGAGATGAATCCCAATGTCCGGTAAAGTAAAATGAGGCGGTGTCATTCTTTATAAGGTGTACTGTCAACTATGGATTATACTTCCTGGGTGGCTGCTATTGGGGTGAGGCTTAGCTACTTAATCTTGTTTCTATTGTGCCTATTTACTCGTGCTGGAACTGAGAATTTTGCTTGTGTGCAAAAGTCCTAAGTTGTCTGCTTCTCGAGAAGAGATGAGCCATTGCATAGTATTGCGTCTTGTCTTGAGCAAAAGGCTGGTGCTCTTCTAAATTTATCCTACATTTAAGGTCAAAGTTTTGAGCATAATCGCGTGCTGTGAAGTGGAAACTAAATTATGAAATTTTTTAGGAAACTTCACGATGACACTTATTTTTCTCGGCCGAAATGTTTTTCATCATGAGAACTACGATCCCAAGTACCAGCTTTTCATTGATTGAATGTGCGCAACATACATCACTCTTTCCCTGGCCTGTCCGTTGAAGGTGCTTGGCGATGCAAACGAGGAGCAGATACTGGAAACAGTTGAGGTGCTGATGCCTTACAAGGACCAGGTGACCACGGCCCTCAATGAGCTCTTCCACCAGTTCCGCTACGACACTGTGTACGACATCAAGCGAGCTCTGCGCCTCATCTTCGAAGCCATGACACTTTACCACTTTGATGAGCACGTTCAAATCTCCAGCAGGTCAGTTAAAGTTATGGCATAACCTGAGCGTTAGTACCAAGCTCGGCTTTCTTTGCCTCTACTTGCTGAGATATGTGCTTCACTCTTTACGTTCTCCAGAAAAATATCTACTCTGATTGTGGCGACTGCTGGTTTTGACGTTTTATTTGAAAACAAATGCTCATCACAAAGAAAAGTTATAGCTTAGGCACATTCTTGACCTATTGCGTCTGTCATTAACGTGTATGAACGCCCGAGCAGCGCCTCGCTGTTCTACATCATGAGAGTCGAGGCAGAATCTCAAGAGAGTCCAATGGTGACGTCGGCAGCTCGCCAGCAAATGGTGTCACTCATGATCAACGCCATGGAGAGGTTCCCTCACGACAACATCCTCATGAGGAACGGCTGCCTCACCATCAGCCAACTCAAAGTACCCCAGCAAGTCGTAAGTCACCGTGATAAGCCTGCATTTGCTTCCCCGCGCCTGTGTGTCTCAGTTTTAACTATTGACACTTTGATTTTCAGTTCAGCTCTCTCAGCTTATTTTTGAGTCTTTGCTGTTTGCACAGATGTTAACAGTAGCTAAACACAGAAATACCCTTTAGTTATGCTGGGAAACTTTAGCAGTGATAATGAAAAAGGGATTTTACTATTATGTTTTTTATTTATTTGCTTCAACAAATGTGGCCTGTCATTCTAACAACACCTTAAAAAACACTATTTTTAGTTGTTTTATAACTTCAAAGTGCTTCCCAGCTTTCTGAATGCCCTTTACTTTTAGCAAAAGCGTCAAGTGAGGCTTTCTGTACGGTGCGTGTCTATTATAGCGGCACTCATAACTGTGCAAATTATTTTTCAGTAATCAATTGATAAGGTTTTCGGAATATTTGACTTCCACAGCTAACCTTAATGCATATTGGTTGACTCCTATGTAAATTTTTCTGAAAATAACTCCTGTGCATAAGTAGCACAATTTAAATATCCTTTCATAAGTAGTACTTAGATGTACCCTGTAGAATCCGTTCTAGCGGTGAGGGAGGATATTTTACTCCCCTTTAATTGTCTCCTGGCGGCCAGGTGTTCGAGTATGAGCGTCTGGTGTCGTTGCTGCTGGTGGTGATCCGCCACCGCGGCAACGTCAGCAACTCGAACAGCAACACTGAGCGAGACATGGCAGACTTTGTGTGTCGCATCAGCATTTATCTTCTCAACAGTCTGGCTTGCCAAGTGGAAGGCTTGCACAGACAGCTTGTTGGAGATCTTGGTGCTGTTGAGGTAATGATATTCCCGTGACTTAATTATCCTTATTGAAGTAGAAATGCATGTTGCTTATGAATGATGGGTCAGAAATTGTGCAGAATGTCACCTGTTGCTAGAATTTATGTGTGGAGGACGTCGTCATGTGAAAAATTTAAGTTTGTGAGTTTCGAGAAATCGAGTATTTTTGTTATGTTAGCATACGGTTCGAATATCTCTGATTTTGTTCTTGTAAGTGCGCTCATTTACGATCTAACTATGTGTAATTTTATTGTATGTCATGTAGAGGAAATTTGCCTGCTACTTATTCTAAACATTACGTCTGTTATACGTAGTGTCCTCCGTTATTTAATTGTTTGGGAAAAAGTAGCAGTGCGTGTTGCTATCAAAGTAATGATACTCGCTAAGAAATTAATGATGAACTAGTTAAATTATCTATTTCTTGTCTTCACCGACTTTTATGGTAGCGCCGGCCGGGATCAGTGTCATGTGTTTCTGTTTCGTGGAAGATCTGGAGATTTAAGTGAAACACACAAGTGCAGTTTTAATTATTTACTTAACAATGAGGCTGTACGGAGAAGAGGTGCGGCCGGCGCATAGCTCTGAACCTTATACCAGAGTGTGTCCTGCTATACTCGAGATTTAAAAAAAAACTTTTTCATCGACTCGCTCTCTTTACTGTATAGAGGTTACGGTGTGGGACTTCACAATTGATTGCTATCGTCCTACAAACTAATGAAAAAGTTTTGAGTCTGAGAAAAAACCGAGGAGTATAAAATATGGGAATTACGCTAGTATAAATTTGTTGTTAGTAGAAACTAAAATTTTAAACTCCAAATAAACAGTCCAATAGAGAGAACTTACCTAGTCGTTCAACTGACCCACTTGATACTTTCCATGGTTCCATTACTGAAATTATACTCAGCCTCGCTTTAACTGGAACGAACGGACTCTTCACGCTACTCAATTTGTAGCTACCCACAGTATTCAGACTTGACTATACTTCTTTGTTATGAGACCTCAAGCAAGAAAAAAATGGAATAAGTTGACGGACGCACAATCCGGATTTCGATGGAACGTTTTGAAAAAATTCCTTGTTCCTTGTGTGACTCTTGGCAGCCAGCACGTTTTCCCCTTCCTTCATTGCTGACGTCCTTGAACGATCCTGTTTTAATAAATAAAAGACAACGGACGTTCGCTGAGGTTTTATTCGAGGAGCTGCCGTTCGTAACAAGAGGCGAGGAGTCAATACGCTCTAGCAACCACGGAAGCTAGGTCACTGCAATGAAATAAAGAAGCTAATAAATCCCATGACGAGACCAAACGAAATTATAACCAAATTTATATCAAACCCTTTCAAATTTTAGCAAAATATCACGCTATTTTCGTTATTATTCCTAGCAACGTACCGAACTAACTTCGTGAAGTCTACTTTAGAAGTAGTGACGAACAGGCTTTTTACGCTAGGGATGAATTTCGGCAGCTTACTGAAAGAAACCATTGAGTGTTTGAATTAGGATACCTAGCACGCGAACGATATTTATAGCAGAGCTTATATCATTTTCCATTAATTACGTTGATCACTTAAGAGATTACTATCCTTCGAATTATATTCCTCGAAGTGGCGATTTCACCGCTTAATAGAAACACAGAAGAGGAAACCGAAGGACCGGCCAGAACAGTAAGAATGCTAAGGTTAATTAAGATTAGTACCGCAAGACGAGGGGACCTCTAATTTTCATAAGTTAAGTTAGAGAAAGCTGATCAGTCAAATTAGGATTTCGACTGCTGTCAAGCTGCTTTCTTCTAGAGTAGTGAATTTAATAGCAAAGTTTAAGGGGCTCTGCTACCAGAGTACGATAATTGAGCGAATTTGCTCTTCACATCCATTAAAAGCCCCCCCTAATTAAGGATTTAAGCTGACCGGCCCTCCAACAGGAGTAACAAAACTCATGCAAAACTGAACATAACTGAACACTAAATACTAGGGCCCTAGAAACCAAATTTGTTACCAAACAAAAGACGAAAAATATAGCGCTGACAGAGACACCGCTCTCTCAGGAAACTAAACGTCAAAAGAAATGGCAACCTTTCTCCTAAATCCCGGACCGCCGAGGAAACTTCGGACGACATCCCGATAACCCATACGGTTCCATTCACTTTTTCGACAGTGAATAGAACACCTTAAATATAAATTCCTTTCATACTCCGGGGGCGACGAATCTGCAATTTTCAATTGCAGGTACGAAGCCTCTCTCTGCATTTTTGTGCTGCTTCTCTGGCGGGCCGCTCGACTCTGTGAATAGGATTCTGGTTATTATCGGAACAGGATTCTGGAACGGGTAATTTTTCCCTCGACACATGTTCCAAGGAAAGTTCCAATGGATACAGCATTGAAATAGAATACACTCCCCGCGACCTATCAGGGCGTATGACTTCTACGCTGCGCGTGCGCCCATCCTTGCCCGTAAAGAGCTTAGTTACTCTTCCCAATTGCCACATAGGCCTGGGTTTCACAGGAGACGAAATTAAAATTATGTCGTCTACTCGAATTTTCTCCTCCCAATGACCCTGATACAAATCGCGCCCAGTTTGCCGCAAGGAAAGCAGGTACTCAGCACTCCACAGTTCCTTAAATTTTTCCAAGAGATTTTCGCGGCATTCTAAAGTGCTAATAAGATCTTGACGGGAAGGAAGTGGTATGGCCGAGCCAGATATGTCTCCAAAAATCAAGCTAGAATTAGCGTTTGTTTTCAAAAAGGAATTGGGCGTTATATGTTCACTATCCGACTGTAAATCATCAGTGCGGTAAGTCAGCGGACGCGAGTTAATGGCGGATTCTATGTCACTTAAAACTGTTAAGAATTCAAAATACGACAATTTACCCCTACCAATAGTCTTGTACAAGCAGCTTTTTATAACTCTTATCAGTCTCTCCCAAGCACTGCCCACCCACGCTGAATACAATGGAATTTTTATGTGGCGAATGGCATTTTTAACCAAGTAATCGCGCCAATCACTATCATCGGAGGAGAGTGACACGAGTTCAGCAGACTGCAAAAAGGAAGGAGCATTGTCGCTGAACAATTTTTTAGGCATCCCGAATAAATTACTAAATCTAATGAAAGCCATCAAAAAATCCTTTGAAGTCATAGACGGAACCAACTGGATATGGACTGCCCTGACATTCAAACACGTAAATATCACCAAATACAGGGTGCGTACAGGCATGGAGAAGCATGGAAAGTAGTTGAATTTCGAAAATAAAATTCAAGGCCTCGAAAGTAGTGGAATTTTAAAAATGGTCATTGAAAGTCATGAAATTTTAGGATTTTCGTGAAAAGAAAATTTTACTGTTGAAAATTTTCGTTCCGTTTAGTCCGCGTTGAGCGAGGCGTTGTCAGTAACCTTCGAGTGTTACTTGGGCTCTGATTGGTTGATACAGCTACGTCTTTAGTGTCCGCGATTTTGATTGGTTCTCAGGCGTCACGTGAAACCAAACGCGCTCAGTGTGACTGAAGACACGCGCTCGCTCGGACCATTGTTGACCTGTCGCCACTGTTGAACATTTTCGAGCTGAGTTTTTATCATCGGTCTTGACCATCCCGTGTGTGTGTGTGATTAGAGTTACGGTGCCGAGACTGAGCTGAGGAATTATCGTCATGCCAGGCAGTTGTTCTTTCAACAACTTGTGGTTGCGAGACAAAGACTTTCAACAATGGATAGCACCGCATCCCAAACTGAAAACAATGGCGGTTTGCACCGCGTGCGAGTCGGAGTTCGACATCGCCAACAATGGAATAGCGGCGGTGAGGAGTCATGCAAAAGGAACAAAGCATGCCAAGAACGTGAAAGCTCAGACGACGAGACTTGCCAACCCGAAGATCGGGGATTTTTTCGTGACTTCCCAACCATCGACCGATCCTCCGACGCCTGCTGAGGGCAGTTCGGAGGCTCAGACTGAGAGCAGTGAGACCGTGCCAGCAGTACCAGAGTCTGCTAGTACCTCTACTTCATCGCCATCAGTCAAAACTTGCACCTGTCAGTGCTGTCACAAGAAGAAAACGGACAAGACAATTGAAGGACTCTCACTGGACCCCTGCTTCGAGGCCAAGGTGCAAGCGTTCCTGTCAGTTGCGAAGATCTTGAACCCCTTTCTCAAAAAGTTTCAAGGAGACGCGCCACTCCTGCCTTTCATGTGCAATGACATCATCAAGATTTTGAAGGTTCTGTTGGAGAGGTGTGTGAAAGCAGAGGTGCTGGAAAAACTGACCACACCAGCTAAGTATGCTGCCCTTGACTTCAATGACAAGACCATCTACCTGCAAAATAGCAAGATTGACCCTGGCTTTGTTGCTGCAAGTATTTTGAAAGATCAGATGGCTGCAAAGAAAGTGAATGAGAGGCTTGCTTTCTCCTTCAGGGATGATGTGAAGAATTTCCTTGTTGCTGTCATCAAGAAGACTGTTGAGAAGTCACCTTTGAAGTTCGGGTTGGCCCGAAACATGGGCTGGCTGGTGCCAAGTGTCTTTGTGGATCGCACAAAGAGAGAGAAGACCAAGTCCATGCTGAAAAACTGTCTGCAGCTGCTCAGCGATGCTAAGAGGCTACCACAGGGTGACATCGATGAGGTGATGAGCCAGTTTTCAGAGTTCTTTGATGAGGCACAGAGGAAGATCAGCACTTTCAACAGTTTTCAGCAAGACACTGATTGGCTAGATGTCTTCTGGAGCAGCCAGCTGGCCACATCCTCCCTCAAGAAACTGTGGCTGGTTGTGAAGATGGTACTGGTCCTGTCACATGGCCAGGCTTCAGTGGAAAGGGGCTTTTCTGTGAGCAAGCAGCTCATGGAAGTCAACATGGGTGAGAACACCATCGTGGCGCAGAGAGTGGTCATGGACCACATCAAACATGTAGGAGGTATCTCCAAGGTTGACATTTCCAAGAAACTCCTCTTTTCAGCTTCACAGGGCAGACAGCGCTATCAACACTACCTGGATCAAAAGAAGGAAGAGGCAGAGAAGCAGAAGAAGGGAGAGAACTGGATGAAGTGGAGAACCTGAAGACAAAACGGAAGAGGATGGAGGAGAGTCTGCAAGCGCTGGTGGAGGATGCTGACAGCTTTGCACGGAAGGCAGAGGACAAGAATGATTTGCGCCTACTGGCAAAGTCAAATGCATTGAGGAAATCAGCCAAAGACAAGCAAGAACAACTCAAGGGGCTGAATGCGGAAATTAATGACAAACTTAATGCACTGGCAAATGCATAGCAGATGCTATTGAACTGTCCAGCATGACTGTTTGGTGTTGTGATGATCATTTACACATTTATGAAAACAAGACCTGCAAGTAATGATGAATGTTCTGTGAAGTTTATGACTGAAATACATTTATTGTGCTGCAATTTAACTTTGTGTGACATTTTGGGCAGAGAGAGGTAGTGAAAATGTGATTTGGTTGGCATAAAAAGTCATGAAAAAGTAGTGGAATTTTGAACCTCAGAGCCTGTACGCACCCTGCAAATACATTTTTACGTACTTCTCCCCATAAAGCACACTAAATTGCCCAGTAAAGTCTACCCCGACATTTTCAAATGGACGCAAAAATGAAACCCTGTCCCCAATGTAGTCAGTGCGTTTAGGGTATTTAAACGCCAAACTATTGTACCTTCTGCAAATCGTGCACCCTTTCAGGACTCTGTTCACCAAGGGTCGACCCTGAGGTACCCAGAACCCCTGATTACGCATAAAGTTAAGAGTGGACGCTGTGCCAAGATGCTTACAACGCTGGTGGCACTCTTTTATCATTAACTCTGTTACCCAGCTCTGCTTTGGCAAGATAAGCGGGTGCTTTGCTTCAAAAGATAGAAAGGGACTCTTTGATAATCGACCCTTTGACCTGACCAACCCATCCTCATCGATGAAGAGATTTAAGTTATTGACCAGAGGAGGCACTACTCGCTTCATCTGCTTTTGATGAGGAGCCAACTCCAAAAATTGCCTTTCTTGGGCTAAATAAATCTCTTGTTCCATTTTAAACCAGTAGACTTGCGCCTTTCGACGACACTCAGCGCTATCCACTTCTAACTTTTTTAGTTTGAAGAAAAATCGGAAAAGCAAAGCAGTCACTCTCCACAGCTTTTCTGCTGAGGAGTACCTATTTGCAGAAATTACCGGGGCTTGGGGCACGTAGGATTTTGCTATGGAAGAAACATTTTTTACCACAGTTGGCAAACAACCTAAAGAGAACTTAGGCCATGTGAAAACAGATTCCTGAAGGAAATCGGGTCCATGCTTCCACAGTTGCCTTACTTTGGTAAATTCGGTTAGCTTCAAACCCCTAGTGACTAAATCAGCTGGGTTCATTTCAGTTGGAATATAATTTAAATCGCAGTTCACGCCAAAATCTTTAGAAATCTGTTCCCGTAAACTGATGATATCGGCAATACGATTGTCGGTAAATTTATTCTTTGTTTTCGTTTTCCCGTTTATAATCCAAGCGAGAACAATTTGGGCGTCAACTCCCAAAATTATCCTTTTAACAGGAGTTTTGTCAAACGACTGAATCAAAGTATCTAAACATTTGAATGCGAGGAGCACGGCAAGCAATTCGAGCGTAGGAAGACTCTTCTGTTTTAAAGGTGCTATTTTACTTTTCGCAAAAATCAAATTTGATATGCTCGTACTCCCGTGCTGGACTACAGCATACGCAGAAAATCCATACATAACTTTAGATGCATCGCAAAAAATTACTAAAGAAACTTCATCCTGAAATTTGGCAATATTTCTTCTGAAACAAAATTTAGATAGCTGCATTAAATCACCCCGCAACTCTCGCCATTCAGACTTCAAATCAGCAGGAAGCGGGTCATCCCAATTTACTTTTAATTTCCATATTTTCCTCATTAAAACCTTTCCCCTGACGGTCACTGGCGAGGTCAAGCCAAGAGGATCGAACAATTTCGAGAGACCCGACAAAACTGAACGCTTAGTAACAGGTCCCTCAGTCTCGCGAGGAAGTACTGCAACACTAAGCTGGTCAGTCCTAGCACAGTACCGGTAACCCAGTACATTCTCATACTCAACTTGAGGACTCCGCCCCGTGCCGTCTTTCTCAAATCTTTCCCTAAGCTTACAATGATTACTGTTCCAAGAACGTAACTGAAACCCGCCTTCTGCCATTCTTGTAGACGAAAGCTCGTACAGCCTCTGAAGGTCATACAGGGAATTTGCAGTCATAAATAAATTATCAACGTAAAGGTTGTTTTTTAAGAAATAATTACATAAATCATTAGGATAATTTTGTAGATGTTTTTGAATTACATAGCTTAGAATGAAAGGACTACTAACAAATCCAAAAACAATTGATGTGTAGCGATAAACAATTAACTCACCCCCTCTCTCCCACAAAATACAAAATTTATTTTTATCCTCGTCCGAAGAAAGTTTGACCTGCAAATAGGCCTGACGAATGTCAGATGTAACCAAGTAATCGTTCATTCTGACCTTAAGCAGGAGAGAGAGCAAATTCTGCAACAAATTCATACCAGGAAAGGCCGCTTCGTTGAGCGAGGGACTCTTACCTGTCTTCAGACTACAGTTCAAGACCGGTCGAAGACGCGTGGTGATGGTGGGACCCTCTCGCACCACAGCTCGATGAGGAATGTACACTCTACTTCCATGTCCATCCTCTTCCAGCGGGATTTCCTCCAACACACCATCCGACAGCTGTTGCTGCAACACTGCATCATACTCAGAATACAGATTACGCGCGCGCAAATTGCTCAGCATTCGTCTGAGAACGGCACGCGCAATGTCAAAATTGGGCTGCACATCTTTCAAAGTTTTCTTCCAAGGTAATTTCACATGATACTTATTATCAATTAATTGAATAGAAGAGTCAAAATCCTCCAAATAATCGCTTTCCTCAGGAACTTCGTCCCTAAATCCAATTGTTTCCATTTCTAGTAGCTTTTCAAGATGTCCCTCTACATCAGCCTCGCTGGCTAGGCTGGAAATCACATCTCGGTATTTGGAGCTAGGGTTGAGAACAAAGTTGACACATGAGTCGATATGTCTACTCTGCGACACCTTATCGGCATGCATCATTTGTATCTGACTTTTCGTCATAAAATGTTCAACATTCCCGAAAGGAATTATCTTCCCTCCGTAGAGGAATGCTGAACCTAGCCCGCATCTCGTTATGGAGAGACCGCCTAAGAATTGCAAGGCATCTACTCCTATTATTCCTTCAAGCTGGACCTGGTCAGTTAGCTCTTTTTCCCAGGAATGATCTGCGAGCTCAAACCTTTTCTTAAGGTTAGGTATAGCCCTACTCAAACCGGCCACGGTATAATTAATGGCAATCTCTTTCCCTACTAGTACAGGCAACTGTATTCGAGTGGAAACTTCCGGAAAGTCCAATGTAAGACTAATTTCTGACAAACTTTTAGAACCTTTGTCGAGGAAAGTATTGACAGTGTAACTAGTTACAGGCAAATTGGCGTTAACTTCAAGTCTTTCCAATACCTTTGATGACAGATAACTACGCTGGCTCCCCGTATCCAAGAGAACTCGGGAAGTAGTAGTAGAGTTTCCTCGTACTACGGAAATGGTAAGTGAAGGAAGAAGAAACATAGAGCTTTGCTCATTGGAATTCATGCAAAAGTTATGAAGGACTCTACTAGCCCGATATTTAGAACATAGGGCAGACAAATGAGAACGAGAACTACAAAACTTGCACTCAAAATCAAGTCTTGCTTTGCAGGTCTCCGTGGCATGCTTGCTGCTGGTGCAGCAAGCGCACAAACCAAGGTCCCTGCACCGGGCCAACCTCTCTCCATGAGAAGCATATTTCGTGCAGTTTAACATACTGTGGGCAGCGCTAGAACAAAACTTACAAAGCTTGTTAACAGCTGTCGCACTCGCATTTTGGAAAACAGATTTGCTATTTTTTTGCTTTGCGTAACTAAGAGAGCCCGAATTGCCCTCATAATTCTTACCCTTCGTAGAATTCTTCATATTCAAAATTCGTATAATGTCCACATAGTTGTCAAAAATCTCCTGAACTGAAGGAAAACTTTTATTTAATTTAACCATGATTTCATGCCTAAAAGGTAAAGGCAACTTGTTAAAAACAATGTGACTAATAAATTCGGTGCAGCTGTCATCTGCCAATAAATCCCTACCATTTTGGCTCAAATCGTATAAAATGCTACGAACTTGGTTAATGAACACCTTAGTTTCCCCGTACTCTGTATCAAATTTAGGTTTAATAGTCCATAGCTTTTTGTACAAGTCATCAACTATCCACTCTTTATGGAGAAACTCTTTTTCCAACAAGGAAAGGGCAACCAAATAATGATCATCGGTTATGCTCAAGTGTTCTACTAACTTGAGCGCATACCCTTTCAAGTAGGATTTCAAATATGTGAACTTAACTGAATTACTTAAATTTTCCCTCAGCCCTATGATATTCTGAAACTTGCTAAAGAAAGAGGAATAGTCTTTATGAGAGACACCTTCCCCTGAAAACGTATCACAAACGAGATGCGGAAGCTTCAGATCACAGTAACTTTCTTTGAATTTAGTAAGTTCAACATTACTTTCATAAGTTTTCAACTTGAACTTTACCTCTAACTCATAATCCCCTTGACGATCGATCTCGTCGTTCAAGCGTTCAATATCTTTATCATTAACAAGGCAATCAACTATTTTTTGATCCCATTTCTTAACCTCCGCTAAGTGACCCTCAACCGTGGCAACTATAGTCTGCAATTTAGACCTATCCTCCTCAGCGTCGGCCGCCCGCAACGCAATGGTAACGCGACGTTTCTCCACCGCGCGCTTCCTAACCAATTCAGCCACCCCCGGCAACTCGGTGCTAAGATCAGAAAGATCCATTACTCTACTACTTAAACGGTCTTAGCAGCCACTGATTATAATTCGAAGTAACTTTGTTAATAAATAAAAGACAACGGACGTTCGCTGAGGTTTTATTCGAGGAGCTGCCGTTCGTAACAAGAGGCGAGGAGTCAATACGCTCTAGCAACCACGGAAGCTAGGTCACTGCAATGAAATAAAGAAGCTAATAAATCCCATGACGAGACCAAACGAAATTATAACCAAATTTATATCAAACCTTTTCAAATTTTAGCAAAATATCACGCTATTTTCGTTATTATTCCTAGCAACGTACCGAACTAACTTCGTGAAGTCTACTTTAGAAGTAGTGACGAACAGGCTTTTTACGCTAGGGATGAATTTCGGCAGCTTACTGAAAGAAACCATTGAGTGTTTGAATTAGGATACCTAGCACGCGAACGATATTTATAGCAGAGCTTATATCATTTTCCATTAATTACGTTGATCACTTAAGAGATTACTAACCTTCGAATTATATTCCTCGAAGTGGCGATTTCACCGCTTAATAGAAACACAGAAGAGGAAACCGAAGGACCGGCCAGAACAGTAAGAATGCTAAGGTTAATTAAGATTAGTACCGCAAGACGAGGGGACCTCTAATTTTCATAAGTTAAGTTAGAGAAAGCTGATCAGTCAAATTAGGATTTCGACTGCTGTCAAGCTGCTTTCTTCTAGAGTAGTGAATTTAATAGCAAAGTTTAAGGGGCTCTGCTACCAGAGTACGATAATTGAGCGAATTTGCTCTTCACATCCATTAAAAGCCCCCCCTAATTAAGGATTTAAGCTGACCGGCCCTCCAACAGGAGTAACAAAACTCATGCAAAACTGAACATAACTGAACACTAAATACTAGGGCCCTAGAAACCAAATTTGTTACCAAACAAAAGACGAAAAATATAGCGCTGACAGAGACACCGCTCTCTCAGGAAACTAAACGTCAAAAGAAATGGCAACCTTTCTCCTAAATCCCGGACCGCCGAGGAAACTTCGGACGACATCCCGATAACCCATACGGTTCCATTCACTTTTTCGACAGTGAATAGAACACCTTAAATATAAATTCCTTTCACCTGTTAGCCTGATGCGCCTTGCCAAAAACCATTCTTGATGCAACTACCACTGTATTACTTTGAGAAAGTTGGGGGGAGAAATGGCCCTGCCTTCTATTGGCTTATTGCAGTAACTGTAACGTCGGCTTTATAGATGATTTTGCCCCCAGATTTGAGATGCCAAGCGAACGTATGCTGTGTTCTGCTTTTTATGAACTCTCATAAACGTATGCAGGGAAAAAAATTTTGGCATCCATTAGGCTCAGCTTAGATTTATCTTGTCCGTTTTCAGTTGAAAGTAGGCCATTGTCATGTCTCTAATTCATATTTTGCTGAATGGAAGTATGATTTAGGCTAGGTGTATTAATAGCGCTACCGTAAAATGCTGTTTGATGATGTTTTTAGGTAGTTGCCCTGTTTTTGTTTTCGTATATTTCACGAGATGAGATTATATTGACCGCTACGGCGTGTATAGTTGCGTGTAAATAGATAACTGTTAAGAGAACCATTTCAGACGATGTTGGGTCTCATCAAGGACAAGCTGCGCACCAAAACTCACGACGACATGCTTGAGTTAGCTTGGAGCGTCATGTGGAACGTAACGGACGAGACACCGCGCAATTGCCAACGCTTCCTTGACGGCCGCGGCATGAGCTACTTCACAGAGTGCCTCCAGGTCAGCTGCGGCGCTCATCAAGCCTGCCTTTACTAACTCGGAGTATTTATTTCCTTGATAGTGTCATGTCGAAGAATCGAAATTGCTTTATTCAATTGAATTTGTTTATTTTTTTCATTTCTGGGGGTTTAAAAGAAAGTAGGAAGTTATTTCAAAGCAAGAATTCGACCTATACCGAATGAAATTGCAAAAAATGTCATTATGACAGATAATCTTTCATAATGACATTTTTAGTTCTGTTATTCTAAGAATCGCAGTTCCCCTTGCAAAAGTGAACCTTTTGTAATTTATGAATACTCTTGTTTTAGCTCTCGTCCCTGATTACCTGAATACGTATTTGGGCCAGACTGCCAGTTGTGATGAGGTATTCTCTTTTACGAACTAGCATAGAGTTTAAAGTTGCATGCTTTTGGTGTGCTTCTTGGCCTTCTCTTTAAATGTTGACTTTCTTCACTGAGACTATTTTATTTTCGTCTTTTTTTTCTTAGATTTGTGACATGAGATTCACCCAATGTCCTTCAGTGCCCTCAATTCCCAAATCATAGGGTTCCTCAAACGGAAAAGTAATTAAATAAAAAAGTGAAGCGAAAAGTAAAAGGCAATTAAAAATTTTGAAGTCCCGTGCAGTTTATATTACTATTCTGCTTTTGGGGAGAATTATGGAACAGCTGTTTGACAGAGCACAAGTTTTGTTGGTTTGCCACACCAGAGCTTTCTATCGACATCAAGTTCAGTATCTACATCGGCTAATATTGACAATTGCTTCATGGTCTCGGTCCAAAGCAGCCTATCCGCCATGATATTTAGCAGCTTTTTTTTAAGACAAAATGAATAACGAAATAGTATTGGTATGGTATTGGTTCAAACATTATAAATTAAATTGACTACACATTTCTTAGTCGTAGGTCATGATAATCGTTTCAGGAGAATTAGTGGAGTTTTGTTTTTAGCGAATTTGCTAAATTCAGGCCTCGGCATGTTTATTTTGCGTTCACCCATAAAATTGCTCAATTGTCCAAAAATTCTTTCTCCAAATAGTTGATCCATAATTTGTTTGTCCTATATTTTAAATGTCTGTTAGGTAGAGGTACCACAAAATTGGTTCTTAGTGGAAAACTAATTGCGAGTGCGAGACCTTAGCTCCTTGTCTTGTCTTCTGGGTCAGATGTGATCTCTACTTTTTCCTGCTAAATGAGGAAAAATATTTGAAAACGAGGGAGACCTCGTGTGATTCTGAGCTTAACTCGTTTCATACTGACGGCAATTCCAGTGCCAGGGTGACTAGTGCTTCTTCGTTAGGTCTACTTATAGAATTTTCCCCTTATTCAATTTGTAAGGTACGATTTTTTAATACACTCCAAAGTCAGAGCAACTACTCCATAAGGTGACATTGCAAAATTAATCCCTTTTCAATGACATTACAAATGTCATTTAGCTGCAGTTGGCTATCGATTTTCACTGAGTGTAAGCCCCTGATCCGTGAAAAGCATTTACAGTAATTATTTTTCCTGCTCAACTAGTTATGATTCCCTTTTAGAACTTCATTTGTTTGCTGATTATCTGAGGTGAAAATTAATGTCATGAAATGAAACTTCCGAACATTTAGTTTTGGTTTTTGGAACGTTTTCTCCTTCTGCGTAAGTTTCAGGATCACAATTTTATGATTGAAAAAAAATTAGCTGGCTCATGCATAAGCTGAATCGACCTATGCTAGAGCAATTTCATATTTATTTCATGGTACTATTGACTTTTTCTGTGAATTCTTTCCCCTTTATTATTCTAGTACGTTTTCGTTACAAATAGTCGAAGAACTATTCTCAACCTCCTTCAGTAAAAAGTGAAATAAAATAGATTTTTTTACAAAAATTTTAAGAGTTGTTTCCCTTGTTTCTTATTCGTAAACTTGTTTCACTTGTTTCTTATTTGTGAACTTGTTTCACTTGTTTCTTATTGTAAACTTATTTCACTTGTTTCTTATTTGTAAACTTATTTCACTTGTTTCTCATTGTAAACTTATTTCATTTTTTCTTATTCGTAACTTGTTTCTTATTCTGATAATTTTTGTTTTTTTAATGTATACTTTGACCGTTGAAAGGAATAGAAACACTTTTACTTTGAGTAGTGGTACATCACTGAGGATCTCTGATCACGTAGTGTGATAGGATAACCGAAACGCTCTTTATAGCAGCGTGAGAACGTTGATCATAACAAATACATCAATATACTCGGGTGCTTGCTTCGGAGTATTTAGCGCTAATGTTGTAATTAGTCGCACAGTCCCTTAAACACTTGTGACGCATTAACGTGTGTTCTCTTGCTTGGCTGTCTCTCTGTAATGGTCTTGAGAACAAACCAGATAACCGTCTGCACATGTAAGTCGACAAACAAAATTAATGGCTGAGACTGGTTTGTTTGTGCTTGACATCAATGGGAGAGTGCACCCCTCAGGGGGATACAACTGTTGTATCTATGAGAATTAGCGCTCCCAGGGGGACTATGTGAGGGCCCGAGCTAAAGGTTAGGTAGGCTTTCTTCTTGTTTAAATAACATAGGTTTTTGTTTTGTTACGGACCATCCTTTTTCGGTTCACTGCTGTCCTGTTTTTCAGCACCTACTACTTTCTTCTTCAATTCGTTCTTGTTTCATGATCTTCTTTCTTAGCTTTCTGTTTCTGTGCCCTCTCTGCATAGATTCGGCGTTTCCTCAACTTCATACTAAATGGTGCTTTCTTCCTTCCTCTCTTTTGATAGCCTTTGTTGCAGATAGGGAGGCTTAAACTAACTAATAATTTAATCTAATGTGGGAGGGTGCAGGGGGTGATAACCCCGAGTTGTGAAAATGATCGAAAACATTCTGATGTACAATTGCAAGTGAACTGCTGGAATAACTTTTTGAGGTATAGATATTTGAAATAGTTTCTATCCCAAAACGTAGGATTAACGATACATTATTTTGACAGACCTTCAAGGAGCACGAAGATCTTCTACGAAACATGATGGGCCTTTTAGGAAATGTTGCAGAAGTGAAGTATTTGCGGTCTAGGCTGTTGACGTCAGAGCTCATAGCTACGTTCACAGACCTTCTCAAGAGCAACTCTGGGGGCATAGAGGTAAGCTTAAAAAAATCGAACTGTCGTTTGTTTTTGTAGTTGCCGTTTCCCGCTATTATGTTGATGAGCATGGAGAAAATAGCCTCAGAAATCCATTTACTCAAAACTCTTGTATATTTAAAGTTCAGCTGGGGAGACATCGCTTCATGCTTGAATTGTCTGTATGAATAATTTGGACGTGTATCGATCGTTGTGTTGTAGTTGTTGGCTGGCGAGGTGATTGATCTATTTAGTGAGGGCACTGGAAAGGAAAGTGCAATGTGGTGATCTGAGTAATTAAGGAAGAAAATAAGTTCTTCCATAGCCTAGTCAATCGCCTGACCTCAATCCCATTGAATACTTGTGGCGAGTGTTCAAAATGGCTGTGTGCATAAAGAGTCTTAAGAACCATGCTGATTTGAGGGTCACGTGCACGCAAGTAAAGGGAATGTTAAGAGTTTCCAGTTGCGATACCCGTCTCCATGCGTTTATTGCAAGTAAACATCTCGCAACCAAGTACTGAAGAGTTGGTTTTTAGTTTGGTTAAATGCTTATGCCCCATACATTTCTTTGTTAAGTTAATTATTTGATATTTTAATGCATTTGGTTCCTTTCAGTTCAAATATTCTGGTAAGTGTGTGTTCTCTGACCTAACTTGTACTCTTGACCCTGAACTAAAGCTCAAATAGTGACTTAATTAGATATCTCAATGTTCCAACTTTAATTTGGCAAGAATTTTTTATACTTTGTTTCTTACTCTGACACAATGTATAATTATGCACCAGAAACATTTGTTCGGTGACATTTACACTATGCAAAAAAAATTATTTGTTAGACAGTTCGGTCAACCCTGTCATGCGTTCCTCTCATTATGTATGAAAGCCTAAACAATGTGCTCGTGTGTGGCCGTTGCTCTGGATAAATACTTCTCCTTAATTGCTTGCAATCAAAAGTGCTTAGCATTTTTTATTGCTCTGTCCCAAGCGCAATGGCAGTTCCTCTAGAATACTTGCAGCCCATGAATATAAAATGGCTTTTCCATGACTCAGTGTGAGTTACTAAACATGTTACTCGGTGTGAGATTTTACCATTAATGAAAGTTTATGTCCTATCGGTTCCAGGCATTTAATTTTTTTTATATTGTAGTCAGATGAATGACTTGCAGCAAACGTATCAAAAATAGCATTCGCTAGCAAGAAAGTATGCAACGCTCATAATCGCACAATTTACAGGTGAGCTACAACGCTGCTGGTGTGCTGAGCCACCTGGCCAGTGACGGACCGGAGGCGTGGATAATCGACAATCCAAGCAGGGACTACGTACTCAATGCCCTCACTACTGCCATCAACAAATGGAACATCAAAGTTCGCCGCAACATCAACTACAGGCGAGTTTCATGTCCGGAAACACACCTAAGTTTTAATAAATTGCTTCTGTCCACTGAAGAGTGAATGCCATTCTTACCCACTGGTGTATGGTGAAGATTTCCAGAAACTATTAAATACGGTATTTTATCATCGAATCTACGCATCTTGAGTGGTATTAGTAGCTCCTTTAGTATTGAATGGCTTTGAAAGATATCCTAGATGATCTATTTACACAGCTCTTTTGATCAGCAACAAACCTAACCTTCATTTTCGAGGTATGTAGCTAGCTCATAGCATGACTTTCCTTGTGGACTACATTTGTATTATCTTTTTGTACAGTGAAGTGTCATGTTTCATTTCCTTTTACTCCACTGTTTAGACTTCAGTTTTCACTGCTGCTTACAGTCATCGCTATTCCTGCATTTATTATTGTAACCCAGGAGGGCAGTGACAACAGTTGGCAGGCTCTACATGCTATGTACAGCATTAGTCATGTCATTTGAGTGACGTCAGTTCATTATCCTGCTATTATATTTCAATTAAACAAATGTGAATTATTTGATTTTCTATAGACTAAAAGTGTCGTGATGTTTATTTTCTTCAATTTTTTTCGTTATTCTTGTTTTGTGGATGTTGAAAAAATTATTGATTCGTGTTAATAAATAATATCTTACGTTTTTGCTTCTAACTGAATTTTAGCAGTTCTTTTTCTCAGCTGATCGATTCCAGTGAGGCATACAGAATGCGAGATGCAATTGTAGGTAGTGAACATAACGAGACGCCTACGTCGAATATGAGTCTCGTTATCAGTCAAATATGAGGCTTTTATTATTTTTTCATTTTGGACAGTATGAGTGCGTCGTGAATAATTTTACCTGCTAACCCTCACCTCAGGAGGTTACAACTATTGTATCAATGGGATTTTATGCTCTTAAGAGGAAAATGCGAGCTCCCAAACTGGGTGTTAGGGAAGTGCATTCGTTTTGTTGAAGTGGAATAAGTTTATGGTTTGGGTACGCACTTATTTCAGTTCACTGCTGTCTGATTTTTCAGGACATATCATTATGTTCAGCTTTTGTTTTGTTTTATATACATACTTCCTTACTCGGTTTTTATGTATGCCTAAACTAAAGCCATACTCCTCACTGTCACTCTGTTTCAACTTCAAAATATTTTGCCTGTTTTCTATTTCATACTCATGTCGTGTGTAATGTTTCAGATCATTTGAACCGATCCTGCGCTTGTTGTCGGTGACGCACACATCACAATGTCAGCACTGGGCTGCCTGGGCGCTGGCCAATCTCACCCGAGTCTACCGTGAGTAGACTGGGGCAAGAGATCCTTGTTAAAGTTTCCAATGGGCTCAGTGACCATTAAATGCGGTTTCAGTTCGTATGCCGAGTTCATGGTTTCGAGAATATTTCTTTTAAATGAGCGCAATGTGTTGAAAGTCCTGAAATCTCTTTGTACGATCAGCATTTTATTCAGCCGATGCGATGCATGATAGAAAAACAACTCACTGTAATATTTCGTTGTAGTTGAAACTTTTTTGGGCTATTTTCTAGTTTAAATTCGTCGAGACCTTTGTAATTGGCACAGGTTATTACTAATAAAGAAAGAGGAGAAAATGTCTATGAAAAACATCTAAACCTATTTGGCATTTTAATGTGCTGTATTTTATTCATGTCCATTGAATGGCGGTCTCCTTAGCTGATACTTTGACGAAGCTTTTCTCGGAAGCTATCCACGGCTCTTTGTATCGTTCCTGTCGAAATGGAAGCTGTTTCCTGTGCTGTAACCTCTTCAAAAATTTTCGGGCTATCATTGAACATAAGCCCCTTATGGAGCATAGAATAGGCGATAATTCTTAGTTTGTCTATCCAGTGTTATGAGGGTTGGTGCCTCCAGGGGAGATGCTGTTCAGCCATCTCAGCGATAGATAGTCTTTCGGGATTTATGTATTTCGTGCCCACTTTCAGTTTTCATGCCTTCTTCAATGTATCTTCTTTGTTTTTTCGTTTTCTTCCTTCCTAACTTGCTATTTCTATGCTCAGGTTTATTCTGTGTCGTAAGATATATGTGCATAGATTCCCCATTTTTTACATTGCAACCCAGATGGTTCCTCTTCTCTCTACTTAGATCGCTTTCATTGAAGCTAGTGAACTGTTGACTTTCAAAACTGCTATGCATTATAAACTAACTAATGTAATAATTAAACATTAGGGCTTTAAAGTAGGAAAAGAGAAAAAATGTGTGTCGTCAAATCTGGCGAGCGTGAGGGCCAGGTGATCTCACAACACGTGGATGAGAGATACTCAGGAAACAATTCTCTTGGAATTTACCTGAAAGAAAAGGACTAGAGAGTAACGTCGTTATTTTAGAATTAGATGTCTCCAAGGTTCTTTAGGTATTGGTCCCGTACGGGCCGCTGGAAGGTCTAATGTGTCCCCATCGGTTGGAATTCACCGTAACTGTCTCGCCATTTTCTTGAAGTACGAACCTGTAGTTCCTGCTGAAATTTTCCGTGGTTCTTTTAGCCTAACACCAATAATTTTGTTTATGTGGCGGCCCAGTGGAAGTGGGGCCCGTTATAAAAAAAATCACGTAGACTATAGTGTAGGAGTATTTAGCAGAAAATCTTCACACACAGTTGTTTGAGTTTGGAAATTCTTTTCCTTTGCTTTTTGTATCAGTGCCATTTTGTAGTGCTGTATTTTCAAACCATTAAGCATAATTCTTGTTGCACTCTTGTTAGAAAGTTTAAAAAAGCAGTATGTTTTACTGTTGAACAATTCAGTATTACATGACAGCTCTGGCATGTTCCGTAATGTTCAATGTTGTAACGGTTTGAGGGGATTTTATCTGCATTTTCATTCCATTGCAGGGGTTTAAGTGAGAGGATTTTATCTTGAAGAAGAACAGAGCTTGTTAGTTTCAAATATATCAGCTGCAAATGAATTTTTGTTGTCTAGAGCACAATCATGTTGGCCAAGTACGAGCGGAATACAAAATGCTCGCTTTGTCGTGACCATCATTGCGCATAAATTTCTTTGCATTTAGACCACAATATTCATCGAGCCTAACAAACTAGAGCACTTACTAGGAACGGTAAGTGAACTGTTAACAATCTATACTGTATCTACTGTTGTAATTCAATCACGCTCGTCCAGTAGCTTCTATAAGTAGGGAAGGTCTTTATGCCGACCTCGGTATCACTAATGGTGTTTCTTCATTTTCTTTCATGGCGCTCAAATATTAAATGAGTAAAACACATTGCATGGCTCTTGTTCAATTGAAACTTGTGTTGCAGCGGACAAGTACTGTAACCTCGTAGTGGCTGAAGGGGGCCTGGAAATCCTGGAGAAAGTTGTCGCTTCAGAGATGGATGTACCGCACATCAGAGTCCTCGCTCGGACGGTCATCAGACACTGTGATGCATTCAAGGTACTACTACCTAGTGAAGTATGGTTCTCATAATCAAACAACCTGTTGAATGAGGAGAAATTTTCCTTTTCGAAGGGCAAAGTGCTATCGAAATTATTCGTTTTTTTCTGCGGCTTCTTTTGCGTTTGCTAGAAGTTAATCAACCTCTTCCATGGGCAGGCAAAGCTTTCAAACATTGATTGCTTTGACGAGGAGCAATGGTAGTTTACCACACGTATTTAGGTAGGGCAGTCTGTATCCCATTGCAGTTGCCGTCCTGCGATCCTTGCTTTCAAAAGAGCTGATGCTTCACTATTTTGCGCAGTATAATTACAATTTTACTGTAACCAAATTTTTCACGTTGACCAATTTTTAAGAGAGTAAATGAAACATAATTTTCAACTAATTTCAAAATTGCTAATTTGTCATGCGAAAGTAGTTGTACGTTCACAAATTTCAAGCATCTGGTCATCCATAAGTTCTATCATAATTTTGAATGAGTAAAACAAGTGACCAAATGTTACATTTTATGAAAGATTCAATCATCAATGTATTTTCTCTGATTGTTTATGACTTCCTTCCACCTTGTTCCTCATTATTACTACCATTGTTGTAAAATTCTTTTGGTTTTGATTCGAAGAACTCAAAAATGTTAGTTTCAACCTCTTCCTGCGTTGCAGAAACTGATTATTTCAAATGATTTTGTAAGCTACGAAACAAGTGGTAGTCTGAAGGAGCTGCTGAGTTTCCTTCCTTGAACTTATGAAACATTATGTGCCTCAAATGATTCGTGGGTACTTCCATCTTAGCCAAATTTTAATCAAGCAAATGTTAATTTTATTGTTCTATAAAATAAGATTTGATCAGTTTAAATAATGTTCTGTTCTATTAGGCATTCTAAAGACTCTTTAAATTTCGTTCAATTTGATAAAAGGTTAAGTTGGGACAGAACTTATGGGATGACCAAAAGTGGTGGCAGTTTTTCATTATTTGCGCCTACTTTTAATTTTTGCCGGTGTCTGATTCTGTTGTTTAATTTGTTCTATTCTGTTTACATCAGGAATGTGGCAACTTGGACAAGCTGTACCCTAAAGACGACCACACAGGGCCGTGATGCGCAGACTTGCGCAGGTCTCATTGCGAGCTCAAGGCCTGCAGTATCGGCGACCTTCATTTTCAGCAATCCTGTGTCCGTCAAGAGCACTCCAATGTTGATTCTAGATCCAGACTATACTGAACAGCTTAAATTACCTTGGTTGTGAGTACGGGGTGCTATGTTTAGTTTCATTGGGATCAGAGATTACTATCATGTTAGTGTCAGCATTATCACTGGAGCAGCTAAATTTTACGATTTGCCAATGAGAAATTATTCATTGTTGTAGAACGGGTATTAGTGAAATAATAGCACCTTCAGATCCTTCTTTCCCTACTTCGTAGTCTGAATAACTTCGATGTAATGACGGGTTGAACAGGAAGCATCCCAATTATAATCGTGAGAACAAGTTCTAACACGGTTATTTCTAAGTGACTTCTCTTGTAAATACTCAGATTCCTTCTGTCGAGTTCTCTAAGTGAGAATGATAAATACTCGCGACTAACCAGTCTTGAACTTTTTCTACGTAGCTGGTGTTTCACCAGTATATATAAAATGAAAAAATATTCGAAAATTTATAACTTTATTCTTTGTGGTGAGACACCCTTTCATTGGATGAGTTGAATCTTCTTGAGTGATTCTGGGACTGCTTTCAAAATTGTAAACCTCAAGCGTTGCCATTGCCCCTTTTTGCATGTTTCTCTCATACCTACAGTGCATGATGCATGGTATTTACTCAAGAAAAGCTCTGTCTCTTCATACCTTATATTCAGTATTCTCCACGTTCAAGTTTCCTAGGATTACAGCAGCTGAGAATTGTGAAAATATCTTTTTCTAACCTGGGTATCAACTACCCAAGTGTTCAGCATTTCATTATCTTTTTCAAATTTTTTATGACATTGTGGGAAGTTCCGGATAAATGAAGCCAGCGTAGGATAAAACCGTGCAAGTGCAGCCATGGGGCGCCGTAATCACTTACCCAGGCGGTGTAGACGCACGTACTCTCCTTAATGTCTCGAATGCACGAATCTACGTCTTATTAAGAGAAAAATATGTTTCGGTAATCGAATTCGTAAATATGTTTGCTGTGTGCATTTAAACATCTTTTCAATTGTAAAATTTAGACGAATACAAGCAGCATCTTGAAATAAGTATTCCATTTATGACTGAAGATGTTAAAATATTGTACACTATAACGTTGCTTTGAGCAACTGGACCCTAATTTGGAGAACATAAAAGTAGCTTGGACTGCATTACCTACTTTCAAGGTTTTATTCTTCCACATACTGAAATAAAGATATAGTGCCACACTTAAAACGATTTTTTTGAGTGTTGTTTAGTTTAACGTTGATGCTTTTTTAGCTCGCAGCTGTGACTAACCATGTCCACTCAAATGCGCATTTCTGCGCGCGTGTAACCTTTCCTAAAAATTTCCTTGCCTCATTAACATCAATCTTTGACACTGTAAAAATCTTTTGCGCATATGCGTAGATTTTGATATAGATTAAGCTGAACAACATTTAGTTGAGAAGAAACTTGGTGACGGAATTTCTGTGGAGTAATAGAGCTGCGGAGCGGACGCGTGCTGTTACATTTTGTGATGTGAATGAAGAACTATTGTTCTGGAAGCGCTTTCAGTAAGAGGTTGGATTTAGTTGTGAAGGGCGTAGACTACGTAGAATAAGTGAAACTAATAAAAATTACGAAATGATATGATGCATAGTGTATGTTTCTTCACCCTAACAAATTCGGAGCTTGCTTATTAATATGTGTAAGGAAAATATGAAACATCAATTTACAATTCTTCAGGAAAGTAAATGAATGAATACGTTCCCTATGGCGGTGCGGCATACAATTGTCTGGCTATGTGGCCAGAGCTTGCAAATGAACCATCTGATGGCTAATTCTGAAAGACAGCGAAAGAAAAGGACGATCGGCTCGGTCTTCAGCTTCTGCTTTCGCAAAAATGCCGTATGTAGTATATAATAGTGCGTTTTTGTATTGCACGACAAGATGTACAAGTAAGGAAACGTCGGCATTTATTCAAGGAAAAGTGTTGTAAATACCGGTGAATGGAGTGAGATAATGAGTTATCGTTTTTGTACATCTCAAATAGTTATTCTACACTGCCAGCCCTTCGTTTGATACCAGCATTTCTGTGTGAAACTCGCCAATTTAACCCCCTCGATAAGCCAAATAGCAGTTCCACACGGTTTCTCGATTTACATGGGATTTTTTTATGTTTTAACACTTGCCATGCATCTACTCGGTCAAGAGGTAACGGAGTTGACCTCGTTTCCTAACTCCACACAAAAACGCGAGACCCTGGTCAAACTTTGAAACATTAATTTTGGATTAGATGTTAACTTAAGCGTCTTCAACCGCAACAAAGGCGTTCCAAAGAGAATTAGGATGAAAGCACCATTTAGGATGGCGTCAAGGTTACGCGGAATCTATGCGCAAGATGTGTTCCAGCACAAGATCCCCTGCTCAAAGAAACAGGTTAAGAATGAAGGCTATGAAACAAGATGGAAGTTACGTGCTGAAAAATAGGAGAGGAGTGAACCGAGAAAAATCATCTCTAACAAAAAATATTTTATTCCAGCAATAAGAAAAGCCTCCTTAACTCTCAGCTTAGGCCCGAGCATTTCCCCCCCCCCCCCCTGAGCGTTAATTCTTATAAATACAAAATTTGTATTCCCCCTGAGGAGAAATTTGCATTAATATTAAATTAAACCTAACTACAAAAAAACGAATGAAAAGGAGGGCAAGCGAAGTAGTGCCTCTCAAGCGAATGAAAAGAAAAGCACTACTTAGTAAGGAATTGAGAAAACGCGAGATCTATGCACGAGGTGTGTCCCAACACCCTGCGCATAGTAACAGCAGAATCAAAAGTCTATAAAATAAGATATAAGGTGAAGAAAGTAATAGGGATTGAAAAAAATTACAATAGCGAACCGAAAATGAAGATCCGTATTATTATTATTATATAAGAAAGTTATAGCCTCCCTTAACTGCAAGACAAAGATGTTCTAAGAGAGGAAGGAGGAAGGCACCATTTAGTATGGAGTTGAGGGAACGCGGAATCTATGCACAAGGTGCACAGAAACAGGAAGCTAAGAAAAAAGTTCATGAAACAAGAAAAAGTTGAAGAAGAAAGTAGTAGGTGCTGAAAAACAGGATAGCAGTGAACCGAAAAAAGACGGTCCGTTACAAAACAAAAACCTATTCTATTTCAACAAAAGGAAGCCTACCGAACCTTTAGCTCAGGTCCTCACATAGTCCCCTGAGAGCGCTAATTCCCATAGATACAATACCTGTATCCCCCTGAGGGGATGAAGATCCGTAATAAAATCAAAAACATCCATATTAATTAACGGAGGATAAGCTACCTAATGTTCAGCTCGGGACCTGTAGAAACGCCAACACCGATGCTAACATAGCTGGTACAGTTATTCCTCTGAAAGACTCAAATTCCTAATACCGACACGAGAGGCAAAATTACAATTACTTAACCTCACTTTTAAAGGTATCTAACAATTTCTGCCACGTGGATAACACCTCGTCAGGTATTTAATGTGACATTTAACACAACTCGAACGTCAATCACACTTTCTTGCACACCACTAAAATGAAAAAATTACATATAACAAATTTTAAATAACCGTATTCTTACACACACACAAAAAAAAAATATTAGTTTCTTCCTTTGTACCATGGCATCTCTCTCATGGATGAAAGCAAAAAAACATTAGCAGGTACGGCATCCAAGCATAGGAACGCGTATCACTGAACAACTGGGTATTTAAACACCACGGTTTCCCCTAAAAATGAGCAACGCCTATTAATTATCTGCAAACTTAGCTCTTTCTCTTTTTTTTAGTTTTTTCTTCTCTCGCTTATGCAGGCACCTTACCCCCTCGAACACATATGGCGATATCAAAATGAAGGATAATCCTGAAACTGATAATCAAACTGTAAAATATTTATTTTAAGTAGCAAGGTAAACTTCCGATAGCATATATTTAACTAGTGTGCGCAATTCTAGCCCTTTCACGGACATTTTCAAACTAGCACCTTCAAACAAACCACATTAAAAATACATGTTTGCAAATACAGTCAAAAGAATCGTATCCAATCAAATATATTTGCGTGAAATTTCATGTTATAAACAGAATATTTTCAAATTATACCTAGAATTCGCACCTTGAATGCAACAATTGAATAAAATTCCATTACTCGTCTACGTGTAAAAAATACGAAATACCGTACTTGGTGTAAAGAAAAGAGCCCTGCAAATGCATTTACTCCCATGTTAGGTCAAAACAATTTTAATAACCAATTCATTGATGACTTAGCTAGAGCCAGCAAATAATGCCTTTGGAGCAAAAAAAAAGTCCAGACTCAAGTCTGTATGCCGCATAGGATGGTCACCCTCAGCTCAGCTCGAACTTGTGCAAGGCCGCTCTCCATCTTCAGAGCCTGATTTACCAACGTCCACACGCACCAGGGCAACTCTTACCCGCTTGTCGAGTCCACAGACTCCTATCAGTACGGGTACAACAACAGCAGCGCTCAAATTTCTAAGAGGAGTTTCTTTCGCATAGAATTGAAGCTCATTTACACTAAATGTTTCTGTAACAGCTTTCATCAGTTGAAATTCTCAAGATTTTCCCTGAATATAATCTTCATACCTTGAACTGTTTCTTTGTATATAAAATAGACTTCCTCCAAAAAATAAAAGAAAAAAACAATTGTTTAACAGCGGCAAGTCGGAAACAAATGGTTTACACTTGTGTTAGGCCACTTTTCTAGTATAAGCATCGCGCTCGTATGATACACTAGCTGCCAATTTACCTGCAAGAAAAATGAGTCGACCACCCACAAGTTAGACTGTTGAACTCTTGCGTTCTTTAAAGACAGTTTCCAACAGGAAGCCTCACTCCCTCCCTACAACGGTTTCCCTCATCACCATGAAAGTGGAATAGCCTGCATTTTACCTATCCTACTCGCCCCTTTTATCCATGAAGGCTCCATTGACGAGATTGTTATGCTGGTAACTAGGCCAATATAAATAATCTTATTACGAATTAGGTTCGAACAATACAAATTTGGTTAGTACTTGCCTCTCCTGGAAAATTACCAAATTCTAACGGTAGTTCAAAATATTAACTAACTATATTATAAAAATCAAAATATATCCGAAAGCGTGTACACTCGAAGCCTGCTTAGCAGTTACTTTTTCTTCTTTACCTCACTCGTGCTATTATCTTTCCTTTGATCAATTTTCGCTAGAGCTTTTCTGGCATCGTCCAATTGAGCTCGAATGCGTTCCTTCAGACCAGAGTAGTTTGCCGACTTCATGGATACTTCCAAATCCTGTCACAAAAAAATAATAAGTAAAACGGAATTTCCAATACTTAAATTGCATTCTCAACATGAATAGCAAGCCTAATGAAGAGTCATACTAAAAGAGTCGAAAAATTCAGTTCCAAAACACTCGCAATTTGAAACAATACTGCGTACATAGTTTATTAAGTGGATTATAATATTATTTCCCGACAGAATTCAGGGTAGAGAACAGTGAACTATCTAATCTTAATCTCACCTCTATAGTGGTGTAGTGACCAGCCACGTTGTGGAAAAGATGTGCTTGCTGATCCCCGATAGTGATGAAAAACTGATTCGCAGCGTCGAAGAACACGTCCAAAATAGGGCCTGCAAAAGAAGTCATGGAAGTGCAATAATTGCAGAAGAATACTACTGCGCTTCCAAAAGAAATTACTAACTTCAACATGAATTATAGTACAAAGAAACAGAAAAGCGCTTTTGTAATTGAGATGTGAATCTCACTAGTAAATTTAATTCGAAGATATATTGCACTCAGTGGATGCGTCGGGCGCAGTCGTATTTGAAAATCGCGAAGTTCACGATGATATTTTCCCCCAACGAGTAAAACACTCGTTTCTGAAAGCTTAACATGAGAGGTGTTAGTCTTGCAGTCATGATTCTAGAGCAACAGCTACACAATTGATGGTCATCATCGATAGACTCATTGCTAGCAACAAACTCAGAATGCATTCACAAGTTAACAAGCTGGTATCGTGTATTTTCACTCGGTTACAAGGAAGGTAAATAAGGTTCTGAAAATGGAAAAGGTGCAGGGAATAACTTTACCTAATCTAGTACGTGCTAAAGGATTTTTGATTACGTGACATGTTCAATTATTATACATGAAAAAATTCACGAGAAAGAAAAGTATTTTTCAAATCTTTAAATTTGAACAGTAGGTATGCATTTGCTATAAACTAAAACTGAAAACGCAGATATTTCAACACTTACTACATCCAGAAATGGGTATATATAATGCCCATCACGTTCATTGTTGATTAAAGGGTCAAAGAAATGATAGTCTGCCCTCAAGAGAAAGGTAAGGTCAAGGAAGTCCAAATAGGAGCAGCTCGAATCTATCTGAAGCTGACTGGAGGGCTAACATCCCACAATCCTACGCAATACCTTCATTGTTTAACCAGATGAATGTACCTCATTACCTTACCACAACGAGCATCCCTTTTACTTTCAGCGATCAAAGCTGGACTCCAATTTGCAATCAGCAGCAATACATTAATCCCTTACAATGAAACACTATTTTCTTCACAGCAACATTTCATCGTTCAAAGCTCCAACGATCGCCTTTCAATTTTATCTGTACAAAATATCTTACCAAATTTAGTCTGGAATACCAACCAAAACTAGTTACCATTGCCTCGGTTACCGGGGCATAAATTTGCCAATTCACAAGAAACAAAAGTTATACACCATTAGCGTCATCAAGGTTTAAAAGATGAAAGGGATTATGTGTGAAACCAAGTTGACTTTAAAATAAACAAATATTAACGTAGATTTGTTACAAATAGATTCTAAAACAAAATACAGAGTACGAGGGCTATTTGAGGATTTGTCGTTTCTAGTTCATTACACTCCTAAATTATAAATACTTTTTACTTTAGATAATTATTCAGAGCAAGACGTTAACCCAAGAAATGAAATGCACTTATTGTTGTTTTTAACAGCAAAACATCGCGATTTATAAATCAGTAATTTTTCACGTGTTGCCAGATAATTTGTTCATTAGGTTCGATTGGAGCCAGAGGGCAATGTTTCCTCTGTAGAAACAATAAAAAAACATTTTTAACGCTTCAATATCATAAGAACACCAGAATCACTATAGAACTCCAGTAACCAGAGTGAGCTGTCAGAACCGTAGTACATAAGGTCATTCGATGCAAGTCATTTGGTTACTAAACAAGTCAAAAAAAAAGTTCCACTAACATGGCATAGCATGTCTGGTTTTTCTCTGACGAAAAAAATTTCGACAAGGATCAGAAAATTAAGAGACGGATATGTGCAGATCTTTCAGAAGCACCCAAGGTGATGCACCCCAAATTTCTGGCTACTGTAATTGTTTTGTGGGTAGCGAGTAGTGAAGGTCATGTCGTACTACCTTACATTTTCCCTGAGTCTTAGGAGTGATGCTGCTGGACACATTGATGTTCTACGAACGGTTGTTAAGCCCTGGATAGATAAAACGCCATACGTCTTTCAGTAAGACTCAGCAACTTCTAACAAAGCCAGGACTGATTATAATTATCAGAAATTTTTTCCGATCATGTGACTCCCAATATGCAGCCCCAAACTCGTCAGATTTAAATTTTATATTAAAACGTGTGGACCGGCGTTGAAAGGGAGACAAACCGACATCGTCGTAGTACCATAGCTTAACTGAAAACCGCCATTGTCCAGGTGATGAAGAAGGGAATAAGAACCATCTAACTTCAGCTTGGCAACGCTTTCTGACCCGAATAAAAGCAGCCATTGATGCCAAAGGTGATTTCATAGAATAATTTTTTGATCAAAAAGTATAACCAAAAATATTAGTATAATTTTGATTTAGACGTCTACATTTTTTGTAGCAAAAATGTGGTTTATTGGACGTACTAAAAAAATGCTCTAATAACACTCAAACCTAGAAATACCCTACTCGATGCATCAGAATTTATCAAACAGATGGTCGTTTTGCTTATATTGAAAATTCTAAAAATTTTATAAACAAAGAAAACAGCAATAAAATATGCCATTTTATTCAATGCCATAAAAAATCGTGACCGTTCCGGAGACCTGCTCCATCATCAGTTCTGTAAAATACCAAGTGGGATCAACAATCCAGAAGAATGAAACCACAAACGATATTAAATTCCAGGCTTCTACACATCAAAATAAAAATACAGAAAATGTAAAACAAAGACACCATTATACATTTACTTTTTAAAGTAAATAATTAAGCGTATTTAAAAAACTTCCCTAATTAGGTGCCAAGATTTTGAAACTCTAAAATCTCACTGTCAATTATTTTAGGAGCAAACTATTTTTTACCCTAAAAACAATTCGAGATAATATTATTGCACTGCTAAGCGTGACCGCATATTTCTAAATGAAAAAGATGAGCCAGTTAAGTTGCAGGTACAAAAACTCATGCGGAGCTCCGCGACTCTTGCATGAATACTGGGTGACGTCATTCCAACGCACATCGATGGGCATTGCGCATAACTTTACTCCTTCACAACAGAAGGGTGCAGAGTCTAGTATAAAGTCTTGTGCACCAAAAAAATCCGGTTGTCAATTTTCTAACCAGTATGAAGTAAAAACTTACTGTAAGGAAACTTGCAGAGAAAATACTCCAGGTCAGTGCATAGTTTTTCAGGTGGAGAACCAAAGTATGGTAAGGAGCAATACAAGTAATTTTCATATTTATCAAAGCTATTGGACTCGCAAATTTCTTTCGACCAAATTTTTGAAATTGCCAAGTTAGTGATTCCAAGAGGAAAATCATTGTTTCAAAAGAATTTCAATTACACGCAAATAAAGGGCATTTTGGAAATATATTTTGGTGCTTCCATAAGAAAATATAGTTAGTCAACTAACCTCCACTTTTCAAGTTTGTATTTCAGTTTCTTTATACTGAAGATACTTTCATCTTTTTGAAAGCCCTGCACACGTCGATTTTTTCGTAACTACTCGAAAAAAACACCAATTAAATTCACTGTGGAAATAAAAACCGAGAAGAGCCTATAATTTCCAAAGTGCCATACCTGTAGGCACAGTGAAAATTTTGCTATTTCTGAACATCGCAAGCCAACATTTACGGAGTTGAGAACGGGTTTTTTAGCTTCTATTCCAATATTTTCAGAATTAACGGCATCAAAACCGTTGAATAGGGCATTCAATATTAGTTCACCTTTCAATGAAATACATGCAGAACTTGATTATTTACGTGATTTCTTCCGTAACAGTTGTTTTTCTCTTGGAATCTTGAGCTCACTTACTAAAAAGTTTTTGGCAAGGTAATACAACGAATCAGACACTCCTGATACATATGAAAATTACTTGTGGTGCTCTTCATCATATTTCAGTTCTTCAACTGAAAAACTAACCTGTGAACTGAAGTCTTTATTCTGAAAGTATTTTACTGAAGTAAATTTACGTGTCATACTAGTAAGCAAATCAACAATCAGTTATTTTTTTAAGTACGTACAAGGACTCTTTCCCCAAGCTCATGCGTTCTTCTTCATAAATATAGTTGTGCGCATCGGCGTACTCTGGAATGACGTAACGCAGTAGTAATCCAAGAGCGTAAGGAATTTTTGTAACAACTTACTTGCGCATCCTCCTCATATAACAATACGCAATCATGCTCAACAGTGTAATGCCATTGTCTCCAATGATGTCTTGAGGGTGATAGATAATTTATTCAGTGAATGTAACCTTAAAATTTAGGAATCCTTGCACTTTATTGGGAGAAAATAATTTTAAAACCCTTGACAGCAAAAACGTACGGCCAATTTGACTAAAAACGGCAGGACTCTAAAGAAAGTAGCGCTAGGGGCTGTAGAGTGATATCCTCCTAACGACATGTCGTACTCACAAAACTATATCAGTTTCAGTATTAGATTTTGCCAAAATTTTGTAAATCGTGATCTGTACGTTCTAGTTAAAAATTGCTTGTAAAATACTAGTTTGGGATCAACACGTTCATTACAACTGCTACCTTCTTTTCATCATAACTTTTGCTCAAGTAACGCAATTAGCATTCTGATTTCCCATTTGGTATTAGAATATAATAAATATTGCAAAGCGCACATTCGTGCACACTTTAAATAACATGCGCTACTTATGGATCTGCCACATTTTGCTATACTTTTTCCCTGTTGAGAGTCTTAATTAAATAATGTACTCCGGTCGAACCCCTCTCAGGTAATAAATGCATAATTGTGTTTTCTTCTTTAACTTTTAATTTCATGAGTAGAAAGACTGGAACTTGATATCGTTTGTGACTTCATTCTTTCGTAGTTTGATCATACTTTCTACTTTACCGAACTAATAAAGAAGTCAATCTCACTAAAAAAATTATTTATTTTATTTTTTAGTAGAATGACTAATTCAATAAGCATTCTCTTTGCTTTGAAATATTATTATTGAGTCTTGCCTACTTAAGCAATCAACACCGAGGACAAATGTGTGTTGCTAGAAGAACAAATAGGAAGAAATGTTACCAAAAAAGGTTACCTTCGAATATTTACACAAACATTGACATCTAAACATTTGCATGTTGAGAAAAGATCGAGAAATGCTTGGTGTACTATTCTTACCAGCGTAGATATTGTCGATGGAATGAACAAGATCAGCGTTGGAAGAGGAGAAGCAGAGCACTGAAGAGTGGACCGTGACAAGCACAACTCTGTTGTTGGGCGACAGCCGCACCAAACACGGCTCGTCGTCTGAACACGTGCGAGCATTTGGGACCGATCCACTGATCAACAGACGAGGGTCTTGTCCCTTGTTGTACTCCACTGCAATTCAATGGTCGCATTATATGCCGAGCTATTCCTGATTGAAATTAGACCAGTTTAATGCAGCCTGCACAGCAGAAACTAGTAATCCACCACTCCCAGATAGAATGAAAGGCTTTCAGAGAAAGGTACATTTGAGAGCAATGCATACTAGGTAATAAGAGCAAGACTTAAATAATGCATATGCCAACTAAATTAAGGCTGGCATGGACAATTGTGAACTGTGTTAGCGTTCAGTGAAAGGTGGCATCCCAACAGATTCCATCAACAGTATGAGTTAGTGAGTAAGATTAAATTATGAGTTAGTCTAAGCCTTCCTACAACAAAAGTGTTCCAAAGATGAAAAAACATTAAGTATGGAGTTGAGGAAATGGAGAATCTATGCACAAAAGTGTTCTTACTAAAGATCCCGTGTGCATGGAATCAGTTTGAAACAAGATAAAAAAAAGTTGAAGAAAGAAGTAGGCCCTGAAATATAGGACAGTAGTGAATTGGAAGAAGATTGTTGTAATGAAACAAAAAAACGTCCCTATTCCAACATGAGAAAGGCCGACCTAACTTACGGCTCAGGGACTAGAGCACACAATCCCAGACACGAAAGTTGTATTCCCTGATAGGAAATCATGGTTGTGCGTGAAGAATCAATGGGACATGAGAAAGAATGCAGAAGTTACCTTTTGAACTCATTGAAGACGACGGAAAAGTATTTCCCAATTCGTTTCACTTTTGTGTACAACTTGTAGAAAAAAAATGAAAAAATAGAAACCAATTAATTTATTTTTAAATGATTTAATTATAAAAAGCAGAGGAAAATTACACAGACAATAAATAACTGGCAGAAAAACCTGAGAGCGCGCCGGTAACCTACCAGCGGTATCATATAGCCTCCAGGTGCCGTCCTTGGACACGGTCGCCATCCTGGTGGAATCCGTGTTGATGCTGCAGCAGAAGACACGCGAGTTGTGGCCCGTCAGGTCAAAGCATTTCTTCAAGCTCTTGAAGCTGTTGTCGCCCTTCTCGTACAGAACTTCAAACACCTTCACATCAGGGGTGAAGCCTGGAAAACGACTAAAGATGAATTTCAAACAAATAGGAGACAACTGAGTAAAAATTGAAATATTTAAAATATTTGTGATAAGATTTCAACGCGAGATATGTTTTTATAATAGATCTTCAATCGGTTTGTGTGCCTTACTGACTCTCCAGTATCACAAGCAACTTATACTGACAGAAAATCACAACTAAGTCATTACAAAAACATGTACTTTAAAGTTGAAAGGTCAATTTTGCGTAAAATGAATACTAAAACTCAAAACAATGGCTTTGATCTCATGTTCTAACTACATACTGTGAGTGGCAAAAATTACACAGCACATCAGGGTAAACTGTGATTTCTTTCTTTTTATTTAACGTTAATTGTTCAAATTTCTACTTCAAATTCAAAACAGAACATAATAAATAACATACAAAAATATTCAAAGGAAAAAATCTATAGTAATAAATGTAAGATTTAGGAGAGCACATGATTACAACACATTACTCATTTTTACATCAAGAATCATAAGAACTAGGTACATTTTTTAGCTTATGATTCAGAGATTATTCTAGCACATTCCAGTACTTTCTGAAGTAGGTACAGGCACTTTTGATAGTGATTATTCAGCAACTACTTGACATTGTACAGTCGCTAGTATTGGTCACATCACAATGAGTACATTGAAAGATATCAGTGAAAACCTTCAGGTACACAACGTAAATCCTCACAAAAAAAGTTGTGAGCGCAAGAAGATTTCTGCACGAATGTGTATGTATATTATATATATATACGTATATATATATATATATATATAGATATATATCTTCCTGTATGTTCAGTTGCAACTATGATACAGAAGTGGAAGTCACGAAACACAAGTCTCGGGATGCCATGAACAGGTCGTCCTCGCAAGATGACTGAGCGTTCTGTCCGACAGTAAACTCAGACAGTAGTCCAGAGTTCGGAATCAACTAGCGATGACTTATATATAGAATAAACCAAAGTTATCTGGTACAGGAAAAAAGCCAGCTTTCAAAAGAACACTCTACCGTGATGGTAACCAATTTTGCTTTCCAAGGAAGACTTCTGTTTTTTCAGAAGCCACGATCTGGACTTGAAGTTTTTAATGAAGGAGACGAAACAAGCCACCAACATTTAATGATACTATCGTGAGGCTAAACGAGTCTAAAACTGAACCATCTGGACGAGACAGCACCAACCATATTCGGCTGAAAAATAGGAGAAAAGTATGCTCATAAGTGTACCACTCCCATGATGTAATTTGGTGGGCAAAATTGGGTTTATTTCATGGCATGTTTTTATTCTGCTTATTTGGTGATGACCGGCAGCACATAATTGCAGAATACCTGAACATCAAGATACGGGAAGATATTATGTATAGATAATTACCTTCCTCTTATTTACACTCAAATTGATACATAGCTGGACTTTCCTTATGATAATGACCCTAATCTTACAATGAATCCAGCAAAAGCATACTTTCAACTGAAGGGGATTACTGTTCTACAAAAGAGAATAACTAAACAGGACTAGACTAGCCAATCTCCACACAAATCCCAATATGTCTTGCATAAAACTATAACTGTAGATTCGAAGTAAATACCCTAAAAATATTATTGAACCAGAAGTGAAGTGGAGCACAGGAACTGCAAGCAAAACTTGATAAAACATCATGGAACAATGAACGACATAACTATTTTAAGTACGTAGAAGCAGTAGTTACCAACATAGGTTATGCTATCTACAGAATCAAATGCTAAATTTTTTGTTATGTTTGGTAAACTTTAACACTCCTTAAGGGGACGGTTTGGGGTGAAAAAAAAAGTCTGTAAGTTCTCGGTGGATTTTTCTGAGATATCTACCGTAGGTGTAAATTGTTATGAATATTTTTTTTATTTGTGAATATTTTTCGTAACCATACATGAAAAAGATTATTCAAAAAAAACATGAAAAAACATGTGTTGCGGAAAATCCTACTCCTACAATTTTGAACTCACATAACTGAGAAAATATTTTCTAGCTAACAAATTGTCTTGTCCAGAGATCCGGTGCAAAAGTTTTTCAATTATTTGATTTTTTGAGTTTGGAGAACTTTTTTCCCTAAAAATGACCTTTTTTCCATTTTTTTGAATAATTTGCTTCTAATTTTTAAGGTGAATTGAAATTAAAAAAACTTTTGCACCGGATCTATTTTTCCTTTCAAGCGCTATTGATTGGTATGCTCGCCATCTCTGTACCTTCAAAACTGTGGGAGGAGTAGGTTTTTGAAAATCAATAAGTGAGTTTGCAGAAAAAATTTTTTTTTCGTTCATTACTAATTTTTAAATTGAGTCTTATCAGCGATTCTGTACCTTCTCATGTACCTTCAAAACAGTGGGAAAAGATCCATATCGAAAGTCAATAAATACAAGCTTCAGAACAGGGTTTTTTTTAGCAATTTTTTTTTTCAAAGCCGGCTAATTTTTTTTTCAATTACCTGTATCGCTTTGTAGCTCTTTTTAAGCCATTCGATTGATATGATTGCCATTCCCGTAGCTTTAAAACTCCGGGAGGCGTTTATGTTTACATAGCCAGCTAATTAGCTGATGACTCATCAGCCGGACTCAAAACAAACACTCAATTACACCATCATAATTTATCACTGAGTAATATAATGTTTCGATTGAGTACAAAAGCATTTAAAGTAAGGCCATGAATGAACACTCATGCTATTTTCGTAGAGAAACACTCAATACTGGCTCGTAATGGGGGGGAAGAGGGAGGTCACCCATCCATTGGTGCACCCCAAGGTCACACTAGTGAGCGTCTTTTACCCCGTCCAGAAGACTAACCAATTGACGTACTTGAAAGCCAATTATATCGTTGGATGCGCAAGAAAAATCTCTATAATTTGAGTTTATAAACCGAAAAATTACCATAATCCGGAAATAGACCCGAACCATGCCCTTAATATTAACTTTCTTTTGATTTCTCTCAATTCTCAAAATTTTTGAAACTTTGGAAGTTTCATTTCTTATGGCACTCAATTATGCATCTATGGTAGAAACATGAACAATATGTGTTAACTAAATACGTAAAAACTACAGTTGACAGGAACGTATTGCATTATTTTGCCTCTTACGGTATCAATATTCTAGAGAACCAATCTAATGAGGAAAATCAATGTTTAAACCGAGCCCTCGACTATAATTCTAATAAATAATTGAAGGTTGAAATCAATTCATACAGCTAGGCCTCACGAAACCATGCAAAAACACAGTATCTGACGTTGCTACGATGGGACGCCGAGCAAATTGCCTAACTTCAATACAATTTTCAGAAATATTTTCAATGCAAATACCGCAAGAAGTGGGATGGGGGGGATGCATTTTCTCGGAAAATAAAAGTTATATGAATTGGAATAAAAACAATAAAAAAAGGTAAGGCAACAGAGTGCATACAAGAACAGCTAATCGCATACCTATTATTAAAGAAAAAGGAACAAGAAGACAGTGCGCTTGAATTCTTCAAAGAGTGCTCACATTTATACCAAATGAGATTCTAGAGTGCAGCAGAATGTTCACTCAGGCAGCAGGTAGCAGCTCAAGATAGTTTCAGAGAGCGCGACATCTCAATAGGGCGCCAAACATGGCGTACAGTAACAGTAGATCTATCTCCAGGGACGCTAAGAAATCATACCAATATCCTTAGAGGAATGCGAAATTTACAAGGTGTTGAAAAACACCCTTTTCTAGTGCCTGCTCTCATAAATCTTTTCACTTCCATTAACTGACAAATCATAGAAATTTGCTAACCTGATGTTGCGATAAACCTGCCATCCAAAGAAACAGTGGCGCTCAGACAGTGTCCTTGTTTTGTGTCAACGCTGGTGAGCAGCTCGCCTTTGAGGTCCCACAGACAGAGCTGGTTCTTGACATCACAAGTCATGATGAACTGACCTCCTGTGGCCACGCTCAGCCCCACCAGCGGATCCGGGAACGGCTGCTCGGGTGAAGAGAGGCGCAGTTATGCAGCAGCCAAGTCTACCACTGCATGAATGGCTTCAACAACCCTACTGGAAAACGTCTACCATTGCATGAATGGCTTCAACAACCCTACTGGAAAACGTCTACCCCTGCATGAATGGCTTCAACAACCCTACTGGAAAACGTCTACCACTGCAGGAATGGCTTCAACAACCCTACTGGAAAACGTCTACCACTGCATGAATGGCTTCAACAACCCTACTGGAAAATAAGATTCTTGCACACGTAATCAGGGCGCATTAGAGAATTCAAATAACGCGTTATTATGAAGTTTTGCAGTCGTTATGTGAAAACAATTTAGAGTTCACCTGAAATTTCGAAAGAACGTCTGTTTGATCTTGTTGCATTTTCACTTTCATCAAAACTGACTTGCTTTATTAAAGAAAAAATCGAAAATATTATGCTGACTGATTCGTGGAATTTTCATTGACAGAGAAATTTTCAATAATAGTATAGGAAATATATCATTAGTATAGGAAATACATCATTAGTATAGGAAATATATTATGTCTAATCTAAATCCACACGCACGAGTGGGCCGAAAGTTTAAGCTCAACTTGGACGACGTCGACAACTGAAGACAATTTTTTTTGCTAGGCAGAATGTGACATAAAAAGCAAAAGATCTAGACAACCTCAGACTGGGGACTCTTTTTTTTGTGTCAACATTAGAAATTGACAACCCTCTTGGACTAAGGAGTATCTTTGACTACAGCAACGCGCATAAGTTTAGTCATCCCTGAATACATTTTGTGTAACAATGTCGCACCTCTTTTTTTTTCAAATAATAAAGTAATAGCATTCAGTTTCTTACTGTACTAATGATATTAGTCATAAATTGTAATGGAACCAAAGAAGTTGGCAAATTTGTTAAGTCTGATGAAGGAAGATATTCAGATTGCCTTGGTATGGCGAGTCCCATTGTAAAATTGCCAGGTTTCTCATGGAGTAATCAATAAAGGAGTTAAAAAATTAAAGGAGTTTGCTGCTGGGCAAGCAGCAGTGAACATTTCTTGACCTATGGAGACGATGCACTAGTCTTTCGGTCTTGCAGTTTAATCAAGCAATTTTGATGTGAAAGTGTGTGTGAGCGTTAGGTCTGCTGCTCTTTTGGTGCCTGTGTTTAATGTCTCTTTTTTTGTGACCATGCTTACGACGCCTGTAACCCGTTACCCGAGATGCTCCCTCCTTGCCTTGCTCTTACTTCTTGAGTTTTGCGTGTTCACGGGGTCATTGATGGTGTTGATTTAAATGCTGATTCATCCCATGCTCCTTGTTTTATAATTTTAAGAATTTTTACAGAGCTTAACTTTCACCTTGAAGTTAAATATATTTTTATGCAACAGTCTTTTTCCTCTGTAGTTATTCCGATCCTACAAATTTGATAGCTGCACAGGGCGCCAAAGATGCCTCACTTGGTCCTTTAAAGACTCCAGTTCCATGAAGCATGATTTCTATGAGTGCCTCTATAACTGCCTCTTCTCACTATGCATATTTAAATATGTGCAAGACCATAACCTTGAAAAGTCAGCTAACAATCTCCAATTTTAGCTTTTTGTAATATAATTCATAGTCAAGACTGAAGTAAGTTTGGGCATTCCAAGCAGTTACCAGATATTTCTTGAACTTCTTGAACATAATTCTTCCCACCCTAAGATGCTAATTTTCAGCATTATTTGTACTTCTAGCAAATCTTGTTACTCAAACAAAGCAATGGCTTACGTTAGCAATCATCTCTTCAGCTTACGTCGGCAATCATCTCTGGAAAAGTGTCAGTAATTTTCTTGTGTAATTTGTCTCTCAGTTGGATGAAAATTACATCGAATGGCCAGAGCTGAATCCCTCAGATCTTTAGAAACGTCACAAAATATAAAGGTCATAGCAATGCAGAAAAATCTTCAGGTAGGTTTAGCAGAAGTGGCAGAGCAAACAAAGATGGCACAGAGGGACATCAGAGACCGTTGCCATAGCGCTAAAATGTCGTTCATGCCATGAAAATGCAGTCAGACGCACTGAGAAAGACTGATAAAGCTAGGTGATAGGAAAAGGTTACAAGAAAAACTCTTGCATTTTAGAGGTGAATAGGAAAAGGAATATGAAGTACAAAAAGAATTTGGGAGTAGAGATGATGAATTTTGTTAGCTTGAAATTTGGTTGAATGCAACATTCAAATTCAAGACAGGTTTATGCTCTGAATAATGAGACTGACTTAGATGGCTGATTGACAGCAGGCCACCGTGAAACAAGGAGGGATTGGACTAACGGTGTGGGATGCTGTCAGGGTTGGAGAAAAATCTGAACTGATTTTTAAAATCATGCATTTGAATGACATAGAATACGGGGAAACACCAGAGAAACGACTATTCCAAATTTCTGTCACCAGTCAGATTCCCCGGTTTAATCCGTTTTTCAAGACGGAGCATCATATCACATCAGCAAAATAGCTAAGGTCCACAATGAATCGCATGATATCAAGTCACTGTCATGAGTCCTCCAAGTTCTGATATGAGTTCAATAGCCTAAAGTTGGGAGAACCTTGACTGAAACATTCCACAGCATGCGGACACAATCACTCCCATAGAACATTCTTCAAAAGAATTCCAAAAGAACATTGCTAAAGAAGTGCCAAAAACCTGTTTTAGTTAGTTTCAAATATTTATTTATGTCGAATTAAATTAAGCAATTTGAAATTGCATCAGGCTTAATTTTCCTTGCCAAAAATAACCATAGACCATTGCAGACAAAGCACATGTTTTACCCCCATCTGAATGTACCCCATCAATGATATTTTATATACATGTGTAACAATAAAATAATAGAAAATTATTACAAACTGGTAAAAGATCAAGATTATAAGTTAATTTAAGCCTCCCTAACCACTATAAAAAAAAGCGTATCAAAGAGAGGTAGGCACCATTTATTATGGAGATAAGAGAATGGTGATAAGAGAACACATGTTTCTTTATCGCATCGATGAACAATAATGTAGCTCATTATTTAGGATAAATTATTCATAAAGATTTCCCATTGTTTGGTTTACCATCCTTTTGGTCTTGTGAAAAAAAATAAGTGTGCTTCCAATCAACAAAAAAAAACAAATACATCAAGTCTCGTTATGCGGCACATATGCGTTCCTGAAAACCATACCGCAAAGAAAAATTACCGTATACCAAACCCATTAATAACATGTAACAATATAGGATGTGTTCAGCACATTGAAAGTCATCCCAAAAAACATAAATAGTTATTTAAAAAAATGTAAAGTACTGCACCAAAGAAACTACCAGAAAATGTTTTTATTTACCTTTCACTCGCCACATATTCTATCAGATTTCAGGATTTACTTGTGTGGGAAATGCGGGAAGAGACTTTTAGTGGCCGCACGGTGTGGTGGCGCTGCGGTACGGTGTCAACCAAACAAACAGATACCGTATACAAGAATTATTCTTACCGTGAAAAGAATAGAGGGTAGTAATAACCAAACACCGAAATTTTAAATTTACCAGATTATGAAGGACTATATAAGGAGGACATACCGTACCCATACTAAATAGGTTTAACAGTTTATCATATATATCTTTTAGAAATTTCAACAAATTTTCCGACAACTGAAATACAGGGTGGGCCAGAAGTAACTGACACTTTCAATTTACTGCTAAATGGGAAACTATGAATGCTAGCAAATTGAAACTTGTTTTATTTGAAAGAATACAATTTTAATGATGTATCAACACCAAGAGAAACGATGACATTGTTGGGAGACTGCTTTCCAAATCATTTGATTTCACGGTTTGGTAACATCCCTTGGCCTCCTCGTTCTCCAGATTTGTCCCTATGCAACTTCTTCACTGGTATACCTCAAGTCACGAGTTTATGTAACAAATCCAACAAATTTACAAGGACTTATAAACAATATTTATTATGAAATAGCTCAACTCTCGCCTGATACACTAAGGAGTGTTGTGAAAACAACAAAGAAAAGAACCCTAATTTTTCAAAACAACTGGCAATCATTTAAACAATATTATATTCAAAAAATAGTGATGATAAACAATAAAAATGCCATTCTTTCAAATAAAACAAGTTACAACTTCCTAGCATTCATAATTTTCCTTTTATTAGCGAATTAAAAGAGTCAGTTACTTCTGGCCCACCCTGTAAAGTGTAAAAGTTTCACATGATTGACCTTCGTTTTCAATCCTTACTCAGCACTGAACAGAAGGATGTGTGATGACAATGTAGGAGTTCACTCCAAGCATTAGATGACCAAACATTAAATTGAACACTACGGATGAGAGCAGCTGAACAGTAACTAACCTTAGGGAACTCGCGAACTTTCTCAAGCCCCGTGAGGGTTCCATCAGGCTTCTTGGTGCCTTTGAGCACCTCAATGGTGAGATTGTTGGCCATGTGCATGACGATGGCGGTGTAGTCAGGACTCCAGCACAGGCAGGCAGCGCTGTCAAAAGGGATGTTGTTGCGTGTCCCGGACACAGAAGCAGATCCATGGGAAAATGCTTCCCGCACATTGTAAAAGAACAGTGTTCGGTCTGAAAGGAATTGAAACTGCATATAAATTGTATCCAAACAGGAAGTATATCACAGATACATAGATTAGATGTTAGTTTAAGCCTCCCTGAACACTAAAAAAAAGCATTCCAAAGAGAGGAAAAAAGTGCAGCATTTAGAATGGAGATAAGGGAATGTAGAATCTATGCAGAAGGGGCATACAAACAGTAAGTTGAAAAAGAAGTTTACAAAACAAGATGAAAGTTGAAGAAGAAAGTACTTGGTGCTGAAAAACAGGACAGCATTGAATCAAAAAAGATGACCATTAACATGAAAAAAAACTTTGATTTTAACAAAAAGAAGGCCTACCTAACTATCAGCTTGGGCCCTCACACATTTTCTCCCTGAGAGTGCTAATTCCCTTGCAAGTACATAGAATGCAAGCTTGGTTACAATGAAAAATATTCTTTCAGAAAAGATAGAAAGCTTTATAAATTTTCCAGTACAACTAGCATGTCCTTGTATTCTTCATTTAGTTATTTTAGAAGAGTAATAATGAAGAAAACTTCCTTGGATCTTTTACATAGCTGGCTTTAGAAAATAGCTATGAAATAGATTATCAAAGTTAATTGAGATGACATAATTTTCCTCATAAGCTATTTCAGAAATTCATTTTTCTTTCAATCTCTTTGGCTACTCCCCATTAGTTGATAGAGTAGAATAGATAAATTAACTTAAGCCTTCCTAACCATAACAAAGGTGTTTGTAAGAGAGGAAGGCAGTTCTTTTTATGGAGTTAAGAGCACAGGGAAATCATGCACAAGGTGTGTTCCCACACAAGATACCTTGCACATTGGAAGAGCAAGTTAGGAAACAAGTTTATAAAGCAAGACCAAAGTTGAAGAAGAAAGTGATAGATGCTTTAAACATGACAGCAGTGAACAAAAAAAAAGACGATCATTAACAAAACAAAACGCACTTCATTTAAACAATAAGTAGGCCTACCTAGTTTTCAGCTCAGAACATCACAGTTTCCCCCTGGGAGAGCTCATTCTCATAAATACAACAGTTGTATCCCCCTGAAGAGCACCAATTAATGAGAAATGGACACAATCAAGTATGCTGACTGGTGTGAGCATGTGGAGAATCAGAACATGGGAAACTAAAAACTCAACTCCATGGTCATGATCAATGTGTCAAATCAACCTCAAAAAGTTCTATGGTATTTGCTAGCACTATGAGTACAAACAAGCATGAAGAAAATTCAACCTATTCTTTATCAGTGTTTTATTTGCAAATCCAAGAGTTTGAGACTGATTCAAGATAGGATGAAAATTGCAAACTATTTCCAAAATTTTGGAATAAACTAGACCACCCTTCATAATCCACTTAGTCAAAATATTCTTGTAACAAATTTTTGCTAGTGTTCTACTAATTGTTCATAAAATAGATAATTGCACCAGATCGCATTTACAAGGTATGTGAGACTTCATAATTTTCTCGTCTTCTTGCTAAAACCAAGGTATTAAAGTTTGCCCTTGTTATTACTGAATGTAGAACATCAACTAATAAAGTAACCCAACAAGAATATCAGAATTTTGAGGATATACAGGGTGTCACAAGAAAAAATGGACCAAAATTTAAATTGTTTCAGCCCTTAGGTTGTTGTTGATAATTGAGTTCTGTAAAGGCCACAGTGTTCACTAAATTTTTCTCTCCTCACAAAAAAATTGTACTTGGTTAGCCTGCACAGAATTGTTATAGTATCATTTTTATGGTTCTACAAAAATGTCCTCAACTTTTAAATGTCCTTAAGTTTTTGAAAATCCTTCAATAACCACTTTACAGTGATCGACTTTCATAAACTTAAATTATTCAAAAAGGAAACAAAATTTACTACATTGTGAAAAAAAAGCCAATTCAAATGTGTTAATTTAAAGCAGAGATATAATCAATTATAAAGTGAGGGACATTTTTGAAGGACACCCAGTACAATTAAATGCCAGGTGTCTCCCTTAAACTTTTATAAATAATTTTTTGATGCAATTTCTATGTTAATACACCCACATCTCAGTTTTACGGACAAATAAGGGGAACCCCAGTCCAATTGTCTGAAGCATCCAGCACCTACGTATACAGTGTGCTACGAGTGGCTAATATCAACAATAGCATTAAGAAAGAGAAAGAACTGTACTTTTAGTCAAGCACACCGTCCAATCTGACACTGGAAAATACCTATGCACTGTAAACTAACAAATGACATGGTGAAGAAATATGTGTATCTCTGGTACACAAAATCAGGCACAACATAGAAAACAAGGAGCAAAAATCGAAAGCAATGCAGGTGCTGAAACAGCGTTGTCAACAATGCGACTGCCAGCCGCCTAGCGGCAAACGGACTTTGTCCAAAGTGCGGTCGAATTTCACGAATTTCAAATAAAATCGGTAGCTCAAGAATTTGTCCGTACAATCCAAAATCTGCTAAAACCAGATCCGTAAAACCAAGGTATGGGTGTACAATGGGAATCTGCTTGCCTGATTGTATCATAGATACCATTCAAATTAGATAAAAAACCCGACACCTGCTCAATTTTGTTGACAAGTCAAAAAATATTGCATGAAAATTGAATCTATTGTTAAGAAAATGCAGCTTATTGTGATGAAAAAGATATAGCAAATTTTTAAAAACTTTTAGGCTAATAATAATTAATTAAATAATACAGTCATTGCTTGCTTGGTTGATGCATGTGTCAGGGACAATAGACACACTTTTAAGGAAAACAAAAGGCTTTTAAGGAAATCATTGTATCAAGTTGATACAATGATTTTCTTAAAACCTATTGATGCCTTATGATTTAATTCAGTGTTTTGATTAATATCATGAAAGTTTATAATTGATACAATAATATTTTTCTTAAAAACTCATTTTTTTGTGCTAGGTTATGCAATCCATGAAATATTTAGGCAAATGCTTTGGTTTATATCATTATAATTGTGCATTCTTTATGAAATATCTATAAGGTTCTTCTTCTGCATAATGCTCTATAGGTCAAAGATGTGTAACAGGTGTTTTAGCAGCTAATCAACTTTTTTGTCAGGAGTTATTTTCCTCTTTTATTTAAACTATATACATATGTATATTCATAATTATCTATACCACAACAATATGTATGAAAATTACATTTTTTACAGTTGCTTATTCTAAACAATCAGCATTGAGCTACCTCTATATTTTTTTCAATAAAGTTGGTGAAAAAACAAAAAGGCGGCATAGCTAAAGTTAAAGTTATTTATAATTTTGAAAACCGCCTGACTTCATCATTGGAAGTGATGAAATGCCATTTTTATTGATAGGTGACATAAGATAGGTATATGGTAAGAAAATGTCTAATTACTATAACCAAGTGAGAGTCAAACCTTCATATATCCTGAAGTCGGATGTTCAGAGTCCTGACTCCCCAGCTCTGATATAAATTCCAATAAAACTTTGCTCACCAAGTCCAGCTGTAACTAAGCCTTTCCCATTGGCAGACACGGCCCCAGAAGTGATGCGGTCAGTGTGGCCTTTGAATGTTGACACGAGACAAGGGTCACTGAACTGATGTTGCTTGGAGCTTTTCTGGACCTTTTTTATGGGCTTCACAGGAGCAGGTTTGCGTTTGTATGCGTCTGTGCTGCTTCTGACAGGAGCAACATCTTCTTCACCAGGCTTATCTGTAGCAACAAAAATTATTAGCAATAACTGAATGAGAAATTGTATGATACCAATAAAAATTTAAATTAATTTTGAGATATTTTAAAATACACATATATCATTCTATAAGATTTGAATACTAAAAGGTTCAGACAAACCTACAATATCAAAATTTTTACATGTTCATCAGCTTCATTACTGATGACTCAAGTTCATAATTTCATGAACATCAAAAGTTTATCAAAACAACCCACAATGCTATTAGTCAACAATGACAATTTTTCCTTAATGGCATAAAAAGGAAAAAATATGTTTATTTCAATGCATATAATAAAAAATATTTTCCATTAATTTCCTTTCATAGTAAAACAATTCATGTTACTTATAATAACATATTAGTTAACATTAAAATTTTTTAATGATAGATTTACATATATATACACTAGAAATAATTTTTCACATATGAGAATGCTAACAATAAATTTTATCAATTCTAATTGACCTGACAGTAAGAAAATAAAAACAAGAGGAAGAGTGCTGCTACACTGGTATGTCACAGTACTCTGCAGACAAGTTTCAACTTCTGAAACTTCTGAAATTAAACTTATATAAAGTCAACGTGAATGGCTCATCAAAAAATGTATCTGATTCTGTTTCATGATGCACTTAATTATTTAATTAGGTTGGCCAATAATATAATTGCATTATTATTTGGTTAAATAAAAATGAAGTGGTGATTGAATATTCCAGTGATGCAAGCTTTATAATCCCTTTTTTATATTTTTTCTTTATCCATGTATATATGTTATTAACATGCACACTCTTTAATAATATATATACCTTCATAATAACACCAATGATTTAAATGTACACAACCTATGGATAAAGAAAACCTAGGTCTTGGATAGTTACCAGCTAATGCAGTCGAGATATTTTAAGGATACAGAGAAATATACACAGGCACTAAATCAGAATAGCTATTATTACCATTTCAATGAATCAGTTTTTATATATAAACACTACATTAGCATTTCGAATGCTTTTTTGAAGAAAAATTCCCATATTAAAAATCCATCAACAGTATATTTTACAGACTGTTAATAGATTATTTATTATATCTCTGCTTCTAAAATTGGTTGAAGAATTAATACTAACAGAGTAAAAAGTCCACAGGTCAAAATAATTCCTAGTAACACCAAGCACACTTCTATAGCTAACTGATAACAGTTCAGGACATGTTGAGAGAGTTTACTCATTGAAGAAAGAACCAAAAGCAACTACAAACACTTTGGTCAATTCCTCAAATCAGCTCTGAAGAGGAACTTACTAGATTAATTGAGCAGAACCTTCAAGAAAACTAGTTGCTGTAGAGCTTATAGCAATCATCTAAAAAGTAGTTCAAATCTATAATACTAACAGCATCATGCTTTTATGGGCTATCTCTTCACTAATTACATTACAGAAAATTAGAAGGCAGTTTTGAGCTTCAAGCAGTACCATAATTAGGGATGATGTCAGTCATGAGCTTGGGAACAGTTGATGAGTAAATAAAAATTCATAGTTTGGTTAGCATACATAAGTAATTACATTTGACTATAGTATGATAAATTTACTTAAAATAGGTTGATAATTTTGCCAAGGTTTTTACACATTACTTATTATATTCCTAAATTTGCAATCAGAATTAAATAAATGATCTTCTTAAAAATATTTTATACTCACTATGAAAGCTCTACAATGCTTCTGCTCCTGTCATAAAGAACTTCTAATAGTCTCATATATTCAAAGTAGGTTTTTACATTAACAGATAGGGCTAGTGATTACTAGAAAAAAGAAAGAAAAAGAAAAGAAAAAAACATTTATTTCCAAGTTCCCACATCAGATACATGCCAACATATTGGCTTTTAAAAATTTCTTAATATAAGATGTCCTAAAAAAAAGTTCCATACAAGGAGTACTAATTGACAAACCATCCGAGGTGCACAAATAGATAAGCCATACGAGGCATGATAATAGACTAACTATATGAGGTGTACTAATAGACAAACTATCAGAGGTATGCAAATAGATAGACCATACGAGGTATATTAATAGACAGAATATACAAGGCATACTAATAGACAAACCATACGTGTTGGGCTAATAGTCTAACTCTGTCAAGAGGTAGTTGAATAAAAAACTAAAAATATCATCTCTTGGTTATTTTATATTCCAAGAGATTGCTAACAACTTATAAATAATTCGAATACTACTAAAGAATTCTTTGGAACTCCCAAGTTATTAATTAAAATAATCGAAGTAAGAAAAAGACTAAGACCGCTATACCGGAGCAGATGGAAACACCATCTTAAATGACAATCAAGTATTGGTTAGCCACTAAGTAATTTATAAGGAACATCGTGCAACACAGCTCGCACATTTAGAAATGCGTAAACAAACACACTCAAAATGAAATGCATGGCTTGTTTAGCATACAAATATAGAGATAATTTCTGCATGCTTTATTTCATTTGTCCGTTTATACTTTTAATTTCTTCTATTCACAGAAATGCCCTTCGGGGCCGTGATAGATCAATTTATCAATCATTAAGCAAGCGCAATCAATTTGTTTTTTCTGGAATTTGGTTCAGTGTTAACTGATTGCAGAGCTTTAGCTAAAATGTAATGTGTCCAGAGGTTTTGCTTTTATGCAAAAAATAGAAATAGAAACATATATATGCACTTGTGTATGTATATATACGTGCGAACGTGTGCATGTGCACACATACATACACACACTTACACATACATATTCATATATATATATATATACATATTGAAAATGAATATAAGAAAAATACTGACAAACATAAAAATAATTTGCTCTTTCTACATTTGAAATGACAGCCAAAGCTCTGTGTAATCATAAAAAATAACCTGAGGAAAAATAAGGAATAGAAAAAGGACTTCAAAAAATGTACAAATTAATTGGTTTTTTAATTTCCTAAAAGAAATTTTAAGAAATCTTAAGTTACCGTCAAGGAACAACAACAACAAAAGAAACGTAATTCATATCTTCTCGATATACTCTGCAACATCATGCGGACATGGGTACATAAGATAAAACAGAGATAAAGTATAAGCCGGTTACCTCATGATTGACAAATATCTAAAAAAATTTGGCAGAAATGCATAAACAAACATATACTCAACATCAAAATTCATGGCTTGTACAACTTACGGACAGAAAGATAATTTTACCCAATTCATACGCTCAAATTGCGATTTAATTCACTAATTGTATTTGTCATTATTCCAATTCATAGAAACGCCCTCTGGGGAAGTGATAGATCTATTTTCAAATCATTTTGCTAGTGCAATAAAATTTATTAACTGGATGGTTTTCGAGTAAAGAAATGAAATAGAAACATGTATATCTATTGATGTAGATATACATATAGATATACGTACACATATACGTACACATACATATTAATATATATACTTATTAAAAATGAATATAAGAAAAAATATATGTATAGATATACGTACACATACATATTAATATATATACTTATTAAAAATGAATATAAGAAAAAAATCCATATATAAAATAAAAAGATAAAAAACAACCTACCATCTACTACACCAAAAATGACAGTCGAGCGCACTGTACTCCTAAGAAATTATTCGGAAAAAAATAACTACCTAATCGTGTTAAAAGAAAAAGAAGACTTTGATAAACGTAAAAATGAACTGGTTTTTTGATTTCTTCATAGAAATTCTTAAGAAAACTCAGGTTACCGTCAAGAAACAACCCAGCTCTCCAGCATTATACGGACATGTGTACATCATGGTATAAAATGGGGTAACTGTTGAGGACTTGACCATAATTGATTTTCGAATTTTCGATGCCGAAATATGGTTAATGAGATCAAAAGAAACAAGTTTTCTTCAATGCACTTTCCGGTGGAAACGAGTATTTTAAAAGTTATGGCGTTAAATGAGTTACCGGAACTCCAGTGTGCATCACCCTATTACAAACGTAAAGAGGTTGGGTCGTGAGGGGTAGCCACAGTTCTTTTAGTTTTATAGTTTTCACTAAAAGAACTGTTGCTACCCCTCACGACCCAACCTCTTTACGTTTGTAATAGGGGGTTGGCTCTTCGTCGGCTTGGTTGGCGCGCAGGAACGCCTGTTTACTTTCACGTCGGACCGCGCGGTGTATTTTTCCCTGCCTCAAACACTGGAGTTACGGTAACTCATTTAATGCCATAACTTTTAAAATACTTATTTCCACCGGAAAGTGCATTGAAGAAAACTTGTTTATTTTCGTCTCGTCAACAATCTTTATTGATCAAAGGGTGGAAAATCGATTATGGTCAAGTCCTCAACATTTACCTAAAATGGAATAACGTGGCCGTATATCACATCTGAGTGGCAAATATTTACAAAATTAGGCACATAGGTATAGGTAGATTAAACAATGGTCCAAAGGGATAATTTTAATTACGGAAATTTAGAGTTTTTTTGATTTGAAAGTTCAGTGCTAGTGTGCGCTGAACGCAGAGAAAAATATAAAAGAATAAATGAAATGCTTAAATTACCCTCTCCTATCAGCTTAGCCAAAATCGATTGAAAACATCTCCGGGAATGATTTTGAAATAGCAAGACAACGTTAGCCAAAATTTTAGTTAGCCAAAAGTAGTAAATGAATGGAAAATTATCATCAAAATAAGTTTGTAATTCTTCTGTAAACTGAAAATTAAAAAATTTTAGTACGAAAATTTTCGTTACTCATTGGTTTAGGAAAGTAAACGGAAATTGGCGGATACGAAAAGTAAATTGCCCGAGCTACCTAGAATTGTTTCCCCGGCTACTGAAAATCAACGATGATAATGGCAGCTTTACGTTACACAATACATACCTTCTTTCTCCTCCTGTTTATCATTTCTGAAAATAGAAACGTATATAAATGCAAAAAGAGCACCAAAAACTGAAACAATAACAATGATGCCGGCAGCACTGGCTGGAGCAACACGTTCCACATCCATTCTAGAGTCTAGTTTTGTTTACACTGGTTGCTTTGAGATTTCGTTGTTGAAACTTGAAAATCTACGAGGGCCCTCTTTACACCCTAGGAACTTGCAACAAATTACCCTAAAGGGAGTAAATTTTTCACACATATCTTTATATATGAAAAAGCGATTTACTCTGTCGGTTTGTCTGTGATAATATCAATTTCAAGTGTGAAATATGAGAGTTTGGACAATATTGAATTATTTTCACTAATACTAGCAATAAAAATAATAAAATTTAGGATGAGTCTAATTATTATAAACATTATTATAAACGAAACTAACTGCCAAAATTATATTAATTCAAATTTTGCTGAAAATTCTAGCATTAAAATAATTTGAAAACATTGATGGAAGCAACCTGAGGGCCATTTCCAGATATCGATACGTACCTCTTCGAAACATATGCATTCCATGGTATAATTTTTCACCTCTGCACGTAGGCAATTAAATTACACATCAAATCAGATTCAGAAAATTTTTTCATCTGATTTCGTAATAGACATTAAAGTTTTCTCAATCAGGATCAGGGAGAGAGAGAGTGTGGATGTAGCATATGTAGCATACAGCTACATAAGCGTAAAAATTAGAAATTCGCTATTCATACTTAAATAAATTAATTAGTAGCATTAAAAATATTACTCTAATTTATTATTAATTATTTTCTACTTCTAATTCGTAATTATTAAAATTTTTGTGTAAATACATGAGAGATCAAATAATCAATTTACATTTCGAGTTCTTAAGAAGCCCGTCTGGCAACACACTAGCGCGTCGCCTAGTCCACTTACTTTTGCTTGTGGCGTGGTTGCGCGAACATCTCGACCTCTACATCGTCGCCATACACAAAACCTTCACGATCAAATCTCCCTGGGTTTTGTTTTTGGTTTCTCCGAGTGCCATGTTAAATGCTACGTTGCTTACCTGAGTAATGCTAGAACTTGCTCACAACTTACCTTATTATTGAGTCCGCCATTTGGCATTACATTGGGAAAGGCCAGCAAACCTACCTGAGCCTCAAACCTCTTGAGCTACTCCATTCACTCAAGCTCGATTGTCTGCTAGACATTTGGAAAGCAGACCTCATAACGTGACCACATTACGTCACTGTTTAGAACTCCTTCAAAGTTTTTTCCCCAAATTCAACTCACTCACCACGCACACTCCATCGCGTGCCGGCCTTCGTCAGCTCCAGCCTGGTCCTCCGGCACGGATTGCCATCTCAACAAGCTCTCCGAGATCAAGATCACGACAAGCAGATTTTGTTCCTGACAAGCCAGTGTCCTGGCTTCCTTTTCCCGAATAAACTCCACCACCGGAAACTAAGCTGAGTTATCCAAACGTGTTTCATTATCATCTCATTATTTTCCCATGCGCTTCGAGAGAAAATCGAGTTTTTGTCTTAGCCGTTCAAATCAAAATTTCCACTGAACACAAATTTCCACTGAACCACTCACGGCAATTCCAAAACCCGACACTGGTGCATCGGCCGGGAATTTTAAAAATAAAAGAAAGAACTAAACTCGAAGTGTTCTGGGAGACTGTGAGAGGATAATGTTGGCGTAGCATGGTAGTGATAAATTTTCCCATGTCGTAGAATTTGAGAAATTTCCTGTGAGTTTGACCATGCTAATGAATTTTCTCTGAGCAGCTTAAAATTTTTATCTTTCTTTTATGCTGTTTCCTGTCTTTGTTTGTTTTTTTTGTGCCTCGGTAGGTAGGAAAATATTTTTCTACTATTTCCGTGCTGTGCATTTATTCCTGACCACCGTAAAATTCTCGTCCCATTTTCTCTCTTTCCGTTTTCTTCAACGTATTGATTGATTGAGTAGGTAGAAAAATAATTTTTTTTCCACCTGCTTAAATTTCGTGCCTACGCAAATTGCCGCATACCGCATAATAATTTTTTTCTCTTCGTTTCCAATTTCATATTTCCTATCTTCTGTTTCACTAAATTTGAATGATTGAGTAGGTAAAGAATTAACGCAAACCCTTGCTACCTCATCCCAAGTCTTAGGCACTGATATCATTAATTGCGCATCCCCAAAAGAGGTTGCTAGCATGACGGTGATGCGCAACATTAATTGATCACAAGCACCACAAGTTGCTTCCTTGAATGTAGGAGCTACAACTTTTAGCCCGTCAAATACGGCGCCTAGCCAATCCTCAGCCACAATAGATAAGCTGCAGCAGGATATCGCGGAAATAAAGCAAGCTCTCCAAAATTTTCAAATAGGTCAGAGTCAAAGTGTGGCTCACATTCAGCCAGGCCCAGGGAGATTCCAAAGCCACCAAAATGCCTACAACTATCCTTATGACTATCCCTCCAACTATCACTATCCTCCTCCTCCTCCTCAACGCTTTGATAGAGGTAGATCTTATGATAGGTCAAATAATCAAAACCCCCGTTTTCGGTCACGCTCTCGTGATGCCAGTAGCAACTTGTGCTGGTATCACCAGAAATTTGGTGACCAAGCTCGTAAATGCGCCTCACGCTTTTGTCCGCGTTATACCGAACAAATGACTTCGGGAAACGCCACCAGCAACGCACAGTAGCGAGTACTGCGTTGCCTCATTCCCAGACTACTCGCCTTTTGACAATTCTCGATCCCGTTACCAAATACCGATTCTTAATCGACACTGGATCCAGTGTATCCATAATCCCTGCCACGGCAAGAGTCAAAAATCAGCCCTTAGTGGCTACACTACGCGCCGCAAACGGCACGCCAATCTCGTGTTACGGTGAACGAGTTTTAGAGTGCAGTCTGGGATTGAGGCGAACTTTCTTGTTTACCTTCCTCATCGCGGAAGTCCAAGAGCCTATCATTGGCGCGGACTTTCTCGAAAAATTTGGGATTGTTGTCGATGTGAAAAACAGATGCATTAGGGACGAGGAGACACAGATCTCAATTCCCGCTGGTAGCATAACTAAAGAAAATGTCTTGCATTCCTTTTCTATTGCTTTCAACGAGGAGTGCATGTTTGCACAAGTCCTCAAAAATTTTCCCGCATTAACAAACCCTAACTTAATTTCCAAAAATATGCAAACCTGCACGAAACACTTTATAGAGACGCAAGGACCGCCTGTCTTCTCCCGTGCTAGGAGATTGCCGCCTGATCGATTGGCGTTAGCCAAGAAAGAATTCGCGCGCATGCAGGAGTGTGGTATCATCCGCACCTCCAAAAGTCCTTGGGCTAGCCCTCTTTTGCTGGTACCCAAGGCTAACGGTGAATTCAGACCGTGCGGGGATTTCCGCAGGTTGAATGCCGTTACTTTACCTGATCGCTATCCTATCCCCTACCTTCACGATTTCAGTGCAAATTTGGAAGGAGCACAAATTTTCTCTAAGATTGACCTGCAGTCCGCCTTTCATCAAATCCCTCTTGATGAGTCCGCTATCCCCAAGACCGCTGTCATCACTCCATTTGGTCTCTTTGAATTTCTCAAAATGCCATATGGTCTCCGGAACGCGCCTCAAACGTTCCAGAGACACATGGCTGAAATCTTCTCTGATCTCTCTTTCGCGTTTGTCTACTTAGACGATATCCTTGTGGCGTCCACAACCCCAGAGTTGCACAAAGACCACCTTAGGGTCGTTTTCCAAAGATTGTCCGACAATGGACTCCTCGTAAATCCTGAGAAATGTGAGTTCGGAAAGTCATCCCTGATTTATCTAGGTCATGAAATCTCTAGCCTAGGTCTAAAACCTTTGCCTTCCAAAGTAGAAGTGATCAGAAACTTTCCTCTTCCACAGACCCAGAAGGAACTAAGAAGGTTCCTAGGTTCTGTTAACTTCTACCATCGTTTCATACGCAATTGTGCTCAAACTTTAGCGCCCTTGTCCGACCTCCTCGAAAAGAAACGTAAGGGCAAATCTATAGAGGTAAAATGGACAGAAGAAGCGCGCAAAGCGTTTGAGGAAATAAAACACAAATTAGCTTCCGCGACTGAACTATCCTACCCTATTGCTAACGCTGATTTCAGCCTAGTTGTTGACGCATCCAGTACCGCCGTAGGTGCTGTGTTGCAACAACAAGTAGGTACTAATATCTCTCCTCTTGCTTTCTTTTCCAAGAAGATGTCGCCCACTGAGCGTGCTTATAGCGCGTTCGGTAGGGAACTTCTTGCTATCTACCTATCTGTGAGACACTTTCGATACGCTTTAGAGGCAAGGGAGTTTGTGATCTACACTGATCACAAACCTCTGACCTCGGCGATCAAGATGCCTTCTGAGCGGCATTCGCCTAGAGAAGCTCGACACCTGTCCTTTATAAGTCAGTTCACAACTGACATCCGTTACATTAAGGGACTAGACAATACCGTAGCCGATTGCCTCTCCAGAATTAATTCTGTCCAAACCAGTGGCGAAATCACCTTCGGCAACATTTGTAATGCTCAAAAGGAGGATCCTGAACTTCAGGACCTTCTCAAATCTTCTAACCCTTCCCTTCCAAAACTAACCTTGGTTGACGGCGTGTATCGTGATGCCGAGCGACCTTCTCGTTTGTATCTTCCTGCGACTCTCCGCAGAGTAGCTGTCCTCCACTACCATTCCCTCAGTCACCCTGGTATTAACCGTACATTGCGTTTGATTTCTGATCGTTACGTCTGGCCAGCGATGCGTAAGGAGGTCAAGCAAATTGTGCAAACTTGCCATGCGTGTCAGAGTAGTAAGGTGGTGAAACATAATCGTGCAGCGCTGCAGAGTTGCGCATTCACAGGTCAAAAGTTTGACTCTGTCCACCTAGACCTGGTGGGTCCCTTGCCTGTATCGCGCGGTTATTCTTATTTGTTGACCATCATCGATAGGTTCACGCGTTGGGTTGAGGCTGTCCCTCTTCCTGATACACAAACTGAGACTGTAGCTCGCGCCTTCATGTCCAACTGGATAGCCAGATTTGGGGTTCCCGTACAAGTCACACATGACCGGGGATCACAATTTACCTCCAAATTTTGGAGTGAGCTCAGTACCGCTTTAGGGTGTGCAAACACATCCACGACAGCTTATCATCCGCAGTCAAATGGACTTATTGAGAGAGTCCACAGAGACCTCAAGTCTGCCTTGCGTTGCCTTAATTGCAGTCACGATTGGACCGATAGACTTCCAGTAGTATTGCTCAGCATTAGGAATCTCTTCCGGCAAGATCAGCAGTGCACAGCGGCGGAGATGTTGTACGGGAAGACACTTCGTCTCCCCGGCGACATTGTTGACCCAAAACCGTTGCCTGAATTTTCATCCGCTGACCGTTCCGCATATGTAACCTGCCTAAAAGATTGCATGCGTAAGATTGAGTATGTTGCTCCACGAATGCCTCAGACTGAGGACAGACTAGATCCTGCCCTGCAAGACTGCACACATGTGTATGTCCGAAATGATGCTATAAAGCCTACGCTCACGCGCCCTTATGATGGCCCATTCAAAGTACTTAAACGCAAGCAAAAATATTTCATCCTCGACAGATTCGGCTCGAGCGACCCTGTGAGCATAGACAGATTAAAAGTCGCATACACTTCGGATCATAGTGTAACTTATAACTCATCATCTTCTCCGCAGAATTCTCCTTCCACTGAGACTCGACCATATCTACCATCTCAGCTTCCTCAGTTGACTGCATTGTTGCCTAGTCAGCTTGAGTGTAACCCTTTCTATGTGCCTGTACACTCAAACCCTATCCATACGCCTATCGTAGACTCTAATTCTAGTCCTCTTACTGTCACAGCGACAAGTCTGGAGAGACCAGACGAGCCCGCTGCAGTAACTCCTGTTCCTAGGACTCTTGCTGATCTAAACTTGCAGACCCGTTTGGTGAAACTTCCCCGCTCAGTATCATTTGCCAATTGCCGAACTCGGCAGGGTCGTGTAGTTCGCCCTCCTTCCCGCTACAGATGATTGCAGCGGGTGGACCTTTCGGTCTGCGCCTTGGGGGGTAATGTAGCATACAGCTACATAAGCGTAAAAATTAGAAATTCGCTATTCATACTTAAATAAATTAATTAGTAGCATTAAAAATATTACTCTAATTTATTATTAATTATTTTCTACTTCTAATTCGTAATTATTAAAATTTTTGTGTAAATACATGAGAGATCAAATAATCAATTTACATTTCGAGTTCTTAAGAAGCCCGTCTGGCAACACACTAGCGCGTCGCCTAGTCCACTTACTTTTGCTTGTGGCGTGGTTGCGCGAACATCTCGACCTCTACATCGTCGCCATACACAAAACCTTCACGATCAAATCTCCCTGGGTTTTGTTTTTGGTTTCTCCGAGTGCCATGTTAAATGCTACGTTGCTTACCTGAGTAATGCTAGAACTTGCTCACAACTTACCTTATTATTGAGTCCGCCATTTGGCATTACATTGGGAAAGGCCAGCAAACCTACCTGAGCCTCAAACCTCTTGAGCTACTCCATTCACTCAAGCTCGATTGTCTGCTAGACATTTGGAAAGCAGACCTCATAACGTGACCACATTACGTCACTGTTTAGAACTCCTTCAAAGTTTTTTCCCCAAATTCAACTCACTCACCACGCACACTCCATCGCGTGCCGGCCTTCGTCAGCTCCAGCCTGGTCCTCCGGCACGGATTGCCATCTCAACAAGCTCTCCGAGATCAAGATCACGACAAGCAGATTTTGTTCCTGACAAGCCAGTGTCCTGGCTTCCTTTTCCCGAATAAACTCCACCACCGGAAACTAAGCTGAGTTATCCAAACGTGTTTCATTATCATCTCATTATTTTCCCATGCGCTTCGAGAGAAAATCGAGTTTTTGTCTTAGCCGTTCAAATCAAAATTTCCACTGAACACAAATTTCCACTGAACCACTCACGGCAATTCCAAAACCCGACACATACAGCTACATAAGCGTAAAAATTAGAAATTCGCTATTCATACTTAAATAAATTAATCAGTAGCATTAAAAATACTACTCTAATTTATTATTAATTATTTTCTACTTCTAATTCGTAATCATTAAAAATTTTTGTGTAAATACATGAGAGATCAAATAATCAATCGACATTTCGAGTTCTTAAGCAGCCCGTCTGGCAACATACAAGCGCGTCGCCTAGCCCACTCACTTTTGCTCGTGGCGTGGTTGCGCGAACATCTCGTAAGTGCAGTGATATTTAGGGTTAAAATAAGAGTAAAACCGGGTAAGAATATGTGCCATGTGTTTTTCGGTGTATCGTGTGTTTTAATCTAAAGATCTGCTCAGTGTCGTGAATTAGGGATAAAAGAAATTAGTGTTAAGATTCTGAGATTAGCATGTGTTTTATAGAGTGAATATTGCGTGTCATTTCCCATACTCCCGCGTAAATTCATACTAGATATTCAGTTAACGTACTGGTTTTTCTCCTTACTGCAAACATATATTGCGGGTTTTGCCAGTATCATATCACGAATCTTTCATAAACTACTTGTGGACGAACGCGGCCGAATTGCCGGCGTTCATTGCCGATAGCGTCTTGTGTAATGGCGGAAAACTCTGCCGTCTTCTGTCACTACTACGTGATTTTTTATTTGCATTTTAAGCATGTGTTCTAATAGCATTTTCTCTTATTTTTTTTTACAAATCACTTCTAGCAGTTTTTTTTTCTCTTAAACTTGTTTAAACGCAAAATAATCATTAAAGATGTCTTTTTAAATAGCTTTTAATAAATTACGAAGTTATTCATGTCTACTTGCTAAAGTTTGGAACTTCATTCTAATTCCAGATATTTACGTAACCTCACTTAATTCGATATCAATCATCTCAATAAAATTAATTTACTTCATCGCATTCGTGTGACAAACACCCACTACTATCTGCCTATCATTGAGTGTGTGCAAGACGCCGGCGGCTTTGGCTTATGCCGACGCGGAAGCCGCTGGGTCCACCGCCGCACGAAATATTCATGCTTTCGTTTTCTTTGCGTATTTTCCTTCTGTGAGATCCAAAACGCAGTTTTCCTTTTTCTTTTATCAGAGGGAATATTATTCCTTTTTTATTTCCTTCATTCTTGCCAACGATATTTATCAGAAAAAAATTCAGTAAAACCTTTATCAACTAACTTTAGGGAATTTTTCTCCCTGTATTCTCGTATAGTTATCGAGATGTTCTAGAGTACATTAAAAAATCTAAATCCACATGCTACGTATTTTACTTAATTGATGTAATTCTCCTTCTTGCTTCATAAGCCATGCCTTGTTAAATCATGTGCCTTCCATGATTCCAGGGGAATTTTCCCCGGTTTCCTTTTGAAAAATCAAAATAGTCTACAAAAAAAATCTTAAATTTCATGCCTTGCATTTAAAGCAACAGCAGTTGTATCAGACTTTCTTGATTAAATTCTTCCTCTCTCTTCTCAAGTTAGCTGGAGTCGAACCTGTAGGAGTTTCTCGGACTTCTCCGTGTGGGAAGATTTGTCATTATTATGTTGGATTTTCAGTAGGGAATGTCTTAATGTCTCTCCTGGACCGCCTAATCCAGCATCCTGGACTCCTGTGCAGGACCTCTACATCATCGCCATACATACAGAATCATTATCCCTGGGCCTTGAGCTTTGCCTTTAACTCAGCCTAGAGTTTCACGTCAACAAACGCCACCACACATTATCCCTGGTTTTTTTTTCCCTGAGTGCCATGTTAAATGTTACGTTGTTAACCTGAGTCATGCTATAACTTGCACACAACTACCTTATTATTGAGCCAGCCATTTGGCATTACATTGGGAAAGGCCAGCAAATCTACCTGAGCCTCAAACCTTTGAGCTACTCCATTTACTCAAGCTCGATTGTCTGCTAGACGTTTGGAAAGCAGACCTCATAACGTGACCACATTACGTCACTGTTTAGAACTCCTCCAAGTTTTCCCCAAATACACTCACTCACCACGGTTCCTGCATCGCGTGCCGGCCTTCGTCAACTCCAGCCTGGTCCTCCGGCACGGCTTGCCACCTCAACAATTAGCTCTCCGAGATCAAGAGCCAAAGAAGCCAGTTTTCTTCCTGGTTTCCGCTTCCAAAATAAACTCCGCCACGGAAACTAAGCTGAGTCCACCAACGTGTTTCATTATCACTCTCGTAATTTACCCAGTACGCTTCGAGATTCGATCGAGTTTTCATTGGCCGTTCCAAATCAATATTTACATACAAAATAATCAACGGTCCCGAAAACCCGACATGGAGCTCTTCAAGTATAAGTTTTCAACCATTATGCTTTCAACATTGATCCCTGAAATTGCAGATGCCAAATCTCAAATATCAGTGTAATTGGAGACTGTCGAAGTTTTCCCCCCTTAATGTGTGACTGTTGCGGTATTTTTACTATTACATGTCTGAAGTTCGCCCAAAGTTGGGGAACTCAATTTAATTATGGGAGGCTTGAAGAGCGAAACCATTTAAGAGGTCACCAGCACGTGGGAACGCGCATTGAATTTAGTGATTAGCAAAACTCAGAAGGAGTTAAGTACGGTGTTCAGATGCTCCAAGGCATCAATTTTATTCAAATTATCATGAGTCTTTCCAAAGACTAAGCCAACCGGAAGGATAAGGATAGATACTGGAATTCTCGCCTGGCCTTTATTGGGTCTGAAGGGCTGTTAACCGTTGGTAGCTTCAGGTTGAAACTTCCTGGTCAACCGTCGGTAGCTGCAGGATGAGACTTCCTGGTCCGATCTTGAGTAGGGCTGCAACCGGCTAGCAGCAGTGATTGTGAGATGGCGGGTTGATGGTTGTGTAAGGCTAGTGTGCAAAGATTTGTTTGGATCTGACCGAGGGGTATAGCCAGTCCTCACAAAACCTCGACAAGCATCTGGGAAAAATTATGAGAGGGATAATAAAGCACTTTGGACTCAGCTTTAGTGTATGGTTTTATTTGAAGGAGCCGGGAAGATCGCCGAGACTTGATCCTGCGGATCTTGACTGAAGATACTGCGCAGTCCTGAGGCAGTCGCTCCGGCCGGTGGACGAGGTTTTAAGTGTATTGTTTTCAGAATATTCAATTTACTGAGGGCAATTTTTAAACAAGCACAACAATCGGTGCGTTGCTCTTTATGTGGCCAAAGCCTGCATAATTTTGGAGCAGGTGAGTTTGATCACAGGTGCCGAGCCTGATGGCGATGATGACTCTTCGTTTGAATAGTAATTAAGAACCAGGCCCGCTGAATTCGGCAAATGAGAGGATAATTCAATTGTGCCCGTAATTTTAGGCAGTTGAGAATTAAGGCCCGTAATTAGAGAATATATAAGGCTAAAGGCCCAGAGCAAAGCCAAATCTAATCCAAGTAGAGAGTCCCAAAAGCGGCCCAGGGAGAATGTTGTAAGTGGTGTGTGTGATGACGTTGAGGTCCTGCAAGGAGTCCAAAAGCTGGATGAACAGTCCAAGGAGACATCAAGGAAACACCACTGACAGTCCACACATCGTAAAATAATAAAACTCCCACACGGCAGAATTCGAGAATTCCTACAGATTTGACTCTAGTTAATTTCATTAGTTCTCAAGCTCAAAAGTAGAGAAATAGGACAGAATCAATTAAGAAAACTCTTATACAGCTGCTCTTGCTTTAAATACCAGGCAGAAAATTTAAGAATTTTTAGTAATACTATTGGTGATTATCTAAGAGCAAAAATCGGGGATCGAATCCCTGGAACCATTTAAAAACACATGACTTAACAAGACATGGTTCAAGAAGCAGAAGAAAAAAATTACAGCAATTAAGAATTTTATATAAAGAGAATTAATGCTTCTTTAAGTACTCTAGGACGTCTCTATAACTGTACAAGTGTAATATAGCGAGTAGTGTAAGTTCTAGTTAGAGAGACCGAAAGTTGGCAACGCTCGATAGGGCAACACTCGCGAGTCAGTCTGCTATTGGCCTCGGATTCAACAACAAGTAAATGTTGACCGAGTGTGTACATAATTAACTACTGTGGTTGGTATCTAACTTCTTAAGTTCTAAACTAATGTACTAATTCTATTCTACTCTATTCTATATCTTTCCCGTCTATCTCCGCTCTAACCTCACTAGCCACAGTACCGACATTTGAGTATAAAGTTAAGGTATCCAAGAGGTGAGTGAACTATTTACCTAACTTGCTGTGTCATTGCATTGTATTGTGTTCAGTACTATAACTATGTGGTGTCTATGTGGAACCTACGCTGTGCTCTAGTGTAGGGCTATCCACTCTATAATAACAAGAAATAACAGAGAAAAATTCTCAGGTTTCATTGATATAAATCCTACTAAGATCACGGATAAATATCAGTTGCAATTAATAAATGGTAAGGAATAATAACCCAATAATAAGAAAAGGAAACACTAAACGTTTTGTTTGCACAGAAAGGAAATGTGCACGAGATGAAACATGAAGATCAGTGCGGCGAATAACCCGGCGGCTCTACACGTCGGCATTCGCCAGGCCGCCGGCATAATTTGTGCGCACTCGCGAAAGGCAAATGGTAGTGGGTATTTTTGTCATAAGAATGAACTGAATGAAATTAAATTGTTATTGAAATGATTTAAATTGAAATAAGTGCGATTAAACGCAAGGTTCAAGGAGTATGAGCTATAAAAGACGACTCAAAACTTTAGCAAGCATAGACATGAATAACCTTCGTAATTCGTACACATACGAGATCATTAGGAGACGTCTTTAATTATTATTTCGCGTTAAAACATTATTTAAGAGAAGCTACTGCAAGTACGCCTTGTAAAAAAAGAAGATACTATTATAACACATGCTTATAGTGCAGTTATGGTCACGGAGTAGTGACGGAAAACGGCAGTATCTGCTCCGCCATTGAAAACAACAAAGACACACTATCGACAAGGAACGCCGGCGATTTAGCCGCGTGCGTTCACGAGTCAGTTTATGAGTAATTTTCGATATGATGCTGGCAACCACAATATAAGTCTTTGCCGTAAGGAAAAACAATGACGTTAGCTGAACATCTAGTATGAAATTTCAACACATGAATTTGGAAATGACACGCAATAGTCATTCTATATCACCGAGTTAGCACTCTAGATAACACATGCTAGTCTAAGAATCTTAACACTATTTGAGAGTTTATGCCTACTTCACGACCTGAGCAGTTCTTTACGTTTAACACAATCACACGAGAAACACATGGCACATATACTTTTACCCGGTTTCTTTCTATTCTAAGCCTAAATTTCACTTGCACTTACAAGATGATGTTCGCACGCTAAAGCCACAAGCAAGAGTGAGCCAGTTCAAGTGACGCTCTTCGATGTTGCCGTATCGGGCTGCTTTAAACTCGAAATGTCGATTGATTATTTGATCTCCCATGTATTTACACAAAAACTTCAATGATTACGAATTAGAAGTAGAAAATAATTAACAATAAATTATAGTGAAATTTTTAATGCTAATGATTAATTTTATTTAAGTGCGAATGGGAAAATTCATAGTTCTTACGCTTTGTAGCGATATGCTACAGATTCCCAGTGTCTGGTTGAACGACTCAGTGTCAAGTGGATTAGACAACTGGCAAGAGAATACTCATTTACGTCAATGTGATTTGACGAGGGAAATAATGAGTGAGAGGAATAAGCGTGAATGAGAAGGAGGCAGTTTTTGTCCTTTGTTGCGTTTTCTACCGGGTTAGTTGCCTTTCTAAGAGTGAGCTAAGATGGCACGGTAGGTGAATGTAACAGTGGAGTGTCTCGTGGCTTCCTGTATGGGACGACGAAGCTGGATTAATTTGCACACGGTATGAAGGCGAGCCATATCTTAACACATGTCAGGCTGTAAAATCTGCGATTTACAAGCTGCCTCAAAGCGAGGAGTCTCTACGAATTAATATCAACCCAAGCTCTAGTGCCTGAGCAGGGCTGACATTTAACTTCGTAATATGTGAATATAAAGACTAAAAATATACTAATTCCACAACTTTTGTCAGTTGGGTGGTTGTTAGGGCTGAAACATATACTATAACTGCCTTATTCAGCATGCTGCTGAGACTAAAATGTAACTCTAAAGCTGATTATAAAAATACATATAAAAATGGAGTAGCATATAAAAAGGCACAACAGTAAAAAGAAACTAAAGATGGAAACAAAGTTACAGTGATTTAGCAAAGGCTAGCAAACGCTAAATTACATTCAGGGAAACAATATTGAACTTACTCATAAATGATCTTCGTGGACAGCAAAGTGTCATAAAACACTATGCTCAGCACTGAAAAAATATCTAAGGAGCTAATGCCAATATCGTAATAATATTGAGAGCACAATAAAGATTCATCGGAGACTAGCAAATACAAAAGGGAAAACAATGACAAAGATGGCGCAGTGAGCTTGAAGCTTGTGCCTAACTAACACCGGCACAGAGAAAAACGGAGAATATTCCTAAGTTAATTACATAAATTGAGTTGTACAATTATTGGAGTCTCTCGACACATCTACACGAAATGCTTAAATGAGGTAAACTCTAGCTTAACACCTAACATTTAACACTTGTTACTTACATATGCCCCCTCTGGGGCCCAAGCACTACACTCATAAGAATCTCTTACGTGAATAATAATAATAATTATAATGAAGGCATCCACGGATGCTTTATTTCCAATATCAAGCCTGATACATATCACCTTATACATTGGATTTTCAAATGCCTTATAACTAACGCCAGGACGCCATTGCGCTTTCCCCCGGTCAAGACCGGTACCCATTTCAGACACCTGGGTAGAGTGGGGTATTGTGCTTGGAATTTTTCCCCTATACCCAACAGAAAAAATCGCCACCAGCGCCGGGACTCGAACCAGGGTCTGCCTGGACGGAGGCAAGTTCGCTAGTCTCACGGCTACGACGAGCTGAATGACGACTCTCTAAAGTTCGCCCAAAGTGGGGAACTTAATTTGATTATGTGAATTTGAAGCTTGAAGAGCAAGGCAATTTAAAGGTTGAGAATTGGATTGATTGGTATTCTTTGATAAGGCAGGGTCACCAGTGCGTGTTAACGCACATTGAATTTAGATGATTTGCAATCTCAGAAGGAGTTAAGGGACGGTGTTCGGACGCAATATTTCAAGCGTCTATTAATCAACAACAAAAACCACGATACAGCCAACACTGGGGAAAATGAGAGAACATTTTTTTTTTTTTTTTTAAAGTTGAGGTTGAACGCCGAAGTGCGAGGCTTGAGGCTTGGTTCGTGAGACGTTCTTGGGGAGAGTCCGAGGCGGTTGAAGAACTTCAGACGATGCGTTCAGCACAGGCTTGTGGAAGCGTGTACTGGAGTGTGAAGTTGAGGATGGTGCGAGTGTGGGAGGTTCCGACATTAAGTGGGAAAACTTAACGGTTGAGTAAATTCGGTAAGAATGGAAGCTCTCGACCCTATAGTCTCAACTGGAGATTTTAGCGGCTTAGCTGCAGGGATGCAGGCCTTCCAGTTTAGTGAAGTTTGAAGAGTAGGAGAAACTTGGAGGAGGTAAGCTCCTTAATTTCTTAATGCAGAGTAACTGCAATTAAGGGGTTAGGGTTTGGCTCCATGACGTGTTTGTGAGTGTGTGGGGTGTGTGGTCCAGTCGATCCTGTGAGGGAGCAAGTGACTTGGATTAATTTGTACGGTAACGAGCCTATTCATACACATGTGCAAGACTGCTACAGTCTGCTGCTTACAGAAGAACAATGGCAGAAGTCTAGTGATAAGATCAGTCGACAGCTCTAGCGCCCGAGCTGCAGCCTGAATCATCTTAACACCCAGAACCGGTGTTCAAGACCAACTGGTCATAAGCTCTATCTTGATATCACAAGCAGTAACACAACTGAGTATGTAATCTAACAGCTAGAAGTAAAATAGCTACAGCACTGAGGTAAATAATATACCAAAAGTAAATATGAGAAAAGGTGAAGCCTCTATAAGCAAGAATTGCTTCTAGGCGCAGCAAAAGTACATATAAAAAATAGTAGCATATAAAAAGGCACAACGGTATAAACAAAACTAAAGAGGGGAACAAAGTTACAGTGACTTAGCACCGGCTAGCAACGCTCATTAAATTCAGGGGAACAATATTGAGCTTACACATTAATAATCTTTGTGGACAGCAAAGTGTCTTAAAACACTTTGCTCAGCACTGATAAAATATCTAAGGAGCTAATGGCACATTGTAATAATATTGAAAGCACAATAAGTATTCATCGGAGAAGCAAATACAAACGGGAAAACGATGACAAAGATGGGGCAGTGAGCTTGAAGCTTGTGCCTAACTAACACCGGCACAGAGGAAACATAGTGAATGTTCCTAAGTTAAAAATGAGCTCTCACTACACAGACAAGTTAATATATATAATAAAACACTTAACATTAACACTTGATACTTACAATTGCCCCCTCAGGGGCCCAAGCTCTACACACAGGGGAATCTCTCAAGTGAATGACGACTCTGCCTGGAGAGCCGGCTTTATATACGCTGTGTAACGGACGAGCGTTTCCGGACGGAACTTCCGGAACGAATGAACTTGCTGTATGGTTCTACGTGAAAACGCCGTTCTTTCTTGTCGAAATATTTCTTTGGTCAAATTTCAATAGGTTTAGGGGTACTGTTGAATGACAATAGTAATCTAAAATTTTAAGAATGATGGCGTTAACTTTATTTAATTTTTAGAAAATGGTTTTAATAATTTATTAAATTTAGACTGAAGTGCGGCTGAGGTGTCCACTACAACTCTGCCTGGAAAGCTGGCTTTATATAGGTTGTGTACCGGAAGAACGTTTCCGGAACGAATGAACTTGCGGTATGATTCTACGTGAAAACGCCGTTTTTTTCTTGTCGAAGTATTTCTTTGGTCAAATTTTAATAGATTTAGGGGTATGTTGAATGACAATAGTAATCTAAAATTTTAAGAATGCTTGCGTTAACTTTATTTAATTTTTAGAAGATGGTTTTATTAATTTATGAAATTTAGAGTGAAGTGCGGCTGAGGGCGTACACTACACATGTATTCATAACCTATATCAAACTTGGACTAATTTAACCATATTCATATATTTTTATTTTTTCCTCTTAGCCTTCTGCACAATGGGTAGTATAATAATAATAATAATAATAATAATAATAATAATAATAATAATAATAATTATAATAATAATAATAATAATGAAAGCATCTACGGATGCTTTATTTCCAATTCAAACCTGATACATATCACGTGGTACATTGGATTTTCGAATGCCTTATAACTAACACCAGGACGCCATGACGCTTTCCCCCGGTCAAGACCGGTACCATTTCAGACACCTGACCGTAGAGTGGGGTATTTTGCTTGGAATTTTTCCCCTATACCTATAGCAGTCGCTACAAAAATGTCTAATTTCATTAAATTTCTCATTAACATTTAAACAACACATATATTTGCATAAACTATCTTACTTTAAATTATTACTAATAATTTTCTAAGTATAAAGTATTAATCTTAATGTTTTTGTGTAAATCACTCAAAGATAAAATAACACCAAACGACCGTTTGAGTTAATCTAGGCGTGGTGGCAACATCCCAGCGCATCGCCGTTCCCTTAGCGTCATTTCCTATTGTGATCTGGTGTTGTGCAGAGCTCGTCGCGTAAGTGGAAATAAAGTGTTTTAATTCAGTAAGATCTCACTTAAAAGTATTACGTGCTTCGTAGTAGCTCCTAAGTGTATTTTACCAGTGTTGTTTAGCATTTATAAGCTGCTCTAGTTAATGTCGTAGTTGTGATAAGTGTATTTTACCAGTGTTGCTAGCATTTCTAAGCTGTTCTGGTTTATAGCGTAGCCGTGATTAGTGTGTTCTACGTTTCCATTTATATTCAGCACCCTGTGCAGTGTTTCAGTATTTCCAATTATATTCAGCACACTTGTGCAGTGTTTCAGTATTTCTAATTATATTCAGCACACTTGTGCAGTGTTTCAGTATTTCCAATTATATTCAGCACACTTGTGCAGTGTTCAGTATTTCCAATTATATTCAGCACACTTGTGCAGTGTTCAGTATTCCATTTTATATTCAGCATACTTGTGCAGTGTTCAACATTTACATGTATAGTCAGCCCAGTGACAGTGTATTGCTTCCTGGGGGGTTTCGTAAAATAGTTGAGACTCATTGAGCCAGAAACATTGGTTGTGGCGCCACATGGACGTATTGTAATTCACCAGGATTTATATGATGATCGTGGTTAAAAATTAGGCGCCCGATCGCGTACAGAAGTCGCATGTCGTTTCTAATAAGTTGTCTAACCATTCACGATTTTTGACACACTTAATTTCTTGTTCGTGTCCGGCTTATATTGAAATCGAGAGCATAGTAGAAGGGTATATTGCTAGCATGTTTAATCTGTCCTTATTCTATCATTGAGCTTAAAAAGAGGAATAAAAACGCGATGGAGATCATTAGAAGGAACTCAGGGTTTTCCCCGTGATTGGAATTTAGTGCTGCTGGGTGAACATTGTTTGTGGTCTTCTTCTATGTCTTTCCGTGGATATTGTCATCCAGCGTCCGTGAATATTTCCAGATTCTCCGACGTCACACAAACACCACAAACACCATCACCTGGGCCTTTAGATTACCATTATACTGGCCAAATTTTAAACTGCCTCCATTCACGGGCATTTCCTGAGTAAATCATCATCTGCAAAATTCACGGGCTTTAATCTTAATTACTATTTAAAATGCAGAGTCATCATCGCCACCAGGCTCTCCCCCTATGATCAAACTCACCTGCTCCAAAAATTCAGCAGGCTTTGCCCACATAAATACCAACGCACCGATTGTTGTGCTTGGTTATGATTGCCCTCAGTAAATTGAATAACCTAAACACAAAGACACTTACGACCCCGTCAACCTGCCGGAGCGACTGCCTCAGGACTGCGAAGTATCTTCAGTCAAGACCTGCAGGATCAAGTCTCGGCGATCCTCACGGCTCCTTCAAATAAACACCTAACACAACAGCTGAGTTCCCCTGTGTTCTCATTTATCCTCTGTTACGTGATCGAAAACCTTCTCGAGATCTTTATGTTTTGAAATTGGTAATACGCTAAAAGTCTAACCAACCATCAAACATAAAATACCCAACAGAGAAAATCGCCACCAGCGCCGGGACTCGAACCCAGATTTACCCACACGGAGGAGGGTTCGAAAGCCACACGGCTATGACGTATAGGATGTAATGATACCCATTTTCGTTTGCTAACTAATGATTTTATTATTGGGACATTTTAAGTACCAAAGGTCATTTTTTTACAAATTTTGTTGGAAATGAACTTTCTTTCTTTCACTTCCAAAACTCTTCTATGCCTAGCCATTACAAACAATCCCCTAGCAATACTCAGCACAAAGATTTTACCGTCCTGATCACCATTCGGTTGAATGTCTAATCAATATTACAAAAGAGAAACAGAAATTCTAGCTGTTACATAACATATCGTCTGAAAAACTAACACTCTCCTAAAATATATCAAGATAAGCTATTCGACAGCTAGATATAGCGGATTTCAATGCATGGAAAACACCGACGATAAAAATCAACAAGTTTTGCTTTTTATTAAAAATTTCAAATCAGCCCTTAACTAATGGGCACCTTTAGCTCCGAAGAAAGTTAAGCCAAGAGATGCAAAATGGATAACAGACGAGATAAAAGATTTAAACAAAGCTAAAAGAAATAAAAAGCGTTACTACAACTGAACAAAACATACAGTACGCTTCGAAAGCTATATAAAGATCATGAGAAAATCCTACGAAGAATAGTTGGAAGAATTGTTGTTTGGAAGAATTGTTGGAAGAAATGTTGTATGTGGAAGAATAGTTGGAAGAATTGTTGTTGTTGTTGTTTGTTGTGTTGGTTCGGCAAAACGAGGCCACTTCCACAAAGAACGGTATTTGGCAAAACAAAAACCCAAAAGGACTTGGGAAATCATTAAAGAAGTTGCTCAGTATGAGAATAAGACTGCAAAAGCACTTTTGATAACCCCTCAAAAACGACAAATTATTTCAACCCTTTCTTCCCAAAAGTTGGTGAAGAAGTTTTCAATGAAGTGTCTGGGCTCGTTTCAAACACACACACAGAAGCAAATCCAAGCAATATTTCATCCCCTAATACGAGAAAAAAAGAGAGACCAAGGCCGGTTAGCATTAAAGAAAAACGAAAATTGTTATGCTCATTAAATAATACCAAAGCGGTTGGACATGATGGCATTACCCTTCAATCTATAAAAGACAGCTTCCCTGTTACAGTTCCCCTTTTTGGTTTGATAATAAAAACATTTATAGCTACAAACAAGTTACCCGATCAATGGAAACCATCCATTACCAAGCAGTTCCATATATCTGGTGATATCGATAAATTAAGCGCAAAATTATTGACCAATCAGTCTTCTACTTGTCATGTATAAAATATTGAAAAATAATCCCAAACCAGCTCGATCGTCTTAAAATCTTCAGTCTATTTCGGCAAAGCGTTTTTTGCCTTTTCTTCTTTCGTTTCAACTTATAACGAAGGAATTCCGAAGGATTCTTTAGTAGTACGTGAATTATTCAAAACTTGTCAGCCATCTCTTGGTGTATAAAATATCCAAGAGAAGATATTCTGATCATCTCTCTCAATGACATAATTAGCGTCCGACACGGCAATAAGCCCCCGACATATTTAGTACATTAGAACGCATCGAATGGTTTATCTATTTGTAAACGTTTCTTTCTTTTATTCTTAATAATTCTTATTTAAAAACTTCAATTCTTTCAACTTCAATTAAGTACTGTGTTGATTTTACTCATAAAACCATGTCTGAAAATTGAACACACTTTCTTTATCTTAAACTGGTGCCCGTCTCACCTCCAACTCGTTTCAAAATGAAGCTCAAAATGTTCTTAATCTACACTGTGCCCAACCTGGGTTTTTTGGAAAAAGTACTGGATGCAAAGGGGGAAGGGAGGAGGTTCACTCTCTCCCTCGCGAGCGGATTGGATTTTGGATTACCCTAGATTCAATAGATTACTGTCATGGTAGACGTCTACCATGGCATGACGTCTACTGTGATTACCGTCTACTAAGCAATTTGCCCTAGGCAACAGATTTACCCTAAAAAACATTTGTTCCCTGAAAGAGAAGCGCCTCATTTAAGAGTCAACTGTCGGTACTACAACGAGATAAAGTTGGGTTGACACGTGGAGCAAAAACTTTAAACGTTACAAGCTTACAACACATCTTTTCATAGCCCTCATGACATCAAAAAGGGTCTGTTTGCTTGTATGATTCCATAGTTTCTTGGACGGAAAGAAGAGCGTTTGAAATTGGTTAGCTTTTCCGTAAGTTTAAGTAATTTTGCGTCAATATCTAAGCCTACCTTGGCAACAATTGACAGTTTCCGCAATAAAATTGAAGGTCCAAATCGAGGGATTAAAACTTTATTATATAGATGCATATATCAATATATGTATGTATCCTTTTATATATATATATATATATATATATATATATATATGTGTGTGTTTATATATATGTATATATGTATATATATATATATATATATATATATATATATATATATATATATATATATGTTTGTAAGAATGTTAATGTTAACGTAGTTTAAAAGCCAATGTCCAACATTTCATGTTTCGACTTGATTGGAAATAAACTTTTTTTCACGCTCAACTTGTAACGTTACCTAGCGAGTCATTTCTCTTTATTATTGTACAGCATTAAAAATATAAATTTGTTGTATTATCACCCATATACGTTTAATGAGGTGATTATCAATCATTAACCTCTATGTTAAAATGTTTAGTTAGAAAAACCAAAATTTGTAATTTCATGTTGAATCTTAGCATCAATGTACATTTGTGTATGTTTACATGTGTATAACTACTTATAAAAAAATATACACTCATACTTTTACACAGCAGTTTTTGTAAAATTTCTAATCATGCGACTCGCATTTGTACTATAAACACTTTATTTTTCTATTTTTTACCTTATGTTATTGTCAAGCATTTAAATGAGAAATCTCATAAAGTTGTTTTGTGACTTAAAGCTTGCTCTTTCAGTCAGTCAACTTCCATTTATTTATTTTTTCATGCTCGCTCCCAATGATATTTTTTAATTTCAGCGTCAACAATCAATTCTAATATTATTCTCTGATGTCAAGAAAAACAAAGCGTATATGTCAATGTACGTGTCAACTGTCATAAGTGTTTTGACCCCGCAAAGTTCATTGCTTTATTGCATCCATTAATTAACAAACACGATTCAACTTCAATTAACCAGTTAAAGGATGCATTTTTATGTTTTTTTCTCTTCGTCTTTTACATGTATTGAAGTGGACCGTCATGGCACCTATCTATGTTTATCAATTAAACATATTTGCACAATGACATTTCAAAAAATAATATAATTTTTTTTAATATTTTAACCTTATAAGACATTAATGTTTTCTTCTCTTATTCACGTCTTAAAATGTTTTTGTTAGCCTTGTGTGGTGCAACCTATCATATCATTTCTTACACTCTTGAGTATTTTATGACAGCCCTATCTACATATATGGTTAATTTCACGTATTACTCCAGTTGTGCTGAACATATCTTGGTTGCCGTTGTAGAACAATCATTTTCATGTTTCTGACTCAGGTAGACAGTTTTTTGTTACTAATATTAGCATTTTTATGTCATAAATTCGTGACATGATAAAAGAATTTTTCATAGTCCGTTAAATGGCATACTAACTGAACCGTAGGATTAAAAATATAGCTCTGAGTGTCAATCTTGTTGTTTAAGAGGCAGAATTATTTTATTCCTGTTGTACTTTCAAAAATATATTCTTGTACCGCAAGTCCGTGAGCTAGTATTTCAATGCAAGTGTGCCCTAAAAATACTGTTTTTAACAATGCATCGTCACTGAAATTATGTCTTCTTTTCTAATTGTAACTAGTTACATATATTATTAAATTTAGATTAAACAACAATAGGAATACATTTGTGGTGGTCTCAACATGCCGTTCGCTTGTACACCACCACACAAGCTTCGAGCGACCAGCCGCCACCTCACGCAACGGCGGGCTTCGAGGCTGCTGTTGGATTGGCTTAGCGGCCCTCAACCGCCAACCAATGGGGACGTGTGCTCAGCACGTTACCACCTCACCAGGTCCTATATAATGAGGTACAGAAGGAGGTCAGCCAGTCTTCTCATAGCTGCCCTGATCTTCGCAACACTCACTGAAGACGCTCTGTCAGCAACAGTCTCTACTGGCGCTACCACTCCGCATCGCATGACGCCCCTCAAAGATGTACCTTGGTGCATTACTACCTGACAGCAACGTTTTCCTCGTGTGCCATTACTGTCGGTGATAGTCCCAATATAGAACGGCATTTATGCTTTCTGGTTTTCAGTTGTGTTTTCTTATCCCGTCGGGTTCGTTGGTACCTCAGGCACTCGCTTCGGCCCTGATTTTCAATATCCTTAGATATTCATACTCTGCAGATATTCATACTCTGGAGCGACAGTAACTAGCGGTTGCTGAACGCTCTAAAAAAATGATAAGTATAATATTTCGGTAGCACCACCGCAACAATAACATGTGTTCTTAGCCTTGAATCTGAAAATGAATTCATAACATAAAATGGACACCCTGACAGTGGAATATTTAATTACTGCTTGAGAAACTTATTTAGTTAACTTTTATTGTATATCATCCAATTACGCTAGGAAACAGGGAAAATTATCCCAGGAGAAATACGAAATCACTGAGTTGGGTAGCCAGTCCCCAAGAAGACAGGCATTACCTGTTGCGTAAAGAGAAACCAGACGGTTCAGTAATAGCAGTAACGCGAGTGACGTTGCTAATATGATTTTTTAGCAGAATACTACTTAGCGTATACTAAGTCTTCAAGTAGAGCTTCACAACTTATATTCAATTGTAGAAGGTACTAATAATAACTTTGTCCTAAGTAATCACAGAGAAAAACAAAGACATAGACGAGAGACTCGGTACAAGATTGACTCGAGAGATTTACGAATGAGTAGGCTCATGCTTGGTGAGACAAGTTTTATAGTTTTGAAATGAATAACTTATTGAAAAAGAAAAGAATAGATTTTTAGACACCATAGAAGATATTTATTAATTTATGGTATAAATTAGTACAATGTTTATAGACAAACCAATCAAGTTTCTTTGCAGAAAATACCATCACTTCTTACATTTAAGATTGGGTCTAATATGAGAAACTGTTCAAAAACAATTTTAAACTAATAAAGTACTACAAATTCTGTGTTTTATCATAAATTTCTTGGAGGGTAGTTTGAAAGAGATGGAAAATTTCGGTGCAGCCGAGGGAGTAAAAACTGTGGAGATTCCAATCGTAGCTCTGCCGTATGAGGCAATAAACAGGCTGTTTCAATACAATATTAAACTCCTGCTGTAAAGAAGCTCTGCAACCAAATTCCTTAAATCCTTCTGACAACTGAAAGAATGCAGTTATTATGGAAGGTAAATAAAGCTATAATAAAACCAACAGAGCTTTTGTATTGGGGATCTTCACATATACGGTAAATCGAACACCTAAATAAAATACTTATTATTGCTTGAATGTTGCCGAGTCCGAATACTTTAATACGGCTTCGGTAGAAGACGAGGTCAGGGCAAAGCTTTGCCCGGGAGTCAGGACCTCAGACAGCTAGTAGCATCGGCTGTGGCAGCAGGCTCTTCTTAACCGTGCTCCGCCCTACGGAACGAAAACTCTTCGCGCCACCGAGGCCCGAGAACTGGAGCATCTTTTTCTGTTGAGAACTTGTTTCGAAAGGCCAAGGTGAGATCCCATTTATAAATGCCTGCTGTTTGTATTTTTTGGTAAAACTAGCGTAATTCATAAGCTTTGCCCAATCTGGAGTCAAGGCGAATGTACCACACGTGTCCATAGCGACTTTGATAGCACTCCACGAAAGTGGTTGATGCGAAAAAAGCATTAACATAAATGATGCTTTATTTCTAATTCAAGCCTAATACATATCACCTTGTACATTGGTTTTTCAAATACCTTATAACTAACACGAGGACACCATGATTGTTGCTTCGGTCAAGATTGGAACTCATTTCAGACACCTGGGTAGAGTGGGGCATTGTATTTAGGACTTTTCCCTTACACCCAACGGAGAAAGTCGCCACCCAGCGCCGGGATTCAAACCCTCGAAACCTTCATGGAAGGGTTGTTCCTTTAAACCCACGGCTACGACGGGCAAAAAATAATGATTGGTAGCTAGTACCTCTGAATTTTCAGGTAGGTAAGTTGAAAAATAGGATCATTCTCGTTGATTGCTTTATTTTAAAGTCGTACTGTCAGAGTTGAATTGACAATTCGATTATCAGCTCCAGCAAAAAAAAACATATTCAATGAATAGAAGCGCTATTTCAACAATTTTTGCGCCTCGTTTTCTTCAAATTTACTTTGGACAAAATTGCTCTAGTGTATCAATAAATCGAACATAAGACCTGCTGAGATGGAGTGTAGAACTTTGTCATTGTTTCGGAAATGGAACAATTGAAAATTAAGAACATATGATTAATGTTCATTTCCGTTATCTAAAGGCTGGAATCAATGTTAGTTAAAATTTGAGAAGTGGTACTGCAACGGTTAGAGTGATGAATGAATGCCAATGATCTAAGTCACTCCAGACAAAATGCATCACCAGAGATAGAGCATTTATTAATTTTAAATTTCGTTTATAAACTCTTCAAAACGGAAAAAAGTTGACTGACTCTTAATTCTAGGAGTAAATTGGAGTAAAGTTTTCAAGGAGAATTTTTTTTTCTTCATCACTCTGTTGAAATCGGTGTTTAAACAATGATTTTCCATACCACCGGAACAAAGATCGGAAGTGTTGGACCTGTTCGGAGAATGAACTTGAAAACCTGAATGTAAGGCTGACTGGAATGAGCCAGTCTGGTAGAATGGGCTGTAATGACCCAATATGCCTGGGGATGGTGTTTTGACACACTGGCTATCCCAGTGACGCCATCCAATGGCAGCTTGTGACAAGGATTGGTAGATCCTGAGTAGTTTAGTGGACAAGTCTGGTACCAGACGCTGAACTCTTTGTGTGATAACTGTGGAGGGAATTGTAGGCCGTTACAAAGGCCCCGACGCTGTCGGCCCTCAATTTCAAGTTCAAGTTCATGCATGTGGCCCTGATAAGATCCCATATGAGTTCTATAAATTTGGAGGAGAGAATATGGTCAGTATGTCGAAATGTTTATTTGATGAGATATGGAAGAGTGAAAGAGTACCGGATGACTGGAACAAGTGTAATGTAGTTCTGTTGCATAAGGGTGGACATAAGAGTATGAAAGAACTTAAAAATTACAGACCAATTGCACTGGGTGACACTGTATGTAAGATATTTTGTGGTATTTTGAATGAGAGAATGAAAAATTTAGTTGAGGAATTATGAGTCGTAGGTGAAGAACAGAATGGTTTTAGGCAGGATAGACGTGGGGAAGATAATCTGTTTGTAGTGAGTGAAATAATTGAGCAAATGAGGAAGGATGATAAGAAGGTGTATTTAGCATTCCTGGATATTGAAAAAGCGTATGACAGAGTGGATTGGGTTAGGCTCGTTGAAGTTCTGAGAAAAGTTGGGTTTAGCAGAAAAATAGTAAAAATTGTACAAAGTCTGTATGAGAACACAAGCGCTATATACAGGTTAGGAAATTTGGAAACGGGGCAAGTGAGGAGTGTTAGAGGAGTGAGACAGGGCTGTACTCTATCTCCCCTGTTGTTTGGATTGTACACAGAAAAATTAGCAGTTCGACTGAGAAGGAGTGGCTTAGGACTGAAAGTTGGTAATGAGAGACTGAGCTGTTTGTTGTATGCTGATGATATGGTTGTGGTTAGTGGATGTGGACATGAACTGCAAAGGATGCTTGACATTGTGAACGGATATAGTACAGATTTCAAGATGAACTTCGGTGCCGACAAAACCAAGGTTATGGTTATAAATAGTGATGAGACTGATAGAGACAGACTGTGGAATATTGGAGAAATCAGAATAGGTAGAACAAAAGAATACAAATATCTAGGTTGTATGATAAGTGAAGATGGATGCACTAGAACTAAGGATGAGAAAGTGGCAAAAGCTATGCAGTGGAGTGGACGATTAAGTAGCGTGGCCAGATACAGAGCAAACGAGTATGAATGTGTGAGAGGAATGTGGAAGTATGTTGCTGTACCTAGTGTCATGTATGGTATGAGTGCTCTTGCCTGGAATGGAAGTGATCTTGAAAAGCTGGATGTAATACAAAATAAGGTAGGACGGTTAGCATTGGGTGGTCCAAAATGGACAGCTACAGAAGCCATTAGAGGTGACCTTGGGTGGAGCCTATTTTCAGAAAGAATGATGAAGGCAGTGCTGAATTATAAGGTGAGAATTGAAAGAATGCAGAATAGCAGATGGGTAAAGCAAATTTTTGAATGGAATCTGAGTGTAAGCTATTGGGAGAAAGTGTGTTGGGGGCATGCAAGGAAGCTTAGTATGCAAAAGATTATTCATGTTAGAATTGGGAGACCTGTGGATGACCGGAGTTTAATAAATCCTGGAGGTGTAGGGCCTGAGTGGGACTGCAAGAGGTGGAAGAAAGAGATTGAGAGGAAAACAAAAGAGTATGGATTGAATAAGTGGAGGCTTAGCATGGTGCGGAAGCCTACACTTGACTGGTATATGAAAAAAGAAGCACCTAGGTTTGAGATGTTCTATGATGGTAGTTTTGGAAGTCAACTCTTGTTTGCTGTGAGATGTAAGTTATTGAGTGTGAACAGACGTACATGGAGGTGGAATGAGAATAATAACAGATTTTGTTGGCAGTGTATTAGTGGAATGGAGGAAACAATTGAGCATTTTGTGCTGGAATGTAGTAAGTATGAGCAAGAGAGAGAAAGTTTTATGAATGTGGTGCTTGAGCAGTATGGAGAGAATGAGTGGCATGCCAGATGTGCTGAAGATGATTGCGGTATGAGCTGTCTTGCTGGATTGGATCAGGAGTGTAATTTGAGTATCATTGAAGCTATGAAAATGTTTCTTGTGCGTGCCTGGAGTAAGAGACAGTGACTGGAATGAGCCAGTCAGATAGAATGGTCAGTAATGACCCAATATGCTTGGGGATGGTGTTTTGACACACTGGCTATCCCAGTGATGCCATCCAATGGCAGCTTGTGACAAGGATTGGTAGATCCTGAGTAGTTTAGTGGACAAGTCTGGTACCAGGCGCTGAACTCTTTGTGTGATAACTGTGGAGGGAATTGTAGGCCGTTACAAAGGCCCCGACGCTGTCGGCCCTCAATTTCAAGTTCAAGTTCAAGGTATTTAAAACATTTCTTCCAAGATTGCAAGTATTCGTATTGTCACGTTAAATGAAAAACCTAACTAGTTTACGGATATGAAGTAATTTGGCATTTTTCAGATTGACACTAATGTTTTAAAAGCAATCTCGGTCATTTCCGAAGCGTTCGACTTCCGTCCGCCCTGTCTTCTATGTTTAAGTTAAAGCTTTTGGAAACTAATTGAAAGACTTTTCCTTATACTACAGTCTTCCACACATTGAACTTAACTTCTAAATAAGTGGTCCTGACCATAAAGCTTTATGCTCTTTGAACATTTCTTGCATGATTTTATCGCTGTGAAGGTCGATTTTCAATATATTTATAAAAAGGTTTTTACTATGTAAAGTTCTATTCAAAAATATTTATTTTTATGCAATTTTTATTGCATAAAGCTCTCATTCATAAGTTAGTGAGTTTGATTTAATTTTTTTTTCTGCCTTTAAATATTTTCTGTGATGTAAACTAATTGTATCTATTTTTTTGATATCTAGTGTGCTTTAACTAGGTTACCAATGTTTTAGTATTATGCACCTGTACATTATGCATTACAAATTTTGGTAAATGTAAAATGTTTGCTTGAAATAGATTTTTAGGTTTTTGGTGCCTAAACATAGTTAGGCCTAATAAGTTCAACTATACAAGTTTTCTTCTATGCACTTTCCGTCGCAAATGAGCATTAACGAATTATAGCGGTAGGTTTAGTTCCGTTTTTGATGACGAATGCACTCGAATAAACAGCTACTCATTGCTTTTCGAATTTTTGTTACTTGAATCATGGTAATAACATCGGAATAAATGGTCAATATTGAGTTTAGCTGATGTGGGCAAACTAAGCATTCCGTTTCTCACAATCACTGAAGAAGCCCATTTAAAAACATTTTACATGAATGAAATTTTTTCTGCCGATGCTTAGTTCTCATGTTAGAGCGGTAAATTAGCGCGCCAAAAGAAGCGGGCGCACCAAGCAGAATTTAACTAATAACGGAAGCTAACCCCCTATTACAAACGTAAAGAGGTTGGGTTGTGAGGGGGAGGCACAGTTCTTTTAGTGAAAATTATAAATAAAGCTTCTAACCGACCCGTTAGGGTGACAACCGAAATCTTGGAGCCGGCCGATGTAAACAAGATTTTGGTCGTCAAGTACCGGTGAAAGAGTACCGGATGACTGGAACAAGTGTAATGTAGTTCTGTTGCATAAGGGTGGACATAAGAGTATGAAAGAACTTGAAAATTACAGACCAATTGCACTGGGTGACACTGTATGTAAAATATTTTGTGGTATTTTGAATGAGAGAACGAAAAATTTAGTTGAGGAATTATGAGTCTTAGGTGAAGAACAGAATGGTTTTAGGCAAGATAGACGTGGGGAAGATAATCTGTTTGTAGTGAGTGAAATAATTGAGCAAATGAGGAAGGATGATAAGGTGTATTTAGCATTCCTGGATATTGATAAGGCGTATGACAGAGTGGATCGGGTTAGGCTCTTCAAAGTTTTGAGAAAAGTTGGGTTTAGCAGAAAAATAGTAAAAATTGTACAAAGTCTGTATGAGAACACAAGCGCTATATAAAGGTTAGGAAATTTAGAAATGGGGCAAGTGAGGAGTGTTAGAGGTGTTAGAGGAGTGAGACAGAGCTGTACTCTGTCTCCCCTGTTGTTTGGATTGTACACAGAAGAATTAGCAATTCGACTGAGTAGGAGTGGCTTAGGAGTGAAAGTTGGTAATGAGAGACTGAGCTGTTTGTTGTATGCTGATGTGGTTGTGGTTAGTGAATGTTGACATGAACTGCAAAGGATGCTTGACATTGTGAAGGGATATAGTACAGAATTTAAGATGAACTTCGGTGCCGACGAAAGCAAGGTTATGATTATAAATAGTGATGAGACTGATAGAGACAGACTGTGGAATATTGGAGAAATCAGAATAGGTAGAACAAAAGAATACAAATATCTAGGTTGTATGATAAGTGAAGATGGATGCACTAGAACTAAGGGTGAAAAAGTGGCAAAAGCTATGCAGTGGAGTGGACGATTAAGTAGTGTGGCCAGATTCAGAGCAAACAAGTATGAATGTTTGAGAGGAATGTGGAAGTATGTTGCTGTACCTAGTGTCATGTATGGTATGAGTGCTCTTGCCTGGAATGGAAGTGACCTTGAAAAGCTGGATGTAATACAAAATAAGGTAGGACGGTTAGCATTAGGTGCTCCAAAATGGACAGCTACAGAAGCCATTAGAGGTGACCTTGGGTGGAGCCTATTTTCAGAAAGAATGATGAAAGCGGTGCTGAATTATAAGGTGAGAATTGAAAGAATGCAGAATAGCAGATGGGTAAAGCAAATTTTTGAATGGAATCCGAGTGTAAGCTATTGGGAGAAAGTGTGTTGGGGGCATGCAAGAAAGCTTAGTATGCAAAAGATTATTCATGTTAGAATTGGGAGACCTGTGGATGACTGGATTTCAATAAATGCTGGAGGTGTAGGGCCTGAGTGGGACTGCAAGAGGTGGAAGAAAGAGATTGAAAGGCAAACAAAAGAGTATGGATTGAATAAGTGGAGGCTTAGCATGATGCGGAAGCCTACACTTGACTGGTATATGAAAAAAAAGCACCCAAGTTTGAGATGTTCTATGATGGTAGTTTTGGAAGTCAACTCTTGTTTGCTGTGAGATGTAAGTCATTGAATGTGAACAGACGTACATGGAGGTGGAATGAGAATAATAACAGATTATGTCGGCAGTGTATTAGTGGAGTGGAGGAAACAATTGAGCATTTTGTGCTGGAATGTAGTAAGTATGAGCAAGAGAGAGAAGGTTTCATGAATGTGGTGCTTGAGCAGTATGGAGAGAAGGAGTGGTATGCCAGATGTGCTGAAGATGATTGCGGTATGAGCTGTCTTGCTGGATTGGATCAGGAGTGTAATTTGAGTATCTTTGAAGCTATGAAAATGTTTCTTGTGCGTGCCTGGAGTAAGAGACAGTGACTGGAATGAGCCAGTCTGGTAGAGTGGTCAGTAATGGCCCAATATGCCTGGGGATGGTGTTTTGACACACTGGTTATCCCAGTGATGCCATCCAATGGCAGCTTGTGACAAGGATTGGTAGATCCTGAGTAGTTTAGTGGATAAGTCTGGTACCAGGCACTGAACTCTTTGTGTGAAAATTGTGGAGGGAATTGTAGGCCGTTACAAAGGCCCCGACGCTGTCGGCCCTCAATTTCAAGTTTCAAGTTTCAGCTCTGATTCATCACAATTTTTTGCTTCGTTCTTTTTTGTCACGGGTCGTGAGCTCTCATTCGTCTGACTCTGAGCTAGTCAGTGTCGTGGAGGGAGTATATATGGAGGGAGCATAGCCGTCTGTGAAGAGAACCAGTTTTTGAGATTTCTCCCATGTTTGTGGTAACCAATAGCCGTCTCGCAAGTGTGACGTCAGCACGGAAGCCAGTTACCTACTAACTACGCTAGGGTGCGCACATGCTCGCTGATTGCTCTTCCAGCTGTTGAGTTTATCGTAATTATTAATTTGGGATTCTAAGACTCCGAAAGATAATAAATTGTGTTTCCTCACTCGAGGACACTTAATAATATCAAAATTACTAGCAAAGATACATTAAGAGTTAAAAACTGTAAAGATTATAGGCTCTTGAATATAACAAATTAGAGAGCGACTTGCACGCGCACCTCATCATTCGATTTGTGGAGCGGTACTAATCTTGCTTTGGCAAATGAACGAGTTGTAGAGGAGGCGAGGAGGAGCCAACTTCAGCCAAGCGTCTGTGGTTGGCTCACGTGTGGGGCCTTGCCAATGCCCCAGTCTCCCAACTTTTGCAGCTAATTTGAACCCGATTGGAATCGGCTATGCTCCCTCCATATATCCTAGCTCCATGGTCAGTGTCTTTGTTGATCTTGCTGAGTGAGGTTGTATAGCTTTGCGTGTCCAAAAAATGGGTCGTAAATCTGCTGCTACGCTGAGCCGCGTAAAAAACTTTCTGAAGCGAAAACAACCGCCTCAAGAAGAACGTGTGAGTGGATTAAAAAGACGGAAAAGAATGTCAGGTATTGATAATGAAGAAGTGAACAATAATGGTGTTGCAACTCAGAGACATTGTATTCCGGAGAGTGCGCTGCAGACATTGGCAGCGCAGGTGCATTGTTCAGAATGCAGCAATTTTGCAGCTGGCTGCCGGCTCTGTAAACCTTCAACCTCTGCTTCTTCCGCTGACCCTCCATTCAGTATTGAGTGTCAGAAGTGCTCCAAAAGTGTTTATACCTATAAGCCCGATTGTGTTACTAGTTTAGACGGAAAAAAAACAGAACATTCAGCCGCGGACATTTCTCTGGTTTATTCCTCTGAAACAAAAGGACTTGGGTTTTTCGGGTATCGTGCAGTGTGCCTCTTCCAATCGCTCACCCCATCAAGTTCTGGTAAATACTACAGACACGTCCGTTTCCTACAAAACCAAATGAACGCATTCTTCAATGAAATGACCCCTAAAACTGTCAGTGCTGTAAAAAAGTTTGAGGGCGTCGGTGAAGGTGACGTCGCTGACATCGTCGTGAGCTTCGACGGTTCATGGATGACGCGGGGTCATCGATCGAACATTGGGGTGGGGTTCGTTATCCATGCCGACACTGGCTTCATCGTGGACTTTCAAGTGCTGTCAAAGTATTGTGATGCATGTAACAAGAAACAGAAGGTTTTGTCGAGTGAAGAGTTTGAGGAGTGGAAGGCTCGGCAGCATAAGAAGTGCCAAAAAAATTTTGATGGGCCCACCTCGGGGGCCATGGAGAGCAAGGCTGCTGCTATCATGTGGGAGCGGTCGGAGGCGAGGGGGCTGCGGTACACCCGATTTATTGGAGACGGCGACTCATCCGCCTTCAAAGCCGTGTGTGCATTGAACAACGGGAATGGCCCATATACCGTTCCCGTTGTCAAGGAGGAGTGTATCAATCATATATCAAAGCGCCTCGGTACACGTCTGCGAAACTTGAATAAAGACCTGCGCCGGGACACCACCACCAAAACCGGAAAAACTATCAGAAGGTCCCTTCTTGCGGGTAAAAAGGGGCTGACGGATGTTCGTATCGATAAGCTCACCAAATATTTCGGTATGAACATTCGTCAACATGCTGCTTCTGGGACTATTGAGTCCATGCGCCTTGCGGTTCTCAGTGGTTACTACCATGCATCTAGCACTGACGAAAAGCCCTCGCACTTCCATTGCCCCCCCGGCAAGACCTCGTGGTGTTTCTTCAACCGCGCTCTCGCCAATGATGAAACTCCTGGGCCCCACGCGCAGCACGACCTCTACCTATCAACGCTCGACAATGATCTTCGCAAACAAGTGCTCTCGGTTTACCTTGATCTGACCTCAACGAGCTTGCTCTCTCGGTGCATGATGAATAAAACTCAAAACCCCAATGAGAGCCTCCATGCGAAGCTGTGGCTGAAGTGCCCCAAAGTGAAAAATGCAAGTTTAGATAAAGTCACTTTTGCTGCACAGGATACAGTTCTCCATCATAACTTTGGTTCCGTGCAAGGCTCAATTCTTCATAAATTAAAATTATTAACAACAAACTCGTGTGAGATGTTATTAAAACTGGACAATGTTACGGGGGAGCTGAGGAAAAAGGCCCTTCGAGTTCCTGCGCATGTTCAGGATTCTGATTCTGACGATGCTCAGGATTACGTGCCAGGAATGTTCTAAAAATGCTTATAAGTGATAATTTAGTTTGTAAGAGTAGTGGAAAACAATGGAAAAACAAGTGAAATACTTTATAAACTTAGTTATGTTATAGTTAGTTTGTAGGAATAACAAAAACCGGAGTATCCTATGTAGCACAGTGACCTGAACAAAAACCCCTTTTTCTCCGAACCAACTTTTCAAGACTTAGCCGACCAATTTCAGCCGCAGTTTTCATCCGATTGAAGTCATCTTTTTTGTATCACCGAGAGCAATGTGAGTTCTATAATATGTTGCAGTTAGTTTTTTGATGAACTTAGAAAATATTTTTTTATGAATTTTTTTGTCAAAATAATCGTGAAAATATTTTTAACATTTTTTTAAAATTTTGTTTCAAACTGAAACAGTGAAACAGTGGGAAAATTTCAAAAACTTTATAGGCTATACCTGTTTATTCGAATGCTTCAAACGTGCTATGAATACCTCAATGCTTATTTCAATCTGGAAGTATTTTTTCGATTTTTTTAAAGTTTACCCCGTTTGGTCTCCTTAAGTGATTATGTGAAACGAGATGCTTAATTTCCCCATATCACCTAAACTCAATATTGACCGAATAAACTACTTTTCTTCTATACACTTTTTTTGTCAAATGAATATTTGGTAAATGTGTAGCGTTGGTCAGTAATCGATTTTCCACTTTTTGGTGCCTAGAAATAGGTAATTAGATCTAAATAAACAATTCTTCTTCTATGCATTTTCCGTCTCAAATGATTATATTAAGAACTATAGCGGTAGGTTTAGTTTCGTTTATGATGACGAATGCGCTCGAATAAACAGAAATTCATCGATTTTCGAACTTTTGTTGCTTGAATCATGGTAATAACATCAAAATTAACATTTCTTCTATACACTTTTTTCATCAAATGAATATTTAACAATGTATAGTGGTAGGTTTGGTTTCGTCCTTGTTGACAATCGCACTGGAAGCAAGACTCTATGACAGTGTTGCCAGAAATGCGGTCGATGAATTACCTGCCGCTTCAAACACTGGAGTTGCGGTAAGTCATTTACCGCTATAACTCGTAAAATACTCATTTGAGTCGGAAAGTGCATAGAAGAAAACTTGTTTATTTTGATCTAATTACTATGAATAGGCACCGAAACATTAAAAACCAATTACTGACCAACGCTACACATTTACCGAATATTTTACGAGTTAGGTTTAGTTTTGTCTCTGACGACGCCAATGCCAGAAGCGGGACTCCATTGCAGTGTTGCCATCGATGAATTACTTCCCGCTTTTAACACTTAAGTTGCGGTAAATAATTCACTGCTATAACTCGTAAAATACTTATTTACGACGGAAAGTACATAGAAGAAAACTTTATTTTGATATAATTAACTATGATATCAAAAATCAAAAATTGATTACTAGCAAATGCTTTACATTTGCCCAAATTTTTAGTTACTTTAGGCTAAAGAGCTTAAAAAAACATGCTGACCGCTCAGGTCAATATTGATTTTAAGGGATTCATGGAAATTTAAAATTCTGTTTCAAAGAATCATTAAAGGAACACATTTAAAAACATTTTACGAGAATGAAATTCTGCTTGCTGGTGCATTATTTATGAGTTATTTAACTTTGAAGATATAGGAACGGCGCTAATGAAATGGCTTTCGCACGTAAAAGGTGAGGGTGTTCCAACAACAATGCCAAGAGGGGAAGGTGAGGGCGTTCCAACAACAATGCCAAGAGGGGAAGGTGAGGGTGTTCCAACAACAATGCCGAGAGCAGAAAAAAGTTATTGTTTTTGCCAGATTGTAAAGTAATATCTCATTTGAATTTTAAAGGTTCCTGAGATTTATTTCTGTAGTTATGTATGAAACAGATCTTAATCTGTTGTGCAGATCATTGCAAAATTTTTTTTTTCTGGTTGTAGTAACATTTGCAATTAAAGTTGAAGCCCTTCAAATCTTTGAATTTAGAAATCCCTGTACAGTTGAGATTTCAGCACTGTAAGAATGTTATGCAGCTGAGTTTTCACTTTATATATTTTTCTGTATTGTGGAAATATGCCTGCCACGTTTTGTTAACTTCAAATTTTATTAATAACTAGCCAAGTGCCTAGCTGTATGATAATATTGAGCAGATACTCTTTTTCAACATCACACATTGCAATGTAAAAGTAATTTACTGGATAGGATAAGGCTTAGTTAATTCTGATCAGCAATCCAGGATGTTTGGCAGTGTTTTTAATGGTTCCTATTTGTTCTCCTATTGCTCAGTATATTTTTTTGTTTTATAGTAAATTAATGGTTAAATGCTTTTTTGTCCCTAGTTTCTGATCAGTTAATTCAACAGTTATTCGAATTTTAATTTGAAACAAAAATATTGTGAAATTTTCATTGAATTGTTCATCGTTGATGTAGCTGAGTGAGTTGGGTTAAGCCAATTACAAAGTTATAATTTTTTATTTTTGTATTCATTTTGGCTGGAAACCATGTCTCCTGGCAGTGTTGGACCAATTAGAGAAGTCCTGAGTCCATACAAGGTTGCTGTGCTGTTATTTATTGAAAAGTACAGGAAGCTTGGCCTGAAGTACAATGAAGGACTTGTGCCAGGTGAGTTTGAGTACATGTAAGTAGTGTTCATAATTACCAACTGTGATATCCTGTTACCTAATTCTTGATTTATAGTTTATGAATCTACATAAAGTTTAGATTTCCAACTCCATGCATGTTTAATTAGCAATGCTGAGAGGCATTTTCAGTTGGTACCTACCTGTTTTAGGTATTTGTATATTGGAGGTTTCAACATTGTAATAGTATAAGCTCACCTGTGTATTGTTATAAATTCATTATAATGAAATGGTGCATGTAATTAATTTAGGCATGTTTCATTCCAGGTAGTTGCAATGACATGATTCTCTCAGCTGCAGAGAGGAAGGCCACAGCCTGTCTTCTGTTTCAGCTCATTCAGGTCTGGTGAGAACTTCAGTCCTGTCTTCATCAGGACTGAAGTCACTTTATATATACCTGGGTTGGATAAAATAATGGAAACACTTAGCATTTTGGAACCATAAACTTAGAACATGTTATAAAAAATGAAAACTTGACTTTTTAATGTTTTTTTGTTTATTGTTTTAGCTATTTGATATTTTATTTGAATTAATTGTTTTTTATAGATATCTAACAGAAAAATTTGGTTATAACCTTATAAAAATGGCAACCTCTCTTACTTTCAAAGAGGCCAAATTTTGGTGCTCATGTGGCAGGAGCTAGTGTAACAGATCTGCCCAAATGCTTGACATTTCAAGAAGAACTGTCCCAAAAGTAATGACTACCTATGAAAGAGATGGAAAAACATCCTCAGCAAAGCACAGATCTCGCGATAAGTTGTCTGAGAGACCATCGGACTCTAGGTGGAATTGATAGAAAGGGTTGCAAGACCATGGCCCATAAAATCACTGCAGACCTCAATGAACACCTACAGAATCCAGTTTACACAACTGTTTGTTGGGAGCTGCACAAATCTGGATTCTACAGAAAATTTGCAATTAGAAAACCTCAGCTTTGGAAGACAAATGTTTTGAAGCATTTAGAGTGGTGTAGAAACAACCAGAATTCGTCCGCAAGTAGTGAAAAAAATGTGATTTTCGCTGGTGGATCATCGTTTTCCTTATTTCTGACCTCCGGCCGAGTTTATGTTGGGAGACAGTCAAAAGAAACCCTTAATAAAGACTGCCTTCTTCCAACTGTAAAACATGGTAAGGGTTCTATGATCTGGGGTGCTATTTCCTGGAAATTTGCTGGGGCCAATGATTTCCCTTCATGGAAGAATTAACAGCTAAGACTATTTAGAGTTTTGGGTGACCAAGTTTATCTTTATGATTCAAGCACTTTCTGGAGGGAATGCCATTTTTCAAGATGATAATGCCCCAATTCATACAGCTAGAATTGTTGAAGAATGGCATAAGGAACTTTCTAATGAAGTTGAGCATCTCATCTGGCCACCACATTTGAGCAATTATGGTCAGTTTTAGAGATTCACGCAAGAAGTCGATTTTTGCTATTGTCTCTAAAAGAAATTAAGGGCGTTTTAACTAAAGAATTGGCTAAAATTCCTTTGGAAACAATTCGAAAGTTGAATCATTACTGTGGAGAATGAAGGCTGTAATTGCCTCAAAGGTGGGACCTACACCATATTAAAATATATTTTATTGGTTTTCCAAGGTGTTGTTATTATTTTGTCCAACCCCTATAAATACAGTATGACTGGTCTATTTTCGGTTGAGCTAATCGAAGTTTCCTAATTGCATAGGAAGTGAAAATATTTAACTTGTAAGAAATAGTGTACATACTGCTGTTCAAGTTAACATGTTTGCTGTAGTGATGCATTGGGCATGATGAGGGTCTATTTGAAATGTCATGGTTGTCTTGAATTCTTTGTTGAAGTTGTAGGTGCTTGTCTCTGTGTTTTATGGCAGTCAGATTGTGGTCAGAGTTTCCTTATTCTTTCTTATTTTCTTTTTCACATATAAGTTTTAGGTTCTTGGTTTTCTGTTTCTGGTATTTTCCATCCTTTCCTTGAGTCAAGAAGTCTGATGTGATGAATTGTCTGATGTGCGGCTTACACTAGTTTCTTCTTGTAAGAATGGGAAGGCAATTAATTTTTAGTAATTTGCTATCCAGGCCCCATTCATTGGAGTGTGGCACAAATCATGAAGAATTACGTGATTTAAGCATTTGTCTGAGATAGGGACCTGGTGTTGGATTGGAAATATTGACCAACTCAGGGACTTCCACTGAAAAGAGTATTAGATTCAACAAGTTTTATTCCATTTCCTGGAAAATGATGCTGTGGCATTCTATTCAGTGTTTAATGTGCAATATTAGGAAACTGAATAATATTCAAGAAAAACTGAGGGCATCATTGGCTGATGGTATTTTTTGTGTTGATGCAAAATTTATTTATATAAATTTTCAAATTGAAAGTTTTACCCCCCAGGTTACAAAAGAATGAGAACTTATATTAAATCACAAAATATTTCCATTGAATTAGATGTACATCCAACTGTACAGTTGTAATTTCAGCTCCATCTGATGACCGGAGAAAAAACCGGTGCAGGCATAATCTGAGAGGATGCGGTTTCTATAATCACTGGTTGGTGGTCTAACAGACACAGGATACAAAGCCCCAAATTTTATCATTTTTCATCCTATCAGCCACGAGCTTGTGATTGGATTAAAGTATTTTGCTAACCTGGTAATTGGATGTGCTTCTCATTACTTGTATGTGACCATTTTGTGTATTATTTTATCCTTTAGAATGATACCTTTTTATTTGTTGTTATAATGAAGGCGTAACTTTGTGAAACTTCCTTGAATGTAAAAATCTAAACTTTGGATGCCCCAGTCAGGTGTTCACATTTTTTCAACTGTGCATCTTGAAATATCTTTAATTTAATTCAGATTATTTCATTAGCAAAATACTCGTCTGACATCCATCTATTGATATGGATTTTTAGATGGCAAAATTGTTTGGTCTCACTTTGATTTTAAAGAATTAGCATCAGTTTTTGTTTTTAGTGTGAAGACTAAATGACATAGACCCTGCAATAGTGAACTTCAGTCTGTGATATTTGTTTACAGGGTGGCGATCAACAGTTCTGTGACCTGCTGAGCCTTGTTGAGGTCAAGTGCATGAGCAAGCAGCATGTCGCTGCCTGGAAGAAGGCTATCAAGCACGTGAGGATTCATGACCATGGGTTTTATAATGACATAGTGTGAATGGTTAAAGTGTACATTTTTTTTTTTAGGGTAAGTATTTGTTGTTTTTTTATATCTGAGAAAAACTCTATTACCATCTAACTAACGTGAATGAATAATTTATAGTAGATGTTACTTTACAAAGGTGATCATTCCTTTGTACAAGTATGATGTTAGACGATTGTTGCTTCTTACTGTTGAAAGCCAAGTGACCCCTAAGCTCCAGTCAATACGACACAGACAACCACCAGCTTGAAGGCCCTTGCAGCTGGCAGCAAAAGAATTCCAAAACAACCAATCAGGAGTCAAAAACAAATCTGCCCACACTGACATTTCTCCCCTTTTCTATGAATAAAAACAAAAAAATTTTAAAGGTAAGTTCAGGGCTAGAACACACGACTCTTGCGCGTCAGAGCTGCGCTATATTTATTTTATTTAATCTTTACTAAAAGCTCCTTGTAGCTAAGCTTGGGACACGCCACTTTTTTGTGAGACAGTCAATCTTCTTTGATGTTTTTGACCCTAGAAACCTGGTTGATTTCTTTCTTCTCAAGCATGTCTTGCATTACGGCCATATCTATCCTTGGTCTTCTATCATCAACACGCTTAGACCAATGTAAAGCTTTCACAAGTCTTCTTTTGTTAATTTGACACTTTATTTTTGCATTTACATCCCATATTTCTTTTATTTGTCCCCTCAGGGGGATACAACTATTGTATCTATGGGAATTAGCACTCCCAGGGGGACAATGTAAGGGCCTGAGCTGAGAGTTAGGTAGGCGTTCTTTTTGTTGAAATGAAATGTTTTTTATTATGTTAAGGACCACCTTTTTTTGGTTCACTGCTGTTCTGTTTTTCAGCACCTACTACTTTCTTTGTTGACTTTTATCTTGTTACATGAACTTTTTTCTCAACTTAGTGTTTCTATGCCCTTTCTGCATAGCTTCCCCATTCTCTTGTCCCCATACTAAATGGTGCCTTCTTCCTTCCTCTCTTTTTTTTGTAGCGGTTAAGGAGGCTTAAACTAACTTATAATCTTAATCTTCTTTTATTTGTCTTGCAATATAAACCGTAGCCTTAACACCTTCCAGCAGCTCTAGCATCTCAGGTGACAGGGTGGATTTGACCACTCTCCATATGTTCTTACTCTGTCATATCAGACTGATTCCATCATTATCCCGATGGAAAATTAATGTAACCATCTTGAGAACCATTTCTTTGCAGGTTAATAAATGATGCATTCAAAAACTATTCCAAAAAACAAACCCCTCAGGGGGATGCAACTATTGTATCTATGGGAATTGGCGCTCCCAGGGGGACTATGTGAGGGCCTGAGCTAAAGGTTAGGTAGGCTTCCTTTTTGTTGTAATAAAATAGGTTTTTGTTTTGTTACGGACCATCTTTTTTCGGTTCACTGCTGTCCTGTTTTTCAGCGCCTACTACTTTCTTCTTCAACTTTTTTCTTGTTTCATGAACTTCTTTCCTAGCTTACTGTTTCTGTGCACCTCGTGCATAGATTCCGCGTTCCCTCAACTCCATACTAAATGGTGCCTTCCTCTTTCCTCTCTTGGAACATCTTTGTCGTGGTTAAGGGAGGCTAAAACTTTCTTATATAATAATAATAATAATCCAAAAAACAAATCCCAAAAGGCCTCATGCAAGGGAAAACAGCCACACACTGTTCATATTCACTCAAGATATCACTTTCTTATGCCTTAATATACCACCGACAGCAGCCATCTTATAGCTAATACTTGCCTCTTGAAGATCATGAGCAATATCTGGTCTTGTATGCGTGGTAACCCAATTCAATTGTCCAATGAGAGCTCTAAAGTCCGATTTTTGCACTCCAACAAAACCTCCTCCTTTATTGCCCCATATTGACTACTGATCTGAGTTGGTTTCAAGGTTGTTGCGTACTGAAACGGGTAAAGAGTTATTATCTCATCGTCAAGTAATTCGATGTTCAAAGCAATATATTTAAGGGATTTTGATGCCCTCTCAGCACAAGATATTTCTTGAATCTGATCAATGATCTGCTTAGCAAACTTTCGCGTTCCAGTCTAAAGAAAATCATCCACGTACACACAAATAACTCCCTCATTCTTTTCTCCATTCTTCCAAAAGAAAAGCGCATAATCCAGGGCGTACATTGTCACACCCAGCTTCAACTGTTCATCTTTAAATCATAGATACCAAGCTTGTGCAGCATCACATAAGCCATAAAGCCTTCTTAAGCTTTCAAGGTTTCCCGTCATGATATTGTGGAGGAGGCTGTAAATATAAGCCCCTTTCAATTGTGTTACTCTGTAAGTAAGCAACTTCAACATCCATCCAACGAATAGCATTACAACTGTTAGACGTAGCAAAAGTAGAGATCAAAGACACCCTCCTTTGAGCACGTTTGAGAATCCTTCCTGAAAGAGGAAGCATCTTCTACAAAACCTCTTCTCACCAATCGTGCTTTAACAAACACTTCCCTACTTCTGTTCTTCTCCTGTACAACCTAGCAAACGGTGAGAAATCCTACGCATAATTTTTAACTTCAATAGACTTCACTCTTCTCGCGCTTTTCTATTTTGATGTTATTAGTGACTGATACATCTTTCAAATTGAAAAAAACCCAATATTTTTTCATGGTTAGTCTTCCACTCTTGAACTTGGTCTAGATCATATCAATTGATTGTACGTACCATCGTTATTCCTGTGCAGGTGGAAGCAATTTCCATACTTGTCGGTTGCCTTATCACTCAACTCAACAATTTTCCGAGTACCAATTCACTATTTTTAGAGTGCACTCCCCTCATTCTCTGACCAACTTTTTTTCCAAGGTGGCTGAACTCCCTTGAGACATTGGGAGCGTGCATGCTTGGCATTCGATGTCCCGTGCATCCAATTGGGAGCGGGCATGCTTGGTATTAGGCTTATCTCCATCTTCCTCATGCATACAATTTTGCTCAGTATTATACTCAACAGGAAGATATCCTTCATTACATTCAATCCACTGTTTTGCTGGTCAAAGTCTGTGGAATATGATAAAATATCACGTGACAAATTCCTGCCAAATATTCCAGGAGTTTGAATCAGACAAGCGTGCACACGCACTCCACCTGCCTCACAAGCACCTGCTGTTCGTTGCCCTATAATCATTCCAGGTCCATGTTGCTCTGCAGAGTCGTTCCGTTTGTTAAAAACTAACTTCATTTTGCAAATGATCTGTATCGTCAGAACAAACGTTACATCTCGGCCCTCAACTCAAATGTTCGTTGAACTCAAACAATGAATGTTTTCCTTGCCGAGTGCATTGCATTAAGATTATTTCTCAGTATCGGATGATGTAATATCATTCAAACCCACTAGCTGCACACACTAACATACATATAAGATTTCATACATGATTGAATTCTTTTGGTAATACTGCTTTCAGTGCATACATACTGTATATTGATGAATAAAGATGAATAAACAAAATATGCCTCGCAAAAATTAAAAACTTTCAATGTTTGTATGTGTTTTGATATTTGATACATAACTACTGTATACATGTTTTTTTGAAGACATTTTACAATAATTCGAAATGTCTATTGCCAACCTCCACATATCACGGGGAGGTAACCAAAAGTAGCAATAAACCGTTGTACCTACAGCTGCTGTGATATTTAATTACGAGTTTTCTACTCTTATTTTAGCTCTCATGTTCGATCGTTGTGCATATTTGACTGTGAATGTCATATTATAAGAGTCAAGGTTACTATGAGCGCTTTTACTGCTACACGTATTGTACAGGTTCTGGCGGACTGTGTCTATGTGGACGAGATCCCTTGCAGGAACACGCTTTGTGTATAAAGTTCACATTTCCTTAACTCCATACTAAATGGTGCCTTCATCCTTCTTCTCTTTGAACATCTTTGTTGTGGTTAAAGGGAGGCTGAAAATAACTTATTATCAATCAATCAATCACAGATTCTGGAGGAGGGAGTGGAAGGCCTGCAGTGTTTATTTGAGATGATACACCGAGCCGTGTCTCAGGAGAGCCATGATCCCCTGCCATGTCTCTGGACCAGCGTAGTAGGTGAGCTTCTTCATGTGCCCTGTTGCTGGTTCTCTCCAGTGTGTTGCTGTCATCAGTTATGTAGAGAATGTGCAACTCAGTCTAGCATGGCAAGTTTTGTTCTCAGTTTTATAGTAAAATTTGTTGTTAAACTATGTTCTATATGTTCCACTAATGTACCTACGCTGTCAAGAAGGAATTTCTCTTGAGAATTTACTGTTATAATTTATTTGTGAGCAGCTTTTTCAAAACACTGTCTAAATCAGCATCTTTTGTTCTTTTAATTCCTCCAAGTTTTGTTGTAACATTGGAATGAATTTGAGTCAGTGTAAATTACTTGCACTTCAAAAAGTGCATTTTCAATCACTACGGTGTCCAGGCATCTATGTAGCTTACAGAGTGGGATTGAGAACAGGCAGGCTAAGCAAGCAGGCGCCAGGATATTATTATGTAGGGGATATTTGTGTCTTACTGCACTCACTTTGTTTTTTGCTGATATGGTGCCCTTTAGTTTTTTGGATAAATTATAAAAATAATGAACTTAAAATCCTTTCCAAGATCATGTGATCATATTACAGAATATAATTTCTTGCTTTTGTTTCCTTTGAGTACTTTTTTGTAATGCAGCGCAGACCTTTAGAATATGATGCATTCCACTATTCTCTCATGAAATGAACAAGAATTTATGATTTACTTTTTGAATTTCTTGTCTTTGTTCCCATGTTTACTACAAAGCAAAATTAACTCAGAAACTAAATTTGCCCTGGGTACATTCAGGCCTGTACCTGCGTCAGATGAACCTGTTGTACAAGCGCCTGTCCATCGTCGAGGTCGTCACCCTGCACTCTCTCTTCGTGCAATATTGTCGGGAGTTGCCGCAGGTATCTATACAGCCCCCTCTATTGCCAGCAATTCTGCTAAGTTTGAAAAGTCTTGGGTAACTTCGAAATGCAATCTAGTTCTTGTATGATTGCTATTCGGTGGATTAATTTTATGAATTGATAGAATGGTACGGAAACAAAGTTTAGCAGGCACTGATACTTACAGGGTATCAGATGTGAGGTTATTAAATTTTAGGGCTAGTTTTTCAATAGACACCTCTCCAACAACACTAAAAGATGACGGTGTAAAAGGAGCTATCAAAAGATTTTAAAGGCATTATTTCTGTGATCACTGCAAAAATTTACTGATGAAATATTTTAAAGAACCTCAATGTCCCTGTAGATTACTCTATGTACACTCCAAGTTACTTTTAAGGAGAAACGGAAGATGACTGGGACCACGGAAAAATGTTCAAAATCTTGCGCATCCCAAAAAGTTTCAAGAAGTTCATGAAACGTTACATAAGGTAAAACTATTCCGTTTGTTGCTAGAGACCTCTCAGGGGATACAACTATTGTATCTGTGTGAATTTGCGCTCCTAGGGGGACAGTGTGTGTTCCTGATCTGAGAGTTAGGTAGGCCTTTTTTTTGTTGAAATAAAATGTTTTGGTTTTGTCATGGACTATCTTTTTTGGCTCCCTGCTGTCCGGTTTTTCAGCACCTACGTCTTTCTTCTTCAACGTTTATCTTGTTTCACGGACTACTTTCTCAGCTTATTGTTTATGTGTACCTTCTGTATAGAATCCACCTTCCCTGAACTCTTACTAAATGGTGCCTTCCTCTTTTCTCTCTTTGGAACGCATTTTTTGCGGTTCGGGAGGCTTAAACCAAATTCTGATCTAATCTTGTCTAATCTTGAAATGAAGATCGTCATCGGTAGGTTTTGAATCATTAGGCGTACGAAAATGGTTGAAAATTGACCCTTGGTATTCGTTGAAGAGACACAAGAAGGAATTTAAGAAGTACCCCAGTGTCTGTACAAGATCTATTGAGCCTGCTGTGTTCTAAATGACTTGTGAGGGCAAGGTGTTGCTGGTGAGAGCGTGCACGTAAATGTGATGATGTTGAAAGAAGAGGTAGGTGTTATGAAAAGATAGTGTATCTGTGGGTTTAATGATTCTATTATTGGCTGAAAATAGTTTTTATTCTTCCAAGGAGAAAACTTTAGTGCATTATAAGTTTTATACAATATCCCAAGTTTTTCCTGCTGGAGAAGCTCAAGATCCTCATAATGAACATCAATTTCCCCCTACTGAAAATCGAGCTCCTCAAAAAGAAAAATAATTTTCTCCTATTGAAATTCAAATTCCTCAATGAAAAAATCAAAGTCCTCTTAAGGAAAATCAATTATCTCGAAATTCATTTCTCGTAATTTTTAAAAATACTCCCAGTCTAAGTCCATGCTACCTTTTTCTAATTGCTTCGCGAAAGCAAAGGGGCCCACATGTGGTCATATTACTGAATATAATTTCTTATAAAGGGCTGGCGACCCCGCAGGAAAACGACCACGAACAATAATTATTTTCAAAATACTCACTTACCTAGTAATTCTAAGTCATCTGCTTTGTGTTATTTACTCATTTGCCAATATATATCATTTATTTACAGTTCTTGGATCAGCATCAATTTCACAAATAAGGTTTGTTGAAAACTTAATAGTCAGTTTGATAAATTTAATTTTCACTTGGTTGAACTTGATTTTTACTTTTAAAAACCGGAATATTTCATTTAAATTCCAATTGGAGGTAAGTGATTTTTACTTTGAGGAGATTCATTGTCTATTGAAGGAAAGAAATTTCCACTTTGAAGAGAATGGTTTCCAGGTGAAGAAAATTGATTTCCACTCTGTGGAACTTTCAGTATTAGTTGATGGAATTAGACCTTCAAATAGTATAGTTGTCAATAGTTAGGGCTTTGGTAGTGGATTGAATTCTTAAACCATAACCTTCTTTTATTGTTAATTATATCTATGTATAATGATAGAAGAACTGCAGATATCGGCTCTGGTTATGACAGCTAAACTACAAGTTTCCAAGAGTAGAGTGCCTGCTATTGGCTTAAGTTGGGATTCGCACTTTCTCAGAGGGTGTTGGCCTGACCCACGCTTCAGCCCGTAATACTTGTGTTATCTGATAGAAAAGTCTTGCTATAATGCTATATGAGTATCCCTACGCTTCATTAGACTTATCGTTGTTGGCTAATTTGGCTGTGTAGTGAGGTGACATGTTGCTAGTTATCTGCCGCCATTTGTTGTAAGCAAAGCGTTGAGGCACATTTAACCATGGACGACACACTCAGATGGAGGCGGACGATGGCCGGTGCTCAGGAGTGAAGACAACACCCAGAGTTGCAGGCAGCCTGTCCTCAGCATTGGATATCTCCATGGCCTCTCCTTCCTCCTTCCCTTCACTCTCACGCTCCCTGCTCGCCGACCAAACTCAACTCGCGGGTCATGTCAAGTGAGCCTTGCTTTTTCTTTGGGGCTTAAATGCCGACCATTACGCTTGAGACAAGATGTTCCGAGTTCCCTCAACTCTAATATTTTAGCTAGAACAAACACCTCTTCCGGGTATTACAGGACACGAGATGAATGAAGAAGTTATGGGGAACTCCTTTTCATTGACCTAGACTTCTCTCTCTCCTATTGGGATTGGCGCCGCCAAGAAGATACTGTAAAGTTAACCTCAAATACAGATATGCTTTTGGGATTTCTATCTTTCGTGTCCATGCTTTCACTTTTTATGCTTTCTTCGCTTTGTCTCCTTTATATTTTTTTTTCTTCCTCCTTCCTAACTTGCTGTTTCCATGCGCAGAGGACCATGTGTATAGAGTTCCCGTTTCCTGGAGTCCATACTGAACAGCCTTTTCTCTTCTCTGTCTTGAGATCGCCTCTGTTGTGGATTTTGGACCCCTCAGGAGGATACAACTATTGTACCTATGGGAATTGGCACTCCCAGGGGGAGAATGTGAGAGCCCGAGCTTATAGTTAGGTTTACCTTCTTTTTGTTGCAATAAAATGTTTTTGTAATGTTAAGGGACATTTTTTTTTTTGGTTCACTGCTGACGTGTTTTTTACCCCCTACTACTTTCTTCTTCGACTTTGATCTTGTTTCCTAATCTTCTTTCTCAACTTGTGTTTCTATGCTTTTCTGCATAGATTCCGCTCTCCCTTAACACTATACTAAATCATGCCTTCCTCTCTTTAAATCGCCTTTGTGGCGGATAGGGAGAGTTAAACTAACTAATAATCTAATCTATAATTATGATCTGTGGATTTGGAAATAAGGGAGTCTTCTACTAACTTGCAATGATAATCATAGTGGAGCTGTAGACATTGGAGTCTGATAGTTATGATATATTGGGTGTCCTGACTAGAAAAATATATTGGGTGTTCCTCAAATTTTTCTCGGCGGTTTTTATACATTATTTAGTTTTTTTTGGGGGGGATATACTTTTTATTTTGCTTGCTTTATTCTCCACCAGAACTGAAATTGAGAAATTGAGAAATTACTAGACGTATCCACCTCTTGCAGATATTTCTTTTAGTATACAAGGTGATCAAAACATATCCTATTTATATCAAGAAATTCATCAGTAGTACATGTACAGCTAACGTAAACACTTCCGAAAGTTAGGTTTGAATATAAGTGAAAATAAAACCAAACTTTGAGTAATGCTTTTAAGCCAACGATAAAAATCTGGAATGAAGCCATACCTAAATCTTGCTTTGTGTCATGCATTTGGAGCTTGCAAAATGAGAAATATGAAGAGAACTCGCACTTGCGCAAGTTTGACACTTTTATTTACTTCCTTTCATGGTGCAAAATTGGTGCCTCTCCTTTACAGCCTGCTCTCCTCTTGCAGAACCTCAACTCATGAAGCAGGGGAGATGGACGCTGACGTTGATCGAGAAGAGGTGCCTCGCATCAAACGGGATGATCTACTGTTACAGGGTGTGTGTCTCCTTCTCTAGCAAGGGGGCTGAACACTCATTATTATGCTGTTGAATGAGCGTGCAATATGCCGCTCTTGTACACCAGGAAAGCTCTGACAATTAGTGTATGGTTCTTAAATGGGAAAGTTTGTTTCTTTATGAAGAAGATTTTTCCTTTCTTTACGATGGAAATTTACTATATAGTCAAATTTCATTTTATAAAACTCCTTCTGAAGAGATAAATTGATCTAATTGTTTAAATAGTTCGAAAGTCGTAAGAAGACTGGCAAAGTTTCTTTTTCCACTAGAACGCCAAGCCTCTGGTCACCTAGTTCTCTTACATCGATTAGATTTATTTGAGTTTTGAACGGACGTGACTCGCCTTATATTGCTTGCTGTAATTTTTTCGTTTCAAGTTCTCTGTTGACTTGGAAGAAATAATAAGCCGGTACTTGAAGTGATCGTTATTATGTGTGACATAAAAATGGATGTCGATATCTTGTAGCACTATGGCCAGAGGTATAATTCTCAAAATTCAAATGTGCAGCGTGATTGATTTTCTCAAATTATAAATTAATTTTTATGCGGTAGTTTTGACCTGATCAGTTCTTGAATATCAAATAACTTCTAAATGTCAGCACATAAACGTTGCCAAACTATCGTTCTACTTCTCATCAACTGCAAAATCTTCGGTATCGGCTGGCCCTCAATGCAATGAGCGGGTGCCAATAGTAGTGCTTTGTTTGGGTCAAGGAGGATACGAAATGAGACACGTTCCACTCGAGTTACATTTACTTCTTTACAAAGGAATGAGAGGCACGCGAGGCAGAGGGTAAGGCTAAGGACGCAACACGAGACGCAAATCATCAGGAAGGCAATTTGAGATTAAATAAAATTTGAATGCGATATGGCTCAAATTTTTTTTTTTTGTTGAGCGACTGACCAAGCTGAGTCGTATCAGAATGACCAATCCAGTAAAACAAAGCCCGAAATTCTATTCCCTAATTGATCTTCTCAATCACCAAAGAATTAGAGTGTACTGAAGTGGTGGTAAGAAATCCACTCCAACAAAGACCATCTCGAACTAAAAACTAGCACTTGCAATAACTACTATGCTAATGAATGGTTTTTCTCTCTGCCCAGTTAACAGTAAAACCTCATCCAAAGTCCTTACCTAGGTTTCCTTGTCAGCCTTCTCTCCTGTAGAAAAAATATTTAGTTATATAAAATATAGGTGCGCATTAAAATGCTTCAAACGTTATGAATGAAAATTAGAAGATACATATTTCAGAACCAAATGGTTCCCTTTATTTGACTTCGGAAGTTAAATACAAATTAGCCAGTTCTCATTAAAAGAAAAATGGGAAGGAGCAAATTTGGACTCCAGCTGGGCGTGGTAGAAGCGGCGTCTTATACGCTGTGCATTTCGAGCACGGACTGGCAGTGGATACTGGCGTCGCTTCAGCCGCGTTGATGGCGTGAGGCGTAAAAATAGACCGCCATAACTGCACCGCTCCTGCAATTGGTCAAGAGTACATGAGAACTGGGCAAAAACATGGAGATTCAACTCCTGGGAATGTCGCAGAATTTAACAATACACACAAAGTAGTATAATGTGGAAAATAATTAGACCTGCGACAAATATGAAATTGATAACCAATTCGACTGTAGCTCTGAGCAATAAATATTCATTTAAACTATGATTTCTCAAGGAAAATTATGCACAGCCAAATGATCAAAGAAGATAGAGGACGTATAAGTGGCGCTTGCATTATATGCAAGAGAGGACAAATGTTAAGATGCAGGTGCTAAGCACGGTATCTAACGAACCTCGAGCGAGGATTGTCCAATGAGGCCATATCTTCCTCCCGTAGTGGACCTCTAGTAGTTACAAGTCCGAGCCCGCTTCTCCCATCGCCGATGCAGCCCTCCCGCGGTGTTGCACTAGTGCTCCGTCATGATGGATGATGAGCTGCTAAACCTGCGTGCCAGAATGCTGCACATGGTCGTTCGAGGTGACCACTGGTTCCATAAAATTTATGTTAGTAAGTGAGTAATAAACACAGTTGGAACCAACCCTCCTTCAAGAGAGAAGAAGTGGAGAGGCAACGTGGTCAGACCTCGTGGAGAGACCTGGTGGAAAAGAAGAGACCTCGCTGCTCGTGCGCCCACCAGCCACCTTCACTCCGTCTGAAGCGATTTTAATCTTTTTCTTCATTTTAGTTTGAAGAAATTGGGGCACAGAAAGAAGGAAATGTTGGCACGTGCAAGTTTTACCAACGCCAAATTAAATTTACTCAACATCTCCTAGCCTTGAAACTCTGTGTCCGAGTCTTCTTTAAGAGACTCTCAAAAGGGGTATAAGTCAGTGGGGTGCTGCTCTCAGCGGCACATTGTGGGCATCATCATTTACAGTGTGAAATTTTTTGTCTTGTGGGCACGCTAGGTAACCATCCCGCTGCTCCCCTTCCTGACAACTCTCAACTTATTGGTTCTTCTTATGCATTCCATTCCATAAGCATTTTGTTGTGCAGAGAGTGCATGGACGTGGAGCGTACAGCAGGCGGAGCAGCTAATCGGTGAGCAGACCGAGCTGCTCGAGTTCAATGAGAGCAAAGCGCTGCCTGCGCCGGAACTGCACCGAGTGCTGCAGCAGATCACCACGGTGCACCCGCAGCTCAGCTCCGCTGTGAGTGCCGTACTTCTCGTCTCTCTCTCTTGCTGTGTTGCAGTGTGCTCTAATGGATCTTCCGCTAGGGACGCTGGCTCTTTCTCCATGACATATTTTTTCTTTCACTTGCAGTTCTGGTTCTTTCCAAAATGCTTACTTTTCTGTGAAAAGCTAGGCTCATAATTGAATGTGTTTTTGAAAACCCATTTCGCTCTTTCTCTTGTAGCGTTCTGTTTTTGAAGTGCATGTTTTGCTGTGTTTCGTTTGTATCACTAGTTCTCTTTTGGCTACCTAATTTGCTCTCGTTTTTATTTCCCGCTCTTTCATCTGTGAACCCCTCAGGGGGATACAACTATTGTATCTATGGGAATTAGCGCTCCCAGGGGGACAATGTAAGGGCCCGAGCTAAAGGTTAGGTAGGCTTTCTTTTTGTTAAAATAACATAGGTTTTAGTTTCGTTACGGGCCATCTTTTTTTCGGTTCACTCCTGTCCTGTTTTTTCAGCACCTACTACTTTCTTCTTCAACTTTGGTCTTGTTTCATGAACTTCTCCCTCATCTTACTGTTTCTATGCTTTTCTGCATAGATTCCGCGTTCCCTCAATTCCATACTAAATGGTGCCTTCTTCCTTCTTCTCTTTGGATCGCCTTTGTTGCGGATAGGGAGGCTTAAACTAACTAATAATCTAATCTTTACTTGAAAAGCTATGGTAGACGTATTGGTTAGCTTGCTTGTATGTGTGCTTTGCAGTCACCGTCCACGCACTGCTTCCAGTATCACGTTAAGCATAATTCTATACCCTGCTCTCGGAAACAAGATATGGTAAATTCAATGTCGTGTTTATATTGCAGATAATTTGAGTCTACCACTATAATATTGGAAAAAATTCGCGGTTTTCTTGGTTCAATTTACCGTGGTAATCCCACATGCTGTATTGTGGGTAGAGTCTGTGATTAATGCTCAGCTTACGCACGATGGTTCTCATTGCTTCATTAGCAAGTATGATGCCTCATAAATGTTTTCAAACTAAATTATATTTACCTTCGTCAAAAGTATGATCAACAACCGCTCGCAAGATCAAGAATGTCATAAAAAAAATTAACCCAGGGAACCGTGGGTGATCTCTTATGCTTTTGTATTTCTCTCTATTGTTTTTTGTAAGCTTGATTGGATGGTTGTGTGTCTTCCTGTCAGTGCCCACACTGCTATCAGTTATAACATAAGGTAAAATGTAAAATTCATCATTCTTTATTTAGTAATAGCATAAGGGAAAATTTTGCTGCCATTTTTACATTACAGATAATTATAGTCTTTCACTGAAACGTAGAAAAAAAATATTCTGTGTGGATCGCATTATTGTAATTTCTTAGGTTGTATCGTGTTTGCGGTTTGTTACAAATTGCTAATTTACCTACAGATAATATTTACCATGGTCTTTGCAGCAGTTTTTTATGACAATGTTTGCAGATAATATTGAATCATTTTTTCTTGTAATGAAGCATGATTATAGCACTTCTGAGGAATTCAAATATAATATTTAAAGGAATTAGTTCCGCCATAGAAAAGATACTATACCTGAGCTGAAGGTCAAGTAGGCCTTTTCTTGAAATGGATGATATAATGTTTGATATATTTGGGATCATCTTTTCCCGGTTTGCTCGTGTTTTTTTCTCAACACTTATGGCTTTCTTCTTTAACACTCGTCTTGTTTCATGAACTTCAATCTTGCTGCATGAATTGCATGTTCCCCTGATTCCAAATTAAAAAATCGCCTTCCTACCTATGAACGTATTGGTTGAGGTTAGGAAGGCTTAAACTAACTTATAATTTAATCTAAACTGACTAGCAACTACTTTTTGGGTTAAAAATAAAATTTTGCTAAAAACCTCGCCGAAGGGGTCTCTAGGGCTGTAGTATCATCCCTATTTATAGTTTTCTATTTTGTTTTATCGTGTGCGTCAAACTTGACACATTGTTATGATGACTTTGCTACATGATGCCTCCCTTGCCAGTACTATCTACTGAGCCTCAACTACCTGCGCGTCAGAGAAGCCAAGGGGGCCGTCGACAGCCTCGCCGCCGCCTACGACTGCCAGCAGGTATGTTGGTGGAAGGTGGATACCCCGTCCCGTGTTGCTTCTGTGACCCAGGTGGTTGTGTCACTTGCGTCCGTGGCTATCCAGTCCACACAGATAGATACTTAGGAGACGTTAGCGAATGTCTCTGCAAGGTCGCCATTTTCCACCTTGTGAGATTGTAGTATCAATAAGTTGAGTTAAAAAAAAACTGTCGACACTACCTGCCTAGAAAGTTGTAGGCGATGTCGACGAGGAACAGATAGAGACAGGTGATCTTCTACTAATAGAGACAGGTGAGCTGAGTGTTTATTGTGCGTGAATTACATAGTAATTTAATTCAAAAGCTTCAATCTTAGAAATAAAAGTAATGTGATTGATTGAGCTAGGTTGCTCCTTTACTACGTCTAATACATTAGCTTCTTGAGTTGGTCTTTAATGGAAACACTTGAGTATCATCGAAAGGATATCTTACACAGTATAACTTCAGTATGAGCGCTCATCACTTACGCTGATCATGTGTGCGGAAATGGTGCAAAATTCTACCCTTTTCATCTACCTCCTTTTGGTGTGCCAGAAATTCTTAAGAAAGAAAGAAAGAAAAAGAAAAACGTTAAGGAGTTTGATCAATTTGAAAGTCTGATTTTAATTAGTATTCCTCCCCAAAATGTGTAATTATAGGACTGATCTCGTCGTCCAACTGCCTTTTTGGATATTAGGGAATGCCTATACTACATGAAAGAACTGGAACGTATTGAGTGTCTCGGCTTTTTTTTGTTGAAGAAAGGGGTTATTTAGATGTGGACATCTCGTGTTCATGGGCCTTGGTCTTGACAGACCTTGGGCATGGTGAACCTTGGTCTTGACAGACCTTGGGCATGGTGAACCTTGGTCTTGACAGACCTTGGGCATGGTGAACCTTGGCCACGATAGACCTTGGCCACGGTAGACCTTGGCCACGGTAGACCTTGGCCACGGTAGACCTTGGCCACGGTAGACCTTGACCACGGTAGACCTTGACCACGGTAGACCTTGGCCACGGTAGACCTTGGCCACGGTAGACCTTGGCCACGGTAGACCTTGGCCACGGTAGACCTTGGCCACGGTAGACCTTGGCCACGGTAGACCTTGGCCCCGATAGACCTTGGCCCCGATAGACCTTGGCCCCGATAGACCTTGGCCACAATGAACTCGGGCGTTGATGACCAATCCGTCTGATGTCTTCCCCCGCAGGTGACCCGCACCACGCCTCGCACGCTGCGGTATGCCACCCTCAACATGGCCGCTCTCTACTCTCGCTTCGACAGCAAGTGAGTGTGCCAGCGGTGCTAAAATAAAACTACGTTTATTGTATAGCGTGCTCTTTTTTTTCGCACTTTATTTGAATGTTTGAAATGTAGTCGCCAACTTTCAATGAGAGGATAGCTGCTCAAAGTCACTTATGTAAATATGAGTACAATGCTTGTGAATTCATTTTGTGGTGAATAAGGTATTAGAAGAATTTAAAATTATAAAAAACTAAGCGTTGATTTCTTGTTATGAATAAAACGTTAGAAAATTTAAATTTTCTAGATAAACCCAGTTCGTGAATGAAGCAGTTGGATGATATTCCGTTCTCTTGCTACTTTAGTTTAAGATGAATAAGATACAAAATGTTATATAACGATCAAGGTTTTGAATAGTAAACTTTATGGAATTCATGATCTTGAATAAAAAAGCTCTCCGACGATGGGGCTCATAATTTACCTCATTAGGTGATCGCTATTGTAACGCTCGCACGTGGTGTTCCAGATCAGTGGCTCTACGGTGCGTGTCGGAAGTTATCGCACAGTCGCAGGAGGCGAACGATAACATCTGCCTGCAGCACGCTCTTGCCTGGCTGTACGCGCTGGCCCCCCAACACAAGGTGCGCCACTCGGCTGCTCTCTCCAGTGGCCTCAGCAGGGGTCACCCATACCTCATGAGTGGGACGGGTTAAATTGGTGCCGTTGGTTGTTACTTATCTTTTGTAGCTTATGTGGTATCAAATATAAAAACTTTTTGGGGTCAGCCCCTGCCTTTACATGCTGCCACTCCCGCATCCTTTTGTTACTTAGTATATTTTATGAATCAACTTTAATGGCAGCATGTTTTTTTTTCTCTCCTTCTTCCTTTCTTCTTTATAATTTGTGATTTTTCTTGCTTTTTTATGTTTTTTGAATTTGAAATTTCAGTCAAAAATGCACAAAACCCTTTGTTTTGAATGAATTTTAAAAACTTTTAAATTTGAACATTGTAATTTTTCATATGTATGGTGAATCAAGTGGATTTGGATAAATGATGAGATTGGACTTAGATTTAAAGGGTAGCTTATGAAATTCCCTTGCAAAGTTTCAGCTAGTCCTGCTTACGGTTTTGTGTTATCTTTCCGAACAAAATGTTCATTGGTGGGCAAGCGTGATTGAAGGTCATCATACATACAATTAATTTGTCGGTGCATATTTCAGAGGGAGTTGCTGGTTCAAAGTGCAGTGCAGAGGTCTGCTTCCCTGCAAATGCCCTACCTCAGCTGGCTAAGTCTGGTGAACCAGGCGATTCTGCCTTGCGCTAAGCCTCCTTCGCACCGGCTCCAGGTGTGGCGATGTTGCTTCAACACTAGCTGTAACTGTGCTGCTGTCTTCACTAGGAATGATGCCACTGTCACCTCATGGTTAGGTCACCTTTGCTTTGCTGCTCATTCTCTAGGATGATTCTAACAAACCCTGAGGTTACTGGCAGTGTGTGTCCAGTCAAGAAAACGTGATTAACGGTCAACTGTTTGTTCAAAGTAATAAATGAATAGGATAGGGTGACGTTGCTTTGAATTCCAATTAAAGTAAAAAACTATAATAAAAATAGCCCATTTCAAATGGCTGAAACCTATTGTTTGATCAAACTTTATGACAGATTCATTCACACCTTTTTTCCGTATAGATGCACTTATACGTACTTAGTTCTTCACTGTACACTTTTTGCTCAGTAAATAAGCATAATTAGAACCATCGAACTGTTTTCATGTCGATAAAGCAGTTTTTGAGAGGGGTGAATGAAAAATACCTGATTATCTTACCTTTTTGATAAAGTGTGTGTCAACTTTCTGCGTAACAGTAAAGGCTAGCATTGACGTCCTGTGTACAAATGCATGTGAACCAATAGGTATTGTAAACTCTGAAGAGCATGTGTTCTGCGCGTACTGTGGAGTCATGTGTGGCATTTTGACTTTATTCTCTACATTCCAGATGCTGGTGTCCCGCGTGGACGGCTGTGTGGGCGTGTCAGGAGGCGGACTGGGATGTGTAGGAGGCGTGTGGGCGGTGGAGGCGGGGGTGTGGGCGCGGTGGATGGGCAACAGCAGCAGCATGTCGGCAGTGTGCAGTCAGCTCGTCCTCTGCGCGCCCCCCACGCTCCAGCCCAAGTCCCCCGTCCCGTACGCCTCCAGCCAGACCGCCGTCGCCATGTGCAACCTCGCCGCCGCGCTCGCTGATTCCGTCAGTCCCTCTTTTGATACTCGTATTTCTCACTCTAACGCTAAAGTGGTGTTCATTGAGTGGCTGCTCAATCATTTACTGAATTGTATTTAAAAAAAAAATTGTATTCTATCATTTTTTAATAGATAAGGTTGAATTTTGTCAATTAAGATGCGGATAATTGTATGTTGTGCAATACATTATTTTATTTTCCCCTCAAGGAGATACAACTATTGTATCTGTGGGAGTTAGCGCTCCAAGGGGGAAAATGTGAGGTCCTGAGCTGTGAGTTAGGTAGGCCTTCTTTTTGTTGAAATAAAATATTTTTTATTTTGTTTAGGACCCTTTTTTTTTGGTTCACTGCTGTCCTGTTTTTCAGCACCTCTGACTTTTTTCTTCAACTTTTATTTTGTTCCATAACCTTCCTTCTTATATTACTCTATCTATGCGCATGGGATCCTTTGCGGGAACACCCTTTGTGCTTAGATTCCACGTTTTCTTAACTCCATGCTAAATGGTGCCTTCATCCTTCCTCTCTTTGAACATCTTTGTTGCGGTAAAGGGAGGCTTAAACTAATTTATAGTCAATTATTTCATTTTTTGATTCATATTCATGATATGAGTTTTCCTTCTATACTTGCTGTTGTTGAGCTTTGAGTTAGGTTTGTGTGCTCGATTAATAATTCCTGGTCGTATCAGCGAGCATATGTGTTAATTAGGGGAACACTTGACATTTCTCGCTGTCATTTTGGCTCTTACAATTTGGAGCTCTTCCCATTCGGTTAATGGCCTCGTATCAGAGTTAAAATGCCATTTGATGCTCGGAATTTTTTCGGTGACCGAGCGAGTGAGGAAGGCTGTTCTCATAACATTTTACCCATAAGTCGGCAGCTGAACCACGTGTCTGCCTTATGCTTGGCTGTGGGAACGTCATTGGTCCTTTACAAGTACTAAATGCTTGTTCCAGCAGTACTCGTCACCTCACCCCTGATATTGTCTTTCATGCTTTATTTTTAATATTTTTGGTGTGCTTCGTTTTAGGTTGTGGCACTGCATAGTGTTATTTTCCAGCTCCATCTTATTTTGTCTATCCTAATATATTACTAAAGTAATCTTTTGCCTGATTGAATTCGAAGTCATCAAAGTTTGAGAAAACATTGCTCTTTGTTATGTCATTTAATCAGTTGCAAATTTTTGCATTAGCCCTCTCATTTATGGCGTTCTACTTACGTTTGTGACACTTGTACTCGGTGACCCGAAAAAAAAACTAGACCACAAGGAGGAGTTCTAACATAAATAATCATAGATATATGTTTGTTATTTACACCATAAACCCGCAACGAGGTGATCAGTTTTTGCGTCAGCTTGCACATCAATTGTGGATGTTGACACTTAATTGGGGACGCGCAGGGCGAGTACGGGCTGTGCGAGTCCCTGCTGTCCCACGCCCGCTCGGTGTTTGCTGTGGGCAGCCTACACGAGCGTCACGTGCGCCTCACAAACGCGCACGTGTGGTGCACGCGACACCTCCTGCTGGGGCGCTACTCCCGCGCTCTCGCCGCCCTCGCCCCTATCGCTGCGGAAGAGGAAGCTTACTATAAAATACGGCAAGTTCTGCCCCACTTTATGAGGGCTTGAAGTTTGTCCCAGCGACGATTTGAGCAAATTTGAATGCCATCAGGATTTCTTTTTCATTACCGTCAGCATTGTATTTTACATTTAATAATAAATTTGTAATTTATAGCTGAAAATAAAAGAGCTTAGTATCCGTGCTCATGCGCGTGTTGTTTTCTGATGCACACTTTTCTGTAGTTGCTGCTCTCAAGCGTTGTAGTGTGGTTTGACGTGTTTGTGTGGGTGACATTACTTTTGGCTCCTTATTTGCTAAGCAGCCTTTATTCTGAGGTTTTATTCGTTTTTTTTCCGTTCTGTATAAGTCATAGAAGCGAGCACTGCAAGGCAACATAACAATTGCGGAACAGGAGATAGTTTTGATGCTTGGACTTCAATAGGTACCAGTGAATTTACTAGTTACAAGTCTTTTTTTGTCGTTGAAATACTTGCGTTGGAATAGTGTCGGGAGACTCGTGGGGCAAATAACGAAAAGTGTCCTCGAGTGAAAATGAGCATAGTTTCTTTTGTTCATAATTCTCCACCGTCTTCTCTGTGTGAGTGTTGGACTGGCCACCGTAACATGTTGCTATAATGGCCGTGCAGGTGGTGCGAAGTGGCAGTGGCTCAGGGAGAGTCAGAATGCGCCTTGCAGCTGATCACAGAGCTGCTCAGTTCACAAGAAATTAGAGAGAATCCTCAACTCTTAGTCCAGGTGTGTGTATTTCAATGGCCATGATGTCAAAATGTATGCTCGCTGGTTTTTAGACTTAATAGCCTGTAGTGTATGCAAAAATCCATGCACTTTCAAATGGAGTTAATCTACGTACGCAATGCCACGTTAGCTTGATTTGTGTTCCCACCATCCCTTCAGGGGGATACAAGTATTGTATCTATGGGAATTAGCACTCCCAGGGGGAATATGTGTGAGGGCCCCAGCTGGGAGTTAGGTAGGCCTTCTTTTTGTTCAAATAAAATGTTTTTGTTACAGTAAGGACCACCGGTTTTCGGTTCACTGCTGTCCTGTTTTTCAGCACCTACTACTTTCTTCTTCAACTTTGATCTTGTTTCATGAACTTATTTCTCATCTTACTGTTTCTATGCCCTTTCTGCATAGATTCCGCGTTCCCTCAATTCCTTACTAAATGGTGCCTTCCTTCTTCCTTTCTTTGGGTCGCATTTGTGGCGGATAAAGAGGCTTAAACTAACTAATAATCTAATCTATGTTCCCACCAGTACGAATTTTGAGTTAGTGAATATAATGATAAGGTTGTAAATTAGAACTCGCTTTGCTCCTCTGTTCTCCAGCATACTAAGCTTCTATGCGCTGTCTTGTCTCAGTAGAAAAATAGAATTTCCTGTACACAGCTCCTCGGTGTCGCGTTTTACTCTTTTTCGCCAGCTGTGACGCCTTACAATTCGAGTTTTATTGTAGGAATAGAGCTAACTGAACATCCAATGCAGAAAACGAGCTCTCTCCTTGTTACTATAGTGAACATCATTGAAAGCTACGTTTGCCACCAACCCCGCGCGACAAGAGTGCCTATTTACGAGCTCCAGAAAGTAGCATTCGTGCTCTCCCTTCTATCACACCACTAAGAAAATTGTACTCTGGAGCCTACAAGAGCACTTCTTCTTACGCTGACAAGATCCTAAAACGAGATGTGGTAGCAGATCTAGCCATAACAGCCATCAGCATAGAGGAAAAGTATTTCTCGCATAAACATACTAGCTCGATTTCTGCAGCAAATATATTGTAGGGGATATCAGAACAGTGGCGTGAAGTGATGATCAAAATTAATGAAACAAATTCAGGTCAGTCGGGGACAATTCAATGCTTATATTACTTTCTGCTCCAGTGCTGTGTTGATGTCTTTATGCGACTCGCGGCGCCTGGGCGAAAAATGGAAGATCTTGTTTTGTAATAATGTGAAATGCATCTAGTAGTTAATAAAAAGACATGTATGGGTTTGGCGCTTTAATTTTCTCACAAATGAGCTCACCAACACATCCTACTCCATATGTACAGTCTCTTGAATCATATCCAAACTTGACTATGGCTATATTATTTGTCTACGGTTCTATTTCTGAACCCACAATGAAATTCTTAGACACCGTAGCTTACTAGCGCTCCCAGGGGGAAAACGTGAGGTCCTGAGCTGAGAGTTTGGTAGGCCTTCTTTTTGTTGAAATAATTTGTTTTGTTTTGTTGAGGACCACCATTTTTCGGTTCACTGCTGTCCTGTTTTTCAGCGTCTCTAACTTTCTTCTTCAACTTTTATCATGTTTTCTTACCTTCCTTCTCAACTTACTGTACGGGATCCTATGCGGGAACCCACTTTGTGCATGGATCCCACGTTCCCTCAACTCCATACTAAATGGTGCCTTCCTTTTTCCTCTCTTGGAACATCTTTGTCGTGGTTAAGGGAGGCTAAAACTTTCTTATATGATAATTATAATTTCTGTTTAGGGAGGCTAAAAGTAATTTATAATCAATCATTTCTCGATTTTTCCGACCAATTTTTTTATCAATATCTGCAGTTGTTGCCTTTTTTCCGCGAGGCAGATAAAATGCCGCTCAAAAGACTAATTTTTGAGGTATAATTATAAACAACGATGCAATGAATCTTCTTAATTTTTCCTTTCCTAGAATCTTCATACTCGTATCTTATTCCTTCTTTATTTATTCGGGTGGTGTTCAGATTTTCGCAATGTTTACATTTTGTGGTTTTCATGATCTAGTAAACATCACTGCCAGCAACATAAACACGTAGATTTAAAAAGCGACGTTCACTGACGCCGTTGTTTGTGTTTCAGGTAAATTTGTTGTATGCATCAGCCTTATGTGTGGCTGGCAACTGCAGCGCCGCCCTTGATACGCTCGTAAACGCCGTGACCCTGGCCACAGAGAACCACCTGGCTCTGCTCCACAGCCTGGCCACGCTCCAGCTGATCGCCGTGCAACTGCAGCTCGGTCTGCTCTCCACCTCGTCTTCTAAGGGATACGCGCGACTGGGCAACCCGAGCACGCACTCCTACAACTTCTACACCGTGCCCAGTGGGGTGGACTCAGACAGTCTGGATAGAGCCCTGTCTGTCGTCATGTCTAGCGGGTCCGTATACGACCAGGCGAGGTCCTTGCTGCTTTTGGCCAAACTCAGGATCCGTGCGTCGAGTGGCAAGGCTGAAAAGCTCTGTGGAGTTGGCACGGATTTGGAGCGCGTCAAAAAAATGTTTGCTAAAGTGGAGGCTCAGCATCGAGTAAGAGATACTCTTTACCTAAGCGTGAGTATTGTTAAAGTCTGAATTTTGGTGGCTCCAAATCTAGTGTTTAAATTAAGATTGTGCTTTCTTTCAAATTGTTATAGCGTAATTGTTAAAGGCAATAGCTTAACTTATGTAATTTTAAGTTGAATTTAGAAGCACTCGCTTCCTACTTTTAACTTTTTGAGTTATTAGTAGAGTAATAGTACTTATTAAATTGATTGTTGGGTAATTGTTTCGAAAAAAAAAAATTCGATTTAGGGATGTCATTAGACATAGCTGGATTCATTCGTGGAGAATTCATTATTTTATGTGAAACTACCATAATCTTGACGTTCTGAAGTTTTTGTTGGGATTCCGTTTAATTGATTTTCAAATTAATTTTAGAAAGTGTGGATTTAACCGGAAGTTTCTCAGTGGTGTCTCTACAGTTCATGAGTACTTGAAAATTTACGTGTGAGGCTATTGTACAATAATATTGAAATTAGGAAGGCGTGCTCGTGTTTATTTACCCCTGCTCACTAGCCCTAGGTACTTCAACCTTTTATTTTATGAACAAATCGGAGTAGGGATGCCATTTCTTCATGGTGTCTTTTGGGCACCGCGAGCGTGAGAGAGCGTGTAAGACCTAGGCCAAATTTTCTAATGTTAAATTTTTTTGTAGCAATACATTTGATACCGAAAATCCTTCTGTTGAATTGACTGCACTGCTTACTTTTTTTCAGGCTGAACTCTTCAACTTACAGCATTTTTCAAACACAGATTGATCACGCAGCATTTGCCAATCCAGCAGGATTGTCAGATGCTTGGTGACGATTAAATTTGGAAAACGCTCATACTTGGGAATATTTTCACCAAAAAAACCGTGTAGAGTGTTACCAAGTCGACAGAACTTTCACAACCAGCAGTAGCGCTACTACGACGTAAATAGTTTGAAATTCGAGCTCCTGAACACGAGCCCTAAACTCACTGTCTCCCTGTCACCCACAGAGCCGCGTGTGGCACGCCGCCGGTCAGGTCGAGTCCCGCAACAGATGTGCCCTCGAGTTCCGCAAGCTCGAGCACACGCTGCCCTGCAAGACCATCCTGCCGCCCACCCCCATATTCTAGTGCCAGAAAATTGGTTCTTAACTCCTCCTACTTAACTGATCTCTTCTGTCGCATTCTCACCCAAGAATTATGTTCAGTTTACGTACAAGGTGATCAGTTGTTTTTTTAAACCGCCATTCACCTTGGGAGAGAATGCAAAAATGGAACTGTCAACAATTTGTTACATTTGTGTGCCTACTGTAAAGAAAGTCAGTAGTGACCAAAGAGGAAGTTATTTTCTGATTGTAATAACATTACTTCATATTACATCCCATTACTCATGTCCTACCATTATAGTCGAAAGTTTTCAAAAATGGTATAACTTATTGACTACGTTTTGGTTCCGACGCCTCTTCAATTGAATAACTCGAATAAGTATTTTGTAATCTTTTCTGTGGCGCATTCAGCCAAGTATCTATTCAACGAAATTCCTCCCTTGAATCTTGTTAGGTCAGGAGATTTTGATGTTAGACAACGTCTCTCATGGAAGGCGGTAGATAAATTTTAATGCATACGTTAAGTTTGTGCTCTGCTCAACATGTTAAGAAGAGGTCTGATTCTAATTTCAATATTTCGTTGTTATAGGTAGAAATTGCGTGTTCTACATCCACTATAACCTTAAAAGTAATTATCTAATCGAAACTTGAAAAGAACTTCATCGGACCTTGAAGAAACTAGACGACTCTTCTTCTATGAACTCTTTAACATCTGTCTATTAAATTTAAAAGGAAAGTGTAATTGCATAGTGTGACTGCTTGCCTGTAATCTGTGAAGGCACAATGCATGCGCTGTCTATTATATTGGCCCAGCACCTCAAGGAAAGTGAACGTCAAAAATGTGGAGCTGTTTCTTTCGTGGCCTCACTCAAATAGAACTTTTGCTTGCAGTGATGAACTAACATTTCTAATTCATGAGGTTGTACTGGACTCATATTAGAGATACCTTAATTTAACGAATGTTGTTGGTAATTTTAAACATATGCCTCATTGTGGTGAAGTTTGGGTCCAGAAAATTCGTAGTCCGTATAAAATGCTTTCCACTTTGCGTACTGGCGACAATTGAAACATCTCATCTGCATGAATGTTTGTGATCTACTTCATTGAAAAATTGAAACGATTGTTTGTTGCATATATACGCAATAAGTGCATGCTGGTGAGAACGCTTCGAGCAAATTGCTGAAACTGGCTCTAAAGCAAAAATTTTCATAAAGCTTTTAATTTTGAATCAGTGGTGCCCTGCATTCGAAAGTTTTATGGGTCACGTTCTATTGGTGCAACGTTACTTTGATTCGAGAAAATTCGAAACAGATTTCTCCAACATTGTTGGCATCAATTAGTCTCAGTTAATTGATCACGCGCTATTCCTCAGTCGGTTCATGATCCGCTTGGGTATCTGTCGAGTGTTAGAATTGTCTGCGTAAATTGTACTTCGTAGCACATACCGTTCGTCTTTCATTCTTGTACAATATTATGCAAGAAGAGTTATCTTTAAGTTTAATCTTAGCAAAAGCATTGAGCTTGACTTCTAACGACGATGATTCACGTTTGGCTGAATGAAGATGTCCGACAATATGGCTCTAAATGCAAAAGTCTCAATTTCTGCTCGTCTTGGGTTAACTCTGGGAATCGAGGATTGTGTGTGGAGAGTGAGGCAGCAGTGAGAGTAAATAGTTCATCGTTCATGACCCTGTAAGCTATGACAGCTATGCGAAATTAACCGAAGTATGAAGAGGATAGCCTGTTAGTGTTTTTTCTAATTGTTGTGCGACTCGTATTGTTACCGTTGACACGCGTGCACTAGCGGCATGAATGGAGTGTTTTTAGTAAGCGACTAAAAAACTACGATTGAATTATGATCCATGCATGCGTGCGTCCATTGATTTGTGTGACAACGTCTACACCAGTTCCCATGCATATTTATTTTTTGGGGATATTTATAAATTTCGTCACCAGTCATTGCAATTTTGTGTCCTAGTACAACTACTGTGAAATTGTTACTGTTTTCTATTTGACGGTCAGTCTCTTGAAGGCCGATATGGACGCGGGAAGGAACTTATATTTGTATCTTGATGTAAGGTTGTACTCAGTGTGAAAAATACTTAGAAACTGCTTTTACTGTTATATTTCCAATAGGGCGATTCTTTGAGAATCTTATTCGTAGAATAAAAAGAAGAACCAGAGTAAAAACGAACATTACATTTAATGCAAACGTTTCGGAATTAAAATTCCATCATCAGTGCTGGAACATTTAATTAATTTAATTCCGAGACGTTTGCATTAAATGTAATGTTCGTTTTTACTCTGGTTCTTCTTTTTATTCTACGAATAAGGTGCTTTTACTGTACTTCGCAATTTTTACATTCTTCATTTTAAAGTTTTTCTATTTCGTAACCAGCGTTTCGAGAATTCGTAATCGAGTACAAGTTCTTTTTGGAATCTCGCTTCGTTGTCTTTGCAAGAAAGTTCTTGCTGGTGAAAAGTAAATTTACATGTCTCTACTGCTGCCTTCATGATGCGAGTCAATTATAAATTTGTGCTTGGCGAGTATCCCTATAAATTTTTTGCACTTGCTATAACTTTTTTAATATATGAGGATGAAACAAGGTTCTCATTATTCCTTATGTAGAGCAATCTACGTATATTTGCGTGATCTTCCTAATTTTCTCAAAACCCTGGTATACTATTTTTGCCCAACAATGTTTGTTCAGGGTTGATCGTCGTTGATTCTGCCCATCAGGACTACTGATATCAATGTCCATAGGTGAAGTATTGCTTTCTTATAGTGTTAGATGTGCTATCGCCTTGGTCTCACGCTCGTGCAGGTGGCCCTTGTGTCGTGTCAGCGCGCTATGGAGAAACTACGATCTCCTCTCGAATATTCCGACCCCCTCGCGCCATCTCGCCCTTGTCGCGGGGAGGGGGCTTGCATGCCTCTATGATGCCCAGGGCTGTGCTATCCAGGTGCAACCATGGTAGAGTGGCCTGGGTTGAGGGGTCAGACGAAGAGAGATGGCAGCATTGTGACCACCCTACTGACTTGGACTTCTATACGGATTTGTGCTGACTTTCTCTCTTCGGATGACCTGGCCTTCTCCTGGACCACGCTCTGACCTCTCCTTGGGGGCTGGCAGGAGCCTAGGCCCGTCCTGCCAGTTTTGAAGTCGCATGCGGCGAGGGCTAGTGGGAGGGGTGGCTGGGTAGGTGGGGGGCTGCTTAAACGTCCTTGGCGTGCGGGAACGCGCCTTCGACTAGTCAAGCGCATCAACCTGCTGATCCTGGTCACTCTGACTGCTATGCCTGTACCTAGCGAGCGTTCCCGTTGGGACTACGTGTGCCCGACATCAGGGATCCCCTTGTAGGCGGCCGTCTTAGGTGCTGGCTCGGGGTGACAGGTGAAACCTTACCTTTTCTCAACATGGAAAATTTTCCCGCTATATCTTCGGTGACGACTGGACCCTCACGCACGGACACCTGTACTGAATCTTCCTCAACTTTGCCATTGGCGCAGCAACCACCATCACAGTCTTCTGCGAGTGGTGACGCTGAAGCCGGGCCGTCTGAGAAAATGAATATTATCCTTGAACCTCATGTTCCCCCATCTCAGAGACAAAGGGTGCAACCACACCGACACAAGCGCCGTGTTCGGCGGCAACATTTGTTTGCAGAGCCCCTGGCCAGTATCGATGATAACGAAAATGCAGCTCTCCCAACGGAATTTAAAAAATTTTTCATTATTAAAACCAAGGATGGATCGCCCATGAGCCACGTTGACGTGATTGAAGCCAATCGTCAACTGTGCAGGGGACTTGGTGGCAGACCTGCGAAAGTAACAGAGACCCGGAACGGCGGTCTATTGGTTGAGGTGCGCAACCAGCACCAAAGTGCGGTTATCTTAGGCCTGCGGTCCCTTGCGGGAGTTGGCGTGCAGGTGTCTCCTCATGACAGACTTAATGAGTGCAAGGGTACCATATGGTACGACAACTATCCTCAGTATAGCGACGACCGCCTCCTAGAGGAACTGAAGCAATTCGAAGTGAAAGCATTATACCGGATCAAGAGATTCGAGCGGGGAGTTTTGATGCCCTCGTCAATATACATCCTCACTTTTGACCGCTGCCACCTACCACAGTCTGTAGACATTGGATGGACAAGATGCCTCGTGCGCCAGTACGTGCCGAAGCCCCGCCGCTGTTTCAAGTGCCAGGACTTTGGGCATGGTGCCAGGTCCTGCCGTGTTGAGCCTGGCGTGTGCGTCAACTGCGCGGAAGAACAGCATGAACTGCCCTGCACCAAATCTCCCCGATGTGCCAACTGTGGTGAGCAACATCCTGCTAGCTCTCAGTCTTGTTTCTATTATAAACTTGAAGAGGAAACCCTAGCGGTGCAGACAAACCAGCGCATCAGCTATGGCGAGGCTAAGCGCGTGGTTGGCAGCCGTTTCAATAAAACCCGAGTTACGTATGCAGAGAAGGCTAAAACCCCTCAAGCGATGCCCACCAACCGTGTTCCCGGCCCTGCTGGCCGGTGCCAGCTGAGGAATACTGCAGTGGAACGGGAGCCGGGTGCTGGTGGAGCGGCCATCCCAAGAATATCTGCAACTGAAGAACAACCACCTGCATCCAAAAGTAGAGCGAAAAGAAATCCAACGGAAACTTTGGTGGCGGACCAGCCAAACACACCTGGTGAACCTTTGAGAGCAATACCTTCTATAATAACCTCGAGAAAGCGTACACAGAGCGGCACGTCGCCGACCCACAGCAACAACATGGGTAATGTGGCTAAAGCACCTAGAGTCACCGAAAGAGCTCTTGATGCACTTCCAAGCCAGGCAAAGATTATTCCGGAGCCGGAGCCGGCAGCCCCGCCTGGTGGTATATCGGAACCAGAATGCAAAGGGGATAGAGTGCCCCGACCAGGCGTGCGGATGCCCGGCAGTGGAAGTGGGGCTGTGGGGAGCGCTGGACGTGACCTTTCGGTTCCTCGTGCGGACGGTCGCAGGTCTGAGCGGGATAGTGAGCGGCATATTGTGACGCAGCGTGTTCGCTCTCTGGAACGCGTCACAATTGTCCCAGAAGATTTCGCGTCGCATATGTTGAAGAAATTTCCTATCCCGCGTGGCTTCCCAACTAAGCCACCTCCCGCAGTGCCAATTCATACATGGGATGATAGACCCATAAGCCCCGTGCCGCCTGATCTGGCAACCGCTCTGAATGAGGGTGCTGAGAAGGACTCCACGCGTGCTAAATCTCGAACTGGTAAACCGTGAACACCTGTATCCAATGGAATATTAGAGGATTTCGACGTAACTACGGAGATTTGAGGGCCCTCCTTGAGGAGTACCAACCTTGGTGCGTTTGCCTCCAGGAGACCCTTCTTGGAAGCCTGAACCCTACACCCCCAAACAACTATTGCATTGAGGTTTTTTCCCCGGTGCCTAATCCAGTGCCCGGAACGGGACTTGCAATACTTGTGCGGAGAGATGTGGGTTATAGTAAAATAACAATCAATACTGGACTACAGGCCCTGGCCCTCCGTTTGTGTATCGGGCAACGTATGGTCTCCGTATGCAATATCTATACATCACCTGGAGATCCCTTAACCTCACAGGACCTCATCCTTCTCAGTAACCAACTAGCAAGACCAGCGTTCATTCTTGGAGACGTAAATGCCAAACATGTTCGTTGGGGCAATTTGATAAATGATCGGCATGGCAGAGCGGTGGAAGAGTTTTTGGATGCTACCGAGTTGTGCCTGTTGAACACCGGAGCCCACACTCACTTTCATGTACAAAGCGGTACCTCCTCTGCAATCGACGTCAGTATGTGCACGCCC